>JALMGJ010000001.1:149555366-150970366 GCA_023362775.1 Charina bottae
GTGTTCTCTTCGATTGGTACTGGTGTCATGTTATTTCTTTCATATACATCTGTTGAAAGGTTTCCGGAAACTTTTCATGGAAATTAAAATAAACTGATTTAGGCCTCCAAATGTTGTTTTCCTTTGCTGGATAGCATTTATAGCCCCTCTCTAGTTTTCTCACCGTTCCCTCCACCAAAGAAAGTAGAAGTACCATTCAGTTGTTGAGCAACGTGGCAAACTTTCTATGGAAGCATGATGACCCTGTTAACAAATGAACTGTGGGGCCTCTCAGAAAAAGGGGCTGAGAAAAAAATGGGGCTGAATATAATTATTGTAATGGAGAGGACAAGAAAGAATTGAATATTTTTCTTTCAGCACAGATACCTGATTGAGCTTAGAGGGGATGTGTGCTCACTGGCTTTTATTCAGTGTCTTGAGGATCCAATGCAAAGGATGTTCTTCCTCAATGTTAATGCATCTTTACATAATGCATCTGGAAAATGCGTTCAAGAATCTCCTGATTTTGCAGGCATTTACTTACTTACACCATTGTTCACATGGGGGAAAGAGCACTGATATTCTGCTGATTTAACTGAGTGTTGCCATGGCAGCAAAATTGGACTGCAGAGCGGGAATCTTTGGCCATCCTCCTCATTTTTGAAACATTAGTCAGGTGGATTACATGAGCAGCCTGGCCAAAGATCAAACACTACTGCAGTTGTCATCATTCTTTATATGGCACTGAAGCATTTGATGATCCAAAACAGAGTAACTGAATTTTGAAAACTACATTTCTGTGTTTGTTTTGCAGTGAATTAATGATGTGGATCAATTGTTTCATCAGAATTATGGAAAAGATCTGAACACTCATATTGTTAGATTACCTGGTGCCCAAGTGATCTTGAAGTATGCCTGAAACTCTGAAGGCACTGTGAAGTTACACTTTCATCTGATGTAAAACAAAAAGGGAGCTGTTTTAACATTACCTAGCCAGATAATGAAATGGTAAAAATAATAAAAATACGTTATTTTAGAATGATTAGACTAGGCTAGTTTTTATTACATGTATTCAAAGATCTGGCACATTGTCAAAAAATAGCACCTGATCTTTAATAAATGCACAGAAATTGATTTAGTCAGGAGATAAGTACAGTTCTAGTGTCCAAAATGAACACAGGTATTTTAAAGAAGTCTTTATCTAAAATACGGCTCCATTCCTTATACAATACATCAGAGGAGGCAATGAATTATGCAATTACTGTCTCTGAGGGAAATGTTACTGAAAATATTGCCCATGATGGCTTTGACATATTAGCTGTGAATATCATTCTAGCACTTGTTTTAGATGAGTTAATTCCAGAATTAATTCAGGGCAGAAAATATCTTCCAAATCTTAAAACATCTTTACCTTCATATACTTATTAGATTGATGTCATACAAGGTTATCTGTCATGCTTTCTTTTGTTCGGGTTGTCACGCGACACACTTGGGGGCCCCAGGCAACACAGTACTGTGTCACGACACACAGTTTGGAAAGCCCTGCATTATGGTATAGAATCTATCAGGATTCAGTGTTACAGTTTCCAAGATTCTCTATTTACCCCAAGTAACATTAAAAAGATGATCTTGACATCTGTGTAGTTCTTGCATTCCTGATCTTGCCCAGTTGTGTGGGGTTTCTCAGAAAGATTGGAAAGGAGTTTTTTTTGGTTATCTAATATAAATGTCACAAATAAGCTGACTCAATAAGGGGATGAGGTGGCTTCTGTTAAAAATCTAAACACATGCAGTATTATCTGACTGTACAACCCTAAGAATGTGAAAATAGAATTTGTAACCATTTTCTTTTGTAACCATTTGTAACCATTTACAAATTGAAACCATTTTCTGGAATGTTTATTTATTTATTTACCATATTTATATCCCGCCCATCTCCCTCACAAGGAGGGACCCTGCTCCCCCTGCTTTTGTATTTTGAATTCCTGATGCAAGAACTGGAGCAAAGACTTACTGAGGCAGAACAGAGAGCTGAATATGCAGAGAAACAGGCAAGAAAGGCTTTTACTTTCATGGTATATACATTCATTTATTTTTGCTCCATGTTTGCCTTTAGCTACATCCAGGATTAGTGAAGCAGGCTCTATAACTACGAAGAAAGGAGATTTATTTACAGGGAATACATTACAGGGATAGGCAAAGACTAGCATCTAGTTAGCTACATCCTACCAGGAGGAGAGTCCAAGATCATGTGCTTGGTGCATGTCTGCCTGGGAAGAAAGGCAAAAGGAAGTGTCAGCCTTCCCAGGTAGACCAGACAGGAAACACAACCAGATGAGCTAATTCTACTTTATTGCAAGGCTACATTAACAGAATCTTGCAAGTCTGAAAGTACAAATCTCCTGCTGTCTCTTTTACAGCCTGATAAGTTAAGGAGGTTCCTTCCTGAGTTTCTTTCTCTGCCCGTTATGCAGCTGCAAGCTATACCTTCTCTTATCTGATTGTTCCCTAAGCAGCATCTCTCCCCCCCCCCCACTCCCAAAGTCATTCCCACATACCATTAAGTGGCCTCAGATTAGCAATCTGTTACAGAAATAGCAGGCAGAGTGATAAACAAAGAGGGGACACAGAATACCTGTCTACACCCTACCCTTGTGATCAATAGATCATGAGATGCTTAAGATTCAGTGCCATTGGATTTGGATCTCAACAACACTGAAACTAAAAGTACTCTCAATCTATGAAACTGATCCTCCAGAAAAAGTACAACTCTACCCAAACAGGTTGTACTCCAACCTGAATCTGTCTAATGCCCAACAATACCTCTGTTTTATCTGGATTGAGTCTCAATTAATTCATTTCCAATCCATTGTTGTATGGCAGGGGTCCCCAACCCCCAGGCCGCGGACCGGTCCCGGTCCGTGGCCTGTTAGGAACCGGGCCGCACACTTCCATCCGCGCCATCCTGAAACCATCCCCCGCCCCAGTCCGTGGAAAAATTGTCTTCCACGAAACCGGTCTCTGGTGCCAAAAAGGTTGGGGACCGCTGTTGTATGGGATACAGTAGTCATGTGCTTCTAGACACATGATAAGAAGCTTTTCCCTGATGTTTTAGAGTACAACTCTCATAATCAACCCCAAGTACTTGCTGTGCTAGTTGAGATGATACGAGTTACATTCAAAAACATATTCAGGGCACTAAATTGGCATTATAGTTTTAAACCTTGCACCCAAAGAGATGGAAATTTAATCAATGGATGCATGCTGAAAGCAGCCTCTCTCCAATTTTATATGGTTTGATGAGTAATTTCTACCATTTGCAGTTCCTAGAAAATTAGGGATCTAAGCAGAAGATAATTTAGCTACTGATAATGCATTGAAAAGACCCCACTTATTTAAAAAGAGATATAAAGGAACAAATGGGCTGTAATGTAGTACAGGACTTGCAGTTGGAGGAATATTACCAAAATTACAGAGATTGCTGTTGCCAGGTACCAATGGCACCACCCACCTCAGTATCCAGGGAGAAAGGGGCATGTTTTTAGAAATGCTTTAATTAAAATTGACATCGACTTAACACACAGTGTGGAGTTACCAGCCAACAAGCAGGTGTGTTCTGACTAAGGAATAGACACTAAACATTAAAGAGCCGCCTGCTGAGTTTGAAAGCTTGCATTTTGTTTCCCTGCTTGAGTTTGAAGGTCTGGATGGTTCATCCCCCGCTGCTTTTGTCCCCAAATAAGGGAACCACCTAGGTCTTATCCCTCCCTGCTTATTCAGAACCTGCAACCTAGAGTCAACACTCAAGAATCAGACAAGTGGGAAAATCTTTCATTAGGCTGTAATAATGAAATGAAATGAAATGAAAACCCTGCATCTAGCTCAGCAGGCAACGCTCTCTGGCTAGGATGCAGAGCACTCTTGCTCTTCGGAGCCAGGGTTGGGGGGAGGCTATTGGCTTCTCTCTGCCTAAAGCAGGCCTGAATTAGAGGAGAGAACACGGCTTTCTGCATCTTTGGAACAAAACGTCTACTGGTCCATACCTGTCACCATACAGAAATTCACATCTAGCTTGGGCTGGATTTTGGTCTAGGGGTCTGTAGTTTTAAAGGGAAAAGATAGACTAGGAGAGGAAACATCCTAAAATGCCAAGGCCTTTCTTCCTAAGTAACAAATACCTCAACTTTTGAGTGGGCTTACAGGAAACAGCTCTCTCTTCAGTAGGAACAAATGGGATTAATACTGGAAGTGCCCCGAGAAAAAATTGCCAAGGGTCATCACAAAGAGCACCCCAAATGATTCCCCGTTTTTCAGCAGCCACAGGAATCATCTGAGATGACAGAGCATTCCCATCACCACTTAATTAAATGCAGTAATTGAACTAACACAGATACTCTAGAGAAGACCCTTTAGGGCAGAGCTTTCCAAACTTTTCATGTTGGTGACACACTTTTTAGACATGCATCATTTCGCGACACACTCTTACAGCAGGGCATCATTTCGCGACACACTCTTACAGCAGGGCACAAGGCAGGCACTAGGACCTGCGTGGAATCACAGCAGGTTTGGAGGCAGCAAGGCAGGCACTAGGCCCTGTGCGGAATCCTGGCAGGGCAGGTTTGGAGGCAGCCAGGCACAAGGCAGGCACTAGGACCTGCGCAGAATCACAGCAGGTTTGGAGGCAGCAAGGCACAAGGCAGGCACTAGGACCTGTGCGGAATCACAGCAGCTTTGGAGGCAGCAGGGCACAAGGCAGGCACTAGGATCTGTGTGGAATCACAGCAGGTTTGGAGGCAGCAAGGCACAAGGCAGGCACTAGGATCTGTGCAGAATCACAGCAGCTTTGGAGGCAGCAGGGCACAAGGCAGGCACTAGGACCTGCGCAGAATCACAGCAGGTTTGGAGGCAGCAAGGCACAAGGCAGGCACTAGGATCTGCACGGAATCACAGCAGCTTTGGAGGCAGCAGGGCACAAGGCAGGCACTAGGACCTGCGCGGAATCACAGCAGGTTTGGAGGCAGCAAGGCACAAGGCAGGCACTAGGACCTGTGCGGAATCACAGCAGCTTTGGAGGCAGCAGGGCACAAGGCAGGCACTAGGACCTGCGCGGAATCACAGCAGCTTTGGAGGCAGCAGGGCACAAGGCAGGCACTGGGACCTGCCCGGAATCACAGCAGGTTTGGAGGCAGCAAGGCAGTGTGCTGGCTAGCCTCGGATGTCAGGTTACACAGAGGATGACAGCAAGATAGCAAACAGGAGACAAACGTCTGTTCACAAACCGTGGGTTGTACGCCAGCAGAGCCAGAAAACCAAGTCCAGGAATAGTCCAGTGGGAGTCCAGAAGTCACAAGCAGAGGTCAGGATTGGAGCAAGCAGGTAAGCAAGAGTCCAGTGCCAAGGTCAAGGATTGTAGCAAGCAGGTCAACGATTGTCCAAAACAAGGTCAGAAGTCCAAGGAATCCAGGCAAGATACAGGGAGTGGTTGCAGCAAGAATGCACGTTGCTTCCACAGCCTTTGCTCACGTCCCTTCTGCTGATTTATCTTGATGCACCCAGCTGTTGGCTGGCTCCTGGGTGCACTCACAGTCACGCCTCTGTAATTCCCTCGCAGCCAAACGAGCGCTCCTGCGTCTCTCCCTTAAGGCAGCCCTTAATCTCTGCCGCCTCTGCTGCTTGGGCGACTCAGGTGAGCTGGGGGTCTGATTGGGAGCAGCTGGCTGCTGGCTGGAGGGCAGGGACAAACCACGATCCAGGGCTTGCTCCTGCTCAGCCTCTGGAGGCTGAGATGCTGCCACATCTCCACTCCCCTCTGGTACTGGATCTGGGGCTGGAGCCGGGCTTGGACCTGGGGCTACCTCTTCCTCAGTCTCCTGGGTGTTTAACAGGGGCATCTCATCTGCTGACTCCTTGCTGGAGTCCTGAGGCAGAGGCTGGCCCAGTACAGGCAGGCACTAGGACCTGCACGGAATCCTGGCAGGGCTTGGAGGCAGCAGCAGCCACGACACACCCAGACACTGCAGCCGACACACTAACGTGTCCCGACACACAGTTTGGAAAGCTATGCTTTAGGGTTTATGAGTATATGAAGGGAACGCTCTCTAACACCCAAAACTCTTCTCCAAAACTTCATAACAATCACTTCTCCTTCTGAAGAGCTATCGGAATACGTACATTGGACTCTTCTCCTATCCAATGGTAGTTAAGAGTCCTGACTGAGTTACTTTATCAAAAGCCCACTGAATTCAGATAAATAGCTCATTTCCAGTCTTGTGTTTCTCATTAAAGGGGAGGGTTGAAAAAAGGTGGTAGAAAAAAGAAGTTTTGTATGTGACCCTGACATCTCTAGTTAATAGTACTAATTATTAGGTAAAGGAAAAGACTTCTGTGCTCTGCAATCTACAGTATTGGATACTTATAGATTCCATGTCAGCCTGCATGCTTGGAACAATCCCACTGTGAAAGGTTGCTAGGCTTCCAGACATTATTTTTTTCCAAAAAATCTCCTTGATCACCTGAAACATTTGATGTGATTTGCATGCCACCACCGCCGCACGCCCCCCCCCCCCGTGCTGCTGCTGTGGACGTGCGCGCCCCTGCGTCCGCTGCCGTTGGTGTGTCGCCAACAGCAGCAGTTTGGAAAGCACTGTTCTATAGGCTATGACATTGGCCTTGTAAACATGCTAGTCTTTCAACTTCATTAGTACTTCACTGAATGCTTAGAGAACTGCTTGGATGCAGAGTGACAAACAAAGCAGTTTTCCTAAACCTTAGCAAAGAATTTTAAAACATAAATTTCAGTGAACCTCCTTGTTATTAAATGGGAGGTTTAGGCAAGATAATTTGTTAAACAAGATACTTGTAATGAGTTTTTCTTTTATTGTTTCACAGCTGGAACTGGAAAACCATTACTTCAAGGCATGTAATATGAAGCTGAGAGAGCAGATCAAAGCATTCCAAGAAGCTCTGCAAGGTAAATGGATGTGCTATTATTATTAACAGGAAATGGGAAACAAGAAACTTTCATTGTTCATAATGCCTTCATCGTTGTTCTGTGCAGTGGTGTAGGACAAATAAGACCTGCCAATTTACTGTAGCTTTTTAATTATGGCAGAATTACTGTCAGCAAACTGTACAATTTTGTTATTCAACTTGTATTATTTTTAACAAACTTTCAGACAGATTATCTGTACAATGTACTCTTGGTATCTTAATGCTAAATTCGGCCCTTTTGCTCAGTCATAAAAGCTGTTATTGATGTGAGGGGCAGAACATTCCTTAAATTTACTGGATGATTTTTATTATGTGTTTCTTAGAAATGATGCACTATCAAAATCATAGGCAGCACTATTGAAGTGCATAGTTCTTCATATTAGCAGAACTGAGATAAAAGCACGAGAAAATGTTCAGCCGTGGGACTGAGATTTTACAATACGAATATCAGTTCCACGTTATGTCCATGCCAGCTATTCGGATGTCTGTAACTACTAACATCCTTCCTGTACCTTGCTGTGATACTAACTTGTAAACATTTGAAATATATGAACTAGAAAATTTAATTCTACAGTTCCTAAACATATTCATGTGAACTGAAAGACAGTGCCATCATTTCTGTATATAACAAAGATGTTTTCAGCAAATATATCAGGGGAACGTATTCTGTCCTCAAGCCTGTGATGTATTCAGAGGACAATTGAGCCAGACCAATTATATGATCTTGCATATAATTGCATATGCAATCTATATGTGCAATATAGATTGTACTCCTTGTGAAGCATGATGGTGGCCCACAGGCTTGCATATACAGTAGGTCTTGTGGTTACTGGGAAAATTAACTGATCTGTATTTACAGCTTTCCTTCACTCTATCTGCAGTTAAAGATATGTGTGTGTGTGTGCCTTTGAGTCAGTGTTGACTCTTGACGACTGCCTGGACAAATCACTGAAGTTTTCTTGGCAAGATTTTGGTAGTGGTTTGCCCTTGCCTCCTTCCTGGGACTGAGAGAGAGGGACTGGCCCAAAGTCACCCTGCTGGCTTTGTGCCTAAAGAGAGACTAGAACTCTTGGTCTCCCAGTTTCTAGCCTGATACCTTAACCCAGTGCTTCCCAAACCTGGGTAAATTACCCAAAATTGGGTAAAAGTGGTTTTTCTTTGGGTAATGACACATGAACCCATTACCCAATCACAACAGGGACATTTAAATTGACTTAAACTGTTTTACCTACATTGGGTAAAAAGGACTTTCTGATAAGCGGTTTTGGGTAATGAAGGAAAATGTTGGGGAAGCACTGCCTTAACCACTACACCAAGCTGGCTCTCCTAAAGATATGGGGCCTGAATAACATTCATATAGAGCAGGGCTTTCCAAACTGTGTGTTGTGACACAGTACTGTGTCGCCTGGGGGCCCCAAGTGTGTCGCTCGACAACCTGGAAGCGCTGATGGTGCACCGCCGCCGCACGCAGCAGCGGCAGGCCATCAGCACTTCCAGGTTGTCGCGTGACACACCAGGACGCCGCCGCTGACGCTGCCGCACGCAAAAACCTGAAAGCGCGGCGGCAGCTTTTTGCTCACTGCAGTGGTGGCACTTCCAGGTTTTTGCGCGCCAGCTGTTGGTGTGTCGCCAACAGCAAAAGTTTGGAAAGCCCTGATATAGAGTCATAGAATACATTAATCAATTGAAAGAGATCATTATGGCCATTTAGATTCATCCTCAGTCAAGTGACGACATGAGTGAGGGGAGTGTGAGCTAGATCTCTCCCCCCACATCAACTCTGATTGGAATCAACCCCAGTTGAGGAAGAAGGGGAATCAACATAACCCTGTGCCCTCCACTCCCAACCCCCAAAGTCAGTCCAGCAAGGAGAGATGCAAACTCATCTACTTTGAAATGCTTTTTAAAATTGTGGTTTCTTGTTTTTCCACTTTTCTAACTTGCATTAAAAAAAAACACCCAGCTTTGGATTCCCTGGTCCGTTCACCCCCTGGATCATTCACCAGTCACATTTACAGAAATATGACAGTACCAGCCTACTCCATGCTAAAAGGGGCAAGCAATTATTTCATTTTTCTATGGTTAGGTGAAAAAAGGGGATGAGTGAGCAAGTATAAGAAAACAAATGTAGAAAGCCTTAAATTGGCACAAGAGCTCTCAGGTATTCAGAAATCTAAGTTCTGAGATTCAGAAGCAAACAGAACTGTATTTTTAGCAAACCTTTGGATACATTAAGAAGCAAAATCAGAAAACAAACAATTGTGTCAGATCAAGGTGATATCTGTCCAGAAATGCTTCTGGGGTCATTCCTTCACTTAACCTCCAGGCCTGCCTCACCCTACAAGGATAGCCCAGAGCCAGTGCGGCCATTACAGCTTTCACTGCCCTTTTTTCTCTCCCCTTCCCCCTCAAACTGGAGAGTTAGGTAAAGGTAAAGGTTCCCCCCGCACATTTGTGTAGTCGTGTCCGACTCCAGGGGCCGGTGCTCACCTCCGTTTGTTAGCCGAAGAGCCAGCGTTGTCCGAAGACGCTTCCATGGTCATGTGGCCGGCATGACGCACGCAGAACGCTCTTACCTACCCACCGAAGTGGTACCTATTAATCTACTTGTGTATGCCCCACCCCTTTGTAGTTTTAGAATTTTTAATAAGTTTACATTTATAACCTGGCATTCCATTAGCTTCCTTGTAACATAATAGTGTGTAGTGTTAAGTGCTTAGAAAAGGGGCCCCACTGTAGAGTCATAAAAAAAAAGAAAAAAAGAAGGGAGATAAGAAAATGTTGTTTTTCGCTCACAGGAATGGAATGTGTTAAGACCAAGGTCTTCTGACTTTCTTGAAAGATCAAAGCATGGCCATTTCGGGAGGTTGCTCTGAAAGCATGTTTATTATCTTTTGCTAAACATGCTTGCACCTGGAACTACCAAGGGAGGAGAAAACACAGAAGGGAGGAAGGGAAACTTAGAGTGACTGCCTGTGAATGTTGCAATTGGATACTGGGCTGATAATATGTAAATCTCTTTGTTCCTGTACCCTATAAAACAAAACCTTGTAAATTTCCACGGTGTGTTTGTACCTCACCCAGCTTTTTACTTGGCCAAATAATAAAAGCTGTTTTTCTTTTTGAAACCTCCATCTGAAATCTCTGTTTTGGGTAGCTTGGGATCTCAGATCTTCCAGGAATTAAAGGGGTTGGCCATACATTTTCATGCTTTCGAACTGCTAGGTTGGCAAGAGCTGGGGCGAGTGCAGGAGTTCACTCCGCCACACAGGGCTAGGGATTCAAACCTCCGAACTTGCGATCTTCCGATCGAGAAGCCTGGCGTCTTACCTGCTGAGCCACCATGAAGAAGAAAAACAACTTCTCCTTTTGGCTAATAAAAGGCAGGATAGGGGAAAAGGGCATCTTAATTCCAACAACTCGTAATCTGTCCAGGCTTAGGCCACTTTTTACCACTTTACAACCCCAAGACACAAAATTATCTGTTGAAGATAGGATTTTCAAGAGGATGTGTGATGAAAGGGATGATGGGTAGGCCCACTGAAAACAGCAAGTGAAACTCAGGACAACCAGATATGAGTTCCAAAATTTGGAGAATCACCAGCTGTCAGCAAAGTGGAAGTGTTTTTCTGTACCTCAAGAGTGCCCTCTTGTGGTGTCTAGTTTTGTGACCAAGATCGGATAGTCCTAGGGAACAAAACTGTGCAGGGAATTGGGCAAGTCTTTGAACACATTTAAAATAAAATCTAAACCATACTCTGATTACTTACAGCCACTAAATCGGGGCTCTGCAACCCTCACATTCCCCACTCTGCAGCAGGTTCTTTTCTTCTCTTTCCCTTTTTCTGGTAAGGGAAATATATGGGGGTTATAGATATATATGGGGTGGGTGTTTGTTCAGAACTCCAGCTAAATATCTCTCCTGCGTTTCTTTATTAGAAGGAAAGGCAATTAAGTTATAGTCAATTGGGTGGGTATGTTTTGTTTTAACAGAGACTCTGAAATTTGCCTTGCTAACCTCCATTATAGGAGGTTAAATATATATGCAAAGATTCCAGTATCTGAAGAAGAATGTGGTGGGGTATTAATGCATATATGTCATAGGAAGATTTGGAAGAATAGATGTGAAGATCTCTAAAATATTAGGTAAATTACAGTATGTAGATATCCAGAAGAGCTCAAATAATAGATGGATGATAGACCACAACAGTAGCATAACTGTACAGAAGAGTAAAGCCTCATAGGGAATCATTAAAGGAGCTGTACATTTTGGACAGCTGTTCAGATTTTGCTTACTGTTAAAATATAAGGCATTGCCAGGCATTGCCAGTAGCATAGGCAATAGAGAACTGTTGAACCTCTGGACAGCAGCTTGAAGAACGTGGGCCTCGTTAAGACTTGCACTCTTTTCTACACCTGTTGGAAAGGGTAGTTTTTAGTTAAAACCAAAAGCACAGCAAGGCTGTTGTGTGACAGGGGAAATGCACATTTACTGATAGATTCTGCCATACAACAGTACAGTAGAATAGAACAGGAGGTCTCTGCTACAAAGTTCTCATTTAAGACTAGGGACAAATCCGCATGGGCTCTTTCCTCAGCACAAGGAGAACTCACAAGTATGTCCCAAGTACACATCCTCATACCTCTGTCTGTGTCTCAGTGTCCTCCCACAGTTAAAGCAGTGCAAGGATGGCTTAAGGTGCTATGCTCTGGAAGTGGTGTTTTCCCACCATCCTGACTCAAGACACTGTGTGCAGACCATGTAGGGCCCGTTGATGTGCACCAGAGAGGCAGCCTGAAACGACGTTCTCCATGCTGGCAATCTTGGGGCTCCACTTGGTTCTGCCTGTTTTCTGTGGGACTGCTCCCTTCTGTCTGGTCCCCGACCTCTTCGCCTACTCCTCGGTCTTTTTTGGCTACAAGGGAAACAACTGCAGCTTCCATAGCTATTTTAAAAAAAAGTTGGTCAACTGGTTGACCGAAAGAATGCAAAGCCCATCCCTGGCTTAATGTATTTAACTGAAAGAGTAACTGAAAGGACTTAACTCCTGTACTTCTACCTGTCTGGCAGAGAATTCCCTTCTTAGTAACCAATCCCCCAGGCTGGTTCCTTGCTTCTTCTCCTCATTGTATGTTCTTAGGGTAATTTTCACCTCCTGCACAGATCCCCTCAGCTAACCCTTTTCTCAAACTCCAGCTCTTCATCAGCATTTATCCTGTCACTGCATCTTGGTTGCAATAAATCTAGATGACCACTAGATGACAGACCAGAGATACCCCCCCAAAAGTGACTCTTTCCTGCCACCTAAGGTTTTTGTTTTGTGTGCGTGTGCGTGAATGCACGCATGCATTCCCCCCCCCCCCCAGTTCTTGCAATGTAGCCAAAATGTGGTGGTACGATTGTTGAAAAACAGCAGCATCAGCAGCAGTGGGAATCACACAAAAATCCTATCTTAAATCTAAAAAAGTTGGACCAGCTTTTATAAAAGAAAAGAAGCCCTCCTCAAATCATTTGGGAAACTGGAAGAAAAAACCTGGTAAAATACCATCAGTTTTGCATCATTATTCTATCACTGCACCTCCCAGGTAGCCATGAATGGAACTTTTGCCCGTAAGAAAACTGCTCTCTCCTGCCAGGAAAGATGGGATGGAAGTTTTGGGATACATTTATTTCCTGATGTTAGTGTTACCTTCTTTCTTTCTTTGTATGTGGTGGCATTTCCTTGGTGTGGGTGTCTGCTTTTTGTTTCTTCCTGACTGTGAAGGCTTGTTTTCCAGAAAGCTATCCAGATCAGCAACGTTCCTTTCTTAGGTGAGTCTTTGGGTTCTGATGATGACTGCGGCTCCCACCTTAGCTTCAGAAACTCTACTGCAGGATCTGGACCAAGACCACCAGAGTGCACCAAACCAGTTTGTAGTGTCCAAGTGTTACCTGCAGAAAAAGCATAGGAACAAAAGGAATCTCTTTCATCTTTTCCCCAGGGGTCCATTCTACTGCAAAGTTATATAAAAATATATAGTACATTGTCTGTAGCTTGAATCATGTCAACTGGATTTCTATTTTCTCAGTGGAAACGTTTCGCTCCTTATCCAAGGAGCTTCTTCAGTCTGAGCAAAGTTGGTAAGGGAATCCTAAATATTTATTTTATTTATTTTTATTTATACTTATATTTATACCCCGCCCATTTCCTCCCTAACGGAGGACTCTGAGCGGCTTACATACATTGTTATACATTTTCCATTATACAATTTTTACTTAATCCACGCGCAAGGGGAGGGGGTAAGGGAACCGACTCTTCCTGGCTTTTCTGGACTACATGTCCCAAGATGCCTTGCGTCGGAGCTGGCTGCTGACGTCCTGCAGGTGCTGTTGCTTTCCGGGATCTGCCGCCATTCGAAAGATCTTCCATCCAATGGAAACCTGACCCCCGACAGGACAGGACGCCAGCATATTTTCCCATTTAAGGTGGTACCCAATTTATCTACTTGCAAGCTTTCGAACTGTTGGGTCGACAGGAGCTGGGACTAGCAACGAGAGCTCACCTCGTTGCGCGGGGATTCGAACTGCCGACCTTCTGACTGGCAGCCCTACAGCTTCAGCGGTTTAACCCGCTGAGCCACCACATAGAAATAT
This sequence comes from Charina bottae, assembly GCA_023362775.1. NCBI lineage: Eukaryota > Metazoa > Chordata > Lepidosauria > Squamata > Charinaidae > Charina > Charina bottae. The sequence goes on from JALMGJ010000001.1 coordinate 149,568,970, forward strand.
GTTTCTAGTTCCTGTGTCACCCATTGTGGCCAATTTATACATGGAAGAAGTGGAGAAGAAAGCACTCAACACATTCCAGGGAATGGTGCCCACCCACTGGTTTAGGTATGTGGATGACACCTGGGTCAAAATCAAGGCCCAGGAAGTACAGGCCTTCACGGACCATATAAACACTATAGATGCCAACATTAGCTTCACCAGAGAAGACACCAAGGACAACAGACTGGCATTCCTAGACTGTGAAGTCCTCATTGGGACCGGTGGCAAGCTAGAAATAGGGATTTACAGGAAACCCACACACACAGATCAATATCTGATGTTTTACTCCCACCATCCACTGCAGCACAAACTAGGAGTCATCAGGACATTGTCACACAGAGCAGAAACCATCCCCACCTCCATGGATTCCAAAAAGAATGAAAATCAGCACCTGAGAACAGCTCTGAAGGCCTGTGGATATCCAAATTGGGCCTTCACCAAATCTAAATCTACCAGACCTAAAACAGCGACAGATAGGGCTGAGACTCAGAGTAAACGAAAGAACCTGGTCATTCCCTACATGGCTGGCGTGTCTGAAAAGATAAAACGGATATTTGGCAAACACCACATACCTGTATATTTCAAACCCACCAACACACTGAGACAGAGGCTTGTACACCCCAAAGATCAAACTCCAAAACACAAGAAAAGCAATGTAGTTTATGCAATCCAGTGCAGTGAGGAGTGCTCTGAACTCTACATTGGAGAAACCAAACAACTTTTGTACAGGAGGATGGCCCAACACAGGAGAAGTAACACCACAGGACCAGAGTCAGCAGTTTATCTTCATCTAAAGGAAAAAGGACACTCATTTGAGGACATTAATGTTCACATTTTAGACAGAGAAGATAGGTGTTTTGAGAGAGGGGTCAAGGAATCCATTTATGCCAACTTGGAAAATCCTTCCTTGAATAGAGGTGGGGGCCTCAGGCACAATCTTTCCCCCATCTTCCTCCCTGCTTTGTCTTCTGTGCCTAGGAAGATTAACACCATTTCACAAGCTCAACAGCAGCATGGTGATCTTAACGATCCTCCTTTAGATGATAAAAGGACTTAAAATAACATCTCAATATAACCATGACCTAGCCCCAGGTGTAAGGTCACACAGCTACCTAGAAACATATTTAGGATTCCCTTACCAACTTTGCTCAGACTGAAGAAGCTCCTTGGATAAGGAGCGAAACGTTTCCACTGAGAAAATAGAAATCCAGTTGACATGATTCAAGCTACAGACAATTCCACCTGGATGACTGAGAACCTTCATAGATATATAGTACATTATCTTTAGAAAAATGGGAAGTTGTTACAGATTCATATTATACTGAAACAAAGCTGTAAAGACCAACTTAGGCAGGAATCTTTGATTTCATAAATATATTTAGAGAGAATGTCAGTGATGAAGAGGAAGAAGAGTTGATTGAACTGTAAAATTATTTAGGAGGGAAGATTGACAAGGAAGATGTCTTTATGAATTAAGTACAGAATTATGGAATAATATAATTGAACTCTGTTTAATTGTTAAGCCTTTGAGCAAGAATATAGGAAAAGTTCAAAGGATGAATGGTTCCACTATTGAAAAATATTACACATTCATGCATTTTCAGAAAAATATCTGTGAAGAACAAGCTTGTTGCCAGACCCTATTTTGGGTCATTTGGAAATTCAGACAGCAAGCCAGGTTGTTATTAGAAATTAACCGGAAAAACAAATGCTGAATGTGGATTGAATCCTTTACTTCAGAGGAGTGAGTTTGGCCAGCTTCCCCTTTGAATTGTTGGATACAGGCCAGTAAGGATATCCTAATAACCCGTTGCAGCTGCATTTCAGTTGGGAGGGGGGATTTGGGTAGCTTGTTAGGCAACGCCCTTGAAGCCTCGCTGGTCCGAGCTTTTGATTGGGAAGTTGCCTAATAAAATTTATTTATTTATTTATTTATTTATTTATTTATTTTATATAACCTCCCATCTCCCCCAATGGGGAACTCTGGGCGGTTTACAATAAAATAGTTAAAATAAAATATAAAACATCAATATACAATATATGTAAAAATAATAAATAATTATAAATCCAGATGGACGATGGAATTAAAACGAAGGACATTATAAAATTAAGGAGTTAGCCACCCCCATGAGGAACTATTATTTTTTTAATAATTCCTACTCCCTTCTCCCTTTTTGTTGTTGTTGTTGTTTGTCTTTGTTTCCCTTTTCCTCCTGTCTTTTTTTATCTTTACAGGAACACCTTGTGGGGGGAGATGGGCGGTGATGTAAATTGAACAATAAATAAAAACAAATAAATAAATAAACTACCCTTTCCTCCTTCCCATGCCAGGCAGCAAAACCAGGTCTTCAGCTCTTTCCTAAAGGTCGGGAGGGAGGAGATCTGTCTCAACTCTGGGGGCAAGATGTTCCACAGTGTGGGTGCCACCACAGAGAAGGCCCGTCTCCTAGACCCCATCAGATGACATTCTTTGATTGATGGGGTTCGTAGCAGGCCCTCTCTGAATGACCTGGTGGGGCGGGTCGATAAAATGGGGATAAGAGAGCGCTTCCGGGTGCTGAAGACGCCGGTGCGTTGAACCGAGCGCTCCTGGCTCGGCTCAGCTGTTTGCCTGTTTGCAGCGGTTTTTAAAGAAATAAAACTGCTGAAACCTCCCCTTTGAAGAGAAGGGGATCAGAAGATAAACCACAAGGGTCGCTGGGATCGTCGCTCTTTCCCAATTCCCGTTTTTCCACCACGGGAAAAAGGAAATTGAAGCGACGAAAGCGACTGGAAGGACCATCGTTATTGCTCTACAGAAAACAGCGAAATCTTTTCAGATGAGTAGCACCTAAATTCAGCACTTTTAGTCACTGTTTTATATTTGTGTTTATTTTAACTTTACATATTATCTGCTAAGATCCTTCTATGGACATGACCGATGCTGCTGGTGATTGTGTAACTTTCTTGCTAAAGACGACTTGAGAAACGGTGGGAGCTTAAAGAACAATGACTTTACTTGGAAGTTAAATGGAGTGACATTGACTATTAACGAATGGCTTATTTACTGAAGTGGGGCTAATCTATTTTCCTCTCTGGATTTTGAATTCAAATGGGTTAATGTCTGCCTTTTATCTTATTTCATTGCCTTTCTGCTTTTCATCTTGAAATGGTTTTTTTTTTTCCTTCTTTTCTCTGTAATGTGCTTGGAAATTATTTGGATTATAATGGGTATTTTTGGAATATTTTTGTTTTAAACAGTTTTGGGAATTTTCTTATTATTTGGGATTTTAGTGGACTTCCTTGTTGCTTTTTGTCTTGGAGAGTGAAGACATTTGGAGTTGGGGCTTTTTCCTATTCCCCCCCTTCTCTTTTTTTTTTCCTCTCTCTCTCCTCTTTGGGACTTGTGATTACAAGCTTGCCTGAGAACTGGATTGTTATTACATTTTCAAGGATATTTTGACTACAGCTAAAGGACTTACCCATTGTACTTTTATCTTTTATTTTTTTTTATGTGAGAATTGTTGATTTTACCAAAGTACATTTTGCCCTTTTTTTTATGCAATATCTATTAAGAAAAAGCAGTATTACTTTTATTTTTTAATTTTTTATTGTATTTGGATTTTTTTTTCTTCTCTTCCCTCCTTTTTTCTTTTGAATCCCTAATAATTTTTTATCCCTCCTTTTCCCTTTTTTTATTGTTTATAGTGGTTCTCCTTTGTCTTTTGTTATTTTTCTTTTCTCTTTACAGGAATAATATATACAACCTGGTTACTGCGGTTGCAAGAGTGAAGAGGGATAGATATAAGGAAATGGAGTCCATGGCTGCACCTTCAGAAGTACCAACATCAGATATGGGAAAAATATTGGATGCGATTACAGCACTGATTCCAAAAATAGATTATTTTACTACTGCCTTGGAGGAAAAGATGGATATTTTAAATGTTACCTGGATGGATGACTTAATTACTTCTTTTGATATAAAAATAGATAAAAAGATGGACAATATTTTAGATCAACAAATAGAAGTGAAAATGGAAGTGATGAAGGAAGACTCAGAAAAAGAATTTAGAAATGAAATACAGACTGTCAAAGAAATTGCAAATATTCTTCCAGGGGATCTTAAAGAGACACAAGGCCAGGTTAAGAAATTGGAGATTAAATCAGATTCTATTACTATGGAATATAATTTAGATGCTATTGTATTACCAGAAATGAGAGAAGAAGAATGTATTTTGAGTTTGATAGGAGCTCTGGAAAAATTAGATGAGAATATGAGAAAATATATAGTTGATACTTTAGTTCAACATTTAGAGACAGAAGAAGAAGACATGGACTCTGAGATAGATAAAATTTTTAGAGTTGAATCACGTTACGTTAGAGATAAGAAACTGTCAAGATATTTTGTGAGAAAAGTTATAAAAGAACAAAATCTGAAGAAATATTATAGCGAGAGATCAAAAATAGTAGGGTTGGGTATAACTTAAAAGAATTAAATCAGAATTTTTTCTTTCTTTCTTTTTGTTTGGAATCTGGGTTGTATAAATAGAAAAATCCTTTTCTTTTTATTTCTATATGCATAGTATAATAGTATAGTTGGGTATATCTATATATGTATAGTTTTGGGAAAATTAAAGTGTACTAACAATACAGGAATGGATGTTGAAACTACTAGAAATGGCAGAAAATGACAAATTGATTTGCCTACTAAAAGAAAATTTTAATTATTATTCTTTAATGAGTGGAAATCTTTGATGGACTATTTGCAAAAAGCAGGAGGAGTAAAGCTAAATATGGAGTTTTTGTTGATTAGATTATAGATAAATAGTACATAATAGACAAGGAAAAATATATGAATGTTATATGAATAGCCAGCATGTTAAAACAAACTATCTATTTTATTCTTATGACCATAGACGGATCGGAGGTCATCTAATTTCTGTGTATGTCTTTTTCTTTATTCTTTTTTTCTTTTTCTTTACTGCAGTTTTCTTTTTCTTTTCTTTTAATTTGTATTTCTTTTTCCGTTTCATCTTTATCTTTTAGCTTTGTATACCTAAAAACCTAATAAAACTTAATAATAAAAAAAAAAGATAAAATGGGGATAAGACGGTCCTTCAGGTATTCTGGCCCCATGCCATGTAGGGCTTTAAAGGTAATAACCAACACCTTGAATTGTACCCGGAAGCAAACCGGCACCCAATGCAAAATAAGGAAAATGAGAGCAAGAGAGAGAGAGATTCTTCTCTCAAGGTCGTCAGCAACAACAGGATGCTTTGTTAAAGGGTTAGTATCTTTCAGCAACCTGCCTAAATGCAATTTTATCTTATGATGCCTGGAAATGGATAAATAACAGCGTATCCAGATTAAGGAACTACAGTAAATTTTAGGGAGATAGTTTTTATTATTTTTTAACTGTTGTCTTGCATACTATGTTTTTAAAATAATCCTATTTTAGTGTATAAGTCTTAATTATAATTATTTAATAAAAATATAATTATTTAATAAAAATATATATCTTACATGCTGGTGTTGTGGTCACATGCATATGGAAATTGGATTCTACCCAGCCTGCCTAACCACTTGGCTTGTTACTACCAGGAGATTGTAGATGGTTAAATTCCCAAGGTTTGGGGCTTGAAGGGAGAAGTCATCCTTGGAGGTTTTGAGGTTTGGCCCAGAGCCCCCCAGCTTTCCCTAGGGCTGTGGGACTATAGTGATAGGGTGGTGGCAGCAAAGTTTGTCATTTGGGTTGGTGCCCAAATTAGGAACATCTGGGTTGGTGCCCAGGTAGAGGCTGTTGGGTAGGTGCCCAAGCTAAGAACAATAGGGGTTGGTGCCCCAAACTAGGAACATAGGGGTTGGTGCCCCAAATTAGAATTAGTCTGCCCTTTAGGAGAGGGTTCTCATGAAGCTAATTAGAGACCCTGTAGAAAACTATTCCAGGGTTCCTTTTACTGCAGTCGTTGCTGAGGTGTGGAACCTGGTTAGTTAATATTAAAAGGGCAGTATTCCTTTTAGTTAATTGTGTGGGCCAGCAAAGGAAAGGACAAGGGGGGAGGCGTCCAGCCAGGAGGCTTGTGAGCTGAAAGGTAAAAAGGAAAGAAAAGGAAGCCCTCCCCCCAGATAACGTTGACAATATCCCTTCAAAATTTCACATCACTTGTTTTCCTGTAGATTCCCCTAGGTAACTAAAGATAGGACTAAAATACACTGCTCAAAAAAATAAAGGGAACACTGAAACAACACAATGTAAGTCCAAGTCAATCACACTTCTGTGAAATCAAACTGTCCACTTAGGTAGCAACACTGATTGACAATCAATTTCACATGCTGTTGTGCACATGGAATAGACAACAGGCGGAAAGCATAGGCAGTTAGCAAGACAGCCCCAATAAAGGAGTGGATCTGCAGGTGGTGACCACAGACCACTTCTCAGTTCCTATGCTTTCTGGCTGATGGTTTGGTCACTTTTGAATGCTGGCGGTGCTTCCACTCTATTGGTAGCATGAGACGGAGTCTACAACCCACACAAGTGGCTCAGGTAGTGCAGCTCATCCAGGATGGCACATCAATGCGAGCTGTGGCAAGAAGGTTTGCTGTGTCTGTCAGCGTAGTGTCCAGAGCATGGAGGCGCTACCAGGAGACAGGTCAGTACATCAGGAGACGTGAAGGAGGCCGTAGGAGGGCAACAACCCAGCAGCAGGACCGCTACCTCCGCCTTTGTGCAAGGAGGGACAGGAGGAGCACTGCCAGAGCCCTGCAAAATGACCTCCAGTGGGCCACAAATGTGCGTGTGGCTGCTCAAACGGTCAGAAACAGACTCCATGAGGGTGGTATGAGGGCCCGACGTCCACAGGTGGGGGTTGTGCTTACAGCCCAACACCGTGCAGGACGTTTGGCATTTGCCAGAGAACACAAGATTGGCAACTTTGCCACTGGCGCCCTGTGCTCTTCACAGATGAAAGCAGGTTCACACTGAGCACATGTGACAGACGTGACAGGGTCTGGAGACGCCGTGGAGAACGTTCTGCTGCCTGCAACATCCTCCAGCATGACTGGTTTGGCAGTGGGTCAGTAATGGTGTGGGGTGGCATTTCTTTAGGGGGCCGCACAGCCCTCCATGTGCTTGCCAGAGGTAGCCTGACTGCCATTAGGTACCGAGATGAGATCCTCAGACCCCTTGTGAGACCATATGCTGGTGCGGTTGGCCCTGGGTTCCTCCTAATGCAAGACAATGCTAGACCTCATGTGGCTGGAGTGTGCCAGCAGTTCCTGCAAGACGAAGGCATTGATGCTATGGACTGGCCCGCCCGTTCCCCAGACCTGAATCCAATTGAGCACATCTGGGACATCATGTCTCGCTCCATCCACCAACGCCACGTTGCACCACAGACTGTCCAGGAGTTGGGGGATGCTTTAGTCCAGGTGTGGGAGGAGATCCCTCAGGAGACCATCCACCACCTCATCAGGAGCATGCCCAGGCGTTGTAGGGAGGTCATACAGGCACGTGGAGGCCACACACACTACTGAGCCTCATTTTGACTTGTTTTAAGGACATTACATCAACGTTGGATCAGCCTGTAGTGTTCTTTTCCACTTTAATTTTTGAGTGTAACTCCACATCCAGACCTCCAGGGGTTGCTTACATTTGATTTCCATTGCTTTTTGTGTGATTTTGTTGTCAGCACATTCAACTATGTAATGAACAAAGTAATTAATACGAATATTTCATTCATTCAGATCTAGGATGTCTTATTTCAGTGTTCCCTTTATTTTTTTGAGCAGCTTACAATGCTTATGATATGTTCTTATTTCTCTACTGTAATAACATCACGGTAATAAGTTCAAAGTATAATAACATCTTAGGACTGAATAAAAAATGGAATTAAACTCTGCTAGTAGTTAGACATACACCGTATTTTCAAAACATTAAGGTATAGTAAAACATGAATTTTGGACACATTGTGCAAAGGCCTAGCTCTCTGGAGAAGTCCATAATGCTGGGAAAGGCAGAAGGAAAGAGAGGAAGAAGATGACCAGCAGCAAGGGGGATAGAGTTGGGGACACCATTGGAAGATCTGAAGGACCAGGATCCAGGACTATCATCCTGGATATGTCCAAGAATATATTTATTTATTTATGTTTCGACTTCTATCACCGCACCATCTCCCCCAAGGATATATCATCCTGAAGAAGAGCTGACACCCACTTGACAGCACATAATCAATCAAAAATGCTTGAATTGCAAGCTCTGTTTATATTACAGATATTTCCAAGTAGCTGTAGTCTAGATAAAATGTAAATTTCAGCAACTGAAGAATTAAAATATATTTTCTAAAGCCGTCTTAACAAATTCAATTGAAAACACTGATTGCAGCCTCTGAGGTCTCTGGTCTGAGCTTGGAAGCTCAGCAGGATCAGTGTGGTTAATACTTGGATGGGAGATCACTAGGGAACCCTAGGGCTGAAGGCTAGAATGGGAAGTCAAGCAATCCCAGAAGGAAGCAGTGGCAAGCCACTGCTGAATTGATGCCAAGATAACTGCATGGGCATGTCCCTGTAGTCCCCATCATGCTTCCAGACGGTTTTGCCTCCAGTCAAATGAAAAGTGAAGGAGCAAGGCAATCTGCCGAGAGAAACAAAAACCTACCTCTGTTTGTGTTTCTTTGTCAGACTCATTAGCCTTCCTGATTCTGTCCAGGTATACTGACAAATCTCCTTGCCAATGCTTTTTCTTGTGACTTTAATCCTACAACACACACCAATGTTGTAAAGGATTGATATGAACCAGTTCTCCTGGGGAGAACTTGTAGTTATGTATAATAGATGCCAGACATATATGCTAGTAGATTCCTCACAGAGGTCAAATCTATGTTATAGTAGGCTATATTATGTGTTTTGCTACTTGCTTACTTGCTAGGGTTTATATGCCACTCCAATTAATATGCAGCCATTTCCCTGTTTGGTTATAATGGTAATAAGCATCATAAAATATGGTTTACTAATAGCAGGGGCAGCTTACCCCTTGTTCTTCTTTTTCTAGCATGCCCATTAACCTGTTGACTTCTTTTCCTCAGTGCCCCCTAGGCTATTTACACGTGAGTAAAACCCAAGGTAGAAGAAGTGGATCACTCCTGAGATTCTGATGAAGATTATGAGGCTTATGGTGGAGGGTTGCTATCTTCATGTTGCACCATCATTATTCACCCTCCAGAGCAGAGTCCTGTCTATCCTGACCCCAAAAAACTTGGAATGTAAAACAGAGGAAACCCTAATTGTGCTGACTGTAGCTTGAATCATGTCAACTGGATTTCTATTTTCTCAGTGGAAACGTTTCGCTCCTTATCCAAGAAGCTTCTTGGATAAGGAGTGAAACGTTTCCACTGAGAAAATAGAAATCCAGTTGACATGATTCAAGCTACAGACTGTTCCACCTGGATGACTGAGAACCTTCATCGACTAATTGTGCTGACTAATCCAGAGACCTAACTAGGTGTCAAATTAGTATATCATTCAATGCATTGCCACCATGTCTCTTTCTTTTTAATCTAGAAGCAGGTACTGCTTCTTCCATTGGCTAATACATGTAGTCCTCGTTTAATGACCACAATTGGGACCAGAATTTTTGTTGCTAAGCAAAATGGTCATTAAGTGAATCTGACCCGATTTTACAACCTTTCTTGCAGTGGTCGTTAAGCGAATCACTACAGGCATTAAGCGAACCACGTGGTCGTTAAGCAAATCATGCGGTTCCCCAATGATTTTGCTTGCCAGAAGCTGGCTGCCTGGGAAGGTCAAAAACGGTGATCACATGACTACAGAATGAATGTTTGTTTATTCGTTCAATGACCAGCAACTTAAAATTAATTAAAATAACAATTAAAATCACACTAATCAATTAAATACAAATATACATAGGTGGTTGTTGTAAGGAATAAAACTATTAATTTAAACAATTATAATATAATCTATAAAACCCTATTACAATAAAACCCTGTTACAATAATGACATGTTTATTTATCTAAACATTAATAGCTCTATCATTTTAATAGTATGTTATAAAATATATATCCTTAAAAAACTATTAAAAATGGCTGTACAAAGCATTAATAAAAATAGAAAAATATAAACAATTCCCTACTTCTTTAACCTGTTATGCCTTATTATCATTGCAGCAGCACAAAATTTTGCTACTGCACGTGTAATAACTCGGTTTGAATCCTGCAGAAGATGGTTCTCATAAAAACTATCAGGTCTCCCTGGGCATCTTTCTGTTAGGGGATGAATATATGTTGATCTAATACCCCTATAAGGGGCGTGGTGGCTCAGTGGGTAAGATGCCAGGCTTGTCGATCAGAAGATCGCAAGTTTGGAGGTTCGAATCCCTAGCCCCGCGTGACAGAGTGAGCTCCTGCAGTCGCCCCAGCTCTTGCCAACCTAGCAATTCGAAACCATGCAAATGCAAGTAGATGAATAGGTACCACTTCGGTGGGTAGGTATCAGCGTTCCATGCGCGTCATGCGGCCACATGACCGTGGAAGCGTCTTCGGACAATGCTGGCTCTTCGGCTAACAAACGGAGATGAGCACCGGCCCCTAGAGTCGGACACGACTGCACAAATGTGCGGGGGGAACCTTTACCTTTACCTTAATACCCCTATAATATTTACATCGCAATAGAACGTGAGTGATGTTTTCAACCTCCTTAGTGCCGCATGTACAAATTCTTTCTGCTAAGGGGGTTTTATTATACCTGCCTTGCAGGAGTGCTGATGGAAGGATATTAAATCTAGCTCTAAAAAATGCTATTCTAATCTCAGGAAAGGTTAGGTCTTTCAAATATCTTGCTGGTTCCCATGTACCCCATCTTATCTGATTCCTGCTATGTGGAGGTAACCAATTAACTTCTAGCTGGAATTCCCTATCTCTGATTCTGTTAATAACCATTTGCTTGGCTTGGTCTTAACCTAGTGATTTTAAAAATAATGGAGACAGGCCATATAAAGCCAGCTTATACTCTATCGCCTGTTTCCAGGGAGAGAGAAAATTATCAGTCAGGACTAGAGGGGTCAAACCTACTGGAAGGAATTGAATTTTCAACCAAAAGGTTAACATCATCTTCCAGGCCCTAACCAGTCTTTGCGGCATTCCTGTTTCTAGTCTCATCTGGGCATTTGCTGTTCCGCTGGGTGCCGCTAGAATTGATCGCAGGAATTTTGTTTGTACGGTTTCTAGTGACTCTTTCTTCAAGAAGATTCCTGCTTGCACCCCATAGAGAATTTGTGTCAACGTTTTAGCCTCAAACCATTTTAAGGCTGCCGGGACTAATTGTCCTCTGCCTGTGTAAAAAAAAATGTTTAATAGCATTTGAAGATCTAAGAGCTGATTGCATTGCATGATTCAAATGGGCATTCCAATTTCCTTTCCAGTGAAAAACCACTCCAAGGTATTTAAATACATTAACTTGTTCTAGATTATGCCCTTCTATCCTCCAAGAGTATTGAGTAGTTCTTTTAGCAAAGACCAGGATTTTTGATTTATCAAAATTAAGAACCAATTTATTTTGTCTGCAGTAATTTAGTGTTGCTGCTATGGCTCTTTTTAATCCAATTGGAGTTTGTGAGATTATAGCAGCATCGTCCACATAAAGAAGTATTGGTAAAGAAGTATCGGTACTTTACGTTGTGCTAGATTGGGAGGATGGGAATCTATGTTATGAAGATGATCAATCAAGGAGTTAATGTAAAGATTAAAAAGGGAAGGGGCAAGAATACATCCCTGTCATACTCCTTTCTGCACATTTACTAAGCCAGATAAGGTCCCTAGGGGATTACATCTCACTTTTAAAGATGAATTAGAGTATAGTTTCTGTATAAGATAGAGGAGGCGTCTGTCAATATTTGTATTTTTTAGTTTTTCCCAAAGGACACTTCTATCTATTGAATCAAAGGCCTGTTTAAAGTCAAGAAAGGCCACAAAGAGGGAACATTTCTTTTTATAGGTATATTTTAATACAAGGTGGTGAAGCACCAAGATATGATCAATTGTTGATCTCCCCTCTCTGAATCCTGCTTGTTCATCTCTAATTATGTCCTCAGACAGAATCCAGTCTTGTAGCTTGTTATTTAAATGCTTAGCATATAATTTGCTAACTACACTCGGTAAACTAATGGGCCTATAGTTACATGGGTCATTTTTGTTGCCTTTTTTATAGATTGGTACGATAATTGCCATTCCCCAGTCGTTTGACAAATGACCAGTCTGGTCTATGTATGTAAAGAGAGATGCTAATAGAGGTGCCCACCAACTAGAATTCCTTTTAATTATTTCGGGCAGGACACAATCCACACCAGGAGCTTTATTAGGCTTAAGGGGTTCAATCATCCGGGATACCTCTTGTGCTGTAACTGGAGACCAGTGAGGGATACTATCCATATTAATCTGACTCTCTTTCATTTCACAAGCAGATTCCATGTACATCCCTCTAAAATATTCCTCCCATGCATATGATGGCACTTGGTTAGATGGAGGGGGGAGCGATTTTCCCAGTCCTCTAGTGATATGCCAAAAAAGGGATGTATCTTTCATCCTGACTGCTTGAATTAATTTCTGCCAAGATTCCGTCAAAGCTGCACGTTTCTTTTCTTTTAAAAGAGTCTTATATTGGACCTTTAAGGTCCTTAAAAAATGAGTTTGATCCTCAGAAGGAAAATTTTTACTTTTCCTATATACCTTGTTATATGTCCTCTTTAACTGTACACAGTCCCAATCAAACCATTTTTTGTTTTTTATAACCTTATTTCTAGGGAGGAACTGTGTTCCCATGAGAAGAACTGTTTTGAGATTGGCAATCAGGCTTTCGAACCAACCTAAATATGATGTATGGGATTTACTATTTAGGAGGCGAGCACGGATTTCTAAAGTTTCAGGAGCTAGCATCCATTAACCAACCTCTTGCATTCTTCTCAGTCCATTTAATTCTCAGTTGGGTGTTATTGTTTTCCAGCATTGGGGGGTAACTTGAGTTAGCTCTTGGAGTTTTCCAATGAGATATCAAGGTTAAAATTACAGGGTTGTGATCACTTTCTATTCTAGAATCTACCTCCATCCTCTGTAGAAATTTCAATAGATCACATGAAGTTATCCAATAATCAATTGTGGATCTTCTTCCTGCCTCCCAATAAGTGTATTCCGCTGGATAATCCCCTTTTATGGAACCATTAGAGAATAGATAGGTCCAAACGTGCAATCATTTGTCTTGCACATATACCCACCCAATTAACTTTTGTATCTTTAAATTCTCTAAGGTACAAAGGTTCCTCTAATACATTCTCCTCATTGTAGATCTTAAATTGGTGTGAGTGCTGGCCCCTCAGTAGGTGAGAGATACTGGGTGGGGCTAGGAGTGTTTGTTTGTGTGTTTGAGTGCTCCCTGAGTGTTCTCAGTGGGGTAGGAATGATTGAGATGCCCCTCCTCCACTAGTGAGAGGAGTTGAGGGGGGTGCATAGTAGAAGTGTTAGTAGTGTTTGTTGGGGAGTGTTGGGATCCCAACAGTGCCGAGAGCGTGTGCTGGTGCACTGGGGGGGGGGGGTCCCTCCACTGCCTAGGATTGAATGTGCTTGAGAGGATGAGTGTATGGTGCAAGGGACCTATGTTGAGACCCAGGATTTCCGGGGGTTCGGGAGTGGAGGCTACCGACCTAGGAAGCTCGGGGGGCTGTAGGGCGGGCCAACTGATAAAAGTGGTGACAGGTCGGGGATGTTATAACGGGAACTGGAGGGCAGGCCATCATCGGGGAAGGCGCCCCCGGTGTTTGTTACCAGTGGCGTGTTCTGGCCCTCCAAGTTCATTCCCAGGCCCTGGACGACAGATCCTTGAGGGCCCTGGTCTCCGGCTGCTGCTTCTCAATGCCAGGTCAGTGAACAACAAGGCCCCTCTCATATGCGATTTGATTGCAGAGGAGGGGGCAGACCTGGCTTGTATCACCGAGACCTGGCTGGGCCCTGAGGGAGGGGTTGCCCTCTCGGAAATGTGCCCGGCCGGGTTTCAGGTGTGGCACCAGCCGAGACACCGGGGCAGGGGAGGTGGGGTGGCGGTTGTCATCCGAGAGTCTCTAATGGCTCACAGGGGCATTGCGCCACAAGTGGCCGGTTGTGAGACCCTGTTTTTTAAGTTGGGTTCCCGAGAACAGCTGGGAGTGTTGCTGCTGTACCAGCCTCCCTGCTGCGTAGCAACCTCCCTGCCTGAGCTGCTGGAGGCCGTCTCCGGGCTGGCAGTGGAGTTCCCCAGACTTATGGTTTTGGGGGACTTTAATCTGCCGTCCCTGGGACGGGCCTCGGAAGCGGCCCGGGAGTTCATGGCTACCATGGCAGCCATGGGCCTGTCTCAGATAATTAGGGACCCGACTAGAGACAGTGGCCTCACTCCGGACTTGGTATTCTTGTCTGAGCAATGGCAAAGTGATCTGAGGGGAGAGTTAGACCTGTCCCCGTTGTCATGGTCAGACCACGCCCTGGTGACTCTGAGACTCTCGTGCACCGCCCCACTCCGCAGGGAGGCGGGACCCATTCGATTGGTCCGCCCCTGGTGACTGATGGACCCTATGAGGTTTCAGAGGGAGCTGGGGAGTATACCCGAGGATCTGTTGCACAGTCCAGCAGAGGCCCTGGCGGCAGCCTGGAATAAAGGGGCCACTGGGGCCCTGGATAGGATCGCGCCTATGCGACCTCTCTTCCCTCATTCGACCCGTCACTCCCCGTGGTTTACGGAGGAGTTGAGGGTTTTGAAGAGGGTTAAGAGACGTCTGGAGCGCCGCTGGAGGAAGACAAGGACTGAATCTGACCGGACACAATCTAGAGCCACTATTAGGGCCTACCTTGTGGCGGTAAGAGCGGCGAAACATGTATATTTCTCCGCTCTTATTGCCTCTGCAGAATGCCAACCAACGACCCTGTTTAAGATAACGAGATCTTTGCTAGGTCAATCTAAACCAGTGACCTATTTACAGGGTCGATCGGAGGAGTTTTCTGAGCATCTGCAAGAGAAAATCGCTCAGATTTATTCTAAGTTGGACTCTATGCGTGATACACGGTCTGGGGAGATGACGGAGACACGTACTTACTCTGTTATCTGGGAACAGTTCGATCCTGTTGGACCTGAGGAAGTGGACAGAGTCCTCCGGATTGTGAAGGCCACCACTTGTTATCTAGATCCATGTCCCTCCTGGCTAGTAAAATCGGCTCGGGAGGTGACTTGTGGTTGGGTCCAGGCGATGATCAATGCATCTCTTGGGGAGGGGGTGTTCCCAGCAGCCTTTAAGGAGGCCCTGGTGCACCCCCTCCTCAAGAAGCCATCCCTGGACCCTACTGTTCTGGACAATTTTCGTCCAGTCTCCCACCTTCCCTTTTTAGGGAAGGTGGTGGAGAAAGTGGTGGCATCGCAACTCCAGAGGATTCTGGATGAAATGGATTATCTAGATCCCTTTCAGTCAGGTTTCAGGCTGGGATATGGGACGGAGACTGCATTGGTCACGCTTATGGATGATCTCTGGCAAGGACGGGATGGTGGTAGTGCATCCATCCTTATCCTTTTAGATCTCTCAGTGGCTTTTGATACCATCGACCATGGTATCCTTTTGGGACGGCTCAGGGAGTTGGGGGTGGGCGGTGTGGTGTTGCAGTGGTTCGCCTCCTTCCTCCAGGGCCGTTCCCAATCAGTGATGATAGGGGAGGAGAGATCTGACCCACGGCCCCTCCTGTGTGGGGTGCCACAGGGTTCGGTGCTCTCCCCTCTCCTGTTTAACATCTATATGAAGCCGCTGGGTGAGATCATCTGTCACCACGGGATGAAATACCATCTATATGCTGATGATACACAGCTGTATATTTCCATCCCGGGTGAAGTAAGTGATGCAGTTGCCACCCTATCTCAGTGTCTGGAGGCTGTGTGGGCCTGGATGGGGAACAACAGGCTTCGACTGAACCCTAGTAAGACGGAGTGGCTATGGATTGATGGCCGCTCGGGTCCTAGGAAGTTATCATCTTTGGCTGTAGATGGGGTGGCACTACCCCATTCGGAGCCTGTGCGGAATCTGGGGGTTCTCCTGGACTCACGACTCCTGCTGGAAGAGCAGGTGGCAGTCGTGGCCAGGAGGGCCTTTGCACAACTTCGGATTGTGCACCAGTTATGCCCTTTCCTGGACCGAGATGCCCTCCGAACAGTCACTCATGCCGTCATCTCCCACATAGACTATTGTAATGCGCTCTACATGGGGCTACCCTTGAGGTGTATCCGGAAGCTTCAACTGGTCCAGAATGCGGCTGTGAGGACAATTATTGGAGCCAGAAGATCGGCCCATGTGACATCGTTGTTACGCGAGCTGCATTGGGTACCGGTTTGCTTCCGGGTACAATTCAAGGTGTTGGTTATCACCTTTAAAGCCCTACATGGCATAGGACCAGGTTACCTGAGGGACCGTCTCATCCCCAGAACATCGACCCGTCCCACCCGTTCAGCTAGAGAGGGCTTGCTACGGACCCCATCGCTTAAAGAGTTTCACCTAGCGGGGTCCAGGAAGCGGGCCTTCTCTGCAGTGGCACCCACCCTTTGGAATATCTTACCCCCGGAGCTGAGGCTGATGTCCTCGCTCCCAGCCTTCCGGAAAGGTTTAAAGACCTCGTTCTGCCGTCTTGCCTGGGAGGGAAACGTCAACAGTTCCTCTTGGGGATGGCTGGCCTCTTGAAGCCTCCCAGTGACTTATTTTAGTATTCTTCTTGGAATTTATATTTTGTATTTATGTAATTTTATATATTTTTAATCTCTATTTTACTGTGCACCGCCCAGGGTCCCCGTTAGGGGAGATGGGCGGTCATATAAATTTAATAAAATAAATAAATAAATAATAAAAATAAATTGATTAAATAATGTATAGTCATTTAATCCCATCCTAGCATTTAAGTCTCCACCTATTAAAACTGAAGCTGTGGGGTATTTATCTGCAGCTGGAAATAAAATTTTCTATATGCTCCCAAATGGTACTGATCAAATCATTCTTATTAGAAGGAGGAATATAAACATTAAAAAGCAGAATTTCCATATGTTTGGATAAAAGCAATGTAGCCACTACCCACGGCTTTAAGGAGGGGAATGAAATACAATTGAATTGTAAAGCAGTGCTTACTAAACTCGCAACGCCGCCCTTGGACCTCCCACCCACCATACCCGGAGCGGCCAAGATAGAATTAACCCAATATCCGTCTAGCTCCACCTCTAAAGAGGCCCAAGTTTCCTGTAAAAAGAGAACGTCAAATTGTGACAAATAGTCAAAAATGATAGGATGTACGCTGGCTTATAGGGAAAAATCAAGGCTTGATAGTAAACAGACAGAGTGCAGCTTGTAAAAGCTATAATGTCTTTACTTGTGATAAAAGCAAAGTTGAATATACATGGTACAGCATTGCAAAAGGAAAAACAAACTTACAAGCAGAGATTCGTGTATTGTTTCCAGGGCCAGGGCGCATGCCATGGCCTACACACACAGCCACGCATAGCTACGCACTGCCCAGTCTTCAGAAATAGAACACACACACGAACATGGCTAAAAGACTGGACAGAAGTCAAGAAGCATAGAACACCATTTTGCATGGTTAGATATTCAGTTCTTCCAGCTTTCTGATTGGCTGGAAGTTAGGTGTGACACACACCAGGCCTAAAACCTGCTATTGGGTGGCAGTGCTGCATCTAAGCAAGCATGTGATCCCCCCCCCTCCCTTGCTCTACACAGAGCAAGGCTTCCCACAGAAGCATCATTGCAAACTGTTCCCATGGGAAGGTTTAGAGACTAGACATAAACAATACATCACATGGTACCTTTTAGATTCATATCTAATGAAGATATAAGCAAAGCCATTCAAAGCTATGGGAAGGCCTTGTTGTTATCTGGCCACCTGCACTTCACGTCACCATGAGGAAGCTGTGCTTTGTATAGAAAAACAATTTGCTAATTTCATATGAGAAATCTGACAAAAAAAAGGTTGGTCTTTTGATGGAACTGACCATCCGGCAATATTCCAAGTTAAAAAGGAAAATGCATAATCCTCCAAAGCCAGTCATGAGATGTGGTTATGACAAAAGAGAGCTACAAAGTTGTTATTTTGAGCTAAGGAATCAACAACAGGTATTACGACCTCTGGTGAGGTATAGCTTGCCTCGTGTAAATCCTGCCTCAGCTCCTGAGGCTTTTGTTCAGAATTAACATCAGCCAGCTGATTTTGCCTTGCCAAAACTTCGTTCAGGGTCATTGGAGATAGAATTGGAGATAGAATTGCTATATCCTGCTGCATTCGTTTCTGTGACATTGGGGCTGGTATAAATCCCCCTCCAGTCTCCTGATTTGTTGCTGAAACCCCAATAGTGTGTCCTGATGAAAGTGGTAGCTCCTCCTCAATTACAAGTTCCTTTATCGACCCAAAAGGATCCAGACTGCTATTTTTTGGCTGGTCATGTTCAGACAATCCTTTGTTCACTGAGAGAAGACAATCAAGATCAATATTTGGGGATACGAGGTCTATTAGTGGCTCAGCTGTTGCAATTGTGACCAGCAGGGTTTTCTTCAAGTTTTCCAGCTTGTGCAAAATGTTATCTTGTTCTTTTCTTGGTAATGAGCCAAAGGCATTAATGAGCCCATCTTCAATTGAATCAGGAGCCTCTTCATCAAGTAGGGCAGACTGACTCCCACACTCTCGCTCTCTCAGGACCATAGAAGGAGAAGTAGCAACCTTGAAGGCTATCATGAAGATCAGCCCATGTGACACTGCTGTTGCGTGAGCTGCATTGGGTACCAGTTTGCTTCCGGGTACAATTCAAGGTGTTGGTTATCACCTTTAAAGCCCTACATGGCATAGGGCCAGGCTACCTGAGGAACCGTCTCATCCCCAGAACATCGATCCCACCCGATCAGTCAGAGAGGGCTTGCTGCAGACCCCATCGACCAAAGAGTTCCATCTAGCGGGGTCCAGGAGGTGGGCCTTCTCTGCAGTTGCGCCTGCCCTTTGGAATATCTTACCCCCGGAGCTGAGGCTGGTTTCCTCGCTCCTGACCTTCCGGAAAGGCTTAAAGACCTGCTTTTGCCGCATTGCCTGGGAGGGAAATGCCAACAGTTCCTCTTGGGGATGGCTGGTCCCATGAAGCCTCCCAGTACTCCATTTTTAATCATTGTTTATACTTGGATTCTATATTATTTATTTATTGTAATGTTATATTTATCTTTTTTAATTATGTTTTATTGTGAACCGCCCAGGGTCCCCAACAGGGGAGATGGGCGGTAATATAAATTTAATAAAATAAATAAATAAATAAATCATATCAGCAAATAATGGTTTAACCTTTTCATCACAGAAAACTCTGATAGGAAAAATTTGAAACTGAGCTAGATACGTCCTCATCTTAAATAACATCAAAGGAATGATGGACTGCTTGAAAGACAGGAGGATCGGCTTCCGATTTGGGACACCTGGGAGCCATTCAACAGCACATAAATCTATCTGCCCCTGTTGACAATGAAGAAGCTGCCCCAGGGAAATTATAATTGCTTTCCTAGTATTCCAGCGTCCAACATTATATCTGTTCTTGGAGATGACAAGGGCTATCTGTTGCGATTGTAGTAAGCAATTAGATTTAGAAGAAGATGCTTTGTTTACATCCAAAGTGTCTTTGGTATGTGCACATTCCCCATAATTTGCCTTATCAAGAGTTAAAGGGTTAGTCTTTCGAGGCTGCGACTTTTTATCAAATCGCTTGGCATTTTCTTTAGCCGATTGCTCTTTATCAGCACATTTGCCCCGAATGAGAGGCTTAACCGCATCTGTTTCATAAGCTTTTGTAGTAGTAAAAGGTCTAGATTCATATTTTTGCACAAAAGTCTCTATATCACCTTTTAACACATCCACCTCATATTTTATAGCTGAGAGCTGCTCAAATATCGAGATAACAGTTTGTGCTGTGATCAAGCATTGCTTTGCCATAAACTCTGTTGAATTTTCCCATAGCAGCCTCTCCATATTCTGATTCTGATTCTGATTCTGTTTTTGTTTTTTAGTTTTAGTTTTAGGCTTAGTTTCAGATCCCTGCAACAAGTATTTGGGCTAATTGCATGAAGTGGCAACACATGAGGGGATCCCATACCAAGGTCCTGGCTCCCATTTAACTCTTCTCTAATAGGTAGGGAAAGCTCTAATATCTGTTGTATTTCTTGCTCTATTTGAAGATCCCTTTCCAAGGTTTCAAATTTGTTAGGAGTGAGAGTGAGGTTTATTTTACTTACACTTCCCTTTTGTGCAAAGCAATCTTCAATTCTTGGCTGCTTAGCAAGTTTCGGTTGGGGGAGTGAACCTGGGCTAACGCCATGCCGTTTCCTTCTTTTTCCCATTACTCAATTCCTTTCAAAATCCTTTGAGTATTTATCATCACTGTCTTCTTATCCAGGCAAATTTAGTTGAGATAAAATTACTTAAGATAAAATGTGATGGTTATAAATGCGAACTGGTTGCCAAGTGCCCAAATAGTGATCATGTGACCGCAGGGACGCTGTGACGGTTGTAAATGTGAAGACTGGTCATAAGTCGGTTTTTTTCAGCACTGTCATAAGTCTGAACTTTCACTAAATGAATGGTTGTTAAGCGAGGACTGCCTGTAGTAGTTTGGAAGAGTATGTATGGAAGAGTTTCATCAAATGGGTTGACAGAGGAAAGTTTTAAATCTCCTCTTTCAACATATGAGCACCAGAACCTATAATTTATAAATTGATTTTTTTTTTTAAAAAGGGAGAGAGTTGTAGGTGCTTAAGCTATCTTATTACTGGATGATGAGGAGGCAATGCCTGTGAATAGCACTGCTCCAGGGAAAGACATTCCAGAAGAAATTGTTTGGGGGGGAACTGATAATGAGTATGGCTACAGTAGCAACATTTTTGCTTCATGCATGACTTTTGCATAAGCTGGGAGAGCAAATGCAGTAGCAGGAACTATTTCAGGAGATTGCCTTTGCCACCCTTTCAGATCATCCTCTTGCTGTCACCTGGTGAAACTGCGGGCACTGCCACACAAGGTGCTGCTTTTACCTTGGCCCCTCCCTTCGGTGATCACACTCTTCTCCCCCATGGGAAGCTGAGCTGATTTTCTTCCAGCTCAGTTGCAGCGTTGCTCACTTTTTTTTTGCCATTTGCAACTCTGGAGCTTTGCAGGGCTTGGGGATGGATTGTTTTCTCATCCATAAGAAACCTTGGTTCACCCTGCTTCCTACGCTCCTCTGGTAGATTTCACAGGCAACCTTATTAAGAACCTGATCTTAATCTTTCTAATGAGTTTCTAGCAAAACACACCAAGTACCCACCTTGATTTCCCTTGCTGCACCAAACTCTGGCCTGACCCCATGACCCAGCCTGTATGCTCAAATAAGCCATTACTTTCTCTTCCTGTCCCCACATGGGCTGGACACTGTCAAAAGCTCCTGCAATAATTGTTGAAATTGAGAAACAAATAGCAAAAGCTATAAACAGCAGAAGTGAGATTGATACCGTATGTTTATTGCTGAAGCAAGTTGAAGAATTATACCTGGATGGGCATACTAAAGTTGACTATTGTACCCAACACCACTCAATTTGCTTTATTGTTTTATTGCTTGTACCACCTGAGAGTAGCAGCCAGCAGCAGTCGCCCAAAGGTGGGCACCCCTATGAGCAGTTAACTGGGAAGCTATTGGATGTTGAAGGTGACCCAGGTAAGTAAAATGCATTTCTTGAGGGACAAGAGGGACAAGATTATTTGGGAGTCAGAGGTTCTCAGTGTGCAAGTCAGAATGCATGCATTGTAAAAGATGCCTAAGACTTTCATCTTTCTGGAAATCTAGTAAATGTTATAGGTTCAGTCTACATATGTCAGTCAGTTGTTTCAATATTCTGTGTTAGTTCTATCTGTTTGATTTATTTGTATAATAAAACACTCTCTGCTACAGGTGAGACTTTTATCAGAATCTGCTTCTTTGCACATCCAAGTTGTATTTCCTGATAGTTATAACACACTGCAGAATATTATCTTAGAATGAAAAGGTATCTTCCAGTTAACATCCATGACGACAAAGAAATCATTCTCCAACTGCATTCTGAAATGAGATCCTCCAAGAGAGCTATATGTTGTGTTTTTCTAATTGAATAAAGAGGTTCTAAGACCAAAGGTATTTGTGAACTTGTACAAATATCTGTAAATTTCTGGTTCTATGGCAAGAGTTTTAATATTTATTTGCAAGTTACCTTATCTTGTGCTGCTAGATAAAGATCTTTTATTGCTCTGTTCTGTTCACTAATTTAGATTCTCCTTTCTGGAAACACCCTATACTGTGTTACAGCAAGGAGGGCCTGCAGACATCTCTCATCACTCTGCCTTCAAAAGCATTACAGAAGCCCTCAAACTCTCCAAGGTATTAAAGAAACAGTATGATTAATTCTCTAAATATGCTATTCAAACATCTGGAAGAGGATAGGTGTCAAGGAAGTATCAAGAGTAAAACAGAATGAAGTCTGCATTATTGCTACAGTGTTTCTTTTCTATTTTGTAGCCCAGAATAGTATTATTAAAAGAAAAACAAGATGAGACACTATGTGTGCATGTGTGCTGCCTGAGGCAGCCCTCCAGAACCCCTGCTATCTCTTTTAATTCATTCAGATTCAACCTCAAAACACGTCTTCTCCGTGAAGCCTATGCCACAACTCTCTAGTTCCCATACCTTACCTGTAGCCATTCACAAACTAGCCTTGCTGATTGGGCAGGTGAAAGAGAGAACCCGACAACTGAAGGATATAGTAGAAGGCAACCTGATTGAAACTCGGTCTAGAATCCAGCCTAAGCATGAGAAACTGAAACAACTGCAGTCTGCAGATTTGGACAGAGTAGAAAGATTGTTCAGTTTTCTTATCTAGTTAGGTTGTGTTAATTTTTAAATGGTCAGCAGCCTGGGAAGGGCCTCTTTCCTTACCCTGTTTAAAGCACCTTGCACCCTGATATAATATTACTGTTTTTGTTTGTGTCTAACACTGACTTTCATAATCATTTCTTTCTCAGTTCACATGCTTCTCTTCTCCATCTCCTTCTCCTGCCAGCTGTTCATCAATGTCCCAGTGGAAGCTCCATCTATTGATTATCACGTGACACAGAAGGCATTACATGTCTGCTTCACCCACAATGAGCTGCAGAATGAAATCTGCTGTCAGCCAATTAAACAGACCAATCAAGAGGCTCAGAATCACACAGTCACCCAGGTGAACATTCCTCTGACTGTCCTGCCCGGCAACACAAAGTGCCTTTGCATGCCGAATGGTTCTGTTTGAGAGTTAAAGGACCTATTGGCTGGCGACTTCTTCGTATGACACATTACTGTAATATTAGTGACAGAGAATTGTGATTATTTCCATGGAAACCTTTTCCTCCCTTTTTAATAATATCTAACCATAATCATAACTTTATTATATAATCATAAAATCATAATCATAAAAGGGGGCGTGGTGGCTCAGCGGGTAAGATGCCAGGCTTGTCGATCGCAAGTTTGGAGGTTCGAATCCCCAGCCCCAGGTGACGGAGTGAGCTCCCACACTCGCCCCAGCTCTTGCCAACCTAGCAATTCGAAACCATGCAAATGCAAGTAGATTAATAGGTACCACTTCGGTGGGTAGGTAACAGCGTTCCGTGTGCATCATGCCGGCCACATGACCATGGAAGCGTCTTCGAACAACGCTGGCTCTTCGGCTAACAAATGGAGATGAGCACTGGCCCCTAGAGTCAGACACGACTGCACAAATGTGCGGGGGGAACCTTTACCTTTACCTTTAACCATAATCATTTCATAGGCTGACTATACGTCCCATTTTGAACGGGACAGTCCCGTTTTTTAAGCATTTTCCAAGCGTCCCGTCGTTTTCATAACAATCTGAAATTTGTCTCGTTTTTTAAACAAGCGGGAATGGCACAGGAGGAGGATCCAAGCCGGAGCTGCCGATTGGAGGCAGCCCGGAAGAGGAAACCCTCCCGCCTATCAGCATGCGGCAAAGGAGGGCCGGGGGCGGGGATTGCAGGCGGGAGCCAATCACGTGGACTGGGGGTGGGATTTGCAGGTGGGAGCCAATCATGCGGACCAGGGGTGGGGATCCCTGTCTTTTTCAAGAATACGGAATATTACATAAGACCCCATCCCGTTTTTGTCTGAAGGAAATATGGTCAGCCTATCACTTCATTATATAGCAAAATGTGATATGTGGATGAGGCCAAGAAGTGATAACTAGAAAAGTTATGATGAATGACTGGAGTAAAGAATGACACTGAAGACACAAAGGGAAACAGTAAAGGCAAGATATATTTATTTGGCACTGTTAAAGGCAGAGCTTTAACAACACCGCAGTCTTTGACAGTAACTCCCCAACTCTACATGTCAGAAAGAAATCTGTGATCAGAGCTCCAGATGTATTTTTAAGAGCTTAAATGCCAAAGCAGAAACTGTAAATTTGACCAGGGCTGTATGGCTAGAGGAGGACAGGTTAAATCCTTTCCTCCAGCACTAAATGTCACTCCTCAAGCTGCTGTTAGCCTTGCTGGAAACCAAAGAGAGATTTTTCTACAGCAATTACTCCCCACCCCATCCTGGCCTCCTTTTTAAAGCACCATGTCTGTCACATGCAGCTAAGAGTAATAGTGGGTTTTTATCAGGATTACATTAGGGATTACACCGTGGCAATAAGATCAGCAAAATATAGATATTTTTCCATTCTTTTTTTTATAAGAATTTTATTAAGTTTCAAACAAAGTTAAAAGCTATAGAAATACAAAAAACTACAGAAAAAAAGAAATAACTAAAAACGTGTGGAAACACAAGAGAAAAAAAATTTAAGGTTACAAAAGGCAGGGTGCAGGGCGGCCCAAAAGGGCAGAGATAGTGGGGAGATAGGTGGGTGGGGGGAGTTGGAAGCAGTCCCTTACTTTACTGAGGCTCGGGATGGGAGGGACCAATCCCGGAAAGGCTTGGATTGGGATGGGTCCTTGGCTAACAACCAGTGGAATTCGCTTAACGATGGCAATGGGGAGTGCCGGGATTGCTGTCACTAAGCAATGCGGTCACATGACGTCACGCTTTACAACTGCATTGCTTAGCGATGGAAATTCCAGTCCCAATTGTGGTCGTAAGTTGAGGACTACCTGTATTATCTAAAGCATATGTTCAGCATTGTTTGTAAACATTTTAATAAACATTTTAAATAAAAATTAATTATTTAATAAATTATTTTGGAAAGCATTATCTTCAGCTCTTCAGTATTTATTATATGAACAGAATAATTTTTACAAATCTTCCTTCGGATTTGACCATAAATTGCTCTTATTCCTTTAGAAAGCTGATTGATCAATTAGCTACAAATTGGATGGTTTTACATGGATGCTTTTTGCAAGAATATATTTGGATCTATTTGACTGTAGTGCGAAAATGGCCTCTTTTTGGAGCCAAATTGCTTTTTGCTAAGGTCACAGGGTCATAAAGGCATGACCATCACATATGTTTTCTAAGCTACTAAACATATTATCTTTAAATTGGGTAAGTTGCCAGGGTTGTCAATCGGAAGATCGCAAGTTCAGAGGTTCGAATCCCTAGCCCTGCATGACGGAGTGAGCTCCCACACGCGCCCCAGCTCTTGCCAACCTAGCAATTCGAAACCATGCAAATGCAAGTAGATTAATAGGTACGACTTCGGTGGGTAGGTAGCAGCGTTCCACGTGTGTCATGCCAGACACATGACCATGGAAGCGTCTTTGGACAACGCTGGCTCTTTGGCTAACAAACGGAGATGAGCACCGGCCCCTAGAGTCGGACACGACTGCACAAATGTGCGGGGGGAACCTTTACCTTTACTATCATTACAATTTCTTTGGAAGGGCCTGAATTCTAGTTTTAAGTGCACAAACTTGTATTGGAGAAATTATTTGACTGACTGATCAGAACCCATGTCTAGGAAGGTTTTCTATTAAATGAAACCCACAAGAGGTATCACCAATGCATTATTAATAATTTAATAAAGCTCACTTAATATACAGAGTGCCTTACAGTCCTTATCTATTTTTACACCCCTGGAATCATTTCATGTTCACTTTCTAGGAACGGGCTGACATTTGTTAAAGTGTATAAAATCTTTACTGTGTTGGAACCAAATCTGAGAAACTTTTCAAGATACATTTTTATATGCACAGCAGTTCCAAAGCCTTCTGGTAATACCGTACTTTTTTACCACCCAGAAAGGCATTTATTTAATACCTGTTTGATTTAAAAAACTGCAATAAAACATTAAGACTGAAATTGCATAAGCTAAAGGTTCCCATTATATTTTGTCAATTGGATGGGTCAGACATAGGGGGACCAGTGGAATATTACACTGAAGCCCTAAAAATGACTATTGGGACACACCAAGAGACTATACGGTTTATCATGGCACCTATTGCCAGTCAGCCCATAGTGTTGGGGCTCAAATGGTTGAGGGAACGCAACCCTCAGATTGATTGGGTATCTGGGGAGATGGAATTTGCAGATGGCTCGTATCTGGGGATGGAACGGGACCATGCGGGACTGTGTGTGGAATTAGCAGGCTCAATGAGGGAAGTGGCACAAGCAGCTATTGCTCCGGCGGCGTATGAGGAGGAGGGGGAAATTTTTGTAGAGACTGAGTCAGATCAAATCCCCCCTCATCGTAAACGGATTGTTCCCTGCAATTGGAACCTGGAGCAGTTTTGCCTAAACCAAAGTTGTACTCAATGACTCATAAGGAATTGCAAGAATTGAGGAATTTTATAGATAAGAATTTAAAGCGAGGATTTATTGAGCCATCTACTTCTCCCATGGCTGCTCCAGTGTTGTTCAGGAAAAAGAAAGATGGATCGTTGAGACTTTGTACAGACTATCGGGGGTTGAATGCTATTTGTATTTCTAATCAGTACCCATTGCCTTTGATGAAGGATATGCTAGCGCAACTGACAAAGGGAAAAATCTTCACTAAACTGGACTTGAGAGAAGCGTATTTTAGAGTGCACATAAAGAGGGAGATGAATGGAAAACTGCTTTTAATTGCCAATTAGGTTGTTTTCAATATAAAGTCATGCCGTTCAGATTAAGTCGGGGCCTGGAGTCTTTATGAGCTTAATTAATGAGGTTCTGCATGAATTTTTATATCAAGGGGTATTGGTATATTTAGATGATATTTTGATCTATACAGAAACTATGGAAGAACATATAAAATTGGTCAAGGCAGTGTTGAAAAAATTATTAGAAGCCAAGTTGTATGTGAAGTTGTCCAAATGTAAATTTCATAAGGAAAAACTGGATTTTTTGGGTTACAGAATTCTCATCAGGGCATTGAAATGGACCCTGCCAAAGTTAAAGTTGTTTTGGCATGGGAAACACCCACAACAAAAAAGCAATTACAAGCTTTTTTAGGATTTGCCAATTTCTATAGACAATTTATTCCCGCATTTGCTAAAATAGTGTTACTGTTGACAGATTTGTTAAAAACTAAAAAATCAACTGATGGTGTATTAGCATATAAGCCCCAGTCAAAACTGAAATGGACACCAGCTTGCCAAAGTGCTTTTGAACAATTGAAACAGTTGTTCACAGCAGAGCCTATTTTAAAACACCCTGATTCTGAACAACCATTTGTTATACAAACAGATGCATCAAATTCTGCCATTGGTTGTATATTATTGCAAAAAGATAATAATAATCTATTAAGACCATGTGCTTACATCTCCCGTAAGTTTACTGAGTCTGAGCAACGCTGGCATGTTTGGGAGAAAGAAGCTTTTGCTGTACGGCATGCATTAGCTACGTGGCGACATCTGCTGGAGGGCTCTCCCCACCAGTTTGAAGTGTTTACTGATCATAAGAACTTGGAAGCTCTCAAAACTCTCAGGAAGTTAAATCCTAAACAAATTAGATGGGCCAAATTTTTCAGTAGGTTTAATTTCATGTTGAAGTATTTGCCAGCAGGAAAAAACTTCTTGGCTGATGCATTATCTCGCTTGCCTCAGCATGATACTCAAATGGAGCATGTTGTGTCTACAGTAATGTCTCCACAACAGTGGTATACAAAACCATACTGAGGAAGGTTCTGATGCTCTGCCTTCGCCCTTGCCAGTACAACTGGAAGGGAAAGTCGCTCTTACTAGACGCCAAGCCAAACTTCAACATACTCCATGTGAACCCTCTTTAGAAAAAGAAATCAGACAAGCTATGATAGAGGATGATTGGTGGAAATCACATAAACAATCTCTAATGGAAACCAATGGAGTATGGTGGAGTGGAGATAGATTGTATATTCCTGAAACTGTGAGGAAAGCTATTTTGCAACATTGTCATGATACTAAAATTGCGGGACATTTTGGCTTTGTAAAAACGCTGCATTTAGTGAGAAGGCAATTTTGGTGGCCAACTTTAAGAAGAGATGTGAAACAGTATGTATTGTCTTGTCCTACCTGTGCTTCTATGAAAAAGGCACCTGGTAAGCCTGTGGGACTTTTACAAGGAGTGGCTGAACCAACAAGTCCTTGGAAACAAATTTCAATGGATTTTATTGTGGATTTACCCAAGAGTAAAAGCAAAACTGTAATATGGGTTGTAACTGATTTGTTTTCTAAGCAAGCTCATTTCATCCCTTGTAAAGGACTGCCATCTGCTGGTCAACTAGCAAAGTTGTTCATTTTGCATATCTACCGAGCTCACGGCGCCCCCTTGCGGATTATCAGCGATCGCGGAAGTCAATTTACCGCCAAATTTTGGAAATCATTTTAAAAATTGATTGGGACTGAACAGGGACTTACCTCTGGGTTCCACCCACAATGCAACGGGGCGTGTGAACGCCTTAATGGGGTACTGGAGCAGTATTTGTGATGTTATATCAGTTACCAACAGAATGATTGGGTGGACTTGTTGCCATTTGCTGAGGTTGCGTATAATAATGCTGTTCATCAAAGCACTGGATTTTCGCCATTTAAAGTGGCCACCGGTCAAGACTTTGTCCCTATCCCTGAACTACCTGATCCTTCCGTGACTCCATCTCCAGATCCTGTACTGGCAGATGAATGGATTACAAAAATACGTGCCAATTGGCCAGTCATGCTTAAAGTCTTGCAGGATGCTAAAGACTCTTACAAAACTTTTGCTGATTGCAAACGTGCTCCAGAATGGCCATTGGTGGTGGGTGAAAAGGTTTATTTGTCCACAAAACATTTGAAATCTACTCAACCTTCTAAAAAGCTGGGACCTAAGTTTATTGGACCTTTTCCTATTGTGAAAGTGATTAATCCTGTGGCTGCTCAGTTGGATTTGCCTAAAAACCTACGTAAGGTGCATCCTGTGTTCCACATTAGTTTGTTAAAGCCAGTTAAACTTGCTCCTCAGTGGCATCCAGAACCGGTCACTCCCCCACCCATCATGGTGGGAGATAACGAACATTTTGAAGTTCAGGACATTTTGGACTCTAGATTACATAGGGGTAAGGTTCAATATCTAGTTCAATGGAAGCATCTACCTATTGGATTTAAGGAATGGGTTAATAAAGTTCACGTTTCTGCTCCTCGCTTGTTAAAAAAGTTCCATGCTCAGTTTCCTACTAAACCTGGCTAATTGTGTGATTTTCTACTTGATTTTGTTTTTCAGATTGCAACGCCTCACATATCTCTGCTGCCTGAACAATTCTGGAATTTCTCGCTTTGTCTTTATGTTTATTTGTATGCATTATCCTTTCTTATAGTCTGTATATTGCTCTTAATTTTGGAGGGTCGGCATGTCAGGGTTCATGTCTATGAAACCTGTCATTGAAATTCAGGCTAGACATGTTTTGGGAACTGTTGGGAGGGGGACTGGCCGTTGAGTGTTATGTCTGTTAGTGGAGGCTGGAAACGGCTTTGTCAAGGTCACCCACCTGCGGGAGTGTGGAGCTGAGAACGTTTGCACAATGAGATCATCGGTTGGTAATTTGGCGCGCAAGAGGGGAAGTTAAGATGGTACAGTTTGGCGGGAATTCGCATTCAGATCTTTAGGAGTGCTTCAATTAACATGTATCCTGAATAAAGCTTAATCTGCATTCTAACAAACTGCATTGAGAAGTGTTTATTAGGGCATTGTTGTTGGGGTCATCACAAACATATAACTGCAAGATATAATCAGTTTATTTTAGTGCTCAAAGTAATGTAATTTCTCTTGAATTTATAGGTTGTGATGTCAAAATATTATCTTTTGTTAGGATAAAATCTAGCCTTTGCGTATTTTGTTATAAAATATGTTATAAAATGAAAGCCAGAAGGCATTTCCTTAGAATTGGTAATGGACATAACAGTCCAGATTTTCACAGATATGATTACACTATGTGGATATTATGTACCAATTATTTGAAGTAAACTAGTTGTCCCAGAACGTTATAGTAGTACAAAATTATAATGAAATTGTTTCACATTGTCTTATTTTCTCAGCCTGTCCTACCTTCTCCTTTGGAAGATTCTCCAATGTGGATAGCTGTGAATGAAGATGGCCTCAGTTTACTGGAATACTGTATAATACTTTGGCATGGTAAGAAATACTGCAGAGAATTCATTTATTTTCTCCAGATGTACAATTCAGAAATGGTACAGTTTGAAAAAAGGAGATGCATTGTACCTTTAACTCATTGTGGAATTATCATTTATTTTTACTGAAATCAGATATTCAAAGCCTATGTAAAGGCTTTGATTTTTTTGCACTGCAGAGGACAAATCATGTTTGTGTGTGTAGCTTCATTCTTGCCTGCAATAAAGGCTCTGATCTAGCCAAGTTACGTATGTCTCAGTCTTCTGCTGAGTAAGCTATTGCTGAACAAAGGGTTAAATGACTGAAGAGCTGAGATTTATAGTACTGCTGTGTCCCTGTGTGAAGCCTCACAGTTTAACCATTCATCTGGCAATATACTGTACTTTACTCTCATGATTAATTCATTCTTTTAAAAATCAGATTGACACTGGTTTGTCCAAAACTACTAAAGATTTGTGAACTGAAGCCCATTCTGAATGTATGAGCACATACTGTATGTTGATGTCATTTTGTTTTCATGCTTCAGATAGAAAAAGAAACACTCTAGTGGTTTTGCAGAGATACAATGGCTGGATTTTTGGTTCTTTTTTTATAAGAGTTTTATTAAGTTTCAAGCAAAGATAAAAGCTACAGAAAAACAAAAAACTAGAAAGAGTAAAAGAGAAAAAACTAAAAAACTGTAGAAATACAAGAGAATTTTTTTTCAAAATTACAAAAAGAGGTGACTTCTGACTTTTAACAGCAAGAATATACAAAAATTTTCCATAATCAATCCCTTACTCTATATTAAACCAAAATCACATTATTTCTATAAATCATTCCATTGGCACATTATAAAAATCACTAAATACAGTTACTCCCTCATATTAAAAGAAATATATATATATATATATATATATATATATATATACACACACCTCCTAATCAACTTCCCCCCCAAAGATAATTTATTTAATTATTTCCTTCCTACTACTATTCTATACATTCCTGTCTACTATAATAAAGATCAAACTAAAAAAACATACAAAGTGTCTGCCATTGTACTTAATAATACAACAATTTTAATAATCTTAATCATATTAAACCCAAAACCATCCAGGTAGACATTTATTATTTTTTATTATACCTTAATAATCTTAATCCAAATCGTTAAAGATAAATGAAATCAGCCAAACCCTAAAAGCAGTCCAGATAAATATTCTTAAACCCTTATCCCACTTCAAAATAAACCAGAGCGTTTACATATCCCCACAATGCGCACAGAGCTTTTTTCTTTAAAAAATCAAACAGCCCAACTGTCCCCCTCAAAAACTCCGAATTCTCTTCAGAAGACCTCCCATACATAATAACTCCTTCTTTTCCATGACACTCCACCAGAAGATCAATTTCACTTATGGCTTGCAACTCGATCTCTCCCTTAAACTTCTCCAACTCAACTATCCGATCTTCCTCCAGCAATTCAACAGAAATCCCGATCTCACTCTTAGAAGAGACATTTCTTCTAAGATTTTAGGTTCTTGATATTACTTGAAGTAGGCACTGTCTGCTTACAGTATTTATGGATCTTCCCGATGTCTATGAATTAGTATTTTCTATAGATAAACAGTTTTAACAAAGAGAGAGAGAGAATATTTTTCCTCTGTAGAAAGCTAGTCTTATTAAGGCCACCTTAAAGTACACATAGTATTTGCCAGGGAGATGAAATAATAGGCATGCAGGCAAAAATTTGGGGCTTTCATTACTCTTCAAGATTCAAATGGAAAATTTATCTGGTGTGACCCTTTCCAATGCATAATGCTTTGTGTATATGTGGATGTCTTGTTTTAAAAAATGTGAAAATCAATCAATCTGCAACTCAGGCTTCTTATGTACAATGACACCATTTTGTATGTTGAACACACTGGATTGTTCTTAAATACCTTAAACTTGCTCTTTAGGTGAGTACTAAACTACAGGGAAGGGCTTAAAAGACCAGTCCTCTTGCCTAATATTTTATTTTCTTTACTTGTCTGTCTTTGATTTATATGCAGTGTTTAAAACTGACCTACTCATATTCCTCTGTTCTGACCTTTGGAGGCTGTCACAATAACTTTATGGTTGTAGTCTATCAAGTAAAAGACAGACATTCTGCTGAAAAACTACTTTTTAGAATGGCAGCTATAAAGGTGAGTAGAAGTAGAAGTAGAAGGTTCATTATTTTTAAGCAAATAGGAAAATCAAGCAGGCAGCTTGGTATTTCCCATTTTGGATATGACCAACAGAGAATGGCATATAATATGACCAAAGGGGATCATTCTGCAATTGAATCATTTCAGATTATTAATCTGCTGCAGTATTGATTCTCGATCGTAGGACTGTCCGAGGTTTCAGGACTGACCTCGTGTAGAATCGGCATACATTGGGGATTCGGGTCTTTCTGTGATGACCCCGATAATCGCTTCTCCGTGCAGTTCTTTTGAATTGCAGAATAAGTTTTATTAAGGTTACATGTAAATCAAAGCATTCTCAAAGACCCGAATGACGTTTCCCGCCAAAAGATTGAATTTTGCCTTTCCCTCCCTTGAGCCAGCCCCCTGCACCCAATGATATCAATGTCCATCTCTTTCCCACTCTGTTCAAACCCCCTCCAGACTCTTGCAGGTGGACGACCTTGACGATGTGCAAAACAGGCTCCAATTGTCTGGCGCAGCTCTTGCAATGCACTCCCCCCTCCCTTCCCGAGTCTGTGCCAGGCTGACATGTATTTTTGAAAGTTAATGGCAGGATCGATGAAGATACTCTGTCATCCAGGTGGAATTGTCTGAAGGTTGAGTCATGGCATCTGGATTTCTTTCTTTTGGTTGAAACGTTTTGCTGCTTGTCCAAGTAGCTTCTTCAGACTGAAGAAGCTACTTGGACAAGCAGCGAAACGTTTCAACCAAAAGAAAGAAATCCAGTTGCCATGACTCAACCTACAGTTAATGGCAGGATTCAAACTGCAATCC
The DNA here is from genome assembly GCA_023362775.1 of Charina bottae. Classification (NCBI taxonomy): domain Eukaryota; kingdom Metazoa; phylum Chordata; class Lepidosauria; order Squamata; family Charinaidae; genus Charina; species Charina bottae. Next base: position 149,602,612 of record JALMGJ010000001.1, read on the forward strand.
TGACAACCTGCCGCAGATCTCTAAGGGGCCTACACTGTTGTAAGGGCTGTTTCAATGGTTTGACCTTTAGTTGTTTTGACACATGATAAATAGAAGACTTCTATGCTTTCATTGACTATGTGCTCTGTTAAATCAGGAAGGCTCCAAGTCTACTTAATGGTGAATTACAACTTCCAAAAAGCTTGTTTAAGGCAGGATCAGGGTAAGGGTACCTTTCACTGTTTTTGTCCCTGTTACTTTCTGTTTTAAAATTTGCATTTCCTTCTGAAGCATATCCCCAAATCCATCTCCTCAAATGGCATCAGAGATTCCCCATTCCTTCACAATTGTCTCAAAGCTGCTGATTTCACAGCATGTTTGTATGCACTAAGTCTATTCTCTTTAGGTTCTGGTTTTCTAAATGTTTCACCTGGCATCAGACAACACTCCCTGCTGCTAGAATCTTCCTGCTAATTTTTATAATAATTTCATAATGATATTGTGTTTCCTATCAGGATTGTTCAGCTTTTAATTTTTTTTCGGAATATGCATACATCTGCTTTTGACCTGCAAGCTTCTTAGGGCAAAAAAATCTTGCTTAGGAACAATAATTTCTTTGGGGAAAAAACCCTACTCCAATGAAACTGAGCAGTTCTATATACGTAACTATAATTCTGATATGTTAAAAAAAAATTGTTTTCCTGTTTCACCTCCTGAGTAGGAGTCTGTATTATATACAGCATGTTTACAATTTTCACTGAGTTACGCCAGGCTTGTCGATCGGAAGATTGCAAGTTCAGAGGTTCGAATACCTAGTCCCGCGTGATGGAGTGAGCTCCCGCACTAGCCCCAGCTCTTGCCAACCTAGCAATTCGAAAGCATGCAAATGCAAGTAGATAAATAGGTACCACTTCAGTGGGTAGGTAACAGCATTCCGCGTGCGTCATGCCGGCCACGTGACCGTGGAAGCGTCTTCGGACAACGCTGGCTCTTCGGCTAACAAACGGAGATGAGCACCGGCCCCTAGAGTCGGACACGACTGCACAAATGTGCGGGGGGAACCTTTACCTAATAGACTGATCCCACTGGATCCTGACAGCATTAAAATGTAGGGCTGTCTTTCTCCCTGGGGCTGTATGACTGCCCTCCATGACTGCTACTTGGGCTCAGGAAAAGATGTATTTGGTTTAAGAAACTGCTGGTGTGTGCTACATGCACTCAAAGAACTGCACAGCCCTGAATCTAAGACTTCACACAATTTAGAGAGCAACTATCAAAATAAGTTGCTGTTTAAAAAGGGCTTAGTAAACGGAATTGACTAGATAACGAGATTACCCGTCTCAAGGATTTTTGTATTTGATTTTCACATAATATAGGACTCTTGAGAAAAAAGGTGAGACTGGCTGGGAGGGCTGTTATTCTTGAAAAAGAAAACCTCGTACTGTATAGGAAATAGGAAATAACTAGGAGGTGGGTTTCCTCAGTGTCAGCAACTTTGTACCTGCTTCTCACAAATTTACTATTTAACACTCAAAAAGTGGCTGGATATGGGCAAACACAGATGGCAATTTTATCTCCTCCCCGGTGGAGCTAATACATTTTATTCAAGATACAATGAACATTTCACCCATATATTACCTCTTTAAAAAAAACTATTTTCAGAGTTTGATGTTTACAACTGACTTTTAGATTTAGTCAAATCTAGACTTCATAAATGTGAAGCCTTGAGACTGCTGAGTGGTGCTGTCATTACTTCCAAAATGCATCTTTATTCCCTGAACCATGGCCTGAATAATAGAGATTGGTCATCCCTATTTTAATGGATGAACAAGTGTTATAGATAAGCAATCAGTATATAATAATGTGTTGATTTATATGTTTATAAACACCTCCCCTTCTTTCCACTGCCAGAATTTAAGATTGCTAGACATATCTTGGCAGTTACAAGATTTTTAGTAGATACCAACATGAACTTAAGTCAGCTTTAAGGTATACATGATTAGCCAAACTCACAGAACCCAGTAATGTTGAATAGAAGTGAGAAATGTTTGTTGTGGGTTTTCCGGGCTGTGTGGCCGTGTTCTGGCAGATTTGGTTCCTAACGTTTAAAGAAGTGAGTAAAGTGAGTAAAGTTTAAAGAAGTGAGTAAAGTGAGAAAATTAGTGATGTGATGGTATCACATTCAGAGTGATATTCCATGTTATAGAACAGAAATGATCTGGAATGCTGAATGAAGCTGCAGTTTCATATAACCCATAAATAATATATTCACTCTTAACAAACAGCTGGTGAAGTATCTGTCTGATACCAGGAAAACCTTTTGGGGAATGCTGCATTCTAAAGACAGATAGCATAGATCATGCAGAGAAACTAGAAACAAGAAATATAAAGATGATAATAGATATAAAAGACATACTCAGTAAAAAAAAAAAAAGGTTGAGAGAACCAGTATATTCAAGCAAAAGAATGAAAGCTAAGCCCGCAATGCTGTGTATCCTTGAGGGTATGTCCCTTTGAAGTGTGGCACTTACTTCAAGTAAATATGCATGACATCCAGTTGCATGGGAGATATGTGGATAGTTTTACATTTGTTTAGGCTATGTCCAAAGGATGTACATATGAATCAATTATACATCTCGTGCACCAAGGTCAGGAAATGAAACAATGGGTCAAGGCCACAGGAAGCTAAATATTTGGAGAAGGACAGTAAGAACACTAGACTAGTGATAAGAGCAGCTGAGCAACACAACAAGTTAGATAGATTGAGGAATGTTTTCTTTCGTAAGTTTTAAGGAAAGCAAGATTAAGTATATGTCAAAGATGCTTAAATCTTAGCCCAGGTATTGTACTGTAGGCTTGTATATTGCTCAGACTTTTGAGTGTGTGTATCACTTTCACTGAAATATATTATTCCCACTTATGTATTTTGATGCACATGACAAAATAAAATTTGAATTTCAGAAAAATTAGATAGCAAAACGCTTTGGGGATTTAGCAACATTATGAACAAATGTACATGTATCGTACATGACAGAGCATAACATTCACCAACAGGATAATCCCTTGGCCTACACCATATAAGGTAAAGGTAAAGGTTCCCCCTGTAGTCGTGCAGTCGTGTCCAACTCTAGGGGCCAGTGCTCATCTCCGTTTGTTAGCCGAAGAGCCAGCGTTGTCCGAAGACGCTTTCACGGTCATGTGGCCGCATGACGCACGCAGAACGCTGTTACCTACAGTTGTCTTTTATTTTCAGTCACAAGTACATTCTTTGTAATACTATAATCACTGTTTTATTAATTTTTTGATGTGCTCACTCTTGGCATAGATCACTTTTAAAAAATTAATTTGAGTTTTTGGTCTTTTGGCTACTGGGATTGGCCTTCTACCAAAAAAAATGTAAATGTAAATAGCTACTTTCTTATATTAATTCCAGTGAACTCTTGCATCAGAAACTAATACTTGGAAATCGGAATATCAATTAAAATGCCTTAGATTCTTGAACTAAGTACCTTTTATTACAATAGACTGGTTAAAAGTTGCAGCTAAATTTGCTTAATCTGATAAGCATATTCATGATCTTTGAGCATTTCCCATGGTATTGTATGCAGTGAAACCACAGGAACTTGAAAAAACTCTGTCCCCAAAGGAGCAAGGATATCTACATGTGTGAAGATCCCTTTTTTGGCTTACATGCATATATAGATGTATGCCTTGTTAGGCATCCTCAGCAAAAAAGCAACACAGCAGTCTAAAATCAGAAATTTTATTGTATCAATATGGTATGTATTGGTAGACACTTTGATCACAACCACGTGGCACTTTCAAGTTCATTCCTTTGGGTCACTATTCACAGTAATATATTTTACATTACCTCTTGATCAGGAGTGCTTTTTTATTTAACTTCAAGTTTAAAACACATTAACAAGTAAAAAAAAGGCTAAGGTTTAACTATGCCTATGTTTTAAATGGGCATTTAAATATGTTTTAAATGGGGGCGTGGTGGCTCAGCGGGTAAGACGCCAGGCTTGTTGAAGATCGCAAGTTCGGAGGTTCGAATCCCTAGCCCCGCGTGACGGAGTGAGCTCCCGCACTTGCTCCAGCTCTTGCCAACCTAGCAATTCGAAAGCATGCAAATGCAAGTAGATGAATAGGTACCACTTTGGTGGGTAGGTAACAGCGTTCCGCGTGCGTCATGCCGGCCACATGACCGTGGAAGCGTCTTCGGACAACGCTGGCTCTTCGGCTAAGAAACGGAGATGAGCACCGGCCCCTAAAATCGGACACGACTGCACAAATGTGCGGGGGGAACCTTTACCTTTACCTATGTTTTAAATATGCACTGAAATGCTCATCCCACTCATTACTTACTTCCAAATAAGATTAGAAGCTGGAAGCAAATGTGAACAGTTTCATTACGCTTATAGCAGCCTTTAACTTGCTTCTATGGAGAGACATACATATCAACTGCACACTTTCATGCATAAGAAAGCTCATCTACTGCTTCCATTTTACATTAACAGGCAAAGCAATACAAGAAGCACCCTACACTAATAAATGATGATTCATTTTTAAATCGAGTTGAAAGTTCTTCAGTTCCAGTTGTGTTTGTCATCACATCATTATGAATTAATTTAAAAACCCCATTTTATAAATAGGAAACTGAGACTCAAATATGGAAGCCTATCAGCTGGTCCAAGTGAGACCTTAACCTATCTCTCTTTCTTCTGATTTACACAGATTCTCATGTTACTATATATTTATTTATAGTTTATTTCTCTTCAGAAAACTGTGCAGCAACTTCGACAGATTTTTCATTTCATTATAGCAAAGTTTTATACTGACCGTGTCACCTAGTCCTAATTGGACATTAGAAATAATTGATGAAAAATTACACTGTTTTACAATTATGCTGATGTACATAAAAACTATGCCATTCTGTATTAAGATGAAGGTGATGCTGATAAATGTGATTTTCAATACAATAAAAAACTTTTCTTTCACAGTATTCTTTTAATGGGAGTTTTGTTACTCAGCTTTTGGGGTAAAAAAATGCAGCTTCAGGTGTAGATGTCTGGCAGGAGGAGCTATTGTTCAAGAAGCAAGTTTCGAATGTTCCAGTGGAGTGGGCCTTTGGTAAAACCAGAGTGCATCCTCATGTGGCCCAGGAAAAATCAGTACTGCTTATGAATTCCCCAAATACAAATGATCTCACTCAGCAACCAGAAACTACTTCTACAATTATTATAATCCGTTAATAAAAGCAATATAAAGCTAATAAACAAAATTAAGTCTGTAAAAGGAATACTATTAGACCTAAGCATATCTCGTAACTCAACATTATCAGAAAACAAAGTTAAATAATGGGGCCAGGTTCCATTCTTCCATGGAATTTTATTTAGGACGAGAAAAATCCCTTATTTTCATCCTATTTCTGCTGAACCTTCCTTGTAGATTTCCAGTCATTTAGAGAGGGTTAATTTTTGACAGAAAAAAAGGATTATCATTGAGTTCCTTACATCATTATGTTGACTGAAGAAAATGTGGAACCTGGGTTAGTAATTTTTTCCTGTAACATTTCTTCACGGCTGCACGTTCAATCCTTGCTCAAAAAGGCACTAGCAGTTTTCAGTTCCTCAGTGGATTTGAATCTACTCTTACCTAGTTATCAATATAGCCAAGTAGATTAACATGCTTACCTTGTAAAAGCTTTATCTAATACCTTGGGGGGGGGAATGGTATTATTGTGGTTATTCTGTCTTGATAAAAAGTTTCACATTAAAAGCTGGTATCAAGATTTTTTCCTCTGCTCCAGGATTTCTTGGCAGCTTTTGTATACTTCTACAAGGCAGTCTAGACGTGGCTTGGAGCTCTATAAATAAAGAGGACATCTTATTTGAATTTGCAGCTGAAATCATGTGAAAGTTTAACACAGAACAAGTGTAAAATATGGCTTCTCAGATTTTACAGGACAACCACAACGATCAGCTGAACACATTTATAAACTTCCCCAAATTGGGAGCTCCTTGATAAATTAATCTTCCTGATGGAGAGACAGCCAAATGCACAACTCAACTTTAATGCTCTGTATGAAAAGATTACTGGGAGCAAGACTATCATATACATATTCATTCTTAGTAAAGTCCACTTTCAGTCAAACTTGACTCTTGGTGGCTACACCAACTACACATTGATGTAGTTTTCTTGGCAACACTATGGAAGTAGTCTGACATGGTGTGCTTCCAAGACATTTTTTGATTTCCCAGTCTAGTCTATAGCTCCAGGATTCCATGGTGACAGCTCCTACTTCATGTTTAACTCCGATGTTTGCGTACTGAACACTGTATAAAATCCATTGGCTTTAGATATACTGAGGATTTAGTTCATATATATCTATCTCCTGCCTTTCTAAGGCTTCTGGCAGCTAACAAAACAAAAAGAATAATAGTTTTGGTTCCCAAACTGTAAGTTTCTGATCCCAAGAGAAGTATATCTGAAGATACAATGGGAAAAAATAAATAATTAGAGGGAAAAGTCAAACTTTTTAAAGGCCTGAAATCATTAGGTCCAACTGATTTTTTCTTCTTCTTCAGCCTAGAACTCCATCTTTATTAATACAAGAAATATTATAACATATTGCTAAAGAATAAGCAATATATAATAATATTCACTGTTACTGAGCTAGGCTAAAAAATTAAGAAACAAATTAATGTATCTATAAATTATTCCTAACCTACCCAATAATTTTCTACCCTCTGCTCCCTAGCTATTTTTGACCTTCTGAAAACATCTTAGAATAAAGTCCATTTGGAAACTCTCTTTGTGGAGAGTCCATCTAGAAATTTCATAGAAAAACAGGTTAATTTAGTACGTGATTATAGAAGTGTTAATAGGCTCAGTGAGGTGGTAAATTGTATTCTTTAGAGTTGACATAACTGAGAAAAACAAGAACTTAAATGCATCAAAGGGTGACAAGGGTTACTACTCCACCTACCTGTGCAAAATTAACTATCTAAAAAGTTCAGCAGTCAGTCCATGCTCAGCTGAGCACGTCACTGCTCTATCTAAAGGCATAGTTACTGCAAGTCAGTAAGTTTCAAACAAACACATACTCTGTGTTCTTGAACATTGGATTGAGAAAAAGATCACGTAAAAATGCTGTTCTCTAACTTAAAAAATATTTTTAATATTTTTACTTTCTATGTATTTTCTACAGAAGATATCCTGAAAGCAAACAGATGGCTTTCAAGGGGCATTTCAGCAAGAAAAACATATGGGGTGATATCAAGGAATAAAAATCTTAATATCTTCAGCAATACACTGTATAAACTTACCTGAAACAGTGGCACTACTTCAGAAACAGCATGAGGTTCAATAGGGTCTTGGAGAAGGATACACAGGTAGTAGATAACTTTTTGCTAAAAGCAATATATAAATAGGACAGTAAGAAAGTAATTATACCAGCTATAAGAGTCTGCTCTTAAAACAACAGTCCTGTAGAAGAGATAGCTATCCACACTACGTTCTATGGACAGAAAGATATACATAGAAATAATATTTGTGTCAATGGGATTCTTTAGAACAGCATTCAAATATGAGTAGAGAAGGTTCCAACTACTAATTGACCACACATAAGCCTCCTTTTTAAAAGTTATTTTAATCTCAGAACAGAGCTTTTTTTATATACCCCCTCTCATCTCATGAATCACCTCAAGTTTTCATTATTGACTGTGGCTGGGTTCACATATATTTGACATGGCTTGCCAGATTATGGCTTAACTTTTTGCATGAAACAACATAGCTTGTTAAAGAAAAGATTATTTACAACATTGTGGCTTTGTATGATACCAGGTCTCTGTACATTGCATTCTCACTCATTTTCTGATTGTTGAAACAGCTCCAGGGACTAGTGTCTTAAAATGTATGGTGGTTTTTAAACAGAAAGCAACTTGCAGTTAGTTATTTTTTACAAGAAAGCAAACAAGTCTGCTGCCCACACTACCCATCTGCCAATTGAATCAAAAAATTAACTTGTTCCGGAACTATCCCAATCCTATTAAGATCAATTGATGGAGCTGCCTTCAGAGTCCTCCCATTTCAAAATTAATAAGCAGTGAAACAGAGTATTTTATGATGTAGAAGAAGCACATACACAACTCCTTTCCCTCAGAGTCCTGTCTATAGGAACATAACATATTCAAGTATTTTTCTTCTTCTTGAGTTATCTCTTGTCATTTTGAATACAATTACTTAGTAGTGTAGGGAAAAGGATCTCCTTACCATATAAATGGCTTCATTGATGACCACATCTTTGACCTGGTTCATCTCTATGAAGGTTGTGTTCTCTTTCCCTGATGCGTAGGATGAGGTCATCTGTATTCCAAGTGAGCCAATTATCAGCAGAGACTCCTGGTCAATTTTCACGAAGTGCAGGTATACAAGTAAGCCAATCAGTGTGATAAATATTGAAGCAGAGAGCACCATACTGTTCTGTAATGGAAAACAAGTTCTTCGATGGACCAAACAAAAGCCATTTTGTATTCTATATAATTATCTAGTGGACTGAAGGCATCAGTATAAGACATTTTTATTTTTATTTATTTATTTATTTATTATCCCGCCTTTATTATTTTTATAAGTAACTCAAGGTGGCGAACATACCTAATACTCCTTCCTCCTCCTATTTTCCTCCTTCTATTTTGGAAGACATACTTCCAAAGGAAGAGAAGCTCATTACCGTTAAAATCTAGATGAGCAGCTCATGCACTATATTGAAGAGTACAGAATGAAATTATGCAGACACAATAGTTGCATAAGCACAGTTGTACATTTTTTGTACATTTGGCTTTCATAAAATAGATACTATTGTTCTTGTATTAGAGGTAAAAATAGAAAATCGAACTGTAAAATATACATTTCTGGTAAAATAAGAACACGCCTATTTTTAAAGCATAGATACAAGGATAGATAGATGAAAACATGACACTAGTAATTACATATAATGCAGATATTTTAGGGTTCTATGGACATACAGAATTGCGATTGCCGTTTATAGATTTCAGCTCAGCGTTCAATACGATTGTTCCCCAGCATTTGGTGGACAAAATGGGTTCTCTAGGTTTCAGTACTCCCTTGTGTAATTGGCTACTTGACTTCCTTACTGAGAGGTCTCAGTCGATGAGAGTTGGATATAATACTTCTAGCTCTATCTCCTTGAGCATTGGCTCCCCACAGGGCTGTGTCTTGAGCCCATTGTTGTTCACCCTGATGACACATGACTGCTGCGCCAGGTTTACCACCAATTCCATTGTGAAATATGCGGACGATACAATGGTAGTGGGTCTTATCAGGGGTGAGGATGAGTGGGCTTATAGGGAGGAGGTGAAGGGTTTGGTGGAGTGGTGCAATAAAAACAGCTTGGTTCTAAATGTGGAAAAAACTAAGGAGATTATTATAGACTTCAGGAAGAACTAGTCACACTCCACTTTTTATCAATAACATAGCTGTGGAGTCAGTTGGTAGCATCAGATTCCTGGGGGTGCAGTTAACAAATAGTCTGACCTGGTCCCTTAATACCACATTTTTGGTAAAGCAAGCACAGCAACGTTTGCACTTTTTGCGTTGGATGAAGAAAGTACATCTCCCATCTTCCATTCTCCTTACTTTCTATAGAGGCACTATAGTGTACTTACTAATTGTATTTCCATCTGGTTTGGAGGCTGTAGTGCCTCAGATAGAAAGTCTGTGCAGAGAGTGGTAAGGGCAGCAGACAAGATAATTGGGATATCTCTGCCTCTCATCCAAGATTTAGCACATGCACGCTGTTTGTCCAGAGCTCGAAAGATCATCAGTGATGCCTCCCATCCTCATCATAGTTTGTTTTCTTGGTTACCCTCTGGGAAGAGGTTCCGCTGTATCCGATGTAGAACAGCCAGATTGGGAAACAGCTTTGTCTCCCAGGCTATTGGATTCTTGAATGCTTAAGTAAGTTATTTTAAGTGAAATGTTGGATGTGTAAAGAATGTATATTTTATAGTAACTATGGATTTTTTTATTAGTATTTTAGTGTTTGACTGAAATTGTGAGCTAAAGAATGTATATTTTATAGTAACTATGTTTTTTTTAATTAGTATTTTACTGTTTGATTGAAATTGTGAGCCAACTGCAATGAAATTTCATTCTATTGTGCACTTGGTGTATAGTGTATAGTGGGATGACAATAAAGTTGTTATTCTATTCTATTCTACATAGAAGTCCAAACTATTTCCAAGAAGGTCACAAACATCTTTGAACTTTTTTCATTTAGTTGTTGCTTTTCCTGGCAGGTTCCTGATATGTAGGTTTTTCTAACCTGCACCAAAATCATATGCATCTCCATTTAGAATGGATCATGAACTATTCAAAGTGCTAGAACTGTCCATTTCCACATAAGGGGATTTTAAGGTAGGTGAGGTGAGCATAAGGTGATGGGACACTAGAAGGAATGTTTTGAAATGCTAGGAGATGGATGTAGAAAAGAGTCATGCTCTTTCCTCACTTTTGGGAAATTCTTAGTTCAACTGTTGCTCAACTGACTTCACCCCACATCATGTGCAACCAGGACAGGTCTGTTGGCTGTGGATGGTGGAAGACATACTCTATTGCATCTGAAGAGCATGTAGATGAATTATATCTGGAAAAAATGGGTATAACTTTACTCGGGTAGATGGGTGCAGGCCACTAATGAAGTCCAAAATCCCATGCATACCTAACCTAGGAATAACCGCACTGAATCTAGGTGGTATTGCTTCTGAGGCCTCTTTTACACAGCATGGAAGACTGTAAACATATTCTTACATTTCTGTATATATAAATACAAATATATTTCATATTCATATATTAGAAACTTTTGCACTTGCATTATGGCTCTGAAACCATGTTGCATTTCCTTGAAGAGTTTTGTTGACTTTCTTACCCTTCCTTTCTAACAGGCCTTGATAGATAGCTGTGCCCATAGAAAGATAAAGTGTACATTCCAAGGATAGCTTCTCTAGAGGAAAGGTATTGTTTAAGGGGCCCTAGCAAGTATGGAAGGAAGTTCCTAATATGGAGTGAAGGAAGGAAATTCCTAATATGGAATGAGGGTAAGGTGGAGTATGGGTAACTGAGTAAGGGGTGGTCTTCTAAAGGAGGAGTTGAATGGAATCTATATAATGTGCTGTAGGAAGGGGGTCCTGCGCGATCGCCCACCTAACAGCCTGCTGCCACTGCCTTTGCTCTTGGGTGAATAAACTCCTAACTTCATGCAATTCGTCAGTTTCTTTACTCCCAGCTCAGGAACGAATCTGGTAAGATAAAATTTACTTCTAACAAGACCATGCCAGCTCAAAGAAGTGCTGTACTTCCATCTCCTACTCTGCCTAGGCAATGCAGCAGGGGAGGAGAGAGGAAGAATGGGGAACACTGGAAGAGGAGCAAGGACAGCTGGGCGGTGGCTGCCACCAGGGTGGGCTAGACCGGGTGGAAGACAATGCCATGCGTTAATATCCCCCACAAAGTGTTAGGAGGGGCATCTTCATGCAGGGCACATAAGAGGGTTAGAATGAGCCCCGAGTCAAGGTGCATAAGGTGGCAGTGCCCTGATGTCAAACGCAGCACACCGGCTTGACAATAATCCCTATTAAACTCAACAGACCAGTGTTTCTCAACCTTGGCAACTTTAAGACGTGTGGACTTCAACTCCCAGAATCCCCCAGCCCAGCCAGCCATGTCCACACGTCTTAAAGTTGCTGAGATTGAGAAACACTGCAATAGACTAAGAACCGAGCAGGGTCGAGTAATCCGAAAGGGGTCGGAATGGAAGGCTGGGGCGAAGTGCTGCCTGCTCACTGAGCTCTTGGGGGGGGGGGGCTCCCTCGTAATGGCGGGACCTTAACTGCCCCTCACCCCCGAGCTTAAGAGATCCTCCTTCGGGCTTCGGGGCCCGCTTCGAAGACGAGCGGCGGCCGGACTGCTACCTGGCTGACGACGAAGAGCCCATAAGCCACGAGCCACACGCAGCATGTGACAGCACTCAGAGAGCGCAGCTGCAGCCGCGGGCAGCGCACCTGGAACTCCCGACAGGAGGCACTGTGGTGGAGGCGCTGCAGCGTGATGCGAGCCCCGGAGACCGCCAGGTACCCTCGCTCTTCCGCCATTTCCGAGCCGGGGAGCGACGCGAAGGCGCTTCGCAGGTGCGCAGAGCGGATCTTCTTTTCCTACGGTCCCTCTAGCCGGCTGTCGCTCGGTGGTAGCGAAGCTCCGCCTCTCCCCTGCTAGGAGCTGTCTATTGTGCTGGAGAGGCTGGCGAGCCAGCCGCCGGAGGGGGCTTCCCTTGACTGCTTCGGCCGCCGGCTCCCTCCCATTGCACAACTGGGGCCACAACGTAGGAAGCGACAGCTCCCCTTCAAGATCTGCGAAGCATCACGTCCTCCTGGTCTTCTCTTTCTCGGGCAGCGGTGTGGTGTTCTTGGCCCTCAGTTCCGGGAAACCGAAATGGATGGATTTTCTCGTGGCTTGGCTTTTCATTTTCTCCTAAATTTCGACTGGTCCCGTGTCCTGTGTATTGCACAGACCAACAAAAAGAACCTTGTAAAAATTACTCCTAAGAAATAACCGCGCACTGGTGTTGGAGAAACGGCTGTTTCTTAATTGATCTGGAGGGGAAATTTAGAAAAACTAGAAATGAATGAGAAAAACCTCTTGATATCAAGGGTGTGTGTATTTAAAAGAAAGTGAAATAAATACTCTCTCCCTATTTTTTTTTCCTTGCACAAATCATTTATTTCAGTTGCTTCTCCAAAAAAAAAAAAAAAAAAAAAAAACCTCAGGACAAAAGATTGGATTCTAGGATGAACCGAATTTGTTGTTTTTGGGGGAGGGAACACAGCATTGTGTCATTCCTGGAAAGAATTTGTGAGTCAATTTTACATGTATAGTTTTATCTCATAGGCTACTTTTTAAAAATGTACTTGCTCACAATAATTCATGTTTTATTCACATGGCAGTTTCCTTAATACCTTTTTTCATTCATAAAAGCCAGTTTGGTCTAGTGGTTAAGGTAACGGGCTAGAAACCAGGAGACTGAGAGTTCTAGTCCCACCTTAGGCATGAAAGCCGGCTGGGTGACCTTGGACCAGTCACTCTCTCTCAGCCCAACTCACCTCACAGGGTTGCTGTTGTGGGGAAAATAGGAGGAGGAAGGAGTATTAGGTATGTTCGCCGCCTTCAGTTATTTATAAAAATAATAAAGGTGGGATAGAAAATAAATAATTAGTATGCTTACTGGATTAATTGCATTGTTCAATTGCAATGTACTTTCATAAATGTTCTTTTATTCCTGTTTTATTTTTCAAAAGCAGAATAGTATCAAATGCTCATAAATTATAACAAATCACAAATACATTCATAATCTCTGAAACATCTACAATTGAAAGCTCACAATAAAATTCAGTATAAAAGTCTAAAAATTGCTTAATAATAATCTCTTCTTAACTGATCTGGGCACTAAATCATTTGGAACTGTCCATTTGCAAAAATGATTGCAAAACAGTCCAGTGTTTTTCCATGACCTGGACAGTAACTTTCCATGAAGTGTAGAATCTCCTAATAATCTGTTCTGGAAAGTAAAAAGTGTTGTGGCTCATACTAGTTTCATGCATTACAGCCTAATCTTGCCTTTCCCATCCCAGTTTTGATACAACATGGCCTTGGGCTAGCTGGAAATTCTGGGAGTCTTAATTTTAGTACTGTTCTGATTGGAAGAAATTGATTTAACCTATAAGGATCTACAAAATAAGACTCCTTCAAGATCAGATGTTTTGTGGCTAAATTCAGCATTTTGAACTCAAAGCCTAAATATATCTTACATAGAGAATTAATTGCATTTGTGGTTCACAATAAGATAGCCAGACTCTTTAAAAAGTTACATTTACTTTCAAATATATTAAACCTATTGAAAAAAGCTGAACATATAGGCAAACCTCTTTTAAGTGAGGAAACTTGGGAGGACTAATCCCATGTTAAACACTGTGGAAGGAGTGTGCCTGGCTGTGAGTAAGATCCAATGAGCACAGTGAGATTTATCTCTGAATAGGCTTTTATAGCCCGTGCTGCTAATTCTACTAACAACTCTTTGAGAGCTATTGGAATGCTGGAAGCTGGCAATTCCAGGCTGTATCCCATGACTCAAACAATCCTGAATTTTAGCATGTTAGAGAGTTGGCAAGATCAGATTTCATTCAGCCTATGCCCATCAGAATGGGGCTGGACAGTTTTCAGCAGCACCTCATAACCTGATCTACATCAGTAACTTCTTTTCATCCTTACTTTCCTTAGGAGAACAATTGTGAAGCGTCTTTCTGGAAAGTTGGCAATGCTTTTGGGGTGCAAAAGATGCAAACAGTCGATGGGTGGGTGCTGGTCAGTTCTCGGTTATTTCCAGAGATGGCAATAGACCCAGGAAATACCTGTGAGAGGTAACTAGGTATAGTCATCTGAGAGCTGACTGTGGAGATGGAGTGTGTACAACAATCCACCCTTCGAGCTCTTGGGCTGCAAATGTGGCAAAGAGAACAGGTGGAACTCATGTGAAGGAATACTTGAGGATGCTTTTGCACAGAGTAAGCCAACCTGATGGGCAAGGCCAGACCCCGAATAAGAGGGGTCACCCTTAAGATGGGCTTTTATTACCTCCTGTAGAAGCTGGAATAACCCCAGTCAGTGTGACATCCTTTCCCAACACTGTAATCCTACACTTCATAGATGAAAAAAAGTCCCGTTACTTTGATCAAGATCTGGAAATGATGAAATTAAGTTTGCATGATTCTTATTTGCTCACATACTTATTTGTCTGGACGGAGAATTCTGTTAAATTCTAACTCGAATAATTAAAGTCAGCCAACCAATCCCGTATCCTTAAATCGTTCAAGCGACCCACTAAAATAAATTGCGCTGATTTCAAGGGGAGTTGTCCCCCCGCCCCACTCCGCCCCGTATGTGTGTACTGCATTGGCTTGTGAGCCCAATTTTCCTTAAAATATATCTATATCTATATCTATATCTATATCTATATCTATATCTATATCTATATCTATATCTATCTAATCTGGTTTTCGTAGTAGGAAGGGCGAAAACCTGAATCGCCGGGCAAATTTTCAACCGAGGAACGGGTAAAACAGCTACTCCGCATCTTAAAACGATTTGATTCTAAAACAAGGCAGAAATGTCTTTGGGGGGGGGGGCATAATTCCGGAACGACCTGCGAATGGAAGGCGCGGGGGGCGTCGTCGGAAAGACCTGCCGCCCAGAGGGGGTACAAGAAGGAATGCAGAAACAAGCAGGGCGCCAAGCCGCCTCGGTCACGTTCGCTCGCGGCGTTTCACGTCTTCCGAGGGGCTCGAAGGCACGCCCCCGGCGAGCTCTGCGCGGATTGGCCCGTTTAAGAGCAGCGAGTGGGCCGACGGCCAAGGGGCGGAGCAAAAGGCGCGGAGGCACGGCAAGTCCGCCGGCTATAAACCGCAGCCGGTGCCGTCGCGGCAGTGAAGTTGGTTTCTCTGTGCAGCTAGTTCTCTCCTTCGCGATCTCTTGTCAGAATGGCTCTTCGAAGCAGTTTCGCTCGGCTCCTCCAGCAAGCGGGCTCCCCGCTGCGGGTGCCAAAGCAGCTAGCCCACTCGGTGGCCCTCATCGGGGCCCCCTTCTCTCGGGGCCAGGTAGGTGGCTTCGCGGGGCAACGGATAATCCGGAGCACCTATTTGTCCCTCCGGAGGTGGGAGAGAGAGACTGCAGGAATGGTCGAGAGACGGCGTCCTTTGGCCCTTTCAGGGGGGATGCGGACGCCACCTTCCCCCGTGAGCCTAACAAGAGAGGGGAGCTTCATGCCGCGTTCTGGCTGGAGAAAGGAGATGCTCCAAAGGTTATCGATCAATATCGTTCGTGCCCGGCCCCGCCGATCCGCGATCCCCGATAGGGATGCTTCGCCCTAAACCGGAGCAAGGCTTCCTCGCGTGGTCGCGCTGCGAAGCCGGCAGAGATGGGGCGGGGAACGGCGCGGCGGTGGGTGTCAGAAGCGTGGAAGGAAAGAAGGTGGGATGGGACCCCCGAGAGGACTTGGCTGGCTGGCGAGGAGGGAGGGGCGGCGGCGGCGCTCCTGAGAAGTGGAAATTTCCAAGCGGCCCCTTTGATCGCGCGGGCTCGCTGATGCCATCCCCCACTCGGGTCGCTTGGAATCAAGGCTCGGCTCCTGTTCTGTCTTGCAGAAAAAGAGAGGAGTGGATCACGGCCCTGCAGCGGTCCGGAATGCGGGGCTGGTCGGAAAGCTCTCCCGCATGGGTAAGTGGGAAGGGCGGGATGGGAAGCAACCTACCTTTCGGGAAGGGATCCGAGTTCTCCTTTTTCTGGTCCTGCGCCGCTTCCCCACCCAGTCGCGCAATATGGTATGATTCATCATGAGTCCATCATTTGAAACAATGAGGCCATTGCTCAACCTGGTGCCCTCCGGATAGTTGGGCGCCCATCATTCTCACGCTGCCCGGCCATTGGGCGTTGACCTTTGGGAGGCGTGGTAATGGAAGACGGGGCAATTCTCACTCATCCAGTTTAAGGAAAGGAGAAACAGATGTGTTTGCGTGGTAATGGTATATTGCACTCAAAATCTGCAGCCCACCCTCTCAGAATTCCCTGACTCATGGGGGGGGGGGCGGTGGGAAATCTGGGAAAGGTGTTGTTCCACACATCTGAAGGACACCATTGTGGAGAAGGCTAGGAGGGTGGCTTGTGAAATCCTAATCATTCTCAAGGCATAGACAAGATTGTCAAGCAAAAGTGATTGAATAGTTTGAAACAGACTTAAATAATTCCAAAAATGCATACTGTGCTACTCAGTCTTCTTGAAACCCCATCCAACTAAATTCTTCCTAATCTCTGAGTTAAATATGAACTCAGTGCTCTCCTCCCACTGAAACCATCAGATTACCACAAAGATACATAACTTGGATAAAAGAACTCTTACTGTGTTGGTTATCTTGAATTAAAGCACAAGTCACACATTTACACTAGCTGATATGTACTCATTCATCTGGAGTTTAGCTTTGTGGGAGTCAGTAAAAATGATGAGTAGTTACAGTATTTCAGAGATTCCTGAAAGGAAACTTAAATTCAGAGTTTAATAATACATACTTTAGTGTAAAAAGTGAATATCATGTTTGTGAAGATGACTGCAATACATGTCCATTATTAACTAAGAAGTTCCATCAAACATTTTAACTGCTAGCTCCCTTTTATTAGCGGAGCTGTTAAGTCCCAGTGGATAAAAAATAGTTTAAAACTATTCAAAAGTAGTGAAAAATATTTAGAGAAAAGGTCAGTAAACATTCTCTGACGTTAGAATTGTGAAAACTGTAAAGACTGACTAAACCTTGATTGTGAAAACTGAGTAGGTCATAACTATTGAGTAAAAAAAGGGAGGAAGTAACCTAAGAAGTGTTTGTGTAGAAAAAGCACGTAAGATATATGTATATGGAGGAGGGAAGAAATACATATTATTTAATTGGAAAATGAAATAAAATGCTTTTTAGTAAGCTACCTAAGGTGAGGACCAGGTTATCAGTCTTAATTTCGCTCATGCCATATGCAGCATTCCCTGCTTATGGTGTCCTGATCATTTTGGACACGTTTTGACTATAAGTGCATACACAAATCTTCATGTCCAAGAAAAAATGATGGAAGATAATAAATGCTCTGAAAGTGTTGAAAAGTGGTAAGGCTGAAGATGTAGATGATGTAACTGAGAAATGTTAAAATAAAGATGTGGTTCGCTTGGGGAGGCGCTGTGCAATTTGTTTAATTTATGTGAGAATGCTACATATATGGCTGACAATTGGAATATGCTGTTATTGTTCCTCTGTATAAAGGAAGAGTTAGCAAGAGTGAATGCAAAAACTACAGGAGAATTTCTTTGTTGTTTCAGAGTGCCTGGGAAGGTGTTTGATAGAACTCTGAAAGTCTCCAAGAGGTGACACTGAGAAATGCAATCTAGTCCCAGTTTTTGCTCTACAGCAAGCTATTAAGAAATGGATGAATGTGAAAAATAACGTTTATTGTATATTGTAGACTTAGGGAAAACATAATAAAGCAAACAGACTTGAAATATGCAATGTGGAGTTGAAAGTTGGTTGCTGAATGCAGTATGTACATGGTATATCACAGAAGTTAAACATGCATGAGGATAAAAGGAATGCTTAGCACAGAGCTTTCCAAACTTTTCATGTTGGTGACACACCTTTTAGACATGCATCATTTCGCGACACAGTAATTAGGGTATCTGACAATAAAGGGTCTGCGCGATTGGCTCCTGCCTGCAAACCCCGCCCCCTGGTCCGTGCGATTGGCTCCTGCCTGCAAACCCCGCCCCCTGGTCTGCGCAATTGGCTCCTGCCTGCAAACCCCGCCCCCTGGTCCGCACAATTGGCTCCTGTAAATCCTGCCCCCTGGTCAGGGTAGGGGCAGGGCAAAGGCAAGGCAAAGGCACAGACTTACATATCCCTATTGCAGGCAGGAGAGTGGGGAAAAAGGCGAAGGCAGACGTGCGAAGGAGCGGCAGCGGATCAGGATTCAAGCGGCGGGGCAGGATTCAAAGGACGGAAGTGGAGGCGGAGCGACGGAGCAGATTGCAGGCTGCGGGGACGGAGAAGCAGCCAATTGGGCTGCTTTCTGCTGGGCGTGCTTTTCCATCCTTCTTTCTCTGGCACTGATAGGTGGAGGTGACTGCTCCCCTTCGATTTTCATGCCCAAACTGTCTCCCGTGCGACACACCTAAACACCCCAGGTGACACACTAGTGCATAGCTTTCCAAACTCTGTGACACAGTACTGTGTCGCCTGTGGTGTGCAGGTGTGTTGCGTGAAAACCCGGAAGTGCTGATGGCGCACTGTTGTGCGTGTGTGCCTTCGCGCAACACACCTGCACACCGCCGCCACGCGCCACTGTGCCACCGCTCGTGTGTGTCACCAACAGGAAAAGTTTGGAAAGCTCTGCACTGGTCAGTGTCGCGGCACAGTTTGGAAAGCTATGGCTTAGTGAGTGGTTTGGTATTGAGCAAGGAAACAAGGGGTTGTGATGTCCTAATGGTTAATTGTATTTATGGATAAACATAGAAGGAATGCTTGCGGTGGTGCTATTGGTGTGTTAGTTGGGGATGGGAATGTAGATTACGTGCAGATTATGCTGTATTGTTGGCAGAGAATACCAAAATGATTTCCAGCAAATATTAAAGAGACTATATGATCCAAGGAGGAGGATGGATCTGAAAATTAATGTACCAAAGTAGTTGTGCTTGACAGGGAAAATGGAGTTATACACAAATTGCCAAAAAAAAGTTAACTTGATAGTATATTTACTATAGATGGGAGAATGAATGGAAAAAGTAAAGATGTACAAATGCTGGTAAGAAAGTAGGTAATACATGTTCAGTGATGAGAAATGAATGTTTGATGAAAGAAGGGAACATGGCAATGGATAAGAGTGTACTTCTGCCCACTTTGTTATATGGAAGAGAGAGTTGGATATGCCAGGAGAAACATTGCATGTAGTAGCAATAGGGTACTTCAAAGTGTTTGTGGTACAACAAGAAAAAGTAGGGTCAAGACGCAATGGATAGTGAATAAATGTGGAGTGAATACAATAAGTGACTAGTATGAAAGAGGTATGTTGATACAGTTTACTGATACAGAAGGAATGAATAGGGGTTAAATTGCTCTCTGTGTCTAAAAGAATAGTGGGTTGAGAGGAAGAGAAGACTAAGAAAGCCACGGTTGGATGGAATTGGTAAGATCATGAAAAGAGATGAGAAACTTAAAGAATGGCAACACATGCAGTGGTGTATGGGTGTGGTGGAAGCGAGGATGGTTGGCAAGGGTAGAAAGGTATGCAGAGATGTAGACCATGCACACTTCATACTGGTAAAGATGCTCATTAAATTGCCCCTATGTATGTGACACTACAACTGACATCTTTATAGCAACCTTCCCCAAGTATATGCGTTGGACTTCAGCTCGAAGATTTCCTCAGCAGCTGGACCTTTAGGAAATCTAGGAATTGGTTCAGCACATTTGAAGGGCACTGCAATGTAGAAGATTATGTTACTTTAAATAAATAGCCTGAAGTGGTGCACACCTTGCTATAGTATCTGTGATGACAAAGGTAGCCAACAAGGTACCTATGGACCCTGATGTCTCCATGGAAGCCTTTCTGTCCCACCTGACTTTAGTTCCTTAAGACTCTTTATTTCTTTTAAGTAGGTTGGAGCAGTCCAAAGCACTAATCTCTCTGACATGTTTATTCATGCTAATGCCTCTGAGCCCCACATAAGCATTCTTAGAAAATAAAATAGAGGATGGCTCAGTGCTTTGGGTGACAGTTGTGCTCACCTACCCATAAAAAGGAGAAGGGTAAGTTGAAGTTGTTTAAAACATTTGTATAGCCGCCCATCTTAAAACAACTCTGGGTGGCTTACAACCAGTAAGTGTTAGAAAGCATCTTAGAGAAGTGGATGGGGGTAATGGAGGGCCTTCCCACCTCTCTGTCTTCTGGCAAATGAAGTTCAGTGATTGGCAATGCCTATCATGACAACCATTTTGTAAGAGTACCCTCATCTTTTCATAATTTCAAGCATTTCCATTGGCCCAAAAAGGTTTCTACCCCTGTGCCATAAGATTCCCCTGCCAGCACTCTTTGGTATACAATATGATCAGTGTAAAGACGTGAATGAGTTGGATATGATAGGAATAGTTTATTACTGTTGTGGCACTGAATTATTCACAAGGAAACAATAATATTCAAACTAACACAGAGTTCTGGCTGAGGTTCAACACATATGTGTTTTGTTTTCATAACTTGGCTAGGGAGGTTATATTTTATCTATTATTAACTCCTTGTCTGATTTCTCACCTGTATCCCTTTGAACAGTCTACTGAAATTATAAAGCAGTTATTTCCTGACATGGTCCATAACCTCTACCTTTCAGGATTGCTACATTTCTCTAGCATTATTAAACTATATTATCTTTTGCTTTTGATATAATGTGGAAATGATATGCTGCTTCCATCCAAAACAGCTAAATTGGGCTAACAAATTGCTTTTTTCTCCTCCTTTTCTATGTCAATGTATGTAAAGAGGAAAGGATTTGATCATACAATACAGGTGTTATTTGTTATTACACCCCCCTCCCACCCAAAAGCCCCTGATTATTGAAGATCTTCCCTTTCTGATATATTTGTTCAGGCTTGAGTGAGAATTTAACTTTAGCCTTCGGAAACTGGATTGAATCTGCCACAAGATCCGGCTAATGTTTTTGAAGCAAATTGATGCAAACATGATTACAAATTCTAGATGTTCAGTAACATCTTATAAAAAAGGTTGAGGGGGCACATTTATCATGAGCCAAAGCCTACAGCATCAAAGTGGAATAGGAGTATGTATATTCATGAGAAAAGGGAATGTTACTGCAAAGTGAAGACCAAGCAGTTTAAAAGGTTTTGAAGTCTATAAATGAAAATGAAATGCAATCGAAAGAGGAAAGTAACGGATCAGACTAGATGATAAAGCAAGATAGCTAATTAACCAAAACAACTACATTCTGTAGGGAAAAGATTGTATTAAGACAGACTGAAAATTTACAAGATAGTTGTACGCTTCTGAGTTTTCAAGGACACTTCAACACACAAGATAATTAAAAAATGAGGGAGACGGGTTTAAAGTAGTGTCTGTACCATATTCCAGCCTTAGATGACATATGTATGTATGTCTCCAGAATATAAATTGGATACTCTTAAGTACATAAGTAATGTTCAAGTGCACCTAGAATGATCCCAGAACTTGGTGGAGAAAAAAAGAAGCAAATAATTGTTGGTCCTCATTTTTGCTAATGGAAAAACTAGTTATTAAAGTCACAATTATTTCTACTTTCAGCTTTACCCAGTTTCCAAGCTAAAGGATGTTCAGGGATCTAGGGGGCTATAAAGAACTTTATTAATAAGCTTCCTGTTAGTCTTGGTTTCCTGCCAAAAACTTGAGTAGCTCTGATCTCAGACTGTTCTTCTTTACAAGGCTTGAGTATATTATATTGTTAGTATGATACATTATGTTATTCAAATGATGGCAAAACACACTCTTGTTGCATCAGCCAGTGATGCAACATTGCAGACCTGTAAATTGCAGGTTTATGGATTTTAGAGACATGAAAACCCAGGAGCAATGGTTAATTGCACCTGGATGCTCCAACCTTAAACAGGGTAATAAAAAGAATGAGAAGAGAGAGGGGAGGAGACACAAGCCCACAAGAAAACAAACAGCAAGCAGCACCTATCGGCACCAGCTGATATGAAGCCAGAAGAGAGCAATCAACACGACACGAAACTGAATCAAAGAAGAAAAGAAAACTGAGAGGAAGGGGAGGGACAGAACGAAAATCCAAATGCTTAAAAGAAGGGATAGGGAACAAAGGAAGCCATTCACAACTTTAACGTGGCACGATGCTAGCCTAAGAATTGCACATATCCCTCGGTTGTGTTGCTGATTTCTAGAATTGGACTATAAGATCATGAGTCTTTAAATGCGGTCTGCACCTCAAACAAATACCCCCTCCCACTGACGAAAGACATGCTGACCCACCTGTCAAAAGGGAAAATTTTCACAAAATTGGACCTACGAGAAGCGTACTTCAGAGTATGAATTAGGGAGGGAGACAAGTGGAAGACCTCCTTCAACTGCCAACTGGGGTCGTTCGAGTATCTAGTAATGCTGTTTGGCCTAAAGGGGGCACCAGGGGTCTTCATGCATCTAATTAACAAAATCCTGCATGACTTCCTCTACCGGGGAGTATTAGTATATTTGGATGATATACTGATCTACTCCTAAACGATGGAAGAACATGTGACACTAGTAAGAGAATTACTAAAAAGGCTACTAAAAAACCAGCTGTACGCCAAACTGTCAAAATGTGAATTCCATAACAATCAAATAGATTACCTAGGGTACAGGATCTCTAACAAAGGAGTGGGAATGGACCCAGCAAAAGTCAAAGACGTAGTAGCCTGGGAACCACCCCGCACCAGAAGACAACTACAGAGCTTCGCAAACTTTTACTGACAATTCATTCCCCAATTTGCACAAGTAGCCCTACCCCTCACGGACTTACTAAAGATGAAAGGAAACCGCAAAACAGTTACGAGGCCGGGGGCGGCACTTAAATGGGCCGCAGAATGCCAGGAAATGTTTGATCAACTGAAAGTGCTGTTCACTCAGCCGATACTGAGGCACCCTAATTGTTCAGGCGGACGCATCGGATGTGGCTGTAGGGGCTATACTGCTGCAAAAGGATGAGGAGGGGAAGCTGAGACTGTGCACCTACCTATCATGCAAATTCTCAGACACAGAGAGGCACTGGCACGTCTGGGAGGAGGCATTTGCAGTGAGGTGGGCGCTAGTCACCTGGCGACACTTACTCGAAGAGGCACCCCACCTGTTCGAAGTCTGGACGGACCATAAGAACCTAGAAGCCCTAAAATCCCCACGAAAGCTAAATCCCAAACAGATCAGATGGGCGCAGTTTTTCAGCAGGTTCAACTTCACGCTGAAGTACCTACCAGGGAATACGAACTTCCTAGCAGATGCTCTATCTCGGCTACCTCAACACAACAGCCAAAGAGAGGAAATAGTGGACTCGGTCATTCCACCTAGTCGCTTTGGGATGGCAGCAACCACACGGAACTGGAAAACTGCCCCAGCAGCACAAGTAGAACAGGATTTGCACACCGAGTTATGGACTACATCACAACAAGATGATTGGCTGCAGGAAAATAAGACCTTCCTAGTAGAAAGACAAGGACTATGGTGGAAGGGAGATAAAATATATATCCCAGAAACCTTGAAGAAGAAAATCCTACAAATGTGCCACGATGCCAAGGTGGTGGGACATTTCGGTTTCGTTAAGACCCTGCACTTAGTACGACGACAATTTTGGTGGCCAACCCTGCGGAAAGACGTAGAAGAGTATGTAACAACTTGTCCCATCTGTGCTACAGCGAAACGCGCAGGTGGCAAACCCAGGGGGTTACTACAGAACGTAGCGAGCCGTAACCGTCCATGGAAACAAATCGCAATGGACTTCATAGTAGAATTGCCAGAAAGCAAAAAGACGACAGTCATCTGGGTCGTCACAGACTTATTCTCAAAACTAACCCATTTCATCCCATGTACCGGCCTACCCACAGCCAACCAACTGGCCAAGCTGTTTATACAGCACGTATACCGCCTACACGGAGCCCCTGAAAGTATCATAAGTGATTGCAGAACCCAATTTACCTCCAGATTCTGGAAGCAATTCCTGAAATTAATAGGGGTGGAGCAAGCACTAAGCTCCGCCCACCACCCAGAGACAGACGGGACACGTGAACAGCGAAATCAGATACTGGAGCAATATTTGAGGTGCTACATCAGCCACCAACAAGATGACTGGGTGGACCTACTTCCCTTCGCTGAAGTGGCTTACAATAACACAGTACACACGAGCACAGGATTCACCTCATTTCAAGCAGCAAACGGACAGAACTTTGTAGCAATCCCCGAACTACCACAAGAACAGACGAAAATACTCTCCCTAGACGAGTGGATCACACAGATGAAAGACAGTTGGCCGATGATCGAAAAGGCACTAGAAGACACCAAAACCGACTACAAGAAATACGGAGATCGCAAAACAAGTCCCAGAATGGCCCATGAAGGTGGGAGAGAAAGTCTACCTGTCCACAAAATACCTGAAGTCTACGCAACCCTCCAAAAAATTAAGCCCCAAGTACGTCGGCCCGTTCCCAATTTCAAGAATCAACAACGACGTAATGGTACAACTCCAATTACCAAAGACTTTGAACAAGATCCACCCAGTGTTCCACTGCAGCCTCCTTAAACCAGTGTGGACCTCCAAACGATGGCATCCTGAACCCCCTCTGCCCGCCCATACACTAATTGAAGGAGAACAACACTTTGAAGTCCAAGCTATTCTAGACTGCAGACAGCGATGAGGGGGGTTACAGTACCTACAGTGGCACGATGCTAGTCTAATAAAAGAATTGTACATATCCCTCGTGGGTTGTGTTGCTGATTTCTAGAATTGGACTATAAGATTTTGAGTCTCACACATGCTCATGCCAGACATAGACTTTTATTTAGATCATTCTCCATAAATATAAAGCTGGGATCTTGGTATCAGCATTATGTATTATGTAACTCACAAAGCAGGAGTTTATATACCTCTAATAAGCAACTTAATTCTAAATCTAAATCTAAATCTAAATCCCATCATATTCTGCCACCAGACTGGGCTAATCTACATAACTCTGCTTTCTTCTCCCATTCTGCTTATTCCTAGGTTGCCAGGTATATGATCTTGGAGACTTAAGTTTCACCCAGGTGCCCAATGACGAACTCTACAATAACCTAGTCAAGTACCCACGCTCCGTAGGATTAGCTAGCCAAGTTCTGGCTGACACTGTGAATGGAGCTGTGGCAGCTGGGCATAGTTGTATAACCATTGGAGGTGATCATAGGTGAGTTGAGAAAGATGAAATTAACATCTGACTTTTATATAAAGACCAGTGAAGTACACTCGTCTTTACACTTAGACCCATTAAATGGTTGGTTGAGTGTGATTAACATGAACAAGTGTAAAAAGAGGTGTTGACTCTTAAAAAATATTTTTGGTTACAGCAATTGATGAAATTCCACAAATGATGGGCCTGGCAACACTAGATCTGAGAATCATTTGGGGGACTACATGATGAACTGTATGTTTAAAGTTATACTATAGGTCCTTTCCATGGGTGTACTAGTACTGCTAGTAGATGCTTTTGAACTGTGGTGTTGGAGGAAAATTCTGAGAGTGCCTTGGACTGCAAGAAGATCAAACCAGTCCATACTCCAGGAAATAAAGCCAGACTGCTCACTTGAGGGAATGATATTAAAAGCAAAACTGAAGTACTTTGGCCACATAATGAGAAGACAGGATACCCTGGAGAAGAAGCTGATGCTAGGGAAAGTGGAAGGCAAAAGGAAGAGGGGCCGACCAAGGGCAAGATGGATGGATGATATTCTGGAGGTGATGGACTCGACCATGGGGGAGCTGAGGATGGTGATGGCCGACAGGAAGCTCTGGTGTGGGCTGGTCCATGAAGTCACGAAGAGTCGGAAGCGACTGAACGAATAAACAAAACAACTAGTACTGTACTAAACAAAAAAGTAGTCAATCCTGAATTTTAAAAAACCCTATCTTGCACTCTCAAAGAAGGGCGATTAGACAGGAACACTCATCTGCCTCCGTTACCATATTCTCAGTTGAGTCTAGGATAACCCTCCTATTTTAACCTAACCCTAACCCTACATTATTTGAGGAAGCACTCATCTTCCCTTCAGGTATAGGTAGGACTTCACATCCTGGTCCTGCATCCTGTCCCTTGGTTGCTTGAGAGCTCCCTACCACAACTTGTCTCTAGGAAGCATAGCACCCTCTAACCTTGGAGGTCTCCCACACACTGCTGCCTTTCTGGCACATAAAAAGATAATAATGAAATAATTGCTATAATGTTACTCCTGGTTTTTCAAAGTTTGTGACCAGAAGTATCAGCCCTTCTTCCCCCTTGGGAGATAAACCAATCTCATAGGAATAAACAGAGTTAAACTTTAAAAATGGGAGAAAGACTTCTTTTAGGTTAAGTATTAAAGTGCAGATAGTTGATGTTGGAACAGAGAAATTACACCATTTTTCTAATCCAGGGATCCAGCAACTGCAAAGTCTTGAACAAGAAAAGAATCCAGAAGAACATATAAAAATAAAATATATGTATGCCAGCAGATCACAAGATGGTGCTCATCTGTTAAGAATAAGAGATAATGTGCTTTAAAGAGATAAATAGCATAGATTCTCCAAGGTATTGATTCAAGCTGCTAATAAAATACAATGCCCTGAAGCACTGCAGATTATATGCCCAATCATAAAAAAAAGATTGTAAGACAAAAGGCAACAAAAATTTAGCAGTTTCTAGCTAGACAGTTTCTACCCAAGTAATTGTTCTTGAATGAGATGTTCTTTCTGATTCAGTTTACCTGAACTACTTTTCTATTTTTCTGGAAATTCCAAACTTTAATTTGGGGTTGAAGAAGAATGATCTCAACTTTCTCTCTCTCTCTCCACCCCAGCACGCAACTTGCTACTTGACTCACTTCCCATGGAGTTCTGTTTTTGTGTTTTGTCTTCTTCTCCAAGAGGCAAGATGTTGAGAAAATCTCCTGAGAGTAAATGCTAAAGCATTTAAAAGCATTTAAAAGCATTTAGCATTTATGTGCCCGAAAGAAGTAGTGTATTCAAGCACAGGCACCATCTAGCATTTAGACTGGCAAGGAAGCTGCAGTATTGGGAATGCAGGCTGCCTATATCACTAGAATGCCTCTGAACTCCAGCTGCTGGAGAGCAGTGGAAGATGGCTGTGGTTACCATGTTCAGCCTGGGGGTCTGGCTGACCTCTAGGAAAAACAGATTACTGGTTTCAGTGCAGATTTTCCATCTGAGACGTATTGTGGGCACTTTGAGCTATTGATTTCAAGGTATGTACACAGCATTTCACAACCTGCCTTGGTTATCTAAACGGTGCTGATTAGTCTGATGTAGAGAACACAAGAGCTTGAAGTTATGTACCGGCTTCACATTTATCCCTTTATAATCCCTCAAAAGTTGCAAAACATTGTAGGCAGGATCACATGCATGACATGCATTTATGAGATGAATTTAAGCAGTTATCATACATTTGGCTTCCAAAGTGGTTCTGTTAACCCACGTTTATTGTCAGATACCCTAATTCTGCTTTCCCCAATTTAGACAGGGCAGATATAAATTTGAAGTCTGTTTTCCTCCACAGTTTAGCACTTGGTTCTATCAGTGGACATTCAAGGCAGTACCCGCATCTCTGTGTGATCTGGGTTGATGCGCACGCTGATATTAACACTCCACTCACGAGCCTATCAGGAAATCTCCATGGGCAGCCAGTTTCATTTCTTTTAAGAGAACTTCAAGATAAGGTGAGTGGGGATTGTGTGGTGATGCCAATGAGGAATAGCATTTTCCCATGTAATTACTGAGCTATCAGAACTAATGATTTTTTTTAAGGACAAGTAGGATCTCTGGCATTTCAGTATTCAGTTAATAATTCACTTGAACACCCCTGTCCTGATAACAAGCATTAGGCAGAGGTTTTACAGTGTTTACTCAAGGCAAGTGTGACATAATTTTGTAAACTTGTAGTTATTTTTTTCAAAAAATAAATCTTTAAAATGTGCATTTCCCCAGAGGCAAGTAGTTACATAAAATCTAACTGGGAATACCAACCTATTTTATACCTGACATGATTTCCCTATGAAATCCTGAAGCACAAAGTAATGTATGAAGTTTGTAATGTTTGTTTCTTTGTATGAAGATTTATCATCTCAGTTCCAAGCATTTGCTTTCAGCAGCTAGACACCAAGGCTGGCTTCACAGAACTTCCTGATCAATAATGTATCTTCACTTAGCATGTTGGGCGAACTTTATAATGTAAATGGAGACAGCCCTGATAAAACCTACTTTCTTAGCAATGACCACTAGTAATTTAAAAAAAAGAATGAATACTGATGATGCCTCAAAAGCAGTCTTTTTTTCTTGATGTAAAACTTAAGATACCACATTAGGTAGACAGCATCAAATTTCACCTAGATACTAGTTTGTAATGGCATAGGTCCTGAACATTCAAGGATTGTGTTCCTTTGGTATAACACTATTGGGCGCATGATTCATAAAGGTGCAAATACTCCTATATTGAGATAGTCAACATGATTTGAGATTGGGTGGCTATTAGTTTAATATATGGGCAATTCTACCATACCATCCTTTCAGGAGAGTACCATATATGAGCTTACAGGTAGTCCTCATTTAGCGACTGCCTCATTTAGCAACTGTTTGAAGTTATGGTGATGAAAAAGCAACTTTGCGAACATTCCTCACATTTACATCATTTGCAGGTCTGTACATGTAAAGCAAAGGAAAGCTGAAGTAAGATCATAAGCACAGCGTTTCACTTAGCGACCGCTTCGCTTAACAACCAGGTTGCCAGTCCCAACTTTGGTCGCTAAATGAGGACTACCTATACTATTTTTTCTACCTGTTGGGAAGTAGTCTGTTACTTGTTAAACAGTAGTTGAAATTTCATGGCTGTACCTGTTGGTGTCCCAGCAGTTTTACTTACCAAAGGAATGATCATTTATGGATGTGTTTTCTGTATAATAAACTTCTACCTTGCAAGATTTTTTTTTCATAATCTTAAAAGCACTTGTTTGATCATACCTATCTGAAAAGTAGTATCAACTCAAGATATGGGGTTGATACCTGGACTCATCCACCTGCGATGGATGCTAGATGCTAGATTTATATCCCACTTTCAGCAGCTCAAAATGGTTATAATTTTGACCCAAATTGTTCAGACCAAGATGAGCATGTTAAAATGACACTGTAACTAAGCACTGTTATTACATCTATCTCTTGGAAAGTGTTACAATCAGCTAAATCTTAATTGCCCATAAGGCTAAAAGTAATCTGGGCTCATCAGATTTTTTTTGTTTGTTCTAACTCCCATTAGCCCTAGTCAATTTGGCCAATGGCAACGAACTCTGATCTAAAACAGATTTATCAAACAGCACACCCTCAGCAATCCAAATATGCATTATAAGAGGGCACAGCAGGATCTGGTTCTTTCATCAAGATAATAAAAATTCCAATTGTTTTGTACATAAATGCAATCCCATGTGTACAAAAGGTGCATAGTTTGCATTGCAAAAGCGCACTGCTTTCCACATCCCCATCCTCCTTTACACCTTAACCCGTCCGGCCATCAGTGCTGCTCGTGGTAAGTCTTTTAATATTAAAATGTGTTTTGGAAAGCCCATGTTTTGGATTAGTCTATTCCAGTAAATTTTATGTAACAAACTGAGCGAGACCCAATCACCTGCTTTTATTAGGAATTTTGATATCTTTTTGGCCTGGACTGAAAAAAAGGAAAAAAATAAAGCGGGCAATTCCTGTCTTTAATCTATTACAAGTTATTCTTGTGGAAGAAAAACTGTTACATGAATGTAGCAAAATCTATTAAATACAAGATTCCTGTAACAGGGTAACTTTCAAATTGGAACGGGGGAGTCTACACTATCATCATATTGAGCTGGCAAGGTCATGCCACTAAAAATTATTTCCTAGATCAGTCTTTTCAGGATCATGTTCTTCTATTATTTTGAAGGTGCCCGTGCTTCCTGGATTTTCCTGGCTGAAGCCCTGTCTTTCACAATTAGATATTGTATATATTGGTCTGAGAGATGTTGATCCTGCTGAACAGTAAGTACATGATAGTTAGTTCGCAAGAATGGTATTATTCCCTCCCCCCACAATTCACAGCAAGATTACTGCTATATTTCTAGACTTTAAGGATATTTAACTTTAAACTGCTTTCTCAAAACAGTTACATTCTGAAGAACTATGGCATTCAGTATTTTTCAATGAGACATATTGATGTTCTTGGAGTCCAGAAAGTGATGGAAAGAACGTTTGACCATCTTTTGGGCAGGTACATATTTTTTTGGATATAACTGGATGTTTTGGAGAATATTTGTTAGGCGAATAAATAAGCCAGAGACCTTATTATTACCAGCCATTAGCCATATCCTACTGATTACTAGGAAAAGTGACTTATTGCACATGAACTATATTTAGCGAACAAAATTATTCTCTTTTGCCAGAGGACCAAGACCAATCCATTTGAGCTTTGACATTGATGCCTTTGACCCATCAGTAGCTCCAGCAACAGGGACGCCTGTCTTGGGTGGATTAACATATCGTGAAGGCATGTACATTTCTGAGGAAATACATAACACAGGTAAAAACCAAGCAAGCATTTTTTTTAAAAAAAATTGGGTTAAGGTAACAAGATTCACAAAAACTGTAATTATACGCTTGCAGGGTAGCTGTACTACAAAAATATTCAGAAATTGTTTAATCAAAATGTACCAAAGTAAGTCTAGTAGAAGCTTAGATCTTTTTATTCTGCTCTCTCCCTTTCAAGGATTCATGAGAAGCATCCTGGACTGAAGAAACAGTAGCAAGTTATTTTGAGCTTTCAGATGCCACCTAATTTACCTTTCCTCGTTAGTAAAACAAAACAAAATTACAAGCTATGTTGCCAAACTTTAGCATAAGCTATATGGAAACATAACCTTGTTTAGAGAAGCCACTGTTCCCAGTTCATCCCACAGTTGTCATCACTACTGCCTTTTGTTACCTGTATATTTCTTTTATAACTTCTCCAACATTCTTCTTGATACAGTTTAATTAGAGCTGTCAGGGAGTTTTAAAGGCATATATCATACTTTAAACATTAAACTATTCATCTGTTCCTGGTAACAACAAAGCCTTAAAAAAGAAACAAAACTACTGGAGATTATTGTTGCTTTGGACAAAAGTCGGGTTGAAGACTGGATTTTGATGCTACATGTAATGAGACAGATCTGTCATTTGGCTGAAGAGATGCTTTTAAAACTACTGCAAATTTCTGTCTTTTGCTCCCAAATAACTCACTGCCTTTATTTTCTCAGGCCTGCTTTCAGCTATGGACCTTGTAGAAGTAAATCCGTTCCTTGGAGCTTCACAGGAAGAAGTGAATGCAACAGCTGGTTTGGCAGTAGATGTGATTGCTACAAGCTTTGGGCAAACGAGAGAAGGAGCACACATTGTTTTTGAGAATCTACCAACACCTAGTTCGCCAGATGAATCAGACAGTGAAGAGCAAGTACAGCTTTAGGATCTCCCAAATGGCAGCAGACACCACACAATGGGCATTATGTATAGTTGTGCTGATCTACTATACAAGTAAACAGAACAAAAACCAAGTGTACTACATTCTGAAGTCTTCACTCAGCTTTGGAAATGTTTGTTTTTTTCAGTTGGGAGATCAAACTGCTGGGTTACAAGTTAATATGTTCAGCATAAACAAATACTGTATTATTTTGCAGATGTAGTTCACGGTTTGTCTTTTCTCCAACCACATTTCCTCCCAGGAGCTCTGCACCGTTCTCAGAAGAACATGTCGAGACTGACAACAAGCCAGCACTATCTTTTAAACGTAGTAAATAAAATCCACCTTTTCAATCTATGTCAAACAGCCCAGGAATGTCCATACGGTGGATGGAAGATAGGAAGGCAGAAAAGCCACGTCTCTTGAAGGCTTAGGTGAAGAACTTGTAGTAGACAATACCTATCAGGATGACTATTTCCAGGACAATGATGACAGAGAGTAACAATTTATTTGTCATAAGTCTAGAAAGAAAGAGACATGAACGTCCTTGTTTTTTTAAAAAAAACTAAGACATTACCATTTATGGAATTATCATGCTGGAGATAGAAACCATCAAATTTCATCTTTAGTAAAGAAAACCCTTTGCATGTTTACTCAAAAGCAAGTCCCTTTATGTACTGTGGATTTAAGGTAAATCCTAGGTAAATAGGAATAGGATTACAGCCATTATGAAGAAAATGGTGTAGAAGAGGAATACCAGATATTTAATTTCATTTAAAACATGATAGTTCCTGAGATTCCTTATAAAAAGTTAAACTACTCTTGCTAGAAGTTATAGAACCTTACTATGGGGTGTGGAAAAGTAACAAGCTGCAGGCAGGTAATTTGCAAATGCAAAAGTTTTCAGTTTAGTTCTTTTATACTCCCTTGTAAAGCTAAATAACAATTTGCAACAATCTCAAGGTTAAATTCAGATATTCTTTTCTTACGTTTGAAAAGTGACACCGTGCGCTGCCTTAAACAAGGAAGTGTCTGCTCAAAATTGCTTCTGTGCAACTGTGCAGCATACTTTGCTTCTGTGCAACTGCAGCATACTTTTCCCTTTCAGGCTCCTCCAATGGCTGTTCTATTCTCCTTTGCTACTTTTCACTGAAATAGGCAATGGGTGATTTATACACATTCGTTGTTCTCACCATCTTATAATCAAAGAGGTAGCTATACACAGGTATTACGTATAATTTGCCAAATGCTGGGTCAGGGACTTCTAAGAAAAGCTATTAGTCCATGACAGAAGATAGATAGAACATACACAGTAGAGGCAGGACACATATACTTCACTCCTAATTGCAGAGGTAAAGGTCTAATAGTCAGTTTTTGGTGAATGGAAGAGCACAAAGAACTGAAAATCTGATGATCATTAATGGCTTGAATATTGTCTTTCAGTAGTTCCCCTTTGTATAGAAAGTTCATTCAATAAAGAATAAACCTGAGTGTATGGAAGCCCCCGGTTTTTTTTCTTTTCTTGCTGGCAAACTGAAAACTGCTGCTGCAGACGTTAGGGAACCCCAGTTAAGAGTGCTTTGGTGTCTGACTGCTCAGAATTCTTTCTATGGGGCCGCAGTCTCAGAAAATGGCCAACATTTGTAACCATGTGTAGTGGGGAGCATTAAAGAACAAGCCAGCCTTATGTGCCCAGAGTTAGTCACCTGATGTAGAAACTGGTCATTACACAAGGTTTTATATAGCAGTTATATAGCTTTTCCGTTGATTCTTCCATTCTGAGAGGTGAGAGGTATCTTAAATTTAGGGGCATATCCTATTTTTCTTATTTTATTCTTGTGCCAAAGGGGGGGGGGGATGAATCTACATATCCACTTAAAAATATTACTGCTAGAGAAAGTTGTATGTTTGTGTTCATGTTAGGTCTACAGGATTTTTATCTCTCATATTCCTTTAGCCCTCTGGCAACCTGTTCCTGTACAGCATGGGACAGGCCATAATGGCAGCATATGGAAGAGGGAATTGGCAAAAAAGGTCCCCCCTCTCTTTAGCATAAGCTAGGATTACAGGATCTAGGCTGCAAAAATCCAGGTGACCCCTGGGTGGCAGCAAAGAGGTACAGAACATTCTTGCTACTTTCTAGTCATTGTCCAGTGGTTTGCAGTCTAGATGTGGTAGCCCCAGCAAGAGCTGGGGTTGGATGTTTTCATAGAAGGACTAATCAGCACCCAACCCACAAATGCTCCCCTCCTGTTGGGACTTTGCATTGTCTGCACGAAGGTGCAGCAGTACCAGTCATACAAATTAGTGTGGAACTAACTACACGGGCCCTAATTCAATTGCTGAAATTAATCCTTGAACATTGCCATCTTTCCTACATCTATATGAACATAAAGGCCATTCTTCCACAGGGACATCTAAGACAGGCCAAGCTGAAGGAATAAGCTTCACAGGAATCCCATTGAAAACATAACAAAACATTCTGAATCAAGATTCAAAGCATATTTTAAAGCATCATTTCACCAACCTTCTTGACATGGAACGTAGGATCTTCCGACTTCTGCTTAAATTTTCACTTGTGTTTACTAACTGTAAAGAAAAAAAAAACCCCATGAATTCCTATTTGCTTGGCAAGGGATTGGGATGCTACTTTAGTTGTGTTGTCAGTTGGAAAGCTTCATATATTAAACATAATGTTGAAATTAAGAGATCAATCCAGACTTAGAGAAGGAAATTTGGCCTTTTTTTAAAGTAAGGTACGGATTGGCACATATCCAGTCATCTCAACTCCAGTCCATACATTCTGTACCAATAATTAAAGAAGCACGATGCACCTCGACTTATCTATTTCTGTATTTTTTACAGTTATTTATTGAATTATGTTTCTGACACCTAGGCCAACTAATACACTATCCAGGGTAAATTCTTGATCTCTTCCTGTGGGGAAAAACAGTGATAGTGAATAGCAAAGATATCAGGTAAACAAGAAGCAGCAGTTTGGGGGCTGGCTAAGGATCCATCTTATGTGTCATAATAGAGACCATGAGGATTATTATTATTATCATTATTGGCCACTGACCATGTATTAATCCATCTATCTAGTTTCTGAGATTTCAGCAGTATATTAAAAGACAGAAATGTTATCTTTAACATAAACTAAAACATATATCTCTCCAGCAAAGGAGATCGTTACCTTGTCGTGGTGCTGGAGCTTGAGCACCTCAATGAAACCATGAGCTAAACCGTGAAGGGACACCCAAGACGGGAAGGTCGTGGCAGAGAGGTCAGACTAAATACGATCCCTGGGGAAGGTAATGGCAACCCACCCCAGTATTCTTGCCATGAAAACTAAATGGATCAGTACAACCAAAGATATGTCGGTATACCATCGGAAGATGGGACTCCCAGGTCGGAAGATGGTCAAAATGCTACTGGGGAGGAACAGAGGATACGTTCAACTAGCCCCAGACGTGATGACGCAGCTAGCTCAAAGCCGAAAGGACGGCTAGCGGCCGACGGTGCTGGTGGTGAACGACGAATCCGATGTTCTAAAGATCAACACACCATAGGAACCTGGAATGTAAGATCTATGAGCCAGGGCAAATTGGATGTGGTTATTGGTGAGATGTCAAGATTAAATATAGACATTTTAGGTGTCAGTGAACTGAAATGGACTGGGATGGGCCACTTCACATCAGATGACCACCAGATCTACTACTGTGGACAAGAGGACCACAGAAGAAATGGAGTAGCCTTCATAATTAATAATAAAGTGGCTAAAGCAGTGCTTGGATACAATCCAAAAAACGATAGAATGATCTCAATTCGAATTCAGGGTAAGCCATTTAACATCACAGTGATCCAAATATACGCCCCAACCACAGATGCTGAAGAAGCAGAAGTAGATCAGTTCTATGAGGATCTGCAGCACCTACTAGATAATACACCAAAAAGAGATGTTATTTTCATTACAGGAGACTGGAATGCTAAGGTGGGTAGTCAGACGACACCTGGAATTACAGGCAAGCATGGTCTGGGAGAACAAAATGAAGCAGGACATAGGCTGATAGAATTTTGCCAAGACAACTCACTGTGCATAACAAACACTCTCTTCCAACAACCTAAAAGACGACTTTATACATGGACTTCACCAGATGGTCGACACCGAAATCAGATTGACTACATCCTTTGCAGCCAAAGGTGGCGGACATCTATACAGTCGGTAAAAACAAGACCTGGAGCTGACTGTAGTTCAGATCACGAACTTCTTATTGCAAAATTTAGAATCAGACTAAAGAGAATAGGGAAGACCCACAGATCAGTTAGATATGAGCTCACTAATATTCCTAAGGAATATGCAGTGGAGGTGAAGAATAGATTTAAGGGACTAGATTTAGTAGATAGGGTCCCAGAAGAACTATGGACAGAAGTTCGCAACATTGTTCAGGAGGCGGCAACAAAAAACGTCCCAAAGAAAAAGAAAACCAAGAAGGCAAGATGGCTGTCTGCTGAAACACTGGAAGTAGCCCAAGAAAGAAGGAAAGCAAAAGGCAATAGTGATAGGGGGAGATATGCCCAATTAAATGCAAAATTCCAGAGGTTAGCCAGAAGAGATAAGGAATTATTTTTAAACAAGCAATGTGCGGAAGTGGAAGAAGACAATAGGATAGGAAGGACAAGAGACCTCTTCCAGAAAATTAGAAACATCGGAGGTAAATTCCAGGCAAAAATGGGTATGATCAAAAACAAAGATGGTAAGGACCTAACAGAAGCAGAAGAGATCAAGAAAAGGTGGCAAGAATATACGGAAGATCTGTATAGGAAGGATAATAATATTGGAGATAGCTTTGATGGTGTGGTCAGTGAGTTAGAGCCAGACATCCTGAAGAGTGAGGTTGAATGGGCCTTAAGAAGCATTGCTAATAACAAGGCAGCAGGAGACGACGGTATCCCAGCTGAACTGTTTAAAATCTTGCAAGATGATGCTGTCAAGGTGATGCATGCCATATGCCAGCAAATTTGGAAAACACAAGAATGGCCATCAGATTGGAAAAAATCAACTTATATCCCCATACCAAAAAAGGGAAGCACTAAAGAATGTTCAAACTATCGAACAGTGGCACTTATTTCACATGCCAGTAAGGTAATGCTCAAGATCTTGCAAGGTAGACTCCAGCAATTCATGGAGCGAGAATTGCCAGATGTACAAGCTGGGTTTAGAAAAGGCAGAGGAACTAGAGACCAAATTGCCAATATCCGCTGGATAATGGAGAAAGCCAGGGAGTTTCAGAAAAACATCTATTTCTGTTTTATTGACTATTCTAAAGCCTTTGACTGTGTGGATCATAACAAATTGTGGCAAGTTCTTGGTGGTATGGGGATACCACGTCATCTTGTCTGCCTCCTGAGGAATCTGTATAACGACCAAGTAGCAACAGTAAGAACAGAGCACGGAACAACGGACTGGTTTAAGATTGGGAAAGGAGTACGGCAGGGTTGTATACTCTCACCCTACCTATTCAACCTGTACGCAGAACACATCATGCGACATGCTGGGCTTGAGGAATCCAAGGCTGGAGTTAAAACCGCTGGAAGAAACATTAACAATCTCAGATATGCAGATGATACCACTTTGATGGCTGAAAGCGAGGAGGAGTTGAGGAGCCTTATGACGAAGGTGAAAGAAGAAAGTGCAAAAGCTGGGCTGCAGTTAAACCTCAAAAAAACCAAGATTATGGCAACAAGCTTGATTGATGACTGGCAAATAGAGGGAGAAAAAGTGGAGGCAGTGACAGACTTTGTATTTCTAGGCGCAAAGATTACTGCAGACGCTGACTGCAGCCAGGAAATCAGAAGACGTCTACTTCTTGGGAGGAGAGCAATGGCAAATCTTGATAAAATAGTTAAGAGCAGAGACATCACACTGACAACAAAGGTCCGCATAGTTAAAGCAATGGTATTCCCTGTAGTAACCTATGGCTGTGAGAGCTGGACCATAAGGAAGGCTGAGCGAAGGAAGATCGATGCTTTTGAACTGTGGTGTTGGAGGAAAATTCTGAGAGTGCCTTGGACTGCAAGAAGATCAAACCAGTCCATACTCCAGGAAATCAAGCCAGACTGCTCACTTGAGGGAATGATATTAAAGGCAAAACTGAAGTACTTTGGCCACATAATGAGAAGACAGGATACCCTGGAGAAGAAGCTGATGCTAGGAAAAGTGGAAGGCAAAAGGAAGAGGGGCCGACCAAGGGCAAGATGGATGGATGGTATTCTGGAGGTGACGGACTCAACCATTGGGGAGCTGGGGATGGTGACGGCCGACAGAAAGCTCTGGCGTGGACTGGTCCATGAAGTCACGAAGAGTCGGAAACGACTGAACGAATAAACAACAACAAAAAACATATATCTAAGGAAGATCAAATCCAATCCCAATAAAACAGTGTTTGATTCCACAGAAGCTTAGAAAAAATAGCCCCGTTTTACTGCCAGAACAAGAAAAAGTGGTTTTTTTAAGCTATATTGTTACATTAAATAGTTGTACAAGCTGAAGATTCTCGGCCTTTTGGCTAAGATCAAGTGTAGTTGAAGATTGCTCTTTCACTGCAGTTTCCCTTCTGTACTCTTCTCTTCATAAAAGAGCATGGCTCCACAGAGGAGCAATACTAGGAGAGGGAAGTGCTGGGAGAGTGAAAATAAATATTTTTTAAAAGTCAGAGAAGCCTGTCTGTTGATAGGAGAGGAAAAGGCAGAACATTCTATTACAGTGGCATTTTTAAAACTTACTCTGCCTTTGGTGCGTTCCAGCTGCTCACGTTGCTCTCCGAGTTCTTCAATGATGTCGCTACCAATTTGATCAGTTTCTGCGGCAATTTGGTGTGAACGTTCTACGCTCTGAGTGGCTCGGTTCAAGCTTTCTGTTCCCTGAAGCAGTAATACCCTCTGAGACTGCATCTGAGTCTAAGAGACAATTAAGACCTATTTAAAAAGCCAGAAGGAATATTTCACCTTTCAATATGTTCTTCCCTGAGAGTGTAGATTTAGGTCATGCTGGCAGTGTAAAGAGAATAGAATTTCTCTAATGATGAGAGAAACAGCCTATTCTTTCAAGAAAATATTGAAGCAGGCACTGAGATGATCCCATCTCCCTCCTCAAACTATCTCTGACAGCACATACTGTAGGTTTTTAGTTTAATATAGAAAATTCAGCTACTTTCTTAGGGGACAAAAAACTAAATTGATTCAGACAGATATTAATAGTGTGGTGGACACCTAGATACTATACTGCTTAAGTGATGCCAAACCTGGCATAAATCTTAGCAATCTGAACAGTGAAGAACCACATAAACTGCTTGCAGTAGAATGCAAATGGCACAGAATGTATTAAAAATGAAATTTTTATCAGTATACTACATATTTGACTTAATAATCTTCAAGATCTGTGGCTAGTTTATTAGATATGCCAAAACTTAATGTGCTCTGCTTACCACTCATTTATCTTGAAAGGGGAAAAACAAGATGTTTATTTAATCATCATAGTGGATGTTGTAATTTTTTAGAATACCTAAATTAAAAAAAAAATTAAAAAATCCAGGACAGCTTGGTGTAGTAATTAAGATACTGAGAGAACCAGAAACTGGGAGAACGCTGGTCCTCCCTTAGGCAAGGAAGCCAGCTGTGTGGCTTCGGGCCAGTCACTTTCTTTCAGCTCAATCCACGTCACAGGATTGTTGTTATGGGGAAAATAAGAGGAAGGAGCATTATGGCTTATTGTACACATTGAGCTGTACAAAATAAAAGCAGGATATAAAACAAATCAATCAATCAATCAATCAATGGAAATTAAAATACATCCCTGATTGGCTTAATGATAATCAGCATAAAAAAGATGCATCTAGATCAGCGTTTCTCAACCTTAGCAACTTTAAGGTGTGTGGACTTCAACTCCCAGAACTCCCCAGCCAGCAAGGCTGGTTGGGGAGTTCTGGGAGTTGAAGTCCACACACCTTAAAGTTGCTAAGGTTGAGAAACACTGATCTAGATGATCACTAGCAGCACTGAACAGAGGAATGTCTTAATAAGTATTCTGATGTTTATCTCATTTATGTTCTGGTGTATATTATGTACTACAAGAATCAAGCAAGGATCAATTTCTTAATCATCATTATCAATGTGGAAGAGAACATTGTCTACCGTGGTAGAGATGGGCGGTGATAAATTTGATTAATAAAAAATAAAACATCAAACGTTTAGGCCTGGGCTCATTATTAAAGATACTATTCGCTGTTGGTTCTTCCATATTTTGTTAAGGATAGCCTGCAGTTCAAAGCAGAGGCTCCATTCCAGCTTGAGAAAGGCACAGAATATTCTCCATCGCTGAAACTCAGGGAAGAAATTCTCAGGACTGTGCTTTTCAACAGGTCTTTGGAGAAAAGGTTGCGATTTAGTTGGAAGCCGCCAAATTATGGGGGAACTATTTTGAAGACTGTGGCCACATGAGGGGCTTTTGTTTTTTAATTTGTGTTATTTTTAATGTTATGTTTTAATGGCTTGTAGTTGATTTTATTCTGAGCTACCTAGAGTCCTAGGAGGTGGCAGAAACATTAATAAATAAATAAAGTGAGCTTCTGCAAGCACTTTTGGTGGACTCTTATCTCCACTCCCTGTTAATACTTGTAAAATTGCAGCCAATACATAACCGCAAGAGCTGAAAAAAATAGTCACCAATTACCAATGCAGGTTTAAATCTTCCACATTTCTGCACTTTACTTAGCTTTCTGATATGGAGTCTGAAATAACTAGACTAAATTTTGAAACAGTGGAATAATCTCTAATTCCAGTGTTCAAGTTTATAACTTCTTACTGATGTTGTCAAATCCTATCACCTAAATATAGCTGATTTGGATAATAATTGAGAGATCCTGTTCCTCACTGATCATTATGCTCAAGAATTTTTTTTCCTCCCCTCAGCCAAGGAAAGAGAAGGAAAAAACAGATTTCTCCTTTTATTCTTTCTAACAGACACATTATCAATGATTTCTCAAATCTGGAAGTGAAAACTTAGTTCTGTTTTCTCTTAATTTGTTAAATTCTCCAATGAAGGCTTAAAAAGACCTTTACTATTTTGCAGAATTGGGAGAGCAGCAAATATTCCTGATATCTAGGAAGGAGGGATCTTCACATTTACTAAGCCCTCACCCCCTCCATGTCTCTTTCTTCTTCTTCCTATTCCCTCATTTTTTCAGAAGAAGCTAAGTTTGCTTCCAATGCACCAAGCTATCAAGACAAGGGCAGATAAACCTTTGCATTAACTCTTATTTCTTCTAATCGGTCCATAAGCCAATTTGTCTCTTCTCTACATGTCTTCTTAAGTCTTCACCATGAGCTCAGCCTCTGCACAACTTCCTGAATAAGAACCTAAAAAACGTTGCCATCAAAACAACCTTAAAAATAATTGTGTTCTTAGTACTCACTTTCTGCTCATTTTCTGTAGAGAAGATTCCAAATTTTGAATTCCCACGTGCACTTGGAACAACTCCCAAATCCGTACTTTTCATTTTCCTATGGAATGTGCTAAGGTCTCCTTTGTAAGTCCGAATTTTGACTATCATTTGATTGCGGAAGGACACTGGGGCATATTTCAGTTCTTCCTCCATTTCCCGTAACTTGAATAAGTTTTAAAAGTAAACGTATATCAAAATCCTTGTTACATTTGTATTTGAAACATGTAAATCAAGTCCAAAAATAGTTAGTTTATTGGAAACATCACATCACATAGACCATTTTTGAAAAAAATAAAAATAAATCCCCACTAAAATTTCTTATGAATCACATTATTTCACGAGTCTCTGTGATTAAAATATAAAATACAATCTATTTAGCAATTCATTTCTTTATTACACATCAGGGAGAAGGCTAAGCTGCAATCATTACCCTGTCATCTTTTTTCCTACATGAAAGCAATGTTCTTTTCATGAAGAAAAAATGAATGACTTTGAAGTGGCATAGCCAAACACAGTGTTATCACTGTGATAACAAAAACAAAGACCAGAATCAAAAGAATGATATCTCACCTTGCTGCATAGCAATCTTCATTGTAAACCAAGAGAAATTTCAAAAACAGTTTGTAATGCAGTTATCTTTATAGCATTTTAAAGATAAATCATTATCTTTAAGCCTAGTTCAGAAAAAAATACCTAATATAAGTTTAAGCTGTTTTTTTTAACAGAAGGCAGATTAGCAGGCAGTTCAAATGGCTATTCCAAGTCCTGGATTAGTTTTGTCTGGACACATTGTTAAATGGGAAAGAGAAAACAGAGGGAAAATGTTTTTGAAATGAATTACTTCAACCCAGTGTTTCTCAACCTTGGCAACTTTAAGATGTATGGACTTCAGCTCCCAGAGCTGAAGTCCCCATGCTGGCTGGGGAATTCTGGGAGTTGAAGTCCACACATCTTAAAGTTGCCAAGGTTGAGAAACACTAACTTCAATCAATACTAAGCACTTTATTAAGATATACCGTGCTTAAAGCACTCTGAATTAAATTGGTTTCATATCCACTATGATTCTAAAGCTTCTCAAAGAATAGTTCATATTCTTACTGTTTCATTTGCTTCTTTTAGTTTTTCATCAAATTCTCGCATCAACTTTTTTTTCTCCTCTGCAAGATAAATAAGAAAAAAAGTAGATTTTCATCAAAGGTCAAAATAGAATATCAGCAGAGCCAAAAATAATTTCTAGACTAAGTATATTCTTTATAACGTTGTTCTGCCTGCTTGAGGGCTTACATTAACATTTGAAGGGTTTCCCATCTGAAAATGGTGGGAAAGCGTGCTGCCAATTTCCAGTAATTAGAGGTAGAGTGCCATATGTTGCTCACCTTGCATTAAACTGATAGGATCCCTGGCTAAATGCATTTATGAACTAAGACTTCTTATGTTGATGTCTAGGCCAATGTCTCTTGATATAAGCCCTCAAGCAGGCACAACAAAGTTATAAAGAAAAACTTTCTACCAATCCAGGAAAAAATATAGAAAACCATGGGCCACTTGCTTTACATCATTGCTTTATTTTTCCTGTCACTTTTACACAATATGTTCAGGTGTCCACAGGAACGGATTGGCATCTCTAGTTCCGTGGATGAGCAGATCCCATGCAAAATGGCTATTTTGTACCTATACCTTATTAGATGATGGGCTGTATTCAAAGGTGCTGCTGTTCTGCTGAGGGAACAATACAGGCCAAAGCAATGATTTTTTTTCTCCACACATACCCCAAATCTGTTCCAGAGTCCATAATATGCAGGGTAATCCCTGTTGTATGAACCTACATCTGTTCATGTAACTTTGTAAGCAACCCACAGATTTAGTTCATTCACACCATTCATGTCCTTTTATTCTTCCTGCCCAACAAAATTGCCTGTTAAATGAAGGCTCAGTAAAGAAAAAATAAATACTGATCAAACGTCATTTAACCAGGTCTTGTCACGTACTCCAATCAAGACGGAATAAATTATTTTTAAAGTGTTGTTTTTAATTATTTTCATAACAGATAAAAGTCTGGCATTTTTTATATAAGCATCAAAAATACTAGCATGTTTCTGAGTATTTTTCCAGTGACAAAAACAATCTACTAAATTCGCAAAAAGAGAACAGCTACAGCAAAAGTGTCTTAATATTGCTTTAAAAGATGTGTGTGTAACAACCTAGATAAAGAAAAAAAATAACTTCTCTAGTTTAAATATTTCCAAAGAAAGGAAGGAGGATCAGGCCTCAGGCCTCACTCTCCATTTTTTTTCAATGTCTCCTTAAAACTACATTCCTGAAACTTGTGTCCTCAGATAGCATGCCTACTCTGGATCTGTCAGATTATCATTCCTAGACCATGCCCAACACTCCTGAATGGCACTAGGTTGGAGAAGACTATGTTACAGCCTATAAGAAAAGAGTGCTAGAGGGGAAAGAGGTGATTAGGGAGTTCAATGGCTGTTGTGGGTCTTCTGGGCTGTGTGGCCGTGTTCTGGAAGTTGTGGTTCCTAACGTTTCGCCAGCATCTGTGGCCAGCATCTTCAGAGGGCAGGAGCACAGATAGAAGCAAAATCTCTGTGCCCAGGTAGAGTGGCAATGTTCTATTTATAGAGCTAAATTATAGGAGATTAGGTGGGGTTTTTTGTTGTGTTGAAATGTTAACAAGTGGCTGATGAGCGTGATTAGCATGTTCATTGTGAGAAGTATTCCCATGTCCTGGTGGTTGGACTGAGTTCGTTGACCTTTTGCAGGCTGTGTTTTTCAGGACTGGTAGCCAGGTTTTGCTAATTTTTAAACTTTCTTCTTTTTTATTGTAACTGTGCTGGTGTTTGTGAATTTCAATGGCTTCTCTGTATAATCTGGTGTAGTGGCTTTTGGTGTTGCCCAGTATTTCTGTGTTTTCAAATAGGATTTTGTGTCCCGTTTGCTTGAGAGCATGTTCAGCTACTGAAGATTTTTCTGGTTGCTGTAGTCTGCAGTGTCTTTCATGTTCTTTTATCCTGGTGTGAATGCTTCGTTTTGTGGTTCCGATGTATACTTGTCCACAGCTGCATGGTATGCGGTATACTCCTGCAGCGGTGCGGGGGTCCCTTTTGTCTTTTGCTGATTTTAGCATTTGTTGTATTTTTCTGGTGGGTCTGAAGACTGTTTGAAAGTTGTGTTTTCCCATCAGTTTTCCCATGCGGTCAGTGACTCCTTTGATGTAGGGCAGGAATACTTTGTTTGT
The DNA here is from genome assembly GCA_023362775.1 of Charina bottae. Classification (NCBI taxonomy): domain Eukaryota; kingdom Metazoa; phylum Chordata; class Lepidosauria; order Squamata; family Charinaidae; genus Charina; species Charina bottae. The sequence goes on from JALMGJ010000001.1 coordinate 149,647,266, forward strand.
GGGGGGCTGTTTTTCTTCAGTTGGATGTTGTTTTCTTGGTTTGATGGCTCTTTTTATTTCATTCTTGGAATAGCCAGATGGTTAACCATCTGAATTGGGTCCTACAGGCAAATGGCTATTCCAAGAATGAAATAAAAAGAGCCAAAGAAACCAAACCAAGAAAACAACATCCAACTGAAGAAAAACAGAAAACAAACATTGCCACTCTACCTGGGCACAGAGAGATCGCTTCTGTCTGTGCTCCTGCCCTCTGAAGATGCTGGCCACAGATGCTGGCGAAACGTTAGGAACCACAACTTCCAGAACACGGCCACACAGCCCGGAAGACCCACAACAGCCATTGAACTCCGGCCGTGAAAGCCTTCGACAATACAGTGATTAGGGAGCCTGAAAGAATGTAAGTCTCTACCACCAGACCAGTTATATCCAAGATGCTTGAAGGAGCTTCCTGATGAGGGAGTCTCTTTCTGTGATCTTTGAGAAATCATGGAGGATAGACCCAGGGTCAGAGGGCTAGAGAAGGGTAAATGTGAGTATTTGGAAAATAATGCATTGCTTGGCAGGAGCCAGCATGAGATTATCAAGAATGAATCATTCCAAACCAACTTGATTTCCTTTTTAGAATGACCATTTGATCAGAGTATCCTGTGACTTCAAAAAAAAAAAAGCATTTCACAACATTTCCCATGAGATTCTAGTAGAGAGAATGGTAAAATGTGAATGGGACTATGCTATTAGATGGATAAAGAGCTAGTTAAACAATTGTACCCAACACATGTATGTCAATGGCTCCATGGCAAGCTGGAGGAAGGTATGGTTAAAAATTTGCAGATGACACAAAGATATTTCAGGACAGCAAATATCTTGGAGCCAAGTATCAAAATTCAGAAGGATCTTGACAAACTCAAACAATGGGCAGAAACCAGTAAGATGAATTTTAACACAGACAAGTGCGAAGTTCTACATCAAAGACAAGATCAAGGACGGCAGAGACTAGGTATTTTGGGAGATCACAAACTGGCCCTTCAGTCATTCGTGCCCTGGTCACCTCACAACTGGATACTGTAATACACTCTACATGGGGTTGCCCTTGAAGATCATTTGGAAGCTACAGCTGGTCCAGAACACAGCAGTGCAAGCAGAGTTGGGAGTGGTGCATTATGTTCATGTGACCCCACTGCTTCACAAACTGCACTGGTTACCAGTTGGCTTCCAGGTGCAAGTCAAGGTACAAAGGGCCTGACTCTCTGAGGGACTGTTTATCTCCATTTATTTCTCCCTGTCCAGTAAGATCAAGCATGTTGGGTGCACTCTAGGTCCCGTCAATCAATCAGTGTCATTTTGCAGGACCCAGATAGCATGCCTACTCTATTGCAGTACCTCCACTCTGGAATATCCCCCCCGAGATTCATGTGGCTTCCATCCTAGGATACTGATGAAACTTGTTCTCCCAGGCCTTGGGATAGGGTAATTGTGCAGCCCGTTTTAGTTATGTCTGTCTATGGCTGGTGTGTATTGTTCTTCTCATCAGCCAGGATCATTTTAACTCATATATATTAATTTTCTTTTTTATATGTAAGCTGGCCAGAGTCATTAAGGAGTTGGGCAGCCTCAAAATTGGACAAAATAAATAAACACAATAAGGTAACAGTATGTAACAGCTGCCAAAAAAAACAGCAAATGTTATCCTAGGCTGCATTAAGCAAAGTAATGGGTAAGGACAAGAAAAGTTAGCATTCCTCTCTACTCTGCATTGGTTACATCACACTCCATTTTAGAAAGCACGTTGACAAACTTGTCCTCCAGAGGACAGAGACCAAGATGATAAGGGACCTGGAAGGAACATCTTATGAAGAACAGTTGGAGGTGTTGGCCTGGAGAAGAGAAGACTTTGGAATGCTGTGGTAGCTGTCTTCAAGTATCTGCAGGGTTGCCATATAGAAGCTGGGATAGACTTGATGAGCATCATTTCAGGAGACAGGACAAGAAGCAATGGGTATAAATTACAAGGCAGTAAATTTCATTGGGACATTAGCAACAGCAAGTAAGAGTTGGTCAATGATGGAACAGACTACCTCAGGAGGTGCAGGATTCACCTTCACTAGAGGTATTTAAATTGAGGCTGAATGGCCATCTATCGAGGATACAGGTTGTGGATTTAAGCACAGCACAAAGGGTAGACTTCCAAGTCTTACATTGTGTGAGCCTACAAGAGTCTATCTTGTATACTCTAATTCTCTTTACTAAGCATCAGTGACCATGTCTCCCCTTCTCTCTCACACACAGGCACCATTTCCAGAGAGTCTGAGGCTGTAATCCAATGTTGCACAAGGCAACTTGTTTCCAGCTTGTTCCAAGTAAACAAGTCAGCAAGTAAACAAGTCAGGAAGCAGCCGTCTGGGCTCGAAGGACAAGAAAGACGCGCAAGACTGAATACAAGAGTTTTTTCTTTTAACCGGAATAACTCTACTGTGAAATGCAAAACTCCTTCGTCCTCCCCGAGTATTCAGCCTCTCACTTTGGTATTTGGGGAGTACCACCGGTTTGTTCCGGTTTGCCGGCACACAGGAATCCTCAGCAAACAAGCTCCTCTCATTACTCCAGCAGCGACCTCCCCGCTTCCTAGGAAACGTCTGCGGCCTCGCACGGAGAGGCGGAAGCCAAACACGGGAAGGGACTCCCTCCCTCCCCGCAGGACCTGAGCGCTGCCTTCTCACGTACCAACCGCCAGACTCCCGCGCAGCCTCTCCGGGACGCTTTGCAGCTCCCCATAAAGGCCGCGAAAAATCTCGTGCAGCCGCTCCAGATGCTCCGAGGAGCCGATGCTGCGGTCCGCCATCCCGCGAAGAGTCAGGAGCGGCCAGCTTTTTTCGATCCGACGACACACCGAGCTAACTACCGCCTGGGAGCCATCGTCCACCGACACTTCCGGGATAACGGGCGGAGCTTAGGCACTTCCTCGTCCCTCTCTCCTTGCTAGACCGCCCCGCCAGGGTGCCTAAAGCAGTGACTGGAAATGGTGCTGTCAATTGCAACAGCGCCGCCCTCGTTCCGGCGGAGAAACAGTCACCTCGCTGAGGGGGGTGGGGTGAGGGGTGACACTTAAATGTGTGTGTGAGAATTTCGCCGTCCTATTGATCAGCGGAGATTCGGGCAATAACTTTGTCTCCTTCCAGTTGGGTTCCCTCCTGGCACCAATATTGGAGTGATTTGCAGCTGGTCTCCTATCCAGCTGTTACACACGTCCAACCTTCTTTAACTTTTAAGGTTAGCTAAGGGTCAGGTAGTCTGTAGCTTGAATCATGTCAACTGGATTTCTATTTTCTCAGTGGAAACGTTTCGCTCCTTATCCAAGAAGCTTCTTCAGTCTGAGCAAAGTTAGTAAGGGAATCCAAAAATATGTTTCTAGGTGGCTGTGTGACCTTGCACCTGGGGCTAGGTCATGGTTATTTTGAGATGTTATTTCTAAGTCCCTTTATCATCTAAAGGAGGATCGTTAAGATTACCATGCTGCTATTGAGCTTGCGAAATGGTCTTAATCTTCCTAGGCACAGAAGACAAAGCAGGGAGGAAAATAGGGGAAAGATTGTGCCTGAGGCCCCCACCTCTATTCAAGGAAGGATTTTCCAAGTTGGCATAAATGGATTCCTTGACCCCTCTCTCAAACCACCTATCTTCTCTGTCTAAAATGTGAACATTAATGTCCTCAAATGAGTGTCCTTTTTCCTTTAGATGAAGATAAACTGCTGACTCAGGTCCTGTGGTGTTACTTCTCCTGTGTTGGGCCATCCTCCTGTACAAAGGTTGTTTGGTTTCTCCAATGTAGAGTTCAGAGCACTCCTCACTGCACTGGATTGCATAAACTACATTGCTTTTCTTGTGTTTTGGAGTTTGATCTTTGGGGTGTACAAGCCTCTGTCTCAGTGTGTTGGTGGGTTTGAAATATACAGGTATGTGGTGTTTGCCAAATATCCTTTTTATCTTTTCAGACACGCCAGCCATGTAAGGAATGACCAGGTTCTTCTGTTTACTCTGAGTCCCACCAACACACTTCCCAAAGAAAAAGAAAACCAAGAAAGCAAAATGGCTGTCTGCTGAGACACTGGAAGTAGCCCAAGAAAGAAGGAAAGCAAAATGCAACAGTAATAGGGGGAGATATGCCCAATTAAATGCAAAATTCCAGAGGTTAGCCAGAAGAGATAAGGAATTATTTTTAAACAAGCAATGTGCGGAAGTGGAAGAAGACAATAGAATAGGAAGGACAAGAGACCTCTTCCAGAAAATTAGAAACACTGGAGGTAAATTCCAGGCAAAAATGGGTATGATCAAAAACAAAGATGGCAAGGACCTAACAGAAGCAGAAGAGATCAAGAAAAGGTGGCAAGAATATATGGAAGATCTGTATAGAAAGGATAATAATATCGGGGATAGATTTGACGGTGTGGTCAGTGAGTTAGAGCCAGACATCCTGAAGAGTGAGGTTGAATGGGCCTTTAGAAGCATTGCTAATAACAAGGCAGCAGGAGATGACAGTATCCCAGCTGAACTGTTTAAAATCTTGCAAGATGATGCTGTCAAGGTGATGCAAGCCATATGCCAGCAAATTTGGAAAACACAAGAATGGCCATCAGATTGGAAAATATCAACTTATATCCCCATACCAAAAAAGGGAAACACTAAAGAATGTTCAAACTATCGAACAGTGGCACTTATTTCACATGCCAGTAAGGTAATGCTCAAGATCCTGCAAGGTACACTCCAGCAATTCATGGAGCGAGAATTGCCAGATGTACAAGCTGGGTTTAGAAAAGGTAGAGGAACTAGAGACCAAATTGCCAATATCCGCTGGATAATGGAGAAAGCCAGGGAGTTTCAGAAAAACATCTATTTCTGTTTTATTGACTATTCTAAAGCCTTTGACTGTGTGGATCATAACAAATTGTGGCAAGTTCTTGGTGGTATGGGGATACCAAGTCATCTTGTCTGCCTCCTGAGGAATCCGTATAACAACCAAGTAACAACAGTAAGAACAGACCACAGAACAACGGACTGGTTTAAGATTGGGAAAGGAGTACGGCAGGGTTGTATACTCTCACCCTACCTATTCAACCTGTACGCAGAACACATCATGCGACGTGCTGGGCTTGATGAATCCAAGGCTGGAGTTAAAATCGCTGGAAGAAACATTAACTTTCTCAGATATGCAGATGATACCACTTTGATGGCTGAAAGCAAGTAGGAGCTGAGGAGCCTTATGACGAAGGTGAAAGAAGAAAGTGCAAAAGCTGGGTTGCAGTTAAACCTCAAAAAAACCAAGATTATTTATTTATTTATTTATTTATTTATCCAACTTATATCATCGCCCATCTCCCCCCGCAGAGGGGACTCTGAGCGGTTTACACAAAGTTAACAGTTAAAACATATAGAAACATATAAAATACAAAACATAATATAAATTAATTAAATATATAAAACCCAAGAGGCTCTGATATTATGTTTAAAAGAACTCTACGGCGCAAGCCATCCCCAAGAGGAGCTATTACACCTCCCATCCCAAGCGAGGTGGCAGAGCCAGATCTTCAGTTGTTTTCGAAAGGTCATAAAGTGTGGGGGCTTGCCTCACCTCCAGGGGCAGAGTATTCCAGAGGGAGGGTGCCACTGCAGAGAAGGCCTGCCTCCTGGACCCCGTCTCTCTCTGCATAACCGGGTGGGGCGGGTCGAACTAAATGGTACATGTATTGTCACAGAAAGCAAAACCACACATAGATGCTTTGCACTTAGAACAAGTACATACAATCCTTGTTATGGCATGAAAGACACACTGTTAAGATGCTGAATTTCCCATTGCATGAAGCAAATAGCAGTTACTTCGCCCCTGCTAGAAAGGAGGGGGTTATATATCCTCGGAAGACGAAAAATCTGGTCTTTTTTGACACTGGCATTCGACCTTAACTTTTATATCTCTGATCGGCTCCTGGACCGCACCGGCTCTTTAGCTCCAAACTTAAACCTAACGCAATGCCAGACGGTAGGTAGCCTGTTCCTGCAGAGATCAAAGCTTGGGAGCCACAATTACATCCAGATAATGCGATTTTCGCAATGAAAACGATCTGGATTAAAAGAGCAGGAGCATCCCCTCCGCCGCCGCCACCCGCAGGGGCCGGCAGTGAGTTTTACCGGAAATTCAGGCGGCTTTTCCGCCTCTTCAGATGCCGCGACACCAAGTGACCGTGCAGCCTCCTCTCCGGGTAACAGCAGAAGTTCCGCCTTTTTTTTTTTTTTTTTTTTGCCTCTAGTGTATTTAGGAGGCTGCGGCTTCCTTCTGGACCGAGTAAGTCTTCCGCAAGAAGCGAAGTGAACGGAGCAGGCAAGGCACGATGCTGGGATTGCTGGAGTCCGTGCTGGCGCTCTTGCTCTTGGCCCCCCTTTCGGTATTTGTGGCAATGCCGTATGTCAGGTTTGTAGTGGGATTGATGTGACTAACTCTTGTGGCCTGGGAAATTCCCGCCAGTGCAACTTTAAAAAGAAAAAAAAACAACTTCTGAGATAAGCCTTTTGAGGCTGCATCCTGATAAAGACGGTTGCTTTGTTTACTAGAAGACCCCGATAATGTCAGGCATCTTATATAGCTGGTCAGAAATAGAATTTTTTCCCCAGTCTTGCCTTTAAATCGTTTATCTACTACATTATAATATGTTAGCGTTCCTTTTATTTCTGGTGTATTGTTTTTTTCCTTATTGCAGAGAATGTATATGCAGTGTGTGTGTGTGTGTGTAAATCATAGAATCTTAGGGCTGGAAGGGACCTTGGAGATCTTCTATGCTGAGAAGACATCCATGCTGAGAAGCTAGCTTGGATTTCTGTGACAAATTGCATGGCGTAGCATTGTGAATACTGCAACACGGGACTGAATTTTAAAACCTCAGCCACTCAATTAATTTATGTTTTTGTAGGAAGTATTTTGCAGGAGGTGTGTGTAAGTCTACAGCACAACTGAATGGGAAAGTTGTAGTGATCACAGGAGCCAACACTGGCATAGGGAAGGAAACGGCTCAAGACCTTGCAAGAAGAGGCAAGTTATTCATATGTGCTTATCCCTTGTAGTGCCCAGAATTATAATAAAAGGAATTCAAGATGGACAGGAAACTTTGCACTTTCTTCTTTCGCAACAGAATCCGAGTTTGTTAATAGAATGTGATACTTCTCTAGGAGATTCAGATTTTGAGAAGAATTTCTTTTAAAGCTGCTCTCCACTTCTTAAGTACATGGTAATATTAAGTCCAGCTTGGTAGTAATCCTCCGTAAACTGCAAATTCTCCAGCAACACAAGTCAGCCTTCATGCTTTCAGTCAAGGCTGAGTTCCTGTCTCTAGCATCCAAGGCCAAGCTTGCTTGAGTATTACCAGTGCCACTGAGTAGAAAAGGCTGCTGTAGTTTCCTATCATGGTTTTTGTTGGCATGCACAGTGGGATTTTTCAAGATCTGCAGATTATTTATTTTTTATTTATTTATTTATTATTTCAATTTATTCCCCGCCCATCTCCCTTGCAAGGGACTCTGGGCGGGTTACAACAATTGAAGTTTAAAAAATACAGAAACAATATCTAAAATACATCTAATAATAATAATAATAATAATAATAATTATTATTATTATCTCATTTCTGCTTGGGTCACAGTAGCTCTTACTGACATGCAAGAACACGCTTTATCTGATTATAGAAATAAGCCACTTTTTGTTCATACGGTACGTTAAACCATGAACTAATTAAACAGGCTGGGCTTGCACAATATGCTAAGCCACAAAACAACAGCCGAGGTTTGTAATTGACCTTAGCTTTTGTCAAAATCAGCAGCAGGGCCACATTAATGGAAAGAGGCCCATTTTGTAAAGGGAGATGACTACGGTAGAGACCCTAGATGTGTTCATACAGTATGCTTACTCAGGTCAATTACAAACCTCAGCTGTTGTTTTGTGGCTTAGCATATTGTGCAAGCCCAGCCTGTTTAATTAGTTCATGGTTTAACGTACTGTATGAACAAAAAGTGGCTTATTTCTATAATCAGATAAAGCGTGTTCTTGCATGTCAGTAAGAGCTACTGTGTTTCAAATTCTGTCATCTTAAGGTTCCTCCTTTTTTCTTGCGATTACTGCACCTTTTATTCCTCCAGCAATTTGTAAATACATCAACCATGGTAAATTCCTAACTTCATTGAACAGTTCTTGTTGTGTCTGATCTCTGAATCTGGATGTACATACTGGCATATGTGATTGAATTTATCTTACTGTAGCTGTCCTTGAAGTAAAAGGCATTTGATGATGACGCTAATGGTGAGATTGCTGGATTTATCGTTGTTTTTAGAAGACTCCATATTTTCCACAAACTTTGCTTATAACATATCCCTTCAAATTATTTTCTTCTCTTGTTTCTTTGTACCATAAATACCTATGAATATTGGCTAAACCAACTCCTATAAGTAATATTCTGCTGTTTAGGGATTTTATCCATCCTTTTATCCATGATAGACAGCTTGCTCAATAATATAATTTAAGGTTAGGAAATGCAGTCCTCTTTCTTTTGAGTCTAGCAAAATCTTGAATCCTACTCTCGTTTTTTCCTTCTTCATGTAAGTCTATTGATTGTTCTTTGCCAGTCCTGCAAGCATTTGTCTGATATTGGAATTGGTGCCATTTGGAATAAGAAGCTCATCTTGGGCAATATATTCATTTGTATTATTGCAATACATCCTAACCAAGAGAGTTTTAGATTTTTTCCACCTATCAAGATCTGTGTCTTTCCACAATTTATTACAACTGTTTTGAAATATGTCTTGATTGCATCCTGTCAGATAAAGCCCCAAATATTTCAGTGGGTTTTTTTGTTATTTCACAATCAGCCTCTTTTTTCATAAAGTCGTCTTCTTCAAAGGTTTTGTATATATTGTTATTATCTTTGTTTTCTTTTCATTAATTTTGTTTCTGGAGAATTGGCCCAAGCTGTAATTTGGACAGCAACATTCAATGTATGTAATTCCTTGTTCCACTTTTAGTATTTTATTGGTTGCAGGTGCCAAAGTCATCCTTGCTTGCCGAGATATGTCAAAAGCAGAAAAGGCAGTCCATGAAATCCGGACCAAGACAGGAAACCAAGAAGTTATAGCAAAAAAATTAGACTTGGCAGACACCAAATCTATCAAAGAATTTGCCAATAATTTCTTGAAAGGTATGTCTGAGACGCATTGTTTTTCTCAGGGTGGATTTACTTGGGCAAAATGATATCTGTTTGTCCCTGGGCTTCTCTCCAGGGCTGCTGCTCAGCATGGGTTACGATCAGGCCAAAGCACTCATCAAACAGTGTGTAATAGACACAGAACGCCAATTGGATCTAGCCAGCTCTCCAACCTTTATTGCCAATGAATCCAGTAGGTATTGTGCCTCCCCCATGTTATACCTATCTAAACTAGAGGTACCCAACCATCGGAGAGCTTTTGCATTGGCACGATGTCATGCCCTCCCATCTGCTGTCCTCAAAGGCCGATATCGAAAGATCCCTTATCAGGAGAGACAGTGCCCCTGTGACTCTGGCCAGATAGAAACAAGAGAGCATGTGCTCCTTCAGTGCCTGTTTTATAGAGACATTCGAACTAGTCTCATTACACCATTGTTGCACAAATATCCGGGACGCTCAGGACAATTATATACCTCCCTGCTGCTGTCAGACAACAACCCTACCACAACATACAATGTTGCCAGATTCTGTGTGGCAGCGCTTAAAATTCACCGGATGATGACGGGTATCACAAACTAGCCTTCAACTTTAATTTACTAGAGTAATGCATTTACAGTTACACTAATCCTATGCTCCTCTATATTTACCTAATGCCCTCACCCCCCTTTTTTCTCCCCCTCTAGACCTGTGTTTTAGCTTTATATTTTAAACTCATTTGTATGTTTTATCCTCCTTATGCTGGTCTATTGCCGTAATAAAGATTTGTTTGTTTGTTTGATATCTGTTTGTTTGTCTAAAAACCCAGTAGGCATGATAAAATTTGGGTTTGTTTTTTAAACAACTTTAAAATGTTTACGGATTTTAAAATTAGAAATCTGCCAGCATAACTATACTTCAACTAGTAGGATTGCCAAAGCAATCCTAAGGGAAGTACTGAACTGAATGAAATAGTAAAGGATCTACTATTTCCTGTCATGCTGTCTGGAGTGATTTTGTATGAGACTGATAGGACCAGATTTTGCCTTGTCAAAATGTTCATGGGAAAATCTGAAAGAAATTGAACTGTGACTATGTTTTTCTCACACCAGTTCCAGTATTTTTATCTTGGGCTTCTTTAATCATATGACCTACGTGCTTGTTTCTTGTAGAGGAGAAAGAACTCCACATACTCATCAACAATGCAGGGGTTATGATGTGTCCCTATTCAAAGACAGCTGATGGTTTTGAGATGCAGTTTGGAGTCAACCATCTTGGTAAGGTTGCTATACTTTTCTGCTTGATCAGTTTTTCTCTTAGAAAGTTTTATTTAAGATGTTTTTCTCCTTTTGTCTTCAAGTACCATGAGAGGTTAGAGTCTGGGCTGCATGTAAAGACTGGAAAGATTTGTGTGCTTTCGCAGTGGAGGCATGCAGGGAGGTGATAGGATGTACGCTGGCTTATAGGGAAAAATCAAGGCGTGAGAGTAAACAGACAGTGCAGCTTGTAAAAGCTATGAGATCTTTACTTGTGATAAAAGCAAAGTTGAATATACATGGTACAGCATTGCAAAAGGAAAAACAAACTTACAAGCAGAGTTTCGTGTATTGTTTCCATTGACAGACATGAAGGGCCTCAGGCCATGGCCTACACGCACAGCCAGGCATAGCTACGCACTTCCCAGTCCTCAGAAGTAGAACACATACACGAACATGGCTAAAAGACCGGACAGAAGTCAAGAAGCATAGAACACCATTTTGCATGGTTAGATATTCAGTTCTTCCAGCTTTCTGATTGGCTGGAAGTTAGGTATGACACACACCAGGCCTAAAGCATAGGCCATAGCACATAGGATGACCTGCTATTGGCTGGCAGTGCTGCATCTAAGCAAGCATGTGATCCCGCCCTCCCTTGCTCTACACAAAGCAAGGCTTCCCACAGAAGGAATCAGGAGGACTTGTTCCCATGCAAACTAGCCAAAACAATACACACGTGACAGTTGTTATCTGGCCACCTGCACTTCACGTCACCATGAGAAAACTCTGCTTTCAGAAGGCTGTATAGAAAACAATTTGCTAATCTCATACGAGAAATCTGACACCCCTCCCAAATTGTTTTCGGCACACACTGTAGCAATGGGATTTTCAAAGCTGTAAAATACATTTTTACAGAAACAGATAAAAACATGGTTAGTATATGTATTAATCCCCTTCATGGATCACTGCCTTGTCGTGGCGAAGGGGCTTGCGTAACTCAATGAAGTCAGGTCAAGAAGAACAGGTCATGATGGAGAGTTCTGACAAAACGTGGTCCACTGGAGGAGGGAATGGCAAACCACTCCAGTATCCTTGCCAAGAAAACCCATGGACAGTATCAAAAGGCTAAAAGATATGACGCCGGAAGATGAGCCCCTCAGGTCGGAAGGTGTCCAAAATGCTACTGGGGAAGAGCGGAGGGCAATTCCGAGTAGCTCCAGAAAGTGTGAAACGGCTGGGCCAAAGCCGAAAGGACGCTCAGTTGTGGATGTGTCTGGAAGTGGAAGGAAAGTCCGATGCTGTAAAGAACAATATTGCATAGGAACCTGGAATGTAAGATCTATGAATCAAGGTAAGCTGGATGTGGTCAAACATGAGATGACAAGATTGAACATCGACATCTTGGGAATCAGCGAACTAAAATGGACAGGAATGGGCGAATTTAATTCAGGAGACCATTATATATACTACTGTGGGCAAGAATCCCTTAGAAGAAATGGAGTAGCTCTCATAGTCAATAAAAGAGTGGGAAGGGCAGTACTGGGGTACAACCTCAAAAACGACAGAATGCTTTCAGTTCGAATCCAAGGCAAACCATTCAACATCACAGTGATCCAAGTCTATGCCCCAACCACTGATGCCAAAGAAGCTGAAGTTGACCGGTTCTATGAAGATCTACAACACCTTCTAGAACTAACACCAAAAAAAGATGTCCTTTTCATCATAGGGGACTGGAATGCTAAGGTAGGAAGTCAAAAAATAACCGGAATAACGGGCAAGTTCGGCCTCGGAGTACAAAATGAAGCAGGGCAAAGGCTAATAGAGTTTTGTCAAGAGAACACGCTGGTCATAGCAAACACTCTTTTCCAACAACACAAGAGACGACTCTACACATGGACATCACCAGATGGTCAATACCGAAATCAGATTGATTATATACTTTGCAGCCAAAGATGGAGAAGCTCTATACAATCAGCAAAAACAAGACCTGGAGCTGACTGTGGCTCAGATCATGAGCTTCTTATCGCAAAATTTAGGCTTAAATTGAAGAACGTAGAGAAAACCACTAGACCAATCAGGTATGACCTAAATCATATCCCTTATGAATATACAGTGGAGGTGAGGAATAGATTTAAAGGATTAGATCTGGTAGACAGAGTGCCTGAAGAACTATGGATGGAGGTTCGTAACATTGTACAGGAGGCAGCAACTAAAACCATCCCAAAGAAAAAGAAATGCAAGAAAGCAAAGTGGCTGACTGATGAGGCTTTACAAATAGCTGAGGAAAGAAGGGAAGCAAAAGGCAAGGGAGAAAGGGAAAGATATAAACAACTGAATGCAGAATTCCAGAGAATAGCAAGGAGAGATAAGAAGGCCTTCTTAAATGAACAATGCAAAGAAATCGAGGAAAACAATAGAATGGGGAAGACTAGAGATCTCTTCAAGAAAATCGGAGATATCAAGGGAACGTTTTGTGCAAAGATGGGCATGATAAAGGACAAAAAAGGCAGGGACCTAACAGAAGCAGAAGAGATTAAGAAGAGGTGGCAAGAATACACAGAAGAACTATACAAGAAAGATCTTAATATCCCTGATAAATACGATGGTGTGGTCACTGACCTTGAGCCGGACATCCTAGAGAGTGAAGTCAAGTGGGCCTTAGGAAGCATTACTAACAACAAAGCTAGCGGAGAAGACAGTATCCCAGCTGAGCTATTTAAAATCCTAAAAGATGATGCTGTTAAAGTGCTGCACTCAATATGCCAACAAATTTGGAAAACTCAACAGTGGCCACAGGATTGGAAAAGGTCAGTTTACGTTCCAATTCCAAAGAAAGGCAATGCCAAAGAATGTTCAAACTACCGTACAATTGCGCTCATTTCACATGCCAGCAAGGTTATGCTCAAAATCCTACAAGCTAGGCTTCAGCAGCATGTGAACCGAGAACTACCAGAAGTGCAAGCTGGGTTTCGAAGAGGCAGAGGAACTAGAGATCAGATTGCCAACATTCGCTGGATCATGGAAAAAGCAAGAGAGTTCCAGAAAAACATCTACTTCTGCTTCATTGACTACGCTAAAGCCTTTGATTGTGTGGATCACAACAAACTGTGGCAAATTCTTAAAGAGATGGGAGTACCAGACCACCTTACCTGTCTCCTGAGAAACCTGTATGTGGGTCAAGAAGCAACAGTTAGAACCGGACATGGAACAACCGACTGGTTCAAAATTGGGAAAGGAGTACGACAAGGCTGTATATTATCACCCTGCTTATTTAACTTATATGCAGAGTACATCATGAGAAATGCCGGGCTGGATGAATCACAAGCCGGAGTTAAGATTGCCGGGAAAAATATCAACAACCTCAGATATGCAGACGATACCACCCTAATGGCAGAAAGTGAAGAGGAACTAAAGAGCCTCTTGCTGAGGGTGAAAGAGGAGAGTGCAAAAGCTGGCTTGAAACTCAACATTAAAAAAACTCAGATCATGGCATCTGGTCCCATCACTTCCTGGCAAATAGAAGGGGAAGAAATGGAAGCAGTGACAGATTTTATTTTCTTGGGCTCCAAGATCACCGCAGACGGTGACTGCAGCCATGAAATTAAAAGACGCTTGCTCCTTGGGAGGAAAGCTATGGCAAACCTAGACAGCACATTAAAAATCAGAGACATCACCATGCCGACAAAGGTCCGTATAGTTAAAGCTATGGTTTTTCCAGTAGCAATGTATGGCTGTGAGAGTTGGACCATAAGGAAGGCTGAGCGCCGAAGAATTGATGCTTTCGAACTGTGGTGCTGGAGAAGACTCTTGAGAGTCCCTTGGACTGCAAGGAGGTCAAACCAGTCAATCCTAAAGGAAATCAACCCTGACTGCTCATTGGAAGGACAGATGCTGAAGCTGAAGCTCAAATACTTTGGCCACCTAATGCGAAGAGAGGACTCACTGGAAAAGACCCTGATGCTGGGAAAGACTGAGGGCAAAAGGAGAAGGGGACGGCAGAGGATGAGATGGTTAGATAGCATCACCGATGTAATGAACATGAATTTGAGTAAACTCCGAGAGACAGTGGAGGACAGGAAGGCCTGGCGTACTATGGTCCATGAGGTCACGAAGAGTCGGACACGACTAAACGACAACAACAACGACAACAATATGTATTAATCACTGTTCAAGTTTCAGTTTTTACAACCAATAGTCATCAAAACTAGAAATGGTTTAAAAACACTTGTTACACATATGTATAATGTACAATACACACTTTATGCCATGTTCTATTCAGATACATACAAATACATACTAATACAAATTATGCAGTAGTAGAAAACAGTAAAGAGAAAGAGAAAAATTGCCCACAGACGTTCTGTCCCCTCCTTTGCAAAAATGCAGCTGACATAGATAAGCCTAACTTGTTAGCTGCTTCTGTTCGAGGCAAAGGCTTGTTTTGATTTTTAAGAAAAACCACAGACTTTTTCAACCCTTGCCAGCCTCGCATAGATGGCTAAACCATTTTGCAGGCTTGGTATTTTACCTGGGCAAACTAGGTAAACTATATTAGGGTGTATCCACTGTGTTACTGAAGAGTGATATACAACAAATTAAGGATAAGCTTCCTTTACACATGACACTCTGTAGGAAATCAAGAACCATAGGATTCTCTATTCTGAGCTCTAGAAACTTCAATACCAAGATAAATGCTTGAATATGTGCCTAATTCCTTCAGCTGGAAATACTGCCTCAGCTGACGGACAAATTCTTATACAAGGTGGAAAGATTCAGAAACCAACTACATAAGTAAGAAGTACTATACAACCTTCTACAACCTCTTATGTACACACAGAAAATAGCATGTGACTGTTCTACACATCCCAGTTTTTGTCAGAATTTGCACCTTTGCACTGATGCTATCAATGACTGGCCTGCTTTAAGATCCATAAAGCACCCTGTGAAGTCAATGGACTTTCTGGGAATTGTCACACATGTATAGCCAAAGGCTTGCCTTACACACACTGTTTCAGGGAGATCTATATTCAAATATGCTGTGTCAACATCACAATATGTAAATGGACACCTGTTTCATGCTACGCAACCAGAAAACATACCACACGTAAACGTTCTGGCCTAGCTGTGGGTGCATACATTAGATCACAGTTCACAAACTCCTCTTGTGAAACAAATCCCTGGGCAACAAAGCTGGCTTTACATTGCAGAGTATTATCAGGAAGAAATGTCTTTCTGAACACTCATCTGGAATCTACAGCTTACTAAAACAAAGGACAGGTTGGTTACTTTTAACACTTCACCAAAACTCTCAAACTGACTATCCTCAGCTGTGTTCCAATGTTCTTGCCTCTCAACAGGCGGGAGCAACATGTCTTGAAAAGACTGGGGTTTTTTCAGGTAATTTGACACACTGTCACCTGCTAAATCACAAATCTGTCAGGCTTCACACCCTTTGTGGAATAAGAGGACCCATGAGGAATGACCACTGTGCTTTCCCCATCACCGTCTTTTCTTTCCACTACCTGACTCCCTCTCCAGGCCCTGCACCTGCTCAGGTGAAATTTCCACTTCCTTCACCTGAGGGGCCCTTTTTAACACACTTGGAGACTGGGGAACAGAAGACACCTGAACTGGTGTTTGCCCATCTACTGAAGTATGGACAGTAGGTTTTACACTAGCAATGCAGCAACACTTCTGCAACATTAGCATACAACCTTTCCCAACCAGTAGGCTGCTTAAAAATAAAGCACTTCTGGAGATTTGGATTTGACCATGGCCTAATGAAACACGATAAGCCTTGGATTTTAATCAACCAACCAACAACCAACAACCTGAAGCACTGTGCTTTTGGTTGGTTCTTCCTTCGCTGTGACCTGGGGATGTGAACACATGCAAATGTTCCACAGACATGCAGGTACTTCAGTGAAGGGCGCTTGCCAAACAAAAGAAAAATAATGAACTTCTTTTTACAGTTGAATTCTACAACCTGTTAGTTAGAAACACACTGCAGTCAAGGCAGCTTCTCCCAAGACATGGGATGGCACCTGAGCAACTAACATCAGGCTATTGTTAATGGTATTCACAACACCAATACTCAGCTAGAATTCCAACATTGGCAAGTCTTTGGGAGAATACTTTCCTACAAAGCCAATTCTAGAACACATGGCTGAGGAACTCTCCACTATAATCAGACTGGAACTGACCTACTAGATAACCATATTTTCTTCCTACTATTGCTACATACACTTCAAAGCGAGCACAGACCTTCGCTTTAGACTTCAACAAGTAGCAAAAACACAAGCAGGTATGATCATCAACCAGAAGGAACATGAAACCCGCCCTACCATTACTAGGAGAATGGGGGCTAACTAGATCTCTATGAACCAACTGAAATGGTCTAGTTAACATTCTGTCACTTTGCCTAGCAACAGATGCAGTCCTGATATTAGATTGTTTACACACAACACAATCAAGGAACTTTTGCACATTTCCTGGGTTCTAACTCAGAATGCATTTGGCTATCTGAGACAAACTCTCCCATCCCGGGATACCCCAGTACTTTGTGAAAACTTTATGGATGCATTTATGATGTGGGGAAACATTAAACACACAATGTGCTGTCCACACAATCTCCTTCTTAGGAAGCATCTCACACACTTGATGTTACAGGTTTTTCTCTAACACACTCAGCCTCTAACACACTCAGTTTCATATTTCTCAATGAAACATCCAGCACCTTTGAACACAACAAGTACACTCAGACTTGACCAGGGCTGGAACACTGAGGAGAGAAAAACAAGTGTAGGAACACATACACATACACATTTCACACACTTATCACAGAAATATCAGCTAAAATAACTTGCTGAACTCAAGGCTTGCATTTGTAACAATCACTGTTCGTGTTTACAACTTTTACTGCACGCCGAATTCAACAACCAAGTCTCTGGAGAAATGCTTACATACAGCAATCGGCAGAGTAGAAAACTTGGATTCGTTGTTTAGCTGACTTCTGGCTTCTGGCTTCCCCTCCTTTCGTAAATCAGGCCTCTTGTGCACTGGCAGAATCCGCTGGACGATACGGCAGGGAACAGCCTTCCAGTGATTTCTGAGAAGAATCACACCGAACCACAGCAAATGTAGATTCCATTCCAGGTTTCACTTCAGCTGGAATGCTCTGTTTGAAAGTCTCAGGAACAACAACAACAGATGGCTTGTAAAATAATCCACAGTAAGGTTACAGGGAGATAGCGTCTTTGCTTTCTCGATCAGTAGATCAAAACTGCTGTCCAAGCCTGACAAAATCATGCATGCTTTTTCATATTCCCAGAAAAACATGCCTCCTTGTTCAAATGCAGCAAACAAAGTCTTGAGCTTACCAAGGTGGGTCATCACGTTCTCACCCAGGTGCAGCTTCAAACCATAAAGCTGTCTTAATAGTCCACCAAGGGCAACAGAGTTCTACTGTGTATTAAAGGCTCTAACAGCCTATCAGCACTCATACGCAGTCCTTGAGTGGCTGATATAATTCCGTTCAGAGGATTTGATTCCCAAAAGCAAAAAAGCTATAAGCACGGTCCAAACACGCTTGCACTTCTTCAGAGGGATCCTCTGGAGGTGGGTTTGCCACATACTGCCACAAATCTTCTTGCAAAAAGAATGATTTCATCTCCACACACCAGGTCAGATAGTTTGTGCCATCTAAAAGCTCAAATGGCAGACTGACCAGACTCTGTTCAGCCATTGCTGACCACTCAAAGAAAACACGTTTACTCTGAAATCAGCCTCTAAAACAAACTCCCTTTTACAGCCAGGTACAACGCAGCAAAGAAAACATAAATATCTCTCTGGGCCCATAACCTGATAGGATGTACGCTGGCTTATAGGGAAAAATCAAGGCGTGAGAGTAAACAGACAGAGTGCAGCTTGTAAAAGTTATGAGATCTTTACTTGTGATAAAAGCAAAGTTGAATATACATGGTACAGCATTGCAAAAGGAAAAAACAAACAAGCAGAGTTTCGTGTATTGTTTCCATTGACAGACATGAAGGGCCTCAGGCCATGGCCTACACACACAGCCAGGCATAGCTACGCACTTCCCAGTCCTCAGAAGTAGAACACACACACGAACATGGCTAAAAGACCAAGAAGAAGTCAAGAAGCATAGAACACCATTTTGCATGGTTAGATATTCAGTTCTTCCAGCTTTCTGATTGGCTGGAAGTTAGGTGTGACACACACCAGGCCTAAAGCATAGGCCATAGCACATAGCATGACCTGCTATTGGCTGGCAGTGCTGCATCTAAGCAAGCATGTGATCCCGCCCTCCCTTGCTCTACACAGAGCAAGGCTTCCCACAGAAGGAATCAGGAGGACTTGTTCCCATGCAAACTAGCCAAAACAATACACACGTGACAGTTGTTATCTGGCCACCTGCACTTCACGTCACCATGAGAAAACTCTGCTTTCAGAAGGCTGTATAGAAAACAATTTGCTAATCTCATACGAGAAATCTGACAGGGGGACACATGAGGAAATGAGTGTTGCGTTGTTGCAACACTAGGTCTGCCTGTTTTGTACATGAATTGTAATGTTGCATGCACATATGTAAGGGGCAGAGCTTACATTGCAATATTTGTTTCATCTTTATGAAGTGGTTGAATTCTACAGAGGCCTTTCAAAATACTGTAATTATTATGTGGAGGAACATCCATTTGTTGGGCTAATAGGTTCCCCTTAAGACTCTGTGAGCCCCAATCATTTAATAAGAGATAATGCTGCTCAGTTGTTTAAGTTAATAGAAATATAGGATGGGTGGGATGAAACAACTGCCATCATTTTTCTCACAGGGATTACATATGTGCTGTTCTGGTTCTTGATCACATTATGATAGGATGTACGCTGGCTTATAGGGAAAAATCAAGGCATGAGAGTAAACAGACAGAGTGCAGCTTGTAAAAGCTATGAGATCTTTACTTGTGATAAAAGCAAAGTTGAATATACATGGTACAGCATTGCAAAAGGAAAAAACAAACAAGCAGAGTTTCGTGTATTGTTTCCATTGACAGACATGAAGGGCCTCAGGCCATGGCCTACACACACAGCCAGGCATAGCTACGCACTTCCCAGTCCTCAGAAGTAGAACACACACACGAACATGGCTAAAAGACCAAGAAGAAGTCAAGAAGCATAGAACACCATTTTGCATGGTTAGATATTCAGTTCTTCCAGCTTTCTGATTGGCTGGAAGTTAGGTGTGACACACACCAGGCCTAAAGCATAGGCCATAGCACATAGCATGACCTGCTATTGGCTGGCAGTGCTGCATCTAAGCAAGCATGTGATCCCGCCCTCCCTTGCTCTACACAGAGCAAGGCTTCCCACAGAAGGAATCAGGAGGACTTGTTCCCATGCAAACTAGCCAAAACAATACACACGTGACAGTTGTTATCTGGCCACCTGCACTTCACGTCACCATGAGAAAACTCTGCTTTCAGAAGGCTGTATAGAAAACAATTTGCTAATCTCATACGAGAAATCTGACAGGGGGACACATGAGGAAATGAGTGTTGCGTTGTTGCAACACTAGGTCTGCCTGTTTTGTACATGAATTGTAATGTTGCATGCACATATGTAAGGGGCAGAGCTTACATTGCAATATTTGTTTCATCTTTATGAAGTGGTTGAATTCTACAGAGGCCTTTCAAAATACTGTAATTATTATGTGGAGGAACATCCATTTGTTGGGCTAATAGGTTCCCCTTAAGACTCTGTGAGCCCCAATCATTTAATAAGAGATAATGCTGCTCAGTTGTTTAAGTTAATAGAAATATAGGATGGGTGGGATGAAACAACTGCCATCATTTTTCTCACAGGGATTACATATGTGCTGTTCTGGTTCTTGATCACATTATGATAGGATGTACGCTGGCTTATAGGGAAAAATCAAGGCATGAGAGTAAACAGACAGAGTGCAGCTTGTAAAAGCTATGAGATCTTTACTTGTGATAAAAGCAAAGTTGAATATACATGGTACAGCATTGCAAAAGGAAAAAACAAACAAGCAGAGTTTCGTGTATTGTTTCCATTGACAGACATGAAGGGCCTCAGGCCATGGCCTACACACACAGCCAGGCATAGCTACGCATTAGCTGGGCTGCGCTGGGCATTTTTTTATGTATCAGATTCTTCATCAAATTAAGGAGCTATTTGAATGTGCATAGTCCTTAGTTGATTATTGAAGGAGGTTATTATCCTTGTAATTGTGGAAAAACTATGAGAACACAATTGCACCAGGCAATCTGACTTCCTAAAAATCCAAAGGTCAATAATACTTTCTCCTCCCATTTGGAAAGTCACGTAGCTCTTGATACCTGGTGACTTCATGGAAATATTCACATAGTTTTTCTTGGCAACAATATGGAAATAATTTGCCATTGCCTTCTCCTGGATTTTTAAAAAAATCTTCCCAGTATAGCCTATATTCCTGGTATTATCTGGTAGTTTACCATCTATGTATTATCCAGTCCTGACCCTGCTTAAATTTTTGAATTCAACCAAGGTTTATCACACAAAATTGCTGATAGCTGTCTACATACTATAAACAGTTCTGTGAAAGAAAATCACCTCTTTCAGATTTTCTGAATTCTTGCATATCTTTGCCATTGAACGTTATCAGAGTTTCATGTGTGTCTTATTGATATATAAAGAGAAACTAAGTGAACAAATGATGTCAACTTTTCTTGTTTGTTTCATTTATTTCATAAACAAAATTATCCAACGTGCAGTTTGCTAGTCTGAAAAAGTCATCAACCTCAACCTCAGTTCAATTAAAAAGATAACCAGGACCAGTTGTATAAATGAATGAACTCACAAACTTTGGCTCTCCTCATCAGCCCATGAGATGGTTATGTTAATCATGGTTCAATTGGGTTTTTTACCTGGGCTGCCAGTGATGTATTTTGTTTCCATTGCTGTGTTTTGAACTGTTGTTACCTGCCCAGAGTCACCATGGTGAGATGAGCGGCCATATAAATTGAATTAAATAAATAAATCGCAGGGAAGTTCTCACCACAGAGATTCTAAAGGCATGACATATCCTGCTCAAAAGACTTCTGTTAAAAAAAAAAGACATGACATGATGCCCATCAATCTGGCAAAGCTTACACATTCTTTTCTAAATAAAATTGTGGGGCTCTACTGGTCTACCAGGAGCCTTGAAATGGACAAGATTTGGAATAACAATAAAGACCTCATACCAGCTGTCAAGCATGGAGGAGGTGGGGATGCTTTGCTTTCTCTAATCTGGATGACTTGCTATTATTGAAGAAAGCATGGAATCTGCTTTGTATCAGAAAATTCTATGGGAGAATATCAGACTATCAGCTGAAGTGCAAGTGGGTCGTGCAGCAAGGGAGCAATCCCAAATATATGAGGTCTACCAGGGAATGAATGAAGAACAAACTCAGTGCTTTGGAATGGCCAAGTCAAAGTCCAGACCTAAACTGTATAGAAATGTTATGGCAGGACCTGAAACTACAAGTTCATGCCAGTAAACCTTTAAATGTTACTGAGTTCAGCAATCAGGTACTGAATCTAAGGGGCAATTGCTTTTTCACATCTAGCATGTTGCATATTGGATGATTTTAGGACCTACGTGAACCAGTGAGTGACAAAGATAAACAAATATTCAGAAAATCTGAAAGGGGGTGAATATTCAATATATGAATTCCTTAAGGCAGAGCTTTCCAAACTGTGTGTCAGGACATGTTAGTGCAGTGCTTTCCAAAGTCCCGCCATTGGCGACACACTGGCGGCGGCCTCGTGTTTCGCGCTAAAACCCGGAAGTGCTGATGGCGCGCTGCTGCACATGCCGTTGCCGCACGCGCCGCCGCAGGGGTGGCGGCGACGCGCCATCAGCACTTCCAGGTTTTGTCACGACACACTAATGTGTCGCAACACAGTTTGGAAAGCTATGCGTTAGTGTGTCGGCTGCAGTGCCTGGGTGTGTTGCGGCTGCTGTTGCTGCCTCCGAGCCCTGCCAGGATTCCGCGCAGGTCCCAGTGCCTGCCTTGTGCCTTGCTGCCTCCAAACCTGCTGTGATTCCGCGCAGGTCCCAGTGCCTGCCTTGTGCCTTGCTGCCTCCAAACCTGCTGTGATTACGCGCAGGTCCTAGTGCCTGCCTTGTGCCTTGCTGCCTCCAAACCTGCCGTGATTCCACGCAGGTCCTAGTACCTGACTTGTGCCCTGCTGTAAGAGTGTGTCGTGAAATGATGCATGTCTAAAAAGTGTGTCACCAACATGAAAAGTTTGGGAAGCTCTGCCTTAAGGACAACTACTTAGCTTATTGATTATCAGCCATCTCTTAAAAATACACCTCCCCCCCCCATTTTTGCTTCATTTTTGCCAAATTATACAATTTGACAAAATTATACAATTATAATGTTGTAGTAGGTGCATATCTGTATTTAATTCCCACAAACACATAGTAGTTTATGTGTCATAAAACACTGACAAGTATCGGCAGAAACTGTGTCATGAAGCACTTTGTTTTTTTAAAAAATTATGCAACACCTTTCCCTTAAATCTCACATTAGCTTTTTTCTTTAAGCAGTAATGTTTTTATGATACACTTGCAGATATTTAGTAGTGTGATGTGTTGGGGTAAGTATAAGATAAAGATGCTATACCCTTATAACACATATGTTTAATAAAAAAGAATGCTTCCAGGTCTAACAAAGTAACCACAAAATTCAAATTATTGTTCATAATCTTTCCTGTTAGGACATTTTCTTTTAACATTCCTGCTAATAAAGCGCCTGAAACAGAGTGCGCCAGCTCGTATTATAAATGTATCTTCATTGGCTCATCATTTTGGGAAGATTCACTTCCATGATCTCCAGGGCGAAAAGTTCTACAATCGGAGCCTGGCATACTGTCATAGCAAGCTGGCCAATATTCTTTTTACACGGGAGTTGGCTAGACATCTGCAAGGTGAGAAGTTTGCAGTCCCTTTAGTTGACAAGGCCATTTAGAAGCAAAAACTATTGGAAAAATTGGGGTCCTGGGATGGGAGAAGTTCTAATATTTTTGAAGTAAGACATTTTTTAAATTCCAGGTGTTGTTGCTACCCAGTATTTAAAATAGAATGGCAAAAATTGGCCAAAGTTGAGCTGGGCAGAGTATAGACTTCATGTTGAAAAGCAAAGATAACAGTGTGCTGGAACAACCTGCAAGAGCCCTGACATTTCTGTCCTCTGCATACATACTGAATGTGGTGGGACTTCCTGCCAAGTAATTTTAAATAGACTAATAATTCCAGAGAGAGACATCTACCATAGGCATAAGGATTGTTTGCACATGAGGGATCCATAGTCAACTTTAGTCCAATTGCCATTGAATGGATAAATATGATTTATTTATACTTGGTTTTAGTGTGCATGTACTTTATATGGATACAAAACACTTGTGATGTAAATTCTAATTTGGTGCTCTCTGAGTTTGGTGTTTGCTTCCAGATGTTTCATTACCCAACTAGGTAACATCACCAGTGTGAGTGAGTATGGGGTTTGCTCTTGTTTATATACATTAGCTTGCCCTGCCAGTTTGGGTGGGGATGTGGTTTTCTCCTTGGTAGTTCCTTGATTAGGGCATTAGGACAACAATGCCCTAATCAAGGAACTACCAAGGAGAAAACCACACCCCAACCAACATGGCAGGGCAAGCTACTGTATATAAACAGGGATCAAACCCCACACTCACTAGCACTGATGTTACCTAGGCAGATAAAGAAATGTCTGCAAGCAAACAACAAAGCTCAGAGAGCACCAAGGACTCCACAGTTCAATCCTGAGCTACATATATTATCTTCTATTGAAACTCTAATTTCTAAGTATACACTGGCATCATATGCTCCATTGTAATTCAAATAACATCCTCTTTGCTTTTGTATAGGCTGGTCCCATTATCAGTATATCTTTGAATGCATGTATAGTTCCTCTCCTTATAGATACTGGTGTCACGGTAAACGCTCTGCATCCAGGTTCAGTTTTTTCTGAACTGATTCGTCATTCCTTTACACTAAACGTTTTGTGGAAGATGTTTTCCATCTTCTTGAAGACACCTTTGCAAGGATCCCAGACCAGCATATATTGTGCAGTGGCAGAGGAACTGGAACCAGTCAGTGGAAAGTATTTCAGGTGGGTTGAGCTGTGATGACTGGCATTGGGATGCAGTGAGAGAGAACAAAGCTAATGAATGAATGAATGAATGAATTAATTAATTAATGCATTAATGCTTAACAATTGTGGGTTTGTACTAGGAATGTGCAAAACATTCTGGGCAAGCATTCTGGGTTTCCACAGAACAGTTATTTACAGGTGGTCCATTCTTGAAACATGTATTTATTTAAGTTCATGATATGAACAAACAGGGCTGTTCTAGATAGAGAATGAAATATGGTTCTGGGTGAGTAGAAGAGTAGGAAAAAGCAAGACAGTGGGGGTGGCTAAGAGGAGGCAGGGAAAGTAGTGAAGATTAGGGGAACTGTTGGACTATACTATAGTGAGAGTGCTGTGGGGAGAGGGAATGACACATGCACTAGTCTTGCTGGTTTTTTGTTGGTGTGTGTGTGCCAAAAAGTCAGTCTTGATTCCTGGTGACTGCCTGAACAAGTCCCTGCAGTTTTCTTGGCGACATTTTTGGGAGTGGTTTGCCATTGCCTTCTTCCTAGGGCTGAAAGAGAGTGACTGGCCCAAAGTCATGCTGCTATCTTCAGGTCTGAGGCAGAAGTAGAAATAATGGTCTCCCAGACCCCAACCTGGCACTTTTAATCACTACACCATTCAGGCTCTCAGCCTTGCTGAATTTGCTTTATAAAATTCAAGATCCCTCTGGGTTTTATTTTGCCTGAACTACAGTTGTTCTGAAATAGTTCAGCAGAACTTCTGGGATACAATAGTTTATAAAGGGGCCAGAACAAAACTTTTTCTAGTTGAGCACACTGCTAATACATACAGTGTAAATCCTCTGTTGGAAAAAGGACAGAATGCTGTTAACTCTATTAGTAATTGAGGAGTCCATGGTTCAGGCATGTTTTTATTCGTGTGCCTTAGAATTAGTGAGCCTTTTGGTTTTTTGCTAAACCTGCTTCTTAATGCAATGGAACACTGCTAACATGCTTTCTTTCTCTATATAACAGTGATTGTAAACCAGCAAGTGTGTCATCTAAAGGATGTAATGATGAAACAGCAAAGAAGCTTTGGAATGTTAGTTGTGAACTCCTAGGTATCCAGTGGGATTGACCTGCAAAAGCCAGCTACATCTGAATTCCATATTTTGTATGTAAGACTGGAAAAGGGTTGCTTTCATGTAAGTTTCACAGATGCAGTTGTTAGGACATGTTCAATTCCAATAAGAGTATTCATCTCTGTTTTTGCACTAATATATAACTATTATATGATTGATTGGATCTATCTATCTATCTATCAATCAATCAATCAATCAATCAATCATCTAACTGTTCAAGCAGTTGTTCAGTGTATGGGACTATCCACCATACGTGAATACTACCATGCTTAGGACTTCACAATACCCCTACAAAAACTACTGTGTTTTTCTGGGTTTGCATGGCAGACTGAATTATGAACTGCTTGGTCTGGTTTTGCACAGCATTCTAGGCTAAAAGGTTGCTGGCTGGTTTGTAATTCAGCATGCCATGTGAAGATGCCAAGTTACAAAATTAAATCAATTATCTTTTTTTAAAAAATCAGATGTTTACACTATAGTTTTGGTGTCTTGGCTTCTTTCATTTGAATGATTTGTGACTATATATTTAACAAGAAATGATGTCACAGATTAAAACAGTAAATTGACCAAGTTTAAGCTTTTATTTTCTCAATGAGAGTTTAACACTTTTGTTCATCGGAAGTTTAGAACTCCTCCATTACAGTTTAATACAGTATAGTTCACAGGACAGGTTTTGCTGGTGAGAAAGGAATCCTTAGAAAATCCTAAAGAATCTGAGTAGCAAACAATATAAAGTGCATAAAATGCAGTGCAAAGGCTGGACACAACAATTGTCTCTAGTGTCTCTTCAACACAAGTGGTTCCTTTCTTCCCTCTGGAAGGTACTATTGAGAAGAGCTTGAAGATGGGAGTACAAGCCATGTTACGTAACTACTCAATAGCCAACATAACCTTAACACAGAGAGAACTAATGCTGTTCCTTTCTTATGGTGGAAGAAGTAATCAGAGTCACAGCAAGCCCAATTAGACTATCTTCTGGGATTCATGGCAGTTTAGCCTGATAGACAGCAAAAGCAGATTTTATAACTCTTAGATTCCTAATAGGATAAGCTCCAAAATCTGAAAGGTATGAGAAGGTGGAAGCTAAATATAGTCCTCTCCAGTTACTTAACCTCAAAGTTATTTCTGACTGCCAAATCCAATGAATTAAGCATTATTTCGCTAGTGGCTGTGAGATGTAGCTATCGTTTCACCGGAAGAACAGCTCAGATCATTTTAATCTGCTAAAATTAGTGGGAAAGGATGATGTTTATCTAATAAATTTTTTTAAAAAACCTCAAAGATTAAGCCGCACTGAATAATTTCTCTCTTATAATTTTGATAACAGTTCAAACTTTGCAAGTTAAAAACTTGTCGTCAATTTAGTATTCTCTTATTTAGAGCATGCTGTGGTCTCACTGTATTCTATATTATGTCACTGAAAGGACAGTGAGAACTTCTACTTGTGTCAGGGGGAAGGTGGCAAATATGGGTACAGGCTCTGAGTGGGAACTCTTTCTATTCAACCTTCATTACTTCCTCCATTTTCTGTGTTAACTGGTTATTTTCTTGCCTCAGATAGTAACAGGTGTAGACTTATAGACCTGTTATTTCTTATGCACAGAATTCAATTACAACTTTTTATTATGAAAAGCAACAGAACATTGTACCCATCTCAAAATGCTACTTGTTTCTTTATTGATTTAGCTGTAGCTTTGTGGTGTCGGAAATCACAAGCAGTTATAAACTCTTCTTGATGTGGGATTTGCATTAATAAAATAGTGCCCAAAGGATAAATGTCTTAATGATCATAAAGTAATATACAGCTGAAGCAGGACTGAAATATGAAAATATGTAAAGAACACCCTGAAGTAGAGGTAGTTGGTTGTCACTGCATCGTGTCTGGTGCTTTTAGGAAGTTGATCCTTTCCCTTTCAATAAAGGCATTCAAGCAGCTTCTTTCCAGCTTCCAGCCATACTTGAATCGAGCACAATGTAAAGTTTTCCCTTTATAGAAACAACATCCCAACAAATTTCTGGGAGTCATTTCTTGGAATTCTGGGTAAGCCAGCTTCTTGGCTTAGTGTGGTGCACCGAAAGCCACTGGGCGCAGATGGCCTGCACTACATCATCCCCACCATCCTCTGCCAGTTGCCGTATGTGTTGAACCAACTGCACAGCTCTTATATTTTCTTGTTTTACTGAGACAAGATAGGCAGAACGTAGTTTATGGCATTTCAAGTATGCTTGAATCTGAAACAGAAAGAAAAATGTCATCTGAACTTCTATAAGAAGAGTGTTGCTCTTGGAATAGCCCAGTTCTCTTTCACTTCCTTCCTAATATAGCTTCTGATATGGACTTCAACCCAAAGTCTGTTCTTGAGCTGGGTGAGTCTGTAGAAGACCAAGAGGTGTGATGAAGGGGGTTGCATCGGGAAGTGGGGATCAGCAAGCCGCTAAGCCAGAGCTTTCCAAACTGTGTGTCGGGACACATTAGTGTGTCGGCTGCAGTGTCTGGGTGTGTCGCGGCTGCTGCTGCCTCCAAACCTGCCCTGCCAGGATTCTGCGCAGGTCCTAGTGCCTGCCTTGTGCCCTGCTGTAAGAGTGTGTCACGAAATGATGCCCTGCTGTCAGAGTGTGTCGCGAAATGATGCATGTCTAAAAAGTGTGTCACCAACATGAAAAGTTTGGAAAGCTCTGCCCTAAGCAGACGGACTTCTCTTTCCATTATTGGAAGAGCCTTCTTTTGGGATCACTGCCAAAAGATACTTGCTTGTTTTCTGGAAGGCAGCAGAGACTGTAAAGTTCGAAACAACCCACGCATTTAGAAAGATGATAGAGTTGCTTAGTGGGCCAGGCACTGGAATGCATTACAAAAGGCTTTTATGTTAGGCTTATTAAAATAACTTGATGCTGAACAAATCAGTTTCTGCCTAGAACTTTAAAAAAACGCATCTTTTCTTGTTTCATACTGTATAGAATCACGTTCCCCCTCCCAATAAACAAAAATTAGATAATTTAAAAGTAACATCCATGCCGTAGAATTTCTTCTATAAAAAGCAAATATTTCAGTTGCAGATTTCTCTGAGAACAACAGTCCATTACAATGGGAATTTACTGAATTAGAAAACACAAAGC
The DNA here is from genome assembly GCA_023362775.1 of Charina bottae. Classification (NCBI taxonomy): domain Eukaryota; kingdom Metazoa; phylum Chordata; class Lepidosauria; order Squamata; family Charinaidae; genus Charina; species Charina bottae. The sequence goes on from JALMGJ010000001.1 coordinate 149,676,150, forward strand.
TTGTTCACCAACAGAAGAGAAAGAATCACATTGTGGAATAACAAATGGTCCAGAGCGCACAAAAACTTCATTTATCATTATAGATGCCTACCAGTCTAAATATTTATACCCCAAATTCTAGATGAGCTTCCTAGGCTTAACTTTGTGAGATTCTTGTTGCTGCTGGTAAAGACCAGGGGGAAATGGCATCTTCAAAAACTGCTTGAACAATTCAGAATGACATATAGACCTTTCATCTCCTGGATTCTCCTGTCCTACAGTTTCCAACCGTACCAAGCTGAATGGTGAAAGTCTTCATGTGATTACAAACCTTGATTTATTAGTATTCATGTTCACTGATTGGCATTCAATTGTAAGTAAGTACGTTATTTCACTTTCTGCCATTTAATGAATCAGGATCTGAAACTCAGAGTAGAGCAGAGATACATATTTCCTTCCCTTAAACCTTTATGTATTCTGGAAATACATGAGAAGAGCTCCTTTCAAAGTAGCCGCCTATTAATATTTAAGAACACATCACCATGAACTTCGTGTTAAACACTAGTAAAGAATTATCAGTAACCACATTCACATAGTTGTTGAACATGATAGCCCTAGAATAATAGGAGTAGAGACAAGAATGAATACACCACACATATAAACAAGAATTTCTAGAAATTACTTCATATCCAGGAAAAAAAATCATTTATACTCACCTTGTTTTCATCACTGTCCATATCCTGGATCAAGTTATCCAACTCCTAAATCCCAGGAAGAAAATAAAAATGGTAGAAAAGTCACGAGGTGAACTGTTAAACACTGCTTATACCCACATGGTTGCTCACGCTTGCCCTTATAACAACTAACCAGAGAATCAAGGAAGTGACTATAAACAAAGCCCTACCCACTGGAAAAAGGCACAGTAGGCAACTACTTCATTAGACACTTCTACTGGACCATGTGGCTTCATTATAAGACCTAAAGGATGCCCACAATCATGGCATAAACATAGTAACATTTGGTTTCTCTGCAAATGGCATTCAGAAACACACTGCTTCTGATACTGATATTTTCAAGATTTCAATTGTTCTTTGTTGTGATTCATGGCTCAAGAACTGGAGGAAATTAGGAGGCCTATTAAATCAAAGCCCACTGAGCATCCAAGCACTAAAATCTGACATTCAGATGCTTAGAACTAGCTGAAATGATACAACCCTCAGGCTGTTCCTTTCAAATTGTGCAGGGTGGCAAGTACTCACCTGTATAGTCAGTTTACAAAAAAAAACAAAAAAAAACACCCACCTCTTCCCCAAATGAAGACATCCTAACATTCCACATTTAAGCACTAAGAGATGGGTATTAGCAAACTATAGATTTAAGAAACGAGTGCCATAGCTTACTCATCCACTAGCTATGAAAGAATCACTAGCAAAATGAGACACATTCTTGGCTTTCTAAATATACAATAATGATGTAGGAGAGAGCAAAAATGTGACTGTGCTTCCCTAACACTACAAGAAGCCAAAGTTACCTCAGCAGGGATAGAATCAAACTCATCCAGACAACTGAGGATGACATTGTCCCCATCATTTTTATCTGCGGCACCGGACTCCTTGATACATTTAATGAGCTGCCTGATCTCGCTGTAGCTCTGCTGCTTCACCAGCTGCCTAGCCACTTTATTGTATACAGCAGCAGCATCCAGCTGGAAGTCCTAAGATGGACAAAATAAGTATTATTTTGAGATCCATGATGCCTTATTATAGCAAGAATTGTGTTTTTACCAATATGGGGACAATATGAATCTAAGTTGCAAGCAAATGTAAATTGCATTTCCATGGATCAGCAAACACTATATTGCCATGCAGTAGGACAGGAATCTAAGTTGACCTAGGGCCAAACTGAGTCTGGGCAAGCACCCTAGGGATCCCATACCAATAACGTGGGTCATAGCCCAAATTAGGCAGGGAAATCCATGGTGGGCAAGCAGCAAGCAGTTGCTTTTCTGGAGCTAAATTCAGTTTCTCACATACTTCATTTCACAACTCCAAATGCCCACTGACTGCAAGGTGAGGAGGTCAATTTTTCTGGGTGGCTTATCAATCACATTTGGAGAACAAAGAATTTCAGCTGCTTAATCAAATAACTAAAAGTCAATATTGCTTTACTTTGGTGATAGCCACAGTCTCATGAACATTCAGTTGGAAGCATACAAATATTTCTGAGAAGCCGAGCCCAACTATCAGTGACTAGTGTCAACAGATTGCCAATAACTGATAATTGTGATCCTTCCCTTAGTTGCTCATGACCCTATTGGGTGGGGGTGTCGTAACCCACAGTTTGAGAAACCCTGCTTTAGACAGAGACATCTGCCTATGATGATTAACTCACTGTGATAAAGCTAGATTTGGAGAAAATTCTCTGAGGAATCTGCCATTTAGGAGTGCAGATTTTAAGATGAGTTGTGACAGGCTGTAAATGAAAGAATAATTTATTCCCTTAGAAATAATTTTACCTCATTCTGATCAATGGGAGACAGGGCCCAATACAAATACCCATAATGATTCCATTCAGAAATTAACTCAATTTTTCAAATAAATATCTAAAGCTCCATAAAAACAATCTGAAATAATGTAGTGGTTTTCTTTATCTATTTCAATGTCATGTGCAAGGGGTCAATACTAGATATAAAGCTTTGTTCAATATACCTGCAGTATCCTAAATGCAATCCCAAATCCTTCTTCAATGTTTTTGCCTTCCAACATGACCTGAGGAAAAATTGCAGCAGCAGAACAAAGGATAAGTTGAGTGACATGAAAGTGAATGAAAAGTCATTTGGAGCTTTGGAGAGATGACACCCAGTTCTATTGTTCTTTGGATTTCAGCCATAGAATTGCCATGTTAAGACTACAATGAAATAGTGCTTTTCTGAGTCACTGTTATTCTTTCAAATCAAAATTCATAATGAAAATGAAATGTGACTTTTTGGGTTAACTTCAGTAAACCATCTACATGTTTTTGCTGTAGAATACACCAAGCTCTGTTCAGTATTCCATTTCAATATCTAAAACTACCCTAATGAATTTAAGTGGTGCTCCATACCTTGCAAGCAACTTCAATCTTCATTTGATTGTTTCCAAACAGAGTAGGTACAGATAAATTATCTACAGATAAGGACCCCGACTTTTCACAACGATGAAGGAATTTTGTTACTTCCATCTGAAGCTCAACTGTATTGATATGCCTGAGTTAGGGAAAATATGCTTCAGTACATATTCTAATAAATGCAGAGAATTATTAAAATAATATCCAAAGGAGAAATTTTAAGTGAAAGAAATCCAAAACATGAGTTAGAAAACCTCATTAAAGTTAACCATTCAGTAAATCTGTGTGTGTTTATAGAAAAGTCCTGAATTATACTGTATTATATTATTTAAAAAAGGTAAAGTTTCCCCCCGCACATTTGTGCAGTCGTGTCCGACTCTAGGGGCCAGTGCTTATCTCTGTTTGTTAGCCGAAGAGTCAGCGTTGTCTGAAGACGCTTCTGCGGTCATGTGGCCAGCATGATGCACGCGGAACGCTGTTACCTACCCACCGAAGTGGTACCTATTCATCTACTTGCACTTGCATGCTTTCAAATTGCTAGGTTGGCAAGAGCTGGGGCGAGTGCTGGAGCTCAGTCCGTCACGCGGGGCTAGGGATTCGAACCTCCGAACTTGCGATCTTCCGATTGACAAGCCTGGTGTCTTACCTGCTGAGCCACCACGCCCCTGTATTATATTATTACTAAATAGTTTACTGCACAAATTGATGAGTGATAAAAATGTTGTCCAACACTGTTTTGTTAATACCTTGATACATCAGGAGCAGACATTTTCTTGCGAAAAGAACATGCAAACTTTTTTCTTCCTGAACTCCTAGAAACTTCTTGAAGGTAAACTTTAAGATGGTCCTTGACCTTTAAGAGCCATTTTTGCCTTTCTTTCAACTCAGTGTAAGACCTTGCCTTGTCTGTGAAAAATCTAATGCAGGTCATAGCAGCACGGACTTGATCCTGGAAAACAGATAGGCTTTTAAACACAAATGAAGCTTTAAAATTAAATTATTTGGTCAGTGAGACAGCATTAGAGCTTTATCTTAAAAAGCAGCTTCTGACTGATTTTGAGTTTGAGTCTTTGTTCAGAATTCTTCTGAACATATTTTGCAATACAGAAGAATCTGTACCTGCTCATACAGATCAGAAAACTCTGCATATATTCGATACTTTTATGCAATCCCCTGTCTCCATTGCAGTGATGGAGTGATACCCAGAACTCTTTGTAACTCATTCATGCCATCCTTGTTCATCTTTTTTTCTTTCCACAAAATCTATTAAGAGAGGGGAAAATCTAGAAAATGCCCAAAGGGAAGCATCTCTTTCGCTTTACAAATTCAAAGAATCCTCAAAAATACAGGAATAAGCATATGTGAACTTACGGCATAAATTCACCATGCATAAATATTTTCTCCAAACATTAAATCTTTCTGAGGCCATCACACTACTTAGCGTTTAAAATTTTCCTCTGCAGCAGTTTTTCCCAACCTGATGTAATCCCATCATCCATGGCTACATTTTTAAAAATTGTTTTACCAGGAATAGCTTTGAAAAATCCTCCCAAATAAACAAAAGTATACATCCTAAAAAAGTAATATAAAAATCAAATAAGAAATTCTTCCTCTTCCTCTTCTTTAGATGGATGGATGGATACTGCAGATAGTAAACTCAAGGCAGCGAACACACCTAATACTTCTGCCTCCTATTTTCCCCACAACAACAACCCTGTGAGGTGCTTTGGGCTGAGGGGGGGGGGGGGACTGGCCCAAAGTCACCCAGCTGGCTTTCATGCCTCAGGAGGGACTAGAACTCAGAGTCTTCTGGTTTCTAGGCCAGCACCTTAACCACCACACCAAACTGGCTAAGTACTGTATTGTTTGTATAAACTTCTCAATAAACCTTTGCAATGTTTCAAATTATGATATATGAAGAAATCTCAACTCTTACCTTCATAAACTGCTGCAGTTCATACAAGATATTGTAGTAATTCTTTTTCTGTAAGTGTTTGCAGGCTGCAATGAGATAGACACCCCAGCTCTCTAGTCCTGGGTCAATGGTTTCCAGCAAGTTCTCCAACATGTGAAGTTTCCCACTTTTATAACTTGGGATAAAGATCCCTTCAATAAATACATCCGGTGGACTTTCCTAAAACAGTGAAAAAGCAAACCACGTAGATCAGCTGGTACCATCTATGTCATTACTCTGAGAAGAGAAGCTTACATGATCAGAATGTAGTTGGTTATATACTGTTCATAAACAGAACTCCATTTCTCTCATTCTCAAAAAATTTTTACGTGAAAGTGGACACGGCAAGTGCTGAAACATTCCTAATTCAACAGAATCTTAGATTCTAAACAACTGACTGGCAAGTGTAGTCCCAGGACATCTGCTGAGCAGAAGGTAGGAGAAGCCTAAGTAAGGCAAGCTAAAAGGAACCTTCTCTTGGAACTCTGAAGTTTCTGAAGAGTTTGCAGTTCTAAGAGCATGAAAGAATTTCTCAGGTTATGGGTCTCCTAGCACTCCTATTTCCTTTGTTACCTATTATGGATCTGCTTATAGGTCTCAGCTATTCTTTATGAGGAGAAACATTTTATGGAGGGGTGGGTGGGATTGGGTTCTCTCTAAGGTAGAAAGAATCTAGCAGGGTTTGTTCCTAGATAATCACAAGATAATAAACAAGGTTTCCAACCGTGGCGAAGGTTCTTAAAATAGTGGGAGATTGGCTCCCACCACTTGTTAGCATAACATGATAACTGGATTGTACTGTCAGACCCATTAGATAGACTAGACCAAGCAATCAACTCCACAGGAAGCTAAAACTACTTTTATCGAGCTTAGCTATAATAACAGAATCTTGCAAGTCTGATTGTTGTGTACCAGCTCCTCCTCCTCATAGTTCAGTGAATTTGCCTGAGCTGCATTCAAATATTATCTCATTGGGCACTTAAAGAATACTTTAGCTCCTTTTGCCTAAGCTTCGAGGATGCCACAAAAACAGGTATCTTGTTGGTGAGGAAGATTTCCAGAAGACTCAACAGCAACAAACTCTCTGAATAAATGTTTAATCACTCTAATAGTATTCTTTTTATTTATTTATTTTCTATCCGCCTTTATTATTTTTATAAATAACTCAAGGCAGCAAACATACCTAATACTACTTCCTCCTCCTCTTTTCCCCACAACAGCAACCCTGTGAGGTGAGTTGGGCTGAGAGTGAGTGACTGGCCCAAGGTCACCCAGCCGGCTCTCATGCCTAAGGCGGGACTAGAACTCAGTGTCTCCTGGTTTACCATTGGCTCCTTCCTAGGGCTGAGAGACAGGGATTGGCCCAAGGTCACCCAGCCGGCTTTCATGCCTCAGGCGGGACTAGAACTCAGTCTCCTGGTTTCTATCCCGTTGCCTTAACCACTAGACCAAACTGCACATTTCAACAGCTGGGTTAGAGAAATAACAACAGGTAATGAAATCAGCACTAAGGGAAGGGCCAGGTCCTACCGACCAGTTTCTTAATTCAAAATACTCATGCAGACAAGCCTTTTAGATATCTTTCAATAGTTTAAATTTATATAAATGTACATGTATGATACCTGAATTATATCTAAACACAAAGGCTTCAGTTCAAGGAAAAGGGGTATCATCCAAAGAACTATTTTGTACCAATAAAGATTTAGGCAAACAAAAAGTTTGACTAAATCATACAATTTTTTCCCCAGTTTTCTTGTCATTTAGGTTGGTGTTTTTACAGAGGATATTTTAATTGTCAAGAGTTGATTTGATTGTGGCAGGGTACAAGTTCAATAAATGAATAAATGAATGAATAAACAGTTGGTGGACTTGCTGCCCCCCTCCCATTCCCATGGACCATTCTCCAAGAAAACTACAAGGGTTAATAAAAACAAGTTTATAGCCAACAGAATACATGAGGTTATGAAACATGTTCTGGTCAACTTACAGACATGGATTCCACTTTACTTTAGTTTCCAAGTCTTTAACCAGATTCCTGCTGCCCAGGAACCAGAAGAATTTTTTTTTATTTATTTATTCAATTTATCCCCGCCCATCTCCCCGAATAGGGGACTCTATGAATGCAGTTGTCCTACCTTATTTAACAAATGCAGTAGAGCTTCCCGCATGCAGTCATGCCTCATATAAAAACTAATCATTGCTAGATTGGTGCCATAATTGTGCAAATAGAAGAGGCATTCTTGATAATAGCTGTTGTGTTGAATCTTTCCCTCTGGTGACATCTCTAGGGAGAGGCTTCTTGTCCTTAGTGTTGCTTCCAGTTCCCTCAGAGTGGCAAAATAGTCATCATCCTGCTATTAAGGCAGAGAATTGGGAGTCACAGTCAACAGAACACTCAAAGGATACTTCTCCTTGAGGAAATGGGTCAAGTCCCCCAAAAGCTGCTATGAAAAAATGGAGATCTGAAACTGTGTGAAGCAGAGCAGGGACTTTAAGAGGGAAAAAGAGAGGAAGTAATTTCCTCATTCCCAAATCTTCCTAATGGGAGGTTCCAATGCATCTCAAAATTAATCAGTGGGAAACTCTAAATTCAGCCCTTAGTCTCTAAAATTAAGGAAGTATGGTTTCTACCACATCCAGTTTCTCCTCTCTTAGGCAGGAAATCTGTCATGCTTTTGCAAACTGGCAGGTTTCAGTGATGCCGTATCTTGTTTTATATTTAACTACACCATTGTTACTGTAATTAACAGCTGATTAATCATAGCTGTATAGCTGATTAAAACAAACATCCCAAGACAATTTATTAAATTTTTTATCATGGTCCTCCTCAAAGTAGCTCATAGAAACACACACACACACACACACACTCTTAGTCATTCATCTTTTATCCTAACAACCCAGTGAAGACTAGGTTATTCAATAGTGCAAGGTTGTCCAATGAACACAATGTCAGAATAAGGATTTGGGTCTTCCTACTGTACTCATCAAGCCCATTAATTACTATGTAATATTGTTTTTTGATATAAACAGGAAGATGCAGGAAGTTAGAAGGAACTCTGTATATTTATTTATTTATTTGTTGAATTTCTATAACCGCCCATCTCCCCCTCAAGGAAGGACTCTGGGCGGTTCACAACACAATATCAACAAAGTACAATAAAAACCGTGATAAAAATACAAATACAATAAATTACAATAAAAATACAATAAAATCCAAGAGGCAGATAGTTCTAAAGTGACATTGACTATGATTAAAATATTTTAGATATCTAAGGTGGCTCTAAGGGATCAGCCATCCCCAGGCTTGACTGCTTTCCTTTTTGCCCCAGGCGAGATCACAGAGCCAGGTTTTTAATTTTTTTCTAAAATCCAGGAGCGAGGGGGCCTGTCTTATCCCTGGTGGGAGGATGTTCCATAGGGCAGGTTATGCTGCAGAGAAGGCTCGCCTCCGGGACCCCGTTAGGTGGAATTCTTTCATAGAAGGGGTCATAGAAGGGGTCCGCAGCATGCCCTCTCTGCCTATAATTTTTTCTTGCTCCAGAAGGACTGCAGCAAGTTCACCACCCTGTTTTCACTTCTTTAGTTTATGCATGTTTATCAAGGTGTTATTAACTATTGTTATAGGGCTGCGCAGATCCATCCAAAGAGGTGATTCACAGTCTGTGGGCACATGTACAAAGTGCTTCTTTTCAAATTATTAAAGCTGCCATGTCTTTTCTGCCTGCTTTGGAAAGTGCTTCCATGTAGTTGGCACCATTTTTGAAGGATTGGCACAGCCCTAACAATATAAAAACTAAGATTGCAATCAATAAGAATGTTATATAAAATGCCCAAACATTTTATGTCTGGCATTTTGTCATATGTAGGCTGACCATATTTCAGGACGGCAAAACGGGACAGGATCTTATGTAATATTCCGTATTCATGAAAAAGACAGGAGTCCCCGCCCCCGGTCCCCGCGATTGGCTCCCGCCTGCAAACCCCGCCCCCGGTCTGCGTGATTGGCTCCCGCCTGCAAACCCCACCCCCGGTCCGCGCGATTGGCTCCCGCCTGCAAACCCCACCCCCAGGTCCGCGCTCCAGCTCGGATCCTCCTGCGCCATTCCCGCCAGGTTTGAAAAACAGGACAAAATTGAGATTTTTATGAAAACGATGGGACGGTTGAAAAATGCTAAAAAACCGAGACTGTCCCGTTCAAAACAGGATGTATGGTCAGCCTAGTCATATGACAAGAAGCTGAAGAAATTTTGAGTTTATTCCTCGTGTTTGGACTGCTGTAGTGTACATCTGAAAGCATAGATAAAAGAATTCACTTAAATAGTAAAAACTGTTGGAAATCAAGACGAGTTGTTGTTGATGGTTCTTTACATCATGGTAATCCAGATTTAATTTGTATGAATATAATTGTGCTTTCAATACTTAAAGCATCTACTCTTTTTGTTCTGAAAAAAATTAACTTTCAGATGAACTCTATAGCTTCTAAATCAGAACCTTCCTTCCTTCCTTCCAATTTATATTTTGTTCCAAGGGCTACATTTTAATTTTCTGGCATCCCAGGAATTTCAGAGGCCTTAGCTGAATATATAATAATTTCAATGAAATGAATAGGGTCAACATTTTCTAAGGAGTTCGGAGGGGGTATCCACTCCCAAGGTCTTCTGGGGACAGCAAAAGTGACCCAATTATGCTCCTGGCAAATGCAGCTTTAGTAGGTATAAATAAAGTAAATTCAGTTGTGCAGCAGTAAAGGAAAGGTGCCCTTAGCACCAAAATCAAATATTAAGATGTCCCATTTATCCATATGCACAAGTTTTATGTAGAAAATGTAGGTCATTCTCACCCCTTGGGGAAAAATGGGACACAATATATAAAATAAAAATAAAATTCCTAAGATTCACATGACTGCTAAAAAAATTATATGCAAGCGATGGAGAGATGCCTGCAGCTTCTGATCATACAATTAGCATCACGGAAACAAGGTATATCACTAGAGGCGTGCCTGCAGAAATAGGGGCTGGCCAAGTTGAGGGACATCCCAGGTACATCCTTGGATTTTGAGCAGTCATTATAAAGACGCTGCCCCTTACCCCTCAGCAAGAGCATAGCCTTACCACTGAAAGAATGGGTTTCACTGTGGTTTCTAGATACTGAACCACTTCCTGGACCAGTCGTGAACCCAGATTGAGCTGATTCAAGTCAAGAGGTGATTTTAAGCATCGACTGAACTTCTCTCTGGCAGCAGTCAGGTCTCCAGCTTTAAGACAAGCCATGCCCCATGCATGCCATGCCCCAGCTGGATCCAGACCAGTCTTGGTAGAAACCTAAAAACCAGGTTACCAGAAAGAATTGAGATTAGAAAAATATAATTTTCTCATTCTTACAGGGATTAATTTTTTTAACAACTATATACTGTAACATGAAAACTATAACAGCATTTTATAAGCATTGTCCATTACCAAATGTATCAGACGTTTATACCTCTATAGACAGCAGAAGAAAAAGCTACTGACCTTCATTAGGGGCACATTTTGCCTAATTTTAATAAAGGTTAGAAAAATACACTTTTCCCTAAAGAGAAGAAAATCACACTGAGAATTTCTGTCCAGAATATAAGATTTTCTTCTCACCAAAGAAGCATTTTATTTTACTGAAACTCAGATGGCAGAATACCTTCCTTACTAAAAAAAAGAGTGAATAACTTCTTTGATGGCATTAGGGATAAGACATAGTTTACAGGAAAAGGACTGTAGCTTAGAGGCTGAGCACACAGTAAAACCCCAAGTTCAACTTTTGGCATGTTAAGGTAGAGATAGGAGAGGGTTCTGCAAGAAGCTCCAAATAATTTCTGACAATTAGTAAATAAAATACAAACTAGATGAACGAATAGTATGGCAAGAAACATAATTAAATCATGACTATCTACATCATTAATAAACTGGAAATCATAGCATAGCCTTCCCCAATCAGAATTAAGAGGACACCAGTTGGGAAAGGCTGGCATAGAAAGTTAACTACCACTGGGACAGTAAAGAGATAGGATCTCATTGAGTTTTCAGGTGGTCAATCAAGTGAGTGTAAATGATTATAAAGGAAGCTGAATAATACATTATATTTGAATAAGAATAGCATAGCATGGGGGTCCTCTTGGACTCACGGCTCCTGCTGGAAGAGCAGGTGGCAGCTGTGGCTAAGAGGGCCTTTGCACACCTTCAGGTTGTACCCCAGTTGTGCCCATTCCTGGACCGGGAGGCTCTACTCACTGTCACTCATGCCCTCGTGACCTCCCGTTTGGACTATTGCAACGTGCTCTACATGGGGCTGCCCTTGAGGAGCATTCGGAAGCTTCAGCTGGTACAGAATGCAGCTGCCCGGGTTGTAAATAGTGTCGGCTACTCAGCACATGTAACACCACTGCTTTGGAAGCTGCATTAGTTGCCGGTGTGTTTCCGGGTGCAATTCAAGGTGCTGGTTGTCGCCTTTAAAGCCCTTCATGGCTTGGGACCGGGTTACCTTAGGGACCGTTTTTTCCCAGTTGTTTCTACCTGTCCAATCTGGTCCAGCAGGATGGGCATGCTCCGGGTCCCGTCAGCCAAGGAATGTCAGCTGGCAGGGACCAGGAGACATGCCTTTTCTGTTGTGGCGCCTGCCCTCTGGAACATCCTTCCTCCTGAGATTAGGATGGCCCCGACCCTTTTGGCTTTTCAGAGGGCCTTGAAGACCTGGCTTTCTGCCCGGGCCTGGGGCCCCGAGTGTGCAAAGGGCCCTGTTTCATGGTTGTGCTGACACCAACAGTTTTTAAGATCTCTTGGCTGTATTTATATTTAATTTTCTGTATTGTTTTAATTGTTTGATTGTTTTTTATTATTGTTAGCCACCCAGAGTCACTGGTTTGAGATGGGCGGCTATATAAATAAATAAATAGTATCAGAAATTCAATCTAAAGTAGCCTTTTCAAATATTGAGGAGGTATAGGATAATTTACAGTTTAAGATCCATAGTTCACAAAGTTGTATCTAATACACTTTACAATTTATAATAGAACAATAAATATCTTAAAGAACTTGGAGATCCAATAATTAGAAATAATATTTGATTATTAATTATAATAATCGATTAATCAATAATTAATTGATTAATCTACGCATTACTTTGTATAAACAATTAGATTTTCTTAATCTAGAATCAAACCAAAAAAGGTTTCCAAGGCTGAAAATTAAATTCAAAATCCTTGCTGGGAAAGAGAATGAAGATGAAATTCTTCTTTTCCATAGAGATTTCTTCCCACTAAAGAACACAGTAGTGCGTTAAGGAATCCGCAGGCTATACTTCACAACTACATCATTCCTACAGTGTTACCTCTACAGCTAGTTGATAGTATTCCGCTTCCAAAAGTTGATTTCTTAGCCTACAAACTGCTGCAGGCTCTAATATCTGATCCAGAGATGGAACATGACGATAAGCAGCAGCTACTAAAATACTCAACACATCCACTTTGCTGAGGTAACTGTTGGGGGAATTAAAACAAGAAACAAATGAAAGGGAGAGTAGACATTTCATTACTTTCACTCATAGTTCTTGAAGGTTTCAATTATTTAATCTCAAAACTGAATTAAAACAATTATTCAATTATTTAATCTTAAGAGAAAACTTGCAACTCAGAAGAGGCAAAACCTTAGGGGTCATGCCATTTTCTTTTCTTTTCAGGCTGCCTACTGAAAACAGCTCACAGTTTATCCAGAATAGTACCCAATTAGGGTTTCACATCTGGATTCTATTCTTGTGAGAAGAAATCTCAACTACAATATTTTTTTTCATATGGGCTAATATTGAGGCAACATTTTTCCAAAGAGGTAGCTATCTTTGATTTTCTTTTTGCTCCAGAAATCTAAGTCTTAAGATTCCTTCAAGACTAATACAACTAAAACAGAGTCCATTTTGTGTGGGATATTGCTGGCTTAATGGGGTTCCAGGCGCAGAGTAATCCAAACAGAGTGTAGCGTGTAGGGCTAACAATATTTTATTGTAGCATAAGGCAATAATGGATATAGTACATTATTGCAAAAGGAAAAAACAACAAAGCATACGCAGAGTTCCATCAGCAGATGTGAAGAAAAATCATGGCCAGGTACAAAAGGCCAGGCATAGTTACAGTTCAGGAACAGAGTACATGGCAACAGGACAGATAGAAGTCAAGAAGAAGGGAGGAGAGGAGTATAGACCCATAGTTCATAGCTGAGATATACACTTGTTTCAGCATTCTGATTGGCTATATGTGGGTCAGGACATTTTCAAACTGACAATGCATTAAGGGTTGTACTTACTATAAATCGCCATGAGATGGCAGTGTTGCACACTGTCTCCCCTCCGGGAAAGCGGTTCCCATGAGATAAGGTATTTTGGACTGATATCACTATGTTTTGGCTACGACCAAGGTCGCACCTGGTGTTTACTGGTGGAATGTTTTGTGAACACTGTATGGAAAAATACTGTCTTTACCAGCTAAAGAATATCACAGTGAAGGAATCCATTCGTATGAATTCTACATAGAATAACTCTAACATTTTGTTAGATGCATGGCTGGCTCAGCTCCATATCTGTTCACCATAAATACATTGCTGAGATCAAAGGCCGGTTAACGACAAGTAGATTGGCTGAAAGTGGGCAAGTCAGTGTATCGTTTCCCTCTCTATCCAAAAGTTTGCATAATACATTCTGTCATGTGGCAAGGCAAGTTTGAACATTTTTAATGTATCTAATTCATAAACTATGCACACAAACCCCAAAATGTAATAAACAGCATAAAATGTACAAGGGCAATATTTGTGAGATTGCTTGTGATTTATCTTGTAAAGAAGAAACAAAAAGATAACCTGTAAGAAATCATTACAATGGAAAGACTTCTCCGGAGGCCTACTGACATCGTACCTGTCACAGAGAGCTAACTCCTGGCTCCTCCCAACTTTTACAAACATCATTTTGGCACTGAAAAGCAACTGTTTCATGATATCGATGAGGAGACCAGCATCCACTTCAGGGTTTGCCAGGCTTCGAGACAGTTTGCAGCAATATTCTATCAACTGCTGACCACAGGCAATGCTGTTGGAGTGCAGTTTGAAGATGGCAATGCACAAGGATGCACTAGGAGCCTGAATATTAGAACAGGGAAAGAAAAAAAAGAGTGACTGTCTCTGCTGGGTGATGGGGCCAAAAGAGCTCCATATAAGTTAGGAGGAACAAATCATGAGACAAAGCTCAACACAGATACAGAACATTCTCTACTTTAAAAGGCAGAATGGAAGTAATAACTCTTCACTCTAGTAGGTTCACAGAGACGAGGTCTGTTTGTCTATCATCCATCCATCATGCAATTTACCCCCACCTCAGTCCTGAGGGACCCTAGGCAGTTTATAGAAAATAAAACTTAGTAAACCAATAATCAACAATATTTAGTTACAATAACAACAGTCATTCACTAATATAGGCACCAATGGATCCACAAGGAATCCTGACAGCCCTCCAGAACTTCTGGGCAACTGTAAGAGTGGGGGCCGTCCTTGTCTCAGGAAGCAGGCTGTTCCACTGAAAGGCAGCAGGGAAGATGGAAGACGAGATAGAAGATCTACTAAATGTAAAGTCTGGCTGGGCTCTCAACCAGCCTGCAACACAATGGTCTGGAGATCAGGCAAATCCATTGTCCCCTCCTTGAAAGTTACTGTTTCAGTAATTTTCTAAATCCTCAATAATGTCCCTTGGTCTTTCCTGCCTGTCATAGGAGACCATAGAGAAGACAATTTAGGAGAACTTACCTGTTCATAAAAGAATTCACTGCGCACCATGTTATTGTCTTCTTCCATCAAAGAAAGCTGCCATTCAAGTTCTGCTGGCTTTGGTACTTGCACCGCTGCTGCAGAGTAATCTGAGCATTCGTTATCAGAAGATACAGCTGCCATGAACAGCAACAAAAAACACACTTTAAGAAGAGCTCAGGCTAAGAAACCACATTCCACAAATAGTTCAGCAATTTTGGGGAAGAACACACCTTGATAGGAAAGTAACTTGGCACACGGTCTTTCTTCCTTAAACATTAACCTTTGACATTTTCCCACCTTTTGCAATGGGAATTTTTTCCTACTTGTTGCATATTTCCAAGAACTTTCCCAATCCACCCACATCCTCTGCCTTTAAAAAAAATCCAACTGTGCCATGAACATTGTACTTTTCATGTGAATCCAGGAATAAAACACTAAGAGAGACATGATGGCTAAATACCTAGCGTTTTTTTGTTTTGTTTTGTTTTGTTTTAACCTGATTCCTGGCTTTACTGATCTAGTGACATAAATGCTAACTATTGCCGTTTCTATTGAGTTTATTCTGATATTTTATTGCATTGTTTTATTGCCAGCAGCCTTGAAACTTTTACAAAATTATAGTATTTATTTGGTCAGTGGCCTCTTTATAAAAAGCATTTTGAGACTAAGGGTTCTTTAACCAAGCCTAAGGAATCATGCCTCAGCTTTCTGATCTTGAAATATTTTTAGGAGGCAGCTAGCTCAATTAGTATTTTCATCCATTTTCTTGGTCCTGCAGCAACATAGACTAGAAAGCTCACACTGCAATTGATTTGTTGGTCTTCTAAGGGGCAACAAGTTTTTCTTCCATCTTTTTTCTGTTACCTAGAAGTATGTACCAGAGAGAGATGTAGAATTATGAACATGGCCTTATTATGTATTCTTCTCACCTTCTTGATTCTGATCCTCTTCATTTGAACTATTAAAAAGAAAAAAAAAAGAAAGAAAGATGCTTCATACCCATTCTAATAAGTTTTGAAAGTTTGAATACTGCAGTCAATAGCCAATAAAATTAAACCACAATTTTTTCTTACATACTGGTTCCCTCACTAAAGAAAAGTCCTGGCAAGATGGCATCACCGTAGCACACAAACCAACCAAAACCCTTCAGAACATTGTAAGTAAACCAAAAGACCCAGTAGCCCAAGAAGAAAAAACAGGAGTTATCTACAACATACAGTGTAAGGACTGCAACAGCCACTATGTAGGACAGACCGGCAGAAGACTAGCAGAACACATCCATGAACACCAACTAGCAGTCAGAAGACACGATGAAAACTCCTTAATCTCACAACACATGGACAGACTTAACCATACTTTCAACTGGGAAACTGTGAGCATCTTAAACCAAGCCAAGTCTAAAAACGCTAGAGAGTTCCTGGAAGCTTGGCACTCAGACAAAGCAGCCATCAACAGACACATAGAGGTAAACAACATTTACATACCATTCATAAGAGACAATAGAAAAGCCAGAAGACCAGAACACCTCATTGCCAGCAATCATCACCCAGATATGCAAAGATTAACACCAAGATTAGCACCAGAGGAACAATCAAACAGCACAATATAACCTAATCAAGGAACTATTAACTCAGTCAATCAACCAAGTAGCAAACAACAGCCCAATCAAGGAACTACTAAGGAGAGAACAACACCTCCACCAACACAAGCAGGACAAGCCATGGTATATAAACAGAGAGCAAGTCCCACTCCCTTTTCGCACTGCAGGTGTTGCCTAGCCTGGCAACAGGCTACAACAACAAGGCTCAGAGAGCACCAAGGACTCCACAAAGTAAGGCTATGCAAAGCATATGAACAAAGCAGCTCTCCTAGAAGTGTCAAAGTAGCTGCTTTGAAGGTTATCCCCTAGCTGTATGCTGCAACCTAGAATAACCAAATACACATTGTGAAGTACCACTTTTAATTGTTTGCACTGTCCTACTGATAGCTTCTTGTTAAGTAGAAAGGGAAACTTGCAGGTTTGTTAACAGTAATCAAGTAATTAATTTCACACTATAATTCAGTTTGCCTCAAGCTAAAGAATGACTGTAAAGTTGTTTAGGAACATATATGGACTGTCACTGGTGTTGTTATTGATGCTGTATATTTTATGTAGGGGGGAGCGTGCTGCTACTTTAATATTTTTAGCATTGTTTTGTGAATGAATCTTGTTAATTTGTACTGTAGTTTTATGTCCATTGAGATTGTCTCAGAAAAGACAAGATAAGCTTTGTATATAAATAAATATATGCTGGGAAGAAACATTCTCTTTTCATGATCATGGCATTCTATCAGTGGCCTCATAAAACCCCCCAAACATGTTCATTGTTCTCCCTTGCCAAGCTCTTAAACAATGCCCATTTTATTTATGAACCGTTTGTAAAATTACATTACCAAATCTACTGTTAAGGGCCAAAGCCAATCTTCACAAACCAAACCAAACCAAACCAAAAATGTGAGGAGGTATGTTCCTGTGCAAAATGCAGCAATTAAAAAAAGCAACAAAGAAAGCTAATTTTTATAGACAACAATAATAAATACATTTAATAAAGTTTTCCCCAACCTGGTACCTTCACAACATTTTAGATTATAATTCACAGAATCCCCTGTCAGTATAGTCATCTCACCAGGAATTATGGGATCTGCAGTAGAACTGGTTCTCACACTGAGAACTATTATTTCAAAGACAGAAAGATGTGGAGAAATTCTTTACATACATTTCTGTATCATGGAATGATGTTGTTGAATATTCCTTGTTGAAATAATTGTAGCACTGATCACACACACGAGCTGGGTTTTCCTTGCAAGCTTCCACAACCATTTTCTTGGTGGAACAGGAACTGCACACCAGCCGCCCACAACGCCTGCAGTGATGCCTTCTATTAAACTGAGACATAAAAGGAGACATTTGAATGAGCAATGGCATTCCTGCAGTTACTATTTAATCCAGGCAAGAAATCTAATCTTGGGATCTTTTGTAACAAATTTGACTGGCAAAACTGCTGTAAAAAGGGCTCCAAGGACACTAGAGTAATACTTATTCAAGAGCTTTTGTTACATACTCATGCCCAGTTCTGGTATTCAATTACCATTGTAAAGCGTTCCGTTTTGCAAACCATGCATGTGACTTCAGTGTCATCTGGGATCCACTGCTGTTTTGGTGGGGGATTCTCTGGTGGCACAAAGTCCTGAGCGGAGGCAGCTTGCTGGAGGCTTTTCTCTCCTGGGTTGGAAGAATGTGTTGTATCTTAAAGATACAGAAGAGACAAACCAAAGCCAATGTAGAATTGAATTACTACGATCATAAAGACCAGATAATGCACTGGGTGTTCTATTGCAGAAGACAGTGTCCTTAAAAATTTCTGTCCCCCATTACCAACAGAAAGATTGCTCATCATTCCAGTCACATAAGATCATCTTGCAGACAAGAGAGAAGTAATATATGCCAATATTTGCTCCATCAGCATAGCATTCGTATTTATCTGAATGGAAGAGTAGGTTTTCCTCCAAATCTACCTTAAGAATGAGAAGTTTGTCTTAGAATCACAGAAAGTATGACAATAGAAGCAAGCTACTTTTTCCTGCCTAATCTTTCCTTTTTGGAGAGGGCCAACTTAGTTTTGGTTAATCTAGTTTTTAAGAAATGAAAATGCATGTGGATATATACACAGAAAACTCACACTGGCATATTGGAAAACTTTACTATTTGTCTTCAACAAAATTTGGCAAACTGCAATACTAATTTCTCAGAATTACCTTCTAATATACACAATTATTTCAAGGTTTTGTTTGGAAACAACCAAAGTGATAACTGGGCAATTATATGCCATCATTTATCTGAAAAGTACAGGCTTCCCAGAAAAGAAGTGTCAGAAAATACAGCTACTTTGGTATCTACTGCACAGAAAATTAAGAAATTTACAAACAGTTAAAAATTGTTCCAGATGAGTTAAAAACTACTGAGATTACATTATGAAATGAAAACAGACTTGCTGCCATTTGAAAAGCAAAACTTAACATCTGCTGCATTGAATATTATACCCTTTGCCCTAAAGTTTGTAGCACTTAATCTGTCAGCAGATAAAACTGTTTACAAAAAACTGAACATCAATTATTATTATTATTATTATTATTATTATTATTATTATTATTTTGTTATTTTATTCAATTTAAACCCTGGCTACTCCAGATCAACACTGGGTGGTTCACAAGAAAGCAAGATACGATAACAATATAGTACAAAATAGAGAGAATAGAAAACAAGATGGTGAACCCAACCAACATCAAAAACAAATACAAACTTATCTGCCAAGGGGCTTCAAACATCCTAGCTAGCCCAAGGCCTGAGGGAACAGCCAGGTCTTTAAGGCCTTCGGATTGCAGCACCACATTGTAATAATTGCTATACTTTTTCTCCAGTCATAAAAACAAACAGAAACAGAAAAACAAAAACATTAGAACAGAGTTTGGGGGTTAAACCTTTTTCTCACCAGGAAAACTAGCTTGAAATTGCTCTGTTGATTCTGACTTAGACAAGGTGTCGGATTCAGGTCCCAAACACAAACTCTCTTGAATCTGAATAAGAGAATCTAAGACAAGAAGAGAATGCTGTTAAGAAATTGGGCAACTATATTTATCTGTAAAGATTAGAACAACTTATTCAAGAAATGCTCATTCAAAATTGGATCAGCTCATGTGATGGAAGTGACAACAGCTTTTGTACAGATTGCAGACAAATAATTCATCAAGACTATGGTTCAGATATGTCTCCAAGTAGGAGGAGGAAGATTGATACGTAGGGATTTGTATGTACTTTTTAATATATTGTTTCCTCAACATCCTTTAGCTTTAATTTACTACTTTTTGTTTTATAAATGCAGGCTCTGCTATAGAAGAAGCAGTAGCAATACAGTAGTAGCTTCTGTTATAATAAAGTTAGCTGTTTCAAAGAACATGAGATAGAAGACTTATTAGTTTCCATATAGGGTCCCAGTACCCATGACAATTTTCTCCATTTTCCAAGTGGTCCAACTCCCATAATTCATGTGCCCACACAACCGTCCTTGAGAATTTTGTGGGGTGAAGCCCATACATCTCTGTGAAGTTTTAAGGCTGGGGAAAGTGGCTCTAAGCTATGAAAGTTAAAGAGCACATGAACTTCCCCCCCCCCCATACTAGTCACATTTTGGGGGTTTATTTATATGTCAACTTGTATTACCGCACCATCTCCCCCAAGGGGGACTCTGGGCGGTTATATCTTTTATATATATATCTTTTATATATAGTTCATATCTTTAGGACTAGAGTGGAAGAAAAATCTGGGTGAAGAGAAATGTCTGACTCATTATTTAATTTATCTTTCTGCAATGCAAAACAGAAAACAGAAATGCTGACAAAACAGAGAACTAGGGGAAAAATGATGAACCAGGAGTATGGAAGAAACACAAAATGTGGTACTCTCTGTCCAGTCACTTCCACTGGTCTCAGATAAATCAAAATATCCAGATATGACTCAAAAACACCCCAGCAACCCCCTGCCCCAACAAGAGAAATTAGCATGTTTTCTTCATCATGTTTTTAGCTACAACAGGACCTTTTTTTAAAAATGAGACAAATGCTAAGAAAAAAGAGCCAATCAGGAAGAAGAGAAAGGCACCTCCCTATGGGAATTAATTTCTTCCGTGTTTGGTTTTTCTTCTTTTTTTGTTTTGTTTTTTGCTCAGTTCCAATTTCTGCTGGCAAATGTTTACTATTCCAGCATCTTTTGGATCCTAACTCACTTATAAGTCTTCTATTGAAGCAATTTCCTATAATTTTAATGAGTGGATCCTTTGGAGGTAATGTCTTGATTCATCACTAGTTCTGACTAGACTGTGTTTTGTTTTGTTTTGTTTTGTTTTCTATTGATTTCCTTCTGAGGCTCAGGACTTTTCTTTTCTACTAAGTTTTCCATCTGAATTTTTCTAGATCAATTTTCCCTAACTTTCCCCCGAATGTTCAGAAACTGATCTCTCAGAATAGGTGGCAATATTTTCCTTGCCTACTTCCTCCCTTACTTTCCTTAATGTTCAAACTACACTGCTATAAAAACTGGGAACATAATATTTATCACTGATTTATTCACTGCTTATGCCCCAGCAGTCAAAAGACACTTGGCAGTACACAACACACTTCTACCTAACATAGTCTCAATAAACAGCACTTAAGAACATCCATGGCAAAACAAGTAGTAATAGCATGTAGTACACACATACTAAAATGACAAGAGCAACATCCAACCCCTCCACTGTCCCTAAATGTCATCCTAATTAAGCCAAAATATATGCCCTCTGGAACAGTAATCCTCCAGAAGGCAATCGCTGTTAGGGCAAATCTTGCCTCAAGGCTCTTCCACACTGGAGGGGCCACGACTGAGAAGAAACACCACCTCCTAGCCGCAGCCCCCACACATCATGGAAGTGGAGAAGCCCTAAAATTAAGCAAGAATTAGAACTGCTCCTCATTTTGCTTGCTAAAATTTCTGCAAGTTTGTTCATCGATTTATTTAAAGAATTTCTATGGCTGCCCAACTTGAACAATGTGACTCTGGACGGCTTACAACAAACAACCAGGATAAAAACAGCAATAAAAAATAATAGTCAATAATATGCAACCTGGCTCACATTCATACCCAATTCTAATGGGAACTTACTCATCTCAGCCCCAACACTTGGGGAACTAAGCAGGGTCGGAGCTTTAAAGCTTAATTATCATAATAATTATATTTCTTTTTCTTTCTTTTCTGTCTGAATATGTTTTTCTCTCCCTTAAGAGTCACATGCATATAATTGTTCAGCTGTTTTCTTCAATTGCTAATATACATTTTCTCCCATCTCATAAGTCTGCATACATTCTCTACTATACATCAACAGTTCTGCAAATATTTTACAATAGACTGAAAAGCTGTCTCTAGTCGTTCAGAAGAGCCATTAAAAACTCAGTTTTTCACCGTCACTGATGGGAGATTTTCAAAACAGTCACCTGATCTCTTCTCTTTTAAAGAAAATGGAAAGTCAAGAGCTTTCCCAGCATACTTGGAGAGCAATGCATCAATGTCTTCTGTGCTGAAGCCTATCTTCTGCCCAACCAAGAGCTGGTGCAACATCTGCACAGCCACAGCTGCCCAATCCACTTTCATGTTCATCAACAGCTGTTCCAGCATGAGCAGTGGCTTACAGGAGAGATGGGAATAGTTAGCCCGGGAAGGCTCAGGAAGAGTCAGCAATACCTTGAAAAAGGAGAGAAAGGAATATCATGACCTAGTGAGAAAAGAACCTGCAACTATAGAGAGCCACAAATAGTCTTGCAGCATGTTCTTGAAAACATCTCTGCTACTTACCTTGGATCCCACGTAAAGAGCCTGAATTTCATTCTGGCGCATAACTGTCAAGTGCTTGTAGAAGTATGTTGTGAGATAATCCGCAAGGAAATGAGAAGCTGCTAAGCTAGGATGTCTATCAAGACACCGTTCACTTATGACAAACTGAATGTCTGGATCTTCTATCCTTTGCAAGAGCTACAAAGAAAATTACACACACACACATATACACTTTGTACAGATTTTAATGGACCATGTCAACACAACGTATTTTTTTGCCTAGGCAGATGTACCTTCTCCCTTTCTAAGGCAAACACTTTTCAAAGTCTTAAACAGTTTGGACAACAATTTCTACCTTCATCAATTCCCTCCACCATATCAGAGCTACTTGAAGCAAGTTGTTTCACCCTCCTGCATACATACTGTATTTGTATACTAGGGTGACTAGTTTGTTAGACTGATGCTGCAAAAACAAAACAAGACGCTTAATACACATTCAAATAGCTTCTCTCTAAAATAATAATGTATATGCAAAGAAAGTATAGCAAAATTGAGTGATATATATATATATATATATATATATATATATACATACACACACACACACACACACACACACACACACACACACAAAGACACACACACACGTGTGTGTTTGTATGCTCAAATATGTTATGGACTACAATTCTGCCTCTCTGTTGCATCACAAGTTCATAATCACTGTCACAAACTTCCTATCTCTGAGATTCAACTGTCTGGAAATTTGCTCAATCTTTTCCTTTCCTAATGAAATATTTACAAATTGCTCAAGGTCTTAAGGCAGCACAGCAGCTATCCCAACCCCCTCCACATCCAAAGCCAGCCTTTTGGCACCTGAAGAAAAAGCAAACTGCACCCAACCTTCGAAGCACGTGTCCCTCTTCAAAGCAGGAAAGAAAGGATCCTGGAATACCTGAGAGGCCACTTACCTGGAGAGCCTTTTCCATGTCTCCCATTTCCAACAAATGAAGGAGGTGCTCCTGGTGAAGGCTGATTAAATGATCCCTCGGGATAGAATATAAGTGACCCCATTCTTCACATAGTTCATAATCCTGGTATAAAAATAAAGAGCCCTTAGAGACTATAATTTGAAAAGTCTAAAGACAAAAGTGTTGGGCAAGGCTGCCTGCTCGTTCTACAGATGGCTTTCCCCAAGCTGGTGCCCTTCAGTTGCATCTGATGGGACTTCCGGTAAAAGACAGAGTCTCTATTCCTGGCAACTGACTGGACAAGTCCCTGCAGTTTTCTGGCCAGGATTTCTTGAAAGTGGTTTGCCACTAACTTCTTCTTAAGGCTGAGAGTGACTGGCCCAAGGTCATGCAGCTGGCTTTGTGCCCAAGGCAGGACTAGAATTCATGGTCTCCCAGTTTCTAGCCTGGTACATTTAACCACTACACCAAACTACCTCCTTAGTCCTTTTCTACTACAGAATTGTTACATGGACCAAAGAAAAAGCCCTGCCTTTTGTCTTTTTAGAAATGGTTGACCACAGTAAGGAAAAGGATGCTGAACTAAATGGAATTCTATTTTGTTTCTGGGCAGAAAGTACACGGGAACAAGCCTCTAAGAGAAAATATGAAACAGTGCTGCAAATGTCCTACCTTTGCTTCTAGAATCATTCCCACAATGGCCTGGGGATCTTCAGTACAGGTCCTCTTCAGATCCTGCCAGTCATGCCACACGTGGACAGCCTGTAGTCTAAGAATCTGATAAAATAAAATCAAACAAAATGGAAGAGGCACCGTTGTAAAAATTATTCTGCAACGCTGACCAGCACCTGAATTTCTTGACTAGTCAAGTTAGTCTCTTCCTGCAGCTTCTTCCAAGTCCTGCTGCCTCCTGAGCTGCCAGGCTCAGGAGATAAAGAGCCCAGTCCATGCCTCTTTTCAATGCAAATAACCTTTCCATTCTTTCTGTCCATGAATTAACTCTTCACTCTCCCTAATCAGGTAACTATCTTCCTGTTCCCATCAGTAGATTTATCCCGTGCAGCTTGGGGAAGTGTCCCTTGTTCCCACCCACATGCTGTTATCAGAATCGCTTGTAAAAGTGAGATGGGCAGCTATATAAATTGGAATGAATGAATGAATGAATGAATGAATGAATGAATGAATGAATGAATGAATGTCAATCTCGTGATCAGTTGCCCTGGCACCATGTCCTGGCTCCAGATCGGAGGGGGGGAGCCTAGTACTATAAACCTGGGTGCTAAAGAACCCAGAGTTACAGACATATGATGACGAAACACCTCTCCCGCCACTCTCTGTCATGGCTGATCAGGATGAGAGCTCCCCTGTGTAAGTATGTTGCTTCTACTACTTAATAAAGTTTTGTATATTGCTGTCATCCTGGCATCTGTTGTCCATTTTATCTACAAAACCTCCCCTGGTGGGTGGTTATTGCCTTCCCCGCAACAGGCACTTAGGCTCAAATTATTCTTTCCTTCAAAATGACAGCTGAACAGCTGCTCCGGGAATAATTCTAAATTTGAAGTGAGCAGCTTCCCAAAAGCAGGAACAGCTATCACTAGGATTTTTTTAATAGCACCATCAATGTATACTACATTTTCCATCAATAAATATATATAAACTAAATATGACTATAGGAAAAAAAGGAGGCAAGAAAATGAAGAGAGAACAGTGGAGATTAAGAACTGTCTCCTGTTCTCCCCCCCCCCAAAAAAAAAAACCCTATATAAATTCTATCTACTTCTCAAGCTGAAAAACTAGATCAACAGAAGGTTATAAACACTTTTTAGGAAACTGTTTTAAACTCTCACATGCCCCAGTAGAAGAAACAATTTATGGAATGCCACGATTCTACTATATAATATACACTTTCATTTGCCAGAAACCCAGGGATCCCATCAAGTAATAACTGAGTATTTTTCTCAGATTTAGATATCTTCCCTTCCACTATCCTTAAAGCTAACATGGGAAAACAAGGGAATTGCATCTTGGAGTGGAGTACTCAATGTTCAAGAAAAGAACTTCTTGAACAAGGATGCATTAGGAAAGGTACATAGACAAAATTAGAGATATGCATTCTAGCTAATAATACATCTCAGTGTCGAAGCACTGGCTTCCAATCACCGAGGTATTACAACCAGTCACTCTCACTCAACCTAGCCAAGATTGCTATTGTGGGGAAAATTGGAGGAGAGTGTTACGCCCACCACCTAAAGAGGCAGAGTATGATACCTGCATACATATTTTAACATCAACCTTGTGGAGGGAGCTTGGCTAATAAAGGGAAAAATAGGAAACAAGTAGATTATGCAGAGAGTAGTAGTAACTAGATAGCGTTGAAGAACTATCAACCTGATAAGTTGACACAGCCACCATAGTCTCCAGTTGGTCAAACCCAGTTCTTATCTGCACTTGAGGTAACAATGCTTATACAGCAGCATGCAGGTGGAAGGAATCTTCTTGAAGGACTAATATGTGTATGTTTATGCTTGGTTAATTAATATTCTTTATTAATTACATGAAAATTAGTTAATGAATATGTACCCAGGCTTGTCAATCAGAAGATCGCAAGTTTGGAGGTTCGAATCCCTAGCCCTGCGTGTGGAGTGAGCTCCCGCACTGGCCCCAGCTCTTGCCAACCTAGCAATTCGAAAGCATGCAAATGCAAGTAGATGAATAGGTACCACTTCGGTGGGTAGGTAACAGCGTTCTGCGCGCGTCATGCGGCCACATGACCGTGGAAGCGTCTTCGGACAGCGCTGGCTCTTCGGCTAACAAACGGAGATGAGCACCGGCCCCTAGAGTCGGACACGACTGCACAAATGTGCGGGGGGAACCTTTACCTTTTTTTACCCTGGAAACATATATATTCTACCTTTTCCTTTCCTGGAGAAGTGCTCAATGATCATTGTCCTTTTTTATGAAACCAAGGAGCATTTTATTAACTCTCTCCAGCTTGTTGGTTATGTTACTTGGAATATTTACCCAACAATCTTTTCTCCATAGGCTCTAGAAAGTTTACCCCTAATAAATAGAAACACTAAAGAATATATGCCTCAACTATTTTCCACATTCATCTCAAAAATGGAGTAAGTGCATGATGAGGGGCAGAAGAGGCAGTCTTCTGTTTTGGCATGCTTCCCAAAACCAAAGCAGGCTTGATGCACAAAAAAGGTTATTTCCATATTCAGCAAGAGAAAGGGACAAAGGAGCTCCGAGAAATACTCTATCCCTAATGCAGAGCTTTCCAAACTTTTCATGTTGGTGACACACTTTTTAGACATGCATCATTTCGCGACACACTCTTACAGCAGGGCATCATTTCGTGACACACTCTTACAGCAGGGCACAAGGCAGGCACTAGGACCTGCACAGAATCCTGGCAGGGCAGGTTTGGAGGCAGCAGCAGCTGGGACACACCCAGACACTGCAGCCGACACACTAACGTGTCCCGACACACAGTTTGGAAAGCTCTGCCCTAGTGCAATGCCTCCATACCTTTTGATAAACTTGAAGCTCCCTGCTTTTGCTCTGCAGATCAAGTTTGAGTTCTTCAGTTACTTCAGGGTCACAGGCACAATAAGCTAAGATTTCCAGACAAGCCTCCAGAGGCCATCTATCCAGACACCGAAGGGCCAATCTGCTCCTCAGCATGGCATCTCTCACTGGAAAGAGGTAATGCCATCCATCCTCACCTGAAAAGGAGGTATTTATATTTATGTGTATTTATATTTTATATAATGCCAAAACATCTCAGGGAGGTATTCACCCGAGCTAGATTTGATCAGCTTGATACAATGGTAAGATTTGGGAGATTTAACAGCATCCCTTATAATGAACGCATTTGTATATGTGGAGCGCCTGAAATTGAGGATATAGCACATATATTATTTGATTGTAATTTGTACAAGAAGGTGAGAGATCTGCACCTTGGCCCATACATTAAGCCAACAACCCACTGGGAATCACATATTAGAACAACATATTTTATGTGTGGCCAAGACCCAAAAATAACATATAATACAGCACTCTATTTAAGCAAATCAATATGCTTGAGATCTACATATGTGGGGTTGATCGGGGTAAACTGTAGGGGTGACATGGAAATATGATGTGTATTTTCACTTATTTACCGTATTTTTATTAACTTCTTACTCAACTTGTCTTTTTATATTAATTTTATATAGAGTTTTATTAACATTTACTGTTTAATCTTGTATTCTGATGTGGCCTAAGGGCTAATCAATAAACTTTGATTGACTGATTGATATTTTATACTGTATGTTTTTAACGATATTTTAATCTTTTATTTTAATTTGCTTGTAAACCGCCCAGAGTCGTTGCAATATGAGTTGGGCGGTAAAGAAATATGATAAATAAATAAATAAAGTTCTCAAAGACAGAGAAGCAGACTGTATTTTAGCTACAAGGGATAAACCTTGCAATGAATAACCTAACACTAATGAAAGTGATTAACAATTATCAGGAACATAGAAAACTTTCTTGCACAAACCATTTGTCCGTGAATTTAGTTTTGGAAACGCCAACTAACAGTTCCACTCCTAAGGGTTTCTTTCCTAATTCTACCTGAAAATACCAGACAGGGCTTTCCAAAGTGCCGCCGCTGGTGACACACTGAGCGGCGGCGACACGCGCGCGCATGGCGACGGCGTGGGGGGGCGTGCGGCGGTGCGCGCATGGCGGCGGCGCGGGGGGGCGTGCAGCGGCGCGTGCGCATGGCGGCGGCGCGGGGGGCGTGCGGCGCGCGCGCGCGCGGTGGCAGCGCGGGAGGGGCGTGCGGCGGCGCGGGGGCGTGCGGCGGCGCGCGCGTGCATGGCGGCCGCCGTGCACGCGCGCGCCACCGCTTCCGGGTGGTGTGGCGACACACCACGCTGTGTGTGGCGACACACTTTTGTGTCGTGACACACAGTTTGGAAAGCTCTGATACCAGAGATTGCACATGGGTCCCCAATGCAAAACATATGATCAATTAGAGAGAGATATAGCTTTCCCTTTCACTATCTGCCTGTCTGCCTCTCTCCTTTTATAAATCAGTAATAATTTAAGGAACATTTTTTCTTCCAGAATTTATTTTCATTTCTCCTTTACCCTTTGCCACCTCAACGAGTCTATTTTTCATGGATTGCTAGAAGACACAGCATGAGCCTGTTGCTAGAGTTTATGGCTGAATGCATTTTCCCTCAAAAAGTTAGAAGATCAAACCATCCATTTGCAACCTCATATCCAAGACACCATTGTCTAAAGAAAAAGTATAGATTTTTACCATCAGCAGTGGCGCAACTCAATACAGCATCCCGCACGGTGATTAGCTCTTTCATATCCTGGCTGTAGAGATCCAAGATTTTGAGGGCCCTGGGCCAATCTCTAGCTGTGAGGGCTTGTTCAAAGGTCTCCATTAACACTTCAACAGCTGTGGAGGAATGCAATCCCAGGAAAAGCAAGGAGACGTAAGACTTGCCACAAAGCTCACTAGCCAAACCAATTCCTTTATCCTGAGGATCCTGTAGAGGCTCGAACATAGTAAGAAGAAAGCTCTCTAGAAAGGGGAACTCCTTTAACAATACTTCACATTCTTTGGAAATCTGGTCCATAGACAAGGGTGCTTCCCGTTTTCCTCGAAACTCCATCCATGATAGGCTCTGTTTGGGTGTTTTTTGCACCTTTAATGCACTAAGACAAGCCATGGTAGCTGTCAGTTTTGACTGAGATTTTAGAAAATTGAGGGTGGAAGCTGTGAGTGAATGCTGGCTATGATCAGGCAGAGAAGGGATGGGATTATTGGAAGTGTCCTCAGAATCCATGGCTGGATTATGGACTGGAACCTCAATATCAGGCAGATAATGATATGCGTGCAAATGTGCTAGGCTACTAATGTTTGTCAAAAGGGATCTAGTGTGGTTGCTTTGCATGCTGGTGCAGAGAGGCAATGCCTTACAGCAACAGTTGATGATCACTTGCTGCACATTTAAATTCAGTTCTTCTTTAGCTAGCAGCGAAGACAACCTGCAGATTTGAGAACACATAATAATAAATTTGGCCTTATACAGTATTATATCTCCCACATTACACAAAAGGAAAACCAGGTTTGTTATGGATGAGTATATGTCACTGAATACATATCAAACATTCCCAAATAAATATACCCATTAAGCATCTAAACACATAATGCTTGAAGAAACATGGGCACTGTAGTTGAACTGTTTGTGATTAGTCATAATTTAACTAGAACACTAGGATCATCCAAGAGTTTTGTCATACATTATTTTATCTAAAATTTCTTTAAAAAAACACATTAAGGATTTCTTTTAAAAAAAACACATTAAGAAACTCCAAAGAGATACTCCACAGCTGTTGCAAGTAATTGGAATTAGAAGGAAATGTGCATATTAATCATCATGTTTTGGGCGGAAAGAAATTACATATTGAAAACTTTCACATGCAATTAAGTAATTGCCATACATTTTTCTTGGATTTAACACAATAAATTATAGGGCATAGTATGAATAACCTGATTTAACGCTTCCAGCTCTTGCCAACCTAGCAATTCAAAAGCATGCAAATGCAAGTAGATGAATAGGTACCACTTCGGTGGGTAGGTAACAGCGTTCCACGCACGTCATGCCGGTCACATGACCTAGGAAGCGTCTTCGGACAGCGCTGGCTCTTCGGCTAAGAAACGGAGATGAGCACTGGCCCCTAGAGTCGGACACGACTGCACAAATGTGCAGGGGGAACCTTTACCTTTTTTATATAACAAGTACTTCCGTATGGATGACTGGCAGATCAGGGAGTGGACCATGCAAAAATGCATCTCTTTATTATGCTTGTTTTCACCTTGTCAGAAATATTATTTCAGAAGATTTTTGTGCCATAAGTAACATAGGTTAATTATGAAGCTCTTTTGATATTCTCTGCTATAAACCCTAATTTCCCTAGTACAGTATACAAAAACAGACGTTGAGAAAGATTTTATCTTTTATCCTGACATCTAGCATTACCTCCAAAGAACAAAGTAACTTTATTCTCAATTCTACATTTCAGGATTATGTACTAGGACATGTATAAGTTACTTTGTTCAGATCCCATACAGGAAAAACACATTAATGTTTAGAGCAGCTAAAACAAAATTACTTTATGTCAGTGGAAAACTATGTATATAAACTACTCTACTGAGATACCTCACACTGCTGTTACTACAACAAAAACATGCCAAATCATTTAATAGCAATTGTATTTAGATGATTCCAGAGTCTTTTGTAACAAATGTTTGGCAATATACTGTAAATTCAACGCAATACAGGTAGTCCTCATTTAGCAACTGCAGTTGGTTCTGGTGACACGGTTGTTAAGCAAACCGCGTGACTGAGCGAGAGAGAGATGCTGTGAAGATCACTGGTTGCTGCTGTCTCATTCAGATAAAGTTCTCTCGTGCAGCTACACCAGAGTTACTCTCACTATGGTGTGTGTTGTTGTCAGGTGCAGAAATTTGGGCGTAAGTGTGCATATTGGTTGGGAAATAATTTTTTTACTACCGTTTATTATTGTTGCATTTGTGAATAGTCGCTTTCTGAGGCAGTTGCTAAACGAGGACTACCTGTAATATTTCCAAAACAGCATGTTCAGCCATTGAGTACCTATATGTGAAAGACACTTACCTGTCAGGGGCAATCTGCTTTTCAAATAGAAGCTGGGATAGCAAATGAGAAGGACTTTGTTGGAGCAATATGAATGGATTTCCAACTTGTATCTCTGCAGACTGATCTAGATGCAAAAAAATGTTATTAAAAAAATAATGTATTGATTGGGCTTCATTTCATTGTATGTCCCGAAATCCATCTTCCACATCTCACACCATGCAGTAGTGCTGAGAGCTTGTTATGATCTTTACAATATTCCAATTTCTGCTATGCATCTATAAATTAGTTTATAGATTTCACCTATTTTAATAAAATACAGTTAAAATAGCTGAATAGTTCAGTGTGATCTTATAAAACTCAAATATAGACAAAAAACTAATGTAATCATTTAAAGTTCCTATTAATACGTTAATTTTTCCACTGTTTATCAATCTGTTTTCTTTCATTATTAAAAGTGGGTCCTCTTGAACTAAAACCTACATACCTTGCTTCAATAGGGTGCAATCTCTCACCTATTTCTGGAGTGAGGCTTCGAAAGACAATGGCAGCCAGCTTGTTAATATAATCAAAAAATGTCTGTACATAGGCAGTCTGCACAGAGCTCTCCTGCATGGTCAGGGCGTATTGGTCCAAGATTTTTAGGAGATGTTTGATCTGACTGAAAACTGGATGTGCCTCTAATTCTGCTGGTTTCAGAGAAGCTTGTTCTACCAAAGAAGCAAGCAGACTTCCTTTGGAATCTATAAAAACAAAAAGGATTAGATATTACATATCTAAAGGTCCCAACACTTTCCACCAATAAGGGAAATCTTGCAGAGATCTCCCACATTTGCAGTAATACTAAACCCTGAAGAATTAAAGAGTGGCTATTATATTTATATTTTTCTATTTCAAGGATTTAAAGTTCTTTTAGTGTTTGAAATGTTAATCCTATTTTAACTGTGATTCTATTTTTGGAAGCTGCCCTGAGCATTGTGCAGGTGAGGAATAAATCTAAACACATACATTTCATACCAGATTATAGAGTTAACATTCATGAGCAAAAATTCATTCAGCCACATACTGACCTGAAAAATCTTCTACATGTGCCAGATTTTGCAGGATTTCATCAAGGTGGTGGGACAAAACAAGCTGATTAGTAATACAATCTGCAGTGAGATCTGGGTAACAGGTCTGCAGCAAATCCACAATGCTGCAGTGAAAATGGCAACTTATTTGCTCATCGGAAATTTCTGTTAGGAAAAAAAAGGAAAACCCATTAATATAACATTTCAGTCTCATTTGTAACATTAAACAGATATGCAAAAACACATGAAGGAAATTAAATGTCATGAATGGGGTGAAATGATGAATTATTTTAAAAGCTTCCTATAATCAGCTCTCTGTGTGGTTCACACACCAGAGTTTACAGTTCAGCACTAACTTAAAAAGGAGGGGGAGGAGGAGGGGGAGGGGCAGCAGCAGAAGCAGCATATGTAAGGAGGTACAGAAAATGGACAATGCTCTAAATCAGTGTTTTTCAAACTTGGCAACTTTAAGATGTGTGGCTGGGAATTGAATCCACACACCTTAAAGTTGCTAGGTTTGAAAAACACTGCTCTAAGCTTTCCAAAATGGTACTTCCACAAGTACCATTCTGGCAACTCTGAGCTGGCAACTAGGGAACCAGCTGGTAATCAAGCAAATCTATCTTGGTGCTGAGTCTTCTAATTGCTGGGCCTATATAATTGTATATGTAAGTAAGGAATTGTTTTGTTGATACCAAAGGCATCTACAGTATGTTCATGATGTAAGTTGTGAACCAGTTACTGTTGAGGTATTCTTAACGGTGATCTAGATATGCAACTGGTTGAAGGTAATGGGAGATGCGGCAACATAGTGGCAGGCATTGGCTACTACAGAGTATAGTATACATAATGGGATATTTTAATATATATGCATTTATACCCTATCAAGCTCTAAAACCCAGTTTGGCTGAATGTATTTAACTTTCTGTCTGCCTCCATTTTTATTTTTTTTCGTGCCAGACAGAATTTTACAGGTGTCTGGGGCAGCAGGAAGGACATCACAACACAAGTTCCACAACTTAAGTGCCTGCATGTGGCATCAGAACACAAGAGTGAAAGGGCAGGGGTTGTGTTGTGACATCACAGCGCACATCATTTTTCCATTGTCATGGCTGGCTGCGAGTACCTGTATTTACATCCCACTTTTCCTAGCATTTCAAAGTTTCTAGCAATAATTATAACACAAAACTCACATAAGCAATAAAAAAGAAAACCACTTTAAAAAGTAAAAATGTTAAAAATCAGTAGGAAAAGGTTAAAAACATTCAAAGGAATTACACAATGAAGCAATACAATAAAACCATATCCTGAGGATGAGGAAGAGCAATGAAAAACAGGAGGCTAAAGATGTAGATCTTCCTGAAAAGAAAAATCTTCATCCATGAAAAGATGGCCACTCACTTAAAGGGGCCCTGATGAGCCTCCTTAGGAAGCAGTGCCAGAATACAACTGGAATAATGGTGAATGGTGCAAGTGTGAATGAACTAATGACACAAAGCAACACAATTACCTGATTTGGGCTGTCCTTGTGATATATTGATAATTTTACTTATTTGTTGAAGAACTGCTGGGAAACCTTTCATGCCATCAGGATTCTGGAGAGCAGAATCAAGTCTTCTGCCTGTCATTAGATATAGATGACAATCCAGGGAGAAGACTTATTAGCAGAATTATATACATGCTTTACCACTGTTTTCCTTACTTAACTTCTCTGCATTTTTAAAAAGACCCCAGCACTAAACAGAAGAGGGAAATTTACCTTTGATTTCAAGGCTATTCTGCAATTTTCTCTCTGCTGTTTCTAAGAGATGCTTGCAGGTTTTCCATAAATTGCACTGAGTAGTTGCCAAATCAAATATGGCCATAGCAGAGGGACAAAGGTCTTCCAGAACGTTATTCAAAGGGTCAGTACATTCCAGCTGGATGCTGCTAGTCCAGAAGTTCTCTTGGAGCACGGGTACAAGGCCTTCTGAAGGGGCAAGCAATTTATCCGTAACATCCGAAATGGAGTAAAACACCATCCCTTGGGAAACCAAAAATGAAAGCTATACAAATGGATTACTTATTACAGGTTTTCAATCCTGAAGACTTATTTAGTCTTTTCTTCCACTTCCTAACTTTTTAATGTTTATTGTGGTTTTGCTTGTAACTGAGCAGAGCACAGCCACTGCTTTTCATTTCGCTGTTTCCAATAGCAGATGTCTTGCCAGTTATAGTGGCTTGGACCTAGAAAGGTAAAGGTTCCCCCCGCACATTTGTGCAGTCGTGTACGACTCTAGGGGCCGGTGCTCATCTCCGTTTGTTAGCCGAAGAGCCAGCATTGTCCGAAGACGCTTCCACAGTCATGTGGCTGGCATGATGTGCGCGGAACGCTGTTACCATCCCACCGAAGTGGTACCTATTCATCTACTTGCATTTGCATGCTTTCAAATTGCTAGGTTGGCAAGAGCTGGAGCTAGTGCGGGAGCTCACTCCGTCATGCGGGGCTAGGGATTCGAACATCCGAACTTACAACCTTCCGATCGACAAGCCTGGCGTCTTACCCGCTGAGCCACCATGCCCCTTAAAGTGTGGCTAGTCAGTGGTTAATCTCTGTATTTAAGGGGCTTGTACTTATTAGCTAATCATAGTACTATCTGCACAGCCTCTCACCACTGCACATGTTTTCTTGCTAACTCCATGATGTTGAGATCCTACTTCATCTACCTCAGTGTGTCAACCCTATTTCTGATGCCAACAGAAATTCTGATACTGCTAAGAGTAAAGTTTGGCAAGTTAAAGTTGGCAAGAGCTGGGGCAAGTGTGGGAGCTCACTCTGTCACGCAGGGCTAGGGATTTGAACCTGCGAACTTGTGATCTTTCGATCGACAAGCCTGGCGTCTTACCCGCTGAGCCACCACACCCCTAATTACTTTCTGGTAGGTATGTATAAAACACACCTATGGGAATTGAAGATTCTGGAGAAGTCTAACCTATTTCACGCATCTGGACCATCTGAACTCAATTCTGAGTTTTAAAATTGCATACTGAAATGTGAATATTAAGAAATGTGCATATAAAATATATATTACAGAAAGATATGTACACAACTTGCATGTCAGGAAAAGCCGTTTATAAAAATAAATTCAAAATGGCCTGTTACTTTTTTTACAGTTAGCAAAATGATGTTGACATTTGGGAGAATGAGCCTAAATGCAGGCAAAACTGCAGAAAATGGCTGCAGACTGATCTACTCATCCCCACACAGAACTACATCATAATTTGGTTCATCGCCTTTACTATGCATGCACTGTTGGTAGGAATGAAAATACTTCCCTGCAAGATTTTGAATCTTGTAGAGTGTCTAAGGTTAAGGGGCGTGGTGGCTCAGTGGGTAAGATGCCAGGCTTGTCGATCGGAAGATCGCAAGTTCGGAGGTTCGAATCCCTAGCCCCGGGTGACGGAGTGAGCTCCTGCACTTGCCCCAGCTCTTGCCAACCTAGCAATTTGAAACCATGCAAATGCAAGTAGATAAATAGGTACCACTTCGGTGGGAAGGGAACAGCGTTCCGCGCTCGTCATGCCGGCCACATGACCGTGGAAGCGTCTTCGGACAACGCTGGCTCTTCGGCTAACAAACGGAGATGAGCACTGGCCCCTAGAGTAGGACACGACTGCACAACTGTGCGGGGGGAACCTTTACCTTTTTTTTATACAGTATATACACAGAAGGTGATCAGGAAAAAAAATGAGGAACAGAAGCCAATGATAGAGAAAACATCCTTCAACTAAGGACTTCTAACAAATAGGGAAGTGAAACCCTTTCTTACTGCAATTCTCACAATATCCCGAACCTGTCTTCCATATAGTAATTAATCACTTGAAGGGAAAGAAAGAGATTCAACAATTTATCTACACAACTTTTGTGTCATTAGGCAATATACAGACCACTAACTTTCTATATTCTCCATCTCATGCAAATATAATACATAGTGAGCTGAAATTTAATTCTCTTGAAGTTACATATGTACCATGCATAGTCTCTGCTACATGTGAAGTCTCATTTTCCAGACCCTCCTTTCATTTCTGACTGTTAAAATCAATATAAAATTTTACCAGCTGCTGCTGCATTTCCAATAGCCTGTAGAGTTGAACGCCCACTGCCAGTCTGTTTTAGGGTTCCAGATCCTTCAGATGACTGGTGCTCAATCTTGTCTTCCACTTTTGCTAGCTCCCCAATCACTTCTTGGTAACGCTCCAGGAAAATTAGTTCACCATAGGAAGCAGAAGTCTCCAAATCAAACATAATAGCAACCTGATATTATAGAGTTAAGAGGCAATGGATGCTTATTAGGTAAGATTTTAAATATATTTAAAGATTCTTCACAGAAAAAATAATAAGCTCAACTTTATTCCAATAAATCTTTCTAATAATTTCTCTGGAAGGATACAGTCAGAGAGAAGTTTTTCAAGGCAGACTGATCAGCAAAATATACAGATTTCTACTGGGTGACTCATTCTCCTGATAGGGTTTTTCCCCCAACTTCCTTTAATTTTATTATGATTTTTAAAATTTCAAGAAATCATTTTCTGTCTGGGTGGACAGACCTCTACCATTTTCTCTGCAGAAACAATGGTAACTAAAATGTTAATCCAGACTAATTTTGGATTAGGTTTCTAGGTTGAGGTGCTCCATGTCAGCCCTTCTGCCATTGACAGAAATGACAAAAATACATCCCACTTCGCTCTACTTGGCACGGTGAAGACAGTACATCCCCAAGACACTGCTTGGCATACATAGTAGATGTATGTATGTACATGTATCTACATACATGTAGATACATACATGTATCTACATACATGTAGATTATTGCAATGCGCTCTACATGGGGCTACCCTTGAAGACTATCCGGAAGCTACAGCTGGTGCAGAATGCAGCCGCGCGGGCGATTTTAGGTGCACCAAGATCCGCACATATAACACCTTTGCTCCACGAGCTGCATTGGGTGCCGGTTTGCTTCCGGGTACAATTCAAGGTGTTGGTTATCACCTTTAAAGCCCTACATGGCATGGGGCCAGAATACCTGAGGGACCATCTTATCCCCATATTATCGACCCGCCCCACCCGATCGTTCAGAGAGGGCCTGCTACGAGCCCCATCAATTAAAGAATGTCATCTGATGGGGGCTAGGAGGCGGGCCTTCTCTGTAACGGCACCCACTTTATGGAACACCTTGCCCCCAGAGTTGAGACAGATCCCCTCCCTCCCGACCTTTAGGAAAGAACTGAAGACCTGGTTCTGCCGCCTGGCATGGGAGGGAGGAAACGATAGTTCCTCATGGGGGTGGTTAATCCCGTAATTTTATAATGCCCTTCTTTTATTAATACTATCTCCCACTTGGATTTTTATATCTATTTATTATATTAATTGTATAAATTGTTGGTTTATATACAGTATTTTATATTTCATGTTTTTATCTAATTATTTTTATTGTAAACCGCCCAGAGTTCCCCGTTGGGGGAGATGGGCGGTTATATAAATTAAATAAATAATAATAATAATAATAGTGCACATGGAGTAGATCAGAATAATGGGATATGGATTTCTAGAGGCTCTGTGGAGAGAGCAGAGATTTATAGTAACATCCAGGAATCCAAGTGGTGTCTGTCTAATGAGTTTCTATGCCATTACCTGATGAGCTTCTATGTAATTTCCTCTCAAGATGCATGCAACAAGAAGAGATTCTGGTGGGGAAAGCATGGCTGGGATGAGGGAATTCTCTGGAGGCTTTATCCAATATTCTGTATCACTACAGTCAGAGAACGTGCCAGGACTGCCTTCTAAGAACAAATAAACAAAAAATGCCATAAACATTATTAGGATCACTTTCCTTCCCTGAGGAAAATACAAATACAAGGAGGAATGGTTTCACAGTTCCAGTCAACATCAGATGGTTGCAAAATATAAGGGGGAAAGCTTACTTTGTTTCTTTTTTTAGTTTTAAAGTGTAATTGTTGCTCTTTAAAGTTGCTGTTCCCAGAGTAGCAATCAATCAATCAATCAATCAATATGTTAATTATAAAATCGAAAGTCACACTATCAAAACAGAGATCGAAAACTGAACTGACAAATTCACAAGCATTTACAGAAGAAGAAAACTCAGCCATAATTTAGAAATAGAAGCTGCCACTGGAAATATGCAAGAGAAAGGGCAAAGCCTTTGAAAGAGGGAGCATGTGTGAAGCATCTCTTTCCAAACTGTTAATGCCAGCTTGCTTGCAGGGCTTGTTCAACTGTACTGGAAGCTGCCCGTGGCTATTTCCGCATGGGGCAGCATGCACAATCTGCTCGGTTTTGCTTTCTTCCCAGCAACTGCACCTTTATGCATAGATAGTTGGGAACAACTTTCAAAGCAACTGTATGGACTTTGCAAATGAGTGGGTTGCTTTAATGAGCAAACATGAGGTGCTTTGTAAAACACATTTAA
Source organism: Charina bottae (assembly GCA_023362775.1). Taxonomy (NCBI): domain Eukaryota; kingdom Metazoa; phylum Chordata; class Lepidosauria; order Squamata; family Charinaidae; genus Charina; species Charina bottae. The sequence continues at coordinate 149,714,592 of JALMGJ010000001.1, forward strand.
AGACTTTGCAAACCCTCTTAGGTAAGCGTTCTTGGGACAGAAGCAACATGGGGTTCCATGGCCAAGAAAGCTCTTCCATACCTGATGTGCTGGTGATACTTAATTCACTGCTTGTGCTCTCCAGAGATGGGCTTGAGGTTCTTTTCTTGTGGCCTGAACCAGAACAAAAAGGAATAAAGAGAAAAGTTGGCTGAAGCACATCACTTCATTTTCATTATTATAGTGTCTACAGGAGTAATTGAGAGATCGGTGCTAAAACAAAAGATTATCCAGTCTGGAGAAATGTCTTATATTGTTACCTTGGGCTGGCTTAGAGAACTCATATGGAGAGTACTGTAAGTTGTTCTGTGTTAGGATATTCTGTACAATTTGTCCAATTAGTAAAAATTCTTATTTCACACACTGGCCTCATATACTAACTTCATGACAGCACAGCCACTGCCAAAAATATCCAACATTGGTCTACAGACTGTGCAAATACAGGGTATAACACAGGACAAGGTATACTTAAAACATGCTGCCATGAAACAAAATGTTTTACAACAGCTTAGCTCACACTTGAAGGACTTTTTCCTCTCCGATATTCTCTATAAGACGTAATTTTTTATTACACATCATGTGCTAGTATAATTATACTATATATAATTATACACAGAGAACCATTCCTACCCTGTTCTTTAACCACTGCAGTACTACGTGGCAATTTTCTTATTTCTAAGAAGCAAATTCACTTTTAAATTCAGCTGCAGTAAACACAACTTGGTTGTCTTGGATAAAGCAGTCCTTCTTAAACATTTCCGAACAGTATTTCCAACCCAGCTATTCCAGGTGTTTGGATTAATTGGAACCTTTTGTTGAAGGAGAGCTAAGAAGATGGGACTTTGATCACAAACATTTTAGCTCCATGGAGCCTATTCAGAAGCATCCCGTAATTTTTTCTTTTTATTTGTCTTTGCACCTAAGTCTATAGTGAATACTGAATATAGCATAATTTATTTTCTCATAATGAATGTTAGATACCCCCAATTTAAGACTCCAGTTATGAACCAGCATGGGTCATAGGATACTGTAGTGAACAAAGAAGATGGCCTTGAAGGACAGAGGGAAGATCCGCCACCAAGGCCACGATCAGATAAACGAAACTTGAGCCCAGGCCTAGAAAGTGGTTTGCGAAAACACCTCAGACAGCAGCCCCACCCACCCCAATTCTCATGAAGATAAAAGAGGGAGCAAACGAAGCTCATTCAGACTTGCAAGATTGATGTAAGGCAGACCAAACTAAGAAACAGACACTGTGTAGACCTAAAGCTACTTTTATTAGAACAACTATAGTAACAGAATCTTGCAAGCCTCAATGTGTTACCTTTCCTACCTCTTTTATCTTCATGAGAATTGGGGTGGGTGGGGCTGCTGTCTGAGGTGTTTTCACAAACCACTTTTTTGGCCTGGGCTCAAGTTTCGTTTATCTGATCCTGGCCTTGGTAGCGGATCTTCCCTGTCCTTCCAGGCCATCTTCTTTATTCACTACAGATATATAGGATAGATAAATGATCAGAATCTCATACAGGCATGACGTTCTGAATGGCAGAAGCAGCAATACATCCGTGACAGTAATATAAGGCTCTTAGCCATTTCTACCACTTTACCTGGCTTTCGTCTTTGAGACTGAGTGTGCTTCTTCAAGGAGGCGGTTTTGGTTAAATTATAGTTTATTCTAGTTGGAGCATGATGACTACCTGCAAAAACACCATTAAGTTGTTGCATGATTGTTACTTTATCACAAGATATATTAGATGAAAGCAAAAAAAAGATATAGACATACCATCCTCATTTAATGTATAGAATATCTTTTTACACCAAGGATAAGGCTAGGGAATGAAGTTATTGGAATTAAGATACAATATGCAAACTCACTGATTCATTTTTGGGTGGAAAATCTTTGGAGCTTTGTTTCTCAGAATGCCATATATTTCTGGGGACTTTTGGGGAAGTAATGGCGGACTGTTTGCAGAGCCGACAACCGCAGTGGAATGAAGAGCTGGCAAGTAGATCAGCTCTTCGATAATTCCTCTCCATACAAGGAGAGGACTTGGGATTGCCCACAAGTGCTCCAGACAGTTGCTTCTTGCAAGGAGACCACAAAACATGGTCTCCGGCGGGTTTAGAGCTCTAGGAGATGACGGAATAGCCATTTTGTTGAAGCCGTGGTCAGCGACTTTGAAAGGACACTAAGTTCACGTACTTCCTTTTCTAATTACTTTCGGAAATTGCTTGTTAACTGCTTTTCAGCTATTAGGAACCTTTGGATCAATACGTTTTACAGCAGTGGGTGAGTTTCCTTCAATCCTTAGTGAAAGAAGTTTTAACTGCAAGTTTAAGAACTTAAAAAAAAATATTTTTTTGGAATAAACAGCAAAAGGGTGATTAAAATTTTAGTTTTAGAATGAAAGCTCATCATAACCCAAGCTTGGACCAAGGAATATATCCTGATCCACTGCTGCCTTCTTTTCAGAGAGTTCTAAAACTTTGTTACATTCAAAAGTCTTTCTCTCACATATGCTCGGAGAAGACAAATAAACTATCATAATACATCAGCCCACTGATACTTGGGGCACATCATACAATAGGCTTAGAGGATTACATAGGAGAGATAGCATTCTGTGATGCAATGCAAACTCATGACACTGCTGTATCTCCTCCCTGTTCTTTTCCAAAGCAACTTTATTTTGCATGTTCATGTGTACATGCATCTATTTCCTGACTTTCTCCACACTAGGATATAAAACTCAGTTTCTTCTTAAGCTCTAATAGAAGCACCTGTCCTTTGTTGACAGTTTAAGAATGAGTGAAATCTCTAGTACTTCTTACCTGTAATTTTATTGCTGAGCACTATTCTGTGCCGCCACTGAGCTTCAGAAAGATACTTGGAGAACTGCTGCACGCGGCAATTAAAGCTCTCCCTATTTACAGATAAATTCAAGCAATCTAGCAGAGTCAGTTCCGACTTAGGGACGTTTCTTGAATCCCACACAAAAGAACCCTCGATTTCTTTCAGATGCTCCAGGAGCATTTTGAGAAATATCTCCAATGCTACGTCATCCACTAGAAATCCACAGGTATCACTAGTGAAGTGTTTCAAATCCAAATAGCTCAGCCCAAAGGAATCACAATTTTTGCTGTTTGATTCCAAACTGAATAACACTTGGGTGCTCTTGCACTCCTGGGGTGCAGAGGAAGTGTGCACACGGGCTCTCAGTACAGGACTAACAGAGTGCTGAGGACTTGCGGAAGTGGATGAATCTTGGCTAGTACAACACTCTGCTCTCTTGCCCAAACATTTTTTTTTCTTGAAGCCAGCATCTTCTGTGTTATCTTCTTCTTGTGGATTGTCACCGCAGAGGTCACTTGAGGAGATAAAGAGCAAAGAGAATATGTTCTCCAAGAGTTCCAATCGTAGAGGAGCAGGTACGCTTCTTAAATAATTCTGACACTTGGAGAGATAATGAGGAAAGAGACTTGCATAATCTGTATCTGTGAAGACAAAACAATTCAATGAACAGATTCAGTATTTTTCTCCAGTCAACAGCTCTGTTTGAAAACCAAGTAGCAGAAGTGTCATTAAAAAAATAAGCTTGGCAGTCTTTCCCATAACGTAGTTCCCTGTGATAAACAAATTTATCCAATTCAAGGTGTTGGTGATCACCTTTAAAGCCCTACATGGCATGGGGCCAGGGTATCTGAGGGACCGCCTCATCCCGATAACATCGACCCGTCCCACCCGTTCATGCAGAGAGGGCATGCTTCGGACCCCTTCAACAAGAGAATTTCATCTAGCAGGGTCCAGGAGGCGTACCTTCTCTGCGATAGGGCCCGCAATATGGAACATCTTGCCCCCGGAGGTGAGGCTGGCCCCCTCACTCCTGACCTTCCGGAAGTCTCTCAAGACCTGGCTCTGCCGCCTTGCCTGGGACAACGGAGGTGGCAGTGCCTCTTGGGGGTGGCTGGCCCCATAGTGCCTTGATCTTGATTGTGGATTTAACCATCTTTTGGATTTTACTTTTTCCCTCTATTTATTGTTTTATAGTAATTTTTGTATAGATTTTAACTTCTGCTATCTTGTAAACCGCCCAGAGTCCGCTACTCGGGGAGATGGGCGGGGATAAATTAATTAAATAAACAAACAAACAAACAAACAAACAAACATTATACCCATCTCCTCACTTCTACTTTGTATGAGAGAAATTCTACAGCCTGAGGATCCTGGAAGGGGGAAAGAGCCAGAGAGGGATATATTCACCCTAAGACTGGTTATGTGGACTAAGCCAAACAGACATAATCAGCCCAAATACAGCTTTGAGATTAAGAATTATTCATAAGGAAGAGAAAGGTTAAACTGCAGAACCTTCCTTGCACCTTGGGAGCTGGGTGTAGCTGTAGTGGGGGGAACTGAGCTCAATGATATGGGGAACATTCTGAAATTAAGGGGAACCTGAGCCCCAAGTGCCTGATTCTTCTACTGTACTTATAAACTATATTTTCTGCAAAGCAGAGGCCTCTTCTAAACTTTTAAAACTTAATGTTGGGCCTTTTTTACAGAAATGCTCATACCTTTTGAAATAGAGGAGGTTTATAATCAATTGCAGACTGGGAATCTAGAAGTTGCCATTTTAACACACCTGGTGTGCACCAGGTTGGGGAAAGCCGGACTAAATGGTATCATCCAGGTTACAGAATACCACAAGTGAGCATAAAGAGCACCCTGTGACTTTTCCTCTGCAGAATGTGGTTATCCTCTCCTTCTATAATTAAAAGTTGCTCCCCAAAAGTCTGGACTCACAGAAATACCACCACAAATACATAGATTGGATTAAGGAAAGTAACTACAGTATCCAGTGTGATCATCAGAATGCACTGCAACACTAGGACAACAGATAACACTTGCAATGACTACCCCGGAATTCTCACTGCTTAAAATTTTGAACCAAATTTTGAAGCCATTCAAAATAGAAAGCTCATTGCAGAAAGACGTAAATGCCCAATGAATAAAAAGCAACATGAAATTTAGTTAGCAGTTACAGGTACCGCGAGACCTGGACAAAGAGGTTGATTGGGAAATTCGTTCTGCTCCAGAAGTTCACTAGGGAGCTCAGTGACAAAGTAGCTTGCACAGTGTCTGCAGTTTGAACCTCTGTGTGCTTTGACACACAGTGCGTAGATGGCATACTTCATGGCACAAAATGCCTGGAAAAGAGTAAGATTGTGCCGTTGACTCAAAAGGCTAGCATCTGGCATCGCTGCTGAATCTGAAACAGAAGAGGACACAGAAAAACTAGCCATTAGTTAACCTTGGCATGCATGATTTTTTAAGTCTCAACAGTTAGATGAGCTAATAACTAACTAGTAAGTTAATAGTTTTAGGACAAAATTCTACAGCCATTGGTCCTGCATCCCAAGGACCAGGGGTTCCTTTGGTTCCCTGCCTATGAAACAGGAGAAGCAGTTCTGATCTCAAAGTGGGGAAGCCCATGTTTTATCCTGCAGCATCCCTCATCAGCCAAAGCCAATGTCCCTGGCAGTTTCCAATCCCAAGAAGGCCTCAAAGAAGCCTTGGCAAGGCCAAGATGGGCAGTACAAGATCGAAACCCGGGATACAACGTTAAAAAAATTAAAGCAATAAAGAAGACATTTTGGCCAAGACCATTACAATTTACAATTACATATTTTACCTTGAACTTCTGTGTACTTCGCTGGAGTTTTCTGGAAAAGCGCAATTACTGCTTCCTCATTCAAGGCCAAGAGGTCTGTAAGATGGTAGAGAAGGTAAAGGGAAGAATGGCACTCCAAGCTGTGCAGGTGCTGCAGAAGAATCTTCTCTGGGATGTGATTGCTATACAAGAAAGCAAGCGCAGTTTGAATGTCAGTGAATGTGGCTTCACCTCTGGATTTTTTTCTAGATAAGGATGCACAACATTCCCGAAGTTGATTTAAGTTAGTTTGCATAGTGTCTTTTTTTAGCCCTTAGTTTCAAGAACAATTTAAGCAACTTGTAGAGTTCAAATAAATTCAGTGACAAAGGCAGACCTATATGTACTGCAGTTCTACAAAATGGTTTGTTCACTAGCAGGAGCCCAAGGAGTGTATATGATTCACCAAGAGTTTAACTCTGCAATCAGTCATTGGCGATCACTCGTAGCCGAGTAAGATTGTCTTCCAAAGGTAAAATTTTAACGGTGGATCCGTAAGTGGCTATAAAGGCCAATTCTGGATCCGCACAACCTCCCACAATGAGGGCATAGGTTTCCGGGTGGGAGACGGTCATGATGAGGGTTTGCCTGACGTGCCTTCCTTTTAGCTCTTTTCTCCCTTTCGCCCTGTACTCGTGCTTCTTCAAAGTCCATAGCGCCATTAATAAAGGATGACTCTGCAATACAACTGCCCCAAATGTCGATCCCTTCACACTACAGTACATAAATCTGCTTAAGAGAGCAATGATGATGGAGAAAGGTCCTCCACAGATAACAGAAAGAGAACAGCTAAACCAGCGTAGCTGAATGGAGGAATGGATGTATTCACGCTAGGTGAAATTAGGTAAGAGAGCTGAGAATTGTGAAGACTGCAACCACAGCCAGAGACAGGCATCAACCCTTTCCACTCCCAGTTGCAGCCAGAGGCCAAGCACGCACATGCTGATCGATATTACTATCATTATACCTCAACACAAATAAGCTTGACTGTGGGGGAAGATCTTTCACCAAAGAATTAAGCCAAGTATTCCCATGCTGCGTTACCTATTCTGCTGTATGCACCACTCCAGAACCTCCACCTGGGCACACAACCCATCACAGAAGTCTTTTAACACGGAGTCATTGTAGAGACCCTGTTAAAAACAAAGGGGGAGGGGGAGAAGTCCTCTTCTCTTATCCACGCTCTCTGACTTCTCTGTCAAGAAACAGACTATGGTCAAAAGAGAGAAGTTTTGTGCTTCCCTCCCATGGACGGTGATGTCTGACTTGCCTGAGATTTGTGTAGGGTCTGCAGCAGCATCTTTGCCGATTCTAAGCTGCAACACTGAGTCCAACCAAGCAATATCAGGAGGCGACTGAGGTAGCTGAATTCCTGTCTCAGTAAACTGCGGAGACTTGAGAAGTCTTCCCTTTTCAGTAAAGTTAATGCTGTAATCTATAGGAAAAAAATGACTTCTTTATTCTAAGACTGAGGAACGTTAGAGCTGGAAGTATGCCTGGTGGCTGTAAAGCAAAGGCATAGGCTTAATATGACAGAACTTCCTGTGGATAAAATCAAATTCATACTTTCTGACATACATTTGAGCTCTTTTACTCATAAAGTATAAATGGGTGTCATCTACAAGAGTGTGTATGAAAATAGGAAAATACAGATTGGAGAGAGCTGCGTGTTATGCCCCAAACAATGGTAGTAATGGAAGACCCAAAGATGAGTCTGGGGGGAAACAGCGTAAGATTCTGAATGGATATGATCCAGGGAAAACCTACTCTTGAGTAGTTTTGAACTGTAACTAGGAATACAGGAGATTAAGGGAAAAAACTCATTTACAGAAATGTATCTACTTGTATGGAGTTGAGTCCATGAGTATCCACCCACCTTAGGGTTGTGCAATATTCAGCAATTCTGGAACGATCCATTCCAGAGAACTCTGGACTGTTCTTTTTCCAATCTGGACCATGCCAAACTGCCAACATGGGATGGATGCTGACCCATTTCTAGTGTTAATAAATTATGAGTCCCCCTGGCTTCTAAATATAGAATTAAAGATGTGCACCACCATTTTTTTTTGTCTCAGGCAGCAAAATATCTTGGGCCAGCCCAGGTTTAGTTCTGAAACACTAATATTTACACAATTAACTTCTTCAACCTTTCTTACATCTCATTATGAATTTACCAGAATTTGTTCCAAAAAGTGCTTGTTGCTGCTAAGATAGTAGAAATAAGCAGCTTTCCAAGAATAAGCCTGCTCATGATCCAAGAACAGTGCCATCACTGCCCGCTCAGCATCCAACTGTTCAGATGTACCTGAAATATTCAGAAGGGTAATTAGTTTCACACAAGGCCTGATACAGGGGATTTATACTGGCAGTGGAAGGACTGTTGCTGCTGCTGCTGCTGCTGCTGTTTTTTAAAGTCTTAGTGCTTGCAATGGCAGCCATTTCATTACATGATACACAATTTGCACAAACACAGGAGGCAGAAATAAGAAGAGCGGCTGTCCTTTCCCTACTACATTCTACTCTGTATTATTGACCAACTAAGTTAGTGGCAAAGCTACTAACTGGAAATATCTGTGGCTCATCCTACACACTAGCTTCAGCTATCAATAAATGGTTCAAACCATCCTTATGCACTATTCTTCATTAGACCAGCAATTCATAATTTCTTCAGCTGATCTAAATGATACACTCTTCTTACTCACCCTATGCAAGAACCAGAGTTTAAACCCCTTCAAATCACTGAATCAGGGATGGGCAACCCACAGCCTCCATGAGGTTCTCCCCAGCCCACCATGCTTGTGCCCTTGAAATTCAGGAGCAAAATGGCCAACTTTCAGTACTGCAAGTTTTGATTTTTTTTTCTCACTAAAATAAGAGTGGAAGTGGGTAAGCCAGAGCTTTCCAAACTGTGTGTCGCGACACAAAAGTGTGTCGCCACACACAGTCTGGTGTGTCGGCACACAACCCGGAAGCGCTGATCATCATCAGCGCTTCCGGGTTTTCCTGCGGCGACACACCAACGGCAGCGCGCAAAAAGCTGAAAGCGGCAGCAGCGCTTCCGGGTTTTTGCGCACTGCCGCAACGGTAGCACTTCCGGGTTTTCCCACGGCGACACACCAATGGCAGTTGGTGTGTCGCCTCGGGAAAACTTTGGAAAGCCCTGGGGTAAGCTCTGGGAAATAGACTGCATCAATTTCTAATCTAAAACCATCTCAAACTGGTTCAAAGTCATACTACAAAAATTCAGCCATTTTGTCATCAAGTTCTGGTAGTGTGGTTTTGAGTTGTTTTAGAGAGGGGTGAGGTTGAGGATTGAAATGACTTCCTGCTCAATTCAATCTTTAATTCTGCCCCTCCCCGGAAAACAGGTTGAAAAAATAAGATCCAGCCCTTCTTGTGACATCACTAAACCCTTCCTGTCACATTCAGCCCTCCATCTGCTCAGGAAGGAATGGTGGCCTCCAATGGTCCAATAATTGCTGCAGATTCTTCGGCCTTTCAGCATCACTTCAGGTGATCTGGAGGGGTGGGGACCACACAGAATCCTGGCGAGGGCTAGATGATGCCTCTTGGCCACAATGTGCAGTTAGGGCTGAGACCATACAATTAGACTAACCTTTGCCTGGTGACTTCTGCCCCAGCAATTTCTCTCTCATCTTCTCAATAAATACATTGCCAAAGAGACTAAGCAAGGCATGGCTGTTTTTTCGCAGCAGGCAGCTGAGTAGCCTCTCCTCCCCAAGAGGACTCTGCTCAACCCAACAAACATCCAGAAGTTCTCTGCAGAGAAGCCGCAGCTCTCTCGTCTGATTTTCCACCTTCAAATTCAACATGCTCAGGGCATTATAGATTTCATCTGCAACCTTGCTCCCCTCTCTCTCTAGTAACTCTGGATTTAGCTGAAGACGCTTCAAAGATCTGAGTGAATCCCAAAGAAAGCCAACAAAAATGTTCTGTGGCAAGCCACTTTGTATTACTGAAGAGCTACATTCCACAGGATCACGCTGAAGAAGTTCCAATATGGCTTGCAATTTCCGGGGAGCCTGCAAGAGCATTTTTTGAAGGGTAGACATCACCTCCACACCAAATTTCTGTACTGATCCATCTCTTTGTTTCCTATGCAATAAATGGCTGTCTTCAAATGCTTCATAAAGTTCCTAAAGGGGGAAAAATAGCTGCATGAGAACATTTTCCTCCATAGATATATTTGATATGAAAAATATATCAAATACAAGGTAATGACCAAATGCATTTGCTCAGTGGAGATGAAAAAAAGCCCTAGACATCTAGAAGCCAATACCTGTCTGTAAACATCTATTGCTTTGGCAGCTGATAATGTTGCAGTTAGCTGGATTCCCTGGTCCAGCTCTATGATTATGAGACAGCTGCCTGTGGCCTGCCTATTCACCAAAGTACCATTACAGCTTCAAAGAGGAATAAGAAAGATGAGTTGAGGGCTTCCTTGATTCCCTCCAGGACCAGAGGAAATCTTCATGGCACCAGAGAGTATGACAGAGGAAACCACTTAGTTCTTCAACTAATCTTGCACTTGCAGCTATTTAACACCAATGATAGTCATAGGATGGCATTTCTGAATCTGGCACCATCCAAATGTGCTTGACTATAATACCCAGTTAGTGGCTTGGAATTAATGAGAATTCTAATTCAACCCCTCGGGATAAGACACGGTGAAAAGCTGCACTGTGATTAGATGCTGACATTGGATAAATAATCAGGTATCAAACAAACTCTCAGAAGAAAGCAGTGTCATTGCCATCTCTGTGCCAAACTGAAATGTTAGCTCCCATTTTCCACAACCCCAATGGTTTTGCAGTATAAGAAGGGTTGCAGTGGGAGAGGGATGACTAAGAAAGGCCACATAATGAAGACGGCCTTAGTCTTAAGAATTCTCACAGTCTCCAACTGTTCTGTAAGCTCAGAAGATTCAAGTCCACCCTCAGCCATGATGATGATGACAACGATGATGAGCCTTTTGTCAGTGTTGACTCATGGCAACTGCCTGGACAAGCCCTGCAGTTTTCTTGGCAAGGTTTTTTGGAAGTGGTTTGCCATTGCCTCCTTCCTAGGGCTGAGAGGGACTGGCCCAAGGACACCCAGCTGGTTTTGTGCCTAAGGTGGGACTAGAACTCATGGTCTCCCAGTTTCTAGCCGGATGCCTTAACCACTACACCAAATTGGCTCTCCCCCCACCCATAGAAGCTCATTTAGTTCATGCCCATCACTCTCCTACAGATCGATCTACCTTACAGTGTTGTTGTTATGGGAAAACAAAACTGAACCACAAAAGGCAGGATGCAAATCTTACAAATAATTAAATAGCTATATGACACCCCAGCTTGGTAATACTGGGTGCTGAACTGAAGCAACAAAACACAAGCATGTAACTTGAAAGGGAGAACATATTTGCAATGACAATGTCTAGTGTTGTAGTGAAAGAGATGTATCATTTTTTTCTTGCATTATCTGTTACAAAAACTCAGTGAAACCAGAGGTGAAAGGAACCAAATCCCACTATTAGGGAATGCCAGCTCCTGATTCACACATTCTAGAAGCTGTCATCTCACCACCTATTTATCCCTATTATTTATTATTTTTTAATCTCACTTTTCTGTCTATACAAAATTCAAGCTGGCTTACAACAATTAAAAATACAAATGATGTTTCATAAAAAATAAAGCAACACCATTAAAATCAGAGCTAAAATTATAAATTAGTCACACTAAAATAATTCAGTTAAATGCTTAGTAGAAGAGATAGGGTTTTGCTATTTTCCTGAGTACTAGGAGTGCTCACGTTTCCTTGGAGAGAGCATTCTATAACCTGGAAGGGACACAGGAAAAGGCCCAGGAACAGAAGCTTCTGACTGTGAAAGGTTATTCAAAGGGGCCTCTCTTGATGACCTAAGTAACCAGGCAATAATCAGGTCACCAACTCCTGATTCATACATTCTAAAAGCAGTTATTTCACCGCCTATTTCATGTAACCTTCATGCACACAAGACTAATCTTAAATGTAATGCTTACTGAAACTGGGACAAAACCTCTGATTTTGCATATAGAACAGAATAATAACTTTATTGTCATCCCACTATACACTATACACCAAGTGCACAATAGAATGAAATTTCGTTTTGCATATATATTTCGCATATATATCAAGTGGGGGTGTAAGCTGGTTTCATCTTGCAAATTAAAACATTGGCACAGTATAGGACTACTGTTGAAAAAGGCAAATGTCATGTTGAGGATTATCAGAAAAGGAACCAAAAATAGAACTGCCAATTTAATGCCTTTATACAATTCCATAATGCAACAGCATTTGAGAGTTCTGATTACTGCACCTTGGGGGGGGGGGGAATACTAAAATTAAAGATACAGAAAAGGTGACCACAGTAATCAAAAAGCTAAAACAACTTCCCTAAGAAGAAGGGTTACATTTGGGATGTTTAAGGCATGTGAGAAGATATATAAGTAGGTTACATTAGGTAGGTAACATTACGCGCAATACAGACAAAACGGATAGAAACACATTTCTTTTCCTCTCTCAAAATACTAACTAGAACTGTGGTTGAACTGGAATGGTGGGAGATTCTGAACAGATCAGAGGAACTACTTATTCACATTGTGCACAGTCAAGTTCTACAAGTCACTACCACATGATATAATGTTATCTAACAATTTGAAAAGGTAAGATAAATCCAGGGAGCTATCAGTTGCTGGTGGAAGCCATGGTGGCCATAATTTAATCCTGTATCAGAGGCATTCTCCAGATACCCTGGAGAAGATGCTGATGCTAGGGAAAGTGGAAGGCAAAAGGAAGAGGGGCTGACCAAGGGCCAGATGGATGATATTCTGGAGGTGATGGACTCGACCGTGGGGGAGCTGGGGATGGCGACGGCTGACAGGAAGCTCTGGCGTGGGCTGGTCCATGAAGTCACGAAGAGTCGGAAGCGACTGAACGAATAAACAACAACAAAATCAGAGGCATTATATTTCTCAACAATGGATGCTTGAAGAAATGAGTGGGAGGATGCTAATATCCTCACATCCTACAGTAGAGGGCCTCACAACGGATCCTGGTTGGTCACTTACAAAAGTAACACTGGACTAGTTAGCACTCTGGTCTGATCCAGCAAAGTTCTTTGCATATTCATATATCAGCATTCTGAATTCACATCCAGCCTATATGCACTAAATACTCTGTTCCAACATGTCTGTACTAGAAGCAACCTGTTGTCCTTAAAGAGGAACCACACCTTTAAAACAGCATATGGGACATCCTTTTCCAGTTCTTCTAGGAGAAGCAAGAATTCCGTTTCTCTTTGGAGAGTTACTGGGACTGTTTTCTGGAATTATTAAAGAACAGATAAAGAAAATGTAAGAAAAATAGCATATACAAATACGAATTGTTTTGTGAGCTCCTGTTGGTATATAGTTCTAGATGCTTAAAAACTTCTAGCAATACCTATCTATTGTGATATTTCCCCAAACAAATGGACTGCATTTTTATTTGCACTTGCCCCCTCAGCTATTTACTGATGTGTGTGAACCCACATGATTGGCTTAAATTCAAGGGATCCACTGATTTAAACTATACATATAGCTGGGGAAATTATTTTTGCCACTCCCAGATTGTCTAATTAACTTAGTAAAACTGCTAACTTTCCCACTAAGCCAAGAGGCAAATCTGTAATGGCAGCTTTGCACATATGATTCTATTTAAATTCAGTCAGGAGTTGCATGTTAGATTGATTTTCAATGCACAGGAACAAGACCATTTAAAAATATGAGTACCTTAGCAAGAATTCAAGAGCATATCCTGCTATGAGAATCATTCCATTATACAAGAGTATAGTGGGGTATAGTAATTACATTATTGGAGGTTTTGGTTTTGTGCCTTCAAATCAGTGTGGACTCCTGGTGATTGCCTGGACAAGTCCCTGCAGTTTTCTTGGCAAGATTTCAGAAGTGGTTTACCATTGCCTGCTTCTTAGGGCTGAGAGAGAGTGACTGGCCCAAGGTCACCCAGCTGGCTTCGTGCCTAAGGCAAGACCAGAACTCATGGTCTCCTGATGCTTTAACCACTACACCAAACTGCAGCTGAAATTTACAGCCCAGGTTTTTTTAGTTTTATAGGTATACTACTTGAACTGTTTTGCAGTGTGATCTGTAATTTAAAAAAAGCATTTTTTCTATTGAAGCAATTTAAGTAAGAATGCAATATTCCTATTTAACCACAATCTATTTTCCTTTTGCATTGTTCAGAAATCATAGCCAGCTTCTTCCTAGCCAGCACTGGTTCAGTTAATTTATTTGGCTTAAGGAGATGGAAAAAAAGTCTTAAGACTTCTTGTAATTACTCCAATGTTGATTCCTATATTTCATTACTGCAGCAAAATTTCTCTCAATACTAGACAAAGTATTTTTCTACATAAAACTAAAATGTTTTTCTTTACCTGTTCGTGTGATAGCCATTTCTGCAATACAAGGAGCCAAAACCATGCAAGTTTTTGAGGACTGTGCTTTGATTCACTCCTACAAACATAACAAGTAACCAAAAATACATTTACATCCTATATGTTCACTTTTTAAAAGAAGTTACTCTTAAATAATCATGTTTCAAACTGCAACCATAGTAGGAATTATATAATATCCCAGAAAACTGTAATTCTCAAAAATTCACCTCAAGCTAAATACGCACACACTGTAATCCCTCTGCTGTAACTTTCTACCACTCCAGTCACATGGACTTCTTCCACCTGCCATAACTACACTTTAGTTAATCTGTAGCAAATTACCCAATTTAATTTAGAGAATAAAGTAATGGAAAATATTCTTTTTTCCAGAGCAACCACCAGGAAAATGATTTCCCTATATGTTCTAAGAGATCACCAATTTCAAATACTCTAAAAAAATGCAGTAAACCATTTTTAAAAGCTAGCATGAAGTAGTATTTAAGTCTTGTGAACCTCAGTATGCTGGCACCATCAGCGGATTTAAAACTTTGGGGTTTCTTTAATTACTGAAAAAAATAGTTCACACTAGTTTTAAACATCAGAAAGATTCTGATTCTCTTCTCCTTCTGCCTTCTCTTGCTTTATACGTTTAAAATATTTTGTAAGAATTCAACTCAAATATATAATTCTATTTTACCTTGCCATAATTCTACGTAAGAATGTAGAAAGGTATACTATTGTATTTTTACTATCTTGTTTGAGACAGATTTCTTGATATTTCAGAAGCTCACACATGATTTTGAGTTGGCTTACTGAAAGTAATGTCTTAATATAGAATTCAGATTTTCTTTCACAGCTAATACAGCTACTTCTGCCTTTTAAGGCTGAGGATGCAACCCTAAACATGTTTACTTAGAGACCTCATTACCAACTAACTACATTTAGAATATAATCCTAGGCATAATTAACATGAAGTTAAAAGTATTAAAAGTAGCAAAATGTACTTTTGCATAAATACATTGAGGATTACACTACATAAATATAACAGGTATCAGAATGTGCACATTAAACTTAAAATAAATATTAGGTGACGCATATTAAAGGAACACCATGAAAAACAATTTAAGGCTGCAATCCATTATACATCTACCTGCAAGTTAAGTAATCACACTGAAAACAATTAAGAATTACTTCTCCATATCCATGCAAAGGATTGCATTGTTACATGTTCTAAATGAGGAAATCCCTTTTTTCACATACACGACTTTCAACTATTTGTAACAGAATATAACTTACCTCAATTGGGAAGGGCAGATTATTAGGGCACGAAGGATTCTTTCAACCTTTTCAGAGCCATCAGCCTGCCACTGGTGTAACTGAGGGACGCAGGCCCGAGCAAGTTCCCAGTCTCCTCTTTGTACACATTCAGAGAAGAACCAGAAAAGTCGTTCTAGGGATGCTGCTTCTTCCCTACCAAATGGATACATCTTCCTGCTTCAAAAGGCAAACACCTGGATTCATCAGCTCCTACTTTGAGATATATTTTACTAAAGCTGTTGCTTATAATGTATTTCCTAAAATGAAAAGATTTTGGAAAGAGGTGAGTCAAGAACTTCAGTCTTACTCAAAACTTTAGCCAACCAGACAACTAAGGTTACTGCATTCTTTCTATTTCTGTCTTATAATTCCAAATTCACCACTCTCTCCCTTCTAGTATTAGCTGCACGCACGCAGGTGGAGAGAAGTCTCTTCATTGGCTGATTCCCCAGTTATTTACCAGCTTTCCAAACTCTGACTCTGCCAAATCTGCACCAGAAAAAACTAATAATGTACAAAACAATCCTTGTTTACATACAACTCATTTCCATCAGAACTACACAAAAATAGCCAACCATCATAAACTGACGTTCTGACTTCCCTATTTTTTTTCCTAAGTCTAGGAAGGAACTCCATTAATTGCATACCTTTAAAAAAGCCTTTGCTTTTTCACTCATTTTTATTTTAATCTAATTTTTTAACTTATTTTTTCATTACAGTGGTGCTGAAATAATACAGGACAGTTGTAAACTACTTCTATCAACATCTAAAACTACAATTTCAAGAAACCTTTGCTACTGTGCTTGCTATAAACCATTGTTTTTCAGCCATATTACTGGAATAATATACTGTACTTTGCAAGGTTATTTCTAAAGTTCAAAAATTCAAAACTCTGTTCAACTATATTACACATTGAAAGGATATTTTGTTGCCTAATGATCGCTAAAGACATGGATTTCATTTTTTAAAAAGTTTTAATTTAATTTAATATTATTTAAAAAAATGAAATACGGTTGTGAGTCCCTGTTCTCACTCTCAACTAGTATTGTTCACAACTCATTCAACTGATCTTCACTGGAAAGGCAGGGAATGTGGCAAGCTGTGAGGATGGCTGTCCTTCAGTGCCATGACAGCTAAAATAACAACCCAGGCTTTTTCCATGTTTTCAGAAGAAAATATGTGTTCAATAGGACTTACTTTCCCACTCTTTGTGTGCATTATGAGAGAGTCACTGAAAAGACTTAGTTAAGCCTGGCGGGAAATTGTTTGCAACATTATTTTTGCAACTGAGAGAAATAGTAACCAGAAATCCCCAGTAAATCAAAATTCCCAGGCATCAATCCTTCCTGACCTCTGAATGTATCCAATTCACAGAATTTCCACTTCTTCAACAGGTACCACTACCCGAGTTTGTTCACTCTAAAATAAGTCTTCTAACTCGGGCAGACTGGTTAGCTCCCACAAAGAATTGGTGTTTTCCTCTAGCTCTTGGCCGCCATTTAGTAGTCATCCAGGCTCCCGCAAGCCAGATTTGGTGGCCCTACACTTGGGCAAAGGAGAAATAGTCTTGACGTTAAGCAATGGCTCAATGGGAGGCTCACCGCCTCGAAAACTTTTCGAAGCCATGCCCTCATGAGTAAGTCACAGTTCGCATCAGCAAACCCAGGCAATGACAGGGGAAGGAAGGTCTGCCCGTCTGGGATTGCTGACGGACGCGCCGTCGCCTTTGATGCGAGCAGCCTCTGCAAAACTTTCCCAGACCTGAGAGCCCCTGCTTCTGAGTCTGACCGCTCGAGCTCCACGTGTTCTCTCAATCCTCTGCCTTGTAAAAGCGGCAGCTCTTGCCTCTAGCCTGACTCACCTGGAAAAAGAAACAGTTTCACTATTTTCTACGCAACCCCTCCTTCTGGATGCCATCGAGCCTGATGGCCGCAGCCATCTTGAACAGCGTATCAGGTGATCTAACAGGCCAGTGACGTCACGGACGGAGTGGAAGGAAAATACGCCATTGCCTTATGGGGCAACGGGGTTGGGCAGGCGCCATCATTCAAGCGGGCAAGCGAAGCAGGATCTGACGCTCTTCCCTTAGTCCTTCGTTGGTCTCTCCCGACTTTCCTCTTCCCAGTTCTGTCTCGCCACGCGGAGGGCGCGGGGTGCGGTTGCTGCTGCGCAAAGGTGCTCGGTGTTAGGGTTTCCCGAGTTGCGCTACACGAATCGCGGCGGCCTCTCCATTCAGCGGTCGTCCGGATTTGTGCACTCCGGATCTGGGAGCCCTCACACCGCGTTCGCGGACGGTGGCACCCGCTTCTTCCTCCCTTCAACCTCTCTTACCGAAAAAGGCAGGAAAGCAGAGAAAGGACTTCTCTGAGTCCTGAGAGGTGGAGGCAAGAGCAATGGTCCCCACTATCTCCCGGGCGAGCTCGAGTGTTCTTGTGAACATTCACAAGTCCATGGAGTTTTCTTAGCAACATACAAAAGTGGTTTGTCGCTCTCTTGTTCCGGGGTGGTGGTGTTTTTAATTTCCTAGTCTGGTCTATAAGCCCGCGGTTTCTTGGTGGTCTCCCATCCAACTACTAATCTGCCCACCCATCCAACTACTAATCTGGCCCAGCTCAGCTTAGTGTTTTCCCCAGAATTGGAGAGTGGAACCTGTGATGTGAGATCCTTCAATGCAAAGGTATTCCAAGTCGCTTTGAGCAAGAGTCTCAACAAACATTTTCAAAGGCAAGATGGTAGGTGCCCCCTTTTTTCCTAGTGAAGATGCCCAGCACTCTACGAACATGCACAGAGTTCTCTTCAAAACACCCTTTTATTTCAGATCAGTGTTTATACATAATATAAAGACTCTACTATCTGCCTCATCTCATAGGGAGTGTACAAGGGCTCTCCATAAACTATTCTGTGACAGTGTATAGTTTTCATAAGCAATATCCTATCAGTGCTCACCTACTTTGCCCTACCACCCCATCCACTTTCTTTATTGCCTTTACCCTTGAGGGTTGCAGCTGCACTTGCAGTTTGATCATATCCATATTGTTTACTCAGAAATAAGTGTACTGATTTGAATTAGACTTGCTTTTGAATGACTGTATGATTCTAACACACTCCTCCAGCTGTGACAAAGCACATAGAGGAATATATATATTTCATTCATTCATTCATTCATTCATTCATTCATTCATTCATTCATATATATATATATATATACATACATACATACATACATACATACATACATACATACATACACTGCTCAAAAAAATAAAGGGAACACTGAAACAACACACTGTAAGTCCAAGTCAATCACACTTCTGTGAAATCAAACTGTCCACTTAGGTAGCAACACTGATTGACAATCAATTTCACATGCTGTTGTGCACATGGAATAGACAATAGGCGGAAAGCATAGGCAGTTAGCAAGACATCCCCAATAAAGGAGTGGATCTGCAGGTGGTGACCACAGACCACTTCTCAGTTCCTATGCTTTCTGGCTGATGGTTTGGTCACTTTTGAATGCTGGCGGTGCTTCCACTCTAGTGGTAGCATGAGACGGAGTCTACAACCCACACAAGTGGCTCAGGTAGTGCAGCTCATCCAGGATGGCACATCAATGCGAGCTGTGGCAAGAAGGTTTGCTGTGTCTGTCAGCATAGTGTCCAGAGCATGGAGGCGCTACCAGGAGACAGGTCAGTACATCAGAAGACGTGGAGGAGGCCGTAGGAGGGCAACAACCCAGCAGCAGGACCGCTACCTCCACCTTTGTGCAAGGAGGGACAGGAGGAGCACTGCCAGAGCCCTGCAAAATGACCTCCAGTGGGCCACAAATGTGCGTGTGGCTGCTCAAACGGTCAGAAACAGACTCCATGAGGGTGGTATGAGGGCCTGACGTCCACAGGTGGGGGTTGTGCTTACAGCCCAACACCGTGCAGGACGTTTGGCATTTGCCAGAGAACACAAGATTGGCAACTTCGCCACTGGCGCCCTGTGCTCTTCACAGATGAAAGCAGGTTCACACTGAGCACATGAGACAGACGTGACAGGGTCTGGAGACGCCGTGGAGAACGTTCTGCTGCCTGCAACATCCTCCAGCATGACCGGTTTGGCAGCGGGTCAGTAATGGTGTGGGGTGGCATTTCTTTAGGGGGCCGCACAGCCCTCCATGTGCTCGCCAGAGGTAGCCTGACTGCCATTAGGTACCGAGATGAGATCCTCAGACCCCTTGTGAGACCATATGCTGGTGCGGTTGGCCCTGGGTTCCTCCTAATGCAAGACAATGCTAGACCTCATGTGGCTGGAGTGTGCCAGCAGTTCCTGCAAGACGAAGGCATTGATGCTATGGACTGGCCCGCCCGTTCCCCAGACCTGAATCCAATTGAGCACATCTGGGACATCATGTCTCGCTCCATCCACCAACGCCACGTTGCACCACAGACTGTCCAGGAGTTGGGGGATGCTTTAGTCCAGGTGTGGGAGGAGATCCCTCAGGAGACCATCCGCCACCTCATCAGGAGCATGCCCAGGTGCTGTAGGGAGGTCATACAGGCACGTGGAGGCCACACACACTACTGAGCCTCATTTTGACTTGTTTTAAGGACATTACATCAACGTTGGATCAGCCTGTAGTGTTCTTTTCCACTTTAATTTTTGAGTGTAACTCCACATCCAGACCTCCAGGGGTTGCTTACATTTGATTTCCATTGCTTTTTGTGTGATTTTGTTGTCAGCACATTCAACTATGTAATGAACAAAGTAATTAATACTAATATTTCATTCATTCAGATCTAGGATGTCTTATTTCAGTGTTCCCTTTATTTTTTTGAGCAGCTTATATATATATATATATATACTGTATGTGTATGTATGTGTATATGTGTATGTATGTATGTATGTGTGTGTGTATGTGTATATATATATATATATATATATATATATATATATACACACATACATACACACACACACACACACACACACACACACTCAAGGAGCATAACTTTTCTGGCTTTTCTCCTATAGAACATTTGTATTATCCCTTAGGTTATTTTGAAGTGAACCCATGTAAAAAAGAATAGGTTAAGAAACAAACATTCAATTTTATAAACCTATCACTCTACAGATACCTAAGCATCAGCATTCTTTCTTTAAAGGCAGGGATGGACCATTGTTTTACCAGAGAAGGGTTGCACTCAGAATCACGGTTACTGTCAAGCCCCACACCGCTGTGCAAGATGTAAAGCACCTGAAAGAAGTGCTTTTTCACAAAGCTGGTTAGCACAAACGAAGTGTTAATTAATGCAGCAGCTCTCTTTGGAAGACTCCTGTGGCTGCTTTGAAGCGAGTTATAGGTGTCCGCACATGTATGTGCATGCACAGCTGCTTCAGTTCATTGGCAGTCCCAGTGGAAATATTGTTCATGTACACGCATTCAATCAGCTGTCTTCCCACATTATATCATTTGACTCTTAACACAGCCCCTTCTTTTCCTCTTATCGTAGCTCTGATGTTCAGTTCAGTTTCATGGAACGTTCCTACCTTGCAACTTAAAAGATATTTTAAAAAAATAAAGGAAAAGGAAGGGAAGATTTGCAGTACTGTGGGCAGGGGGTGGGAAAGCAAGGGGAGTTTGCTTCACCCAGCCTGGGCAGAAATGGAAACGGTGCCCACTGAGAGATTAAGGGTTGAATGAAGCATGAGCTTCTAGGGCTGAAGACTGAGAAACCAACACAAGAAGATAGAAAAACCAGCGACTGCTGACCAGCAGAAAACGTTGACCAGAGCAAAATGGCTGCATAGAGAAGGGGAGGTGCCAGGTGCTGCAGCCAATCAGCCAATCTGGGGCTGCCAATCTAGGGCTGCTACCAAAGCAGCACAAAGTGTTGGAAGGGCTTAACGCAGCTCGGGCCAGAAAAGAGGAGTTTTGAACCAAGGCTGAAAACCCAGGTGCGGGGCCCATTTGCAAGAGGCTGGGAGTGGGAAGAGGAGGATGGCCTGCCTTCCTGCATGCAGGAAGTGGGGAGTGGCCTCTACTAGCAGTGGGCCAAACAGAAAGTGCAGGGTCCGCCCTAAGGCCGTCCAGTTTGCTTCAAAATTCTTTAATAGTCTAGTTTCCAAAACATTAACACTGCCCACTGTACATTCCATAAAAACAATCTCCATTATTTCTTTACCAGTACATCTCAATGGCATTATTTAAGATGGTTCGCCCCTTTGAAATCCATGGGATTGCTATCTCTGAAGACCAAGTTCATAAGGACATTGGAACTGTAGCTGGTTCGGCCACATCTTTGAATTTCCTAGTTACTTTGCCCTGAAGAGAGGAGCCCCTTTGTTTGAAAGATGAATGCCTCTGAATCGAGACCACCAAAATATTTCACCTATGTAGTCCAGTAGTCTCCAAATATTGATTTACAGACAACATCACCTTCTCAGAGATTTTTCCTTGGCTGGGATTGTGTATTGTTAGAACTATGAAGAAACTAGCCTCAGTCGATCCTTGGAAGAGAAGGCAAGGCAACAGGGCTTCCTTCTTACTGTTCTGGGTGTCTTTTGAAGATGCTGACTGTTGTGACTCAGCATGGGTGGGGTCTAGCTGGTGTTTGCTAGAGATAATGTTCCCCATGACATCCCCTCTTTATTCTATCCTTTTTGTTTCTTATGTGGATATACAGGAACAGGAAAAAAAAGTTTTCGGACCCTTTCTAAGAACATAGCAAGCCAAAAAATGACAGAAAATGACAGGTGCACAAATGTAAGTAAACGAAAAAGACCTTCTTCTGCGTAAATTTGTTTAGGAGAAAGGTGCACAAAAAAAAGTTTATTTTCTTCTTCATAAACTTCATTTATCTTGTGTTTTAAAATAGAAATTTATTAAAATTGCTTCTTGGGATAATTATTTTATGGAAAGGGCTGACAAAGTTAAGAATCAGGAATATTTGCATAGCCTGAAGTATAGTTCACCTGTGAGATGAGTTAGGCTTTAATATAGCCAGGGAGAATCACAAAATATGCATTGTTATGATAAACATTTGGAACTATAGATTTTTGCAAAGTGCTGGGCTAAATTAGTGTTTCTCATATATGTGTGGATTAATATCCATGATAATTCAATATATTTATGTATGAATAATTTGCACTTGTATAGGGAGGGAATGTATGGAGTGGACATACATCCCTGGCATTTATTTATGCGAAAGACTTAGAAAGTATCTTTCCATACTATGATCAGTGTTCTTCCATTGCTGAACAAGACATGCAATACAGCAATAAAAGTGTTGAACAGAAGGTAGAGAGGAGATTATAATCTTGATTTCGCCAAACCTAATCCAGTGCTCTATCCCTGTACCACACTGGCTCTCCCATGTTTAGAAAGTGTCTAGAATAACCTAGACACGTAAAGAGACAGGTAGTACAATTCACACTGAAACCTACAGTCAAAGGCTGCAGTTCTGTGGACATATAATTAATCTGCAATGAAATCCTGTATATAAAATGCAGTATCACAGAAATTGCTTCAGGGCTGTGGCCTGCCATTTAGATCATCTGAGTTCTACCATATTCCAGCAAAGCAACCCCAAAAATATGAGGGTTGTACTGCATGATGAAAACACAGTGTTGAGTTTACTTAAAGTAGACTTCAGTGATATCCATTGCACAGAACTGAGCTGCCCTTCCGTTTTCCTCTTTACTGCGGTGGCTTTTCAGAAAAACAGGCAGAGCTTGAAAGGCATTTACACTTAGGAGAATAATCATTGCATAGATAGGCTTGTAGGTTAACAATGAACATAACTGTAATTATTGCATAGTTCTGCATGTCATTATGTACCACAGAATCCTAGAGTTGGACATTAAATTCAACCCAGTGCTTAGTGCAGGAATCCAAATTTAAGCCTCCCATGTCGGATGGCCGTTTAGCCTCCACTTGAATAAGTCTAGCAAAAGGGAGGTTAACATTTTTGTGGGCAATTAGTGCTATTGTCAAACTGCTCAGAATCTTAGTAATTTTTTTCCCCTAATGTTATAAATGCCATCATTAAACACATGTTTAAAATGATTTTTCCCCATGTTCAGGTGGAGAAATATGTCGGTGAAATTAAGGGAGGACTGAGGCCAACTATGAAAATCACTATCATGGGCGTGATACATCCCACGCCGAAAAGGTAGGTACATGACCTGGTATTTGAGCTGCGGTTAAGTCGCCCATTAGGGTCATAACACATTATTTGGGAAACAAGAGAGGTGGACAGACTGTTGGTAAAAAGATTCTTTCCTTCTCTCTGAGAACATAAAAAGGAATGTGGAGTAAAAAGACATTTGTTATTCCTGAGCAGTGTGTCTTCACAAAACATACTAAGCCATTTTATTTCAAACAATTAGATTTTATAACAGTAACTTCCAAATCGAGGCCAGTGAATTTGCTGCTGAGGGGAAAAAAAAGATGTATCCTGAGCTGTATATACAGTACCTCATTGGGCAGAAGATTGGATTAGATCAGAGGTTTCCAAACACTGGGGGACAAGGAGGTCATTTGGGAAAGGTATCCTGGGTGCCATCATACACATATATGTGTGAATTTTGTATATACATGTGCTTTTTTTCCCTCTTTTGATTTCTCATCTTCTGAATTCTGCCTAGTTCACTTTACATCAAGAAAATACATTTTCATTCATTATTCATCCAATCAATTTATATTTACAGTTTATGAATTTATATCCATCTCAAATTCATGACTCTGGGTGGCTCTGCAACAGTTAAAACACCATAAAAATGTTTAAATTCAAATTAAAATAATTTATTTATTTATTTATTATTTAAATTTATCCCCGCCCATCTCCCGAATCAGGGGACTCTGGGCGGTTTACAAGATAACAGTTAAAATGTATACATAAAATTACAACAGTATAAAGTAGTTATAAATCCAGATGGATATTAGTTAAAAGAAGGACATTAAAATTACGGGATTAGCCATCTCCATGAGGAGCTATCCCTTCCTCCTTCCCATGCCAGGCGGCAGAACCAGGTCTTCAGCTCTTTCCTAAAGGTTGGGAGGGAGGAGATATGTCTCAACTCTGGGGGCAAGCTGTTCCATAAAGTGGGTGCTGTTACAGAGAAGGCCCGCCTCCTAGACCCCATCCGATGACATTCTCTAATTGATGGGGTACATAGCAGGGCCTCTCTGGATGACCGGGTGGGGCGGGTTGATAACAAGGGGATAAGACAGTCCCTCAGGTATTCTGGCCCCATGCCAGGTAGGGCTTTAAAGGTGATAACCAACACCTTGAATTGTACCCGGAAGCAAACCGGCACCCAATGCAGCTCACGGAGCAACGGTGTTACATGTGCAGATCTTGGAGCACCCAATACTGCCCGCGCGGCCGCATTCTGCACCAGCTGAAGCTTCCGGATAGTCTTCAAGGGTAGCCCCATGTAGAGTGCATTGCAATAATCTACGTGGGAGATGACGAGAGCGTGAGTGACTGTACGGAGGGCATCGCGTTCCAGGAATGGGCGTAACTGGCGCACCAACCGAAGTTGCGCAAAAGCCCTCCTAGCCACGACTGCCACCTGCTCTTCGAGCAGGAGTTGTGAGTCTAGAAGAACCCCCAGATTACGCACCGGTTCTGAACGGGGTAGTGCTACCCCATCGAGAACCAAAGATGATAATTTCCCAGAAGACGCTAAGCCATCAATCCACAGCCACTCGGTCTTACCAGGGTTCAACTGAAGCCTGTTGTTCCCCATCCAGGCCCTCACAGCCCCCAGGCACTGGGACAGGGTGGACACTGCATCACTTACTTCACCAGGGATGGAGATATACAATTGAGTATCATCCGCATACTGTTGATACCTCATCCCATGGTGTCGGATGACCTCGCCCAGCGGTTTCATGTAGATGTTGAACAGGAGAGGAGAGAGAACCGAGCCCTGCGGCACCCCGCATAGGAGCGAACGCAGGTTGGATCTCTCCTCCCCTATCACCACCGACTGGGAGCGGCCCCGGAGGAAGGAGGTGAACCAGCGCAAAACTACGCCACCCACCCCCAACTCCCTAAGCCGCCCCAAAAGGATACCATGGTCGATGGTATCGAAAGCCGCTGAGAGATCCAAGAGAGCCAGGATGGATGCACTACCTCCATCCCGCTCCCGCCAGAGGTCATCCGTAAGCGCGACCAATGCAGTCTCCGTCCCATATCCCGGCCTGAAACCTGACTGAAAAGGGTCAAGATAATCCGTTTCATCCAGGGTCCTTTGAAGTTTTATGGAGCAAACCCTATTTGCTCCATAGGGTTCTTTAAAGCCTAACATCAGAGCCTCTTGGATCTTATATATTTAATTAAATTATGTATTCTATTTTATAAATTTTTATATGTTTTAATTGCTGGCTTGGTGTAAACTGCCCAGAGACCCCTCCGGAATGGGGGGAGATGGGCGGTGATATAAGTTAGAAATATAAATAAATAAATAAAGTTGCAACGCCACCACTTTCTCAACCACCTTTCCCAAAAAGGGAAGGTGGGAGACTGGACGAAAATTGTCCAGAATGGTCGGGTCCAGGGAAGGCTTCTTGAGGAGGGGGTGCACCGACGCCTCCTTAAAGGCAGTTGGAACCACCCCCTCCAACGATGTATTAATCATCGCCTGGACCCATCCACCTGTCACCTCCCCCGCTGATTTCACCAGCCAGGAAGGGCAGGGATCTAAATAACATGTGGTGGGGTTAACCATTCGAAGGATCCTGTCCACTTCCTCAGGTCCAACAGGATCAAATTGTTCCCAGATAATAAGGCAAGACCGCTCTCCCGGCATCTCCCCAGACTGCAATCCAGGCATGGAGTCCAACTTAGACTGAATCTGAGCGATTTTATCCTGCAGATGCTCAGAAAATTAATTAATTTTTAAAAAATTAATTTTTTTAAATAAATTAAAAAATTAAAAACAACACACACATAATCAGCAGCCAAGGTAAAAACAGAACCACCCACAACAAATCAATGCAAGCATTGCACAGGCTCTGCCACACATCCGGATTCCCAAGCTGGATACCTGGGTCACCCAGAACTTTTATGTGCATGGCATCTGTTAATGTAATTGCCAGCATCTATTGTTTCTGCATTTCATTTCCTCTAACCTCACTATTTATTTTTATTTCCTTCCCCAAACCATATACATATCCTTGAAACTCCAGATGCATCTGGAACATTGTTTGATTTATATTCTACCTGTTTTTGTACAACTCAAGGCAGCATATATAATGCTTCCTCCCATTTTCCCCACAACAACAACCCTGTAAGGTGAGTTGGGCTGAGAGAGAGTGACCAGCCCAAAGTCACTCAGCTGGCTTCTGTGCCTAAGGAAGGACTGGAACTCACAGTCTCCTGGTTTCTTGTCCAGCACCTTAACTGCTACACAAACTAGAAAGCCAGTTTTGTATAGTAGTCATTATGTTAAAACACATTGCAAGTCTTAGGATGCTGTGGATTCTGCTGGTTTTTCTTCAACAGACTAACATAGCATCACTAGTGCTACCAGATCTGTTCGCAAAAACTAGACAGCAGCAAACATTTAGAGCGTTTGAGATAGCTTTGCTGCCATCTAGTGATTGTCTGGATTTTTGCAGCCAAAATCTGCTAGCCCACAGTGACACTTTTGGAAATGGTATATTTCTGGTGGGTGTAACAGATCAGTTGATATTTTTATTTAAGAAAGAATTATTTTCTGCTTTTATTATATCAAAAATCAGATTTATTTATTTATTTATTTATTTATTTATATTTCTAACTTATATCACCACACAAAATGACATCACCATCCCATGTCTTTTACACCTTTAAGTTTTTATTGTGCAATTTGTATTCTGCCTGATTATAGAATCATATGGACAATCCAAACAATGTTGCAATACAACTGTTATCAGCCCATATTTTCTATTTTTGCATCCATGTTTGTTCTAGCAGACTTTATTTTCCATTTCCAATTTCTTGATTTTTTTCCACTATTTCTTCCATCTATTTTCTTTCCATAGTCACATAAAAGTTAAGAGGAGCAAAAATAACTGAACAGTTTTGATTAGTAGTGCTAGGAGATCTTGATCTGGAACATCCTTCCAGGATTTTGTTGTCTAACTGTAATCATTTTTTATGTAAGTTTCATTCACTTCTAGTATTATAATAACGGCTGAGTTAGGAAAAATTTAATTGCTTTTTTCAATTGCTGGTGGAGTACACCATATTTACTACTTGTTGTGGAAATAAATGTCATGTGCACAAGGCTGGAAAGCTTCTTGGGGGTGGGATTTCAAAACTTAATGATGGTTGGGAAGATGCTACTTCTTTTATAGATTTGTATATTTGAGGGGTTATTTTATTCTGGGGGAATTATATTTTATTGTACAGGTTGTTTTTATGCTTTTGTACACCCCTTAGAGTCTGGTGATATTGGTGTTATTAACTTACACCATTTCCAAAAGTGTCGCTGTGGGCTAGCAGATTTTGGCTGCAAAAATCCAGACAATCACTAGATGGCAGCAAAGCTATCTCAAACGCTCTAAATGTTTGCTGCTGTCTAGTTTTTGTGAACAGATCTGGTAGCACTAGTGATGCTATGTTAGTCTGTTGAAGAAAAACCAGCAGAATCCACAGCATCCTAAGACTTGCAATGTGTTTTAACGTAATAACTACTATACAAAACTGGCTTTCTAGTTTGTGTCGCAGTTAAGGTGCTGGACAAGAAACCAGGAGACTGTGAGTTCCAGTCTTACCCACTGAGCCACCGCGCCCCTGATATTGGTGGCATAAAAATATTAATAAGGAGAAAGAGACAGAGACAGAGAGAGAGAGAGAGAAAGAAAGAATAAGCTCTTTATAAATCATATACTGTCACCTTGCATTGCTAAAACCTGTGTTCCTTAAACACATATTACTTTCTTATAGTTTTTCAGTGACTTTACTTTGTGACCCCAAGGATGATCACACAACCAGGGATATTGGATTATTACTTGTAGTCAGCTTTAGTGAGAAATCCATTGTCCGGAATTCGCAAATTGGTGGAAAATGGGGTAAGGAGGAAAAGACAATTCCCTACTTCCCATTTACGGCAGAGGACTCATTTAAGGTAATGTCTCTCATACAAACATAATGTCTCTCATAGAATGTATGTCTTAGGACTGTGCAGAGCTTTGGATTCAAAGATTCAAAGGCAAATAGGTGACTGAAGCATCAAACTGCAACTCTTTAAAGCAGCTGTGTCTTTTCCTGGTATTGTGCCCCCATGTACTCTGAAGAGTATTTTTACCTTCAGATGTGAAGTACTGCACAGTCCTAATTAGTTTATGCTTGACAATCTATGTTGCCTAATCCCGATTGTTAAACTGACAGTCCTCCAAGTCTTCAAGAGCAACGCTCTTCTCCAGCTCTTCAAATCCTTTGACATTTCACTACTGCAAGGACTCCAAGATCTGTAAACCAGGACAAAAATATTGATGGCTCTAACCCCACCAAAAAGTGTGGCCCCAAGCTGCAAGGAAGTTGCCTACCATTGCTTTAACTGGAGAGACTGAAATTGTGACCACATTCATACAGCTTTACTTTCTACAAGAGCAAGGAGGAGAGAAACTAGACCAATAGTTTCCAGTCTGTCGTCTGGGGTAACTGGTAGTCTTTAAGAGTACTTGGTGAAGGTGCATGAGTGTATATGGCCCAAATCTTGTATCTTGGGAGTTCACCAAATATTGAAATCTTAGTGTTCTTGCCTGAAATCTCATGAGATTTAATGATCTGTGAGGTGTTTGCATGCCAACTTTCCACCAGTTTCTTTAGCCTTTTCTTCATTTTCAGATGGAGCTTTTGTGTGAACATCAGCAGATCCGGATCTTGCTTGACGGACGTCAGTTGATTAGTTTCAGTCACCGCGTGCAGCCTGTGCAAAGGATGACGGTTTTGCAAATCTCAGGAGACTTCAAGCTTACCAAGGTGGCTTGAAGAAAATAATCAAAAATGCTGTTCCCAATGTTGAGCTACAATACTCAACAATCCCAGGCAACATGACTAACGGCGAAAGATCCCAAGAGTTTTAGCCCAATGTCTGAAGGGTCATAAATTCTCCACCTCTGTAATAAATAATCCCATTTCATTTCTGCATTATGGCAAAACTGCTTTTTCTTCATTTTTTCCTTTCTTTGCTTTTATGTGTGCCTCTTGAAATGTTTGTGAAATTTCTGTTGTTTTCTTAGGGTTTTTCCCCCCTGCCAACAGAACTTAAATATTTTTACTTTAGCTCAGGATTCTGGGACTTTTGCATGTCCATTCTGTTACTGTCTATTGCAGGCCTTGGGGTGAGCTTTATACTAAT
Source organism: Charina bottae (assembly GCA_023362775.1). NCBI lineage: Eukaryota > Metazoa > Chordata > Lepidosauria > Squamata > Charinaidae > Charina > Charina bottae. The sequence continues at coordinate 149,744,472 of JALMGJ010000001.1, forward strand.
TGTATTAAATTAATATAAATATAAATTTATATTAATATAATATAAATTTTATTAAATTAATTTTATATTAATTTCTAAGAGGAAGACAACTTGTTATATACAAATGGTTTTTCAGCACATTTTTTTATTGTGAAGTAAGCCATGCAATGTTCATTGGAGCTTGGGCCTAGGTAAATTTGTATGCTATATAGTATGTTGAAAAAATGAGAATAAATAAGTGTGTAACAATAAATGTGTAACAATCTCTATTACATTTAACCCAAAGCAATATATTTCTCTTGCACTTAACTTCACCTCACTTTTGTCTGCATTTAAGAACAGGGCATTCTCTTAGCAAAAATATTTGATTTGAAGAATAGATTCCAGTGATGAATCAAGCATGCACTACAAGTGTAAAAGATTTTTATCCTATTGTTGGTTACTATCAATCTGCCAAAAGAATTTTATCCACACTTGTCAAATGAGATCATCCTTTCTTAGAAGCCCAGGCCCAAACAATGTTAACTAGGACGTTTTCTTCCAAGATTATCTAAACATAGATAGAGAGCCAGTTTGGTCTAGTGGTTAAGGCAACGGGCTAGAAACCAGGAGGCTGTGAGTTCTAGTCCCGCCTTAGGCATGAAAGCTGGCTGGGTGACCTTGGGCCAGTCACTCTCTCTCAGCCCTAGGAAGGAGCCAATGGGAAACCAGGAGACTGAGAGTTCTAGTCCCGCCTTAGGCATGAAAGCCGGCTGGGTGACCTTGCGCCAGTCTCTCTCTCTCAGCCCTAGGAAGGAGCCAATGGGAAACCAGGAGGCTGTGAGTTCTAGTCCCGCCTTAGGCATGAAAGCTGGCTGGGTGACCTTGGGCCAGTCACTCTCTCTCAGCCCTAGGAAGGAGCCAATGGGAAACCAGGAGACTGAGAGTTCTAGTCCCGCCTTAGGCATGAAAGCCGGCTGGGTGACCTTGCGCCAGTCTCTCTCTCTCAGCCCAACTCACCTCACAGGGTTGCTGTTGTGGGGAAAATAGGAGGAGGAAGGAGTATTAGATATGTTCCCCACCTTGAGTTATCTATAAAAATAATAAAGGCGGGATAAAAATAAAATAAAATAAACAAGGTTTTCTTGACTCAACAAGGAACGAGATTGTCCTTCCCATTTCATGGATAGATTTCTCCACAAACCAAAATCAACAAGACTAAGATTAAGGTTCAATAGTAGCATTTGCTGAGGGCAGCCTTTGCGGGGCACCACAAGCCATTTGGTAAACTCCGCTTTGTTTTTCAGCTGTGAACAACTGTGGGAAAACTCTCCAAAGAAATGCTGGGGGTTGTTGCTGCTCTTGGTGCTGCTTCCCCACAACCTCTGCTAGCTTTGCTGATTGCCTCATTAGCAAAGGATAGGATCAGCAACTCTCCATTCACACAGTCTTTTACTGCAGTGTAGTTTATTTTGCTTTGGTTGGTCACTGAATATCCAACCTAAGACAGTAAGTCTTGAAGAGAATGGAGCAGGTATTTTTGCCAAACCAAGACCTCAGAAAGTTTTTGTTCTTACCCAGTCTCTGACAAGAACAACTTTCATTCCCAAGGAAACCATGCATATGTGTGGTTATGGTTGAGTGTTCCCAAAATATTTGCATGTTGTATCCACACTTGTTCCTGTGACACACACACACACACAATCAGCAGAAATACACAATAGCATATAATGAATCCAAATCACCCTTTCATCTATGGTTTCGAATGAGAATTTGCAGCTCAAGCTAAGCTTTTGCTTTTGAATACAGGTAGTCCTTGCTTAATGACTGCCCTGTTTAGTGACCGTTTGAAGTTACAATGGGGCTGAAAAATAACTTTACGACTGGTCCTCGCACTTACAACCGTCTCAGCATCCCAGCGGTCACGTGATCAAGATTCAGGTGCTTCGCAACTGGTGGGCATGTATGACTGTCGCAGCATCCCACTGTCATGTGATCACCATTTGCACGCTTCACAGCCGGCTTCAGACAAGCAGAGTCAATGGAGAAGCTGGCAATAAAATTGCAGGTCGTGGTCACATGACTTAATAGTGTAGTGGTGGAAGTGAGGTCATAAGTCTGTCACACTCGTGGTCTTGCTTAGCAATGGAGTTGCCAGTCCCAATTGTGGTTGTTAAGTGAGGACTACCTGTATTGAATATGTGATTGTACCTGTTTTTCTAGACCTTCTGCAGTATTTGAGAACTTTTAACATTATGTTTAATATTTTAAAATCACTTTAGTAATAGTGATTATGTGAAGTATAACAGTAAAATAATAAAATATTAATAGTAAACTATATAACTTCTTTGCAAAAAAAACTTTAAAAAATAGCGTAAGACTGTCCTCATTCCCATTATTTTTTTAAAAAGAACTTTATTAATTTTCTAAGTATAGTTAAAATACAAAATGTAGAATATAGAAAAGGTAGAAAACAGAACTAAAGAAAAAAGAAAAACTATAAAAGTGCAGAATTAGAGAGAAGACAGAAAAAGAAATTGACTTCCGACCTTCTCCAGTACAGGTATAAAAGCATTTACAAATATAATCTCTTACCATTAGTTCAGCCTTAGTAACATTATTTCTATCAAATCAAACCATTTAATCATCAAAACCCAAAATCAAAGCTTCATTTTTTTCTGACACAAGCAAATAGTCTAAAAGTGGTTGCCGAATAGACACAAATCCAGACACGGTATTTTCTCTTATCAACGCTGTTAACTTGGCCATTTGGGCCAGTTCCATCAGTTTAATCATCCATTCCTCCACTGTAGGAATTTGTGGATCTTTCTATTTTTGTGCAAATAAAAGTCTTGCTGCTGTAATCATATAGAAAAGTAAAGTCCCATGTTGTTTCTCAAGCTGTTTCTCCATCAGTCCCAAGAGAAACAGTTCTGAGTTTTTTGTAAGTCCACTTTGAGAATCTTTTGAATATTAACACATATTTGATCCCAGAATTTTTTAGCCTTTTCACAAGTCCACTTGTGACACTGTCCTCATTCCCATTATGTAGTTCCATCATTCACTTTATAAGTTAAGTCAGGTCTTTGCCTCCAAATAAGGAACTATTAAAAGAAAACTGCAGGGACTAATCCAGGCAGTCACCGAGAATCGGACACAATTGAATGGGAAAAAATAAATGGAATTAAGACTATTATGCCTGCAGTGGAATTTCACTAGAACATTTTCATGTGTGCCAATTTCATATACTTGCTTACACATGCAACTATAGTGCTTCAATTGATTACTTTTAAGTTCTTGTTTTTTTAATTGCCCAGAAAAATTGATGAAAGGTGATATATACTTTTTAAACATAACATGGAAAAGTATGGGCATTGCTTTGATCATGTGTCAACAAGAACGAAATACAATTTTAACAGGCATCATCCACTGAAGATGATAAGCAATAAAGGAAGAGAACTCCTGCTAAAGGGGAATCCAAAGGATCCTTCCTAGATGGAAGGAAGGATTATTGAAACCGCATACAAGTTTAGTGTGAGGGTGTAGTGGCACATACTGTACGTTGTTACAGCTGAGCTGGTAATGCCCGATGACCTTGGTGTTACAGTGGATAACTTGGACCCAATGCCAAGAAAGCCAGTGTGCCAGAAGGGTTAAGGTGTTGGACAAGAATGGGGAGATGCAGGTTCTAGTCTACCCTTGGACCGAAGAAGCTTATTGGATGACTATGGGCCAATCACTCTTTCTCAGCCCTACCTATCCTACAAGGCTGTTACTGGGGGGGGGGGCGGAATTGGAGGATGAAACACTCTGCATGCTGCCTTGAGCTCCTGCACAAAAGGCAGGATATAAATCAAATAAGTAGATAAATAAGCAAGCAAGCAAGCGTGCAAGTGTTATGAAAAAGGCAACCTCCATCTTGTGAAGATCATTAGCCAAAGAATAAAACTGCCAATCTCGTAATAATTTCAATAAAATAATGACTTAGTACAAATCTGTGGTGTGACTACAACTCAGAAACAATCAAATTAAATCAAATAGCAATGCTGTGGATAAGTTTAGGGATGAGCTAGAATAGTTTTACTGTATGACCTCAAGGACTTAATATCCACATAGCCTGGAAAGCATTTGAAATTTCAACATTTTCTCCTGAAGATTTGAACACTCAGAAAATAATTGTTTTGAAAACTTAAGGGTATCTCCCAACTGCAGACCTCTGCTCCCCAGATTTGCTCAAAATGCTTATTCAGAGCAGTTTTCAGTTGGGAGAAAGCCATGAGAACAAGAAATTCCACTGCAGACGTGGAAGTTTCTCCTTGAGATTATGTTCTGGAACATCTGACTCAATTATGAGGCACATGGCACACTTGCCAAGCTTTTTCACCTAGCACTGCTCAAGATGCCTTCACTTAGAGAGAACTCAGAGTCCCCAAATGGTTACATTTTAAAAAGAAAGTTTTAGGAAGCTAAGGACTTTGAGAGTAAAAAACTGGTTTATTTTTTTAAGCAAAAGTATGAACATCTAGAGGACCACCCAATGTTTACACCCATGCAGGATCATATACAATTAATGGAGTTGGAATGGGGAGAATCAAATTGGCAGCATCTGGAGCCCACCATCACAGTACTATGATGTAAAAATATAAGTGATCTTTCTAACACCAATTCTAAGTATTTTGGGTGCCTTATGCTCAGGTTATAAATATGCATTACACGTTAAGACATTTTTTCCTCTTCCACTTCCACCCCTATGGGAACAGCAGCCAGTGGGCTATATCGTACATTCAGCACATGTGACCTCTCATATTGGCATCCAATTATATTACATAGAGAGCTCACTTCTCCAAAGAACTCAGTGTAGCTCTACATGGGTGTTCAGTTCATCTCTCCTTTTATCATTACAGGAATCCTGTAAGGCAGGTTAGACTGACAACATAATTGATCTAAAGTCATGTTGGGACCGGATATGTAAAGGAGGCAAGAAGGAAAGTTTGTTCTCCTAGGAAATCTAGAGCACTATGAGTTAGAAATCCATGGTGGTATTAATATGGTGAATTCCCTGCTATCTTCAATATGCAAATACCAAGCCTTGTATCACAGCAACATTCTTGGTCTCCAGCACCTTCCTGAATAATGCTGTAATCCCTGAAGCTTCCCACTAGTTAAATAGGAGGGAAGGGGCCCTGCATATATAGAGTCATCTAAAGACCTACAGTACATAGATCCTTATTAAAGAATTTGCATGAAATCATACTGAAATGGCCAAATTTGGTTCCAGGATCTTGGGTTTGTTAGTTTCTCCACATCAGAAAATTTAGTTCTATTTCAGATGAAGGGACTGGATAGCATATTCCGAACTGCAGAATCAACATAGCATCATCGGGCCACATTAAAAAAAAAGACACAAATTGTCAGAATTTACAGATCTTCTGATGAAGTGGATGTGTTATAAGATGCTTCCCTGCTTCAAAGGAAAAGCCTAAATATAGTAGATCTGCCAGGTGCTAACTTCATGCCAGGCTAAAACAACTCAGCCAGCGATCTCAAAAAGCAGCCCCTTTGTAGGTACCAGATACGGTATGAATTTTGCCACTGGGCCATTAATGCACTTTGGTACATCTCCTATGTTAGCGGCTTGATTGCCTCAATCCAGTGAGCTCTTTCTGTCTTGGAACTAGCCTGTATGTAGTAGTGAATGTCATTCTTTGTGATGATTTTGAAGAGGTTGCCCTGCACATTTCCTTTCACTCCTGCAAAGGAAAAAAAAAGAAGCAACCATTTAATAGGACATAAAGAGAGAAGTTTGGTGTAGTGGTTAAGCCTTAACTGTTAAGGCAACCAGGCTGGAAACCGGGAGGCTGTGAGTTCTAGTTCCGCCTTGGGCATGAAGCCAGCTGGGTGACCTTGGGCCAGTCACTCTCTTTCAGCCCTAGGAAGGAGGCAGCAATGGCAAACCACTTCTGAAAAACCTTGCCAAGAAAACTGCAGGGACTTGTCCAGGCTGTTGCCAGGAGTCAAACACTGACTCAAAGGCACACAAAAAAAAAAAAGATAAAAAGCTGCTGCAGTACCAGCAAACTCTCTAGAGCAGTGTTTCTCAACATTGGCAACTTTAAGCTGTGTGGACTTCAACTCCCAAAATTCCCCAGCCAGCAATGATGGGGAATGCTGGCTGGGGAATTCTGGGAATTGAAGTCCACACGGCTTAAAGTTGCCAATGTTGAGAAACACTGCTCTAGAGGGAGAATGTCTGACTAGGATACTGTAGAAGACTCACTGAATCTGCTTTTCTGCACTGCATTGACACAAACTTGGCTTAAGCCATGTAAAAATGCTTTCAAAAGCGAGACAAAGGGCCAGTTTGAGCAACTAAGCAGTGCTTCTCTTCTGAATCTGACTATTATATTCCACCTGGGAAGAAGGTTGCTTAAGTTTTTCATTTCTGAGGAGAAACCACAGCCATTTCCGCTGCTGTGATTGCCCTCTCCTAAGCTGCCCTGCTGACCAGTTAAAGAGAGGTGAGAGAGAGAGGGGCTGGCCTTTTACCTTTTGGACAACTTCTTTTGCTACAGCTTTGAGAAGGGTGTGCATATGTTCAAGTGGGTGTGCATATGCTCATGCACGATATGGCTAAAACTGGAGGGAGCCGGGGTTTGGAGCCTGCATATTTTATGAAGTCCCCCTTCTTCTCCCATCATTCAAGAACTGGCCCTAGCAGACAACCTGGTGCATCAGATGTGCTCTAGGAACTCTTCATCACAAGCATTCCTGGTGGAAACTAGGCCTTGCTGGGTGATAAACAGAGCTGTTGGCAAAATCCTGATTCTATTTGCTCTCCTGTGTTTTGTGACTGCCCTGTATTTTGCAGTACAGAAAACAGTGGGATAAGACTTTGTAACTCATGGCTCGGAGATGAGACAAGGCCAGCATAATGGGGGTGGAGGTAACATGGGGTGGCCTGGTCATTCTGATGCCCCTGCAGATAGTGAATGAAGGGCCACTCTAGCCTTTACCAATAAACAAAAGGCCCATAACAGTAAGAATGGATCTTGCAAGGTAATAACTTGCCTGTTGGGACTCCATTGTCTTCCAGTGCTGAGATAAGGCAGCCACGGAGAGAAAATCCCCCAACTGGTTTGTTATCTTCCTATGGGAGAAAAAAGTGGTCCAATGTGAGTAAAGCAAATAATCTGAATGTTACATTCCCTCCAACAAATTTGACACACACAAGGCAGGCCTGACTTGCCTGAGCCTGTCTCTATTTAAGGAGATGCTCTACAGTCCTTTCCTAATTGCTGGCCTCAGTGAGGGCTATGTGGTAGCTATTTAAAGAGGCAGTGCCAGAGTAGCTATGTTTCCATGACATGCCAAGCCACGGTACTGTGAGCGAGCATATGGACCCTGCCATCTAGGCTCTGCCACGTGTGATTCATGACATCCTAAAGTGGTTGCTGTTGTCAACTTGCAGAAACTAGAATCGGAAAGCGATGACAATGTCTTGTTTCAGATTCTAGTTTCCACAAGCTGAGAACGGCAGCTGCTTTAGGTTTCCATGACACATTATGCTTTAGGTAAATCTCTGCACTTGATTAAAGGGTTTCAACAACTTGGGGATTAAATGGCACTTTCACAAATACTTTACACTGCCTGAAGGAACTTCTATGCTGCCAAAGATTCTATTTTCCAATCCTTTAAAAAGCAGTCTCAAGACAGTCTGGAATCAACTTCTCTTCTGCTGACTCACAACACTGAGAACAAGTAGCAAAGAATCACAGCCATGCCCTGAACTATCGCTGTGGTCCTGGAGAAAGAAAAATTCTTACCACCCGTGCAAAAGGAAATGTTAAAAATCCCTTAGGTTCCTCTCACTATCCTACTCCAATCTTGATGCGTTGTGTAGCTATTTTATCATATGCAAAAACTTTGAGTAGTTCCTATGGGAGGGGGGACTGCAGTGCTGTCAGTCTTCTTTTCTCTTTGAAAGACCTGTTAGGGCCAGCTGATGGCCAGGAACCAGAAGTTGGGGCAAGGCAAGACTTCCTGCAAGGGGGTCTGTCCACAAGCTTCACAGAGCTGCAGTATTTCAGAGACATGATTACAGGTAGACCTTGCTTAACGACCACAATTGGGACCAGCAACTCTGTCACTAAGCAACATGGTCATTAAGTGAGATATCACGTGACTATGACTTGCATTTTTACTGCCGGCTTCTCCATTGCCTCTGCTTGTCAGAAGCCAGCTGTGAAGCGTGCAAATGGCGATCACATGACCGCGGGGATGCTGCGACGGTCATTAAGTGCAAGGACCGGTTGTAAAGTTACTTTTTCTGCACCCACATAACTTCAAACAGTCACTAAACAGGGCAGTTGTTAAGCGAGGACTACCTGTAGTTTTACTATGGCTTCAAACACACCATAGTTGAGCTAAAATAAATTTGCTCAGATCTCAAATACAAGCAACAACATGGAATTACAGACTTCCAGAAATGGTTTCAAACCTATTCAGAGCCCTCAGATCAGAGCTTTCCAAACTTTTCATGTTGGTGACACACTTTTTAGACATGCATCATTTCGCGACACACTCTTACAGCAGGGCACAAGGCAGGCACTAGGACCTGTGCGGAATCCTGGCAGGGCTCGGAGGCAGCAGCAGCCACGACACACACAGACACTGCAGCCGACACACTAACGTGTCCCGACACACAGTTTGGAAAGCTCTACCTCAGATGGAAGTGTTCTCTGTGTATCATGTAAACACAGCTTATATATACACATCCTCCTAACAAAATAATTGAATAAGGATGTAGAACTGTAAGCTGAGGAATATCAAAAGGCACTTTATATCAAGTCTGACTATTTTTCCACTGAATCGAATTTCACTTTTTAACTAGAGTAAAAAAGTACAAAAGAGAACAGGGCTCCTACATGTATCATATTTATGTAGGGGGGGGGGAACCCTTCAGCAGGTATAGATCTTGCTGAAATTCCCACATCAGGGGCACAACTTCTCAAACCCCAAAACCTAAATGTGTTCTTTTTTCAAAAACAGAAAACAATAGCCACAAGGTATATCTCTTCCCAAAGCAAATGTATAATATTAGATTGCTTTCTGGATTCTGTACCCATCTTATTGGCACATTGACTTACAACTGATATGGAAGCGAACTACAGCAAAGTGCAAACTACTCAAGATGTACTGTAGATATTATGGGTCATTTAGGATCCAGTGTGAAGAGGGTTCAATCTGCCCTTAGCCTTACAAAAATCCATGCAGAATTCCTTCCCCTCGCCCACCAACAACAGAGTCCCAAGGGGGGAGGGAGACGTTCCCCAAAGGCACATATGCAGGGAGTTTCAAATATTGGGACACCATTTTCTCACCTTTGTGGGGTCATAATAGTGTAGGAAAGCGGGGTCAGACCTCAGGACAAAGCGTCTCACTTTCCAGTTCTTCCTCTTGTGCCCCTGAAAGTTGGAAAATAAATTCAAATTTCTTTCTCCAAAATACAGATCTTCTGTAATTGTCAATAATAGAGTGAGAATACTGCATTATCTGTTTACTACCTTTTATCATTGCAGAAGCAGCCACAGGAGGGAGGACAAGTTGAGAGATAATACAGGTAGTCCTCACTTAACAACCATTTGTTCAGGATCATTTGAAGTTATGATGGTACTGAACAATGGTACTTAACGCCTGGTCTCCAAAGTTATGGCCGTTGGAGCGCCCCTGCAGCCATGTGATCAAAATTTGGGTGCTTGGCAACCTGCCTGCATTTACAACTACAGGGTGCGCTTCAACACCCCCCCCATCTCCCCCTCATCTCCACTCTTTTGGCCCTCTGCACTCCACGGCAGAGTGCTGGGCTGGGCTGGGTCTTCATGCCGCAGTGTTAGGCTGGGGGAAGCTGAGTCTTTGCACTGGGCCACAGCAGCCGCTTGTGCACCCTCCCACTCCCGGCAGCATCCACCCCAGCCCAGGACCTCCTCGCAACTTCCTGCAGGCTTCCTCATTGACTTTGCTCGTTGGAAGCTGGCAGGAAGTCACAAGGTCTTTGTTTAACAACCTGTGATTCTCGCTTAACAATGGCTATGGGGACTGCCAGGATTGCCGTCGCTAAGTGATGTCACGCTTTATGATCGCATCACTTAGCAACCAAAATTCCGGTCCCAATTAACCATTCTTAACTGAGGACTACCTGTATTTTGTCCAAGCAAATTACAGACCTGCTTCACATATTACATTAAGCTATGTATGCTCAGCTTTGGTTTGATGATTAAATTACTCCTGGCGGGGTTTACACAACATGCTAAGCTATAAGCCATGTTTTAGAATTCACAGTGGAAGGGCTCATATTGAATGTTTGTTTATTCAGTCAATGACCAGCAACTTAAAATTAATTAAAATAACAATTAAAATCACACTAATCAATTAAATACAATTATACATAGGTTGTTGTTGTATGGAATAAAACTATAAATTTAGACAATTATAATATAATCTATAAAACCCTATTACAATAAAACCCTATTACAATAATGACATGTTTATTTATCTAAACATTAATAGATCTATCATTTTAATAGTATGTTATAAAATATATATCATAAAAATTATTTTAAAAATGGCTATACAAAGTATTAATAAAAATAGAAAAATATACACAATTCCCTACTTCTTTAACCAGTTTTGCCTTATTATCATTGCAGCAGCACAGAATTTTGCTACTGCACATGTAATAACTGGGTTTGAATCCTGCAGAAGATGGTTCTCATAAAAACTATCAGGTCTCCCTGGACATCTTTCTATTAGGGGATAAATATATGTTGATCTAATACCCCTATAAGGGGCATGGTGGCTCAGTGGGTAAGATGCCAGGCTTGTCGATCAGAAGATCGCAAGTTCGGAGGTTCAAATCCCTAGCCCTGCGTGCGGAGTGAGCTCCCGCACTAGCCCCAGCTCTTGCCAACCTAGCAATTCGAAAGCATGCAAATGCAAGTAGATGAATAGGTACCACTTCGGTGGGTAGGTAACAGCGTTTCCGCGCGTGTCATGCGGCCACATGACCGTGGAAGCGTCTTCGGACAACGCTGGCTCTTTGGCTAACAAACAGAGATGAGCACCGGCCCCTAGAGTCGGACACGACTGCACAAATGTGCGGGGGGAACCTTTACCTTTACCTTAATACCCCTATAATATTTACATTGCAATAGAACGTGAGTGATGTTTTCAACCTCCTTAGTGCCGCATGTACAAATTCTTTCTGCTAAGGGGGTTTTATTATATCTGCCTTGCAGGAGTGCTGATGGAAGGATATTAAATCTAGCTCTAAAAAATGCTAGTCTAATCTCAGGAAAGGTTGGGTCTTTCAAATATCTTGCTGGTTCCCATGTACCCCATCTTATCTGATTCCTGCTATGTGGAGGTAACCAATTAACTTCTAGCTGGAATTCCATATCTCTGATTCTGTTAATAACCATTTGCTTGGCTTGGTCGTAACCTAGTGATTTTAAAAATAATGGAGACAGGCCATATACAGCCAGCTTATACTCTATCGCCTGTTTCCAGGGAGAGAGAAAATTATCAGTCAGGACTAGAGTGGTCAAACCTACTGGAAGGAATTGAATTTTCAACCAAAAGGTTAACATCATCTTCCAGGCCCTAACCAGTATTTGCGGCATTCCTGTTTCTAGTCTCATCTGGGCATTTGCTGTTCCGCTGGGTGCCGCTAGAATTGATCGCAGGAATTTTGTTTGTACGGTTTCTAGTGACTCTTTCTTCAAGAAGATTCCTGCTTGTGCCCCATAGAGAATTTGAGTCAACGTTTTAGCCTCAAACCATTTTAAGGCTGCAGGGACTAATTGTCCTCTGCCTGTGTAAAAAAAAAAATGTTTAATAGCATTTGAAGATCTAAGAGCTGATTGCATTGCATGATTCAAATGGGCATTCCAATTTCCTTTCCAGTGAAAAACCACTCCAAGGTATTTAAATGCATTAACTTGTTCTAGATTATGCCCTTCTATCCTCCAAGAGTATTGAGTAGCTCTTTTAGCAAAGACCAGGATTTTTGATTTATCAAAATTAAGAACCATTTTTATTTTTATGGATTATTACTTTAATTTTGTTATTGTGGGGTATTTTGGTACTTTGCTTACATTTTGTTTTCCTTTAAAATAAAGAATAAATTTTAATTTTAAAAGATACATTAATTAAACCAAAACTGAAGTTTCCATTGGAATTAGTATTAGGGCTTGCCATTATTGATATCAACTTCATTTCCTGATGCAAGTATAGAATATAGTGTTATACTAATTTCTCTCTGATGAGCAATTTTATGTTTGACTACAATGAACACAATGTGGGATTATTTCAGAGCGTAGAGTTGATTTTGCTTTCAACAGAAAGTTCCTGATGCTTCAGAACAAGGTGTATTTACTGTGTACACTGCGTTTACTGAGACATTTTACCATGATCCTCTGATTTCACTGTACCCAAAGAGCTGCCATAAATGGCATGAATTAGAAATATTCAATATATTGAAGTGTGTGAGGAAACACCCTAATCCTCAAAGTTATTTGAATGAGTGTAGATCAGGGATGCCTAAAATTTTCAAAGGCCTTTGCATTCCCCAAACCGATGGCCAAATTCACAATAAAAATAGTTGATCTTATTATATTTAACAAAAGTTAAATATAATTAAATATGATTACTCTCCAGCCATGAATTGAATACTTTCCCCCTTCTGTCATATTACAAATTGTTAATAAATGGTGGTTTGTGAGGGCCACTCCCCAAGCTTTCAGGAGCCACGTGTGATCCTAGGCCCCCTGTGCACTCAGGTGTAGACTGTGCTGTGTAGAAAAAAAACATTTTGCCATGCCACAAACAAGACAGTGATGATTGGGTGGCATTTCCTGTATCAGACTGAGAGGAAAACTATGTATGTATCTCAGTTCATCAAGTCACATATTACAGATGGAAGACTGCTTGTCTATATTCTCCATTCCTAACACTTGCTTTTAACAGAAAGTTAGCATGAAGAGTTTCAGTTAGTTACCAGCTAATTGGAACTCTTGTTCCTGTGTTGGTTAATCTGCTAACTGTACATTAATTAACTTGTGAGGGTTTCCTATTAAAATGCCTTTTTTTTCAAAAACAGCTTTAAAAGATACCAGTAAAATATTCCCCCACCCCCATCCCGTGCTTAGCTTGAGATTATGATCCAGAAGTCACAGTTACCTGTTTTATCAAAAAGCCTTGCTTTAAAATTGTGCCACTCAGTTCAAGTATGTTAATATTAAGCTGTTCTTTAGTATTAACCTTTTTCTTATAGCTTTCAGCCTGCAGTAAAAACAAAACAAAAACAGGTATTGTACTGTGATACTAAAGAATCAGTACAAGATTTACAAATACTGATTTCATCTTTTAGCATGATTTTTTTTCATTCACTTTTACAAACTTCCATCTCCAAACTCCTCCTCCTCCTCCTCCTCCCTCCATCAGCCATCCACCATTTTAATTATTTGCAAAGCACCATAGTGCATTCTGGGAAATTAAAATGGCAGGCAAACCCAGAGTTGGCCATTGTGGGCTATTTGGCTGCTGTTGCTATCTTGACTTGGAAGTAAGCACATAGCTTGCTAATTTAAGGTGGTGCCCACCAGGAGGGATTTTGCAGTGCTTAGCTGATGGGGTGTTATTCCTGAAGCAGATCCTGACAAGCAGTCACGGTAATAAAAATGCACAACCCAGGGGTGGGTTTCATCCTTGTTAGCAGAGCAGTGTTCTCCAATGTTATATTTACATCCAAAGTCTTACTATATAGGCTTGTTCACACCTATGCAAAGTCCAACTAATATCATAATCCTAGATAAAAGCATTGAAAGCTTTAGAAAGTACAAGTCATCTTTCAAGCTTTTATCATTTGCTTGCCTATTTGTTTCTATTGGATTCTACAAAGTAAATGCACACAGCTCACTTTTGAACATCATCCATAGAAAGGAGATTCAACTTTCAGAGTTTGCATCACTTACAAATGCATACAAGGCAGTAGAGTCGTCTAAAAATTGCTCAGCCAAATCTCCATTCCTCATGGCTTCAGCGCTGCGGACTCCCACAGGTTTAATTAAATTTTCATCCATCAACACAGAGGCCAGCGTGACTGCTTCAAGCCGGGAAGCTGCAAAACTACTGGAAATCAACCAATCTACCAATATGGAGCCTGAAAGGAAGAAAGGGGGGTTAATCAGACAAGCAAGAACCATCCAGAGTCAGCAGATCTCCAAGACAGGTAGAAGGAGAGACAACAATACTGTGTCCTTCTGATAAATTTTAAAACATAAAATTTAAAAAGTTATCATTGATCCCTTTTGAAGATTTGCTTATGTATTAAAACCTTTCCAGGTAAATTTAACTCTGCTTTTAGTGGAGCCACCTTCAGTTCACTATTTCTTCCCTGGAAGTCCCTAGTCTTAGATTATCTTTGACTGAGTACACTGGTTGTAAAGTACCCAACCTTTATACCCAGTGAGTTTCATAACTGAGTATGGAGATGAACCTGAATCTCTCTGATTCTAGTCTAGCACTCCAAATACTAAACATACTTGCTCTTGTAGCTTTACCCTCTAAAGGATATTTCCATCCAATTTCTGAAATGTGCCACCTGTTTTTTTCAAGCAGTGGAACAAAAGGAACCGAATTTTTTTATTTTTTTATTATTTTTTTATTATTTTTCACATACCAGAGCTCAGTTCTGATAATGAAAACAGGTTCTGAAAAGTATTCTACCAGAAAACAACTTCTCTGTACAGGAGCATATTGGAGAACAATGATGGTCCCTTAATCCTAAAAAGTCCTCCCTTTATTACTCTTTCGTCCATCTGGATTTTATTTTTATAATTATTTATATTAATTGTATGAATTGAGGTTTTATATTGTATGTTCTATTTTAATTCTTTTTTGTTGTAAACCGCCCAGAGTTCCCCGTTGGGGGGAGATGGGCGGTCATATAAATTAATTAATTAATTAATTAAATAAATAAATAATAATAATAATAATAATAATAATGGTGACATGTGTACCTGTAAAGCTTTCTTTATACAAGCTGCCTTGTCCTGTGTTGGGTGTTACCTTGATTCCACTGCTGCTGTCATACATTTTGTCTACAATATGACTGGAGAAAAAATCAAGAGAGGGTCAGCAATAAGCAAACAGAAGAACCAGTTTTGTGAAGTTACTCACATTCCATTGTTTCCAGCAAATAACATGTTTTGAATCCAAAAATATTCAGAGCATGTTTGGAATCCAGTTCTGCTTACATGCAAGTGGAAATCATCCATTTCTTCCAAGCGATGGCCACCCTCTACTGCCAGCAGCCATTATCTGTGCTTCATTACATCACATTCCAAAATTTCATGATACAGTATGGAAGACTAGGTTGGACTCATCAGTGGGTAATGCAGAGTTCCAGAGGAAATGCATCAGGGAATCTTGAGTGCATGTACAGAGGGGGTGGGAAACCTATAGCCTTCCAGATGTGGTTGAGCTACAATATCAAGCATCCCTTGCCACTGGCTTGGAAGGCTGGGGCTGTGGAGATGTTTGGTTCAGTGACAAGAACCACAGGTTTCCCATTTCTAACATACAGAAAGCTGTGCTCATTGTTTCAGTACAAACCAGCAGTGTTCAAAAACAGATTGAGAATTTATTTACCACGTACTTCAGACTGATATTTGCAGGAAGTTTGAAGGAGTTTCTCATGAGATGAAGTTGCTGAACTTGCACTGGATTGCCAGCATGAATAGCACCAGTTATATCCAAAGCCCAAAGGTCACGCTCTTCTCGAGAGCAACAGTCAAGGAAATATTCTATGTTGGGTTTTGTCTTTAGCTTAATAACTAACTGCAAAAGAACAGCATAAGAAGCAGTGTTTACAGGAATGGCCCCAAAAGGAAAGTGCCTTACAGCAGGGGTCCCCAACCTGTGGGCCGCGGCCTGTTAGGAAGTGGGCTGCACAGCAGGTGAGTGGTGGTGGTCCACGCGATTGGCTCCCACCTGCAAAACCCGCCCTGTCCACGTGATTGGCTCCCACCTGCAAACCCCCCCCCCCGGTCCGTGGAAAAATTGTCTTCCACAACTGGTCCCTGGTGCCAAAAAGGTTGGGTACCCCTGCCTTACAGCAATCATCTATCTATTTTACCCCAACTGAGAATTATGTTTCATGCTAAAGCAGGACACCCTCACTCCATTAAATAAATATGCGAAATAAGGAGCAAGAGAGAGATCATAAAAAACAGATGGGATACCATGCATTCCCAAATCAAGAGGATGAAAAGCTCATCAGATTCGAGGAACATCATTTATGTTAACATACAGATTTCGGTGTCACCTTCAGTTGGATCTAAATGAGAGAATGATTTCAATGGTTCCTTCCCTGCACCTGACTTGCAGGCTTGAAAACAGGCACTGCTAAGCTACTGAAAGCTGATCAGGTTGTCTGCCTATGTCTTCCACCTTATTAATCAGAAAAAGCAAGCCTAAATTATCCAACAGATTTGTGATATATAGAAGTGGTAGGCAAGCAACACAACAAGCTTAAGCTAACCAACGGGCAACAGTCTCATGGACTGGGGGGAACGGACATTAGAGTTGGGTTAGATTAGGCCATCAAGTCCAACCATCTGAGTCAGTGCGGAAATCTAAATTTAAGCATATCATGTCTAATGACTAAAGAGTGGTTGGTTACATGGGTTGGGTTTGCTAGGTCAGAATTATAAAATAATAGAGTTGGAAGTGCTCACTGGAGAAATCCCAGTTAAAGCATCCCAGAGAGAGAGGTATCTAGCCTCTGCTTCAACACATCCGACAAAAGAGAGTTCATTGCTGCTGTGAGTAACTGGTTTCTCAGCTGAACTGTTCCGACTGTTCAAAAGTTTTTTTTTTTCCTGACTTGCCCATTCACTTTTTTCCCCTGCCGTACTATGCGCTCCCTCTTAGATCTATAAAAGTCACCATGGAGTTATGAAGGGATCTCCCAGTGCCTTTTTGGGAGTCCTCTTTGAAAAGAACGTCGCTTTCTCAGAATATAATGCCAATGCCTTTCCAAAATCTGCATTGTTCCCTTCTCTAACTGGTTTCTCTCACTTTAAAGTCAACACAGCAATAAGAGAAAAGAAGCTAACATGGGACGTACCGGCCTGTTCTCATATTCCAAACACGGGCAAGTAATTGTACAGCCATCCAGAAAAATCCTCCCCCTTGGAGAAGGCTCCTGCTTGCCTCCCACCACTTTATAATAGAGCAGCCTGTCCTGGAGAAGAACAAACCACCTTGTTTTCCAGTTGGGGACAACGTGACCCTGCAAAAAATAAAGAAGCAAAACATAGTGGTTCTCAATGCAGCTTAAAAGCAGCTCTATCTGCTACAGAGTTACACAAAGCAGTACTTTTACTCATTCTAACTCATAACTTATTTCATTATTAATAGGTTTTTGATTGGTAGAACTTTGAACAAAATCCTACCCACCAGGGCTGTTACATTTATTTAAGTTTTCCCCTTATGCTTCTATTATACAGTTGAAAAAAACCCATGGGTGCAATATGAGACCCATGTCTTAGGATAGAACACCACACAGCTTCCATGCAACTTCTTAAAACAAATCTTAAAACTGAAGTTTAAATTGAGATGACTTGAAATATAAATATAAATATAAATATAAATATAAATATAAATATAAATATAAATATAAATATAAATATAAATATAAATATAAATATAAATATAAATAATATAAATATATACACACATACACATACATACACACATACACACACACACATACTGTATATATACACACATACACTCATAAAAGGAATCACAATGTTCATTAAAACCATAGCAAAAATATAACCAATACTGCCCCACTCAACATTTGCTAAAGCCCAATCCACACCACTTTTTTTTAATGCCTTCAAGTCAAGTCTTGATTCCAGGTGATTGTCTGGACAAGCACCTGCAGTTCTCTTGGCAACATTTTTTAAGGATGGTTTGCTATTGCCTTCTTCCTGGAGCTGAGAGTGACTGTCCCAAGGCCACCCAGTTGGCTCCCTGCCTATGGTGGGACTAGAACTCACGGTCTCCCATTTTCTAGTCTGGAACCTTTAACCACTACACCAAACTGTCTCTCTATTGCTCTTACCAGTGATGTATTTTACAATACAAACTAAAACGTTTTGAATACTAGAGGCACTGCATTCTGAAAGAAAAAAAGCAACCAGCCCAAATTCAATGTAAATCAGGTGGAGATGTGTTTAATCTGTTAGAGAATACTTTCAGATTAAATAGTGATGGTGCAATTGCCCTGCCATATTCATGGAATTTTACCAACAGTCCAGATAATAATAATATCACTTGTGTTAGTAGCCCATGTTTCCTCATTGTTACATCCATTGCTTCTCAAATTGCAACAAAACAAGACAAAAATCCCAAACCCCATCCTTGTAAAGAGAGAGGTATGTCTGATTTCTCCTAACAGTTCTGGACAGCAATAAGACTGGGTGGTTTCCTTTCTTCGTTCCTTGCTGGACACTTCTTGCAGAACCTACAGGGCAGTGTGAAAAGTGCTAAAGAAGCCTTGGGAGAGGAAGGAATTTCTTGCGAAGCAGAAATGCAAAATAAACAAGATAAGAAAGGAGTGGCACCTCCAGAACATCATCCACCATCATCAGGAACAGCTCCTCCCACAGTACTTTAGGCAGGCGTGCATTTTCCTGTATATACCTGTTGAAAAACTGCACTATTGTGCAGGGGTACAAGTGCTTCATTGTACAACCACGCTCCCTCATTCATCAGACTGCATACAGAACCTTCATACATTTCTCTTTCTCTTACAAAGGCAAATCTGTTAAGGAAAGACAGCATAATCGTCTGATTGGTAGGACCAGATGCCCTCTAGCTGGAAGTATAAAAGGTAAAGGTACCCCCCGCACATTTGTGCAGCCGTGTTTGACTCTAGGGGCCGGTGCTCATCTCCGTTTGTTAGCCAAAGAGCCAGCGTTGTCCGAAGACGCTTCCACGGTCATGTGGCCGCATGACACGCGCGGAACGCTGTTACCTACCCACCGAAGTGGTACCTATTCATCTACTTGCATTTGCATGCTTTCGAATTGTGCCCTTTTAATCCTCACTGGATGGTTTATGGCTGAAGCCATGCAGCAGTGGGGAAAGCCGGCCTGTTTATAAATGGATCATAATATTATTTGGACCTTCCATAAAGCTCTGAGAAATCATTAAGTTCTTACATTATAGCACCATGTGTGATTTCAGAGAAGGCTTCTATTGTATAATCATCCTGCCTAGTTGACAGAATTTTATTTTGAGATGGTAGGTGTTCAGACACAGATCATCCTTCAGCTGTAAACTTTTCTTAATGATTCAAGCTACATACCATACATTACCATACCATACAGCTGCCCTCCTACCCCACCTATTAAAAAAGAACAAATAGGTACTGAGCTTCAAACAGCTTATTAGAATACTTGCTACATCATGCCCATTGGTGATTTAAAAAATAACAGGATAATTCAAAGAAAAATGAACTGAAATGAAGTCAATTGAACATCCACTTACAATGGATCTACAATAATGAAAAAGCAGCAAGTCAAGAGTCATTCATCTGGAAGCAGCCTAAGAAAGTGAATTTGAAAAATGATATGCTAGAAATCGAATGTCCAGTTCTGAACAGTGGGTTCAGAGAAAGTATTAAGAGAATACAGAAGGGATAGAAAGTATTAATAGAAAGTTTGCAAGGCATGTTAACCCAGTTCCGTTCCTTCACCACTTGCCTAGCGACCATGGGAGATCTTCCAGGGAACATTTAGTTATTTCTAATATTTATAACTCACTTTCTAGTCAAATGAACATTGTTATTTTTTTAAACAAGAGGTTGTAATTAAGTCTACCAGTTAGAGATCACTCGGAGGGAGTCTTACCTTTTTAACTAGAAAGCCCTCTTTCAGAATCCCCCTTCCTTCCTCCATGATGGGCATGCAGTCAACAGAAGAATGTGCCTGTTGAGAATCTTGCAAGCAGCTGCAAACCAGTTCTTCTGAATGTGAGGCTTTAAGAGGCAGACTGACTTACTTCCCACCACTTCAGGGTGACGTCTGGTCCCCTCCCTACCCAGAATAGAGAAAGCAAACACTGAGCTGGCAATGAGAGCACACCTGTCCTTAAAAGATTACAAAACGGTGAACAAGGTCATTCCATAAAGCCTTATTTACAATTGTAAAGGCTAAAACTGATTGAGTGCCTCAGGTAATATGAGTCAGCCATTTGATTACACATCACAGGAAGAAGATTTTTTAGTATGTGGAAGCCAAGAACTTACTGGAGGGTACAACGTTTTGCTCACTGGGAGTTTCCAAGGTTTGTTATATTAACATCCTGAGTGCCAGTGTATTGCAGGTACTTCTGAGTTGGTGGGATGTGGGCAGCAGTATATTGGTTTGGAAAGTAGTCTCTAGGCCAGAGCTTTCCAAACTGTGTGTCAGGACACGTTAGTGTGTCGGCTGCAGTGTCTGGGTGTGTCGTGGCTGCGGCTGCCTCCGAGCCCTGCCAGGATTCCACGCAGGTCCTAGTGCCTGCCTTGTGCCTTGCTGCCTCCAAACCTGCTGTGATTCTGCGCAGGTCCTAGTGCCTGCCTTGTGCCTTGCTGCCTCCAAACCTGCCTTCCAGGATTCCACGCAGGTCCTAGTGCCTGCCTTGTGCCTTGCTGCCTCCAGACCTGCTGTGATTCTGCGCAGGTCCTAGTGCCTGCCTTGTGCCTGGCTGCCTCCAAACCTGCCTTCCAGGATTCCACGCAGGTCCTAGTGCCTGCCTTGTGCCTTGCTGCCTCCAGACCTGCTGTGATTCCGCGCAGGTCCTAGTGCCTGCCTTGTGCCTTGCTGCCTCCAAACCTGCCCTGCCAGGATTCTGTGCAGGTCTTAGTGCCTGCCTTGTGCCCTGCTGTAAGAGTGTGTCGCGAAATTATGCATGTCTAAAAAGTGTGTCACCAACATGAAAAGTTTGGAAAGCTCTGCTCTAGGCTAACAGTCCTGGCTTGTATAGAATAGCATGAACAACATGCTTGGGATAAAACTGGGCTTTGATTGAGCTGTTGTAGCAAGTAAGGGCGTGGTGGCTCAGCGGGTAAGACGCCAGGCTTGTCGATCGGAAGATCGCAAGTTCGGAGGTTCGAATCCCTAGCCCTGTGTGCAGAGTGAGCACCCGCACTACCCCCAGTTCTTGCCAACCTAGCAATTCGAAAGCATGCAAATGCAAGTAGATAAATAGGTACCACTTTGGTGGGTAGTTAACAGTGTTCCGCGTGTCATGCGGCCACATGACCATGGAAGCGTCTTCGGACAACACTGGCTCTTTGGCTAACAAACGGAGATGAGCACCGGCCCCTAGAGTCGGACACGACTGCACAAATGTGTGGGGGGAACCTTTACCTTTACCTAGCAAGTATACTGGCCAAAATATGCCAAAACTGGTGCTGTCTTTAATAGGGAATGTTGCAAATGGCTGATAATAAAATCTATACTTTCTCTATCTTACTAAAAAGTGTTATGTGAAAGCCTTGATTGATCAAAACCAAGATGGGCAGTGGAGATCAATTTCTATGGATCCATCTGATGATGAACACAGCATATAGAAGATTGCAATCTGGAATGTAAAAGGAGTGAATGATAAAGAGCATGAATTAACAAATGAAATGAAAGAAAAATATATTGTTTGCCTGTGAAACTAAGAAAAAGGAGAAGGATGTTATAAATCTGAGTAAAGGTGCCCTAATCTTGTGGAATAAAGTTGAATGTGTGCAGGAAAGTGAAGGTATAGGTTTGATTATGAGCGAATGGACTAGAATGAATGTCAGAAAGTATGAATTGATGTCATCTGAGTTGTGGCTCTGTAGGAAAGTAGGAAATTATACTGTAGGTTGGTGATAGTTGTATGTTACCTCCAGTGAAGGATGATAATGAAAGAATCAGAAATGTTTTGAAAAAAACTGTGCAACGTTTGAATGAATGCAATCCAGGGGGGGAAATATTGTGCTGGTTGTCTTGAATGGATGGGCGGAAATGAGATGACGAGAGTACACAGAAAAATTTATTAGGCCGTTTGGAGAAACAAGAATGAAAGAGAATGGTAAGTATCTGCTTAGAAAAATGTCTTTTTATTCCAAATACATGGAATCATGGAATCATAGGATTGGAAGGGACCTTGGAGGCAGTAGACATGGTTTAAGCATGTCTATTCATAAGTACACATGGCAAAGTAATGAATATAAATCTGAAAGCATTATTTGATTATTTATTAGGAAAGGTTGAGATAATTAGTGAAACACAGAAGATTAATGAAAGGTTCTAAATAAAACAGACAATAGTTAATATATTTAAATACACTTATATATAGCCTCAAAGAAATAATGACAAAATGTATGGGTCAACATAAATTGGTTTTTATTAAAGGGCTTCCTATTGACTTTTGTGTGAAGGTCTCCGTATGTATGGCACTACCTCTGACAGGGAGGTGTAAACCAAATCAGTAGGCAGCTTCCCTTTGTCATTCCCAAACGCCCTAAAAGTTGCTCCAGATGATTTGCAACCCTTCTCTATGGAAGGCCTTAAGAACAGCGAGGAAGTATTTACATTCCCCTTAGTCCTTTGGGTGGAAACTGCTGCTTCTTATGGAAATTGTATTCTATCTTTAGACTGTAATGAGTGACCCTATACCCAATAGCATCTTACCGAGCTATAGATGAGGTGAAAGCTTTAGAATTAAGGTATCAGCAACGTTTTTCCTCACTGTGATGTTTACTAGTTTTTTTTAGAAAAATACTTTTATGGTCAAAGCATGATTTCAAAAAGGGATCCTGGAGATAAGAAAGTAGGAGGGAAAGAGTTAATGTTATTCTTATATGGCTCCTGATTACACCCAAACAATCTGAATTCTAATAGTGCAAGTCACAGACTACTCAGTCAGAGTTAGTCACTAAATCAGCACAGCATGTCAGCAAATCTGTTTGCAGACATAGTATTGTGGAGTGGATGGGGAAAGCCAACATCTGTTTTTAACTTTATGACTGGGTTCTAGAATACACCCCAACAGTTTGCTTTCTACTTTACGTATGGGTTAGCCCTATGTAAATATTTTCATGTATTTAATATGTAAATATTTTTATTTATTTTATAGGCCAGAGATGGTCCAGCTTCTGTATTCTTGGAGGCTGTCTGCTCTCCAGACACTCAAGTCTGGAACTACTTGAATATTCCATGGATGGCTAGGGTATATCAAAAATAGATCTCCTGCCTTCCAGTTTTCATGCGATACTTACTTCACTCCCTTGCCCTTTTAAGTCATATTTTTCTTGACATCTCACAGCGTTCTTTCCACCCTTCCACCCCATTATCCTTCCCTGTTCCCCAATTCTTATCTTTCTGTTCAATTTATAGTTTTCCATCAGCTATTTTTGTGTTTGTGCTGATGTTTCCAATGCCAACAATACATGGACAATCCCACTTATACTTTATTTCCTCATAGCACTTGAAATGTCTATGAACAATTCATTGGATGAAAACTGCTACGCTAACAAAAAAACACACATAGGACAAACATTACAATTAGTTCTTAAACATGTGTCCATACTAATTTGCATTAGAATATTATCAGTCAACCTGTACTATACACATAAAGAAAATAAATTCCTGGACATTGAAGACAATGGCTGTGTCTCCTCTCACCTCAGGGACACAAGGGAACAGCATCTGAGCTTACCCGTTCTACATACAATTTAATGCTGAAATGTGTGTTTCTTACTACCACAAGAAACTCCTCAAATACTAAACGTATACCCATGTGGAAGAAAACAAGTAGAAACCTGTATGGATATAAAACTAAACTCAGGCAGTGATGTCAGATCAGGGAAACAGTCATAGCTGTAAGGTCTAATCAGTTCTCAAATTATCTATCTTTGGTACTATAGACTACCCACGTAGTGGGAGGGAGCCGGCAGTAACAAACCATCTGTTGAGGTTGATGTACATTGGATTGAGTTAGATCTTTTTATTATTCTTGGATTTTAATCTTGTTTTATATCCTAGTAATTTTTATATTGTATGTATTTTTATGCCTTTTGTTTTATTATCTTGTTGTAAACCGCCCAGAGTCCCTCCGGTGGAGGGAGATGGGCGGTGATATAAGTCTGACTAATAAATAAAATAAATCTGTTGAGGTTGATGTCAAAAGTGGCCTGAAATTCTGAAAATTTTCTCCTGCAAATAAAAGAAAATTTGCCGAGGGATTTACCTTGTAAATTAGGCATTTATTAAATAATTAGATGTCCTTAATTAAAAATGGAAGCATATGACCTGAAATGGCTTGGGATATGGGGGAGGGGGTTCCTTAAAAAGTATTTCAAATTTCCCCAAATTCCAGGGGGGAAAAACAAAAGGTTGTTCTTTTCTAGGCTTCAAGGTTTTCAGAAAATTTTACATCTTTCCCACCACAGCAGATATCGGCATGCGGATGCAGGACAGAAGACTCGAGTTTACCAATGGCATCTTTGCTTCTGTTAGGCAGACAATCCCACACGTGGTAATATTCTGCAATGCTTTTGAAAGTCAAATACTGTACACAGAATATCTGCATTTTCCATGGAAACTTGAAACACTTGGGTAATGTTTCTTGGAAACTTTCTATGGATTTGATTCATACCTTATACTAAACTGTAGTATTTTACCCAGTGTTTGTAAGCCATGATATATGGCTGAATGTCATGTGAGAACTCTATCATGGACATATAGATTAGAAATACCAGCAAAAATATTCCTTACTCAGATATGAAGACCACAGGTCGCCAAAGAAGTCATTATCGTTCACTGTGTTTATTTTACAGACTTGTGAGAATCAAGTATGCTTTGCCCTTGAAGGGAAGACCTGATACAAATTTGATGATTGTTAATCCATACCCACTATTCTGGGAATAAGAGGGATTAAAATGAGAAACTGTCTACATAGACATATACAGGATTTCACTATAGATTGCATGAGTTTGCCATGAAGTCATCTCTGATACATTTAATTCAAAATAGCACTATGACAGCATTTAATCCAATGGAGGGATGTTCTATTTGGAGCATTACCTCTCTTTCTCTAGCAGAAGCATCTCCAAATTAATATTTAAAACAACCTCAATTAATAACAAAAAGAGAGTAAAGCCCCCTTCCCCTACCACTGCTTATCAGAGATAACTGCTTTTTCCTCAGAGATAGGTGCAGAATCCTCGTAAGGAGCTAGCAGGCCAGATGGAGAACTTTAGTAAGCATGGACTTACTCATGGACTGCACATTCCTCAGAACTAAATTTAGGATTTATTAATATGGTTTGCAATATATTCAAAGCTCTAAAAACCAAATTAAACATATTGTTGGCCATTAAATTTTACTTTGTCTTCGATCTTTTCAGTCATTCCAAACCAAAGAGAACTGCAAAAGTAGTAGGAAAAGACCCCTTCAGTGAAACAGCTAAGCCCTATCTAAACAGATCTTAACCTGTGGTGGCAGACCATCACTGTTTGTTGTTTATTTGTTCAGTCACTTCCAACTCTTTGTGACTTTATGGACCAGCCCACGCCAGAGCTTCCTGTTGGCTGTCACCACCCCCAGCTCCCCCACGGTCGAGTCCATCACCTCCAGAATATCATCCATCCATCTTGCCCTTGGTCGGCCCCTCTTCCTTTTGCCTTCCACCTTCCCTAGCATCAGCATCTTCTCCAGTGTATCCTGTCTTCTCATTATGTGGCCAAAGTACTTCAGTTTTGCCTTTAATACCAGTCCCTCAAGTGAGCAGTCTGGCTTTATTTCCTGGAGTATGGACTGGTTTGATCTTCTTGCAGTCCAAGGCACTCTCAGAATTTTCCTCCAGCACCACAGTTCAAAAGCATCTATCTTCCTTCGCTCAGCCATCCTTATGGTCCAGCTCTCGCAGCCATAGGTGAATACCATTGCTTTAACTATGTGGACCTTTGTTGTCAGTGTGATGTCTCTTAACTATTTTATCAAGATTTGTCATTGCTCTCCTCCCAAGAAGTAGACGTCTTCTGATTTATTTCCTGGCTGCAGTCAGCGTCTGCAGTAATGTTTGCGCCTAGAAATACAAAGTCTGTCACTGCCTCCACTTTTTCTCCCTGGCAAATAGCCAGTCATCAATCAAGCTGGTTGCCATAATCTTGGTTTTTTTGAGGTTTAACTGCAACCCAGCTTTTGCACTTTCTTCTTTACCATCACTCCCACCCCCTAAATCTGAAACCAACCTGGATCTGCAAAATCTGCGTGCCAGATTGATGCAGATTAGGTTTCAAGATGTACAGTATGATCTGATCATGAATTCTGAGTTTAAAATGTACAAAATCTGTATCCATTAAACAGAGGCTTCCCAATAGGGATCTCACTTTCAGGCATTGTATGTCAGCTACTTAGTTATGCATGTGGAATTATTTTTGTATGATCTTCTAACTATTTTCAACAAACGAATCAAACAAAAGTAACTTGTGCTATTTGTAGCAATTTTCTTTTTAACAAAGGTTTCATTGCTTCTGATCTTTTCAATTTTGGAAATGCTTCACAGAGATTTAAATCTTTGTAACAGAAAATACGAACGCAGGACAACATTCTGAAATGTTTTAAAGCAATGATAAGTCAGTTTGTTAAGATTGCATGACACCCAGTGGTAGGAAAAAAAGTATACTGTTATAAGCTACTACAATTAAAACATTTGTTGAGGTTAATAGTAAAAAGAAAAAAAATACTAATTTGATTACTTAGAAGTCTTACCAGCTTGTGATTTTGATATATGTAAGAACATAAAATTCTTACATAAAATAACACAGTATTTAAGAAAAAAAAGCAATAACATTTAATAAACCTTAGTTTTAGCACATATAAGTCAGTATTTAATAGGATGTTTACTTTACTTTAGAAATGGAGTTTGATGTGGCAGATGAGCAAACAAATAAGCACAAGATGTACCATCCTCATAATAAACTTATTTAGGCAATTGAGCCCAGTATTTCCTCATACTACAAATGAGATAATTTATGGTTTACCTTGCACAGTAAGAAAAAATCCTTTTGTTCTGTCTAAGGCACTGTATACAGCACTCAAAAATATAAAAGAAAAGCCTACAAAATAAGAGGAAGACTAATGCATCACTGGAACTGTAAAATTCATCACTGAGACTGTAAAAAAGGGGGTATGTTTATTCTTGTTGCCTTGAAAATACAAGAAGTTGTGTATGAGGTAGCCCTAAAGTTACTTGTATAATGAAAACTGATTATGAACTATTTAGAGATCAGGATTTATTGGTTAAAGACATGTGAACTGCCATCTTCAAGAGCTAAAAGCCACTCTTCCCACTTTAGCTCTTTGTATTACAGATTTCTTTTATGAATGAGAAAAAGAAGAAATGAAATCCAAGTAAATATCCAATACGTTTATTGAATGCTTCAGTGCAGTCTGGAGAAATATTGGTTTAATCCTCAGAAACTCACTGACACAACATAGTGAACCAGTTGCCAATCTGAATGTACAAGATGTGAAAATATTAAGAAGAGTCATCAAAGTATGCTTGGATTATTAAGAGGTTTAAATCTTCAGTGAGAAGCACCTTCCCATTGAGAAAATCAAGCAATACACTGTAGCAGATGATTTCTTGTCTGTTCAAAATTTGGTCTCATTAAAAACTTGAAAGCATTTCAAGTCTGTTCCTGTGGCATTTTTAACAATGATACCTCACCAGTCATCTATAGGTGTCTTTCGTTATTTGCACGAATGCATAATTTCCATCTATATTGTCATTCCAACAAATTTAATCTTCAGTTTTTGCTTCCATCTCCTCAGCATCATCATCTCCATCCACTTCAGCATTCTCACGCTCCAGCCTTTCCAACTGCCTTGCAAGCTCAGTCTCATCAGTGTCAGTTACCACCTTGGGCTGTAAAGTGACAAAGTGACCAACATTTGGTTATCTTTCAGTATGATCCAACAACTGTTTAAGCAGATGTACATACATTTATTTATTAATCAAACTTCTATCACCGCCCATCTCCCTACTTTTAAATAAACATGCAACTGACTTGTCCAAATATAAAAAAGACAGCAATCATCAACCTGCTATATGCAGCCAAACTCATTTGCAACTGCAATGATTGATGATTTCATTTATTTTTTATCAAATGTAGATTTCATTGGCCTCTTCCCATCTCCATTAATCAGATTGTGAACTCCTTGAAAAAGGAAGAAAAAGAGCTGTAAATTCTAAACCCATAGGAGAATCATCTTTATGCTTGCTGTAAGAATGTACAGAAATACAACTATGAAGGAGATCTATCGCAACATTTATTGAGGATTTTCTTGTCTAAAACAGGTAAGATGAACATTGTAAACGCACATTATTTGACAATACGATTCTGAAAGTTCTTTAGCAGAGAATTTGCAGCACACTCTGTTGAATTAAAGAACCCAGTCCTAAATGCTACAATTATCAGAAAAATTGGGGGACGAGGGAGGGATAGGGATCAAAGAGGCTCTGCACTGAGCTGAATTCACCCGATTCAGGAATTTTCATTGCTGGAGAGTCAAAAGCTCAAGATGGTGTAAAAGCCAGCACCCAATTGCTCTTCATGGATTTTTCATAACAAATGCTAATAGTCCAGCCCAATGCAATCCAAGTTGGTTTGTGGTAAGACTTGCTGTAATAATTCAGTGTCTGCCATAATGGAGCCAACCGTGTGTTATTTTTGCTTATTTATTAAACATACACAGCTCCAGAAACACACTATTGCAAGGATATAAACTTGTTTGGAGCCAAGAGGTGCATTTCCCAAATTGACTGAACAAGAACAAAAAAATTAACCTGACTGAAGCTAAACTCTATCTCATTACTTTAATACCAGTTTGATATGATTACTTCTATTTAATAATTGTCTTCTTCTGCCCCATGAAATCCAGAGGCATCTGTTGTTGAGCAGCATCCAAGGCTTAAAGGAACTGCATGAGACCATGGGGCATTAGGATACATGCTTTTGCTCCACTGAGTCCTCAGAAATGTCATTTCTAATGAACAGAAAACGCAGGATAAATGTTGGTAAACTACAAGTAGCAATGTGCACGTGTGTGAAACGTTCTGGTTTAGGTAGCCTATGACTGAACCAAAATGTCTGATTGGATGTTTTAGTCCGTATCTGGAATGAAATGGGGCTTTATGATTCCAAATCCAGGTTCCTGAATCATGGCTGACTCAGGCAGCTAGGGGTGGTGACAGCTGAGGGGTGGAAGGGAAGGGAAGGTGCTGGGAAGATCAGGGAGTGGGGAGGCTGATAGGGTATGCCCTGTTGGGACGTGGATGGCAGCAACAGAGGAGTGAAAGGTGCTCAGAGAATTGGGAGGGCAGGCAGAATAGTGGCATGTGCTGTGCTGGTTGCTGCTAAGAAAAGCATGGGGCAACACATATAAGCCTTGCCTTACTCATCCCATAAAATCACTCTGGGATCTCTCACAATGTTGTTTGGTCCAAAAAACAGAACCATCTTGGGTTTTGTTTCCATCAAGCCACAACCAATATGAAACAATTCAACAGAAATTTTTCGAACATGGTGAGTTCTTAGTTTAAAACAAATTCTTCTGTTTCCTGCACTCTAGTATGTTTTCCATTAAAATATTACTTTTTGCTTCTACAACAAAATGATAAAGAGGTGCTAGTTTACTGGAGCAAGGGATATAACCCATCCCTTGCAGAGCCAATTGTTTAGGCTGCAAACCTCTTCCAATGTAAATTATTCCTTGGTGTTCAGAACCCCAGTTTTGATGATTATTCATTGTTAAGATTGAAAATGCACTGATATAACATTCTATAGTGTAAAATGGGAATACCTGAAGGAAAGCACACTTTGGACTTGATTCCACTGTACACACTTGGGTGGGGTACACGGATGGATAGGCTGTTAAGAATTCCATCCAGTATTACCAGACATTTCTACTCCTCTCCATAAACCCATTCAAAATCTATTCTGGTTTGGGGTGTTCACTAAGGGAAGAGTACTCTGATGTTCTGGAATAATTAAAATTTGAAATATGGAGTATCTTAGGCAAACACTTACCTTTACTCAGTATCTTTGCTCTGGTTATATTTATCCCTAATTTTTTTTATATTCCTTTCCTTCTCCTTTCCCTTCTATTCCTCTCCTGTTCCCTCCACTTGAAAACTTGCTTAATGGCAGTGTTCAAAAAAACAAGGCAACAGCAGCACCAGCCAGATCAATTTGTTTCTCTTTTTCCTCCACTTAAGAAACCCTTGTGACTGGAGCTGCAAGGCTTTCTTGTGTCTTTCCAAATTTTTGACTTAGCATCTACACTGTGATCAAACAGAGCCAATAAAGATGGAGCTGAGCAAGCAGGAAGTATATGAGAAAGAGAGGAAACAACATCTTCCTAATTTTCTGAGCCAGTTCTACACCAGTGAAAATGGAGCACATGCTTCGAAGCATAGACCTATAGAAGGGACATTGTGCTAACCTAACTTTCCAAGTGGAAAAAGAAAAATATTTAAAGTCCTTGCTTCTGGTTGGAGACTGCAAGAACTATGGGACACCCCCCCCCCGTGTCAATATTTACAGTTGCAGGTATAGCACTGAGGATCACAGGCAAAGGGGTCTGCAAGGGGTGGGAGGGGGTCAAAAAAGTCAAGATGGCAGCTTCAGCTTGACTCTTTCACTGCCCCTCTGCAAGTGCCCCTGATCCCAGCCTAGGTGAACACACAATACTTACTTCCATCTGCACATTAAAGACCCCTCTCTTCTCTTCAATTTTTTCTTTAATGACAAGCATGGCTTGGCTGAGGACAGAAAGACCTTCAGTCCTTTCAAGTGTTGTTGTGGTCATCACATAACGAGGAGGAGCTATTAGATTTATCTAAAAAAGAATGAAGTAATATTAGACATGCTTTCATAATTCTTAACCTGCTCCACAAAGCTGCTGATAAAAGATCATGTATTATTTAAATCTTGAACTAAAACCAAAAAAAACCCAACCACCCTGGGTTAATTTCATACCACTCTTCCTGAAGGAGCCCATTTCTAGTATTTTGGGAAAATACTACAAGATAATACGCTTTTAAATTACAAGTACTCCATGATATACAGGAAGTCCTCGTTATTTGTGGGTTCTGTATTTGTGAATTCACTTATTCGCAAAAATGTATTTGTAACCTCAAAATCAGTACTGGCAGCACTGTTGAGCTTATTTGCGGACATGCGGAGCGGCAAAATATTGGAATCACCTGAAGCACCAGGGCCGCAACTGGAGGGGGGGGGGCTAAAAGGGCTGACAGGCAGGGACCGCATCTCCCCTTGGTTCCCTACTCCTATTAAGAGATAAAATAGAGCTCAGGTGTGGCGCCAGGTTTTTGTGTTTTGGTTTTGAGATGGATGGCCATACAAGTATTATTTATTTATTTATTTATTTACAAATAAATAAATAAATAAATAAATAATAAATAAATAAATCTGGAGAAACGAAATATACTGATTTAATTAGAATAGAAACCAGGAGACTGAGAGTTCTAGTCCCGCCTGAGGCATGAAATAAAAAATACTGGAATCACCTGAAGCACCAGGGCCGCAAGGGGGGGGGGGCAAGCAGGACATGTGCCCCGGGCGCTGCAACGGGGGGCGCCAAAATGACAAAATAATATTTGTATACTGTTTCCTGGCACGATCGCCAATAGGGTGCAGCATGCAACGGTCGGGGACTGCCCCCGCCAGCAATGATTTTATTTATTAATTTATATGACCGCCCATCTCCCCGGAGGAGGCTGAGCGGCTCTCACGCTCACCACTGGCTGAGGCCGCAGCCAATCCGCGTCCGCCGAACACCGCCCTCAATCCCAGCCTGCCTCTGCGCAGGCGTGCCCCAGCAGCTGAGCCGAGCGCTTCTGCAGAGGCGCCTCCTCCCACCCGCTGCGCACGCTTAATTCACTGGCGCTCGCCGCGGAGGAGGGAGGCGCAGGGTGGTCCCGCTGCTCCGATGCTCCAGGGGGGCTGCCGCCGTTGCCTGGAGCAGCCCCCGAGCCGCTGGGCTGTGTGGTGGGCCAGCGGGGGCACTTCCAGGGGGAAGGCGGTGCTTCTCGGCCATGCCAGGGCTGCCCCGGCACCCTTCCCTGTCCCATCCGTGCCGGCCAGCGGGAGCCCTCGTGCCCCCGGGGATGGGGAGGGTCCCCTTCCTCCCGCACATCCCACCACGCTGCTGTTCCCCGCAGGGAACAAGGGACTCGACCCTGCGGAGGTGTGCGGAATCCATGGGGGGGGGCGTGGAATCCATGTTTGCGCTAGGTGACACAGACCCTAGTTGCGGGCCTGTGAAGCACACTTTCCCAGCTGTTTCAGAATTGGCTAATTCGGTATTCGCGGTATTTTGACAGAACGTAATTACCATGAATAACAAGAGTTGCCTGTAAATCTGTTTAATTTTCTACATAAAGGGGATTTTTTCCTATGCTTTCAAAATAAATTTTTCATAACATTACTTAGTAAAGTAATTAATCCAATTGGGCCAATTTAAAGTTGTAATTAGCTTTTTAAAGGTACACTATTCCGAAAACAGATCTCTCCTTTCCTCTAAATCCCATTCCTATATATGAACAGACTAACCCTGTTATGAGGATTAAACCACAGGAAGATGTTAGAATTTTTTTGTATTTAAGATTTCCCAGAATAACCATGTCAAAGGATGCCGACTTACTTTGATTGGCATACTCTCTGTAGAACAGCTTAGGCCAGCTCGCAGAGCTTCCTTTACTGCATCGATACCCTCATAGCCATAACAGGCCACTTCAATATCTAAAAAAGCCATAATTTTGATATATTAAAATGTTCTTTTAAAAAAACTTCAAAATTAAAATATTTAGCAATCAAACATATGTAGTTCAATAACACTGTATTTTAAAGATAAACGCAAGTGGAAAAACCATCAAGAGGCCATAGGCTGAGATGATCCCAAGGAAAAATGTGTTAGATTTGCACTTAATCTACAATATGGTTAGGTTGGAACATTTGAAGCAGAAGACACATGAGAAATTAAATCTTCCTGTCCTTGCTTGCAGCCTTTCCCCCCTTTGCAGTCCATGTTTGGTATTACTGCCAATAAAATCTATGGTATCATGACAATAGACAAGGAGGTGGGCACTTGCTCATTGAGACACATTACCACCCCCTTTCAGTACTTTACACACATTGCCGTTCACTATCCCAATCTGCATTGTTATTATGCCTCCTCTATTTAAGGCCTCCTTTGATCTCTGATTCCTGTACAGTACTTTCCTTTAATTAGATCACTTGATTTAGTCACTTGCATCTTCCCCCTTTTCTTACAATGATATTTTTCCTCCTGTTTGAAACAGTTTGGTCTAGTGGTTAAGGCAGGGCTTTCCAAAGTTTTCCCACAGCGACACACCAACCGCCGTTGGTGTGTCGCCGCGGGAAAACCCGGAAGTGCCGCCGTTGCGGCAGCGCGCAAAAACCCGGAAGCGCTGCTGCTGCTTTCGGTTTTTGTGCGCCGCCGTTGGTGTGTCGCCGCGGGGAAACCCGGAAGCACTGATGATGATCAGCGCTTCCGGGTTGTGTGGCGATACACCAGACTGTGTGTGGCGACACACTTTTGTGTCGCGACACACAGTTTGGAAAGCTCTGGGTTAAGGCAACAGGCTAGAAACTGGGAGACTGAGAGTCCTAGTCCTGCCTTAGCCATGAAAGCCGCCTGGGTGACCTTGGGCCAGTCACTCTCTCTCTCAGCCCAACTCACCTCACAGGGTTGTTGTTGTGGGGAAAATAGGAGGAGGAAGGAGTATTTAGGTATGTTCCCCGCCTTGAGTTATTTATAAAAACAATAAAGGCAGGATAGAAAATCAATCAATCAATCAATCAATCAATCATATTTGCATCTAACCCTGTTTCCTGTTAGGAAGAAAAATGAAAGGAATTCAACCAATGGCTGTCAAGTCTCCATCGACTGGTAACATAAATGGCCAGACTCCCCTCTTTCACTCCCCGCCCCAAGTGGTTTGGTATTTGAAAAAAACCGTTTTTTCGTATTCATCCCTCATACTGGTAGAATTCCTTTAACTTACAAAGAAATTAGTTGTCATGTTAGAAATAAATTGAGCTAAAACAAATTTTATGGGGGGGGATTTCATAAACAACCATTGGAATTTTAAAGTTTGCAACAAATGCATTTAGCTTGTTATACAATTTAACCGCTGCAAATTATAATCTGGACCTGGTTTTATTACTTGGCAGAAATGTTCCACATTTTCCGAGTCACAGTGGGATATTTCTGATTAATAAATATAACAGAATCACAGAATTGTTGCACCTTGTTAATTTGCTGATACCCAAAATTTACAGAATTAATTTATGGAGCAGCTGACATGTCAGGATTAGCTAACAATTCTGTGACTCGGAATCTATTGATCCATAATATTTAACTAGCATTGCTGAAGTTAAGAGTGACCTTACATAAGAGGAAAATGAGGCTGGGGATTTTCATATTCCTTATTAAAAGCTTTAGGGAATGATGCTTCCTTAAAGCATTAATATGCACATTCAGACTTAAAACTGCTCAAATAACTTTAAACATTAACAGTCAATTAGTAATAAGCTCCATGTAATAAGAATCTATTACCCAGTATTTGGGTACTCTGAATTCAACTCTGATTCAACTGAGTGGTAAACTAACTATACAGAAAGTTCTAAGTGGCAATATTATGTAAAACAGGGTAGTCTTCTCTAATTGTATATGTAGCTATTTCTCCTCCACCCATTAATTAAGATCTGCTTCTCCTCCACCCATTAATTAAGATCTGTATGAGCTGGAGCTAAAGATTTATGCAGCTGACTCAAGTCAATTTACAAATTTCAACCCTCATCCTCTTATTAGACCCTTCTTGGTTTATTTCACTGTTTTGTGTATGCTTTCCTTTAATGTCCTTCTTCACCTTCTAAGTGATTCCTCTTTCATAACATCTAAATGCGGCGACGCGAGCAGTTATGGGTGCCAGGAGATCGGCACATGTGACACCTCTGCTACGCGAGCTGCATTGGGTGCCAGTTTGCTTCCGGGTCCAATTCAAGGTGTTGGTGATTACCTTTAAAGCCCTACATGGCATAGGGCCAGGGTACCTGAGGGACCGTCTCGCCCCGATAACGTCGGCCCGCCCCACCCGTGCATGCAGAGAGGGCATGCTTCGGACCCCCTCAACAAGAGAATTCCATCTAGCGGGGTCCAGGAGGCGTGCCTTCTCTGCGATAGCGCCCGCCTTATGGAATATCTTGCCCCCGGAGGTGAGACTGGCCCCCTCCCTCCTGGCCTTTCGGAAGGCCCTTAAGACCTGGCTCTGCCACCTGGCCTGGGACAACGGAGGTGGTAGTGCCTCCTGGGGTTGGCTGGCCCCGTAGCCCCATGATCCATTCTGCGGGTCCTAATCCATCTTGGATTTTATTTTATTTATTTTATGCTTGTGAGATATTTTGTATAGTTTTTAAATTTTATTTATTGTAACCCGCCCAGAGTCCCTTGCATGGGAGATGGGCGGGGAATAAATTTGAAAAATAAATAAATAAAAATCTAATGTATTTTTTTTTCATCTCTCTGCCAATGAACCCAGGTTCCTTATGTTTTCAGAAACTTTCCAACCCCAGTCTATCTTGTGAAGCTAGTGTCCCAGAAAACTATTTGACTTTTTCTGGGTCTGTTCCTTAAGAGAATTATTATTTATTATTAAAGGTAAAGGTTCCCCCCGCACATTTGTGCAGTTGTGTCCGACTCTAGGGGCCGGTGCTCATCTCCGTTTGTTAGCCATGTCAGATATCTCATATGAAATTGGCAAATGGGTTTCTCTACAAAGCAAAAGCTTCTCATGGTGATGTGAAGTGCAGGTGCCAGATAACAACTGTCACGTGTGTACTGTTATGGCTAGTGCCCACACAAGCAATGGGAACTTTCCATGAGAACAAGTTCTCCTGATTCCCTCCGTGGGAAGCCTGCTCCAGGGGGAGCAGAGGGAGGGAGGAGATCACATGCTTGCTGAGATGCAGCACTGCCACCCAATAGCAGGTTATGCTATTGCTTTAGGCCTAGTGCTTTAGGCCTTGTGTGTGTCACACCTAACATCCAGCCAATCAGAAAGCTGGAAGAACTGAATATCTAACCATGCAAAATGGTGTTCTATGCTTCTTGATTTTTTGTGTCTTTAGCCATGTAGTTCTTCACGTGTATTCTACTTCTGAGGACTGGGCAGTGTGAGCTATGCCTGGCTTTGGGTATAGGCCGTGGCAGGAACTCTGGCCCTGGGATCAATACACGGAACTCTGCTTATAAGTTTGTTTTTGTTTTTCCTTTTGCAATGCTGTACCATGTATATTCAACTTTCCTTTTTGCGATAATGTACTGTATATACATTATTGCCTTATGCTACAAGTAAATACTTTTAGCCCTAAACGCTGCACTCTTGTCATGTCTGTTTATTCTCAAGCCTCGAGTTTTTCCCTATAAGCCAGCGTACATCCCATCAAGCCAAAGAGCCAGCGTTGTCCGAAGACACTTCCACAGTCATGTGGCCGTGTGACGTGCACGGAATGCTGTTACCTACCCACCAAAGTGGTACCTATTCATCTACTTGCATTTGCATGCTTTCGAATTGCTAGGTTGGCAAGAGCTGGAGCTAGTGCGGGAGCTCACTCCGCACGCAGGGCTAGGGATTCGAACCTCTGAACTTGCGATCTTCCAATCGACAAGCCTGGAGTCTTACCAGCTGAGCCACCGCGCTATCTATCTATCTATCTATCTATCTATCTATCTATCAATCAAATTTCTATGACTGCCCATCTCCCCCTCAAGGAGGGACTCTGGGCGGTTCACAGCTACAATAACACCATTAAAATACAAGAAAAACACAGTAAAAATATAAATACAATTAAATAATTGTCTGGATAACATATTCAACAAAAAAGGCTGCTTTTTGAAATATAACACTGTGAAATTCACCCCCTTAATCTATACCCATGCAAATATTTCCTAGTCATCATGCTTACTGTTCGTCCTCAATGAGCCCAAGGTAATCACAGCTTCAGATAATAATAGCTTTAGATTTACCATAAAGCAAGAAGCAGCATTCAACATGTCTTCATAGTATACCCGCTAATGGACATTTTCTTCATTCAAGTATATAGAATGTTCTTCCATAAGACTGTAATAATGAACCTATCTCAAGATCAACTTCTTTAGCCAATTTTTGGGACTCACCGGCTCGAATTTTGACTGCCTGTGGTGTCAAACGTCTATTGATATTGTCAATTAGCACACGCTTTTCATCTTCTGTCAAATCCAGTCCATCAAGGATTGTGGGGTCGCTATGTAAAAAGAATTATCAAAGTAAACCTTACCAGGATTTCCTAAATTATATACAAGAAGAGAAGAGGAGGAATTATAGAAACAATAAACTATGCAAGCATTTAAGCACATTTTCCTCCTCCTGAAAATCAGATGGCGAAAGATACAAGTAGAATTTATAGATAGGAGCAGGCTTGCATGCTGCTGTGTCTTCACAATGAGGAAAAATTTACGCCTTGAGTAGATTTTTGAGTAGGGTGCAGAAATCTGCATAAAAGCAAGGAATACACAAATCTGCCCAATTTCTAAACCACAGTGAAAGATTAGAAAGGCATCTTTACTTACGAGACAGCAAGTTTGAAGGCATCATATGCACCATATCCAGGCTTTTTGTACTTGTCATCAAATACCCAAGCAGTTCTCTGAAACAGGCTCTCCAGCTGTTCGTCCTTTGTGTATTCTAAAACCTCAGCAACATGGCGAAGGATACTGTAAACCTGGGCAGAAGCAGGGGAAAAGTCGCATGAGAATGCAACATTACCAAGTTTAATACAATGAATCCTAATTCAATGAAACAATACTAAAGGCTGAAAATCTCATGCAATGTGCACAGAGGATGTCTTTTCTTAACATATTAAATATTTCATCAATGTACCCACACTCAAACTTCCTGATCCAGGTAAAACTTCCATGCCCTTGTGTCCTGACATGGTATCTTTTTAGAATCCTTTGATATACTGTACCTGACATATCCAAACAAGTCAGAAGCTAAGCAATTCTTCTAAAGCTGAAAAAGGTATTAAATATATTCCAGATGAATTTATTTACTAAACGGTGTACAGACTTTTGCTTCTCTGTGCAGTAGAGTGTATACGTGGCTGTCTGAAAAAAGCACATGTCCCATTTCCCATTAATTAACTCAGGCATACAGAATAAATAGGAAAAGCAAAATAATGAAGATTCTGCCACTCCAGAATTATTCACAGTATAATTGGAAAGTTCTGTAATGTAGAAATGTTTAGGTGACATGATATCCCCACACAGAATATAATACTACATCCATAACAGCCATAGTATTAATTTGGTCATATTAACACCTTATACTGAAGATCTGCTAATTGTCAGTATTCTTTGTGTAGCTGTGAACTGAACTAGGTTTTCTGGTTTCACAGTTAATTGGGACATGGGCATACCTATGCAAGAGCAGAACAATGTGGTATGAACAAGTATTGTTCATAGTATATACAGTATAGCTTCAGATGGATGGCTCTTCCTTGTATTTCTTTATATAAAGGTCAAACAGGCTGGAACTTTTAGCAGAATATGCATTTCATTATTCAGCAAAGCAGGAAGACAAATGTTTAATACAAGAACTTACAGTTTTTGACTTGGTGAATTTGTCTTCACACTTAATTGCCTCCTCTGGAGAAACTCTTCTTTTTGACAGGTCAATATAA
Organism: Charina bottae; assembly: GCA_023362775.1. NCBI lineage: Eukaryota > Metazoa > Chordata > Lepidosauria > Squamata > Charinaidae > Charina > Charina bottae. The sequence continues at coordinate 149,783,362 of JALMGJ010000001.1, forward strand.
CCTAAAATAACAAGAAGTATTTCAGAACATATAAAGGCAATTAGAAGAAATGTACAGCCCTTCTTTCTCTAATAAAAAGGGGTCGGCAATACATCTCTAATACATCAGGGGTCGGGAACCGGTGGGCTGTGGGCCGTTAGGAAGTGGGCCGCAGGGAGAGCCTGAGCAGCTGATTGGTGGGGGCCCGGAAGGGGAAACACCTCCACCTATTAGTGTGCGGTGGCGGCAGCGTGCGTGCGCCCGGCGAGGCTTCTCGCCTCCCTGCCGGAACTGAGGGCATTTTCGGGGTCCCCGGAGCCTACCTTTTCGAAGGGGCAGGCTCCGGGGACCCTGAAAATGCCCTCGGTTCCGGCAGGGAGGCGAAAATCCTCGCTGTGCGCATGCGCGCTGCCGGGCCGCTTCCCCGCCGCACACGCACAGCTGATCGGCGGGGGGGCAGGGTGGAAAATTTTCGCCTCCCTGCAGCGTTTTTCCTTTTTTCCCCCAAATTTTATTAAGATTTTAAATATACATAGTTAAAAGTTAGAAATGAAAAAGAAATAGAAATACAAATCAAAGAAAGAAGAAAAAAAGTGTAGAAAAGTAAAGAAAAAAAGAGAGAAATAAGACATAGAAATTAGTTAACTTCCGATTTATCTCTGATCATAGCAATTTACAAGATTTATCATACATGCTAGTTCTTTATATAACATTCAAAAACATTTCCTGTCTAATATGTCAATTTATATATACTTTAATCTTCAAAACCCCATATAAGCTTTGCCCCTCCTGCATGTTGCAAATAATCCATTAATGGTTTCCACTCTTTAAGAAAGTAATAATTTGAATTTTCTTTTAATAAACATGTCAATTTGTCATTTTCTGCCATATCTATCAATTTTAACATCCAGTCCTGTATTGTTGGTAAGATATGGTTTTTCCAATTTTGTGCATACAGAAGTCTTGCTGCAGTAACCATATATTGTATAATTCTATTAAATTGCTTTCCTATTTGTTCTTCTGATAATCCCAATAAAAATAATTCCGATTTAAATGGAATTCGAATTTGTAATATATTTTGCATCAATGAATGTATTTGAGTCCAGTATTTCTTTGCCACTTCACATGTCCGCCACATATGGTAAAAAGACCCCTCTTTTTTTTTTTACACTTCCAACATAAGTTGGAAACATTCCCATACATTTTAGCAAGTTTTTGTGGGGTCATGTACCATCTATACATCATCTTGTAAAAGTTTTCCTTTAAGTTATAACACAAAGTAAATTTTAGCCCTTTATTCCACATATCTTCCCATTGTTGCATTTGTATATTATGGCCAACATTTTGTGCCCATTTGATCATACAATATTTTACTTGTTCCTCTACCACCTCTCCTTTTAACAATAATTTATACATTTTAGAAATCAGGTGGTCATCTGTCTCACATAGTTGTATCTCAAATTCTGATTTAGTTTGTTCAAATTTGAAATTTTTCTTATCTAATTTAAATTTTTCTACAAGTTGCATATAGGAAAGCCATTGAAAAGAATATCCTTCTAAAGCAAGTTCTTCTTTTGATTTAATTATATAGTGTCCTTGTTCCTTTTTTAGAAAGTCCTTATAAGTCAACCATTTGTCTTTACTTCTTACTTCTGTTCTATGAAATGCTTCTTGCGTTGAAATCCATAAAGGTCTCTTATAGCATAAAGTTGATTTATATTTATTCCAAATCCTTAATAGAGATCTTCTAATATAGTGATTTTTAAAATCCACATTAACTTTAACTTTGTCATACCACAAATATCCATGCCATCCATATCTTAATTCATGGCCCTCCAAATTCAATATTTTTCATTTTTAAGAACTATCCGTTCTTTGAGCCATACCAAACAGGCTGCATAATATAATTTCAAATCTGGAAGACCTAGTCCACCTCTTTCTTTTGAGTCTTGTAAAACTTTATATTTTATTCTTGGTTTTTTTCCTTGCCAAATAAATTTAGAAATGTCTCGCTGCCTTTGTTTAAAAGGTACTTCTGATGACAATATAGGTAATGTTTAAAAAAGATATAAAATATCGGCAAAATATTCATTTTAATTAAAATATTCATTTTAATCGCTGATATTCTACCTAACAGTGATAATCGCAATTTTTCCCATCGATCTAGATCTTTTTTAATATCTGTCCAAAGTGGAATATAGTTATTCTTAAATAATTTAACATTTTTAGATGTTAAATATACTCCCAAATATTTTACTTTTTCTTCCATCGAATATCCCGTTATTTCTCTCAATTTCTCTTGTTGATGATGATCCATATTTTTAGTCAAAACTTTTGTTTTCTGTAAATTCACTTTAAACCCTGCTAACAACCCAAAGTCTTTCAATTTCTGTAACAATGACTCAATTCCATCTAATGGATTCTCCAAAGTAATGACTAGGTCGTCAGCAAAAGCTCTTAATTTGTAAACTTCTTTTTTAACTCTAATACCATGAATATTGTCATCTTGTCTAATATCTCTAAGTAAAACCTCTAATACCAATATAAACAAAAGTGGAGATAAAGGACAACCTTGTCTTGTACCTTTTTGTATTTCACATGGTTTACTAAATTCTCCATTAACAATTATTTTTGCAAATTGAGGAGTATATATTGATTTGATCCACTTAGTAAAATTCCCTCCAAAGTCCATATTCTCCAATACTTTAAACATAAAAGGCCAGTTTAAATTGTCAAAAGCTTTTTCAGCGTCAATAAATATCAAGGCAGCTTGTTTTTCATTGTGTTGTTCCAAGTATTCCAATACATCTAATACATTTCTGACATTATCTCGAATTTGTCTCTTAGGTAAAAATCCTGCTTGGTCTTGATGCATAAAGTTCTTAAGAATATTTTTCATTCTTTCCGCCAATATCGTTGTGAATATCTTATAGTCATTATTCAGTAAAGATATTGGCCTATAATTCTTTGTTGAAGTCAAATCTTGTTGTTCTTTTGGTATCAATGTTATATGAGCTTCTTTCCAAGTCTCCGGCATGGTTCCTGTTTCCAAAATCGAGTTCATAGTCTTCTGTAAAGGTAAGCATAGTTCAACCTCAAAGCATTTATAGTAAACTGCTGATAGGCCATCTGGTCCAGGTGCTTTTCCACTATTAATTTTCTTAAAGGCCTTTACCATTTCCTCCATTGTTATAGGGTTGTTTAACATTGCTCTTTGTTGATCATTAAGAATACTTAATTTTTGCTTACTCAAATATTCATCTATATCAACTAATTTAACATCTTGTTTTTATATAATTTTGAGTAATAATCATGGAAAGCTTCTTGTATATCTATATTATTCACTAAAACTTTCCCTTCATGTTGTATATTAGAAATTAAACTTTTTTGTCTTTGTTTCCGCAATTTGTAAGCCAACCATCTACCTGGTTTGTTAAGGTTAAGACGCCTGCAGCGTTTTTCCGGGGAACCGAGAGCGTTTTCGGGGTCCCCGGAGCCTGCCCTTTCGAAAATGCCCTCGGTTCCGGCAGGGAGGCAAAAATCCTCACCGCGCACGCTGCAAACCCCGCCCCCATCCATCCGATTGGCTGCCGCCCGCAAACCCTGCCCCCCATCTGTCTGATTAGCTGCCGCCCGCAAACCCCACCCCCGGTCCTTGAAAAAATTTTTCTGACAGGGGTGGTCCCTGACGGAAAAAAGGTTGCCGACCCCTGATGTACAGTATAGTTATTAAGTGCAACAGGAAAGATCTGCTCTTCCAAATTACTGCATGCTATCCCTTCAAGTATGCTGCTCTACAACTTTAATCATTTCTTCACTGGATGTTTTTAAAAACCATAAATATGTTCCTATGGGTTGAAAAAAGCTGCTGTATTAGTTATACAACTCACCTTTCTCCTTATCAACCCTTATGACAACAACACATTCATTTCTGCCAATTCGGATGAGTTTATTTATAGAACGGATTCGTCTCCTGGACAGCTCACTGAGTAAGATCATGCCCTCAATATTGTTGTATTCCAAAAGACTAACGTAGGCTCCCATTTCTGCAATGGACCGGACATTGACCATGACAACATCTTCAACTTCAGGAAATTTATGCTGGTAAAACCTACAACTTAGTCCAGGCATCCTGCAATAATAAGTTAGAAAGACAGAAGTACAAATTTGTTTTATAATCAAAACATTTGGTAATAGCAAAGTATAACTGAAAATAGAGTAAAGAATAATTCCTAGAACTCCACAGTGACATAAGGTCAGAAAAACCTTATGTTTCTTTAATTTAATTCATTAAATTAAATAATAACTTAGAGCTATGAAATTCAAGATGTAAAATACCTTTGCAAAAAATATAGAAAAATATTTTAAAGTACAGTAACACATTTGATGGCATTTGATACACACTCTTAACTCACTCATAAGCTCACTAAACAGCCTTATACAAATCACACTCACATCCTTATGTCCAGATTTGCATTAATACTGAAGAAGTCTAGGCAGCATGCAGATAAATGTGCGAGGTGTCCTAAAAACCCCAGCACTGGAGCTGACAAAGATGATGCAAATGCAAAGTATTTTAAACTTGAAAATACCCCACCTTCAAGTCTGTAACAGCCATCTTCGCAGTTACAGAAATGTCCTGAGTTCAGAACAATCCCTTTTTAATTCTAATACCTCTCAAGTGTTTTGAGAAAGAGGGGCGTGCATCCTACTTGTCAGGTGCCTACACAAAATGTGTGTTAAGCTAAAGGCCACTTTCATGAGCTTTCACTCGGAACTTTAACAGGGTGGTTACAGTTGGTGGTGAGCGGGATCAATGGGAAGGAAGACTTGTAAGTGTCTGTATCTGACAGCAACAGTAACTGAAAGCAGCAAAAGCAGATATGATTTGGGACAAAGGTTTTTATGAACAACCACCAGTAGATCTACAGCAGAAGCAGCAGCCTCCCCAGCTTTCTTGCCCTCTTATCTGATAAGGCCGGTCAAGGAAAGGTGACCAAAGCAGCAGCCCAAGTACTGCCCAAACCATTAAGCCACTTTCACCCCAAATGGGAGAGGGAAATCTTTAATCGTTTGAGCCTGAGAAAAAGACTCCAGGACGCTGTTTCCCTGCCCCAGGAGGTGCCTAAACGTACCAGGCATGCCAGTTTGAGGACCGGCGCCTAGAGGCGTCCTTCTCCCTCTCTGCACCCTGGGCCGACATTGGCACCCGCTACAGCTACATCACCGGCCCTGAAGAGCCTTTCGGGGCGGCGCCGTGCAGGCCCTCCGCTGCCGCCACCCGCCGGGCTGCAAGCGCGCGTTTGTGACCCAAGAGGGCGTGAGGAAAGGAGGCGCTGCGGGGCGGGAGCCCTTTTGTGACATATCTGGAGGGGAGCCCGCTGGCGAGGAGCAGGTCCGAAGGACCACCAGGGGCCACAGGTCCGCGGCGGAAGCCCATTCCGCGGGCACCGCCGGAAGAGACGATCTCACGGCCGCCACACCTCTCACGGACAGCCCGAATGGCTTATGGCGGTCACTCTCGGAGAATATTCGACATGGCGACCCCTTTCCTACTCCACCACCGCCGCCGCCCGGGTGCGGGAACCCGCAAAACAAGCCCATCTCGAGACATGAAAGCCGCGGAACCGCCCCTGCTGCCACCTTACCTGTCCGCTCCGCAGGCCCCACTCGCAGCGCTTCGGAACCGACTCTCGCCCAACCCCACGTACCCGACTCCCGCTTCGGCGTGCCCCCAGCCTCACACTGCGCAGCCGCCGCCCCGCCTCTTCCTGTTGGGAGGCAACAGGAAGCACTTCGAGACGCTTCGGACAATCGATCAGATGGACGCCCACAGAGATAGAAAAGCGGAAGTTGAGGGGGAGGTTCATGGAATATTCCGGGATGTTTTTTCGACTTCAGGTCTAGCCTATAATCCTGGTCTTCCCCGCATTAACCAATCTTTTTCAAGATCAGCCAAAATCAACTCATTGCGGCCTTAACGTGACAAACATGACAAACGTTACTGACCTTTGAGACTATAATTTGGGTTTCCACCTTAAAAAAAACCTTCTCAGTATTTTAGTATTAACCCACGCTGGGCAATTTTAATTCAAACGTTTCAAAAGTGACAGACAGCAGCTTCCCCCAAATTCCACCTCTGCTTGATCCACAATTACTTTCAGTTCTGCCGCATGACAGGAAAAAAAAAAGGTTCTAAAGAAGCGTCGTATCATATCCAGTCACTCAGGACTTTCATATGGAAAAGCAAGTAGGAGCTCTAATCTTTCTCCATACAGCCCACAGTGGCTTTTCCGCAGCCTGACTTGCTTCAGAATCAAAACCTTTTTGTTTCCCGCTTTTTCTCCCCGGGTTCCCACTAAGCGGCACTGACCCACTTCCCTACTTTCTTATGTTTCATTTTGCACTCGGAAGTTTTAGAGCCCTCCTTTCTTTCCCTTCTAGCTCTACGTTTCTGACGGGCACCGTCGCGTGGACTCCGCTAGTCGCGGCGCGCGCCAAGGACGTAACGGAAGGGGCGGCGCCAATCGCGGGAAGCCGTATTGGAGGGCTTGGTGCCCTTGGTAACCAGGGGGCGTCACGTGATCGGGCTGTTGCGTCGAGGAGGAAGGAGCGTGCGGTGGTCTCGGTCGGCCGGTCTTGGCAGCATGTCGGGCAAGGAGAGGATCGAAATCTTCCCTTCGCGGATGTGAGTTACGCTCTCCTTCTGCCCGCTGCCCTGCCCTGTCGCCCTGGGTGAGGATGGGCCGGTCAGAGTGCCACAGTGCAGCGGGCTTTTATTTTTAACTCTTGGGCTCAGTCAATCCCAGGTTCATGAATTCCCCCTTGAACCCGCTCTCGCCTCGTGTGGATGGTCGTGTTTTCTGTCTGGGCCGGATGGAGGAGAGAATTTGCAGAAGGGGATGGGTGGGCTCACTGTCCCCTGATTACAAAAACCAGCCGGGTGACAATTCGTCTGGACTGTTTAAGGCTGAATTAAATAGTGGGTTTGGGGTGAAGAATAAGACAAGCAAAAGATTTTTTTTCCTGCATCAGAGCTCCAGCATAGCTACTTACTGGTAGCTGTGGGGAGTTCTTTCAGCCTCTGTTGGATACCTGCAGAAGAGGAGTAAATAATGATATTTGGAGAGTCCCTGGAGGAATATGATTTCTCATAGCCTTTCCCAACACGTCTCTTTTTTTGCTCAGGTTGGGGCAAGCAGGATAAACAGGCTAAAGAAAAGGAAGAAGTGAAATACATGCATTGTGCTGTCATAAGAACAAAGGCTTTGTCATATAGTCAGTCATGCGGTTGACTTTGCGTGGAACAGGATTGTCATTGAACTTGAACGTTTCATGACGGCATTGTTGAAAGGACTGAATTCAGCATTACTCCTTTTCTACTGTGAGGAATGTAGGAATAAAGAAAGGGTGGGTGGGGGAGAAAATCTCAGAAGTAATACTCTAAAGTCTGTCTGCAATAGTAGACAGGATGACAGTAATTCTAAAGTAAAAAACCCCTAATGTTATACAGCTGTGTCTGCCTTTTCATCATCATTTCAAATTGACGGGTAACCCAGTGTTCAGAGGGGTGTGTGCACTTAAAAATAAAGGTTTAAATACAGGTTGCATTTAAAATTATTCGCTTCTGGTATTTTCATAGCAGCTTTCATGGAGTCCAATTCTGTCATGTTTTTAGAAATCAGTCCCATTAATTTTATTGGTACCTATGCCAGATAGGTGAGCACTGTAGCCCTGCAATATGATCCTTGGTCTTGGTATGCATAAGCCTATTGATTTTAATGGATTCAGTTGTGCTTAACTTTATACACAGTAATTGAATACTAACTTCAAACTGTCCTAAACTATAAACGTCTTTTAATAATTGTTGGAATTGCAAACTCTGATCAGAGAGGCTTCTGTTCTTAACTCTGCTTCTCAAGGGTACTTATATGCTCAGTGTTGTTGAATATTCTTCCAGTTTTTGTATTTCAACTATTTTTTTTTCTGCTGTTCAGTCGTGTCCGATTCTTGGCGACTGCCTGAACTAGTCCCTTCAGTTTTCTTGGCAAGGTTTTTCAGAAGTGGCTTGCCATTGCCTCCTTCCTAGAGCTGAGAGAGAGTGACTGGCCCAAGGTCACTCAGCTGACTTTGTGCCTAAGGCGGGACTGGAGCTCACGGTCTCCGGGTTTCGGTTTCTAGCCTGATGCCTTAACCACTACACCAAACGGGGTCTATTGTATTTCAACTATACAATCCACCAAATTAGATGACCTAGAGTCAGATATGTAGGTGACCTTTCAATATTTCTATATTGGTTGTCATCTTGTTAGTGCACCTATAGTAGAGTCATATTTATTTCTGAACGGAACTTTGATCTTTCAATATTTTTATATGATCTAAGCTTTGTTAAATATCTGTTTAGTAAACTTTTAAGTTTTCAGTAATAATATTTTATCATTACTTAACCTTGAGAAAGAAGTGTTGCATTTATGTTATTTTTCTCCTGTTTTTTAAAAATAAACCCCAGTAGAAAATATTAATATTGAGTATTTCCTTCCCCCCACCTAGCTCCATAATTGAGATACATGTCAATTATAAAAACATTAATTTTTTTGCTTTTTCTTCCTTGTGAAGAAGTGAATTTATATGATCAGTTCTGAGTCATATCTATAAGTACATATTCCTACTGGTATAAATCTTGCATAGATCAGCCACACTTACAGTACATTTGCAGACTCCAGTGGATGACATTGTTGACAGCAAACAGAATGTTGAAATGCACACACAGAATCTTGTTTCAGCTAGTAAGTGAGTTGGTCTGCTGAGGAGGCAGTGGCAAAAGCTAGCTGGTACAAGAATATGAAATTTCTATTTTGCCTTCATTTTAAAAGTTGCACTTCTGTTCTTGAACTTGCTTTTCAACTTAAGCCCTTTCTATGATATATGTTAATAATTCTTAAAAAAGAATCTACATTAAATTTCCTTGGTCAGTACTTAATGCTACTCAATGCTAGTTTATTGTTAGGGTACTAATTATTTTCCTTAATACAGACAAATCAGTAGATTTGGGTGCAGACAATTGGTAAACTAGTGGCAGGTAGTTTGAATTCATTGGAAACTTGAAGCATGTGGATAACCAGTAGTGTCTGACCGCTAGGCAATTGGGGAAGTATGGAGGCAGAGACACAGCATGTGACCTATTATGTACTAATTTCCAAGAAACCACTCTGTGTTATATTGCCATTCTGCATTTATCAGCTATATAATATGCATCTTGAGTTATAAATGATTTAGTTCTTATTTGCCTTACTTTGAATGGTGGCAAGGAAATAATGCTAAACACATCTTTATTGAGGAATCTGTTCACATGATGGAATGATCCTGTTCTGAAAATTCTCCTGTCAGCACTTCTGAAATGTTTAAGCCTCCCTAGAAAACAGTTTTCCATCATTGCTAATTTGGAGTTTATTCCCTTGTAAGGCTTTTTGGGATTGTAGATTAAGACTGCAATTCCATGCTTCCTTACACAGGAATACTTGATAGTGCAACTGTTTCAAGCAAAGGATGGTGCCATCAGGCCTGTGTCCTAGATGCACCCTCAAGTTCTGTGAGCCAAAGAAGATTGTGGTTTATTTTCAGAAACATCCATCTCAAGTGACAGAATCAAAAAGTCTCACTTTTTCTGATTTTTACAGGGCTCAGACTATTATGAAAGCCCGTTTAAAAGGAGCCCAGACTGGTCGCAACCTCTTGAAAAAAAAATCAGATGCATTGACCTTACGATTCCGGCAGATTTTAAAGAAAATTATTGAGGTAGGGAGTTTAAATGCATTTGTTTTGCTTTATTTTGTTAAGTGTTTTAGTAAATTCTTAAGCTTAATATCAAACCAATATTCAAATATTGTCATAGCATAAACAAATTTTGTTCTTTTTTTAAAAATCTAACTTCCATTATTGTCTATACCTATTATGTTGGGTTCACAAGCGCTCCTTTTCTGTTGTATTTGCAGACTAAGATGTTGATGGGTGAAGTGATGAGAGAAGCTGCTTTTTCCCTTGCTGAAGCAAAGTTCACAGCTGGAGATTTTAGGTGAAGCTCATAAAGTTTGGGTGCGGGTAAAGGATGTCCGTGTGAGATGCTGGCCCTGTCTTGAAAAATGGATTAGTGAGCTGTTTGGCATTTGTGAATGCAATTATGAGGGAGAAGAGCATTCTGTAGCACAGAGCTTTCCAAACTTTTCATGTTGGTGACACACTTTTTAGACATGCATCATTTCGCAACATACTCTTACAGCAGGGCATCATTTCACGGCACACTCTTACAGCAGGACACAAGGCAGGCACTAGGACCTGCACAGAATCACAGCAGGTTTGGAGGCAGCCAGGCACAAGGCAGGCACTAGGACCTGAGTGGAATCCTGGCAGGGCAGGTTTGGAGGCAGCCAGGCACAAGGCAGGAACTAGGACCTGCGCGGAATCCTGGCAGGGCAGGTTTGGAGGCAGCCAGGCACAAGGCAGGCACTAGGACCTGTGTGGAATCCTGGCAGGGCAGGTTTGGAGGCAGCCAGGCACAAGGCAGGCACTAGGACCTGAGTGGAATCCTGGCAGGGCAGGTTTGGAGGCAGCCAGGCACAAGGCAGGCACTAGGACCTGTGTGGAATCCTGGCAGGGCAGGTTTGGAGGCAGCCAGGCACAAGGCAGGCACTAGGACCTGAGTGGAATCCTGGCAGGGCAGGTTTGGAGGCAGCCAGGCACAAGGCAGGCACTGGGACCTGCGCGGAATCCTGGCAGGGCTCGGAGACACACCCAGACACTGCAGCCGACACACTAACGTGTCCCGACACACAGTTTGGAAAGCTCTGCTGTAGCAGATGCTTTAAGAAAACATGAAATAGGCATACTCATTTGAAGATTTACTTCAAAATAGCATTTAAAGATAAACAATGAGAAGAAAAACGGGGGGATTTGGGGATTTGAATTTGTGAAAAGTATTGGCTAGCAGAATGGGACACTGAGCCTTTTGTGGCTATTTTCAAACAGAGCAAGGTGGGCAACCTTTTACTTCCGGGGCTGCAGGGTTTGCCAGATCAGGGTTCAGGTTTCCTACATTTGGCATGTTTATGTATTCAAATGTTCACACACAAACACTGTTTAAGCATACATGTAGAGTTCCATACTTTCTCACCTTATCCCTGGCTTCCACCATATACTGCAGATTGCCTATTTCCATTAGGTAATAATGGATGGCAAGGATCCAGTTATTTGGTTCCTGGCTATTAATGGTGATTGGAAATAGTGTTCTGTTTTCTGTTGAGCAGTAGAAAAATTAGCAGAATTTCCATGGCTCTGGGACTATACTTCTTGTGGTTGAAAGCTGTATGTTGTTCATCCATGTTTTAAAACACATACTGCATGCATGATGGCCTGACGATCATGATGGTTTGCTGTGGTCACCATCTTGAAAATTAAGTTCACCTATATTACAGTGAAAAAAGTTATAGAAATACTTTTATAATAGGTAAATGTTAATTTTACAGGTTAAATCATTCTATCATTTTTATTATGAAAAATGCCACCAAATCTTTAAATCAGAGCTTTCCAAACTGTGTGTCGCGACACAAAAGTGTGTCGCCACACACAGCGTGGTGTGTCGCCACACCACCCGGAAGCGGCGGCGCGTGCGTGCACGGCGGCCGCCATGCACACGCGCGCCGCCGCACGCCCCCCCCGCGCCGCAACCGTGCGCGCATGCCCCCCCGCGCCGCCACCGTGCGCGCACGCCCCCCCGCGCCGTCGCCGTGCGCGCGCACCACCGCACGCCCCGCACCGTTGCCGTGCACGCCAGCGGCAGCACTTTGGAAAGCCCTGCTTTAAATGTTTCTGCAGTTTTCACCATCAATCTGAAAAAGCTACACTTGCAATTGTTGAGTCTTTTCTGTATTTTGTGTGAATTAGCCTCATCAGTGAGAGTAATTCCTGAGTAAGAAGGCATAAATTTGTGTCAGATATGCTAGCACTGAGTTTTTAGTTTTCAAAGTTCTACATTTTGGTAGTTTTGTTAGTTAAAACTGATAAAATCTGGAGAAAACTTTTGGACAAATAGTTTTCACGCACCTTCGGGGAAATCTATTGTATAGCAGTGCAAATTAAATGTTCTTTTCTTTCTGCAGTACTACTGTGATTCAGAATGTGAACAAAGCTCAAGTCAAGATCAGAGCTAAAAAAGACAATGTAGCAGGTGAGTCTTCTAGATCAGTGTTTCTCAACTTCAGCAACTTGAAGGTGTCTGGACTTGGTAGGCTTCTGGTGGGGGAATGGTGCCTTGAGCTGTGTCTTTTGCGATCTCCGTGGTAGACCGGTCAGCGCGGATTTTTTTTCGGGCTCAGGCAGGTTTCTTTAGAGCCCAGAAGTGTTCTCCGGATTAAGGAGAACCCTAGGAATCGCCACATGTGCTCTCCAGATGGCTGGTCGCAGCCAGAAGACCGCAAAAACGGTGTTTCGCGATTGACTGGTGAGTGATCTGCTGGGAGGCGGGGTTGTCATCTTTTCCTAAGCCGTGCTGAAGCCGAAAACGGACTCTAAAGCTGCCCACCCCATTTCTATAACACCAAGGGTTTTTTTCTGTTTATTAGTTATTAAAGAGAGGCTTTGCATCAAAGAAATGCAGAACCTCTTGGTGATTTTCATTATTTTTGGAATTTATTAATTTGGAAATTTGGCTTTTTCAATATTTAAATTGTAATGTTGGGACTTAAAGATTTTTGCTTGCTCATTGCTATTTTTTTTAATATTTTGAGGATTATAAAAAATTTACCTACTCGTTGAATCTGCAGAGCTGAATTCTATCTGCTTTCACTTTCCCGTGAGAAGGGCTTCTGCTTACATTTTCTTTCATGTTTACTGAATACTTCCTGATAATTAACTGTAGGACTTTCCCAATCTCCTGCCTAATGTGTTCTTGAGGCACTAGAGGGCGCCATAACATTCTGTGGAGGGACATGGAAGAAATCAAAGCAATCTTTAAAGAATTTTATCTTAAAGTTACCCATGCCCTGGAACATCTCTCAGAACTTATGGAATCTAAAGTTTACCAACAATCTGAAGAAGATGATAAGGGTGAAAATTATTTTGAGAATAATGCTCCTTCCTTAAAGAAGAAAATGAGGATTAATGTTTTGAAGCCAAAAAGTGAAGGGAGAAAAATTGACTTGTGGAATGCTAACCCTAATCTTGAAGAAGGACAAGCTCTGGGCATAAAGGGAGAGATGGAAATGGCTGCATTCCTGGAATATCAAGACCAAAGAAAAAAATTAAGCTTCAAGGGCTGGAAGGTTTTTGAAGATTATTTGGACTTCACAAGGCAGGCTGTTAAATTTGAGACTTGTAAGGAGAAAGCCCTGTCTGTAATACTGAGTTGTGAAAATGCCTTAGTTTATAATGTTTATAAATAATGAATTTATTTTGGGTAAAAGGATACTAATAAGGTTATCGCTTAAATAGGTAATGGTAGTAAGATGTAATGTTTAAGTATATAAATGCTTTGGTTAATTGCATAAATATGTTTATTAGGATGGTTTTTTAAGTGTCTTGATGGATGCTTTTGTTCCTCTCTGAATAACATTAATCAAATGTAGACAGGCCCTTTTTTGTTGCTATTTTAGCAGGTGGAGAGGAGTAAAATTGTAGTGAAGAAGGATAATATTTGATTAGTTATTTATTATGTGAAAAATTATACTGCAAAAGGTTTTTTGTTCTAGAGGAGAATGTTATATTGAGAATGGAAACGCTTTATAGAAATAATGTTTATTTTAGTTTAAATTAGAGTAAGAGATTGATATTGAGTTATGTATATCTTTGTTGTAGAAAGTTGGAAGTCACTATGTAGTAGTTCCCTTTGTATTTTTGCACTTCTTTAGTTTTCTTTTTTCTTCTACTATTCTTTATTTCATTCTTTGTAGTTTTTATGTATATGTTGAAAAAAATTAAAGCTTTAAAACCAAAGATGTCTGGACTTCATCTCCCAGAATTCCCCAGCCAGCATGGGAGTTGGTCCACACGTCTTTAAATTGCTGAGGTTGACAAACAGTGTTCTAGATCAAGAGTCCCCAATTATTTTAAGCATCTTGGAATTGTGAGGGTATGGTGCACTGCCACAGGAGGGCAGTCATGAATAGAGACTGGATTTATGAATTTTAATTTATATATTTTATTTTTATCCCGCTTTTATTATTTTTATAAATGACTCAAGGTGGCAAACATACCTAATACTCCTTCCTCCTCCTATTTTCCCCACAACAGCAACCCTGTGAGGTGAGTTGGGCTGAGAGAGAGTGACTGGCCCAAGGTCACCCAGCCGGCTTTCATGCCTAAGGCGGGACTAGAATTGCAGTAAAATGTCCATTTTATAGGTCAGTCAGTGAAGAAAAATGATACGTTGTTTTACTGATAATCTGTGTACAAGCTAGCATTGGTATGTAAGCCTTAGAAGATGTAGCCAGTCCTTTGACCTCAAGCTTTGTGCTTCATTTTGCAGATAAGAGATGTTCCAAATTACATTAAGCTCACCAAATTAACATACTTGTGCAAATATACTCACTCTTCCTTCTCTCTTGGAATCATCACCAAAACAGACCCTCTCTCTCTTCATTCTCTTTTCCCTCCCTAGCTGCCCAGGCCCCCCTTTTTCTGACTCCTTATCTGCCTTTCAGGAGGATTTGCACAGCAACAGAGAACAGTTTTAATTGGATGCTGCCAGTAGAAAGAAGCAGAGATGCCCATTAAACCCCTTCTCTCCTTGTGTGTTACAACAGCTTTTTCACCCTCATCATGTCTGCCTTGGGCCAGTCCTAATTGCCAAAAGGTCTTGAGCAGCAAACAAAGGGCTCTGGGACAGAGTGATGAGCAACTGGGACTTGGCAGTCATAATTTGCAGTGTAGTAGTGAAGGCAGCGAAGAGTTTTGCCCGCATATACTGTAAGTCCCAAGTGGACATTAACTGTAACAGGAACAGGCATTTATTTATATGCTACCATGTTTGGTAAATAGGTTTCTTAAAGCAGCTGACATTTGGCTAGCATCCAGGATGTATGTGAGGTATACATTCTGATGAAATGTTTACAGTGCAACAAGTATAATTTATTTATTGAGGTGGAAACAAATTAAGAGCTCAGTCCTCTGCCTTGTATGGCTACCTTTGGAGGGGTTGCCTCATTTCTTTAATCACAGTTTTCTGCTGATATTTGAGCTTAAATGTTGACTTAAACTAGTGTTTCTCAACCTCAACAAGTTTAAAAATCTGAGGACTTCAACTCCCAGAATTCCCTAGCCAGCATGCTGGCTTGGGAATTCTGGGAGTTGAAGTCCACAGATCTTAAACTTGCTGAGGTTGAGAAACACTGGCTTAAACGCTCACTACAGACCATCACTGGGCCAAGCAATTTCAGCTCCTATAGAATTCAGCTTGGACTTGTAAGAGAGAACTGGATGATGGCTGGAATGGAAGTTGGGAAATGTGTAATTTTTACAACCTGTTGTATGGCTTTTTACAGGTGTGACATTGCCAGTTTTTGAGCATTACCAAGAAGGAGGGGATAGTAAGTGTGCCTTTTCTTTATTTCCAGAAGGCCTGGTGT
This sequence comes from Charina bottae, assembly GCA_023362775.1. Taxonomy (NCBI): domain Eukaryota; kingdom Metazoa; phylum Chordata; class Lepidosauria; order Squamata; family Charinaidae; genus Charina; species Charina bottae. Next base: position 149,798,955 of record JALMGJ010000001.1, read on the forward strand.
AAGGGTGGTTTTAATAAACTGTATTAAGATTTCTGGATTCTTATGACATAGCTTAATAAATAACAGCAGTTATGTGAGATTTTACAAGTTTCCTATGTAAGGAAAAAGTTTCTTTAGTTTTTATCTAACCAAGCTGATTTCAGGTGCTGGAGGAAGGTAAACGAGTGAAAGGAAATATGAGATATCTAAGACTTTTTCATAATCTCTTGAGGCACCTGAGCCCCTTCAGGAATAATCCCGAGTGTTGGGAATTAACTCTTTCCCAGAAGAGTCAATATTACACTCTATTTTATTATATTTCACTTGTTTATTTTATTACCATAGTTTTTATGCCACCTGCTTACCAAACTTTAGATGGCTTACTATGCAGTATGTATTCTTACATTAGAACTAGCAAGGAAGATGCGTGGGGAGTCCTTGGTGCTCTCTGAGCCTGGTTGTTTTCTTGCAGAGGTTTCATTGCCTGACTAGGCAGCATCTGCAGGGCTAGCTAGCTATTCTCTTTGATGGGAAGATGGGTGGGTTGGCAGGTTTTTTTTCCCATACTTGGAACTAATCTCTTTCCCTAATGTTTTCTTTTGGCTTGGAAGTTGATTGAAATCTTTAATGAATTAGCTAACTGAATATTTTATTTAGGTTATGAGCTGACTGGTTTAGCCAGAGGTGGTGAACAGCTGGCCAAGCTGAAAAGGAACTATGCCAAAGCAGTAGAACTCCTTGTAGAACTAGCTTCCCTTCAGGTAGGTGGAGACAGAATGCTGTCAGAAAGACATCTGAAATGTCCACATGGTGGATTATCAGCCAAGGGAATATAGTACTGCCAACTATTTTCATTAGGGCCTTGTTTAGTATTTTCCAGCATATCTAACAGTAGTTCTTTCTAAGATAAATGACAAAAGAAGCCATGTGTAGTATTCCAGCCAAAATGGCAGTGTTTGTTGTGGCTAGTTGGGAATAGCATTGGTGCTGGTATAGTAAGTGGCTTTAAGTTAGGCTAAAGGGAAAAAACGGATTGCAACCTTTAGGCTTGATTTTCAAAATATGGCATATATGACCACTGTGCAAACTCATGCCTTCTGCTATATTCCCTTGTCTTTGAAAAGAGCCTATAACTGTAACTGTTTTGTGGATGTATAGAATCTTCCCGAGATCTGTTAACAACACTACATAGGCAATTCTGTGTGCACATTTGAGTAGAGATACATGTTGCACAATCTCTTCTCCAAGCCTTTGTAATGCTACGAACTAGAGATGCAGTAGGCAAACTGTTTCCTTCTAGATGTTTTAAACTACATTTCTCATAATCTGACTCCCTGGCCATTCTGGCTTAGTCTTATAGGGATTGGAACCGGATTGTGCATGAGTTTTAAGCACACGCCCCTTCACCATCTTAGATATCATAGGTGAGGGCTTTTTGGGAAAGGCTGTCTGTGTTGTCTCTTATTTTTTTAAAAAATGTGCCTATGAACTTAAACAATAAATGGAAACATTTTCATCTGTGTATGTGAAACGCCAGGTGAGTGACTAAGTTGGCATCGTATCCGTTCACTTTGGCCTTACTTGGTAAAGAAATTTTCAAGTATGTTTAGGAACGTATCTTTGGTTTGCCTGGGGCTGAATCCTTTCTGAAAGTCAATCATGTTTGGTCATGATCATGTCTTATTTTATACTCCATCTTGTTTGCTTCTATAGACTTCATTTGTTACTCTGGATGAAGCAATCAAGATAACAAACAGGCGTGTGAATGCTATTGAACATGGTAAGTGAAAGGTGATAATCCTTAGGATATAGTTGTTGCTTAACTCTGGACAATATGGAAAGCTGTGGGTCATTTCTGTGCTTGTTATATAATTGAGATCTACTCACCCCTGAATCAGGTGATAGGTATTGTTCTCTGATATGTGTCATAGTATCAAGAGTTTGAATGTTGAAGATTTTCCAAGGTTCCCATTGGAGGAGGATCATAATCCATAGAAATTAACTCCCTAACACCTGCTTCTTTACATGCCATTTCAGGTCATGTTGCAAACCTGTTTTTTTTACTTTTTCTTCCAATAATCTCTCTCTTTCCCTGCCTCTCTTTTTGAGCAAGGGGTCACATTGGGATGCAATTTGTTCATTTTCTATTCAGTACTACCTCTTAATAGCTACTAGGGCTATACCAAATCTCTAGTCCCAAAAGTCTGTGCAAGTGTGTCCAATTGGTTTAGATCTGAGGTGCACATGTGATCCTTGAAATATGGCCCTTAAAGCCCCTCCAAACATTATTTTAATAATTACAGTTCTATACTAATAGAAAGAGAAAATTATTTCATACATATGGAGTAGGCTTGTTAAAATCTATTTCATTAATTTTAATTACATGTAAATTAATTATTCTTTGTCCTGATTGTACTTGTTTTGGGGAGGTAGAATTTGTTCCCCAGGAGACCAAAGACAAATGTTAACACTTGGCCCCAAAAAAGGTTTGTATACCCAGTTTAGATGAAACTTTGCCCGTCCATGATCACTATATGATCCTTGATATGTAAGAAGTAGAATGTTTAAATGCTTGTTGCAGTTGACTAGTGAAGCTTGAAAATAATTTTATTATCCTGCTAGATTGTTTCACCACAAGAAAATGTCATTTTTCTTTGCCCTGTATCACACTGCCAGTAATTTGTGGCTTGCTTACTATATGAGAATGAAATGGCTATTTTGTTATGCCTCTAATTATAATATCTCACACTACCATTGGTGCCATTACAGACTGAGAGCTTTATTTTAGTGCTGAGATACCTGTATTTCTGTGTAAGACTGCCTAAGATCAACTTCCAGAAATTCTGTTACATTCTGTTAAAATTCCTATTCCTCCATATGTCTTACAACTGAAAATATGAATGGCACTTGTCAGTTGCCAGAATATCTAGATTTCTGTGTGGCTCTCCTCTTTTTTAGTTTTGAACTGCATGGATAACCAAAGCATCTCTCCCAGTTAAGGACTGGGAGACATTCAGGGGTGGGAGAGGAATGAAAGTGGTTGCTGGGGTGCTGTCACGGGGGAGACATGAACCCCCTCTAGAACAAAAGCAATATAAGCAGAATAAATCAGAAATGGAGAAGATTCATCACCACCTAATGCATCACAGCACATAACTGGTGCAGGTTGATGTAACCTGGATGACATCCATGGAGGCCTTCTGGATATCCCCCGATGCCTCCTGACTGAACTCCCAAGAAACAAATGCACAGCCACAGACTTGCAAAACTTTAAAGAGTTGGGAAGTGTTAAGGGGTCCAAGAGACCTCAAGGGATGACTTCTCCTCCCAAAACGTGCCACCTAAATGGTAAACATCAAATGCTTGGAATGCTTATAGCATTGGAACTTTAATGATGAAGAGAACGCAAAACACAATTGGTAGAAGAGGATGTGGGAGGGAGATTTCATACAAGATTTCAGATCTAACATGGCATGAGTTCTTGTAAAATCGTATTTTGATAATAACAATTACTTTTTATACAGTGATTATTCCTAGAATTGAACGCACGTTGTCTTACATCATAACCGAGTTGGATGAGCGAGAACGAGAGGAGTTTTACAGGTTCGTGACTCAGCAAGCTAGACGTTGTGTACTTTGAATTTAGAAATATTTTTGTCTTTCTGATGTAAAGTGCAGAAGAGGAAAGATGCCTGCATTAAAAATCTTGTGGAAGCCAGGGTTTATTTATTTATATATCACCTTTACCCTCCAATTTTTTGCCACAACCACCCTGTCAAGTAGATTGGACTGAAAGTAACATGGCCAAAGTCACCCACTGAGCTTTCATGGTTGAGGTTGGACTTCAACCTGGTTCTCCTCAGTCCTCATCCAGCACCTTAGCCACTGCACCACAGTAGTCCACTTATTAGGTGGCTGAAGGATTTTCTGTGGGGTAGTTTAGCTGCAAAGTATGGCTTTGCGGACATGTTGACCACCCTTATGACATGTACTGGGTCTCCTTGAGAACTGGAGTTGCTTCAGCCAAACCTAGTACAGGAGAGTAATTGGATTTTAAGGTCAACCCCCTTTTTTGACACATGCAAGGGATTATTCATAAGGTCCACAACTGGGGTGCTGTTAATGAGAGGGCCCAACTCCTAACTACCACAATGTGAGCCAAAATGTGAGCAGAGCCTTTCTCAGTGATTTTAGTGCACAGCTTGGATAGTGGATAGGAAAGTGATTTTTAAGCAGTTGGGTATTACAGCGCAAACGTATTACTGCAGAGAACACTCCTTATTGCATCTCTCTGTGCTGTGATGCCTTCCATAGTACTTACTTCTTGAAAACTGGTTATCTTTTGAGAAATAGTTAATCATTACTACTCAGTCTGTTACCTAAGGGGCAAAATTATGTGAATTAAAGCTTTGCTTGGAGCAGACAAAGCTAGATTGGCTAAGGGATACCTTCATTGTTTCTAAGAAGGTGGATGATTTAAATAATATTTACATGTGATACAAGTGATGTAACAACCAGAAATAGATTCTCATGCAGCTTGCTAGCCTCCTTTCCTCCCTCTTCAATATATTGCAGGCACTCTGTGTACCAGGCCATTACAGTAAATAAGAATCCACATTCCAGTTAACTCATCTGCTCTTTTTGAAAGTTATTTTTCCCATCCTTTCTATAAATGGGGAGGGATGGGGAATTTAGATAATACTGTACTTTTCTTACATTTCCATTCTAAAAACGATCACCAACAGCAAAAACGCCAATAAGCTTGTCCTCATATGCCCCCCCAGATTAAAGAAGATCCAAGAAAAGAAAAAGATACTGAAAGAGAAGAATGAAAAGCTGCAAGAATTACGGAAGGCTGCTGGAGAGCAAGAACCTGCCAATTTGCTTGCAGAAGAAAAAGACGAGGATCTTCTCTTTGAATAGCTATGGATATGGATAAGTTGTGACTGAAAACTAAAAGCTGTGCTACTTGGTGGACCTTATTTATGAAGCTCTTTCTTTGATGTATTAGCCTGAATGTTCCACTCCGGACCTATTCAAGGAATGTTTTGTTGTGGAAAATTGCCGTTTAATTAAACACTTGCATGAAAATGAAGCAGGATCATTTCCATTTCCTGTCTGTTCGCATTCCTTTGGTATAGAAGTATGGTTTCTCTGTGTACTGCCAAATTCTTGTAATAAGAATTTTTGTTCATGGTCACAGGTGGAAACTATTACAATGACCATTTCAGAAATTCGTAACTTGGAATTGTGTTTTTCCTTTCTAAAAAAGAAGAAACTTCTATTTTAAATTTTATCTTGATTGTACTGTAAAATCAATAAAGAAATATGGTTAAACAAATAAAGGGTATTGGTGTTTGTCAAATCCCCTTTAAGTAAGTGGTTCTCGAAGTGTGGCCCTGGAAGTCCCTTGGGTGGTTTGCCACCGCCCTCCCACTTTCACCAGCCAGAAACCACTGGCTGCCTCAGCCCCGCTTTCCTGCATGGGATGCTAGTCAGCGTCTTTGACGTTGTATAGCTCTGGACTTGCAACTCAAACAGTATCACCCTGCTTAATTGAAAGACTTAGCCCTGAGAGATTTCTGCCATTCTTGACCACCAAAATAATTCAAGTGGCAAATTACTTTTTGGTATGATTTTTTGGTACAAAATTCAGCTTGAAAAATTCTAAAAAGAGAGGGGAAGGGATGGGAAGGCAAAATGTAACTATAATAATCTTACTGCCAAAAAATCTGAATGCCCATGCCCTTAAAGACAAACGTGTCTCTCTTTAATTGGGTGGTTTCTGCATTTTTGAATTATTTATTTAGTGGCCCACAATTGCAAGACATTTGAGAAATGTGGCTTTAAATCTTCAAAATACCTAAGGGGAACAGTCTGTTTTTTTTCTTGCGAATGAAGTTCTGAAATCGAAGGAAATTAACATAGTGATGCCCTAACTCAGAATTACAGCTTCATACTGAGAGGCAGGGTAGAAGAACTCATTTGACTTCAATGGGTGTGAACTACTCTATGTGTGATGATGTCAGACTGACTAGTGGAAAATTCTGCCTTTACACAATGTTTTGCCTATGGTCCATTCTTGGATACACACTAGTAACCACTCTGTGAAACAAGAGTTTCTTTAATTGAAAATAAAGATTTGCATGGGACAAATAGAAATAAATGTGAACACTTGATTTTCCCCTCCCCTCCAAAGGCAAATTTACAAATGAGCATAAGATTCTGGTGTATACAAAACATACACTTCGTGCAATATAAGTAAGAAGTGAACTTTATTTTTGGTAAGCAAATAACGGTGCAAGATTTGCTAATTCTTTCTCAAAGGACAGTGAAAAAGCTCCACAATTTAACACATGCAATATTCAAGTTTCATTTGTTCAGTCCGTACCTTAATTATAAGGATGTTTACAAGCTGCATCTGAATTGTTAAATCAGGTTGAAAATATTCTGAAACTTATTCAAGGATTATGAATTTTTATTTAAATATACTTGGGCACACTTCTAACATTTGGAAGAAGTCACCACTGAGAATCAGCTGTGCAGCTAGTCATCTCTACTAACTTACCTCTTTCTGCAAAGGGGGGAACAATGCACAGAGAATGTTAGTTATCATGCCCAAGTAACCTTTTAATCTGCTAATCTGATGGATCTGAATTGTACTCTCACAGATAAGGCCTTGGGCCAACATGGTTTCCTATTTAATCATCACAGAAAAGTAAATTGGACTGATGCAATTGAACAGTAAAAGGACTTCAAGCAAGTATAAAAATCAGGTGGCTTTTGTCTCCATAGTACATAGTGGCTTTAGGAACTGCCATCACATCTCTACAATAGAGTATATCCAACTGTTCATCTGCCAGCTGAAAAAATACCACTGGTAGAACAATACTTCCACAACTGGTAACTCCACTTCTACTCCACAGAGTTTGGAGACTCCCTGCAACAAGTCAGGGTAACGTCAGTGGAAGTAATTTTTTATAACGTTAAATGCAACGATAGTCGAGAGGGCTGTGTGCACTTCATTCAGAAGTGCTTGAGGCCTTGCATGAGCACAGCACTCCTCTACTCTTCCTTAAAACAGCCTGACCTTTTTCCAGCTTCCATAGGAGCCTGAATAAGAGGCAATTCTGCTTTAAGAGTTTCACTAATTTTTAATAAGTGGGTTCCTTTAAGCAGTGGCAAGCTTTTTTCAGGCCTGCCAGAATCCCCAAAAATGTCAAGATGCTTTAATAAAGAGAGAGGTGTTATGCTCACAAAAGGGAATTCTTCTGAATCATCGAAGCATGCACAGCCCTAATAGCCAAAAGAAGCTCACTATTAGCCTTCACCAATCAAGCACTTTCCATGTGTCTTATGACTGCAAGTCACAGAATTCTTCATCATGACCATGCTGCCCAGGAATTCTGGGAGTTGCAGCCCCAACACACCTGGAAGCACCAAGCCAGTAGAAGGATGTTTGGAACAAAGCTGATGGTGCTTATCACCACAACAGACTGCACTGCAGTCTTCTTATCCGATCCCATACATTTATCTTTCTTACAATAGTTTGTAATATTAAGCCACTAAAATGAAAATATATTAACAGTTAACATATACTTGAAGGCAAGAAACACACATTTTTACATTAGCATACAGTTTATAGCATTGGTGCATGGGTACAGTTACCTTACAAGCTGCAAACTAATCCCATCAGCCTCTTACTGCCCTTTTTAGAAAGACATGGTTACATTCATGTCAATGAGATAATGTTCACTTGGTTAAAAATGTTCCCGTTTCAATAGCCAAGAAAAATCCAATACAAACACTCATTCAGCATACAGCGAAACATTTAAATAATAGCATATTCAATGTCTCTAATTTTTTCTAATCATCATGCATTTTGAGAGACTGCAGAACAGCCTTCAAAATACATGCTTTCAGCAGCAGAATAAAGGACTAAATTGGTTATTATTGGTTGATTTGTAAAATACAATTTTAACAATCTTAATACTATTAATTGGCTTTGTTGCATGTGTGTAACTAAACATTTTTGTAGATTTTTAAAACCCATCTTCTTATAATATTTAGTAATTTCTCTGTTCAGCAAACTGTAATTGGTTAGATTCTTAAACTTAGAAATTCAAAAGGCAACAAACGTAACGAAGGGTTTCATTGCTTTGTGCATCTTAAAATTTAATACACTCATTGCTGTGGCATGCCAACTTCATTAATTCATCTATTGCCCCAGAATGCACCCTGGATCACACCAGAATTCAAGTACGATTGTGAAAAAAGTTGTAGGTTGGTATTTTACATGCGTATAAATGTTACACCTATTGCAAAAGATCAAATACAGATTTTTATATCCACAGTGTAATCCTGAAGACACAACACTTTTCTTTAACGGTAAAGTCTGCTTTAAGTTGTGCTTGATTTCTTGTGACTTCATAGACATTTGCTTGAAGTATCCTTAGCAACAAAATTGAAGTACTTTCCCTGCCTTTTTCAACTCAGTTTAATCTACAGCCCTGGGATTTTCTGATGATTTCCCATCCAAGCCCAACCTCGCTAAACTTTTCAAGATAAGCCAAAGGTGGTGAGATATGGTCATTTTTAAGCCATAAGTATGAAGAACAAGACATGTATTTCAAAGTTGTACACCTGGTCTACAAACTTAACTAGGTTTTAAATGTTCGATGCAAGTTTAACCAGAATAAGCAAAACTAAGTTATATATGAGACAGGACAGGAAGGGAAGTAAATTATGTGATCCTATAGTGCAGGGCTTTCCAAAGTTTTTCCTGCGGCGACACACCAACCGGCGTTGGTGTGTCGCCGCAGGAAAACCCGGAAGTGCGGCAGCGCGCAAAAACCCGGAAGCGCTGCTGCTGCTTTCGGGTTTTGCGCCCTGCAGTTGGTGTGTCACCGCGGGAAAACCCAGAAGCGCTGATTATGATCAGCGCTTCCGGGTTGTGTGGCGACACACTTTTGTGTTGCGACACACAGTTTGGAAAGCTCTGCTATAGTGCATTGCTGATCCCTTAAGCAAAGAAAAAAAGCTAGGATGCATTACATCTCAAATGATCTGTAACAATCACCAATATTCAGGAACGATCACAAATCAAATGAAGAAAAAACACATCATTTTTGTGTCATGCATTCTAGGCAAAGTTGACTATTTGAGATGCATAATTATACCAATCGAAGAGAATAATTTTATACCAATCAAAGAGAATGCATAATTATGTCTCATATTTGACAGGAATTATTCCATATCATTTCTATTATCTACTGAAATTTTTTATTGGATGAGGCACATTACTGGGTGATTATTTTACCATCACTTTATAAATATAAGACCATTTATACAGAATTTGAATGGGAGGGAACTGTTTTATATTCCCAGATTTTTTTTCTTTTCCTCTTGCTTGCTGACGGATGCCTACAATAGTGAGGAATTTCAGTTCTTAAACCACTTTTCCCACAGTCTCTATGTGCCATATAGCATGTTCAACAATGAACAAAAAAAGTATTATTCTTGCTGAATTCTTTTCTATTTCATATTTTATGAGGGAAAAAATGAAAGAACATAGAGAAAGAGCTAATATTTCACCTATTCAACTACACGTTGAAGTAATTCCAGTGTAAGACAGTATATAAAAATAAAAGCTATGATTGAGAAAAACAATGATTAATATTCACATTCAAGGGTGCCATCAACAAGGAAGTAACAAAACTCCTCTATTTCAAAAAGAGCTACTACTGGAGAAGCTGCAATATTTAACCAATGGACATTTTCAGTAGGGATCTGATGGTTCTAGAAAAGAGAATAAGACAAGTTCCTAACATTCATATTATCTTACTGTTCCAGGGCTGTAACCTGATTACTTAATATTAACTCCAACAGCCATGAGACATCTTGTGCCTAGGTATAAAAATACAAGAATATACACAAATATTCACTATTCCCCAAGTCTGTTTTTTTTGTTTGTTTATGAAAACAATTTTACACTGTAAGGAAGCAAGGCCTTGTAAAAAAATCCATATAAGAATTATTGCCATAAAAATATAGCTTCCCTTCTAAAATGTTCCACAGTTCCTTGGGATAACAGTGGCTCCCAATCAACTGATGTAGACAAAAGGGGAAAAATCCATAAAAATATCACATCTAAAATATTGACTTATATATAGAATTCATCTTCAATGGAACCTTGTAATTTAATAAGCTATCAATCTGATTTACAAAGTATCTAAAGACAAAAATGTTTATTTACATTGTACATATTTTCAAAAAAAAATTGCAGTGCTATTGGATAAAGGAATGTTTCTTTAAAAACAATTTCAAGCCTAAGGACAACTCCATAAGTGGCCCCTTTATACTATTAAGAAGAAAATGTGCAGATTAGTTCCTTTTTCCTAGTTATTTCATTATCCAGTATTTTGTAAAGGTATTTTTGAAAGCTACAGTAATTTCATTAGATCATTAAGTTACCAATGTTAAGTAACCAATATTAATAATGATCATGGACTGCACACATATACTTGCTTGAAGAACAAAACTTTAAACAAAAAGAAGCTGTTAGAAAAAGTACTTAAATAATTAAAATGTGGCTTTTTCACACTGTGTCTAATTAAAAGTAGAGAAAGTCAGACATTCTACAATCACAGCAACATTGTTGGACTTGAGGATTGAACAAATTAGCAAGGATGAGAAGGATGCAATTGGCAAAGACCTTTTTTTCATTGGCATGGTTCTTTTTCATCGCAGCCAAGAAGATGGAACCCACTGAGGTTCTGTATCAAGTTTGTTAATTAAACGAAGTAATTCTTGATATGCTTTATCAATATCAGTATTCACGATTGCCGTATCAAAGTAATGGCCATTATTTTGCTCCATCTCTCTGGTTTTCTCTATGATTTCTCTTAGTTCTTCTGGCTGAAATTGAAGTGGAAAAATATCCTGTATCACTAAATATTTCTCTTGCTGTCTCTCACACACATACAGATAGCCTTATAGAAAAGCAGCACTCAGCTGCATAAGAGGAAACAATATATAAGACAGATGGCTCTCAGGATAAAAACTACTCCTTTTCTTTCTTCTTTTTAATCCAAAGCATTTCTAATAAATTTTAACCAGCAGTGGAAGTTTGTGAGGGGAGGCCATCTTTGTTTACTCCTTGCTTTTATTAAACTTACCTCCCTTGACTCAGTAGAACTCACTACACAAAATTAGGGTAACTTTAAGAACTAAAGTTTAAGAAGTTTAAAAAAAAAGTTTAAAGTTTAAGAAGAGTAAGGGGCGTGGTGGCTCAGTGGGTAAGACGCCAGGCTTGTCGATCGGAAGATCGCAAGTTCAGAGGTTCAAATCCCTAGCCCTGCGTGCGGAGTGAGCTCCCGCACTAGCTCCAGCTCTTGCCAACCTAGCAATTCGAAAGCATGCAAATGCAAGTAGATTAATAGGTATCACTTCAGTGGGTAGGCAACAGCGTTCCACGCGCGTCATGCAGCCACATGACCATGGAAACGCTGGCTCTTCGGCTAACAAATGGAGATGAGCACCGGCTCCTAGAGTCGGACACGACTACATAAATGTGCGGGGGGAACCTTTACCTTAAGAACTAGGGGAAAATATTTTGTTACTTGTTAAACATAGTTGGATGTTACCTAACAAGATCAACACAAAAGGGAAATCAATGAAGTTTCTCCTCATACCAGAACCAAACCCCTAGTAGAGCCAGTAGGTTAGAACATAACCATATAACTTCCCTCTTTAAACATTACCAATGTGACAAGGGCACCCAGCCATAAGGGAATAGATTGGAATATTACAGGAAAATATAAAAAGGCTGAAAACATATATTGGTATACATTACAAAGGTGGGCTTATCCAAGAGCTTAGACAACACAACTGAAAACATTACCTATGAGTATTACCTTTGGATTTTTGCCCTCTTTAGCCAGCAGTGCCCGAAGCCGTTCTTGTGAAGGTGGCGCAATGAAGATAATATATGGTTTCAAGTCTGAATTCCGTAAACTCTTCAAAGACTAATGTGAAAAACAAATGTTTGCTATTAATATCCATACCAAACAAAATGAAACCATTAGAAATGCCAATTATCCACTGTCAATAGTATTGTGGGGGGAGATGGGCGGTGATATAAGTTAGAAATAATAAATAAATAAATAAATAAATTATGTATTTCTTACTAAACTGTTTATAAGAACCATAAAACAAACAGGTTATGTTGGATGAACTAGCAGAACATGATACAAATTAGAAACAGGAACTGGATTTGGGTAACTGAATTCAAGACCAGTCTTCTTAATATTAGGCTATGTTATCCAGAAAGCTGCTATTTTACAGAAAGTAGTATAGAAAGCACTACAGGTATCATTAAAAGTTAAAGCTATGTAATGAAAATCCTTTTTACATGTTAGTAGTATAAAAGTACTTCTTTAATATTCAAAAATATGTAGATTTGGGCTTACAACTTTTTCAGGAAGTCATAAATATATCCTTGCCAAATGTGATTAACAATGCTACTGAAATTTGCAGTTGTTTTCAAGCATTATATAAGATCATTCTCTGTTTCTTCACTTTTAAATATGAAAACCATAAAGCCCGTAAAATAATTTAAAGGATAGCAGATGAAACTATAAGGCTTCTCTAAAAAAATAATCCTCTCCTAAACTTGATTGTTAAAAAAATTGAAAATGTCTACAGATTTCTTGCTAGTACACTGGTATGTATACCAATAGGGGGTGCGATGGCTCAGTAGGTAAAACGCCAGGCTTGTTGACCGGAAGTTTGCAAATTCGGAGGTTCGAATCCCTAGCCCCGCGTGACGGAGTGAGCTCCCGCACTCTCCCCAGCTCTTGCCAACCTAGCAATTGAAAAGCATGCAAATACAAGTAGATACAGTGGGGCAAAAAAGTATTTAGTCAGCCACCAATTGTGCAAGTTCTCCCACTTAAAAAGATGAGAGAGGCCTGTAATTGATATCATAGGTAGACCTCAACTATGAGAGACAAAATGAGAAAACAAATCCAGACAATCACATTGTCTGATTCGGAAAGAATTTATTTGCAAATTATGGTGGAAAATAAGTATTTAGTCAATATCAAAAGTTCATCTCAATACTTTGTTATATATCCTTTGTTGGCAATGACAGAGGTCAAACGTTTTCTGTAAGTCTTCACAAGGTTGGCACACACTGTTGCTGGTATGTTGGCCCATTCCTCCATGCAGATCTCCTCTAGAGCAGTGATGTTTTGGGGCTGTCGCTGGGCAACACGGACTTTCAACTCCCTCCAAAGGTTTTCTATGGGGTTGAGATCTGGAGACTAGCTAGGCACTCCAGGACCTTGAAATGCTTCTTATGAAGCCACTCCTTCGTTGCCCGGGCGGTGTGTTTGGGATCATTGTCATGCTGAAAGACCCAGCCACGTTTCATCTTCAATGCCCTTGCTGATGGAAGGAGGTTTGCACTCAAAATCTCACGATACATGGCCCCATTCATTCTTTCCTGTACACGGAACAGTCGTCCTGGTCCCTTTGCAGAGAAACAGCCCCAAAGCTTGATGTTGCCACCCCCATGCTTCACAGTAGGTATGGTGTTCTTTGGATGCAACTCAGCATTCTCTCTCCTCCAAACACGACGAGTTGTGTTTCTACCAAACAGTTCTACTTTGGTTTCATCTGACCATATGACATTCTCCCAATCCTCTTCTGGATCATCCAAATGCTCTCTAGCAAACTTCAGACGGGCCCGGACATGTACTGGCTTAAGCAGGGGGACACGTCTGGCACTGCAGGATCTGAGTCCCTGGCGGCGTAGTGTGTTACTGATGGTAGCCTTTGTTACGTTGGTCCCAGCTCTCTGCAGGTCATTCACTAGGTCCCCCCGTGTGGTTCTGGGATTTTTGCTCACCGTTCTTGTGATCATTTTGACCCCACGGGGTGAGATCTTGCGTGGAACCCCAGATCGAGGGAGATTATCAGTGGTCTTGTATGTCTTCCATTTTCTAATTATTGCTCCCACAGTTGATTTCTTCACACCAAGCTGCTTGCCTATTGCAGATTCAGTCTTCCCAGCCTGGTGCAGGTCTACAATTTTGTTTCTGGTGTCCTTCGACAGCTCTTTGGTCTTCACCATAGTGGAGTCTGGAGTGTGACTGTTTGAGGTTGTGGACAGGTGTCTTTTATACTGATAACAAGTTCAAACAGGTGCCATTACTACAGGTAATGAGTGGAGGACAGAGGAGCCTCTTAAAGAAGAAGTTACAGGTCTGTGAGAGCCAGAAATCTTGCTTGTTTGTAGGTGACCAAATACTTATTTTCCACCATAATTTGCAAATTCTTTCCGAATCAGACAATGTGATTGTCTGGATTTGTTTTCTCATTTTGTCTCTCATAGTTGAGGTCTACCTATGATGTCAATTACAGGCCTCTCTCATCTTTTTAAGTGGGAGAACTTGCACAATTGGTGGCTGACTAAATACTTTTTTGCCCCACTGTAAATACTGTAGGTACCACTTCGGTGGGAAGGTAACAGCGTTCCGTGCACGTCATGCCGGCCACATGACCGCGGAAGCGTCTTTGGACAACGCTGGCTCTTCGGCTAACAAACGGAGATGAGCACCAGCCCCTAGAGTTGGACACGAATGTGCAGGGGAAACCTTTACCTTTTTTTTTTATGTATACCAATATTTATTGGGGCATGACCAAATATATTACAGGGATGCACAACTTCCTGTGTCTGTGGTGGTAAGAACTAGGATGTGAAAAGTTGCAATAGCTAGTCTCCAAAGAGAAAGTTAAGGTAACTGTCTTCAACTAGAAGTGTTTCAGCATCACTGTCACATAAACTGATGCTCAATACAAATAAACCACTGAACGTGCAGAATTAGCAACCAATGTTTAAATTTCTTAACAAGGCAGAATCAATTTTCATGTTAATCAATCACTAAATAACAAAGTTTCATCAAAAATATACTCAAGCTGAACAACTGCAACCTAGCATTTAAAACTTCAGAGTCCAAAAGCAATTTCATTACCTGTGTATGAAGATTTAGGAGACATATCTTTCCAGAATTGATCACCTGCCGGACAGAGTCTATGCTGGTACCATACAGATTCTTCTCAAATTCACCATGCTCAATAAACTTTCCTGCTGTAATATCAGTCTCAAATACTTGCCGTGATACAAAATGGTAATCCCTGCCAGCTACTTCATTGTCCCTCCTATTCCGTGTTGTATCTGAAAAGACCAATAAGCAGACTTAGTAAACCTTGAGTAAGAACCTACATAAATGACATTTATAATGTATCAGTTTTTAAGATTTTATGAAAAACAGCTATCTGGAAAAGAACTTTTTTCAGCAGAGTGTTCTTGAGCTAAATTAAGAGCTTTGAGCTCTATATCCAAAATACTTCAATTCTTTAAATGAGCTCAAAAATTGTTACATTTGCAACAATTTCTGACATATATCCAGTCACATATAGCACATTTCCAGGCATGCAGATGAATTAAGAATACAGTTGAATGCAGGATGCAGAGAATGACACATGCAATTGAAATTACTGAAACATAAACAGAATAACAAGACATTCTTATAAATGAGACATAACTAAATTGGTAATAATGTGAAGTTTTAGTGAATGGAGTTGGCTAATTTCTCTTTACGATAACTTCATGTTTATGCAAGACATATTTAATAACAAATACACATCTAAGGAAGACTAGACTAAAGCATCTTCCCTCAATATCACTATATATCAAGTGTACTAAGCTCGGAAAATGACATATTAAGAATTTGAGCAGCAACATGCCCACAATTTCAACTTACGAGGAACTGCGGGAGCGAATCGGTCAGCTTCATTATTCATTAATCTTTGCCACAGTTCATTTTGGCCACAGTTCTGGGGACCAATCAGGACAATAGGTCGTTTTCTATTTGCTGGCTGGTGATAAAGTGACATTTCCTCATAAGTCAAAATCTCCTCGTTGTCATAATCTTCAAAAAGAAAGCCCAAAATAAATGTACAAGTTTAAAGAAAAGCTTTCCCCCCCCCCTATAATATTTATTCTTGCATCATTGACTGGCTGAGAAATATAAATAGAAGTATTTTTTTCCAAATATCAGAATTGTTTGGATTTTAACAATAATTTGAAGTGTTTTCTCTCATTTCCTTTGCTGTCACTCTGCTATTTCTTACAATTATCTATCTATATCTATCTATCTATCTATCAATCAATCAATCAATCATCTACTAATCTGGGCATCCTACGAGCTATAATACGCATGCTACCTTCTTAGTCAAATTCCCACGCGTGCACAGCATGACTGTACTGGAGAAGAGGGCATCTGAGGATAGGTAGGGCATGCGCTCCCACCACCCCTTAAAACAGTGGTTGGCATGTTAGTAGGATTATGACTTAAATGGAAAGGGTGGCAGTCGCCTTTGTACAATGTTCTCTTTGATTGAGATGCACGCCCCTCCTATCTGACTGTCTCTCTCCTTCCACAGTCCACTATGTCCGAGTGTCCTGGAAGGTTTAGACACCCTCATCTCTGCTTGCTGGACGAGGGGGCAGGAAGGTGTAAGCAAGCAAGTGAACAAATCCAACAGAATAAGGAGAAGGGCAAAGGACAAGATTTTGTGTGTGACTGAGGGCAAGAGGGTTCTGACCCATCAAATGACTTTTGTCACATCTTCGGTGAAAGATTCCCATAAGCTGAATACTGCTCAGAAAATAGTCCGCAATTAAACTAGTATAACTACCACATTACAGATTACCTCATTAACTCCTCTAGCCTCAAATACTTAGTGAAAAAAGCACTTTTTGTAAGTATAATAGATGCTTTTTTACTTTAATGTATTTTATTTATTTATTTATTGTGTGTTTTATCTATGGGATTCTATACCATTGATCTTTGGTTATTTTTAACTTAAAATGTGCTGAAGTGGAAGTACCTAGATTTTCTGCGTTCTACTGTTAGGAATTATGATACTAAGCTAAGCAAAACAAAAAACAAAACCAAAAACCAACAGCCCAGTTAATACTTTATATTTTTATTGATTACTGATATTTATGACTTTTATTGAATTTTAAAGTGTTTTATTGTGAACCGCCCAGGGTCCCTCCTTGTGTGGGAGATGGGCGGTAATATAAATATGATAAATAAATAAAATAAATAATTATCTTTTCTTGTAAAACTTCAATATTTCTTAACTAACCTTTCTTATGAAGATGGACTAAGACAGGTGGATGCTACATCTCCCTAGTAAATCAAGTAAATGGTAAAGCATGATGTGATTTTTGTCAACTTTCCTTATGTTGGATAGTTTTGCTTTAAAACTTAATTCTACTATTTTTAATCTCCCTAGCTATCCCAATGCAACATTTGTTTGTGTTATACATGCAACAAATGTGGGTGCATGTATTGTGGAGTGTTATATTACAATTCGGTAAAGCTGATATTAAATTACAGTGTGTGTGTGATTCAAAAAGCTTTCCATTAGTAGTTATTAATAAACTATAGGTGTGGCTTCAGAGATAAACACACACATGCACACACATATATACGTACACACATATACACATGTATGATACAGATTGACAAGGCTAGAATTTAAATCAATAGTAAAAGTAGTCTGAGGTGCCTTTAATAGATTAAGAAAATTATTCAATGAAGCTATGGTCTAAAACACCAGATGTGGAATTGTGTTCACATCCTTTTTGGCACCTTTCTTCATACATGAGGTGTTGCTGTCAAAATAGATCTGTTTCCCACCCAAACTTTTTATCCTGATCAAAAGAAACACTCATATCCCTGAAGAGAGACTGGCATCATTTCTGAACTGCTGTGGAGACAATGAACTCTCAAAGAAGAGCTGCAATATGGTGGCAATCATGAATGTGTGACAAAAACTGAACAAAAGGAACAAGGGACAAGAGAACATACAGTATATATAAAAGATATATTTCAAACATTTTAAATGGCTGTTTATGATTAATTTATTTTTAAAGTGACCAACTGAGCTATAGCAACTGCATTTTGGCAAAGCGAAAAAAAAAGGAAGAAAGGAAAGTTACACCATATCCCATTAATATTTCATTTATCTAGAAAAAATATCTTGGGGTCACTTTCTTACCATCATTTTTGTTGGCATTATACAAAACTTTCTTCCGTTTCTTTTTGTTCTTCTTTGCACACCAAAGCTTTCCTAAAGGTAACCCCAAAAAAAAGTCAGTTACCCAACTCAGTCTGTTTTTTTTTCCAAACAATACTTGTTAGGAATCTAAAATTGCAAGCTATCATATAAGAACTGCACTTAAGAAAGACCTTGTTAATAAGCTTACAATTTAAAGCAGGAATAGGCAGTTTGTAACTTTTATAGAAGGGGGTGAGGATTATAAGCATAGTGATGATGTAAAGTGCATTAAGACTATGTTATGCACACGGACACAATTTCTGGGTTTCACTTGAATCCACATGAGCCCCCCACACACACACACCCCGTATGTGATGTTGCTTAAAGGAGTCAATCCAATAAAGCTGGTGCAATTCTTAAAGCAGCTGCACCTTTTTCCAGGGTGATGCTGATGCCTGAAAAAATGCCATCTGCTTAAATAAACAACAGAGAGGTGCTATGCTTAGAAAAGACAGAAAGAAAAAGAAAAAAAAACTCATTTTTGAAGCATTCTCAGTTTTAGTGGTGGCAGCGGATAGATGGATTTACTATCTGGACAACTGATTTGTCTTGAGAGGGGTGCTCGGGCTCAAATACTCAATTTCTTTTAACATCTAGCTCAGTGTTTTTCAAATTTGGCAACTTTAAAATGTGTGGACTTCAACTTCCAGGGCATGCTGGCTGGGGAATTCTGGGAGTTGAAGTCCACACATCTTAAAAGTTGCCAAGTTTGAAAAACACTGAGCTAGCTAATGCAGGTATTTCTTAAGTCTTCCACTTACCTGATTTTTCTGGCTCTTTGTCCTCCTCTATAGTTTGCTTCATTGCTTCTCTTTGCTGCTGAAAACTTTTTCCTTCATGGAAGAAGATATGTATAAGAATTAACACTGGAAAAACATTACAGTACCTTTCTCATAATAATAAACTACATTATTTTGAGAGCATTTCCAAATGGGCTTTTGGTTCTTTTAAGAACATTGAGGAAGATAATCCCCTGAAATGGAATTGATATTCTAAAGTAAAACAGCCATTTTACTGGTATTCTGATGCACAGGCAATAGTAGAATTAGTATAATCAAAACAACACATCAAGATTTTGAAGAAAGCTCCTACTGAAGATTTTTGAAAAATTCACTAAGCTTATATTTTTCATAAAATCGTACAAGGAATACTCTTCTTAGCTTGTAATCAATGCAATTTTGCTCCATTTTATCTATCTAGCAAGTCAAGACAATGACATAAAATGGGTTCAAGTTCAAATTAATTATAAAAAGGTTATCCAGAAATAGGCATTGATGTTTGTTGAAAAAAGTACCAATTTTTTCTTAACCAAATTAAACAACTGCTGTTATTGTTACTTTATTAATTTATTTTATGTAATTTTATTGTATTTTATGTCTACTTTTTAGTTTTATTAATTATATGTTTATGTATTTTTATTGTAGTGTTCTTTGGACTAAAGGCTGTAATGAAGGTTTTGATACTTTGATAGTCATTAACATGGGAAAATATTAGAATATTCTTCTTGTGAAAAAGTATATTTTTTAGCAATTTAAATAATAGATCCTAAAACTAGAGTTTATAATAAGCCCATTTTGTCTTGCTGCATCTTAGGGACTGGAGGATTCCTGCATCTTAAACAACAATCTAAATGTATTATTTGCTGTATATAGTAGGAGCCATTTCAGTTGCAAGCCTTTGCCCTACAGCAGTGCTTTCCAAACTTTTCATGTTGGTGACACACTTTTTAGACATGCATCACTTCGCGACACACTCTTACAGCAGGGCATCACTTCGCGACACACTCTTACAGCAGGGCACAAGGCAGGCACTAGGACCTGTGCGGAATCACAGCAGGTTTGGAGGCAGCAAGGCACAAGGCAGGCACTAGGACCTGCGTGGAATCCTGGCAGGGCAGGTTTGGAGGCAGCAAGGCACAAGGCAGGCACTAGGACCTGCGTGGATTCCTGGCAGGGCTCGGAGGCAGCAGCAGCTGCAACACACCCAGACACTGCAGCCGACACACTAACGTGTCCCGACACACAGTTTGGAAAGCTCTGCCCTACAGTGAACACTTCATTTCTAACTTCAATACATTTCCTACATATTCTATTCAAGACCTATAGCGCTTACACACATTTCCTTCTATTTCCAAGATTACTGATTACATTTCAAATACACAGAAAAAACTAGTTAAAATGTGATAGTATTGTTGAAGATGTAACAATTAAACTAGCACATAACCAAACATTAAGTTTTCATGATTAAAAACCAAGGGGAAGACTAACTGTGCTATGGCTTCTGCCTTTTATCAACTCTTCAAAAAAGGGGAAAGGATTGTATCATATTAGAAGGATTCATACAAAATATAAAGTTTTCTTTGCTCAAGGGACCAATATGAAGCATCTGAAATGTTGTCAACCCCAGTGGGGAGGGAGGGGGATATTTATATGAGTGTCTGTGTGAACTGTCTGCTTTTCTTAACATTAAGTACCTGGAATAAGGCCTGCCAATGGCTGATTTTCTTCATCTCCATCTCGATAAGCCTGCCACCAATTCGGATCTTCTTGGCTGATCACATGGAGTATATCTCCTTTTTGAAAAGACAGACCTAACTCTCTGCAAGGGACATAAGGGTCATCAGAAGGATCGTAGTCAAAGTGAGCTTTCACGTGGATCTAGGACACAAAAAGATATAAACACAAAAATGGATAACCAATTCTAAGGATTAATTTCTAGTAAGAAGCCCCCCCCCCTTTTTTAAAATACTCTTACTTCAAGAACAGAATTAAAAAACACACACATGAACAGAACATCTGATGGATCCAACAGATGTCCTGGAGTTCCCCAGTAACCTGGAGGGCACTTCTGTTGTTGACCACGGCAATACAGAGGCCACCCGGCACTTAACAGGATTGGCCCTGACTAAGCTCTCCCTGCCCACTGATCCTGTGCAGCTCCTTGGTTTATTGAGGAGCTTTGTGAAGGGAAGTAGGCGAAGAGACATCTGGAGTGATGCGAATGGAAAACAAGAAGCGAATGTGACCGGACACTGGTAAGAGCCCAGGTGCAAGCCTATGTTGCAGCGATAAGGGTGATGAAGCCTAATTATCTCTCTGCCCCTATTGCATCCACAAAATACTGGGCAGCTACTGTTTAAAGTGTCCTGGAAGGATGGGCTGGAAGATCCGGTCAGTGTAAGTTGCGATTGTCTGGCTGAGCATCTCATAGATAAAATCACTTCCATCTGTTCCTAATTAGAAGATGGATAAGCAGAATCTACAGAAATGACGAAGTAACATCTTGTAGTGTTACCTGGGGGGAGGCCTTTGGACCCATAGAGCCCAAAAAAGTGAACAGAGTCCTCTGCAATCTTAGCTTTGCCACTTGTGGCCTGGATCCCTCCCCCAGCTGGTTAATTAAAGCAGCCAGGCAGGGGACTGGGAGTTGGATTCAACCTGTTGTTAACGGGAAGCTACCAGAAGTCCTTAAAGAGGCATTGGTTTGCCCACTTCTCAAGAAGCCAGGCTTCAATCCAACAAAACTGAACAACTTCTGTCCTCTTACATTCTTTTGTGGTGGAAGGTTACTGAGAACATAGTGGGGCTGAGATGCAGAGGGCTATGGAGGATACCAATTAACTGGTCCCCTGGCATTCTGGCTTCAGACCTGTGCAAGGGCAGGAAAATGCATTAGTCATTCTCACAAATGACCTTTGGTGGGGCTTGGATGGAGGTGGTGTGACCATCCTCGTCCTCCTAGATCTCTTAGTGCCATTTGATATTGGGATACTGTCAACCACCTGCAGGGGTTGGGAATTGAAGGCACGGTGTCATGGTGGTTCTGCTTCTTCCTGAGTGGGCAGGTCCAGAGGCTAGTTTGGGGGAGGGAGTACCTCAGGGTTCAGTCCTCTTCCCTATGCTATTCAACATCTACATGAAACCACTGAGGTAATTTGGGGTGAAGAATCATCAATATGTTTATGATACCTAGTTACACATCTCCACCCCAGGCCTGCTGGAAGATGCAGTGGAAGTCATGTCCTGGTTGGAGGCTGTCAGGGTTTGGATGGGGAACAACAGGCTCAGACTCAACCCAAGTAAGATGGAGAGGCTGTTGATCCGAAGGCCAACTGATCCCAGCAGTGTTCCATCTTTGATTCTTGATGGAGTTGTGCTCAACTGGAAAGATCAGGCTTGCAATCAAGAGTTCCTCCTGAACTCATCTCTCCTACTCGAAGAGCAGGTGGAGACTGTGGCCAGGAGGCCTTCTGCGCAGCTTTGGCTGGAGTACCAGCTGTGGCCTTACCTGGAACAGGATGCAATGAAGATGGTCACTCATGCCCTTGTCATCTCTGTTAGATGACTGTAACTCACTCTACATGGGGTTGCTCTTAAAGACCATCTGGAAACTTTAGCAGATTCTGAATGCAGTGGTTACTAAGACTTCCAAGTGCAATACAAGATGCTGATTATTACCTATAAAGCCCTATGTGGTTCAGGGCCTGGTTATTTCAGAGACTGTTTTTCCTCAATAGTTTCTGTCCGTCCTACCTGGACAACTACAGAAAGCCTGCTGAGGATCCCTACCTACCAGTAGGTATGGTGTGAGGGGCCCCAATCACAAGCATTCTTGAGTCCTAGATTCCCCTCTGGAATAGCTTGCCTCCTAAAGCACTTACGGCCCCCACCCTCATAGTCTTCCAGAAACTGGTGAAAACATAGCTCTTCCAGAGGGCTTTTGGGATTGGCATATCGTGGCACAACTTAATTTTTTAATTTTGTATTTTAATCATCACTCAATTTTTTATTTGTATCTTGGTTTTTTTAACCCTTAATTACTGTAAGCCACCTAGATTCTGGCTGGTTTCAGGCAGTTAGATACATTATACCAATAAATATAATAGAATAAAAAATTCCCACACACAAGGTGGATGTAAGTTACTAGTGCAGTTACTAGCACAGGAAAGAATTAAAATCAGAAACATACAAATCTTTTATTTGTTTATAATCAGGACTTAGTTTTAATGACAAAAGCAAATTGTTCCAATTTAAATAGCATTTAACTTTTGTCAAATATTGTCAAGTATTGCCAGAAAGTAAGAAGTTTAATATATACGTTCATTATTTTGTTCATTAGTTTTTAGCACGCACAGGATGCACTATTAGTAGATTTATTTGTAAATTAAGAAACAGGAAGGCTGCCAGCACAGGAGGGATTTCTCTTCTCTCTTACTAGCCATTGTGCTTCTCCCAAAGCTTCTCATGAGGAAAGGACAGAAGATACTCAGGAAAAGACTAAGATGAGGACATGACAGTCCAGAAAGCCTTTTAGTTTATCATCTTCTCCTATTTATTTTCTCCTGCCTCTTGGAAAGGAAACTTGTGCTTCAAATTACTGTTCCAGGTACTTTTGAACTATACAAGTCTCAGAGTCCTTTTTAAATTAAATTTCTTTTTCCTCCTCATACCCTTACTTCAGATAATGAATTATGGCAGTATTCAGTATGCAAGGTATTCTGGGACATGTAGTCCAGTACCCACGGAAGAGTCGGTTCCCTTACCCCTTCCCTTAGCGTGCGGTTTAAATGTTGTATTATATATGAAATGTATAAATATGAAATACGATGTATGTAATCCGCCTAGAGTCCTCCGTTAGGGAGGGGATAGGCGGGGTATAAATACGATAAATAAATAAATAAATTCTAAGTAAAATTCAAAACATAATGTAACTAAGATCGCTACAACCAAGAATCAAGGCATAGGTGGCCTGACCCTGCTTAGTTTCTGAAATCAGCCATGTGACTCTGAGTAACACTTTCTATTACTCAACAAAGAGAACATTTTTAACAAAACCAAAACCAGAATATAAAAATCAACTGAACCTCTGCATCTTAGCTTGTTACACAAAGTATTATCTGATACAGTCACATACCACTGTCTCCTTAGTAGGTGGCGGCTTGCTCTGCTGACTGGGAATCAGCACAAATGTAAGAGTGCCATGCATGTCCGCCTGTGAAGAAAAGCATCAGTGAACGACAATTTAAAACCATCTTGGGTTCCTTGGTAAATTACTGTTCTTGCCCAGCTGTCTTCTTCCTGAATACTGATCCTAGATTTCACATCTCCATTTGGATGCATTCTGGTATATTTTAAAGTGCTACATTTTTCTTCTTTTAAAAAAAAATCAGCCAAGTCTATCAGACCTAGCATCATAAGGAGAAGATCAGCAACAAGAATGGTACCATTATTCAGGTCACACTTGGGAGACAGAGTGTTTGATTAGATGGAACTCTGGTCTGATCCAGCAAAGCCTTTCTATACATTTATCACAGTTCTTACTGTCAGACAGGCAATTGAGCCCTTCAAAGGATGTGTCTGCTTTAATACTTTTAAGGAATGTGTACAATAGATTTCAATGAAAGCAAATAATATTACAGACCAAGAAAGGGAAAAATTATGGATTGATGGAACAAACAATTCCAAAAGAAGTAGACGGAAAAGATATGAAGTAGAAGGAAAAGATATGAAGAAAACAAAAGCAAGGATAACAAAAGACTGGATCCTGTAATACAATTCATTTCATTATTTTATATCAATTTATTATCCTCTATTTTTTTAATATCTGAATTAAGAACAAGAAAACAAATTAGGTGTAATGGAAAGCTGGGAAGTTAGTGGTTTAATTTTTAAAAATGCAAAGGTATTTTGGTGGTAGAGGAATCATGATTCAGTATTCATGTTTATTCTCTTATGATATTATAAGTAAGGGTGAGGGAATTACGGCCTTCCAGATGTTGCTGAACTGAAACACCAATGATAATGGTGGCTGGAGCAGACTGCTTTTATTTACCAACATTTGGAGGGCGACAGGTTGCCAATCCTGCTATAAAAATCTATATAAATAATAAAATAAAATAAAATAAAAAATATATAAAGAAAATCTAAACTAATTTCTTTAGATAACTATCCAGTGTGCAGTTGGCTATTTAAAAAAGTTTGTATTTTTAAAAAACCTCTCATGTGACTCAACAATCACTTCTTAGAATGGAACGTATCTGCAAGACTAAATGCACTTACCTATTATAGCATAGCTTTCTAAACTCTGTGTTGCAACACTTCAGTGTGTCACAACACACAGTTTAGTGTGTCGCGAAGTGGTGGCACAGGGGTGTGCATGGTGGTGGCAGTGTGTGGCAGCGGCGGCAGCGACGACGGCAGCGGTGCACCATCAGCGCTTCCGCGTTTTAGCGAGCCCCCCGCGCTGCTGCCGTTGGTGTGTCGCCAACGGCGGCACTTTGGAAAGCACTGTATTATAGCAATTTAATCAAGTTTACAAGTTTATAAATCTTGGGAGTTGGAATGTTTTATTTAATTGACTGCAATTTTATATTCTTGATTTTGTATTCATGAATTAACTTTTTGTCAATATTCCAATATATTCTTATCTGCTGGATTCTGAACCTACACACACACACACACACCACTCTGTTACTGTTTTCACTTTTTTAGGCCAAAGAACTTTTAGAAGAGTTGAGCAAACAGAGAGTGGGATATGATAGAGACTTGAAGCCATTCTCATTATCTCTTAAGATATACACGGAAAATTTGGTTGGTATGCACATATTTAAATTAGAAATAGTTACAACATACAGATTAAACATTCCACTAATACAAAATTAGATACTTATGCATGGCCATTAAAGTTCAGCTTAAACAAAACATCTAACTTCTACAAATGGGTATTGATGGAACTCCAAGAACTGATCCTTTGGTAGCTTGAATCATGTCAACTGGATTTCTGTTTTCTCAGTGGAAACGTTTCGCTCCTTATCCAAGGAGCTTCTTCAGTCTGAGCAAAGTTAGTAAGGGAATCCTTAAATATGTTTCTAGGTGGCTGTGTGACCTTGCACCTGGGGCTAGGTCATGGTTATTTTGAGATGTTATTTCTAAGTCCCTTTATCATCTAAAGGAGGATCGTTAAGATTACCATGCTGCTGTTGAGCTTGCGAAATGGTCTTAATCTTCCTAGGCACAGAAGACAAAGCAGGAAGGAAAATAGGGGAAAGATTGTGCCTGAGGCCCCCACCTCTATTCAAGGAAGGATTTTCCAAGTTGGCATAAATGGATTCCTTGACCCCTCTCTCAAACCACCTATCTTCTCTGTCTAAAATGTGAACATTTATGTCCTCAAATGAGTGTCCTTTTTCCTTTAGATGAAGATAAACTGCTGACTCTGGTCCTGTGGTGTTACTTCTCCTGTGTTGGGCCATCCTCCTGTACAAAGGTTGTTTGGTTTCTCCAATGTAGAGTTCAGAGCACTCCTCACTTCACTGGATTGCATAAACTACATTGCTTTTCTTGTGTTTTGGAGTTTGATCTTTGGGGTGTACAAGCCTCTGTCTCAGTGTGTTGGTGGGTTTGAAATATACAGGTATGTGGTGTTTGCCAAATATCCGTTTTATCTTTTCAGACACGCCAGCCATGTAAGGAATGACCAGGTTCTTCCGTTTACTCTGAGTCTCAGCCCTATCTGTCGCTGTTTTAGGTCTATGATTAAGATTATTAAAATGGTTGTATTATCAAGTATAATGGCAGACAATTTATATGTTTTTTAGTTTGATCTTTATTATAGTAGACAGAAATGTGTAGAATAGTAGTAGGAAGGAAATAATTAAATAAATGTTATCTTTGGGGGGGGGAGTTGATTGATTGGGAGGTTTATATAATTTTTTTTCTTTTAATATAAGGGGAGGGAGTAACTGTATGTTGTGATTTTTAAAATGTGCCAATGGAATGATTTATAGAAATAATACGATTTTGGTTTAATATAGAGTAAGGGATTGATTATGGAAATTTTTGTAACTTAGAAAAAAAATTCTTGTGTTTCTGCACGTTTTACTTTTTCTGTTTCTTTGTAGTTTTTTGTTTTTCTGTAGCTTTTATCTTTGAAACTGAATAAAATTCTTATAAGCAGCATTGTATTAAGCAACAAATTTACAATTTCATGACATTAAATAAGTGACATAACATACCAGCAAGTCAAAAACCTCATTGACATCTTTTCCACGAATTTCAATTCCGTTGATTTCCAAAACTTCATCACCTTCATGCAACAGCCCACTCTTTTCAGCAGCACCTCCCTTCACTATTCGACTAATGATGACTGAATCCATTTCATTTCGTACTGTAGCACCCTATGTAATGGAAAGTGAACATTTGCAAGTATCAGAAATGTCTTATAACTAAAATAAAAAAGTTTGATTAGAACCAGGAAGGCCTAGATTCAAATCACCAGTCAGGCACCTTAGGATCAATGTGTCAGTCTAATCCAGAGCTTTCCAAACTGTGTGTCGGGACACGTTAGTGTGTCGGCTGCAGTGTCTGGGTGTGTCGCGGCTGCTGCTGCCTCCGAGCCCTGCCAGGATTCCACGCAGGTCCTCGTGCCTGCCTTGTGCCTTGCTGCCTCCAAACCTGCTGTGATTCATTTCATGTGTCACCAACATGAAAAGTTTGGAAAGCTCTGGTCTAATCTATCCCACAGAGCAGCTAGGACAGAAAAGCTGTGAGAGAATCATGCATGTTTGTGTTTCAGTGGTATTAATGAAAATAAATAAAAACTGAAAATACAGTTTCTAAGTAATTGTTTAGTTTTCTATTGTTAGCACAGGGGGAAAAAAAACACAGAATGCCCAATAGTATCTTGTGCCAATTGTTACAAAAAAGTTTATCTCTTTGCTAATAAATGTGTAATGTCATAATCAGTTTTTGTGGCTCAGAGAGCCAGAAAAAGTAACTAGATGTCATTTCTTTTCATTTCCCTTCTCCAACCTTTCACATGGGTATAAAGTGACAAAAGCAAAGGTGCCTTTTGGAAGAAGAGTTGTGACATAGTGGTAAAGATGGTTGTATCGAGATATGCCAGGTCAGAAAGCCCATCACAAGGATTCCAGGAACGTTACTTTATTGTTATATGGTATAATAAACACAAGCATGAAAGTCCATCAGAGTTTCTCTCCACCCCCATCTTGTACCAAACAGAATCGGAGGGGTTATTTTGAGTTTCTTTCTTGGGCTTTCCATTTTTCCAGACTGAGTGGCTATTTCACCTCCCTTAACGGTTCCTCCATTCCAAGGTCATCTCTACATCCCTTTCTGTATCCTGTGATGAACTTGAGTGCAATTATAGAATTAGTATATTGGGGCAGAAGAGCACAATCCTGCTGCATGCTTTACCCAGAGCACTGGAATGAATTATAAACATTCGTGAATAAATTCTTCAATGCCAAAAAACATTAGCATACTTTATATGGAGAACAACAGCAATACCAAATAGGTGTCTTAAATTGGTCTTTAGTATATTCATTCATTGAAGAGAGTTGAGCTGTGCTTTATAAATACAGGAATTTATCATTTGCTCAATTTTCCAAAAAAAAAAATTCAATTTTATGCATATGCATGAGAAACCAGCACTTGAGTCTGTCTAAAATTGATTAGAATTTTCAGGAGACTCTGAGAATGTGAGGAAAAACTAATTATTTCTCAGTCTCACATATCAATCCACAAAGGTAGCAGTAGAATGAGAAAATAGATTTGCACCTTTCTCTTTTATATGCCCAAGGGAGAGTATTCCCTTTTTTTACAGGCAATATATTATAATGATCAGACCAAGCACTGTGAAAAATGTGGGAGTCAATATTTCCCTAGATCATATTTTAGTATACTTACCAATGGGATATCTCTAGCTTTCTCAATGCGAACAATTTTAACTGTCTCTCCTCCATACAGACCAACATTTTCATAGATCTTTTCATCTGCCACTGATTCTGGTTGCATTTCCTGCTCAGCAACTTTATCATGAGCCAAAAGTAGTGCCTGGTGCAAAACAGTATCATTTATAGTTTGTTAAAGTCATGTACCAAATATTAAGTGGGACAGTGTAAAAATACCACTAAGATTCAATACTGGATACAATATTGTCCACAAAAGACATTTCTTACATTTTCTTTTGTTTCCATATTGTCCTGATGTAGGTGCAGAAATAACACGCCGAGGCAAGGAATCGAGTCTCTAGTGTTTATTTGCTACCTACTCACAGAATCCTGCTAAACTAACATGGCTTGAAGAATCCCAGAGGCATAAGTTCAGGCTAGGGCGGAGCTTTCCGGAGGCGTTTGGGAAACAAGGCCAATGCTTCTGAACTGCGCACGCGTTTCCCTTCTCTGAGGGAACTCCCCCCGCCGCCGTCCTCTATCTCCCTGACACATATGGATGGACAGTCAAATTAAAGAATGGAACAGGTAGTCCTCAGTTAACGACCATAAATGGGACTGGCAACTCCATCGCTAAGTGATGCTGTCGTACAGCGAAAAATCACATAACCATGCTGACTTATGATGGTAGTTCCGATTGTGATGGTTAAGTGAATCACACGTGGTTGTTAAGTGCAATGTCATGTGACCATCATTTGCTGCCAGCTTCTGCACTGACTTTGCTTGTCGGAAGCTGGCAGTGAAGGTCGCAAATGGCAATCATGTTACTGTGGGATGCTGCGACTGTCATAATTGCGTGCCAGTTGCCATTCGCCTGAATCGCAATCACATGACTGTAGGACACTGCAACGGCCACAACTTTGAGGACCCATTGTAAATTTCCTCATTCAGCACCGTCATAATTTGAATGGTCGCCGAATGAGTGGTGCCTAAGCAAAGACTACCTGTATTCCCATGGAATAAGGTGTTTTATCAATACAGGCTATAAAAGTTAATGCAGCAGCAAACTGTTTTCACCCATTTATTTTAATTTTTATTATTAATTGTTACCCTATGAAAAAAACAACACTTAATTGTGCTGGCCATTACTGATGAAAAGTCTGACTCAGGTACCATTCAAAGTAGCAACATGTTCATATTGCTAACATTTTACAACTGACACTATAGAAATGTTCATAGTCAACAAATTATTTTTTTTAAATTTTGACTCTCCAGGAACAGAAACCACTGTGCCACAAATACCAACAGAAACATACCTGCACTTATCTCAAATATGCAATTACTATTTTTTTTGAATCAGAGTTTTACCATATGATAGAGAAAAAAACAGCAGATAACTAGATTGTTTACAGTGTATTTTAAAACTGAATGTTTTACACTTTAAAACAGAGTATTCCTACCTGAACATGAGGAGCATTCAATAAAGAATTAAGTTCCAGCCCATCTTTCTGATGGCTTGGTCTCAAAACATTTTGTACCTGGCAATTAGAACACCAAAAATGTGATACCAGTTACCATCCATCGTTAGCAAAGTACTATCTTACTTTTCATGTAAGAACATATTTTCTCTAACTAGCAAAGACAGAAGTATGTTAAATAAACAAACATTGATTTCATACAGTAAATGGGTAAGTAAAAGAGATTAGAGACATTCATTTTTTTAAATGAAACTTTATTATATAAAATTGTTTCAACATACAACATATACACATACACATATTACATATATACATACACATAAATCATATATACATACATATAAAAAGAAAGAAGAAAAAAATAAAAATAAAAATAAAATAAAAATAAAAATAAAAATAGGGGTCCGATTCCTGACTATCTTTACAGTGACTAATATATCAATATAATTTTTTACTTGTCTTAGTTACATTTTGATACATTTCTATTTCTAATATAGTTAATCATTAAATCCTATATTTATTGTATTATTTTTTTGTATATTTGTCATATATACAAGAAATGGTTGCCAGTCCTTTTTGAATTGGTCCATATTTTTATCTTTTAACATTTCTGTTAACTTTGCCATTTGTGCAAGGTCCATTATTTTTATGATCCAATCTTCTATTGTAGGGATGTATTCTTCTTTCCATCTTTGCGCATATGTAAGTCTGGCTGCCGTAATCATATATAATAAAAGTTTTCCATGTTTTTTTCCTAGTTCATCATCCATGAGGCCGAGTAAATATAATTCCGGTTTTATTTGTATATCCATTAATATAATTTCTTTAATAGTTTTGTGTATTAGTTCCCAATATTTCTTTGCTTTCTTGCACGTCCACCATAGATGGTAAAATGTTCCTTTTTCTTTTTTACATTTCCAACATTTATTTGATACATTTTTGTACATTTTTGATAGTTTCTCTGGAGTTATATACCAATGGTACATCATTTTGTAAAAGTTTTCTTTCAAATTATAATTTAATGTAAATTTTAATCCTTTTGTCCACATTTTTCCCATTGATCATACATAATATTGTATCCAAAATTTCTAGCCCAATTTATCATACATTCTTTAGTTTGTTCGTCTTCTAATTTTATTTGTAATAGCATTTTGTAAAATTTCGTTATAGTATGTTCATTACTGGTAAATAATTGGTTTTCTAACCACGTTGGTTCTTTTGTAAATTTATATTTCTTTTTATCTAATTTGAACTGTTCCTTTAACTGTAGGTATATGAACCAATTACATCGATAATCCTTCTTTTTTTCCAATTCTTATCTTGTTTTTATTTCTAATTTGTCTCCTTGATAATATATTAGATCTTTATACCTAAACCATTTACATCTATCAGAACTTTCTTTTCTAGTGAAGGCTTCTTGGGAAAATAACCAAAAAGGCGTGTTAGGTAGTAATCTTTTCTTATATTTGTTCCAGGTTTTTATTAGGGCTCTTCTTATACAGTGATTGTTAAATGTTCTATTTGCTTTAATTTTGTCGTACCAAAGATATGCATGCCAACCAAATCTTAAATCGTGGCCTTCTAAAAGTAATAATTTATAATTTTCTAATGCAGCCCATTCTTTTATCCACATGAGACTGGATGCTTCATAATATAATTTTAAATCTGGGAGTCCTAGTCCTCCTTTGGCATCTTGTAATAATTTTTATTTTATTCTTGTTTTTTTCCCTTGCCATATGAATTTTGATAAATCTTTTTGCCATATTTGAAAAGTGTTGTCTGTAATTAATATTGGTATTGTTTGGAATAGAAATAAAATTCTAGGTAGTACATTCATTTTAATTGTTGAGATCTTTCCCATCAAAGATAAATGTAACTTTCCGCATCTTACCAAGTCTTGTTTAATTTCCTTCCAAAGTTTTACATAGTTATTTTGAAATAAATCATTATTTTTTGCAGATACCATTATTCCTAAATATTTTGTATTATTTACATTTTTAAATCCTGTTTTATTTTCTATTATTTCTTGGTTTTTTCGATTCATATTTATATTTATCATTTTAGTTTTATGTTTATTTTGAGACCTGCCAATTTTCCAAATTCTTATGTTTTTTGTGTATTGTCGAAGGCTTTCACGGCCGGAGTTCAATGGCTGTTGTGGGTCTTCCGGGCTGTGTGGCCGTGTTCTGGAAGTTGTGGTTCCTAACGTTTCGCCAGCATCTGTGGCCAGCATCTTCAGAGGGCAGGAGCACAGATAGAATAGGATAGATAGGAGCACAGAGATTTTGCTTCTATCTGTGCTCCTGCCCTCTGAAGATGCTGGCCACAGATGCTGGCGAAACGTTAGGAACCACAACTTCCAGAACACGGCCACACAGCCCGGAAGACCCACAACAGCCATCTTATGTTTTTCATTAAATATTCAATAGATTCTAATGGATTTTGTAATGTTAATGCTATGTCATCTGCAAAAGCTCTTAATTTGAAGTTTTCTTTTTTGATCCTAATCCCTTCTATTTTTTCTTCATCTCTGATATCATTAAGGAGGATTTCCAATGTTAATATAAATAATAAAGGGGAAAGTGGACATCCTTGTCTTGTTCCTTTTTCAATTTTAAATACTTTTGGATAATCATCATTAACTATAATTTTCGCTTTCTGGGTTGTATATATTGCTTTTACTGCTGTTTTAAAAGGGGTACCAAATTCCATATATTCTAGAGTTTTGAGCATGAAGTCCCAATTTAAATTGTCGAATGCTTTTAGTTTTTGTTTACAGTCTTCTACCAATTCTTCTTTTTTTAAAATCTCTTCATTTAGTTTCCATTTGTAGCTTTTTTGGTTTAAGTTTATTGCAATATTAACTGGATTATGGTCTGAGAAAATTTTGGGTAGAATATTAACATTCGTAATTTTATTAGCTAAATTTAGTGAAATCCAAATCATATCGATTCTCGAAAATGACTTGAATCTATCTGAATAAAAAGTAAAATCTTTTGCTTTTCCATTTTTATGCCTCCAAGCATCTACTAGTGTTAAGTTATCAATTAGATTAAAGAAGGACTGGGGTAGCTTCCCTTATTTTTAATTGGCTTTGCAGATTTTCGATCTATAATTGGGGTGGTCACCCCATTCCAATCTCCTAATATACACCAGTGGCTATGTGGAAAAGTAGATAATTCACTCATTAGATTTTTGTAGAATTTGTTTTGATTTTCGTTTGGTGCATAAATACCCACTATTAACATTTTCGTTCCCTGTACTTCTATTTCGATTACCATATATCTACCACTTTCTTCTGATTTTATTAATTTAGGATTTAGATAAGGCTTTGCATAGGTTACTACTCCATTTTTTTTTTCATTTGCAGATATAAATTCAGTACCCAATTTTTTGTTCACCAAATATTTAATGTCTTTTTCTTAATATGGATTTCTTGAATACATATTATGTCGTTACAATTTATATAAGTATTGAAGAATTTTTTTTTCCTTTTTGTGAGAGCATTTATACCATTAACATTCCATGTTAGGCATTTTAATTCATGCATTCACATCTGGTTCTTTAGGGTTCAATGATATTTCCTCTCTGGTACTCTCTCTCTCTTTTGTTTCTGAATTAGGTCCATTTCATTCTAAATCCTTTCTGTATTTTCTGAAAAATTCCTTAGCTTTCATGGTAGATGTTAATTTGTATCTTTCCCTTCGAAATGTAAAGCTTATTTCCTCTAGTCTTTCCCATCTAAATGGAATTTCATTTTCCTTTAATATATCAGTTAAGAAGGTGTATTCTTTTCTTTTCTTTAATATTCTTAGAGGAATTTCTTTTAGTACCAGTATATCTTTGCCTTCTATGTTAATTTTTTTATCATAGTTTGCCTGTAAAATTAAGTCTCTGGTTCTTTTTCTAGAGAATTCTATAAGTAAATCTCTTGGTTTATTGTGGATTTTAGCATATTTCGAATTTATATGATACATTTTCTCTATTTCTTCCTCCAGTCTATCTTCTTCCCAACTAATTAAATTTGCAAGCATTTGGATTACTGTTTCCTCTATGTCATCGTTCTCTTTTTTATCAGGTATACCTCTGAGTCTTAAACAGAAATCTTTTTCTTTTAGTTCTAGTAGCGCAATTCTATCTAATTTTTGTTCCTTGTCATGTTCTAAATTATCAATCCTTTCATTAACTTTTTTAGTCTCAATTTCTATTTTCTTATCCATTTTTTCTAATTTTTGCTCTATGCTTCTTTCTAAATTGTCTAATTTTTTGTCCAGCATACTTATATTTTGAGTAATACTTTGTGTTATTTTTGCTGTATATTCTTCAAACATCCCTTTTAACCAATCTCCTTCCCCCGCCCCATATCCTGTTCCAGACCCTCTTCGTGCTTGTTTTTGTGTATACATTTCTTTTGATTTCTTATAAGTTTGTTAAATTATCTAATACTTTTATACAGTACTTTTATACTGTTCACTGGTACAGTTTTTTTCTTTTACAAAGATAACCACAGAATTAGGTATAATATTGAGAAAATATGGCCGACCAAAATAATTAAATAATAAGTCCGTTTCTTGTCCGTTTCCTGTCAAGCTCGTGAAATAGAGGAGGCACACCAAGCAGAAATGTTCTTTCACCGCTTCAGATAACCTTTTTTTTTTCCCTATAAGAAAAGTTCTTTTCTTCTTTTAAGAGTGAAGAGGCAGTAGTTTTACCTTCGGATGGCTGCAACCGTGATTCCTACCAAGTTCTCTCTCCGCTCCCCAGCTGATTGTGACACGCTGTCTTCGCTCACCAAAAACGAAGCCGCGCTGTTTTCTTCAATCACACAGCTGTCCAGAAGCCTTCTGAGTCGAACGCTGAGGTTTCTCCCTTTCCCGGAGTCACCCCTTTATCTCTGCAAAACTTGGAAAGCACTTTATTAAATCGCATTGCTAATTCTGGAACGGAGCTGTTCCAGAATTCAGCCTACCACCATCTTCACCAGAACCGGAACCGAGACCACATTCATTTTTAAGATAATATTCTCTCAGAGCATTCAAGGATCTTCCAATTCCGAATGTCTCTGAGGAAGAGCCATCTGAATCGGTTCCTAACCCCTGCAGAAGGGGAATGGTAGTGTGCTACCAAACAGGACTAGATAGGGGTCTACATGTGAGGGCTTCCTGAACAGATGGAACCCATCCTGTGCATTCCTCCTGAGGGGGAATGCTAACATTTTCCACCCTGCCTGAGGTAAAGGGGTCCAGAGTCCAAGAATGCTCCATTTTGGTGGCTTCTCCCACACTATGAAACACCTTTACCTCTAAGGTGCATGGAGTTCTCATCCTGCTAGGCTTTTGCAAGACATCAAAGGCCATTTAATTCTATCATTCTTTTAATGCTAATGGTGTGGTAGGGCTTCCTTGATGGGATGACTTCTTTTTGCTGCTCTTAAGATTTTGTTGGGTGTTTTGCAGGGTGGAGTTTTTTTTTTCTTTAACAGTTACTGTAAATCACACAGAATCACTATAGTAAGTTGGTATACAAACATTTGTATAAGTAAAATATTACTGAAAATCAGTGACAACAAATTTTGGCAGCCAGCATAATTTTCAGAGGTTTTGTGTGTTACATATAGGGAATCCAGAGGATGCATATGACCCTTGGGATTTAATGTGCCTATTTCTGAGGTAGTACAAGTAGTCCTCAGAAAGCAACCATTTGAAAATATGACTCTAATAAGTGGTAGTAAAACAAACATTTTCCGATCAATGCACAGACTTATGACCAAATTTCTGTGCCTGACAACAACGCACACCAGAGTGAAAGTAATACTGGTGTTACTGCATGAGAGAACTTTAAATGAAACAGCAGCAACCAGCGATCTTCTTATTGCATACCCTTTATCACATATCACAATGGATCTCTAAATGTATGTAATTTATACATTACATAAATATTTTTCCATATCTGCTGATTCTAACTGGTTTTTTAATATAAAGTCACTTCCTATGAAGAAATGTTTAAAATGTATTTTCTCTTTAAATCAAGATATCTCAATACAGGTAGTCCTCGCTTAACTACCCTAATTGGAACCAGAAACAAGTCATTAAGCAATGCGGTTGT
Source organism: Charina bottae (assembly GCA_023362775.1). Classification (NCBI taxonomy): domain Eukaryota; kingdom Metazoa; phylum Chordata; class Lepidosauria; order Squamata; family Charinaidae; genus Charina; species Charina bottae. The sequence goes on from JALMGJ010000001.1 coordinate 149,835,408, forward strand.
AAGTCAAAAACGCACGACTTTGCCGCTTAGCAATGGCAGTTCCAGTTGCTGTTAAGTGAGGACTGTGTGGGTCATTGGAGAAGGGGACGGCAGAGGATGAGATGGTTAGATAGCATCACCGATGTAATGAACGTGAACTTGAGTAAACTCCGGGAGACAGTGGAGGACAGGAAGGCCTGGCGTGCTATGGTCCATGAGGTCACGAAGAGTCGGACACGACTATACGACTGAACAACAACAACAAAGTGTGGGTCATTAAGCGAGGACCTCATGTGACTGCAACTTCCTGCTGGCTTCCCCATTGACTTTGCTTGTGGGAAGCTCGCAGCGAAGGTCGCAAATCATGATCACGTGATCGCAGGACACTGCAATGGTTGAAAATCCAGGCTGGTTGCTGAGCACCTGGATCACAATCATGTGACAGTGGGGGCCCTGTAATAGTCTCAACCTCAAGTAAGAATCACTCATTCACAGCCATCACAAGTTTGAACGATTGCTGAACAAGTGGTCATTAACCGAGGACCATCTGTAACATGTGAATCTGTGTTGTGAGTTTGTTATACGGTACCTCAATTATTTTACTACAATTATTTTAATTTTGCTTTTTGCTTTATTATATTGTTTTCTTGTGGATTCTAGTTAGTTGTCCAGAGTTATGTAGATAAGATAAGATAATCTCTAATCTATAAGATAGATCTATAGATCTATCTATCTATCTATCTATCTATCTAAGATAAGATAATCTCTAATCTATTAGATAGATAGATCTATAAGATCTATAAGATCTATAATCTCTAATCTATAAAATAATCTATATTTTATAAGAGATTATAAAATAATCTATAAATAAATAAGTAAATGTGCAAAATATTAAAATGTATCTAAATATAACAATAATACAAACTTTGTAGATCTGAAAATGTTGAAATATGCCAATTTCTTTAAAGTGCTTTTAATAATTAATTCAGAGGTACTACAAGTGTTTATTATTATCATCATCACCATCGCTCTCAATCTTAACCATCCAAGACTGAAATTTCAGATGGAAATCAATAATTTGGATGTCAAAATAGCAAAATATGTATGCAGATAATAATAGATGATCAAATATTATCATTTTTATCTAATTATCTGTAAGTCTTTGAAATATTAAAACGACCCTAGGAGTTATTCAATTTATTCTATGAAATTTATGTCCAAGATCTACATTTTTATTTAAAGAAATTCAAACATTATACTAAGATTTCAGTGATTTGGTTTTGATATATAAAAAATAAATATATAATTGTGCGAATAAAACACAATTTGAGGGCATTAAACTGTAGTGGAAACCAATTATAACTTACATTTGATATAAGAATGGGAATGTGTAATTTCTGTGGTTATTATTTCACCTATTTCTATTTTTAGATACTCTTAATTTAAAAAAAAAACAGTTAAATGCTAAATAGAATAATATGGCATTTTCTCATGCTGCCTGGATCCCAAGAATTACTGTAAGCACACCTGAAGGATTGAGGATGTCTGGTCAACAATCTGCTGTATCATACTACAAGAGGTTTTGGGAACTTTTATTGTTTCAAAGATTATTTGATATTTCTATAATGATGGAGTGCTATTTAAGAATACCCCCTTGAACATGCAGAACTGTGATCTTAACTACTGTATTACATGTAAATAAATAAACGTTAAGAGAATGAAGTTTCAAATTTCTTAAATATAGATTTTAAAAATACCAAACACTATCTGCAAACCTAAATTCCCATAAATATTAACTTCTAGGGTCTAAAAACATTTTCTTCTAGACAAGGGAAAGCAAATACTAATTTAATTATGGAGAGCTTTTAATGCCACTAGGACTAGTACTTTGGAACAAAGTAATTACTGGTAATTTAATTATTAAATGAGAATTTACACCATACATACCTCTTGCGCAAGCTCTTGTGCATTGGAGATAAGAGGATATGGGGGACTTGCTTTGTTCATATGCACAGTAACAGCATTGTGTATCTTAAATGCATTTTGAAAGTCAGTATTTTGCACAAGCTGTAAAATCAGAGCAATTTCCTCTTGACTTTGTGGATCTATCAGTGTGTGTTGGACATGCTTAAGAGAAGACAGCAGCTCATCAACTTCTGCAAAGGGAACAGGTGCACTAGTCAGTCCGGATATACTAAACATATGAAATACATTCTGTTAATTAGCAGTACCTCACCAACAACTACTAGGGTTATTATTTTCTGTACTAATGAAAACAGCAGTCTGATGAACTGATTATGCCATAAAATAAACCATACAGATCAGATAAACAAAACCTTATAACAAATTAGTTACAAACCAAACTCCCTTGAAATTCATCTTTATCTTAAATTATCAGCTTTGGTAAACTATGTTTAACAATAACACAAAACCATTCAATAACATTTGGTGAGGCCGAAGGTAAAAAAGGTAAAGGTTCCCCCCGCACATTTGTGCAGTCGTGTCCGACTCTAGGGGCCGGTGCTCATCTCCGTTTGTTAGCTCTTCATCTAATAAAATACTGAGTTTGAAAACTGTGCATCCAGCCAAGGGATGCAGAGAAAAACATCCCCCCCCCACAATCCCCCAGTGCATCCCTGTGGAAGAAGTTGTTGGCCAGTGGTTTAAAATGCTCCTGACTATTCCATTCTAAACCCCCACCCCACCCCACCCCACCCTCCTGGTCAAACAACCCAGAGCAGAGCACATGGAGCCCATATGCTTTCCAGTACACCCATACAAACATGCATAGATGCAAACTGAGGGGAAAGGAGAAACACATGCACACCCAGATGCAACATGTTAATTCATTATGCAGAATAAAACACAGATGCCTCCTATGACCATTGGGAAGAATTCCAAAAGCCATGCTCTGCATGTTTTCCCTACCTTGTTAAACTCAAGTCACTTCCTTGGGCCTGAATCCTGAATAAGTTGTAGTCTCTTTCTGATTTTCATTCTTCCAAACTCATATGGGGTTTCAAGGTAGCACAAGTACTGTCACACTACAATTCCTATGGCAATCACTGAAAGACCACAAACTGAGGATTTGGTTGTGGGAGGGAAGGGAATATCTACTCCAGGAACTTCCTATCTTTTTCTTTAATTTTGTATCACATATCTGGGAGGTTCTATATAATCTCAAGAACTATCTGCAGAATTGCTCATACTCGTGCGACTAATTATTCTTTCAGAGTTTTTAATATCACTGTACTATGCTCAGCTAGTTACACATGGGAAGGAAAATTATGCACTGATGTCAGCAATATGGTTGTACCATCACATATTTTTTTAGTGGCTGAAAAGTCAAGGAATTTAATTAGAGAAGGTGAAGGAGGGAGGAAGCAGAAAACTCTGATTCCATGGCACACCATAAATCCTGAAAAGATAACAGAAGATGAGAACATTTTCTCATCAAAATAAAGGAGTTTTATCTCACTTCATTACTTTTCAAAAGCACAGTCTTAGACATCAAATGTTCACTACCAGAGGGGCTAAGTAACTTCTAAAATTTGACGTGAGATTATTTAAAGTCAAAAGACCTGTCCCCGTCAAGATGAAGCAGTCTGCCTCTACTTTTCAATTTATTTAACTTAGGCCACCAACACCGGGTTCTCTCATTGATTTAGAATAAAAATATAAATCTAAAAATAAATCCAGAGCTATTAAAAACAGTTTAAAAAAAAAAAGTGAAAGCATTGCAAGCAGGCTTAAAATATATGCTTTACAGCTTTTTAAAAGCATAGGAGCAAAGAGGTTAAACCCATCAGTGCAGCAGGGAATACATTCAAAGAACTGGGATGACTAAAAGTTTTCTCAAGAGAAACCTGGGACCACTGTAACTAGGTCTCCCCAGATGACCTTAGTGAGCTGGGCTGCGGGAAATGGAATCATACAGTAACAGAAAGAGGCATTCTCTCAAGGAGCTTGGCCCTACACACTACAGGGTTTTTAAGATAATAACCAGCACCCTGTACTTTACTTAGAAAGAAGTCAGCAACAATGCAGTGTACTAGGCCCTAGTATTATGTAGTAGTCCCTCTGATTTCTTCCAGAGGTCAACCTGACTGCTGAGTTCTGTTAAGTTTCCAGGCTAGACACAAGGGAAGTACTTTGCAGAGATTATCCACTAATCATTTACCAAAAACCCCCACTACTTCATATGTCTTGTCCTTTTCAATTCTTTCTTCCTCCTGGACATGTGTTTACAAACACATACAATACACAGTTCATGTGCATAAAATTCCAAAGAACAGCAAGAATAACAATGATGGTAACACTAATAATCAGACCCACAGAAATAAGAGATTTCTTTTTCAGCATAACAGGAAAGCCTATTACCAGGAGGAAAAGGAATATGGCTGATTATCATAAATAAATGTTACATAACACACCTCTGAAGAGCAGGGCAGAAGATAAATCTACCCTACAAAATGAAATACATTCTTATTTTCAACATAATCAAATAAACAAATGAAAAGCATTCCAATGAAGGGGGTATCTCTTCATCCAGGGCAATGCATGGCAGGATCTGAATATGACAACTGTCTTATGACAAATATGTGTCCATGCAAAGTTTATTTCTGTATCCACAATATACCATGGGTATCTAGAAACCATGTGTTCTGGACACAAATTTGTTTTGCTTATCACTGAATAAAAAGTAATATGCTAACATCTGAAATGATTCATTCATTTCAGATACGAAGGTGTTAAATGTGAAGTACCACATTCCTGATGTACATCAGCAATCATACATTGCTCCTTTGCATAATAAAAACAGTATATGATGCTTACAACGTCAACAATTTTTAAACAATGACAGCTTTCAAAGCAAGTTAGAATTTTATTTTGAAGTTTAGCAATGCTGTTGAATGTTCAAAGATTCAGAAAAAAGAAAAAATACCACCTTTCAGAAAGAAAATTATAATTATAATATAATCTCCTACAAAACAGAGGCAACATTTACATTTAAAGCCTACAGAGATAAACATTTTACCTTTCTAATTATTGTTGTATATCTGAATGGCAATATTGATTCTAAGTAGAGAAAAAAGCTGCATACTCATCTGTTACATTTAACCTCTGCTAGTAAATTTTTTATTAAAGTTACAACTTCTTTCAATTGTTACAAAAGTGAGAAATGATAACTCAGTTCTACAATTCATATATGTTAAGGCTTGTATCTTCAGAGGCCACCGGATCATTTTTCCTCCATGTCCTTCCATTCCATAGAGTAGAATACAGATTGGAATTTCTGGACACTTCTGAAAAAAGGCTACTTTGGTAAGCAGACACATATACACTACTGTTGTTGAAATGTAATGGTTAAGATTCTGAAGGCACAGATCCTTATCCCTTTAAATTCTGTGAACAGGAATATCTGTATGCACTTATTAGTTTGCTTTAGCTTCACAAGACTAAGGACCAAACTGGACTTATGGTAAATATTTATCTCCATTTATCAAAATAAAACATCATGGTGTGGAGACTAATAATTAGCAGGACCACAACAGATATGGAGAAAAACTTTCATCCGCTGCTAAATCCCTTTTCTTAAAGTATTTGTACAAGATAAAAACGTGCATTATTGCCAACGCTTTGTTCTCAAGGCTCAAGGATTCCAGATCTATTGAAGAAAAAATTCACCAGGCTTTCAGAGACTTTTCATACCACAGACTGATAGTCAATCTACAAATACACTCAAAGGCCACCTCTATTTTGCAACTGGAATAACTTTAGAGTGGGTTACTACTGCAACTACATGGAAGTAATTTCAAGGAGGAGCTGTACAGTTCTATGAAAATCTATTTACAACCTTTTCCTGATTTTTGATATATTGTTGCCACTGGATGTTATCAGAGATTAATGTGAGTCCTTATGATATATAAAGGGAGTCTGAGCAAACAAATAAGACAGAAGTTTGATGCTTTGTTGAATTTATATCATTAACAAAGTCATCCACCATGAACATCCCTTAGTTCAATCATTCAATTAAAGGAATAACTAGGGTGACTTGTGTGAGTACTTAACATCTATGACTGATTTGGGCAAGCCTTTCCCTATATCACATTAAGTTTGGCTCCGCCCTTCACAGTGATGCTTCTACTATTCAGATAACAGGCATGTCATGCCCCCCTCAAAAAAGAAATGTCTGAAGCTCTGATAACCTTTAGTGGCAAAACTTTCTAAAAGGAGGTGAGGAGCATTATTTTTCACAATACTAGAAACAGACTCATAATTAATTCCCAAGTTTAAACAGAGCCAAGATTGTATTTTGAAAATTCAGTGGCAGCAAATAATCATTTTTTGATTTGTGGCAGTGGATTGCTTGTATGTGTTATGTCTATGAAGGTTCTCAGTCATCCAGGTGGAATTGTCTGTAGCTTGAATCATGTCAACTGGATTTCTATTTTCTCAGTGGAAACGTTTAGCTCGTTATCCAAGGATAAGATAATAAGGATAAGATAATTATCCAAAGATAAGATAATTGCTCAGACTGAAGAAGCTCCTTGGATAAGGAGCGAAACATTTCCACTGAGAAAATAGAAATCCAGTTGACATGATTCAAGCTACAGGCTTGTATGTGTTGTTTGTAACTGTTTGAATTGGTTTGTTTGGGTTTTTTTCCCCAACAAAAGATCAAGAAATAGAACTATCTTGAGCAACTTGATCATTACTTGATTTTAAAGCTCAGTAACCAGGCTTGACTCACAATTAATTCCCAAGTTGAAACAGCAGCCAATATTGTATTTTGAAAATTCAGTGGCAGCAAATAATCATTTTGACCTGTTGCCCATAAACCCACACATACCACCTGGCAGAGTTTTTCTAGTTAGTAAAAGGATATGGAAAGCTGTCTTAAGCCAGTCTATAACTTATATGGTGGTTTTTACCTATATTAATTCCCTCTGCATAACACTTCAACAAATGAATTGAACACTCATAAAAGAAAGTGATAATGCAGAATCCGGCATAAGTGTACATAAAAATTCTCCAGCACTTCTCATTTGAAACTCTTAAAATGATGTTCTAGAAAACTGTTTTTAAACAGAAACAGATTTTTACTGCATAAAGCAGAGCTTTCCAAACTGTGTGTCAGGACACGTTAGTGTGTCGGCTGCAGTGTCTGGGTGTGTTGCAGCTGCTGCTGCTGCCTCCGAGCCCTGCCAGGAATCCACGCAAGTCCTAGTGCCTGCCTTGTGCCTTGCTGCCTGCAAACCTGCTGTGATTCCGCACAGGTCCTAGTGCCTGCCTTGTGCCCTGCTGTATGTGTGTGTCACGAAATGATGCCCTGCTGTAAGAGTGTGTCGCGAAATGATGCGTGTCTAAAAAGTGTGTCACCAACATGAAAAGTTTGGAAAGCTCTGGCATAAAGCATAACTTGCATAGAAGATATTAAATAGCAATCTGAGCACAATGCATTATTGTTTAGCCTGGTTACTGAGCTTTAAAATGAAGTAATGACCAAGTTGCTCAAGATAGAACTATTTCTTGATCTTTTGTTGGGAGAAAAAACCGAACAAACCAATTCAATCACTGACAAACAACACGTACAAGCAATCCACAGCCACAAATCAGGTAGATTTCAGGGCTGTGCAGTGCTTTAGATTCAGCTCCACAAAAGTGCTTCAGACTGAGAGGGGGCACAAATATAACCCTTGATTGTAATTTTTATAATAGCTGTACCTCTTCTAAGGATCATGCAGCAACTGCAGAGTACATACAAGTGATCCCAGAAAAATATCTCCTTTTCCACATTATTTCCAGAACACTACACAGCCCAAATAGATTTATCTTTCCAAAGTTGCAAAATAATTAATTTGGTCATCCATGTCTGATATACACAAAGTCCAGATTCGCTGTTTGCAAATTTTCTTCTCAGCTTTGAAGCCATCTAGTCTTAGCAAAAACAAACTCCCATTTTGATACAAATGAAACAAATCTAGACAGATATTTATTTATCTTATATGTGATGCCATGGCAAGAACCTCAGCAGTATACAATTTCTATGACTATTTGAGACAAAATAAATCTAATTAAGATTAATTTAACCAAATTGATTAATATTTTAAGAGTCCTTTCTATTTTTATTCCTTCGCTCCATTTATAAGCTTCTAAACAATTTTTCTTAAGAAAGTCACCCTTCAAGATTCTCAATGCATATGTCACATTTGCCTGTTGGAAAAGATGCTTGTTCAGGGATCAGTTTTAATGCTGTGCTTAATACAGCTAGATATATATATAGAAAATAATGGATCTTAGGCACATGTCTTACGCATGAAAAGCTATAGGATTATCCTGGTTTAAGAACATCTAGTAGTTTTTTAAAAAGGACTCCTGTTATTATCTTCGACTACCTTAGCTCTGCTGAAGCAGATTTTAAAAATTCTAGAACTGAAAACTAAATTTGATATACCTGAGAATGTTTCTTTACATGTATTCAACTTAAAAGGCTTGTTTCTCTGTGATGGTCCTGATCCTTTGGAATGGCCTTCCTATGTCAGTGAGATTGTCTCTATTGATAATTACCTTCCAAAGCTAGTTCAGAGATATTCTGGAGGATTTGGGAGTGAATTGTGAAATCATGATTGTAATTCATCTTAATTTTAATCTATTGTGGACTTCTATTGCTATATTTTATAATTGTGAACTGTCAAGAGTTGTGCAATTTGGCAGAATATAAAATCTAACTAACTAACTAACTAAAATTGGAACCAAACTTATTCCTGACTTGTAGGATTTGATTCCATATGTTTGTCAATATTTAAACAAATTGTATGAAAAACTGTTTTTAATCACTTCTTGAAATTGCAGCAGGAGATGTTCTAATTTTTGGAAACATGAATAGGATTTTTTTGCTCCAAAAATGGATAAATTTGCTTTATCAAAGTAACTCTGGTATGCTCTTTAAAAATGTCTTAAACTACATGTCTGTAGCTTGAATCATGTCAACTGGATTTCTATTTTCTTAGTGGAAACGTTTCGCTCCTTATCCAAGGAGCTTCTTCAGTCTGAGCAAAGTTGGTAAGGGAATGAGTTCCACCTGGATGACTGAGAACCTTCATAGACTTAAACTACATGCTATTTCTATCTCTTTTTGCACTATGGTGACACAAATATTCTGCTTGGAAAGAATATACTTATTACTCTTCAGTTTACTCGAGAATAGACATGTGCTATATTTCTAACTCAATGCTAACCAATATCATAAATGTGGAAACTGCAGCTCCTTCATATGAAGATCACAACACAATAATTGTAAGACTGAGGAACTCCTCACCTGATGAGGTGGACACATAAACTATTATTATATTATGGTAAAAAGGTAAAGGTTCCCCCCGCACATTTGTGCAGTCGTGTCCGACTCTAGGGGCCGGTGCTCATCTCCGTTTGTTAGCCGAAGAGCCAGCGTTGTCCGAAGACGCTTCCACGGTCATGTGGCCAGCATGACACACGTGGAACGCTGTTACCTACCCACCGAAGTGGTACCCATTAATCTACTTGCATTTGCATGCTTTCGAATTGCTAGGTTGGCAAGAGCTGGGGTGAGTGCAGGAGCTCACTCTGTCACACGGGGCTAGGGATTCGAACCTCCGAACTTATGATCTTCCGATCGACAAGCCTGGCGTCTTACCCACTGAGCCACCACGCCCCTTATTATATTATGAGATGATATCAAATTGAAGTGCTAACAGGAATTAAACAGCTTCTTCCAAATCAACTTAACTTCTGATGCTTCTTTATCTACAGTATGAAACTCCAATAAAACATGAGATTATTGTTTATCTCTCTGGTATCAAACAGAAAGAAAGCTATGCAAAAATATAAGGATACACTGGTGAACAATCTGAAGCAACAATCAGAATGAAGGCACAACATAACCCAGTTTTAGACTCAGAGCAAAAGATAATTCACAATCAATCAGATGTAATGGAAGTAAAGGAGACCTATAAGAATTTGAATTTTGTTAAACAATATTTTGAAAAAGTTAAAAGTCAGATAAATTGCTGGCTTATCAACTGCATAAGGATCAAGACAAAAGAACTATCACTTCTATTTGTGATGGAACGAGACATGTTTCCACAACAAAGGATATGATGGAGCAATTTATTAAAGAATACTCAAGATTCTATAGTGAAAAGGCTGAAGAGCAATTTACGAATTTACAGATTAACAAAAAGGAAGTTCTCAATAAACTTAAAACAGAAAATGAAATCAGAAAAGTAATAAAAACTGAAATTGAACAAAACTCCAGAAGCAGACATTCTTTTGCAATACACTACAAGACTTTTCAAGGAATGTTGGTTAAATCATTAACTCAGGTAACGAATGAGATTCAACAATGTCAAGAACTCCTGTCATCTCTCTGATCTACAAAGAAGAAAATGATCCTATTTGTCCAGAGTCATACAGACCTATTTCCTTATTGAATGTTTAAAGCTTTTCACATCAATACTGGCAAAGAAAATAATCTTTTAACTGAATTACTCAATCCTGGTAAGACTGGATTTGTTCCAAAGAGATAGATGAGAGACATCAGATATAACATTAATGTTATCAATTACATAAATTAAAAAAGCCAAGAAGGTACCTGATATTTCATGATACGGAGAAAACTTTTGATAACTTGGAATGATCTTTTATGTAATTCTGAAAAAGATGAATTGTAACTCTTTTTTTTTACATGGATACAGAGTATTTATGTAGACGAAGAAGAAGAAAAGATAACCATAAATGGGGACAAGCCAAAGTTGTCCCCTTACTCATTCTTATCAGCATTAGAGTTACTGGTAAAATATGCCAAGAACACAAATTTCAGGAATTAAATTAGCAACTCATGAACATAAATTTAAATTATATGCTAATGGTGTTGCACTTATATAATTACCCAGCCAAATGACTCTTTAGAACTGATAATGAAATATATATATATAACAGTATGACTTAGTGTCAGGTTATCACATCAATAAGGCTAAAACTCAAACGTTGACATACAAGTAAACACAGGAAGAAAAGCAGTATCTGCGCCAAATAACGGTTTAACATCACTGCTAAAAAGGTCAAATAGGAATCTACTGGACAAAATAGAATAAAGAACTATTTTAAAAAAAATCATTCAGAGTTGGAAAAATATAACAGCAGACATTTTAAAATGGAAAAAGTTGAAATTGACTTACTTAGGAAGAATTGCAGCGATAAAAATACTCTACAAAGACATAATTTTCTGTTGCAAATGATTCCAATAAAAATTGAAAATGATGTATTAAATTACTAGCAGAGACAACTAACAAATTACATATGGTCCAATAAAAGACAAGATTAAATTCAAGATACCACAGGATTCAAAAGAACGAGGCAGTCTGACAGCTCCAAATATTAAACTGTATTACCAAGCTCGCTGTTTAACTTGGATCACAGATTGGATCTATCACCTTATGGCTCCACTATATTTATTGAGAGAGCAGGATTTACAGATAGTCTGCAAAAAAAAATCCTTGGATTGATATAAACAGAAATAAAAAGTTCACAAGAGATTAAGCAATAAGTACAAAGACATTCACTCAGTGGAGAGATAAACACATCATATAGACTGTAAGGTTTGATTATCAATAAGACAAATATAAAGTTTTCAGAGACTTTTTCTTCAGAACTGCCAGGTCAGCCATCATTCCAGTACTGACTGCTCTAAAAATGGTTAGAAATGTAACAACCAGGTCAGATAATTTTAAACTATTTGGTGGCAGTGTTGTAAAGCTCAACAATTTTGGAAAAACCTTTATATTAGAATGAAACAAATTCTAAATGTCAAATTTTCTTTCCAACCTATTTTCTTATTTATTTTCTTATTTATTTATTTACATTTTTATTTTCTATCCTGCCTTTATTATTTTTATAAAAAACTCAAGGCGGCGAACATACCTAATACTCCTTCCTCCTCCTATTTTCCCCACAACAGCAACCCTGTGAGGTGAGTTGGGCTGAGAGAGAGTGACTGGCCCAAGGTCACCCAGCTGGCTTTCATGCCTAAGGCGGGACTAGAACTCACGGTCTCCTGGTTTCTAGCCCGTTGCCTTAACCACTAGACCAAACTGGCTCTCTAAATCTTCCCACAAAATATACTGAAATAGCATTGTACAATATAATATATTCTCTCACTTGAAATCAATTAATGAAATATTTAAATTTTAAAATCTAATTCTATGATGCTTGTAAATTTCCTGTTTATTCTCTTCATGTTTTATTTTTCTTCATTCTTTTTCTCCTTTTTGTTTACCCCTTTTTTCCTTCCTTTAATAAAAATGCTTCTGTATGCCCATCTGTTTTTCTACACATTCCTGTTGGATCATATTATGGCCACAGATAAGAATTTTAACGAAATAGGACCTAAGCCCTGAAAGATGGATCCTTAATTTCCTAAGATTTAACCACAGTATTATACAGAGAAATTTTGATTTAATGGACTTTGGACACAATGGTCCAAATTTGCATTTGGATTTTATACCAAAACCAACAGACCAGTCAGCTGTTTCCAAAGTCTGTTTGGACAGTTGTGGATACTGTGAATGCTTTAGCATTTTTCCTTCTATAGGACAGGATGGCCATCCTCATCTGTGCTCCCCTCTGATTTGTGCATTTACCTGTTGCAACAGGCATAACTCCATGTCCCTGGCTGGTCAGCTGCCTTTTCCCAGGGAGGGATGGTTCCTTCTATTGCTACTTTGCTCAAAGAGAAAGTTGTTTTGTTGTCCCTAAAAGGGGTGGTGGTGGTTGTTCTAAACTGCCCAATACTGGCACCTGAAGGTGCTCCTGTCACTGGTTATCAACTCAATGCAGGGCTCCGGTGTCACTCAATGTGGGCAGGTGGATACAGGATTCCTGTGGGAAGATATGTTGGAGCTGCATTATGCTGGGCAGCTCTGTTGGTGCCTCAGTTTGGGGAAAGTTTTGGAGCTGAATTTGGGCTATGATATTCACTGCACATCCTGCATTTGACCTTTTATAAAAACAAGATTCCAGCCATCTTTACTTGGTGTATGACAGAAGCAGCCTCCCCATAAAAATGAAAGTGGCTTTCTGCTCAAGTTGAAAGCAACCAGTGCCGGGGGGTGCTACACTGAGAGAAGGGTGACAAGACACTCTTCTGGATCCCATGGAAACTTTTAGCCCAGCAGAATGAGCATGAATAGGAAGATGCAGTGTTCTTCAAAGTACCAATCGGCACCAAGGTGGACTCTCATCTTCCTTTTCTCAAACAGGTTCCAAAGGATGCCCCATCTGGATTTAATGGACACTCCCTTCCCCTACAAGTGGTCCTTTAATTCTAGGTTTTACTGTCATATGTATTACTATTCTGAAGAAGATTGCTAGGTAGGAGGAGATGAGGAAGAGAGGGCAATACAATTAATGTATATGTAAATGTGTTGCCCTGATTTAACAATTTGTGCGGTCGAGTGGACAGAAGGACAAATACCACCTTTCCACTATGAACATAAAATTTCACAAAGGATACGTTGAACAGATCCTTAATCCGTAGGTTTTTAAACTCAGAAACAGACATAAGGAATCAAAGGAAGCAGTTAAATTAGGGGAAAGATGAACAGGGAAAGAATATGTAACTACAGGTAGTCCTCATTTAGCTACCACAATTGGGACCGGCAACTCCGCTGCTAGGCGAAGCAGACTAGACTAATCAGTTTCACACCTTTTGCTTTTGTTTGCCTAATAATTTTACTTCATTCTCCCTTTTTCCACACTCCCTCACCCTTTGGAATGCTCACACCGGAGCTGGGATAATTAATAAGAATTAATACATGTATTTACATTGGAGAGGAAGGGATTACAAGAGAGTAAGCAGGCACATAATGTGGAATACACATTGAAAACAATATGCTGGTGCCAGCAGCCATGAGCGTGCTATGCAAACAGCCTGGTGTATTCCCATTGTTTGCCTACCTACTCTCTTATAATCCCTTCTTCTCTAATCTCTCTGCTCTGCAGGGGGGGATGGGTCAGAAACAGGAGAGATTGCCTACAGAAATTGCTTGTTTTTTTTCCCCTTCCCCACCCTTCTCGCAGAGAGACTGGTCCCTCCCCCCCCCCAACAGTTTTACCACTACAATTTTATTAAGACACTGAAGACAAGGAAACTTCATCACAATTCTCTTCCCTCTCTACCCTGTGCTCCCACTATATTAGACCTATCTGCCATCCCATGCCATTTCTAGCTGCTGCTTTGTGGGGAGCAGACTTTCCATTAGAAACAGTGGGAGGAGGCAAAAGGAAGACAGATGACAGTGTAGATTTGAAACTTCTGCTTCTGAGTATCTCTCTAAAGAGAGCAAGGATTGGGAACAGGTGTTAGAGAACATCTTCAAGGATATTATTGCTGCCTATAGGCACAGTATTGGGAAGCCTACATAAACATACTATTATGTGCTCAGAGAAAAAATGTTGTTGATTATTGCTTTTCTATGTATGCTGATAAATCTTAACTATGAATTTCTATGCCTGGTGTCACTCCAATTATAAGTATGCATCTTCCTGCCCATTTTTATTTTCTTTGGCCTTTCAATATTCATTTTCTTAGTCATAAAGAACAGTTCGTTAAGAATCTTGTTTTCTGATGCTCAGTTTTGATTAGTATGGGTCTCATGTTCAAGCATGGCATGTGCTTTGCCTGTTTTCCCAGTTGCTCTCTGGAGCTTAACTGTTGAGAGAAAACCAGTGTTTTTGAATTTACAGTATTTTCCAATAAATGGCATGGTACTGTTTCGTTCCTAGGTACTATGCTGGAAATTACAACGTAATAGCTCCATGCGATGCAGATGTCTATCTATCTTTGCAGATTCCTGCAAATCCAGTTCAATTTCTCTCAAGGAGCAAGTGGAAGCCATGGCTTTTCCCTAGTTTTGCATAGTATGCCAGTTGTGGGCCTTTCTGGATTGGGATACTTTGCAATGGTAACTTATGCCCTCATCATCTTGTTCAGGGGATTTACGTGGGCTGCCAATGAGTATTAATTCAGAAGCTGCAACTGATTCAAAATGCAGTGGCCTGACTACTAAAAGGTGGGAGTAGATTTAGTAGTGTTATGTCTTATGCTGAAGTCGCTGCACTGACTACCAAGAGGTTTCTGGGCCCAATTCAAGGTGCTGGTTTTTAAGCCTTGGTATCCATATACTTCCAGGACTGTCTCTCCTGACCTGAATCAGCCCTCTGTGAGGAACTACTCCAGGTTTCTTTCCCATGTAAGGTAAAAAGGGCAGGAGCCTGGAGGTGCACAATTTCAGTAGAAACCTTCCTATTATGGAATATCTTGCCCTCTGAGGTATGGAGCCCCCACCTTGCTTACATTTTGTAAAGGTATTAGGACCAACCTGTTTTGACAGGATTTTTGTGCAGATGGTAGAGCTGGGCTGCATTTGTAATTGTCTAATTTTCTTATGTTTTGATGGATTTTTTTTCAAGTAAAAGGCCTTGAGTGCTTCCGAGAGGATATTACAGTAATATTTTATCAATAAAAAATTAAAATGTGTAAAATTGGTGGCAGATTACATAACTACATCCCATTTATTCTTAAGGCTCTTTAGCAAAATGTTTCCATTGTTTTCCAACTGGAATCCTGTAAATGGTGTGCGTTTTATTCCAGAAGAACACAACCAACTCAGAATGTACCATGGAACATACTGAATGGGGCTGTTATTTTGAGTTTGAAGTAGTATATTTCATGTTTGTTTTACTTCATGCAATGTATGACCTGGGAGGGAATGCCTGACATTCTAGGTGCACCCAAGTCTCTTTCCACAGCATTGTTATCATCCTTTTAGGGAAAGGCTATGAGTCACAAGCAGAACAACATTTCGAAGCAGATCTGGGAAAAATCCAAGTGAAATCTGGAGAGCCATTGCCAGTCAGTGTACACAATCCTGAAGTCGATAGTTCAATAACCTGGAAATACTGTTTCCTATATTTCTCCTCTGTCCCTTATATGCAAAATATTCTGCCTTGGAATAGTTCTCATATGAAGACTAAATTCAATCTACCCCCCTTTACATATATTTCCACATTATATTGCTGATAAGGAGATTTCCATATATTTCTCTAATATTATAGCAATTCATCTAATTGTCATGGTGAGTTATTTAAATCAGTAAATTACTGAGACAAACCTAAGATAATTACGTATATTGAAATATAATCTTAAGATTCTTAGAGTGAATGGAAAACAAGTGTTCTTTATCATAGAAATCATTCAAGTTATTCTGAATTTTCACATTATTAACTGTTTCCAGTTCAACAATTTGCTTATTACAGATAGTCCTCGCTTACCAACCAGCAGTCATTCAAAGTTACAACAGTGCTGAAAAAGGATATTTATGACCTGTCCTCCAACTTACGGCCATTGCAACGTCCCATGGTCACGTGATTGCCATTTGCAACCTTCACAGGCAGCTTACGACAAGCAAAGTCAATGGGGAAGCCAGCAGGATGTTGCGCTTAACAACTGCGGGTAATTCACTTAATGACCATAGCCAGAACTGACACTGTAACACATGACATTTCACTTTACAACCACATCGCTTAGCCATGGAGTTGCCAGTGCCAATCATGGTTGGTAAGTGAGGACTACCTGTACAGACATAATCTCTCAAGCCTAACTAAATATTGGTTTAGGAGCACTAAAAGTTCCATTGCACATAAAATAAATTGTTCTACTTAATAGTATACATACCTAGGACCTTTACAGCACAATGTGGACTCTCCAGAGTTACGCCTTCTCCAGTGTCAAACATAGGGTTGTCTATCCCAGTCTTGGGAGGAATTTGTGCCAGCTTCTTCAGTCGCATAGAAGAATTAAGATCAAGTTCTTGTTTCTTCCCATCTTCTTCCCGTCTTCGTCTTAGGTCTTCTTGCTGCTGTCGAATCCGTTCAAGTTGAGCACTCCGCCGTAATGGCATCATCCGGTTGCCTAGATCACCTGGGCAATCCACAGCCATCTCCCTGTGTTTCTGAGATTCTTCAAGAGGTGCAAGATCCATAATTTTTGTTTCACTGTCAGAATCTTCTGTTACATGTCCATTCATATGAGAACTTGTCATTGTTCTATGTGATACACTATACCACTTGTCAGACATAAACTTTATTATAATACTTGTTTTCTTGATAGCTCCACTTAAAATCCATTATAATGTTAAGCAATTCTTCTTATGCATTACCAGATGAATATAAAAAAATATCTCCAGCAAGAAATCTGAAAAAAAATTAAAAAGTAGAGTATATCAAAATAAGTAGAGTTAATGCAGAAAAACTAATTCTTACATTTGATGTTGCCTGTACCTTAATTTTCTAGAAAAAAACTATGTCCAGGTATACAGAATTTTCCTTGTTCCAACTCTCAAGTAAAAAGCTGGTTTCTGACTAGTGTAGCAAACTAAATTAAATTTTGAAAGGATATTCTGTGTGCCATAATCATAATTACATTGGAGAGGAAGCCTCAACCCCAATCTCATCTTTATAACCCATGAAAACCTGGAAATATCTAGGAGCAAATATATGCAGACACATACTCAGGTCACCTGTGTTTCGATTAAGTGTATGGTATTTTATTTAGCAACTGTAGTGGCACAGGTATTTTGCCTTCTCTCATTTTATATATTTCTTATCTATGGAAGTCATTATTTTAGGAAAAAATATTTATTTATTTATTTTTCCAACTTATATCACCGCCCATCTCCCCCCACAAAGGGGACTCTGGGCGGTTTACAATCAAGTTAGTTATTAAAAGCATATAAAATACATTATACAATATCAATCATAAATTAAATATTAAATATATAAAATCCAAGAGGCTGTGATGTAATGTTTGCGAGAACTCTACGATGCAAGCCATCCCCAAGAAGAGCTATTACTCTTCCCATCCCAAGCGAGGTGGCAGAGCCAGGTCTTCAATTGCTTTCGGAAGGTCAGGAGTGTGGGGGCTAGCCTCACCTCCAGGGGCAGAATGTTCCAGAGGGCGGGTGCCACTGCAGAGAAGGCCCGCCTCCTGGACCCCGCCAGATGGAATTCTTTTATAGACGGAGTCTGTAGCAAGCCCTCTCTGCATAACCAGGTGGGGCGGGTCAATACTCTGGGGATGAGGCGGTCCCTAAGGTAACCTGGTCCCATGCCATGTAGGGCTTTAAAGGTAACAACCAACACCTTGAATTGGACCCGGAAGCAAACTGGCAACCAGTGCAGCTCACGCAGCAGAGGTGTCACATGTGCCGATCTTGGGGCACCCATAACTGCACGCGCAGCCGCATTCTGGACCAGTTGAAGCTTCCGGATACTCTTCAAGGGTAGTCCCATGTAGAGTGCATTGCAATAGTCTATATGGGAGATGACCAGGGCATGAGTGACTGTACGGAGGGCATCTGTACAGAGAGGGGAGAGAACCGAACCCTGCGGCACCCCACAAAGTAGGGGCCAAGGGTCGGACCTCTCATCTCCTATTACCACCGATTGGGACCGGTCTCGGAGGAAGGAGGCGAACCTGCACAAAACTACACCGCCCACCCCCAACTCTCCAAGCCGCCCCAAAAGAATACCATGGTCGATGGTATCGAAAGCCGCTGAGAGGTCAAGAAGAGCCAGGATGGATGCACTGCCTCCATCCCGCTCCCGCCAGAGATCATCTGTAAGTGTGACCAATGCAGTTTCCACCCCATATCCCGGCCTGAATCCTGACTGGAAGGGGTCTAGATAATCCGTATCATCCAGAATCCTCTGGAGCTGTAATGCCACCACTTTCTCAACCACCTTCCCTAAAAAGGGGAGGTGGGAGACGGGACGAAAATTGTCCAACACTGTAGGGTCCAGCGATGGCTTCTTGAGGAGGGGGTGCACCAGCGCTTCCTTGAAAGCAGCCAGAAATGCTCCCTCTCCCAAGGATGTAACAACCATCACATGGACCCAACCACATGTCACTTCCCTGGCTGCTTTCACCAGCCAGGAAGGGCATGGGTCAAGATGACACGTAGTGGCCCTTACAGTCCAGAGGATCCTTTCCACTTCCTTAGACTCAACAGGATCAAACTGTTCCCAGATAACCGGGCACAGACGTTCCCTTGGCATCTCCCCAGACCATGCACCACGCTTGGAGTCCAGCTTAGAACGAATCCGAGCGATTTTATCCATCAGATGTTCTGAAAATTCCTCCGCACGGCCCTGAAGGTGGGTCACTGGGCCCACCTTACCTAGGAGAGATCGAGTAATCCTAAACAGGGCCAACAGGCGGCATTCTGCAGATGCAATAAGAGTGGAGAAATATTGACGTTTCGGCACTCTTACCGCCACAAGGTAGGCTTTAACTGCGGCTCTAGCTAGTGTTCAGTCGGATTCGGTCTTTGTCTTCCTCCAGCGGCGCTCTAGACGTCTCTTAACCCTCTTCAGAACCCTCAATCCCTCCGTGAACCACGGGGAATATCGGGTCGGATGGGGCAAGAGAGGCCGCATAGGCGCGATCCTGTCCAAGGCCCCGGCCGCTTCCTTATTCCAGGCTGCGGCCAGGACCTCCGCTGGACCATGCAGTAGATCCTCGGGTATAACCCCCAGCTCCCTCTGAAACCCTATCGGGTCCATTAGTCGCCGGGGGTGGACCAATCGAATAGGTCCAGCCTCCCTGTGGAGTGGGGCAGCATATGAGAATCTCAGGGCCACCAGGGCATGATCTGACCATGACAATAGGGAGAGATGTAACTCTCCCCCCAGATCACCTTGCCACTGCTCCGACAAGAACACCAAGTCCGGGGTGAGGCCACTGTCTCGAGTCGGGTCCCGAATAATCTGAACCAGGCCCATGGCTGCCATGGTAGCCATGAACTCCCGAGCTGCCTCCGAGGCACGTCCCAGGGACAGCAGATTGAAATCCCCCAGAACCATAAGTCTGGGGAATTCCACCGCCAGCCCCGAGACGGCCTCCAGCAGCTCAGGCAGGGAGGTTGCTACGCAGCAGGGAGGCTGGTACAGCAGCAACACTCCCAACTGCTCCCGGGAACCCAACTTGAAAAACAGGTTCTCACATCCGGCCACTTGTGGAGCAGCGCCCCTGAAGGCTACCATAGACTCTCTGATGACAACTGCCACCCCTCCTCCCCTACCCCGATGTCTCGGCTGGTGCCATACTTGAAACCCAGCCGGGCAGATCTCCAAGAGGGCAACCCCTCCCCGAGCCCAGCCAGGTTTCAGTAATACACGCCAGGTCGGCCCCCTCCTCCGTGATCAAATCATGTATGAGGGGGCCCTTGTTATTAACCGACCTGGCGTTAAGCATCAACAGCCGGAAACCAGGGCCCTTGAGGGTCTGCTGACCAGGGCCTAGGTTTGAACCTGGAGGGCCGGAACACACCACCGGTAACAAACACCAGGGGCGTCTTCCCCAACGATGGCCTGCCCTCCGGTTCCCGCCACAACATCCCCGACCTGTCACCACCTCAATAGGACAACCCGCCCCATAGCCCCTAGTTTTCAGGCCCAGTTGCCTCCACCACCGGACCTCCGAAAACCCCAGATTGAAACAAGGGTCCCCTCTCCCATGCACACATCCTCCCATACCCAGTCACTCTCAGGAGGCGGTAGGCCCACCAGTGCACCAGCATTTTGCTCTCGGCGTTGGAAGAACCCAACCACCCCCTAAACAATCACTCCACACTCACTGTGTGTCCCCCTCAAACTCTCTCACAGGTCAGAGGGGGCCCCATCCACTCCTGCCCACCTCGTGTCTCTCACTCAGGGGTGGGCACTCTTATATATTATCACTCAATTCTGGCCTCCCCCGGGGTCTCTCACACCCAGGGGGAATACCACTCTCACACCAAGGGGACCCCAAATCTCTGCCACCTCTGATGGACGGGGGGAAATGGAAATGATCAATCCTCCCTTCCCAAGCTCTTTCCTCATTATCCTATTAAAGATGTTACCATCAAAATTTAAAGATGTTATAAGTCCACAAGGCTTGCAAACACAAGGCTTGCCACAAGGGGTCCACTGGAGTCTGCCAAGATCTAACAAAATCTGCATACTCAGAAAACGGGGTCCATTGGTGTTACTCAGGCTCTCCGCGCTCCACTCTCCAGCCTTCGGCACCATGCCGCTCCTCCGCCGCTCTTCCGGGGAGGCCAGCCGACTCCGAGGTGACAAAGAAATCACCGGGGGGCCACCATAGATAGCAGGGGGTCCATCCGGGTCCGCAGCCAGGCAAAACGCGATGTCTACTGCCGTTTTCTGTGCGGAATCCACTGTCGCCACACTCCGCCTTGTTGCCAAAGCTTCGGCACCACAATGCCCTGTCGCCGCCCACGCTCTCCCACTCCTCCAAAGGAGACAGCTGACTCCAAAATAATAGGTAATAGAGGTTCGTCGGGGAATCACCATAGATTGCGGGGAGTCCACCTGGGTCCACAGAAGAGCACGCCGGACTTAATAGTCACTGCTGCCCTCTGCTACTCTGTTGTTACTCTGCCGTTCCTTCTAGAGATCCAGCCGTCTCCAACACGGCCACGAGCTCGAAAAACGCCGAGAAACCCCAAAAATCTCTCCCCAACCCCAATCCAATATAGCAGGGTGGGAAAAGGATGGAAAAAACGGGGGTTCCAGGAGACCAGGATCCTCTCGCTCCGGAGCAGCAATTAGCGACTGCTCCTGGTCGCCATCTTGGATAATAATGTGTATGTTCTGATTTTTATTTGGTTTTTTTGTTATTATATTTGAGCTTATTAATAAAGAGTTTTAAGAATTTTTTACTTTGATTTTAAACAGGTAATTCTCCATTTGCACATTGTATGAGGAGTTTCTAGTTCTGAATATAATATTAATATATACAATAAACATTAATTAGAATATGCTTTATATTATGCTATAGGAAAGTCTTGTTTTTGTAAATGTCACTTTATTGCTGAGTGTGCTGGCCTATCCATTTTATTAATACATGCTGGTTGGCAAAACAAAAAAACCACGGTGACCACTACAATATAATGAAGCTTAATAAAACAAGTGTCTGTTTATAAAAATCAACTTCCTTTACTCCCATTTTCTTACAGTTGTTCCTTAGTCCAAAGGGATGGTTTGTTTTGAAACCTGTTGTTCTTGATCTTAGCATATATTTTGTCATCTACTAAATTTAATTCATTAAAAGATAAAAATGCATCTCCCTGTTCATGTATTATAAAATAAATGTTACCTTCCTACATTAGATTAAAGGTCCATCCAGTCCACTGTTCTATTTTTAATATTATCAGATGCTCCCAGAATGAAAGTGGTGGCTACTGTCTGATTCTCCCTTGAGATCTGGCATGTGGTCACACTGCCTCTAGGCACAAATACCAAGATACTTATATTTGCTACTATAGCCAATAAATGCTGATAGCCATTATCCTCTACAAATCTGGACTTTAGTACAGAGCTTTCCAAACTTTTCATGTTGGTGACACACTTTTTAGACATGCATCATTTCGCGACACACTCTTACAGCATGGCACAAGGCAGGCACTAGGACCTGTGCGGAATCACAGCAGGTTTGGAGGCAGCAAGGCACAAGGCAGGCACTAGGACCTGCGCGGAATCCTGGCAGGGCAGGTTTGGAGGCAGCAAGGCACAAGGCAGGAACTAGGACCTGCACGGAATCTTGGTAGGGCTCCAAGGCAGCAGCAGCCGTGACACACCCAGACACTGCAGCCGACACACTAACGTGTCCTGACACACAGTTTGGAAAGCTCTGCTTTAGTAAAATAAAATCAAGTCTCCAAAAGACAAATTTGACTTCTGGTGACTATATGAGCATGTTCATGTATTTTTTCAGAAACAATATGGAGACAGTTTGCCACTATCTTTATCCTTTTTTTCCACTTCTGTAACCTACTGCTCTGTGATTTCCTGGTAGTCTCCCATTTTTGTAGCTGTCAGGTTCAATTCAGGTTAGCTTTTAGCTTTTTCATAGTCTGTCAAGGTTAGGTAGGTTGGCTAACTTCTAGCTGCTACATGCTGTAACAACTATCACTTAAAATATGCCCATGCTAAAAAAAACAGCTTTGTTGCATCATTTAATGGGTAAAGTTTATTGTTAAAAGTGAACGTGATTATGTCGATACAGCCTTACCCACTTCTAAAAGCATTTATACTCTATGTTATTTATAATCACTGTTTATTTATATTACACCTATTATCCTTGATGTCAGTGTAATTTCAGTAGATGTTTTTTAATAACATTGCCTGAATATTACCCTCACTAAACAATCCAGGTGAAAGAGATAGCTGTCAGAAAGGTTTTCTATTACTGTTTATAGTAACAGAAAAATGTATTTCAATATATATTTATACTTCCGAGCTACGTGAAAGGATTTATTATCACAGATCACCTCCCTATGTACTGTATATATAAGATAATAAAGTATGCTTATGCTAACAAAATTTGTATGCTTTCATTGTATTAATATCTAGTTATAAAATTGATGCATGTAAAAAGTCATTAGAAACTAACCCTAACCAACACTTGTCCAACATTTAACAGTGAATCACTTAAATGATCTTCATGTATAAGCAGTATTCATAGGAGTACTACATAGTACCCCACAGGGTTTTAACTATGTACAGTACTGTTCTAAGACCACGAAATTTACATTTTAAGATCCCTAATGACACTCTTGCCTTCAAGCACCTCAGCTCAAACCTCCTTTGCTCCCACTCTAAGGTCCTGACATTAGAAAAATAGAAGAACTCAGTCAGTGCTGTACACTGCTATCTTCTTTATAGCGAAGTCCTGGTAAATTTATTTATTTATTTTTCAATTTCTATTACCGCCCCATCTCCCCCGAAGGGGACTCTGGGCAGTTTACAAAATAAATACATTTCCTTTTAAAATAAGAGCAAGAAATAGTCCTCCTCCAAATGAAGTATTTTAGCTTTAAATTAATACTGTACACCAGTGCTTTCCAAAGTGCCGCCGTTGGTGACACACCAATGGCGGTGGCGGCAGCGCGCGCGCATGCACGGCAGTGGCACAGGGGGGCGCGGCGGCGGTGTGCACGGCAGCGGCCTCACTAAAATGCGGAAGCGCTGATGGCGCACTGCTGCCGTCACCGTGCACACTGCTGCCATGCGCGCCCTCGTGCTTCCGCTTCGCGACACACTAAACTGTGTGTTGCAACACACTAAAGTGTCGCGACACACAGTTTGGAAAGCTATGCTGTACACTGAAATAGAAAAGTTGTAGCCAGCCATTAAATGTTTACCTCTGATGATCTCCAGTTCACATAATATTGACTAATCAGAATAAGGACTATGTGTAATTCTCATAAATCATCATCACTACTTTTCAATACATGTAAGACCACAATTTTGCATTCTAAGCTATAGCTTGCATATTATAATCTTGTTTGAGAAAACATGCTGACGGCAAATGGAAACTTATGGCAGTCCTTGAAGAAAGAGCCAGAGCATTTGAACAATGAGTGGTCACACTTCAATTGATGTGAGAGGATAAGATTGATCAAATCAAAGAAAGGAGGTGCTACAACAGGAAACCACAATAGAAGCAACTCTTCATAAGGAGAACAATCAAACAAAGGAGCAGCCCAATGGACAAGAGTGACAATGAGAAAAAGAGATGTAGAAGATATTCTGCATGACTGGAAATTAGAAAGAACATTCAAGCCCTTGCAGAATAAGCAGGCTCTCTGAAGCTTCAGGGAAAGGAATGACACCTTGTGAAACAAGAAAAAGGGAGGAAGAGTTGTACTATGTGTAAAGATAACTGTTGCAGCTCATAAATCCTAATTAATGAACTTGGCTATGTTGTAGAAAGCATCTGGGTAAAAAAAAAGTAGAAGAATAAAAGCACTACTGTTCTTGATGTCTATTGTCACTTGCCCAATCAAGGAAAAGGCGTGATGCTTTCCAAAACCAAGTAACAGGCATTCCAAAGAGGGAAGAAGTGATGGTGGAGAATGTAAACTATCCTGGTATCTTTGTTTCCCTAAATTCTGTAGGAAAGCACAAGAGGATTAACTATTCTTGACTTGGATACTAACCCAATAGGAAAGACTTAGTAAAGGAAGTAGAAATTACAGGAACACCAGGGGGAAATTGCAATGTGATTATGGAATTCTTTCCTTTCTAAGGAAAACTAAAGCTAAGTATAGTCAAACAATTTTGCTGAATTTCAAAAATTAGATTTTAATAAAAATTGAGCAATAAGTAGATTCCATCACATGAGAATAGGACAAGAAGTTCAAGAGGAATGTGAGTTCCTAAAAAAGAGGATATTAATGACACAATTAAAAACAATTCCAGTGGAAAACAAAATGGAAGGTAACAGAAAAAGCCAAGCTAGCTACTCAAAAAGCTTACTGACAATCTAAAAAAAAAAAAAGAGGACAAATACAGTTGGTAGAGACAAATTGATATGGCATGTAGCCCAGAATTGTAGGGAGAATCCTTAGATGAATGTTATCACTGAGTATTGAAGAAATACTTTGGCAAAACTTTTATGTATTATCTTGAGAAATCCTGATAGAATGAATGAAGTGCAAGACAAATGGATGAAAGCAAATGTCATTATCTTCAGTGAGGGGGAAGAAAGAAGGATCCAGGGAACTATAGATTATAATCTCTAGAGCAGATTATAAAGAGATCAGTCTGTGAGCATCTTGAAAACAGAGCAGTAATTACCAGAAGTCAGCATGGATCTGTCAAGTACAAATTTTGCCACATTAATCTTATCTCTTTTTCTGATTGAAAAACTTTGTTAATAGATTGTAGAGATACTGTCATACAGGTAGTCCTCACTTACCGACTGCCTTGTGCAGTGACCAAAGTTACAACGGTGCTAAAAAAATAACTTTGTGACCAATCCTTGCATTTACTACTGTTGCAGCGTCTCACAGTCATGTGATTGCCATTTGCATGCTTCACAACCGGCTTGCGACAAGCAGAGTTAATAAAGAAGGCGGAAGTAAAATCATAAGTCACGGTCATGTTATTTTTTGCTTAGCAACCAAGTTGCAGGTCCTATTGTGGTAGCTAATTGAGGACTATCTGTATAGAATCACAAATTCATAGACCTGGAATGGGCTACAGAAATAATCTAGCCCAATCTCCTACTCTGTGCAAGATCCACTACAGTATCCCTGCTAAATGACCATCTAGCCTCTGCTTGAGATCTTCAGAGATGAGGATCTTACTACTTCATAAGGCAGCCAATTTCACAGGCTCACAGCTTGTGCAGTCAGGAAGCTCCTTTTAATATCTAGCCTGAAACTACTCCCTTGTAGTTTTAACCCAGTGGTTCTAGCCCCTCTCTTTAAGGCAATAAAAATGTCTATTTATCCCAATGTACCCCTGAGCAGTTGCTCCAAAGGAATGGGTCAAGTTTCCAAATCAGTAAGGGGTCACTCTGGCAGTGGCTGGGAAAAATGTACTGGTGACAATCACTTTTCCTCCTTCAGGAAGAAGCTGCCACTGGTTTCTTCCACGAATGAAAAGGGTATTTCCTTGGATCCAATTATTGGTCTTCTTTACATGGTCAAATTATTTTATGGATAGCTTGTACTGTATTTTGGTTCTACAGAATTTGAAAATATAGGACTTCCTGTGGGGACATGGCAGACTGAGCAGCTGTGCCCACGGGTTCAGCGGGCAGAACTGTCAACATGGCAGTTTTTTGGGGCTCAGGCAGGTTTTTCCTGAAGCCCAGGAGTGTTTTTCCAGAAAAAGGAAAACACCTGGAATCACCCCATCTGTCCTCCGAATGGCTGCTTGCAGCCAGAAGATCGCAAACGGAGCTCGCACTCGACTGGAAAGAGTAGCCAGGAGGCTGGGATGTCACCATTTTCCAGCCACCCCGTTTCTAAATCACCCAATTTATATTTCTTTTAAGTAAGCGTAACCTAAGAGAGGCTTTCTACAGCAAGGAGAAGCGGGTTCTCTTGGTGCTTATCGTTATTTCTAGGATTAATTTTTTTAAAAAAAATATTTTTAAGTTTTGGACTTTGTTTTCCCTCCAAATATTAAGGAGGATTGAGAGTAAATAATTGTCTCCCTCTTATTACTTTTGTACTAAATTTGAAGATATTAGCATTTTCCTACACATTGAATCAGCTGTTTTGAACTTTCAGTTTTCTGCTTCTACTTTCCCTGGGGAACTATCTGCATATCTCACTTTCACTTATGTAAACACATTCCGGAATCCTTTCATATTTTCGACTTTTGCTGGTTAAACTCCTAGGGGGCACCATAATCTACTGCTTGAGACATGGAGGATGATCTCTGACTTCCAACAAGAGTTTAAACAGATTCTGATTCCTACCAAGTTTTTATGCAAGGCATTCAGGACATTGTTGTATATCCTTGCTGTTAAAAGTCAGAAGTCACCTGTTTTTGTAATTTTGAAAAAATTTCTCGTGTTTCTACACTTTTTTAGTTTTTTTTTCTTTGTAGTTTTTTGTTTTTCTATAGCTTTTATCTTTGCTTGAAACTTAATAAAATTCTTATAAAAAAGAATTTAAAAATGTACTGCCTTTCTCATTCTTAAATAAATGTAAGTAATATTTAGGCAGACAGATATGTCAAATTTTAGAGAAGGAAGATTTTTAGGAACTTGAAAACAAGCAATAGCAACTGTAACCTTTCATACATATCTGTGGCTTGAATCATGTCAACTGGATTTCTATTTTCTTAGTGGAAACGTTTCACTCCTTATCCAAGGAGCTTCTTCAGTCTGAGTAAAGTTAGTAAGGGAATCCTTAAATATGTTTCTAGGCTGGCTGTGTGACCTTGCACCTGGGGCTAGGTCATGGTTATTTTTGAGATGTTTGTTTCTAAGTCCCTTTATCATCTAAAGGAGGATCGTTAAGATTACCCTGCTGCTGTTGAGCTTGTGAAATGGTCTTAATCTTCCTAGGCACAGAAGACAAAGCAGGAAGGAAGATAGGGGAAAGGTTATGCCTGAGGCCCCCACCTCTATTCAAGGAAGGATTTTCCAAGTTGGCATGAATGGATTCCTTGACCCCTCTCTCAAACCACCTATCTTCTCTGTCTAAAATGTGAACATTAATGTCCTCAAATGAGTGTCCTTTTTCCTTTAGATGAAGATAAACTGCTGACTCTGGTCCTGTGGTGTTACTTCTCCTGTGTTGGGCCATCCTCCTGTACAAAGGTTGTTTGGTTTCTCCAATGTAGAGTTCAGAGCACTCCTCACTGCACTGGATTGCATACACTACATTGCTTTCCTTGTGTTTTGGAGTTTGATCTTTGGGGTGTACAAGCCTCTGTCTCAGTGTGTTGGTGGGTTTGAAATATACAGGTATGTGGTGTTTGCCAAATATCCGTTTGATCTTTTCAGACACGCCAGCCATGTAAGGAATGACCAGGTTCTTCCATTTACTCTGAGTCTCAGCCCTATCTGTCGCTGTTTTAGGTCTGGTAGACTTAGATTTGGTGAAGGCCCAATTTGGATATCCACAGGCCTGCAGAGCTGTTCTCAGATGCTGCTTTTCATTCTTTTTGGAATCCATGGAGGTGGGGATGGTTTCTGCTCTGTGTGACAATGTCCTGATGACTCCTAGTTTGTGCTGCAGTGGATGGTGGGAGTCAAACATCAGGTATTGATCTGTGTGTGTGGGTTTCCTGTAGATCCCTATTTCTAGCTTGCCACCGGTCCCAATGAGGACTTCACAGTCTAGGAATGCCAGTCTGTTGTCCTTGGTGTCTTCTCTGGTGAAGCTAATGTTGGCATCTATAGTGTTTATATGGTCCGTGAAGGCCTGTACTTCCTGGGCCTTGATTTTGACCCAGGTGTCATCCACATACCTAAACCAGTGGGTGGGCACCGTTCCCTGGAATGTGTTGAGTGCTTTCTTCTCCACTTCTTCCATGTATAAATTGGCCACAATGGGTGACACAGGAGAACCCATGGCACAGCCGTGCTTTTGTCTGTAAAAGTCACCTCTGTATGTGAAATAAGTGGTGTTAAGACACAGGTCCAGAAGATGGCAGATCTGGTTTGGGTTGAGATGGCTTCTCCTTTCCAGGGTGCTGTCCTCTTCTAGTCTCTTCCTGACAGCGGATAGAGCATGAGTGGTGGGGATGCTGGTGAAAAGGGAGGACACATCAAAGGAGACCATAGTTTCATCTGTATCCAGTTTCAGGATCTTTGCTTTGGAAACAAATTCTTCCGAATTATGGATGTGGTGTTCAGAGTGTCCAACTAGAGGTGCTAGTATGGTAGAGAGGTGTTTGGCAATGTTGTATGTTACCGAATTGATGCTGCTGACTATGGGTCGGAGGGGTGTTCCTTCCTTGTGGATCTTAGGAAGTCCGTAGATGCAGGGGATGGCTTCTCCAGGATACAGACGGTGGTAGGTAATCCTATCGATGGAGCCATCATGTTCCAATTGTTTCAAACTGTCTATTGCCTTTTTCTTGTAATTGTTGGTGGGGTCTCTTTTCAGTTTTTCATATGTATGGTGATCCTCCAAAAGTGAGGTAATTTTATTGTGGTAGTCTGCAGTGTTTACAACCAGTGTTTGGTTCTAAACACTGCAGACTACCACAATAAAATTACCTCACTTTTGGAGGATCACCATACATATGAAAAACTGAAAAGAGACCCCACCAACAATTACAAGAAAAAGGCAATAGACAGTTTGAAACAATTGGAACATGATGGCTCCATCGATAGGATTACCTACCACCGTCTGTATCCTGGAGAAGCCATCCCCTGCATCTACGGACTTCCTAAGATCCACAAGGAAGGAACACCCCTCCGACCCATAGTCAGCAGCATCAATTCGGTAACATACAACATTGCCAAACACCTCTCTACCATACTAGCACCTCTAGTTGGACACTCTGAACACCACATCCATAATTCGGAAGAATTTGTTTCCAAAGCAAAGATCCTGAAACTGGATACAGATGAAACTATGGTCTCCTTTGATGTGTCCTCCCTTTTCACCAGCATCCCCACCACTCATGCTCTATCCGCTGTCAGGAAGAGACTAGAAGAGGACAGCACCCTGGAAAGGAGAAGCCATCTCAACCCAAACCAGATCTGCCATCTTCTGGACCTGTGTCTTAACACCACTTATTTCACATACAGAGGTGACTTTTACAGACAAAAGCACGGCTGTGCCATGGGTTCTCCTGTGTCACCCATTGTGGCCAATTTATACATGGAAGAAGTGGAGAAGAAAGCACTCAACACATTCCAGGGAACGGTGCCCACCCACTGGTTTAGGTATGTGGATGACACCTGGGTCAAAATCAAGGCCCAGGAAGTACAGGCCTTCACGGACCATATAAACACTATAGATGCCAACATTAGCTTCACCAGAGAAGACACCAAGGACAACAGACTGGCATTCCTAGACTGTGAAGTCCTCATTGGGACCGGTGGCAAGCTAGAAATAGGGATCTACAGGAAACCCACACACACAGATCAATACCTGATGTTTGACTCCCACCATCCACTGCAGCACAAACTAGGAGTCATCAGGACATTGTCACACAGAGCAGAAACCATCCCCACCTCCATGGATTCCAAAAAGAATGAAAAGCAGCATCTGAGAACAGCTCTGCAGGCCTGTGGATATCCAAATTGGGCCTTCACCAAATCTAAGTCTACCAGACCTAAAACAGCGACAGATAGGGCTGAGACTCAGAGTAAATGGAAGAACCTGGTCATTCCTTACATGGCTGGCGTGTCTGAAAAGATCAAACGGATATTTGGCAAACACCACATACCTGTATATTTCAAACCCACCAACACACTGAGACAGAGGCTTGTACACCCCAAAGATCAAACTCCAAAACACAAGGAAAGCAATGTAGTGTATGCAATCCAGTGCAGTGAGGAGTGCTCTGAACTCTACATTGGAGAAACCAAACAACCTTTGTACAGGAGGATGGCCCAACACAGGAGAAGTAACACCACAGGACCAGAGTCAGCAGTTTATCTTCATCTAAAGGAAAAAGGACACTCATTTGAGGACATTAATGTTCACATTTTAGACAGAGAAGATAGGTGGTTTGAGAGAGGGGTCAAGGAATCCATTCATGCCAACTTGGAAAATCCTTCCTTGAATAGAGGTGGGGGCCTCAGGCATAACCTTTCCCCTATCTTCCTTCCTGCTTTGTCTTCTGTGCCTAGGAAGATTAAGACCATTTCACAAGCTCAACAGCAGCAGGGTAATCTTAACGATCCTCCTTTAGATGATAAAGGGACTTAGAAACAAACATCTCAAAAATAACCATGACCTAGCCCCAGGTGCAAGGTCACACAGCCAGCCTAGAAACATATTTAAGGATTCCCTTACTAACTTTACTCAGACTGAAGAAGCTCCTTGGATAAGGAGTGAAACGTTTCCACTAAGAAAATAGAAATCCAGTTGACATGATTCAAGCCACAGACTGTTCCACCTGGATGACTGAGAACCTTCATAGACCTTTCATACATAGTTAACAAATTATTACAAGTAATTGGTAAAAAGAAAAAAGATAATTATAAGCTATCTTTTAAGTATAGTTTCCTTTTTAAGTCTAAGAAAAATTTGGATATAGAAAATATTTTGTAATGTACAAGATATGACTTGTAAAATCAAAGAGATTCATGAAAATTGTCATTTATTTAACCACAATATTATCAGCATGATCTGCCTTTAGTTATTATTCTCAGAAGAAAGGCCATATTAGTTTAGCTATGGA
This sequence comes from Charina bottae, assembly GCA_023362775.1. Taxonomy (NCBI): domain Eukaryota; kingdom Metazoa; phylum Chordata; class Lepidosauria; order Squamata; family Charinaidae; genus Charina; species Charina bottae. The sequence continues at coordinate 149,867,163 of JALMGJ010000001.1, forward strand.
AGATAAAAAGCATTAATTGAATTGAATCAAATTTAGCATGTGATAAAATAGCCAGGGTCCAAGTCAGATTTGCTTGCAGTTAATTTTACTAACTTTGAACAATTTTAATCTAGGATAATCTAGGAAATTGATTTACATATTGATTTAGGTGGCAAGAAATCTCTAAATTAACAGAGGACTTATTTTCTGCTACTACAGTATTGACTACCAATATGAAATTATGGTGCCAGCATTGTAAAGATACTGAAATAAATGGTATGTGATTTTTTATTCTGTTTTTCCTCTCTTGTGCCTCTCCACCTTTAGGCAGCAGCTGGAACTTCTCATTTAGGCCAGATTAGCATTCCTATGGCACTCTCTGAAACTGAATGTTTGTTTCTATGGCAACAGCTTTCCCCAATACTAAAGAAAAAAAAATTACATCATGAAGTTGCATCCAGCCTTTCTTCTCTCTCTACTGTTCCCCTAAGATTTCAGATTAACCTTTTAACTAAAAAGAAAACTAGATGTTACACAGACCCATAGCTGTACAACATATTTCTACTAGCTGTCCATTGGCAAATGGCTAAAGCGCCCTACTAAGTACCAGTAATGATGCAAAAACCTCTGAAGAACAGCACGTAAACTATCTGCTCTATTTACGTCAGTCATCTGAGCCTGCTTGAATACCAAATTACCCAGGTGAGGATTCATTTTATGGTGTACATGTAAAAATAGATTCAATTCAAAATAATTTATCAGTTATATAGATGCTGTGTAGATATTACTGAAATCTTAAATAGTGGAGTACTAAACATTTGGCTGTCTCTTTCAAGGGGATACTTGCAATATTGATTTAATATAGAATTTATCTAAACATAAAAAATAAAAATTTCTACACATTTGCCAAATAATTTTCATTGCAACGAAATGCCATTAATTATCCAACTTGGATAATATATATTTTAAGCAGAAACAGACTAATTCTGTTTTTCAGTTTTTTAAAAAAAACAATGGGATTCTATTTGACATTATCAAACACAATTCACATAGTTCTAAAGAATTAAGTGTCTAGTTCCTTATAGCCCTTCAAAAAAGGCATGTGAAGAATTATCCAGAGCAGGAGAAGGCAATGTAGTGCTGTACAGATATTTGAACTATAATTTCTCAGAAACCATAGCCAGCATGGTCAATTCTTAGGAAACTATACTCCAAAATAACTGGATGCAATCAAATTGTTTAACTGTGATCAGCAGGGGAAAAAATCAGTAAGTCTTCTCAGTATAGAAGCAAAAGACACTTCAAACCTAAATCACACTTATTCAATTATCGTCTTGGCTGAATAAGCATAACTGCTTACAGAAGGCTCTAGACCAGGGGTACCGAACCTTTTTGGCACCAGGGACTGGTCGTGGAAGACAATTTTTCCACAGACGGGGGGGGGGGGTTTGCAGGTGGGAGCCAATCGCACGGACTACCACCGCTTACCTGCTGTGCGGCCCACTTCCTAACAGGCCGCGGCCCACTAGTGGCCCGCAGCCCACTGGTTGGGGACCCCTGCTCTAGACTATTTTAATGATTACAGTGTAAATTTTTCTGCACTTGTTTCTAACCCAATAAATGGACTTCTGGTCGTGAACGAACCAAACCATCTCTTCAGTCAGCACACTAATAAAGCTAAATTTCTCTCATATTTGTCATTTTTAAAAAATAAGTTTGAAGACCAGGGTTTCAGCACTGAAATTCTCGTAGTTCCAAAAAGAACAGAGAAAGAAATCTTCCTTCACCTATATATAGTTATTTTAGGATGATGCTGGTGGGATGTGGGTGGCTTTGTTAAAGTTGATACTACATTAGAGAGAATTTCCAGGAAGCAGTAATCCAATCACTTGGAGCACCACTCCCAGAAGTAATTTTTTTAAAAACCTGGCCCAAGTCAGTTATCAATCTACCCCAAAGAGCAATTACTGTTACCATAGTTCTTAAAGTAAAACAAAGTAACCTTCTCAGAATAATCCAACAAATTCTTTCTGACAATGTAAGACCAATGTCAACAGAACAGGCAGAATTATTTCCACTGCCCTCCAGATTCAGTGAATTGGAAAGGTTCATTTAGGCCATTTACTTCTGTACAGCAGGAATCCAAATGAATGCATCCCCAAAAGATGACTGCCTATCTACCTTTGAACATATTATAATTGTGGTTCCCTTCATTTAACAAGTATAACAGGAGTAGGAATAAATTTAACAGATTACTATTTCTCTTTCTGTATAAGTTTGGCCATTTGAATAAATTACAATATAGTAAATTTACATTGTGAAATTTAGAAGGTTGCCCAATGTAATAAAAGACTCTGGGAGGCATACAACATTAAAAACAGCCAGAACAATAAAACAAGGGGAAGAATTATGTGCTTCTGTATTTACAAGACGAAATAAAGAGCCCTATATTTATTTCTTGGGACACTCCTAAATATTTTATAATTTCATAAGAAAGGGACTTTCAGCCATTTGATGTCAGCTTCAGTTAGGAGTGGCTTTTCTGAGTCATCAGTTTAGTTTCATTCAACTTGTTTTGCACTGAGTAGAACTTTCAGAGTGTGCAACAAGATCAATCTATTTTGCAAGCCTCAGACATAATTATCTTTCCCTTATATATCATTTTTTCTGCCCCAGAGAAAAGAACTTTGCTCTCTAGTAGCACAAGCAAGTCAACATCCAAAACATTTCTTCTGAGATCAGGCAACAAATCCTTTGGAAAGATCTGTAGATCAGCCACAGAAAACTACTGCCACTGTTTGTTGACAAGGTGGTATCAGAATGTACCATAACCTTCCTTTCACAGCTGTTCTGCTATTTCAAAGATTGAAGTAACTAAGCGAGAAGTCATACCCTCTTAAACCCAATACTCAGAGTGGGGACAAGCAGCCTGCCAAAATGCTAGATTAGTTCTAAAAAGGTCTGAAATTTCTCTAGGTAGGCACAAAATCAATGACTGCAGTGACACAAAGCAAAAAAGTGATAAAGTCTCACTGCCTTAAGAGCAAATTACACTAACTTATTCCTCCTCCTCTCCTACCACTTTTGCAAGTATATATTTGCAAAATAAAAACTCCTGTGGCTATCAATGCAAACCATTTGTATGGCCTGAATTTCTTGGATACCCCTATAGCAACATGTCGTCTAAGGATCTTGCAGACAGCATACAGACATTTCCCTAATCCAGGACTAATACAAGTTACGAGGCTTCTGTTATGTTGGACAGAAGAACATACTACTGAAACAGGTTTAACTTCACACATCTGAAAAAACAAGATAGTTAGGAGTCTGCTTTATATACTTGGAAAAGCTATATATGGAGACTCAAGTAGCACTGTATACAAGATAGAAGTTAGGAAGGCTAGTCAAAAAAATGGCAGCAAATAGCTGCAGACAAAAACTACCAGTCTAAATAGCTTTAATCTGTTATATATTTTGACTGAATTAGATATAAAAGTTGTCATATCCATAAATCAGAGGACATGAATGGATTTTACTTTTCCCTTTTTGCCAGCAAGATGTCTCTATCAAGTTCTTCCTTTGAAACTGCAGGAGCCAAGGGGAGAATTCAGGCTATAAGCATAGGAATAAGGGTCCACAAAAATCATTCAAACAAGAAAAGAACAGCAAGTCTAAAATGGGATATAAATATTGGCTGTTTAGTTTCAGCCTGGAAATGATCTTCCTCCTCCACTTTTTCCCTTTACCTCCCTTCTCCTGGCAGGGCCTGTTGCTCTTACTGATATCAGCCACCTTGACAGATTTCTGAAAATCAGAATAAAAATATAGTCAGTTAATGAATAAAGCATAGCAAGGCACTGGATCTCTTCTATTCACTCCAGTATGATTGATTTAAATGTGTGAGAAGGCACAGCTTCAAGGTGTTGCCTGATGTATTACTGCAGGACCCTCCTAAATTTCTGCAAGGAACCAGTCATGCAAGTTTAAAAAATATGGATATTTTTTTATACCCTATATTTTGAAAAAGCCTTCAGGGCCACACAGAATCTCAACTACCACATCCAAAGCAAGTATCAAGAAAGCAATGTTATAAACTGGAAAAAAAATCTCACTGTAAGTAATGCATCTCAGATACTGCCCTATCTATAGGATAGCTGAAGTAGCAACATATTAATCCACTGTAATGTCAAGCAGAATAAATCTTGGACCTACTAATGAATCTTTAAATACTTCATATAGACTTCAGAGCTTTTTAGTTTTTGGCTGATCTTAGAGGACAAGACAAAAATTGTAGCTGGCAACTGCCCCTGTCCTATCAAACAGGCACAGTCATAGAAGTCTCTGCACTGCCCTTTTGTGCAGGAATGTAACAATGTGTCAGGATGCCATCCTGCCTTAGATAGATGGGATTTGTAGCAACTAGTTAGTGATTCTGCCTTAGATAGATTTGTAGTAACTAGGTAGTGCGAAGCCTGTAGTAATTAGCTAGAGTGCTTGCCAGACAGTAGAGCAACGTTAGAGATAAGAATGGCATGCAGGCGTTAAGGGGGGGGGGGGAAGAGAGGAACCAGGCTCCAAGGCCATCCATCTGGAAACATCAAAGGCTGGCAGTGTAAGGTTATGGGAAGTGATTCGGGAGGGGAGGGGTGGACGAGGGGTGCTTGAGAGTCTGGCAGGTTTTAAAATATGTTTGCGCGGGAAAATGTTTAGTCTGCTCTTTGCATCGATTCTATTCACTTGTATAAATAAAAGAACTTTTTCTTATCCTATCATGGCTTGTGCTAAAAGTTAATATCAAAGGAGTGAGTCATTACACAATGCCAATGAGAACCAGTTTGGTGCAATGGTTGAAGGCACCAAGCTAGAAACTGAGAGACAGTGAGTTCTAGTCTGCCTTAAGGCACAAAGCCAGCTGGGTGACGTTGGGCCAATCGTTCTCTCTCAGCCCTAAGAAGAAGGCAATGGCAAACTACTTCTTAAAATGTTGCCAAGATAACTGCATGGACTGGCTCAGCATTCGCCAGGAGTCAAGATTGACTCAAAGGAACAAAACACAGCACCAAAAACAACAAAACAAGGCTGTTACTTGTTCCTGTACAGTGATAGCCAGTGGAGCCAGCCATGAATACCAAGGTATAGTGATAGCATTATCATCTTCACAGGGAAATGTGGCATAGAGGACTGGCTTCCGTATGTTCTGTGCAGGGATGCTAAATGACACTCTGCAATAGGAGCTATAAAAACCTGCACTACTCTTTTTCTCATGCTGTTTTGATCCAAGCTTGCAAATAAGGCACAAATAAAGTTACTTGCCTCCAAATATAGTTTTTGCTTGAGAAGAGACAATAACCAGCTAGTTTTGCATTTCAGTTAGGTAGTTTACACAAAAATTATAATATATATAAAATTTACGTATTTTTAAAATGTAAACTTTACACAAATTAAAGAACTACAATTAAGCAAGTCAAGAAATTCAGCAGCTAGCAAATGTTTGTATCATCTTTCCACCCTTGCCTTGCCTCTTGTAAATTTAAGTACTGTAAGATCTCTAGCCACCAAAAGTTTCTAACTCTTATAGAAGGCCTTATCAAATGCAATATATTCTTCATTTATTAGCTACAAGCAACAAAGGGCTTAATTATGCAGAAGTATGGAGATTCTTGGGGAATTAATTTGGCACAATCCAATCAATGTTTCCTAAATTAATAATTGGTTTGGAAAGTTCATAAACGTTACCTTTCAAAACATTACCTTTACTATAAAAACTTACAAATAAAAACATATCTAAGTTCATAGAAATAGTGTATTTTACATTAACTGTACAAAAATGCATGTATTGCAAAAATATTGTTCCAAATTAATACAAATTACCATTTTTTTTAAATGCAAGGGATGCAGAAATTAGAAATAGTAAGCTTGTGAATCTATTTCCAAACTAAAAATCAACTGAAAATTGAGTAATTATTTATACTGATACCAGCACCATGAATTGAGATTTCAAACCTGACATAAAGTTTTTGTTTTTTGTTTATATGTTTAAATATATATGTTTTTCGCTTTTAAGATCAGCAATAGCTATTATGTTCTTAGAGTAACCATACAAACATCTATGGGAAATCACAAGCATGTAATGAATGCAACAGTATCATCAAGCTCATTTTCTCAACAAGTGTTATTTAGAGATACACTTCCTCCAGTTAAGAAGGTAATACATAATTATTATTAGCAGGAATTCATAGCTTTTTCTTCCATGGATTAATCTAATCCTCTTTTAAGATCATCCACATAAATGGCAATATTTCATATTGTGGCAACATATTTTGTAACTTATTTATGCATTGTATTTTACAACTACTATAAACTGCTTTAGGACTGTTTAAAGGATTCGAAACACAATCAATAGCTCACAAATGGTATTCAGACCCTTACAAAAGAGTACAGGTAGTCCTCACTTAACAACTCTTGTGACCAGCAACTCCACCGCTAAGTAAAGCAGAAATCACGAGACCAAATCACATGACGGTGACTGTGCTTTCCAGTTGGAAAGAGACAAGACTACTCAGTTTCACACTTTTGGCTTTTGTTTGCCTCTTAACCACTCCCCCACTTTTTGGAATGCTCGAGTGCCTGCTTACTGTCTTGTACACATCTAAAGCAATGTGTTCACACTGCAGCCTGGGGCTGGTAGCTGCGGGTATGCTATGCAAACAGCCTACTCTCTTGAAATCTCTTTTTCTCCGATCTCTCCACTGGGGGAGGCAGAAAAAAAGCAAGCAATTTCCGTAGGCAATCTCTCGTTTGCCTGACCCTTTTCCACTGCTGGCGTGACTGCATTGCTTTTGGTGTGTAGAAGAGCAAACAGCTTACTCTCTTGAAATCTCTTCCTCTCCAATCTCTCCATTCTGCGGGGAGAGGGGGAGGGTCAGGCAAAGGAGAGATTCCCTACAGAAATTGCTTGGTTCTTTTTGTCCCCCCCTCCCCACAAAGCGGAGAGATTGGAAAGAAAGAGATTTCAACAGAGTAAGCTGTTTGCATAGCACGCCTGCAGCTCCCAGCCAAGATACCAGCACGATTGCATTGCTTTTGATGTGTAGAAGAGCAAACAGTTTACTCTCTTGCAATCCCTTCCTCTCCAATCTCTCTGCTCTGCAAGGGGGAAAGAAAAAAGCACATGTCAGGCACAGGACAACATGTACTGACTGTAATGGTGATCACATGACTGAGGGACATTGAGAAAGTCATAAATGAGCTGTAAAGTTATTTTTTCAGCAGTCATAACTTTGGTCGCTGAACAAATGGTCAGTAAGTGAGGATTATCTATAATCAAGGGAAGAAAAAAAGACTTCTTGGAACAGGGGAGGACAGAATGGGTGTAAGTGCCCCTGTAAGAGTAGTCATGGTAATTGATGACTATTATTTGTTTACTTAAATTATTTCCCAGAGGTTTTTAAGTGGAGTTGATGTGCCTCATCAGTTGGGCCCTTTTACAAACCAACTCTATCTTTAGGGTTCCCCCTAAAATTTATTTCCATAAAGCAGTCTTAAATAAAGGAATGAAGCAATGAGCTCTGATATTTTAAAAATATTTATGCATAGCAAGTTGTAATCCCAAGATTCTTTCTTGTTGTTCAGAAGTAGTCTGGTCATGACTGGGGTTTTTCCCCCCACATACAGGTAGCCCACAAATCTGCTTACTATGAAGTCCTCTCTGGAGAGTGTGGTAAGCCAAGCATCCATCTACTTCCCTTCTTTCCACTCAACTGAGCTGCATCCTCCTTGCAGCCAATTCTCTTGCAATCCAAAGCAAGCTTTTGTTTTAGCCACTGTAGTTTGTAACTCACTGGTTCAAGCAGTCTTTCTCAACCTTTTTACTCTGGAGGAACCCTTAATTTTTTTTCAGATCTCAGGGAACCCCTGCATAAAAATCTTTAAAAACCCTGAAAAGTTCACAATATATCTCACTTCTAAACCTACACAATCCACATTTACAATGTTTACAACAACAGCAAAGCAGCAGGTTGGCAGCTGAGTCCTGGCACATAAAAATTCCCATCACTGGAAGTGCTAGCATTGTGCAGCATGAAAAATTAAAAGTTTTTTTTTTTTTAATAATCTCTCATGGAACCCTACAGTTCTGCAGCTGAGAAAGGCTGGACTAGAGTATTGGACATATACAACCAACAGAAACACTTAACCTGAGCATCTGTCAGTATATTCCACCTAGCAGGGTCTCGGAAGCGTGCCTTCTCTGCAGTTGCTCCCGCCCTCTGGAACATCCTTCCCCCAGAGGTGAGACAGGCCCCCTCACTCCTGGACTTCAGAAAAAAACTGAAAACCTGGTTTTGCCTCCAAGCCTGGGATGGGAGGGGAAATAGTCATTCTTGGGGGTGGCTAGCACCCTAGCACGGATGGAGAGCAGCCCTTAACGCTCAGAATTTGAGAAGAACTGTAGTCATCTTGATTTTATTCCATATTATTCTATTTATATTGTTTAAGAATTTTAATGATATTTTATATTTTGTGTATTTGTTTTAGGACCGGTTTGTATTTTCATGTTGGTTTGGTTGTGAACCGCCCAGAGTTCTCCTTGCGGAGAAGATGGGTGGTAATATAAATCCAATCAATCAATCAATCAATCAATTAATCAATCAATATTGCACACACCTCCTAGTTGGTACTATGCAGACAACAGCATATTGGCTTGCAAGATAGTCTCTAGTTTAGAGATCTTAGTTAATACAGAATATTGTAAGCATGCTGAAAGTATAACTGAACTCAAGTTGTACTAGTGGCATACTGGCCACAATTAGCAAAGGATACAAATGATCAGATTTTTTGACGATGAGACAAATCATTGTTAGTGTCAAGAGCAAACTGTGGAAAAAAATGGGCACTGAAGAAAAGGAAACAAGAGAAAGAAACTAGAGTGAAAGTAGGGCTGCAGGGAGAGAAAGCACAAGTCCTTAATCCTGCTGTTCAGTTTTTTGTGGAATAATATTTTGTTGGAGAAGACTAAACCTAATAGAAGTTGAGTAGTCCTGTCTTTCCTTTTCTCTGTTAGCGTTTTACAGTTGATATATTTATTATTTTCCCTTTAGTTTCAACATTTCTAAAGCAGTTCTAGTTAGCATCCTTGGAACAAGGAGTATGACAGTATCAAAGACCCAAGCAGTTCTATCTGACAGGAAAAATTGAAGGAATCATTGCAAGTTTACTTAAGATTTTAAAAAATAAGTATTAAAATACTGGCAGAAAGCTAGCGGTCCATTTTGAGGAATGTTTGTTGAAATTAACTGAAAACAGCTGTTTATAATATTAGACTTCTGCCCAATTTGTTATAAGGAAGTGAGGTTTGCTTATGCCAGGAGAAACAAAAGTTGAATGCAGTAGGAAATGGGTTACTTAAGAATTGTGTTGGTAAATAGGAGATAAGGGGCACACATGAATGAGTAATGAATTAATATGGATTTAATGTAAAAGTGAGTGATCAGTAGAAAGAACTACATTCAGATACTTCAATCATGTAGACAGAAGAACACCAAGAAAGACATGGCTGGATGAAGTGTGGAGTCCTTGGTGCTCTCTGAGCCTTGTTTTCTTGCAGACGTTTCATTGCCAGGCTAGGCAACATCTTCAGTGCGAAAAGGGAGTGGGACTTGCTCTCTGTTTATATACCATGGCTTGTCCTGCTTGTGTTGGTGGAGGTGTTGTTCTCTCCTTAGTAGTTCCTTGATTGAGCTGTTGTTTGCTACTTGGTTGACTGACTGAGTTAATAGTTCCTTGATTAGGGTATATTGTGCTGTTTGATTGTTCCTCTGGTGTTAATCTTTGCCTATCTGGGTGACGATTGCTGGCGAGGTGTTCTAGTCTTCTGGCTTTTCTATTGTCTCTTATGAATGGTATGTAAATGTTGTTTACCTCTATGTGTCCGTTGATGGCTGCTTTGTCTGAGTGCCAAGCTTCCAGGAATTCTCTAGCGTTTTTGGACTGGGCTTGGTTTAAGATGCTCACAGTTTCCCAGTTGAAAGTATGGTTAAGTCTGTCCATGTGTTGTGAGATTAAGGAGTTTTCATCGTGTCTTCCGACTGCTAGTTGGTGTTCGTGGATGCGTTCTGCTAGTCTTCTGCCGGTCTGTCCTACATAGTGGCTGCTACAGTCCTTACACTGTATGTTGTAGATAACTCCTGTTTTTTCTTCTTGGGCTACTGGGTCTTTTGGGTTACTTACAATGTTCTGAAGGGTTTTGGTTGGTTTGTGTGCTATGGTGATGCCGTGTGGCTGTAACACTCTATTAGTAGTTTCTGAGATGTTTCTGATGTATGGCAGTGTAATCCTTTTCTTAGCTTCTGTTGGTTTTGCTGTGGTGGGTTGAGTGGTCAGGCGCTTTTTGATAGAGTTGCGTGGGTATCCATTTTGCTGGAAGATGCTATATAAGTGGTCTGTTTCCTTTTTCTGGTGTTCTGGGTTGCTGCAGTGTGTTTGTGCTCGTCTGAACAGTGTTCTTACACAGCTCCTCTTGTGTGAGGTAGGGTTATTGCTTTGGTAGTGGAGCACTTGGTTAGTGTGGGTAGATTTCCGGTAGACTTGTGTTTCTAGAATGCCATCATTTCCTCTACTGATGAGGATGTCAGTGTGTATGAAGTGTGCAAGATTCTCAGAAAGAGAAAGGGTAAGAAGATTAAAGAAAACCCAATCTGATGTATGTACAGTATGTGGTGGAAGCAAGGATGGGTTGCAAGAGCTATCATTATAACATAGGCTAGATTTTGTTAGATTTCCTTTTTTCTTACTGTCTGCTTCTAATTTCTTTTCCTTAGATTGTTTCAATGGTCCTAGTTTGAGTTATCAGAACATCCAGCAGGAAGAAAACAGTCTAACTGATCAGCTCTTAGCTTATTAATGCCAAAATACTCTTATTAAGGGATTTAGAATTCATCATCTTGTCTGAACTAAAAATGAATAACTTTCCTTATTAAAATGGGAAAAGAATAAAGAAAGTTAGTTATTTTCCTCCTTTTGTAATGCTTTTTTAATTTTTTATATGCAACCCAGAGTCACAAACTGTGAAGAGGCAGCCTTATAAATCTTTTAAACAAATAAGCAGTTAATTTCTTCTAAAAGTATTTCCCATGGCAGATAAAAAATTCCAAGTGTGAGCTAGAGTTAGTTTAATTTATGTTTAGAACTATGCCAACACCATTTTTTATTCAGCTTAGGAAAGTCCAACAACAATTCAGGAATACAAAAGCAAACAAGCTGTATTGGATCTTGATATATTTTAAGAAACTCAGCTGCCTTTCCAAACATCATTATTCAAACCAGTTTAAATATGGCAGCAATAAAATCACCACTTTTTAAAACCAATGCAAATCACAGAATGATCCATAAATTACTAAATATTTATTTCAATGAGAGATTTAAGCATGTTGTTCTTGATTTGGTTATTTTTACAGTGTTTTTATTCTGTTTTTAATTGTTTGCCACCCAGAGTCATGCATGAGAGTTGGGTGGCCATATAAATTAAATAAATAAGCTTAAATAGTGTGATATTGAATTCAAAGGAAGCTATACATGTTTGTGGTCCATAGCACGTCTGCTTAAAAATATATCCCACTGATTTCAATTTAACTTATTTCTAGGTACGTATAGGATTGCCTATACTACACTTACTATAATGTCTTAGTAACATAATTTGGGAAAGGACTATATTTTTTTAATCTCAAAACTATTATCTTGGAAGCAGCATTGAATACACATAGCAAGGGATCACAAGAAACTTTGATCTGAGTATTAAGAACATGGCTGAAGTCCATTACTTGCTTACATTCTTGATTGATTGGTATGGAACAAATAATCTGCATTGGTATTTTCAAATCATCTGTTTTTAAGAGTTTTCAGATTTCAACAAAATGCTGTTTAATTAGTAAGCCTTTAACTATTAAACTTAACCCAATATTTTTGGATAAAGAATGAACATTAATATTGCTTTATCCTTTCACTTCAGACAACAGCAATTCACCAGATAATTAACTGACTAATTAGTTTAAAGAAAACAAACATCAACAGACAATATGTTATCTAAAAATATATCCTTTAGATGTTTTTCGGGAATGTTTAATTAAAAAGACAATATCTTGTTATCCTCACTTGCATTTACATTTAACTGAGATCAGGTGAAAATAGCATCCTTTGTGAAGAGAAAGGGACAAAGCTAAGCCTTTTGCCTACCACAAATAAGCCCATCCTTACATGTTCCTTTTATAATAAAATATAGCTACTTTTCACCTGAGTATTTTAAATCTAACTCTTTACCTGTGGTATAGTCCTAAATAATGCTATCAAGTACTATACAAAGAAAAGGATTTTAAGTCAACAAAATACTTTAAATCCAACCCTGTACTAGAACCTGATACTTTTTGAAAATTTGGCTTAAAACAGCAAGGATTATACTGTATCTATTGCTCTTATTGTAAGAAAAAGTAAAATGAGAAATCATTAATGTATAATTAAAAACTCATTTACTACAGTTATGTCAATGCAGGCATATATTACAGAAAGAGTAAACTGTTTCAACTTTCATGAGTCTTGACACAATTGTGGATGGGGGATTATCTTGAAGCTTTTGCAGTTATATTACTAGGATACAATTAGAGGGGCAAAGCAGATGTTCTCTGAGGTTTCTTCACAAATGACTTTATTAAGCCAACTTTTCTTAATGTTACTGACCATCACATTAACTCACAACAGAACAATTACAAAAATGTGTTGCTGTATGCATTGTGGCCCATACTGTCATAATTCCTTTTGCAAAAACCAGGTGAGGACTAATAGCTTTACAAGGCCAATCTGCCAAACATGGGACTTCCAGTAGGTCACAGAAAGGGGTAAGGCAGGATTAAGGGCAGGACACACCGAAATAGATTGTGGGCAAGGCAGCAATAGAAATAGCTGCATCCAGGAATCCTGAGATACAGAAACTAACTTGGTCCTAGCTTTCGTGCCAGACACCCAGGGAAGCAGCCTAAAACGCGAGTCCCACATACCTGGCAAGAACTGCAGGATTAACACTTGGGAGTATAAAGGGAACTACTAGTAAACATTCAAGGAAAAAGATCAGGACGTGAAAGTGCCCCAACAATTCCTACTCAGGCACGGACAGCAAGAGCGGGCGAGCAAAACACAAACACAAACAGGCAGGAAGAAAAAGCAGGGGGGAAGGGCGGGGCTGGGGGAGAGAGTGCAGGAGGCAACCAGCCAGACACCGACGAAAGTTCGCGCGCACAGCACCCGGGGGGGTAGGAAAAGGAGCGCCGGGGGGGGGGGGAGAAGAGAAGCGGCAACCTGTGGCCCCCCAAACTGGAAGTAGACCTCACGGACCACAGGGTTCCCAAAGGCGGGCGAACGTCTGGCGCTCACGGGGGACCCTAGAGACGGCCTCTGTCGAGGCACCTGTCGGGCAGCAGCAGGACCAAAGAGGAGAACCGGGGCCTCACCTTCACGCTCCCACGGTCAGCAACGCCGGACGGGGCATAGCCAGGTGCGGGGCGAGGGCGGAAGGCGCGCAGCTCCCGCTCCACTCCGGAGCCCTCCCAATAAGAGGCGTGGCGGGCGGCGAAGGAGAAGCTCCCCGGTTTTGCCCTACACGCGCGCCGCCGGAGAGCGAGACCCAGCGAAGCACCGCAACTTCGGCCGCCTCCCGTGCCAGATCCCGGCCACAAAACCGCCGTCCCACTAGCCCCCACCCCACGCGCATGTGCACAGCAGCTTCACCCGCCCTCCGAGGCTCGAGCCCCGCCTCGCAAGGGCACGAGGCGTGGTTGGGAAGGAGCGCCTGCTCCGAGCCGCGGAGCTTTGCGTGACGTCGCGGCGGCCCAGCACGAACTTGCCCCGCCTCGGCGTCTCTCCCGCCTTCTTTGATTGACCGACGTCCTGCTTTGCTCGGTTTCTAGGTGTCTTAAGCAGCTGTCCCATCGGTAGAAACTGGGGCGGTGACATTTGTCATAGTTGCATTTCCGTGGTGTTGGCAGCCTCCAGACCAGTTATACTTCTCATGCTTTTAAGTGGGCATGCACAGAGGGGCTTTTGAACGTTGCTCTTTTTAATATTCAGCCTTTTAATTAGTGAAATGGTTTAATCAATCTTCGCCTTTCCGAAAGAAGCCCCTTGGGGGATAATAGGGAAAATTTAAGCTTAGACTACGGTGACCATATTTTCTTGGAAAAAATAAAGGACAAACCTGGAAAAGGGGCAAATCTGAAAGGTTCAGAAGGATAACATTTTTAATTACGTTTATAACTTTGCTTTACAAAGGAAAATTCAAGAGCAAAACCAAGAAAAACTTTACAAAAACGCATATTCTAATAAAAATATCTAAAAAGCATAAATGCATTGAGGTTCTAAGAATTAAAAAGCATTTCTGCAATCAGACTGTGCATTAAGTGGTACCATTTGTTGAGGAAAAGTTAAATGACCAAAATAAAGGACAAAAGTGAGTTTCTGAAAAATAAATCTAAAGGACAGCTTTCTGAAGTAAAGGACTGTCCTTAATAATAAAAGACGTATGGTCACTGTGGCTTAAACTCATAAGAACTGTCACAATTAGGAGGGATAATATTTTTAATATTTTTCTTTTTCATTCTCTCCAGCCATGCGCTTCTACTAAAATAGCCCCAAGAATATGTGCCATCTGTGAATGTGGCAGTGGACAAAATGTGTTGTCCTTCCATTCTTGCTCACACACATTTCTTCCTTCCTTTCAACACATTATTCTTCCAGTGAGCTAATGAAGAACGATCAGCCTATAACACTCCTACTACTGTATATGATGTAATAATTCACTTATTGCAGAACTTTTCATGACACATTATTATCTGTATTTTTTAGAATACAATCTGGAAAATGCCAACAGCAAAAACAATTCCTGTTTCACGCATGATTCTGCCTATTGCCTCATTGAAGAATATTGTTGGTATTATGTTCAGGATTTATTTTTTAATGGTGTGAATTTCATGAAATGACAATATGTTGTGTATTAAATCAAGAATTACAAAACATGACTTAAATGTTCAATATCTACCTTACGTTGCTTTAGTATTTTGAGTAAAAAAGACAAAAATCTCCAAAAAGAAAATATCAAAAGACAAAACATTTGATATTGTTCCTCTCTGAAGGAAAAAGAGATAGAAATTGTTATTTTTCTTCTATATTTTAAATAAATGAAATAACATTTAAACAGATAAAAAACCTAGATTCTAGTATGGAAATTGCTAGCTCAGGGAAAAAAATCCTGCCAGAACTGTTATATTGCTTCTTAAGAATTTATTCCAGGCTTCTTCAGTTTGTTCTTGGATAATTTACAAACACACAGTTGATAATTCCTAAAATAAAGCAGATGTTGACCCAAGATGCCCATGATAAATTAAACCATTATCGACAGCCAGTGTTCTCAGTGTATAATGATGGTGAATAATGCCAGTGCTAGGGCAGATTTCACAGCAGCCCTTTCCTCAGCTTCCAATTCTCTCTTTTCAAAAGGCTTGTTTAGGGCTGGGTGTAGTGAGTTTGAACTTTCCCACAGTGCAGGTTGATGCAGTCTTGAAGGTTAATAAAAGAACTCTAAGGAGCTAACAACAATCTTGCAGAGTAGAAGCGTGAACTAGCAGGGAAATTGCACTTTAACTTTAATTGCGTTCAGAAATAAATTCAGTCTTCACACATTAGTTAGATGAAAAAAATAGAGCTTTTATTCAGTAGATCTGGATACAAGAAGATTCATAGTCGATCTGTGTGCAAGTGAGATGGAATGGACGAGAACTGCATTGTGCAGCCCTCCTGCTTGCAGGTGTGCCCAAAGCGTAATAGAGAATGATAATCCCCCAAACCCAAGAAGGAGGAAGAGGAAATCAGGTGACTCAGGTAACATCCCACAAGCATAATAGAGATGCGTTTACTAGAAAGACCCCCTATTATGCTTATGAGACAATGCTGAGTTGACTCCTGATAATCCCAAACACCCCTTCTCAAGTTAGCATGTCTCAGAGTCCACAAGGTTCAACTTCTTCCACAGTTCTTGGTAACTGCTCCTCGGCAACGGCTTCGTGAGAATGTCCGCAGTCATGTTCCTTGTGGGACAATAGTCTAGTCTGACTATTCCCTGCTCTTGCAAGTTTCTTACTGCATGATACTTAACATCAATGTGTTTAGTTCTCCCATTAATCCTTTCTGACTGTGAGAGCCTAATACAACTTTGGTTGTCTTCGTAGACCTGAATAGGGGTAGATTCCTCTATCCCCATGTCTTCAAACAGTAGCTTGAGCCATGAAACCTCTTTGTTGTTCAATGTTGAGACACTCAGTAAATTGGCTTCTAAGTCCAGTACATAAAAGACATCTGTTGCCATAAGATCTTTGTGTTCACTTCCATTGAAGCATCGCAATGGCACACTTCCTTTTCCTTGAATGAAAATTGAATTGCCATCTGCCATGGACAGTATCAAAAGGCTAAAAGATATGATGCCGGAAGATGAGCCCCTCAGGTCGGAAGGTGTCCAATATGCTACTGGGGAAGAGCGGAGGGCAATTCCGAGTAGCTCCAGAAAGAGTGAAGTGGCTGGACCAAAGCTGAAAGGACGCTCACTTGTGGATGTGTCTGGAAGTGGAAGGAAAGTCTGATGCTGTAACAGGAAGGCCTGGCGTGCTATGGTCCATGAGGTCACGAAGAGTCGGACACAACTAAATGACTGAACAACAACAACAAAATGTTATGCTTCCTTCTGGTTTTTCACTTAGCTCACAAAAGTCACTTTTATTCCCACATAGATGCCTGCTGGCCCCCGAATTGATTACCCATCATCTGGAGGCATTTATTGGTGTCAGCTTTAAGAACAGTATCAGCTTTATAAACAGTGTGTAAAGCTTTTTCACTTTTAAAAGATTTTCCCTTGGAAAAATCCTTCTTGTCCCTGCTTCTGCAAAACTTGGCAAAATGTCCTGGTTTCTTGCAAGCATTACAAACAATGGCCTTTTTGGGCTTTTGATGAGTCACTAATGGCTCTAGCTCATGTTTACCCTTCATTGCTAGGTAACCAATGTCTCTGCTAGGCAATCTATTGTTATGCAAATTATCTTGCCTCCAACATTCCGATCTAATTGCTCCCAGAAGGTGAGAAAAATTCTTCCCTTCTAAATTCAAACCAGCAACGAAAGGAAAAAATCTATTTGGTAACATGCTTAGCAAAAAAGACATCTTAAGTTTTTCATTCATGAGATTCTCAACTGTGCTCAGCTGATCAAAGATTCCCTGTATTTTGATCAGATGGTCGTTTACATTTCCACTGTCTTCCAAATTACATGCATGCAGTTCTCGTAACAAAGAGATCACTTTCTGATCATCAGCTTCTGAATATAGGGTGCATAAATTCTCAATTGTTTCCTTAGCAGTAGAAATATTTTTAATCTCTGCTAATCTGTGATCTGGAAGAGATCTAGCAATGAGAATTTTAGCTCTCTTATCCTTTTTCTTCCATTGTTTATTGGCTTCCTCCCCATCCTCTGGTTTTGGTTCTGGTGAATCCAGAGCATCCAAGCAATCTTCAAAATCTAGCTGCATCCTTAATCTGAATAGCCATGCTGTGTAATTATCTTCAGTCAATTTTGGTACAGGGGGAGCCCACTCCTCTTTCTCCATTGTTTGGAGAGAGGGAATTTTTTTTCTGAACTTAGCTTTTTAAATGTGCAAAGCAGCTTCACTTTTTGTGGCTGTGAGGCCAACTGGTCTTGTACTTGTCTTGTACTGGTCTTGTACTGGGCCCGTAACCCTTGATGGAGTCTTGAAGGTTAATAAAAGAACTCCAAGCAGCTAACAACAATCTTACAGAGTAGAAGCGTGAACCAGCAGGGAACTTGCACTTTAAGCTTAATTGTGTTCAGAAATAAATTCAGTCTTCACACATTAGTTAGATGAAGAAAGATAGACATAGCTTACCTTTATTCAGTAGATCTGGATACAAGAAGATTCATAGTCGATCTGTGTGCAAGCGAGATGGAATGGACGAGAGCTGCATTGTGCAGCCCTCCTGCTTGCAGGTGTGCCCCAAAGCCTAATAGAGAATGAGAATCCCCCAAACCCAAGGAGGAGGAGGAAGAGGAAATTAGGTGACTCAGGTAACATCCCACAAGCACAATAGAGATGCGTTTACTAGAAAGACCCCCTATTATGCTTATGAGACAATGCTGAGTTGACTCCTGATAATCCCAACACAGGTATCATGCCTTTGTTCCTCTTCCAAGGCCATTACTAGGACAGGGAGGATATATGCTAGTTGTGAGGAGATTTCACTTGGAGCATACAGTATATCTCCTCTTCGAGCCTGTTAAATGAGTACATGATAGGGTGGAGGTAGCTATTAGCAGGGTGTTAAATATTTAATATGGGCTATACTTCAGGCATAATCCTATTTATCTTTGCAAGTACATCCATTTGATGACATTGCATTACACCAAGAGGAATGGGAGTACAGCAAATGAGCGATGAGTCTGCTTATGCTTAGATTGCAATTCTAGACGCACTTCATAGGAAGTAAAAGCTAGTGAACTCATTGGTACTTTTTAAAAGTAGTTGAACTCTCAGAACAGGGAGAAGGCTTAATGTCAATCAATCAATACACTTTATTATGGTAATTGATCAATTCAAAAAGAAAAAAAAGGAAAGACAATTTGGAGACAGCAAATAAAAACTGTAACCAAACTAATAATTATAAAACTGATGAGGTCAGAGTACTACGTATTTTACAAATAGGAAGCAAATTTAGACACAAAGAAATAACATCAAACTGGTTGGACAATAATAACTGTGAATAAAATGACTCCAGGTGGCCTGAAAGAAGCCTTAGTGGCACAAAAATAGATCTGCAGGATTTTTTTTTGGCGGGGGGGGGGGGGGATAATTTCAGAATTGTACATGAACCTTAGGTGACATAATCCCAGTGAGGCTTTGTAATAGCAAACGTGGATGGGCTAAATCAGGAGTGGGCCACTCTGATGCTTAGATGGTACTCAATATGCTGAGAGGACTCAGGATTTCATTTCATGGGATAATGGTGAAAAATAGGTGGAGCCATGCCACAAATGGGTCTGAATTTTTCCTAGGTTCAGGTAGAATTTTGGGTTTTGCAGAACTCCCCCCTCCCCAGAAAAACTTAAGAAAGCCTTGGCCTGAGCATGACTCCCAGTTCAGTTTTCTTGGCAACAATATGGAAGTGGTTTGCTATTATTTTCTTCTGGCTTTTTTTAAGCTTCCCAGTCTAATCTACAGTCTCTCTCTCCTCCTAGGCTTGACCCTGTCTAACTTTCAAGATTGGACAAGATCAGCCAAGTACTGCTATCTGTGCCATTTTGGGGAGGGGATACTTGTAAGGAAAACTCTGGAGGATGTGAAAAAACGGGATGACAAAGAAGGGATAAATGGGGCACATGCATCCCTGGGCTTCCAGTTACACACTGTTGAATTAAACGGAGTCAGGAAAATGCTTGGTCAGTAACCTGAGGGCCAAGGCTTTGTAGTTTCTGACATTTAGAAAAAAACAAGGCCATTTCCTCTTTCTCACTAAATGCTTCTGTCAGATCGAGATGAAATTGGTTCTTAGTACTTTGGCAGCAAAAGGAGATGCAGCAGGGGAAGTCCATATTTTCATTCCAGACCTCTGGGGTTCCAACTGCTGGCACTCCGTGTTTCAACTGCTGCTGCTATTACTCAGTATCTTTCTTCAGTGTTTCTTAATGGAAGCAAATCTATGTCTTCTGCTTGTTTTCATTGATGCTGTTCTTATATACTTGCAAATAAAGCCATTTTTTTAAACGTCTACGGTGATCTTTTCTTCAAAGGACACCCAGAGAAGTTGAGAAAGCATAACAATATAGACTAGGTAAGGGCTCATGAAATTCCATGAGAAGTGTAGGAGTAGTTTTGGAAAAAGATAGGATCTATGGTAGAGGTGGAAAGTCAGTAGTTAAGCCATAATGTGGTTTGCCTATTTATGGTTTCATGTGTTCTATGAAACCAACCAAATATGGCTTATTCAATAAACCAGAGCTTTCCAAACTGTGTGTCGGGACACGTTAGTGTGTCGGCTGCAGTGTCTGGGTGTGTCGTGGCTGCTGCTGTCTCCGAGCCCTGCCAGGATTCCACGCAGGTCCTAGTGCCTGCCGTGTGCCTGGCTGCCTCCAAACCGGCTGTGATTCCACGCAGGTCCTAGTGCCTGCCTTGTGCCTTGCTGCCTCCAAACCGGCTGTGATTCCACGCAGGTCCTAGTGCCTGCCTTGTGCCCTGCTGTGTGTCGCGAAATGATGCCCTGCTGTAAGAGTGTGTCGCGAAATGATGCATGTCTAAAAAGTGTGTCACCAATATGAAAAGTTTGGAAAGCTCTGCAATAAACCATGAGTAAAGAAATTCTAGCTGCTTGTACAGTCTGAATAAACCAATTATTTTTTTTATACTGTATATTCAAACTGTACTCAAACTGGGGAAAATGTCTGTATAGATGATGGTATACCTGTCTGGCTACAGCACTTTACAAATTTATTTGGTAAGTGACCATGAATATGAGTAAAACATATTTAGTGGGCTGTAAAATTAGGAATCATTAAGATTTTTCAGTACAAAGTAATAGAAAAAAAGATTAAGAAATTACAGGTTACAGGTGGACTTTTGATTCAACTGTTTTTATAATAAATAGACTTGCAAAGATATTTCCAAATAAATTATGTAAAATGGTGGGAAATATATTAAGCATGCACATGTTTTGTAGCAAAACATTGGAAAGAAATCCACACAACCATCATTTATGGATGATGGGGAAAGAAAAGTCCATCATTGGTTTTAATATACAAGATGAAAGCATTATTTAAAAAGCATATTTTTAAATAACATTTTTTTTTGTTTTTTATATAACACAAACTAGAAAGGAGCCTTTAGAACATTAAAATACTTTGTTATTAGAAAAAGAGTACCAGAAAATGTGGAAAGAGATCATATGATTTTCTGAAACAATAATCAATGATCAAATCTTTAATAATTAATAAAACAGCAGTTCATACACTCTTGTGAAGGAAGTCTGGTTTAATTTGTGTTTATTTTCTTTTGCATTCTTGCTTTTTTAGTTTCTGTATTTTGTAGATAAATATTTTAAAGAAATCAGAATGAAATACGCAATTAACAGTAGTATTCAGGTACACCTGTTTTTCTTTCTTTCTTGTAGGTAAAATATTTGAAAAAATGAACTGCACACTAATATTTCAATCGTTTAATATACTGGAAGAGAACAATCGTACAGTTTTTGAATTTCTCTCAATTTCCCATCTGATCACCTTGTTTTCTTCTTTCACTTGGCATCTTCAGCTTAGTTTCTTTTCACATCATTTATAAGACAGCACATTTTTTTCAATATTACTTGTAATAAAGTAGTTCAGACTGACTGATATTTTTTAGGATTCCTGTAAAAAAACAGGAGGAACATGAGGAAAATATAGCCCAGAGAAGCAGATTAAAAAGTGTAACAGAAAAAGAGGAAAAATAAAGGAAAAAGCATCAAGGGAAGTGTATGTGTGTGTATAGCAGGATTGGGTGGGTTGGGCTTCAGGGATTTAGACAAAACTGACCTTTGTTTTTCCTAGCTACAGTCAACTATCCATCTTTTAAAGTCACTAATTAATATTTATAATTAGAACTATACCTGTTTACAAGCTAGTTCTCAGTTGTCCATTTCAAAGATACATGAGAATTGATATCCACTAAAGGATAGTTTTAAAACTTCAGCTGTTTTATCAGTTACATATTGCTGTTGTGTATCTCAGTTAATTGGTATAATATGAAAATAGTTATGATAGTTATGTGAAAGACAATTTGAAAAGTAGATCTTATGGATGTTGAAAAGCTGAGGAAAGCATCGTTCTGAAAACAAATGGGAAAGGGACTTTCTTTGCATGCATGTATTGAGAAGAATACACCCAAGAAAGACATGGGGGGAAAAGTGAAGTGTGGTAGAGGATCCAAGGTATGAGAAAAATGTAAATTTTTGAAAGCACAATGACTTAAAGCAGAAGGGGGAAAGAAAGGTTAATCAGAGGGAAAACAGTTACACTGGAAATAACTTAAAAAATTGCGAAATCCAGTACAGCAAGAAAAAGCAATGGTGTGGAGAAGGGTTGGAAAAAGGAAGGGAAAGAAAAGAAAGATAATGAGGAAAGAGTCAGTTTTTGACTAATTATAGAAGTGATCTACAAATACAAATACAAATGCAAATACATATCCATATTTATTTATTTATTTCTGTACCAGAAAACATTATTGCGGACAGTTTTGGTGCTGGTGCTATTTTTTTCAATTTTCATTGTTTGCTTTGAATGTCAATTCAAACAATTATCCTGATTGGGAAACCTAAATTATAATTTGTACTCGAATGATTTTTATTAATACTGTATATAGTTGTAATATTAGGTGCAGTATTTTAGTATACTGTTAAAGGTTAAAACAGTCTTGAATCAAGCCCGTGTCCTAGCGACTACAAGGACACAACCACATAGTTTTCTTGGCAACAATGTGGAAGTGGTTTGCCATTGCATTTTGCAGAATGTTTTTCAATTTCCCAGTCTAGCCTACAGCCCTGGTGGCCTCCCATAAAAATACTCACCTGGCCTGACTTTACTTTGCTTTCAAATCCAGACAGGATCAGGCAGATCCTGCCATCAGTTGAAATTTTGTGACTTTCAAACCTGTTTGTATTCTGCAACCTTGATGTACTCTTAGTTGCTACAGGTAGTCCTCGGTTAACGACCACTTGTTCAGTGACCATTCGAAGTTACAACAATGCTGAATAAGTGGTACTTACAACCAGTCCTGCTGTCCCAGCAACCCCATGGTCACGTGATCGTGATCCGGGTGCTTGGGAACCAGCTCGCACTTAATGACAGTTACAGTATCCTGTGCTCACGTGATTGCCATTTGCAACCTTCCCTGCCAGCTTCCCATAAGCAAAGTCAGTGGGGAAGCCGGCAGGGAAGGTTGCAAGACGCTCCTGCAACTTTTTTTCCTGAGAAGATCTGCCGCAGCACCCCCCACCCCACCCTGCCTCACTCTGTAGTATTCACCCGCCTGCTCGCCTGCTTACAAGCCACTGGGGACTTGTGACTTCCTGCCAGCTTCCCCACTGTTTCAAGGTCTCTTCTAATAATAATGAGTCAGAGGTTCTTTTTTACTGAATGTCTTTATTAGCTAACAACTTCCACACCAAGCCTCCTGCTCTAACTACTTGTTGAATAGCAAAAAACGAAACTACTTCCTGGGCCAAAGGCCGTACTTCCCAGCAGAGGGCGTGCTTCCCCAATCTCAGTCCTTCCTCTTTTACCAACCTTGTCCTCCTGACTCTACCACTTAGTTCCACCTATTGATACACCCATTGACTTTGTTTGTGAAAAGCCAGCAGGAAGTTGCAAGTTGCAGTCACATGAGGTCCTCACTTAACTACCCTCTTTTGAGGGAGATGGGCGGTGATGACTACTAGGATTGCCGTTGCTAAGCGATGCGGTCACGTGACATCGCACTTTACAACTGCATCACTTAGTGACGGAAATTCCAGTTCCAGTTGCCATCATTAAGCAAGGACTACCTGTATTGCAATTTTTTCTCTGAGTTGTGTCTTGCACTCCTTCATATTGTTTCACATGCAATTAAATCTGGTCTTTGCTAGAGAGTTTGATACTAGACTATACTTTTTAAAATTTTGAACAACAGATTTATCTCATTTTCAGACTTGCCATTATGGCATCATCTAAATTTTATTTGGGGCCTAAATTGTAGAAACATTACACTTTTTCATCATCATCTGTGGCTACCTTAATTAGAATTTTAATTCCATGTAATTTAATTTTCATTGCATAAATTGCATGCAGTCATATTTACAATATAGTATTTTTAAAAACTTACAAGTGATTCTAAGAAGTGCCATCACCCTCATTCAACTTATGTTCAACACTATGCACATAAAGTTACTGACAATGAAATGTGAACACTGGCCTGCTTCTTGTTACCTGATTAAGCAAGGTATCTGGGCACTTGACATATCTCATTTCTATCATAGTTTGATAGTTTGTGGTTGAAAGGTCCACTTCTTACCCCATTTGCATTCTGTGTTCTTTCCAGTGTATATCGTGTAGATAGTCAGGGTCCTATTCGTGTCATACACATTCCTTCACATACTTAAAGGATTGGTTTCATAAAGGTTTGTAGAGATAAGTACTTAGGAATAGGAATGTGGATTTGAATTACTATTGTTAGGCTCATAGAGCATGAATATTCAGAAGAAACCCTACCATGAAAAGAATTTGCTATGTAATGAATCAAGTTAATAAAGGTCATTGTGATTGGCTTAAATTTTAAAAAAGCAGTAACTCAGTTTCAAAAGTCAGCAAAGTTTTAAGAGTATTTTATGTCTGTAGCTGATTGTTTTTTTCTACCCCAGGTCTTTTCAGGAAATGTCTGTATTTTGTCTCTCCCATGTTTTCTGCCATCTAATGTCAGGCTGCCTTGTCAGCAGGATCAGATATAGTACTATAGGTTAGCTTCCATTATCTGATTGGGTTTTCATAAGCCTGCCTATGAGTCACTGACTGGTTTGAAAAGTTGGGGGTGGGGAGAGAGAGAGAATAAAAGCACAAAAATGTAGTTACTCCATGTTGGAGAGTTTTTTTTTAAATTAAAAGGTAGAATTTTAATGCTTAGGAGATTCAAATTGAGTTAGAGCTTCCTATTAAAGAATGAATATTTTTTGGATTTCCGATTTCTTTGTTTTTGCAGAGAAAGTGTGCTTGGGAATAATGAAAGTTGATGACCAACCAACCTCCTAATCACCAGTTATGACTTTAATAAATGAACAATTAATTGAGAGAGCATTTTCTGGGAGTGTAGATGTATACAGATCCTAAAGCATGGTTATGACCCATATGAAAAACCTACTTCTGCTAAGAAATTATCCCCGCTGGGTTAGGTTGACAGGCTGGAAATTAATTTATAAATGAAAAATTCTGAAGAAAGCAGAGCAGGCACCAGCGCATATAGGCCAACAAACGGATAGAGTCCTCAAGAGTTGGCAGATGAATGAAATAGTAAAAAGAGAATGAGTTGCATGAATATTTTAAAAGCTACTTAGCTATTATTAAATATATATGCCGTTTTATATGATTCACAGATACATGTTTCATAAACCACTTACATATTATATACTGTACATGTATCTGAAAGGATATATGGCTCACATTAGATCAGTGTTTCTCA
Source organism: Charina bottae (assembly GCA_023362775.1). Lineage (NCBI taxonomy): Eukaryota > Metazoa > Chordata > Lepidosauria > Squamata > Charinaidae > Charina > Charina bottae. Next base: position 149,892,465 of record JALMGJ010000001.1, read on the forward strand.
ACCTGGGAACTTTAGGATGTGTGGACTTCAACACCCAGAATTCCCCAGCCAGCATGGCCATTGCTATTGAATGCACTCATCTCAGAGTTGTGCAGGTTGGGAAATACTGCTTTAGATGAAGAGGAGGGCTGCTGATCACATTCTCTGAGTACACCTTCTGTGACCTTGGCCCAATTTGAGTTAATGAATTGGATAGAATCTATACCCTGTGTGCAGAAGCCTGCTTATTGAGTCTTTATTACTCAATAGTTTATGGACAAAGATCATACCAATTTGATTTACAGCACTGGATAATGTGCTGGTGCTCCCTAGCGGAGCCCCACTGATCAGCAAAAATCCAGTTCCATAGACACTACACTGTTTCAAAGTCATGTGTAAGCACAACATATAAGTAGATGTTTTCCTGTTTGACTAGTCAATCCCAGATCTGTGTAATTTTAAATGGCACAACTTACAATTGTCGAGAAAAAAAACAAGGAAAGGCAGCCTTTAAAATTGTTGTAAATACTGGGTTTTTGATTTTTGGCTTTGGCTACTTAAAATGATTCTGGTGCTGAGATGTTATGGAATGTTTAAATATACCCCAAATCCTCAGAATTTAAACTGTCAGGCAAAAGGCCTAGTGAAAGAGAAGAATGTGTGCTGTTGGTGGGAAGACACTCAACAGCTGTGCATGAATAGTGAGTCTGGGAATGTTGTCACTTAGACTACCATGAATCTAGAAAAGCCCAGATCCATCCAGGAATTTGAAGTACTCAAAATGTCTGGTGGGGGGAGGGCTTCAAAATCAGGTCCTGCTTCTGCTCAGACGTAGGGCTTAAACCATCCATGTAATTAGTGGTTGCCTGGTTGCAGTTCTCAGTTAAGAACTGTGGGTGGCAGTGCCAATGGTGACAGTGAAAATGTGCAGGACTTTCTTACAAGGTTACTTTGGTAATTTAATATAAAAAGATCCAGGTAGCTTCCACAGCCTGGTTCAGCAAATGAAAATTTTGAGATTTGGGAGAGCTGGCTTTGTTCTGTGGATACAAAAGACGCATAGCAAGGAGTTTATTGTTCCCAGACTTGGTAATCTTGCTAATCTAGCTGATGCTAGGGAAAGTGGAAGGCCAAAGGAAGAGGGGCCGACCAAGGGCAAGATGGATGGATGGTATTCTGGAGGTGACAGACTCGACCGTGGGGGAGCTGGGGGTGGCGACGGCCGACAGGAAGCTCTGGCGTGGGCTGGTCCATGAAGTCACGAAGAGTCGGAAGCAACTGAACGAATAAACAACAACAAAGTCTTGGGAGCACTGGGTTAAACTTGGTTGAAAAATTTGGGAGAGAAAGCGATACATGCCAGGCCTGAGCAGGCTTCATTAGGATGGAAGGAGACTGATGATCGGAATAAGTGGAGGGGGTGATTACTTGAGGCTGCCTGGGATGCCAGAATTGGGGATGTAGATGTAGCGAGTATGGTCTTGTGTATTCTCATGGTGGATAAGAACAGAGTGATAAAAGAATGTTAAGTTCATGTAGAGAGTTATGTTTCTGGGTTCCATTTCTCTTTGTGAGCAAATATTGATTGCTCACAAAGAGGGTAAAGAAAGGATAATTGGTGTTGGTGCTGATGCTGATGCTGGAGCTGGAGCTGTGATGATGAGATGTGCTGTGAAAAAGAATTAAAACCAAGAAGGACTGGTGAGAGAAGAGTGCATCAATCAATTGCCATAAGGGAATGTTTTTATGGGACTGGAACTGTGAAAGGAATAGAAATGCAGAGGAATTGAAAGGATCTGAGGAAGTTGGGACCAAGTGACTAAAAATGTTGTACAAATCAATATCCAAATATGTCCTCTTTACTGTATCTTAAGGTTTAGTAGCCCTAATACCAGTAGTATTTGATTTTACTTAGAGTAAAATATACAGTCTGTCATGCAAAACACCTCCAGCTTGCATGCAATGTTAAATGTATATTAGATACAATATAAAGTGCAGTAAGACATAATAATAAAACATAATAAAACTAGTGGCCATGAACAATTTAGAGGCATTACTCTAAGATAGCAAAATGCGAAAGCAAATTTAAAAATTCATCATGTGCTTAAATTGTAATAAAGTCAGCACATACCCTACTTCTAAGAGAGATTGTTCTATAGAGTGGTTGCCATAACACAAAAAAAAGTTTACTGCTAATGCCAAACATATATTCATAGGACATGGCCCAAGAAGAAAAGTTTCTAATGATTTCAGAGGTCAGTCAAATATTAGGAAGAAGTGTTTTTTCCTGTGCAGAAGTTTAAAAAGGTAAAGGTTCCCCCCGCACATTTGTGCAGTGGTGTCCGACTCTAGGGGCCGGTGCTCATCTACGTTTGTTAGCCGAAGAGCCAGCGTTGTCCGAAGACGCTTCCACGGTCATGTGGCCGCATGACGCGCGTGGAACGCTGTTACCTACCCACCGAAGTGGTACCTATTAATCTACTTGCATTTGCATGGTTTTGAATTGCTAGGTTGGCAAGAGCTGGAGCTAGTGCGGGAGCTCACTCCGCACGCAGGGCTAGGGATTTGAACCTCCGAACTTGCAATCTTCCGATCGACAAGCCTGGCGTCTTACCCGCTGAGCCACCACGCCCCCTTTGTGCAGAAGTTTAGGACTTTATAAATGATTAAGAATGCTTAAGGATAAGGAACACAACAGCTAGGTTGCTGCATTTTGCACTAACTGCCACTTCCAGACTGTGCAGAACAATGGTGCCATACTGAATGCATTAGGTCCTTCTCACTTTAAATTACCACTGAATGAATCGCTACAGGTAAGCTAATCCTGTTCAGGAATGGACAGGGCATATAAGACAAAGGTGGTAAAAAATGCTTTTTATCACTGCAACAGCTTGATGCTCTTGCAATTATGATAATTCTGGGAGCAATGTTTAACCGAATATTCCTATTTCTCCTCTGGGGTACAAAGCTATTTCTTTGACCCGGAAACTGCCTGTGCCTAGGACCTTTCCAGGGTTTCAGACACCTCTTGCCTCCTAGCCCCAATCCACTTGGATATAAAGTTTATTCCTACCTGAGGTTTGCAGTCTTTTTTCAGTTCTGGGAAAAGGTTCTTGTTTGCTGAAAGCAATAAGGACAATCAAAACTAGTAAGATTCTATTATGAGGATTTAAGGAAGTTTTACAAGTTAAAGTTGAATTACACACAGCAGCAAATAGGTATTCCTTGCTTTTATTAAACAAAGCAGGGACATTTTTAGGTGGGTAACAAAAATCAGAGTTGTAAGGGCCTTAAAGGACATCTAGTCCAATCTTTTGCCACTAGAAGCGTCCACAGTGTAAGGGGAGCTGGCTTATTCATCTCCTTTTCAGTGCTGTTTCCTTGCAGACTTCCCTGATTCACCTCAACAATATTGGAATCTTTCCCAAACCCATGACAAGGAATCCATTGTTGCTGACATAAGGTTTTGTTCTGATCATACAGCTGTTTTCTAAGCAGGTGTTTCCCAAGACATGGGAATGTAAAGAGCACACGGACCTCTACTTTTAAAGTGCATTTAGAAAAATTGTAGCAGGCCTTTTCCAGTGCGGTAAGCCGTTGCACAACAAGAACATGAGGCTATTAATTGACATTTGTTCAGGATTAAAATGCTTTAGTCCAATTTACTACATCATATAAGCTGCATTCGGACGGGCACATTGCATACGAAAAGGCATTTTTATCATTGTTTTGGAGAAGTAATCAATTTGCAGAAATATGGAAGCAAGACTCATATCTCGCAGTTTCCAAACTCTAATACCAATTCCTTCCCCTGCAGAAAATGTGGGATTCTATGTTGTTCATACCAGCTGGGGATTATGGGAGGTGAGTCTCAAATAACTGGGTGCCACCAGATTGGGGAATGCTATTGTATAATATTATTTTATTGCATTATTTGAGTACATTTTATTTTTTTTCCAAATGCAAGTTAAAAGAACATTAAGAAATTTAAGATTGCACGAGTAAATGTTAGGTGGTTACTCTGTTAAAATAGTTACTATTGTATTGTAATGTGAAAAGTCCATTGTTCAAAGTTGATAATAAATTTGAACAGAAGTTTACCTTAGTGTGAGACTTGTATTACTTTTGTTTTAGACAAACCCATGTAGATTTGTTTTTTGGTATTTTGTTCTTTCTGTTCTAGATCTAAACTTGGAATTCTACAGTTCACCATTCCCGTTGGTGCTTTAAAAATGGGGTCTTAGAACCAAGGAATACATAAAGTGCTCTCACTCGCTGGATCGTCACCTTGTTGTGGTGAGTGGGCTTGTGTGTTCCCAATGAACCCTGTGAGCGAAGCCGTCAGGAGTCATGTACTCCTGGTAGGGTCACCCATGGCGGTAAGGTCCAGGGGGAGGAACCAGACAAAGAACGATCCAAGAAAGTCCTCAATGGCAGAACAGGCGGAAGATAACAAGGTGTATTGTTACAACGGCTGCGAAGGCGGATGAAGGCTGCAGCAGACAAAAGGTAACCAATCGTCATGGTATCCATGCCATTGGATTAGAGCCTTTTTCTGTGAAGGTTGTGTGCTGATCGTTGTGCACCGATCTCCACACATAAAACAAATTCACGCACAGGCGTCTTCCAACCACACCAAACCCAAAACAACCAAAAGTCCCATGGCGATTGACGAATGGCAACGGGGGCAGGACTGTGAAATCTGGAAGCTCCTAGTCATGGACCAGCACATGGGCGGTGGATACCGATTCAGTCGCCCTGACTCAAGGATCGAGGCAGTTGAGTAGTTCGGCAGCTGTATCCACGACTGAGCAGCCCTATTTAGGATCCACTCTGCTCACCCCATATGGGGAGGGGGCTAGAAAAGGTGCCCTAAACATAGTCTGCCTCATTTTCTCCCTGACTGGATTACCGCGACCAGTGGGGTCACCATCTAGCGGTCGTAAAAAACACATGAATTTTGGAACATGGAATATACGGACACTGCAAGACAATATGGATAGTGAACGACCTGAACGTAGGACTGCCATTATTGCAAGGGAGCTGAGACGTTTTAATATTGATATAGCAGCACTCCAAGAAACTTGAAGAGCAGGAGAAGGACAGTTGAAGGAAGAAAAAGGAGGTTATACCTTCTTTTGGAAAGGACTGCCTGAACAAGAACGATGAATACATGGGGTAGGCTTTGCTATCAAAAACGACCTTGTGAAGCTCTTGTCAGAAGTTCCCACTGGGATTAACGAACGACTCTCAACTCTGCGAATAAAACTCGCCAAAAACCAACAGGCAACTATCCTAAGTGCTTACGCACCAACACTAGATGCAGATGAGGATATCAAAGAAAAATTTTATACCCAGCTGGACACCATCTTATCAGAGATACCAAAGGAGGATAAAATTATCCTCCTGGGCGATTTCAATGCAAGAGTTGGGCGTGATTTTGATTTGTGGCCAGGGATCATTGGGAAAGAAGGAGTTGACAACAGCAACACGAATGGAATCTTACTTCTGACTAAATGTGCAGAGCATAACCTTGTCATTACTAACACACACTTTCGCCAGAAAAATAAATTTAAAACATCATGGAAGCACCCACGGTCGAAGCACTGGCATCTTTTAGATTATGCAATTGTCCGTGCTAGAGATCGCCGTGATGTACTTCTCACCAGAGCCATGACGAGCGCCGATGACTGCTGGACAGACCATCGATTAATTCGATCCACGACGGCCATAAAGATTGTCCCTCATCGTAGGCTCGAAGGAAGAAAACCAAGGCGTAAAATGAATACACTGGCCCTTCAAGATCCTATTAAACGAGCTTGCTTTCAATCAACTCTCAAGGAACATCTGCCTATGGAACTTCCTGAAAATGTTGAGGAACACTGGATTAAATTGAAGACTTCTATTATTTCAGCCTGTGAACAAACTATCGGATACCAGACTAAGAGACATCAGGACTGGTTTGATGAGAACGATACTGAGATTGAACATATTATTGACAAGAAAAGGAAAGCCTTCTGGATATGGCAAAAAGATATTAACTGTGCCGTTAAGAAAAAAATCTACGCCAGTGCAAAGGCAGAAGTCCAAAGAAGAACTAGAGAACTTAAGAACATATGGTGGATAAAAAAAGCCCAAGAAACCCAACATTTTGCAGATGCTCATGATGCACGGGGCTTTTTTAATGCCATAAAGGCCATCTATGGACCAACAAACCATGGTACAAATCCCTTATGCTCAGTAGATGGTGCTAAACTTCTAAAGGACAAAGAGTCTATTGCACTGCGCTGGAAAGAGCATTACTACAATCTCCTTAATTGTCACTCTACTGTGGCTGATGAAGTCTTCTTGCAAATCCCGCAAAAACAAATAAGAAATGAGCTTGCAGTACCCCCTAGTTTGGAGGAAGTCAGTAAAGCCACTAAACAAATGAAAAATAACAAAGCTAGTGGACCTGATGGGATTCCTGCTGAAGTCTTTAAAGAAGGCGGGCCTGAACTTACACAACAACTTCATAAGCTCATCGAAAAAATCTGGATGAGGGAGGAGATTCCAGCAGACTTTAGGGATGCCATAATTATCACTCTCTTTAAAAAGGGTGATAGAACAGACTTTGGAAACTATCGAGGCATCTCCCTTCTAGCCACAGCAGGCAAAATCCTGGCAAAGATCATTGCAAACCGTCTCCTATCTGTATCAGAAGACATCCTCCCTGAAACGCAAAATGGCTTCCGCCCTTCCAGGGGAACAGTGGATATGATCTTCACTGCACGACAGCTTCAAGAAAAATGCAAGGAGCAAAACCGCCCTCTGTACATGGCGTTTATTGATCTGACTAAAGCTTTTGATACTGTAAATCGTACTGCTCTCTGGACCATCCTTCTGAAAATCGGATGCCCTGATAAATTTGTGAACATCTTGCAGCTACTCCATGACGACATGATGGCAACAATCCTGGATAACAATGGCTCTCAAAGCGATCCATTTAAAGTGGAATCCGGCGTTAAACAGGGATGTGTTATTGCTCCAACCTTATTCGCTATCTTCATCGCTATGATTATACACCTTGTTGAAGAGAAACTTCCTACTGGTGTAGAAATTATATATCGAACAGATGGAAAGCTTTTTAATCTTAGTAGACTGAAAGCAAAAAATAAGGTAATTGCAACTTCTGTCATAGAACTTCAATATGCTGATGATAACGTAATCTGTGCACACTCCAAGGAAGATTTTCAAACTATCCTAAACATCTTTGCAGAAGCATATGAAAAGCTCGGCCTCTCGATTAACATTAAAAAAACCAAAGTGCTTTACCAGCAAGTTCGAACCAATCCCTCCGCAGCGCCATCAATCCAGCTTAAAGGTGTGTCACTAGAAAATGTCGACCACTTTTCTTATCTTGGCAGCCATCTATCTACAAAAGCTGACATTGACGCTGAAATTCAGCATCGCCTGAGCTCTGCGAGTGTAGCTTTCTCCCGAATGAAGCGTAGAGTGTTTGAGGATCGGGACATTCGCAGGGAGACCAAAATGCTTGTTTACAAAGCCATTGTACTACCAACCCTTCTGTACGCCTGTGAAACATGGACCCTCTACAATCGCCACCTCCAACTTCTTGAAAGATTTCATCAACGCTGCCTCCGAAAAATTCTGCAAATTACTTGGGAAGATAGGCGGACTAATGTTAGCGTATTAGAAGAAGCGAAAACCACCAACATTGAAACAGTGATCATCCAACATCAACTTCGCTGGACCGGTCATGTTGTTCGAATGCCTGACCATCGTCTTCCAAAGCAGCTACTTTACTCCCAACTTAAGAATGGAAAACGGAATATTGGTGGACAGCAAAAGAGATTCAAAGATACTCTCAAAGCTAATTTTAAAAAATGTAATATCAGCATTGAGAACTGGGAAGCCCTAACTCATGAGCGTTTCAATTGGAGGTCATCCTTTATTAATGGTGCTATGGACTTTGAAGAAGCACGAGTACAGGGCGAAAGGGAGAAAAGAGCTAAAAGGAAGGCACGTCAGGCAAACCCTCATCATGACCGTCTCCCACCCGGAAACCTATGTCCTCATTGTGGGAGGTTGTGCAGATCCAGAATTGGCCTTTATAGCCACTTACGGATCCACCGTTAAAATTTTACCTTTGGAAGACAATCTTACTCGGCTACGAGTGATCGCCAATGACATAAAGTGCTCTAAAGGCTGCATTACAAAGTAGATGTACTCTGCACTGAAACAGAAGATGGAAAATATATGTGCTGTACGTGCATATGTATATATGCCTGCATATGTGTGTGTGTATGTGTGTGTGTGTATATATATATATATACTGTATGTGTGTGTGTACACACACACACACACACACACACACACACACACACAAACCTGTACCACATACCTAGATTTTTTCTTTCTGATAGGTGTCCTCATTAATTCTTGACTAAATTGATTTTGTTTCACTGAGTCTGCATGGGGCTGTTTCACGTAGCTGTCAGAAGAAACTTTTGTTCGGTTCTTGTTCTGAAATTCTTCAATAGAACCCACAATATCTGAATAGGTGACACGTTTGGAAGATGCTTTCTTAATGATTTCTGCTGACTCTTTACTAGTTGGTTGATTTTTAAGAGGCTGTATTGTGTTTTTCCCCTGAGGAAGCAACAAAAAAAAAGGCATACATAATATGTAGCAAAAACTGGGCACCTGGTATAAAACTCAATAAACACTACCATGGAGTTTCTGTGAATTTGCTATGGGGAAGATTATTCAGAGCAACCATAGTAATGAAATGACAGAACAAGTGGAAAAGCAACCCAGAATATTGGCTTCCAGTGGGGAATGGCGGAATGAGTGGCTGTGCCCGCGGGCTTAGCGGGCGGAGCTGACATCGCAGCAACTTTTTTCGGGATCAGGCAGGTTCTCCTGAAGCCCAGAAATGTTTTCCGGATAAAGGAAAACACCTGGAATCACCCCATCTGTCCTTCGGATGGCTGCTTGCAGCCAAAACATCACAAACAGCATTTCGCATTTGATTGGTAAGAGCTAGCTGGGAGGCGGGGACGCCATCACTTTCCAAGCTGCGCTATAGCCTTAAAGGGACACTAAGACCAGCCACCCCATTTCTAAATCACCAATTTATATATATATTTAAGTATGCATACCCTAAGAGAGGCTTTCTACAGCAAGGAGAAGCTGGCTCTCTTGGTGCTTATTGTTATTTTTGAGATTACTTTTTTTTAAAATTCTTTTTTAAGTTTTGGATTTCGTTCTCCTTCCAAATATAAAGGAGGATTGAGAATAAACAATTGTCCTCCTGTTATTACTTTTGTATTAAATTTGAAGGTATTAACATTTTCCTACACATTGAATCGGCTGATTTGAACCTTCAGCTTTCTGTTTTCACTTTCCCTTGGGAACTGTCTGTTTATCTCACTTTCACTTGCGTAAATACATTTTGGAACTTTTTCATATCCTCGACTTTCACTGGTTAAGCTCCTAGGGGGCACCATAATCTACTGCGTGAGACATGGAGGATTTTAAACAGATTTTTTCTGACTTTCAGCAAGTTTTTAAACAGATTTCTTCTGATTTCTACCAGGCTTTTATGCAAGATATTCAGGACATTGTGGAAAATATGAGATTTAAAATGTGTCATCAGGTTGGGGATGTGGTGGATGAAACTGATGAATTCAACAGCGATAGAAATGTTCCTTTTAAGAGTGACATTGGAATTTTTTTTGAGATGCTGGAGGAAGGTCGGATAGTGGACTTGGAGAAATTTAAGGGAGAGAGAGATCTGCAAGCCACAAGTGAAATTGACTTTCTGAAGCCATGAAAAGAAGCTGGAATTTTTGAGGGGGGCAGTCGGGCTGTTTGATTCTTTTAAGAGAAAAGCTCTGTGCACATTGTGGGGATATGTAGATGCTCTGGTTTATTTTGAAGTGGGATAAGGGTTAAATAATGTTTATCTGGATCGCTTTTAGGGTTCAACTGATGTTATCTGTTTTTAAGGATATGGATTAAGATTATTAGGGTATTAAAATATTTATTTGGATGGTTTTAAGAATGTTATTTATGTTGATTGTTTCGAATTGCTTTTCTTTTTTGGGTTTATTAAGATTAAGATTATTTAAACTGTTGTATTATATAGTATAATGGCAGACAATGTATGTGCTTTTTAGTTTGATTTTTATTATAGTAGACAGAAATGTATAGAATAGTAGTAGGAAGGGAATAATTAAATAAGTGTTTTTTTGGGGGGGAAGTTGTTTAGGAGGTCTATATGAATTCTTTTTTCTTTATTTTAGTATAAGGGGAGGGAGTAACTGTACTTAGTGATTTTTATAATGTGCTAAAGGGGAGTGATTTATAGAAATAATGTGATTTTGGTTTAATATAGAGTAAAAGATTGATTATGGAAAATTTTTGTATATCCTTGCTGTTAAAAGTCAGAAGTCACATCTTTCTGTAATGTTGGAAAAAAAATTATTTTGTGTTTTCACACCTTTTTAGTTATTCTTTTTTTTGTAGTTTTTTGTAGCTTTTATCTTTCTCTTCAAACTTAATAAATTTCATAATAAAAAAGAAAGGAATCTATCAAATCACCACATTAGCAATATTCGTCTTCTAATCAGTTTTAAACCATTATTAAATTTGATATTTGTAAGTACGATTTCTATTTAAATGTGTTGCTACTGAGCATATGAGTTGTAACGTTGACTTCGTTTAAATGATTCTGCTATGCAGCTTATTCTTTGCATTTTTCTTGTCACTACATGTAATAATTTCAGTTAAGTGTACATAACTGCAAACTAAATCCAGTTATTTTGGTTTAAAAGGACTGTGGATTAGGATATAGAACAGAGTTATTATTTTCCATTGCTTTTCAAAGATGACATGGTTTCTTTCATATAGAAGTTAAGAAAGTGGTATGCTGATAATTCTAGTCTTTTCAAGTTCTTGCATTAAGGACAGAGCAATCTTATACTGAGGTCACAGTGTCCTGAACTTGCGTCATGCAGAAGCATTCTGCTTTATGCTCGCTGCAGACTGGCAGTGAAAAAGACATGGAATTGGAAAAAAAAAAGGTATCCTCTCCTAGGGAACCTCCTTAGACTAGCTCTTGAGATGGTCTACATTTTTATCACATTTAAGGACATGCTGAAGGGCTACAGAATCCTTCAAATCTTACATTCCTGCTGGTCAGATCCCCTTCAGGCTTTCGACAGCCTTTTGCAACCCTGGCTGCAACCCATGGATGAAATGTTGAAGTCTAGCAACACGAAAACTTATACATTGGGTGGCACTTTTACTAGTGGCATGTAATGTATATAATGTGCTATTGGTTGGTCAAATGTCTATTTTGCTGCTCTGGAAAATTTAATTAATTAGTTGAACTATTGAATAGAAATGTGGGTTTTCAAGAAAGAGAATGTTTTTATTTATTCATTTATTTATTTATCTATCCACAATTTAAAACTTATCTAGGATTTAAAAAATTTTCTATTACATGCCATGCCTTTGTGTTACAGATGAAATGGGAGAGGAGATTTTTAAAAAATTGTACAGCAATTGACTGTGAGATACAAAATCACCCTATATCAGTGTTTCTGAATTACCTCAGTATGTACAATAGCTTGGTTTCTTTGTACACATGTAACTGATTTGAAAAATGTATGACACAGTAAAACGTGTAATTTGCTTTGGTTGATTGCATTCTCTTTACCTAAAGCTTTCCTTTTGTCATGATCTTTTTTAAGGCAGGGATTCTTAAGGAATGAATTATTTATCATCTGTCTATCATCTACCTACCTACCTACCTAATCTTATCTTAGTGGCTTCAAAAATTTATTCTGCTTAAATAGGAATTTGGGCCAGGCTAACCCACTAACCAATAATTTTATTAAGTAATTTATGCATGTATCTCCTGCTCTTCTCTGAAGACTTATACAGTAAGACCATTTCAGAACAAAACAAAAAAGGCATAGCAATTTTTTCTCTTCACACCAAGAAAATTAAAAGAAGGTCTAATAATATATAAGGTACTTTCCCTGACATGGTGAAGTGAACAAGAAATTGATATCAAAGTTATTTTTTAAATCAACTTGACAAAAGTGCCTATTCTCACTTTACAATTGGTATATGTGGGGTTTTAATGCTTGTTTCCAACAATATTCCTGATTTGTGAAGTAATGTTGGGTCCATCCAGTAAACGCTCACTTGTATTCCTGTTTTATTCCTGATGGCTCTATTTTCCTCCTGGGTCTCAAAATCCTTATAAAGAGAGTTAATTGAAGACCCTTTAGATTTAGATTTCAGCAGATTGATGAGCCGCACCCACTGAGAGAATACGTCACTCTGCTTCTGTGGTGGAGCACAGAGTTCTAAGTAATAGGCACGACCATTCTCCAACTTAAGCTTGATCCGTCTCCTCTTAGCAGAGTGAATGGAAAGGTCTACAAACTTCAAAGGTAAGAACCTGCAACAAAATTATCATATCAGTTCCTGAAGGTAATATTTTATCAAATCATTACACTGAAAAGGACAGGAGAAGATCGGACAACTGTTTCAAGACGATTTAATTACTGATTTGGGTTGCATCTAAACAGAAGACATAGGCACAAAGTACCTTTTATAAAGGAAGATTAGCTAATTGAGTGCATATGACAGGAGGAAGCCATTTAATACTACACTTAATCCAGACAGATCTTCCAACTTCCTGAATGGTAAAATTAAAAAAAAGTAATAATGCAGAAAAATTGTATACCATTTTAAGATACATTTCTAGTTTTGCACCATATATTAATCTAATTATATAATGTTCCGTGCATACCTTTCTCCGTAGACATTACACTGGTGCTAGTTTCCATTTGGGGGACACCTCCCATCAGCGCCATGGTATTTATTAGTAACTTTAAAGTTAATGGTGAAAATGTAGTAATAATTATCATGACTTAAAAAAAAAGCTAAGACTTCCTAGAACAGAGCTTTCCAAACTTTTAATGTTGGCGACACACACCAATGGCGGTGGCGGCACGGCCTGCGGTGTCCTGGTGTGTCAATGTGGCGGCGGCACTGGTTGGTGGGGGTGCCGCTCCTTACGGTTCCCCCCATCAGCGCTTCTGGGTTTGCGTGCGACACACCAGGACACCGCAGGCAACACAGTAGTGTGTCGCGACACACACTTTGGAAAGCTATGTTCTAGAAGCATAAGGAATTCCTGCAAAATATAGTTACATACACTTAATTTCATTGTTAGAAAGGGCCAGGGAGTATTTCTTGAGAGCACATTGTGAGTTCTTGCATGACACGGCTGCAATGGGGACATGCACATTATCAAAATAGCTGCCCTAGTCAAACATAAAACATTTACTAGAAGGGAAACTGGTGATGGTTATATAGACATCAGGTTGCTTGCTCCAGTTCTAATCTTAGCTGTATCGCTGAGCACATTGCTGTCTTTTCTCATTATGAATATCTAGATATTTGTTCAAAGTATCTAAAATTTATCATGGAGTATCTACCTGGTAGTAGGTTAGTCTTTCCCTGAAATTTAGATAGATCTGTATTATCTTGCTGGCCTCATGTTTCACTTGTAGTCAGCAAGGACTCACAAATCTTTTTCACATGTACCACTGCCAAATCAGGTTTCCTCTATCCTCTACTTATGCCGTTAATTTTTCCTAAGTACTTAGATGCAGAATTTTACATTTCTCACGTTAAATTACATCCTATTCATTGTGGCCCACTGCTCAAGCCTGTCTTTTTAAATCTTCAGTCCTCTAAAGCAGAGCTTTCCAAACTTTTCATGTTGGTGACACACTTTTTAGACATGCATCATTTCGCGACACACTCTTACAGCAGGGCATCATTTCGCGACACACTCTTACAGCAGGGCACAAGGCAGGCACTAGGACCTGCGCGGAATCACAGCAGGTTTGGAGGCAGCAAGGCACCAGGCAGGCACTAGGACCTGCGTGGAATCCTGGCAAGGCAGGTTTGGAGGCAGCAAGGCACCAGGCAGGCACTAGGACCTGTGCGGAATCCTGGCAGGGCAGGTTTGGAGGCAGCCAGGCACCAGGCAGGTACTAGGACCTGTGTGGAATCCTGGCAAGGCAGGTTTGGAGGCAGCCAGGCACAAGGCAGGCACTAGGACCTGCGTGGAATCCTGGCAGGGCAGGTTTGGAGGCAGCCAGACACAAGGCAGGCACTAGGACCTGCGCGGAATCCTGGCAGGGCAGGTTTGAAGGCAGCCAGGCACAAGGCAGGCACTAGGACCTGCGCGGAATCCTGGCAGGGCAGGTTTGGAGGCAGCCAGGCACAAGGCAGGCACTAGGACCTGCGCGGAATCCTGGCAGGGCTCGGAGGCAGCAGCAGCCGCGACACACCCAGACACTGCAGCTGATACACTAACGTGTCCCGACACACAGTTTGGAAAGCTCTGCTCTAAAGTATTAGCTATCCCTTCCAGCTTTGCATCATCTGCAAACCTGATAAGCACCCCCATCTATGTAACTGATAAAAATTCTGAAGAGGTCTCAGGAGTCCTGCGGCACTCAATACTTTTCTCCAAGCTGGAGCCATTACTGAGGCACTCTTTGGTGTGGTTATTCAGGCAAGCTGGAGTCCATTTAGATACAGTATCATCTAGACTACATTTTACTGTTTTATCAAGGAGAATATCATCAGGAAAAAGATGTGATTTGAGTGATTTTGGGAAGTGGTTTGCCATTGCCTGCTTCCTAGGGCTGAGAGAAAGTGACTGGCCCAAGGTCACTCAGCTTGATTTGTGCCTATGCTGGGACTAGCTCATAGTCTCTCGTTTTCCAGTGTGGTGCCCTAACCGCTACACCATACTGGCTCTTCTTCTATAACATAGGCTACTAATAATCCTCTTCTGATCTGTGGTGTTACATTAGAGAATTAACCATTTTATTTTCAACAATTTTGCCAATGGTGGTGCTACAAAACATACATCACATGCCTTCATCTTATCTGTGCCATCAGCTGGACAATCTCTTGTGTTGCAAGGACTGAAAATTAATTCATGAGCTAAAGATGGATTTTTTTATTTTAAAAAAATTGATGAAAGGAAAATTAATAATCTTATGTATGGGCTTCTTTTTTTACATAGGAGAAAATGTGAATACTGGATAAATGCTGCCACTGTTTCTCCAAATCAGCATATGGCGAATAATTATATACTTGGGTATTTTTTCTAGTACTTAACTCACCTGGTGAGTACTAGTTCATCTTTGGAACGTGAGTGCTGGATAGATGATGGACAGGCTGAAATGTCTTCTTTGGAGGAATAGGGGGATGAATGGGCAAGCAGCATCACATTTGGTAATGACAATTTTGTGCTGGAGGCACATATGCCCATAGTCACATAGTTGGGACGATTATGAAGGTAAATTGATCCACCTCGCCTATTTACCTGGAAAAAAGAAAGAAAAGTTTGTCTAAGCATAACAAAGAAGTAAATGTTACTTTTACAGCACCTAAAACCTCAAAATATTTAAAAAAGAACAAGAAAATTAGGATGAATCAGGTTATGTAGTTAAGAGAGAAAAATAATTAAATTCAAATCAGGACACAAGTTCATATGACGGAGTGGAGTGGCAATGATGCTCAAAAAAAGATCACTAAGTATGTGGTTGGTTGTACAACCAATGATAATATCATAGAATTAGTAGACATTCAGTAAACAGCAATGTTATACAACTGTATGCACCAGCCTACTACGGATGAAATGCTGGATATACTGAGGAATTCTATTACAAATTGCAAGAGGTGCTAAAAGTGACACCAAGAAAAGCTGTACTAAAGAACTGCTAATGGGTGACTGTGGTGCCAAAGTTGGAGAAATCAGTGAATGTGGAATCACAGGAATATTTGGACTGAGTAAGTGCAGTAATTTAGAAGATGGGTTACTAGAGTTCTGTGAAGAGAATTTTTTGTTTATTGCAAATGCCTGTTTCAAGCAACAGCAGCAACAAAAAGACTGGAACATACTATGGGTTACTAATGCCTAATATACAGCTTAAACCTAATTAGAAAATTAAAGATAATAAATATGTCAGCAAGATAAGGCCTAGGAAAACATATAATGAGAATATAACATTAATGTGAGGAACAGAGTATGTTAACTTGGGTGAAAGAAAATCTGAGGAGCTATGGGAAGAGATGAGACATTGTAATAGGAAAAGACAGCCCTAAAATTTCAAAGAGGAAAAGATCCACGTGGCTTTCAGAAGCAGCTATCATGATAGCCAGAAAAAGACAGAGAGAAAACACCTTGGGCAACAAGGAAGGACATATAAGGAATAAATTGAGACTTCTAACTTCAGGCACAAAAGGAAAAGGAAAGATACGTCAATCAAGAATGTCAGCAAATAGGAAAATGAGAAGAAAAAGAAAATGAGCATTTTAAAGAAAATTTATAGCTAAGGTAGACATGTCTATGAAGGTTCTCAGTCATCCAGGTGGAATTGTCTGTAGCTTGAATCATGTCAACTGGATTTCTATTTTCTCAGTGGAAACGTTTCGCTCCTTGGATAAGGAGCGAAACGTTTCCACTGAGAAAATAGAAATCCAGTTGACATGATTCAAGCTACAGACTAAGGTAGACATGCTCCAGAGTAATTGTGGAAAAGATCTGATGCAGGCAAAGGACCACAAATATCAAACAAGTGTGGAATATGGAGCAACAAATATGGAAGAAGCCTAGAGATTGGAAACAGTTGCTCTACACAAAAGAAGGGAGGTGCAAGAGAATACACCACTTACTCAACCATTGTGCTAATTCGTCATGCAAGCACAGTTTCATTGAAGAAGAATAGCCATATGTGGTGAGACAAATGCCAGATATCCAGGCAAGCTTCTGAAAGACAGAAGAGATCAGATAGCTAAAAGAGCCAGTTTGGTCTAGTGGTTAAGGCAACGGGCTAAAAACCAGGAGACTGTGAGTTCTAGTCCTGCCTTAGGCATGAAAGCCGGCTGGGTGACCTTGGGCCAGTCACTCTCCCTCATCCCAACTCACCTCACAGGGTTGTTGTTGTGGGGAAAATAGGAGGAGGAAGGAGTAATAGGTATGTTCCCCGCCTTGAGTTATTTATAAAAATAATAAAGGCGGGATAGAAAATAAAATAAAATAAGTTGGATAATAGAGACAGCAAGAGAATATGAGGAGACTTATTTTTGATTCATTGGCTACAGTAAGGCCTTTCAGTAAAGCATGCCAGAATGCAAAATATGTTAAGGGCATTGGGTATACGAAAACACCTGACTATTGTTCTGAGGAATTTTACATTGAATAAGAAACTACCTGGGAACATAATTTGGAGAAACAGACTGTCTCAGAATACGTAAGGGAGTAAAGGAAGTAGAGATTAATCCTAGGGAAGAAGGTAATAACAAACAAACAAAATCCTGAAGGATAACAACACTTCCAAGACAACAAAGATAAAAATAGATAAAGCAATTGTTTTTACAGTGGTAGCATACAGCTGTGAATGCTACATACTATGGAAGAACCAAAGAAGAAGATAGATGACTCTGAGTTACGGATTTAGAGATGGCTGATAAGAGTATTATGGTCTATAAGAATAATCAATTAGTGATAATCAGTAATGGTAACTGGGAATGACCTTGGGATACTGGGCCCAGAGACACTGCCTAGGGAACAGTCAGATAAGAGACAGTATAGTCCGCAGCTGGATAGCGGGCAGGGCAAGAGGCTCAGAAGAAATCGTCCCTAATTTCTCGGTGGTAAAGGAGACGGTGGGCGAATTGTACTATTAGACTTGCAAGATTTTGTTAATGTAACCTTACAATAAAGTAGAATTAGCTGATCTGGTCATGTTTCCTGTCTGGTCTACCTGGTAAGGCTGACATAATCAAAATAGACTTTGACTCTTCCCTTGTGGAAATGTCAGTAAGCAGAAACTTACATAATTTGGGCATGTGAGTGAATGAATGATGGACCAGAAAAAAAAATTCTCAGCAAAGCTGAGGGAAGTAAAAGATGATGTTAATCAATAAAGTATATAAATATATCTACCCGTCCATGCATGCATGCATGCAGAGAGGGCATGCTTCAGACCCCACCTATAAGAGAGTTCCATCTGGCGGGGTCCAGGAGGCGTGCCTTCTCTGCAGTAGCTCCCGCCCTGTGGAACAATTTGCCCCCGGAGGTGAGATTAGCCCCTTCGCTCCTGACCTTCCGGAAGAACCTGAAAACCTGGCTCTGCCGCCTTGCTTGGGACCAAGGAAGGGATAGTCACTCGTGGGGATGGCTAATACCCTAGAGAGCTCCTCTTTTACATTAGATTAAGTAAAATCATTTTACTACCTTTGCCTCTGGATTCTAATCTTGTTTTATAATTTTTATTTTAGATTTTATGTATACTTTTTGTTTTTGTTTTTACTATTTTATTGTAAACCGCCCAGTGTCCCTCCAGTGGAGGGAGATGGGCGGTGATATAAATGTTACAAATAAATAAATAAATAAATAAATAAATAAGCAAGCTCAAAATAGGTATGTTCTTGGAAGAGCTACAAGTTATTACAAAAGATATATCAAGATGGTGAACAGTTACCCATATAGTCACCAGGAGTTGAATCCAACTCAATGGCTCTTAAGTCAAAACAAAGCTAGCATAGTTAAAATGATGAAGAGCTACAGTATAAGGAAGTGCTGAAGAACATGAAGATGGTTGTTTTATGGGAATTAAGTACTTATACCAAGGTCCCTTTGTTGGGTGGAGCTCAAGAGTATATTACTTCCAGGATAAAGACCTGCTTAAGTATTATACAACTGGCAAGGGTTACTTTTGATTGAATTAGCAATTCTATTGCTATGTTGTGATAAGCCCCTTAAAAAGTGTGTGTGTGTGTGTGTGTGTGTATAAAAGCTAAAGAACTGCAGCATTGGAACAGCTAAATTTTTATTTATTTATTTATCATACTTATATCACGCCCATCTCCCCCCACAGAAAATAAAATTACTTTTATTTGTTCTAAATTTTATACATAAACAGACCATTGTGGTGGATTTCAGTGCTGCCGCTAGTTCTCAGGGACGAGGGAGCGCATTCCAAGGAGATAAGAGAATTCACAGTCCGGAAAGTGTTCCTGGTAAACTAAACAGGTTCAGGGTTACTCCACCCAAGAGTCTCCCAGGTTATTTGTGCTTAGGTTAGTTAGAGTAGCTTTAGTCTGGCAAGATTCTGTCTGTATGGTGAGAGCAATAAAGAACTGGAGTTTTGAATGCACTGACTTGTCATTGTTCTTGGGTTGACCTTGACACACATGTATGTATCTCTCTCTCTCTTAGAAATTGAGTCTGAGTAGTGGATAATGTATCACAGTAATTAATTAGTAACTATTTTGATCTAAATTCAGTCTTAGAAAATGATTCCAAGTATAACTCATTAAAGATTTGCTACGGATAACTAGGGTCAATTTCTCTTAAGAAGGGGCCATAATTGGCACACCAGTTTAAGCTAATACACTGTTGTTTCTTCCTTGAAGGAGAAGAAGGCAGCTTCAGTGGAAAGCAAGGAGACTGAACCCATAAGGCTTTCCTTACCCAGGTTCTGGGGTCTAGCACACAGATTGAACTACATCTCACTCCTTCAACCTCTATGCTCCTATTTCAGACCTTCAGTATCTAATTCCACCACTGTGTGCAAGATCAAAGAGCTGAAAAGTACAGGGTTACCTTGGATTATGAAATTATTCCTTGAGGTTAATGGACTCCTTAAGAATTGCCATTGGACTTGTTTATTCGTTCAGTCACTTCCGACTCTTCGTGACTTCATGGACCAGCCCACGCCAGAGCTTCCTGTCGGCCGTCACCATCCCCAGCTCCCCAATGGTTGAGTCTGTCACCTCCAGAATACCATCCATCCATCTTGCCCTTGGTCGGCCCCTCTTCCTTTTGCCTTCCACTTTCCCTAGCATCAGCTTCTTCTCCAGGGTATCCTGTCTTCTCATTATGTGACCAAAGTACTTCAGTTTTGCCTTTAATATCATTCCCTCAAGTGAGCAGTCTGGCTTTATTTCCTGGAGTATGGACTGGTTTGATCTTCTTGCAATCCAAGGCACTCTCAGAATTTTCCTCCAACACCACAGTTCAAAAGCATCTATCTTCCTTCGCTCAGCCTTCCTTATGGTCCAGCTCTCACAGCCATAGGTTACTACAGGGAATACCATTGCTTTAATTATGTGGACCTTTGTTGTCAGTGTGATGTCTCTGCTCTTAACTATTTTATCAAGATTTGCCATTGCTCTCCTCCCAAGAAGTAGACGTCTTCTGATTTCCTGGCTG
Source organism: Charina bottae (assembly GCA_023362775.1). Taxonomy (NCBI): domain Eukaryota; kingdom Metazoa; phylum Chordata; class Lepidosauria; order Squamata; family Charinaidae; genus Charina; species Charina bottae. Next base: position 149,912,779 of record JALMGJ010000001.1, read on the forward strand.
CAGTCAGCATCTGCAGTAATCTTTGCGCCTAGAAATACAAAGTCTGTCACTGCCTCCACTTTTTCTCCCTCTATTTGCCAGTTATCAATCAAGCTGGTTGCCATAATCTTGGTTTTTTTGAGGTTTAACTGCAACCCAGCTTTTGCACTTTCTTCTTTCACCTTCGTCATAAGGCTCCTCAACTCCTCCTCACTTTCAGCCATCAAAGTGGTATCATCTGCATATCTAAGATTGTTAATGTTTCTTCCAGCGATTTTAACTCCAGCCTTGGATTCCTCAAGTCCAGCACGTCGCATGATGTGTTCTGCGTACAGGTTGAATAGGTAGGGTGAGAGTATACAGCCCTGCCGTACTCCTTTCCCAATCTTAAACCAGTCCGTTGTTCCGTGCTCTGTTCTTACCGTTGCTACTTGGTCGTTATACAGATTCCTCAGGAGGCAGACAAGATGACTTGGTATCCCCATACCACCAAGAACTTGCCACAATTTGTTATGATCCACACAGTCAAAGGCTTTAGAATAGTCAATAAAACAAAAATAGATGTTTTTCTGAAACTCCCTGGCTTTCTCCATTATCCAGCAGATATTGGCAATTTGGTCTCTAGTTCCTCTGCCTTTTCTAAACCCAGCTTGTACATCTGGCAATTCTCGCTCCATGAATTGCTGGAGTCTACCTTGCAAGATCTTGAGCATTACCTTACTGGCATGTGAAATAAGTGCCACTGTTCGATAGTTTGAACATTCTTTAGTGCTTCCCTTTTTTTGGTATGGGGATATAAGTTGATTTTTTCCAATCTGATGGCCATTCTTGTGTTTTCCAAATTTGCTGGCATATGGCATGCATCACCTTGACAGCATCATCTTGCAAGATTTTAAACAGTTCAGCTGGGATACCGTCGTCTCCTGTTGCCTTGTTATTAGCAATGCTTCTTAAGGCTCATTCAACCTCACTCTTCAGGATGTCTGGCTCTAACTCACTGACCACACCGTCAAAGCTATCTCCAATATTATTATCCTTCCTATACAGATCTTCCGTATATTCTTGCCACCTTTTCTTGATCTCTTCTGCTTCTGTTAGGTCCTTACCATCTTTGTTTTTGATCATACCCATTTTTGCCTGCAATTTACCTCCAATGTTTCTAATTTTCTGGAAGAGGTCTCTTGTCCTTCCTATTCTATTGTCTTCTTCCACTTCCGCGCATTGCTTGTTTAAAAATAATTCCTTATCTCTTCTGGCTAACCTCTGGAATTTTGCATTTAATTGGGCATATCTCCCCCTGTCACTGTTGCCTTTTGCTTTCCTTCTTTCTTGGGCTACTTCCAGTGTCTCAGCAGACAGCCATCTTGCCTTCTTGGTTTTCTTTTTCTTTGGGACGTTTTTTGTTGCCATTGGAAGAAATACTAATTCCTGCCAGTTGAGTCCAGCTGGAATCTTAGCTGCCTAGTGCATAACAGCTTGTGTGGCAGGCTAGTCAAGCTGCTAGAAATAACATTTGTGGCAACCTGATTTCATATCTTGTGTCCAGATATCTTGAGCATTGTGCTTGCCTAGATTATGGAATTCTTGCTTGTTGCTGAACGTTTTTCACTTGCTTTTGATTCACTGATAGCTTGATCACTCTGTTTAGCAAGTTTTTGTGACCTGACTTGCATATTTTCTGATCTTGGCCAGCTCAACATCTCTCTCCCCTTTCCCTCCTCCTTTGAGTTTGTGGGACAGAAACTGAAAGTTGTCCCTTATGCTATAGAAGTCCCTTGAGACCTCAGTTCATAGCATCACATAATCCTTTCCTGTTAGACTTGGAAGGGTCCATCTAGGTCAGTTAGTCCAATTCCCTGCATAACTTTCCTCCTCACTCATGCCCTCCTGACCTCCCATCTGGATTACTGCAATGTGCTCTACATGGGGATGCCCTTGAAGAACATTCAGAAGCTTCAGCTGGTGCAGAATGCAGCTGCATGGGTAATAATAATCTCCCCTATTCGGGGAGATGGGTGGGGATAAATTAAATAAATAAATAAACAGTGTTGGTTACCTGGCACATGTAACATCACTGCTTCGTGCACTGCATTGGTTGCCAGCGTGTTTCTGGGTGCAATTCAAGGTGCTGGTTGTCACCTTTAAAGCCCTTCATGGCTTGGGACTGGGTTATCTGAGACCGTCTTCTCCCAGTTGTTTCTACCCATCCAATCTGCTCTGGCAGGATGGGCATGCACTGGGTCCCATCAGCCAAGGAATGTTGGCTGGCAGGGACCAGGAGACGTGCCTTTTCTGCCACAGTACCTGCCCTCTGGAACATCTTCCCTCCTGTGATTAGGATTGCCCCAACCCTGTTGGCCTTTTGTAGGGCCTTGAAGACCTGATTATGTGCCTGGGCCTGGGGTCCTGAGTGTGTGAAGGGCTCTGTTTCCTGGTTATGTTAACATCTGTGGATTGTAATTTTTCTCGGCTGCTGTATTTAATTTTTAGTATTGTGTTTGTAATTCAATTTTTAATTGATTTTATGATTGTTCACCACCCAAAGTCACTTGTTTGAGATGGGCAGCCATACAAATTGAATAAAATAAAATAAATAAATAAATCCAAAGTAAAGCATCTGAGAAAGCTGAGTATCAAGATATGAATCAGATCCTCCATTAGGATTAATACAGTAGTTTTAATGTCTTTCCTGAGTTGATGAGCTGCTGATCCTGAGAAGTTCAGTTCAGTTTAATTCAGTTTTGACAGAATTAAGTTTGTTAATGGGGCCTTAACTAAACCATTACTGATTCCAGGGAGTAATTCACCATTAAAAGTACCTTGGGGGGGGGGGTTAAATAAAAGAATAGTAAAGCTGGGTGTTGTTGCTTTATTTTTTTATTTTTTATTAGAGATTAAAAACTGTTGGACATTCTAGCAACAGTTATACTTTCTGGTTTAACAGAGGGATGCATGCCTTATAGAGTATGATATGCAAACAAAGTATTTCGTATTTTTTATTTATTTATTTATTTATTTATTTATTTATTTATTTATTTGATTTATCACCGCCCAACTCCCTCAAAAGGGACTCTGGGCAGTTTACAGACAAACATAATTAATTGTACTACAATATAAATAAAATTAAATAAAACATTAAAATAACAGTTTAAGAATATAATAAATATAATAAAACCAGATGGCAGTATCTTCTTTAAAACCATGGAAAGGGCATTCTAGGGCCACGCTAAGGCATTAGCCATCCCCAAGAGTGTACACTCTTCTTCCCGCCCCAGGCCTGTTGACAGAACCAGGTCTTGAGTTTTTTCCGGAAGTCCAGGAGCGAGGGGGACTGTCTTATCTCCGGGGGGAGGATGTTTCACAGAGCAGGAGCTACTGCAGAGAAGGCACGCTTCCGAGACCCTGTTAGATGGAATTCTTTAACCGATGGGGTCCGTAGCATGCCCTCCTTGCATGACCGGATGGGACGAGACAATGTAATCGGGATAAGATGGTCCCTTAGGTAACCTGGTCCCATGCCATGAAGGGCTTTAAAGGTCATAACCAACACCTTGAATTGGACCCGGAAGCAAACTGGAACCCAGTGCAGCTTGCGTAACAAAGGTGTTACATGTGTCCGATTAGGGACATTCAAAATTGTCCACGCGGCTGCATTCTGGATCAGCTGAAGCTTCCGGATACTCTTCAAGGGTAGCCCCATGTAGAGCGCATTACAGTAGTCTATATGGGAGATAACCAGAGCATGAGTGACCGTTCGAAGGGCCTCTCGTTCCAGGAAAGGTCGTAACTGGCGCACAACACGAAGTTGCACAAAGGCCCTCCTGTATATTTCATATACTTTATACAAGCCCTTTGTGGGTGTTGCACTTCTACTTTGATTTCATATATGCAATGCCTGGGTGGCCTGAGCAGTTTTACACTGGGAATGAAAAGAATAGGGGATAGGAGGGAACTCGGGGGGAATCCACAGCATAAAAGCTATGGTGTTTAGCAATAAACTTTAAATTAGGAATGGATAAAGTGCTTCAGTAGGGAATGGAATTGCTGCAAAACTATGTACCTACTCAGAAAATCTATCCAAAAGAATATGGCATTGAAAACGTCTATGGAAAACCATCTAGAAGCCTGTTTTCTTTAAAAATACTAGCCTTGAAGACAGATCAAAAAGATTTAATCCAAATTGGTTGAATCCAATTAATTATTGCAATTCTCAGTATCCAAAGTGGTTTCTTAGAAAATTTAGCTACTTCGTATTTCAAGGTAGAAAGGAAAAAACATTAACAACTTCTCATAGAAACTAGTCAGTCCTCCTCCTGTCCTCCACGGTGTTAGGTACCAAGGGAAAAGCCTGAGGAAGCAAGTGGTAGGATAACTTTTCCCTCCATCTTTCCTACTTTTTCAGTCCCTGTAACTGAAAATATTTCTACCAATTAAACAAATGCACTTCAAAAAAACAAATTACCTGAATAAATTTACTCTCAAACACAGGAGCAGATTTCAAGGGAATATATTCTCCTCTGTCAAGAACTTTCTGAAGATCTCCCATAGCAGGTTTGCTGATTTTGCAGGTTGTGTTTTTAAAGCTTTTAAAAGTGGCAGATGCTTATTATACCTAAACACAAGACAAGAAGAAATGACACTCTTACAGAGGAACCATTTACTAATGGAAATAATGCTGTATCAGACTATTTCAGAATATTGGAGAGTGCTATGGAAACATTGATTTTCAAACTCTTTGAAAGGCATTTCATGCATTGGAGTACATTACTATGCTGAATTATGTGCTTGGAGGCTATTTCTGTAAGCTGCAACATCTGGACATGGTAATGTTCAGGCATGTTATTTAAGATGTCAAGGGACACTTGCTGCCATTTTGCTCTGAGCGTGCATAAAGATAGAATTAAGGAAGCAAATTCAGAGATGGGTAACTGCTTTTGAGGGCTTTCAGGTAATTTCACTGAAGTGGGCCACTAAAATGATCTAGGAATGATAAATAATTATAATGGGTATGAGGATTAAGACTTTGCAATATAAGAAGAGATTGTAGTAGACTCTTCTGATAGATTTCAGCCATGTTGGACGTAATACTCTCTGGGGACGCCAAGCCCTGCAACAAATATATATCAGGTGGTCAGCAGGTACACTGAGCTGGATTCAGCAAATGCCTCTAGCAGATAACTTGAAGCATCATTCATGCAGAATTTCTGTACTATATAGCCATGTAGTTTATAAAGCACACGTTTGATGTGTTTTTATAGAAATGGGCAAATTGTTATTTTTAGTTTATAATGCATTTTTGCAAACATTTTTTTCAGTATACACTATATGAATTTCTCCGTAACATATATTTGTTGAGACACAGAGGTTTTTGGTATTTGTGTTTTCAAGTTCATATACAGGCTTGAAAAAATGGGTTTTTATTGGGTAAGTTCACATAAAAAAGCATACATATCAAACACATTCCTATCATTCCTGTTTTGGATTTAAGCAACTAATAAACCAATCCTCCTTAAGCAGCTATTCTCATTACTGAATTTTCAAAACATTATTTTTTTAGCCTAAAAATTAATATGGCAGGCCAATAAGCAAGCATATGTGTATGTGTATATGTGGTACATTTTCATAATGAAAAAGTTACCTCTTTCTAATAATGTGTCTCCCTAAAAAAGGGAGTTTCCATCAGGGGAGTTGGGGGGGGGGTATACTAAAAAAAGTAGAGATAGCAGCTGAAACCATATGATCAAAACTCTGTCCTTTTTTAACATGTGTCCCAGGTGTAATGTATGAAAAAAAGAGACCGTTGCAGATGCCATCTTCATTTGACACCCACTGTGGATGTCCCTGGCTACTAAATCTTATGTTCCTTTTTTTTACGTCATTGAATTTTCTAAGATGAACAGACCAAAAAAAACCCCAACAACCTCCCTCCTCCCCCAATTTGTTATGGTTAAATAAAGGTCAATAAGTAAGTGCTCCCTTGTAGAATTTCCCAAGCAATGGTTGGTATTCAGAAGTGAGGTAAAGTTGTGTCACAATAGGAGCATATGCAAGACAGAATAGCTTACCTGACATCATAATGTGCAGCTTGAAATGACAGGCGTTAGTAAGCATAAGAGGAATCATGGAAATAGCTTGTTAGGAAATGGCTACATGTAATCTTTTTGGTGCGGTCGCTTTCTCTGTTCATGGGCTTTTTTCATTTGTGCGTGAGAAGCTCCAAATAAGCAGTCCTCACTGTTGTCCGATATTATTCATTAGCCTTGACATTATGTTTAATACTAATGCTTTATACATTCTGGGTGTTCTGGTACATACATATTTATTTCAGAGTGAAATACATTAAAGAGCAGAATGAACCAAAATATTATTTCATTATATTATCGATTGTTTTTGGCAAATGTTAGAAATGAAGAAAATAAACACTGAAAGCCTTGAGACAGCAAATATATGGCCAATAATGCATAATAAGCACTATCCCTGCACACTATCATAAGTGGACACATTGTAGAATTCTCAGAAGTAGACCAAACATGTTGCGCATTTCAGAAATTGTTACCAGATACAATTCAGCAAAATGATCAGAATAGGGATGTGATAAAGAGGAGCTGAGGACATTTAATCTCTGGACTATCCGGTGCTGAACATTACAGGCAGCTATCTTGGTCCAAACTGATGAAATTATTTAGTGGTTGAAAAACCCTCCATGATTAATACTTGCCTAATCCACCAAACAGGGTTATTGTGAAGAACAGAATGAAAAATGGTGTATCTTACCAAGTCATTCAGTGTTCTAAGTCCTAAATATGCCCACAGAATTAAAATAGCCTGGTATTCAAGCTACTTTGTTAAAGATGGGCCAGAATCAAAAAGTTAAAAGTTCACAATGTTAGGATTGAGAGCACCCCGGAGGTGAGGCTGGCTCCCTCACTCCCGGCCTTCCGGAAGACACTTAAGACCTGGTTCTGCCACCTTGCCTGGGACGGGGGAGGTAATAGTTCCTCCTGGGGGTGGCTGGCCCCATAGTGTCCTCCTTTTATATATGATTTTACCATTCTTGGATTTTTATCTATTATTTATTATATTGTTTTAGGTGTAACTTATGTTTATAGGTTTTAATTGTTGATATTTCGTAAACCGCCCAGAGTCCCCTGTTGGGGGAGATGGGCGGTGATAAATTTGAATCATAAATAAACAAACAAATAAATAAATTTAGAAAGTGTCATAGTAAAATTAATCACTACGTAACAAAATTCTTACAAAAAACTGTTTAGGTTGTCTGTATGTTCCTGGACTTACCTTCACTCTGGTCAGGAGCAAACAGCGGATACAAGGAAAAAAGATTTGAAAAATAAACCAACCTATCCAGTCCCAGTATGTTCTGAGATAATAATGCCTTATTAGCATATTTGAGTCAAACAAAGGAATCACTACATACAATGATTGCTTAACCTTTTCATGGTGAGATAAGGAAGTGTTTTCCCCAAGAGTCAGAGCAAAAATTAAGTTCCTGAGTATTTTGGAAAGGTAGGCATTTCTGTACACTAGGCATAGAGTCAACATCAGTGAGCTAACTAAACTTCAGCAAAAAAGTAAAAGTAACTTTTTAAAAGCAACTATGTAAAATAACATGTAAGTTCAGTTCATATTAAACTCATCATACTATTTAAAAATAGCTTGTTAGATGTTAAAATGCAGGCTTGAAAAACAGTCAGGTGCTGCAGTAATTGTGTATTCACCATATCCTTAATTCCACAATTGGAATTGACTTCTGTGGAGTAGATTCTCAATAGAATGTTAGCTTAATTATTTTCTTGTATGATTTTGATAAAGATACAATTAAGATTTCCCAGATGAGCACAGGGTATACTGTAGTTCTATTGAGTTGTGCAGCTGTCTCTGTTATTGTCCAGAATTCTTAGTAGTGTCTTCCAATCATAGATGGATATTGCAAGTCCATACAAAGAGCTAATTTTTTTCATCTCGTGGAAAAGGAGGAGGAGCTTTGTGGTTTCATTGGTGTAGAGTGCAACTTTACAATTCTTCAACATCACAGCTAATGGAGAAATTTCTTGTTCTTGCAGATTGAAGCTTCATTTCAATTGTTAAGTAAAGTATAAGGACAGCGGGAGAAACAGAAAGTTAGAAACACATGCGTCTGGTGAACACAGACATAAGTGAGAAATAAAAAAAGAAGCTCAAGCCTTATCTTCAGTTGGTCAGAGTGAATTCTTGGGGCAGTGGCAAGCAAAAGGGCAACAGTAACACTAAGATGGTCTTCTGAAGGGATCCTGGGTGATGATAACCTGAGTTTACAGGCCACAAATTGGGTGCTTGGACTAGGTACTGTACATTGCTGCTTCTGTTCTCCCATCTCATCTCCTCCACTCTCCGGTCCTGCAAATAATAGTAACTTGCTTAGACAGAGCTGCTCAGCAACTCTGCTTCTCCCCTGTGCTGCTGTTTGCTTCCACCTAACAATCCAACTCTTGGGGGCCACTTAGAATTTTGTCTCCTGTGGAAATGGGGTGGGACAATGACATTCAGTACAACCTTCATCTTATATGTTATAGATAACATTCTACGTCCATCCAGCCATTTCTCTCTCAAATGCTATAGAATTGACAAAGAGAATTTGCTCCTTTTCTTGGCGTTTCTTTTTATTTAAGGGTTTAAAAAAACACCTCTCTTCTACACACTGATTGTTTTACAGTTTTATGCAAATAATGTCTCTAAACGTAAGCAAAAAGTTGCATTCTCAGCATCCTTTCCATCTTCCATTATTTTTCAAGATCCCAAAGCACTGCACAGAATACATCTATTAAAAAATCCTGAATCAGCTGAAGTGCAGTAGCTAATAATGTGATACTTCGATATTATCCAGAAATTTTAAAAGTTCATTAAAAAATTATCCAAAATGGTGTACTGGATTATTTTCAAGATCTGAGGCCAAACAATGTATTTTAAACCATAAATAAACCTCTCTCCCAAAACAAATCGACTGTAGAAGTGCATTTTGCAGATTTTGTTGAAGCATGGTAAAATTGTAATAGAACAGAAATGAAAAGGGAGTACATAAAATTCAGTAATCTAAGTTTTACAATTTGTTTAGTAAGGTGTGGTTTTATGCTATAAAACTACAATAATATCCTCCAATCCTGCATCACATTGTTCTTATATAAAATCTCTGTAGAAGTACTAGAACATAAATTATTTCTGTTTTTCATCTTTTCTACTTGTCTTAGAAGGGTTGTGCTAATAATCCTGACTCAGGGTTGTATAGATTTACGTACTGGCTCTCATGAATGCTATTTTGTTTCTTAAAATAAAAGATGAGAGAGACCTATGATGAAAGAAATCCAAAGCTCATGACTAATTGGTTTTCTCGGTGCAAAGGAGATGGAAAGCTCAAAGTGAAAGGGATTTCCCACAGGACATAGATGATTAAGTTTGGTCAAGTTTGCCTGGGCTCATATCTTCCACATTTTTCAGAGGAAGGAAGCAATAGTTAGCCTTGTAATCACTGATATTTTGGTATGGTGATGGAAATCAGAACTGATGGAGAAGGACACTTTCTGCACATTAATATTGGAGATGTCATACTTAAAATTTATAGAAGATTAGTGAAATGTGATCGGACATGATTGAACGGATTAAAAATAAAAATAATAATGATAATAAATCTTTTAATATTCCAGTCAAGATTATGGGCATTCTTAAGAATAAATGCTTAAGATCTTTGCTTTCAAACTCAATCAACCACCTTCTATTTTAATTTTTCTCTGGCAGCTGTGTTGAAGAGTTCATTATACTAGTAATTTTCACATAGAGCACTAAACTACTTTCAGACGATAATTTTAAGTTCTAGCCATTTCCCACAAGGTTTGAACTGGTGACCTATGAAAGACTTGGCATCTGTTAGCAAAACCCTTACTCATCCAGTTCTCTGAAAATGAAGTATTACTTCTTTTGTATGACAAAAAGACTGACAGAATTTAATATCCTTCTGCAAGAGAAAATGAGAAATATAATTGTTATAATAATGCCTTAGAAATAGGTCTGGGGGAAAAAAGTGATCAGGTCAGTTTTTCATTCTGTTCACACACAACATGTCATTTCCCCCCCACATATAAGTGATTTGTTTAGTGATCCAGAAAGGATTTTGATACCAACTGACCCATACAGAGAGAGGGCACAGCTAAATTTCAGAACTGAACAAGGGACGTTGAAAAAGAATTTGAAATCTTCAGTGAATGTGAAGATAAATACTGTATATACTGTATATATGAAAGGAAATTTTAGAAGTGAAATTTTATTACTTAAAACACTAACAACATACTTTATTTTCCTAATAGCACATCATCTAGAAAATGGGTGGAGAACCTATGGACCCCTACATGTTGGATTACCAATCTCATCACAACTGATAATAGGCTGCTAAAAGCTGTCAGTTGGAAGGCCATATGCTTCCCTTCCTATCTAGAATTAATAATAATATTCCCTTAAATTCTCTGTTAAAATTAAACTATTATCAAAGTATATAAAGGATGGCAGAATTTGAGCATTATTTATATTGACCTGTAGCTATTAAGAAACGAGATATTTCTCAGGACCATTAGCTTGCTTGACATCTTCAATAAGGGACCTTCTGCAAACTGCTGTTTTTACCCCAGAAACAATTTCTCTTGCTTGATAACTATAGATCCGTGTTTCTCAACCTCAGCAACTTTAAGATGGGTGGACTTCAACTCCCAGAATTACTCAGACAGCATAGATTATTGTCAGCTATCTACTTTGTTCCTACTCCCCCAACATTACTTCTTTCCTTCCATTCATATATATAGTTTCTCTGTACTAATTGACCAGTACATAGCTTAACAATTTCTGGTTTTTCCCAAGAGTTGCCAAAGTGGTGTGACTTTTGTTATCTACCTGATTTTTTTTTCCTGATGGCAGTTGCAATATCAATGCTAATGTGAAGCTAATAAGTAGCAGTTGAATGTGATTGAAGTATTAGTGATAGACATGATTGGAAGCCGAGTTCATGTGGCTTGCCCCATAAGTAGTGAAGCCAATGTTTTGGGATGAGAAATTCAGCAGTCATACAATTGCATTATTTGGTTTGGCTGAGATGCCAATCCTTACGTTTTTGGATTACAACTCACAGTCCCGTGCCATTGCCCTCAAGATATGAGTTGTATTCAAGCAACTGGAGAGCACCAAGTTGCCAATCTTTGCTGCATGTAGCAGTAACCTAGGAATATGTGCTTTCAGTTATTACTCTTTGGAATGCTGCAATATCAACACCAGTCAGGCCTTCCCTGTTATGAGATGCTCTATTTATTTAGATTTATCAGTATTTATTGTGTGGATATTTTAGATTAGAAATTATTTTAATGGTTCTATTATGTTTTCTCCTATTGTATTGTGTATATAGTTTAGTACTTTAATGATATGATGCAGTTTAGGAACATTGAACATTAATAATAAACATGGGGTTCCGTTTCAATTCAGCAATTGATATATGATCAGAGAAAAAGTTAGTTCAAATCTTCTATAGAAACATCATGTACATTTGGCCAAACTCTCTAAAAACTACTGGAAAGCTTTCTGATGACACAATGATAAGAATTCAAGAAAATCTCTTAGATATTTCATAAGCAAATAAATCTCGTTGTAGCATAAGAGAATGTGAGTAATGGATTTAAATAATAACTATAATAACCAAAAATATTGATAACCAGTATTTTATTTTGAATAAAACTATGGTATTAATATATGCAATACTATCTCAAATAACTGTAGTTGAAACCCACTTTCACTCTTTCCTTTATTTATCTACATTATTTATTTGTTAAATTTATATGACCACCCAACTCCCCCAACAGGGGACTCTTATGTAATTAGGCTAACAATGAACAATTATAGTAACCTGTGAAAACTGTATGCCTATTACTATAGACTATCCTAAGCTAAGGCAAGACAAGAAGAATCTAATGGACATTTATATTGTATTTCATTAAATGACTTATGCTTAAGCTATGCATGTTGCTATGCATAACAATTTAGAAAGCTTTGCTTGGTATGTGTAGCAGACTTGATGGGGATGCTAGTCTGTAATCTAAATTTGAATATGTACCCTTATAACACAATGCTCTATATATCTACTCAGAAGTGAAGGAGAGAGTAGAAAACTGTAGAGAAAATATAAATGTAGGATATAGATGTAAGGTGAAATATAAGTCCAAGCTAAGCTTCAGAGAAGAGCTATTAGCAAACATAAGGGAGAGACCTGTCAATGAAGCCTGTCAAGATGTCTAGAAGGAGAACAACAAAAAACTTACTTTAGCACTGATCAGAAAACAGTGAATGAACATGCCAGTGTTGGCAACTAATCTTAGAACATTGGAGTGTGAGAACTATGAAATACAAAGAGAAAGGCATTTTTGATGGGGAGCAGAAATTTACAGAAACACACAGAAAAAAAAATCAGAATAAATGGTAATGGTGATGACCCAAAGAATCAATCTGGATTAATGCCATTTGTAAAAGAAGATTTTTGAAATATAAAAAGGAGATTAAGTAATGATTGCTTCCTAAGAGTTACACAAACGTTGATGGTTATCTTTGTCTAATTGCCATTATCAACAAGTTGTAGTGTTATCTTCATTCATTAAAAAAATGTTTCACCTAATTTAAACGAAAATTATAAGCATTAAATTTTTCTAAATCTGCATTTTTCTAAATATCCTGCTTAATAAACCACACTTTTATTCCTAATCTGGTTATGATGTTCAGTGAAGAGGGCAGATAAACCAAAGGATGGGACAGTCCAATTGCTAGTTAATCTGCAAGGCAAGTATCTGACACTACTGACATTAGGCTAAACAGTGTTAAAGTTTCTTCACTCTACTCAATATTCTACAGAAGGCCATTTTCACTGTCATTGCTTGGCTTATTCCCAAGAATAAGATAGGACTGCAGTCAGTCATGAAGCCATGGAGTGCCAAGGCCAGTAATAAATCAGTTTTAAGCCATACATTCTATAGTACATTGGATTAACAAAAATAGTGTTTTACTAGCCTTGATTCTAGTCTAGAATCAGATGTATTTCTCATTTCACTGTGTTTTTATAGCTGATTAGCAATAAATGTTATCTTAAGTCAAACTGTAATTTATGTACCTCTTCATGGAATTTTAAAAAACAAGTATTTTAAGCAGTCATAAGAGCAATAAAGCTATGTAGGGGGAAGAACTGAACTGAAAATATTTTTTTAATTATGCAGCACCCTGAAAGCAATGTTACAGTTATTTATCTAAAACTGAATTAATTTATTTCACTTTTTACTTAACACCTAGTAGTGCCACATTATGCAAATGACTATGGATCAATTATGCTTAACTGCAGCAGTATTCACGAAGCATATAATTTTTCAAATATAGAAATATTCCATACAGTAGTTAAGCATTCACTTTTCCACTTATAAGTCAGTTTCTTAGATGATTTAAATCTTATACTTTTAAGTTAGTCTGTATTAGTGATGTTTCATAAATCGTACAGGCTAAAGTATCTTCCAGGGACTGTGGTTTTAATATTACTCAAGAAAGATAACACAACCTTATTATAACCTTTTAAGAGAGTTTGCAAAATTTATCCATCAACATCTTTATTGCTCCAATATATTTGTGCTCATTTAATTTTTGAACCATGATGTCCTTTCCCCAAGACTGAAAGCAGTGATTCCCCCCCACCCCACTTATTAAACAACAAGGCTTAACACAATCACCTTTTAAATAATGATTCAGGATTTTTTTTTATTCATTTAAATTTCAGTATCATTACAGAAAATGTTATGGTACAGAGTTGTTTAACATTAATTTTATTTCTTTTCTCATTTAATTTCCACATGAATGCTGGTAACACTAATATCTGTACAAGATCAGTCTTTGATTTTTTTTTAAGATTTTAATTCTGTACATTTTAAATGTATTGGTTAAAAAGGCTGTCAGCACTTAAGGAAGCAATTTTTTGTTGTTTGTTTAAACAAAAGGTATCCAGTTACTGCCCAATAGTACTGAGCTGGGTGGCTGCTGGGATGACAGATATCCCTGAACGCGCAGCAAGGAGGAAAACCTTGGGGCTTGATCGGGTTCCCAGTGCAGCCACTCTGCTTTTGGCACTGTGCACATCAACACGAGATACGATAAAGAACAAGCAGAAGCTCTCTGTGAAGCAGTTATGAAGCATACTAATAAGGGAAAATCCAAGTGTTGTCTACACTAGTATAAATAAGCAGACAGCCTTGTTTTAAGAGCATAAGTAGTTGAATCTTAAAGATGAGAAAAAACACAAGTTCTGCAGGCACCTACCGCTGTCTACTAAAAGCTACTGCTATCGGAACTAGCATTGAACACACAAAGCAATTGCAAGAAATGAAAAAGTTGCTTTGATATAATCAGAATATTTTTTTAAGATTTGTTTTTAAAGTTTTTTAAAAGGTATTTATTTAAATCCATTTGAAATATAGTTCAAGGTGTTTATACTGATCAACTTTTATCCAAATCAGAAAAACTAGCTGTGCCGTTGCATATTACAGGATACAGTCAATGATATGTGGACATGCATCAAAACTTTTCTCCTGCTGGTAACATCATAGTCTTCCAATGACCATGACATCAACCACCTCTCCCTTATGAAGTTCCACATACTGCTCTGTCTTTGGAGGTAGCATCAACAGTCCATTGGCACTGCGCATACTCATCAGACGACTGCTCATCTGATTCCCTACAGAAAGCAAAAAAGATTCATTAGTAGGGCAAATGCCACAAACTAGGGCTATATATGAAGTTCCTGGCCAAGAAATGAATCATCAGCCTTTCCCCCAGAATTCTTACAGAATTCTTACTCTCAAAGAAGTTTTCTCCTGCAACAAAGCAAATGGCTTAAAAAGTACCAATTGTGGTTAACACAGTCCTTTATTAGTACAACTCTACTGCCGCAGCATAAGAGCTTAATAGTGATCAAGTCCAGCATTCTTTCTCATCACAGCTGCCTAGATTCTGATAGGAAACCAAAGCACAGTGCATAACATCATAACTATTTCTCTCCTTTTGTTGTTTCCAGCAACTAATATTAAGGGACATGCTATTTTTTATCTTGGAAGCAGCATACAGATATTATTACTGGTAACCACTGAGAAGCTTATATTATTTTATTTTAGTAATCCAAAAATGGATTAGGTTTCAAGACTTAGTCTAATGCCTATTGAAATAGGCTGAACATATTTCCTTGAGACAAAAACGGGACATTGGGATGGCAAAATGGGACGGGGTCTTATGTAATATTCCGTATTCATGAAAAAGACAGGGGTCCCTGCCCCCCCAGTCCGCACGATTGGCTCCCTCCTGCAAACCCTGCCCCCGGTCCACGCGATTGGCTCCCGTCTGCAAACCCTGCCCCCAGTCCACACAATTGGCTCCCGACTGCAAACCCCGCCCCCTGGTCCGCCCTCCTCTCCACCTCTCCGCCCTCCTTTGCCGCGCATTGATAGGCAGGAGGGCTTCCTCTTCTGGACTGCCTCCAATCGGCAGCTCCGGCTCGGATCCTCCTTCCGCGCCATTCCCACCGGGTTTAAAAGACGGGACAAAATTGAGATTTTTATCAAAACGACAGGACGGTTGAAAAATGCTAAAAAAACAGGACGTATGGTCAGCCTATATTGAAAGCTAAACTGATACCCATCTCTTCATCTTGTGGTAAGAGATTTCATGGATTAATTATAGTAATTATTATAATATTCTAGAATTTGAAAACAAATGGTGACAAAGTGATCCATATTTAAGGTTGCTATTGAAATAAAATAAATGAAATGAAATCTCTAAAATAATACTATTAAAAAAAACTTCCTGGAACACAATTCAACATTTGGATATTTATCTGGTTCATTTCTAGGATGCACTGGTGATAAATTCAATTTTGCATTGGGCAACACATGTCCAGTTTGTTAAGGCTCAGTTCTTTTCTTTTTCACAATACAGTAACATTACTGCAAAATCATATCTTCATCATTTTCAATTAAGGACTTTTCAGACAGGCTTTTTTCTTTTAGGGATACTTGGAAAAATTAGGAAGCAAAACCCATTAAAAATATTTTTCTCTAAAAAGGGAATATAGGAAACATTTGTTTATTGAATCAGATTGTTGGTCTGTCTCGCCTAATGCTGTCAGAGTTCGTGGATTTCTCTAGGATATCATGAGAATTCTTTTCCATTACTGCTTGGTGATGCTGGGACTGAATCTGGAACTTTTGCAAAGTGTGTGCTCTACTGCTGAACCATGCATCCTTTAAGTACAAACGTTATTTAAAACTGTTCATGGGTTGATGGTAAAAGTGGCATTTTCTTAACATAAATGATAGAATGATCCATTAATTATTTCACAATTTCATACTTTCCAACAAGACTATTGAAACAGCTTTCCCAGAAAAGCACTATGTGGAAACAATCTTTTTGACTGCAAAACAGCTTCAATGAATGTACAAAGAATAACTTATTATGTTCTATGGTTGGGGCCCAATTAAAGCATTAAAAGGTTGTTTTTGTCATTGTAATGCTTGAGAGTTTTAGTCCTTCTGAAGAATCATCTAACATGAGTATCTACGTCTGGCAATGTGAACATGCATCATAGTGAATCATTCTTACTCAAAGTTGCATTCTACACATACATATATACATACATGCATACTTCCAGTGTATACACATTGCAAACGTAGCACTCTTATTTTTGGGGAGTACACGGGAAGTTATGGCAGCTACAAAGTCCCCATTATACCCATCTTGAACCTATTTCTGTGCGATTCTCACTGTATGGTAGGCCTGTGCAAATCATTCAATGAGGTGCTTTGCTCATGGGAAAAATGCTCCCCTACAGCTACTCCCTAAAGCTGTGCAGCCATGCTGAACCTTTGACCACCTGCTGGATGGCCCCAAGGAATGGATCCAGAGAGATGTTTTATTCAGAAGTCAAGGGTCTTGTTGAATTATTTGCATAACCAGTGATTGAGAAAGGAAAATATAGAATAATAATAATAATAGTAATAGTAATAATAATAATTTATTAAACTTGTGTGAAAAATTGTGTTGAAACAAAAAAAAAACAATTGGGCTTTACTCAAGGGAGACTTTACATGATCTTTAGAGTAAAGTTTGACAGAAAACAAGATTTTAAAGAGTGTGAACTTACTCTGATCAAGCTGTGTGCTGTTTGTACCACTTTTGCTCCTCCCCCATTTCTTTAAATCATCTGGGAAAATCTGACTAGCATATTACACATACCATGCCTTGTTGCTTTCCTTACAAGCCAGAATCACACACCAATGATTATTCTTGTTTACAGTCATTGGATTGTTTGGGAACAAGAAGTCAAGGGCACTGGAAAGTAATAATAAGCAAACCTTTCCAGGTTTACTTACAGGTCATGGTACCAAGAAGAGGTAAAGGAGAAGCAAATGTATATATGCATTTTCTGCAATCCTGGGTTATCAATGTGCATTGCTCTTCATTTTTTAAAATGTTATTTAAAATAGTCCACTAATGCCAAGGTGCAAGACAGCATGTTAAGCTTTTTTTAATTCATAAAATGATCATTTTTCCAAAGTATACAAAGAATCCAGATGCAAAATAAAAATACCTGTTTCATTCCATAAGCAGACAGCTGCTTCATGAATTTTTGTATCATGAAGCACCTTTTATTAATTACTTAATATTCAAAGGAAATGATAATGTTTCTCTGACAGTCAAGTACATATTTAAATTTTACATATGTAAGTAAAATTCAATCTGTTCCCCTCTCCCCCAACCCTAGATATTTTCTATATATAAAGACAAATAGAAGTTGCATCAATTAGTCAGTATAATTGTACAGTATATGCATGTAATGGAGACAGAATCAATCAGAAGGTATTCATGCTTCTTGCTTATTTTATAACTAGGTGAGATTCATGAGCTGAATTTGGAGCAAGAAAGGATAAAGGTTAGGGGGGAAATGTCTTAGATGTTACATGTTTGATTCATGGTTTAAAATGTTACATGCCATTCAAAATTAGAGAAAGTACCAGTCATTCATGTCTTTTTATATTTCATGTTTCACAATTTGTGAACTCAACAAAAACTGCAAAAGGTAGAAAGAGCTTGTAAGAGCTAACCTGTACTTTGTGCCCAAGGCAGAGGTTCTTGGTGATGCCAAGTCAGTATGCACCGATGGTATTCTGGACGAGGGTCCAATTTTACATCACATGATAACTGTAGAAAACACACAAAGCAATGTCATTCAACAATTGGTGGGGGGAAAACAGCTGTCCATCACTGACATTCCTTGGGCAAGAGACTCTTTAGGGATGAGCTGTTCTTTGCTTTTTATCAGCTGTTCCAGGCCTGCAGGGACTTTAACTCTTCCTCTTGGCCTACAGAGAGAAGACTAGGAGGAGCAGGAAGGGAATCCTACTTTAAGTCTATGTAAAATTCACTTACGACTCAGTTGGACTTGAAATTGCTCTCTAATAAGGACCTGGAGGTTTCAAACTACAGATTAGCTGCATGGCCAAGGCTCTGAACTGTGCATTTCTTTCCTTAGAAACATTTTTTTTTAATATACCTCAGACTATCTACCCTATTGACAAAATTTGAGCACTCATATTCTATTAAAAATAATAAAAGAGTAACCAATAGTAAGATCAATGCTTTACCCATCGAATACTGTCCATCCTCAATAGCTATGATTCACCTTAACAGGCATTTCTTTAATGTTTTCCCTTTTTACAATATTTCACCTGAGTTCTTTGAACTCTAGACTATTTAAAGGTTATTTCTTCAGCTCTTTGTGACTGGTGCAACTAGGTAGAGCACCTCAAAAACTTACCTTGTATTTGAAAACCCTTACCCTGGCTTTTATAATAGTTGGACGAGGATCCAGAATTCCTTGCATCTTCCTCAATGCTGGGACAACAAAAAGATTGCAGGTAACAACTGCTGATACAGGATTCCCTAAAGATCAAGAAACAGTTGTCTGATAAGCACTTGAGAATTGTTTGGAGAATAAGAACACATATTGCATTGTTATAGCACACTTCAAGATTCTAAGCATAGACATGTTTAATAACACGTATTCTTTTTAAATTTTATTTACAGTCTACTTTCCACACAAGTATTCAACATATGTATCAAGGCCATAACAACACTACAAACAACAAAAAGAAAAGAAAAAGAAAAGGCAGAACTATTTAGCACCCTTTTAAAATGCTGTCACAGCAGTCAATTATAATGGCTCCAATGCAGTCATGTTTAGTTAATTAGGTCAGAGCTTCTTGTACATTTGTTACGTTTGAAATAAATTGTGCTTCATATCAAGAGTTTTTCTAAAAATATTTTCAGGCATATTTGATGAACTAAAGAGCAAGAATGACTAATAGCATAATGGATTTTAAAAAATACACTTTTGGTTCAGAAAAATAAGAGCATTCTCATGTACATATATTGTTATATATGAAAGATGCGATGATACATAGCAAATTAGAAATTGCTAAGATATTTGCTGTAAGGAACATGAAGATTTGGAACATTCGATTTAAATTTGTATAGTATTTATGAGCATGAATGAAGAAATATATAATTTAATAAACCTTACCTGGGAGCGCAAAGATGATTTTTCTTACCCCATCAATATCCAAAGTTGCAAAGGTTGTAGGCAACCTAGGAAGTTAAGCCAATTGTTAAATTTATCAATTTTGTCAATAATATGAAATATTTTTGATTGCTTCATTTTTGCTACTTTCAACATCCTTGGAACATGTAATGATTCTCATAAAATACAGGAAATAAAATGGTGAATTAATAGCACTTTCTAATTCCATCATTTTTCCCATGAGAAAGTCAGATTTTAAGCCAACAAAATCCACAAAGGTGGCAATATCTTGTTCACTGTATGACTGATTTTTCTCAACATGAATTCATCTTTGTTATGCTAAATTGTCCATCTAGACCAGGGTTCGGCAACCTGTGGTCCGCGGCCCACCGGTGGTCCACGGGCCATTAGGAAGTGGGCCGCAGGGTGAGCCGGAGCAGCTGATTGGTGGGGGCCCGGAAGGGGAAACACCTCCACCTATCAGCATGCGGCTCTGCGCACGCGGCGAGGCTTTTGCCTTTCTGCCGGAACCGAGGGCATTCTCGGGGTCCCCGGAGCCTGCCCTTTCGAAGGGGCAAGCTCCGGGGACCCCGAGAATGCCCTCTATTCCAGCAGAAAGGCAAAAGCCTGGCCACGCACCCAGACTGCTGGCCGCTTCCCTGCTGCACAGCTGAGCAGCGCAGGGGGGTGGGGTGGAAAATCTCCATGCTGCGCGCACGCATACTACCATGCCCCTTCCCTGTGGTGTGGGAATTTTCCACCCCGCCCCCCCTCGGAAAATCTCCGAGCTGCGGGGAAGGGGCCCGGCAGCATGCACGTGCGTGGCGATTTTGCATCCTGCCCCCCCGCGCCGCTCAGCTGTGCAGCAGGGAAGCAGCTGGCAGCAAAAGCCTCGTCGCGTGCGCAGGCTGCTGGCCGCTTCCCCACTGCACAGCTGAGCGGCGCGGGGGGGCAGGATGCAAAATCGCCACGCACGTGCATGCTGCCGGGCCCCTTCCCCGCAGCTCGGAGATTTTCCACCCCGCCCCCCAGCACCACTCAGCTGTGCAGCGGGGAAGCAGCCAGCAGCCTGGGCACCCGGTGAGGCTTTTGCTGCCGGCCGCTTCCTCGCTGCACAGCTGAGCGGCGCGGGGTGTGTGTGGAAAATCTCCACGCCGGAAGGGGCCCAGCAGCATGAGTGCATGCAGTGAGGCTTTTGCCTTTCTGCTGGAACCAAGGGCATTCTCAGGGTCCCCGGAGCTTGCCCCTTTGAAAGGGAAGGCTCCGGGGACCCTGAGAATGCCTGGTGCCCCAGAGTGGCAGGCCTGCAAACCCTGCCCCATCTGTCTGATTGGCTGCTGCCCGCAAACCCCACCCCCATCCAGCTGATTGGCTGCTGCCCGCAAATCCCACCCACGCCCATCCAATTGGCTGCCACCTGCAAACCCCGCCCCATCCGTCCGATTGGCTGCCGCCCGCAAACCCCGCCCCCTGGTCCTTGAAAAAATTTTTCCGACGGGGGTGGTCCCTGATGGAAAAAAGGTTGCCGACCCCTGATCTAGACAACCATTTTCATTTGTAACCCAATTTACCAGATGATTACAGCATGATAACAATAATCGAGATTGCTTCTTTGCTAAATCCTCCAACACCACCTTTCCAAGCATGTCTAAGAATTACATCCCACTAAGCTCAGTGAGATTTAATTAACATTCCATAGATGAAGCACTTTCTATGTATTTTACCTTATTTAAAAAAAAATTAAAGCACAGCTCTATTATTTGGAAATAAATCAACAGGATGAAGTCAAGAGAACAACTGACTGCACAGGTTTTTTCAATGATTTTCATATGCACAATTAAGAGAGAAATTTAATGTAGATAAAAAAGTAATTGGAATTGAAAAACAAAACAGAATTTGAAATTGAATTGTGTACAAATGATGTACATGTGATTGCTAAAATGTATAAACTTTTGCTGAGATTTGAAACGAAAGAACAAGTTAAAGAGTGCATGATAAAATGGGCTAAGAATGTTGGTTATAATAAACAGATGGACCAATGGGAGAGAATGTGGTGAAAAGGACTGAAATTAACATTGTATTACAATTTAAGAGAGAATTTTTACAAAATGATGTACTGTTGGTATATGACACCAGAAAAATTAGCTCAGATGTATAAAGGTACTTCTAATCAGTGTTGGAAATGTGGAAAACATGAAGGGCCATTTTACTATGCATGGTGGACTTGTGAAAAAGCAAAAAATATTGGATACTAATACATATAATGATACAAAGAATTCTAAAGATTAACATTAAGATGAAACCAGAACTGTTATTACTGGGACTTATGGATAACCAATTAGAAATGGCTTATGGAAGATTGGTTTTGTATATGGTAACTGCAGCGAGACTACTGTATGCAGAAAGATGGAAAAATACTGAAATACCCACAACAGAGGAATGGATTATAAAGATAATGGAATTTGCAGAAATGGCAAAATTGACCTGTTTGATCAGGGATAAGACAACAAATAATTTTATTGAAGACTGGAAACATCTTACGGACTTTTTGCTGAAAATGGAAAAAAATGAATTGGTGATTTATGGATTTGCTGATTAAAAAGGGTTGATTATGGGAAGAAGAGAATAATGATGTAATTTTAATGAGGGAAGAGAGAGGATGAGTTTGTAACTGCTGTACAGAAGATCGGAAGTCACTTTGTTATATTTCTTTTATTTTCTTTTTGTATTTCTTTTTACACTTTTCAACTTTTTCACTTCATATAACTCGTATTTTTGTTTTCTTTAATCTTACTTTATATTATTTCATCTTCATCTTTTATCTCTGATTTTTTAAAATAAAAATTATATATAAAAAAGGAAATAAGTCAGTGGGGGCATTTTATCCTATATACATGATTAAGATAACAGCCTGACTGCCTAAGGTTTAATCAGGTGAATGATGGAAAAGTGAAACCAAGATCTTTCTGCCCACTTTAATGTTTAAGGAAACAGAATACCACCACACCGGCTACTTTTTGAGAGGTCAGAGAAATGTGAATTGTTACGTCAAATATTAACATGAACCCTGAATAATGACAGTGTGTTTTGTATTAGTATGTTTAGTATTTGGATATATTTAATATATGAGACTGCTATATGAAGAAAACACTACCTGTTGAAATTATACACTAATGAAAATATGGGACTGTTTACTTTAGTGGCAGCCATGTATTTTCTCCTCCTTTCTTCTCTATATTATTAAATATTGATTTTACTTAGTGATTGATCATTCCTACTAATAGTGAATTTGAATCAACACTAGAAAAGTGTTATAAAAATATTTGAGGAACCCCTAGAATGCCAATTTATATGAATTGGTAAATAATGCCTGATAAGCCTGAGTGTGTGAGAAAAATAGGGGAAGAGGGAGAAGCTGGAGCTAATGTTGAAAGAAGAGGAGAAGAAATTATCTTTTTCAAACCTCAACAGCTTATTATATTTAAAGGAAATATGTGCAATGTGAAGGATGTTTTAAAAGAAATAAAAGGAAAAATGACACCTTTCTACAATTGTGTAGCTCTAAAATGCTTCACAAACATTTGCTGTAATGTAAGAACACAAAACGCCCATATTCAGGTCAGACCAATTATTCCTCCCAGTGTTGTGTAGTCCAGACATCAGACACTTTCATATCACCAACCATCTGAATGTTTTAGTAAAGGGAAACAGTGGGGGAGTCCAGTCCTTCCTGCTTGTTTTGTTAAATAAAGCTGATTCCAGACTGAAGTTTGTGTATCCCATGATACTTTCAGTCTTCCTTTGTCCCTTTCATTTGCTCCTATTGCTCATCACCCAACATAGGCCAGAGGTTACTTTACAAGGCATCTTGATAAACGTTGGTACCTACAATATTTACTTGAAAAGGAAAACAACACTGAATTTAAAATGATCCCGCAAATTATAGTAGATAGAAAAAAATTACAAATATAAGCACAAATCCTGTGCAATGTCCCAATTCTCCACTTTGCCAACCTCTGGTTGCCAACTCCAGTTGAAACCAGTCATGGAGACTATCCTTCTTCCACTAAGTATGTGTATGCATATTTGAGTATATCTATTTCCTAGAAGCCACATTTGAGGCAAGGAGAGAAAAAATGGATTTACATTAACTGAATCATTGCTCATTAAAATGAATTGCCTGCAAAATAAAGTATCCTGTTTACAAAACTGACTGATCCTTATCTGCATATACCAATCATTCTCTCTCTGCCAGATAAACAATTCCCAATTTTAAGATGCAGAAAAACACAAATAAATGCACCTTTCCCCACTTCTTTCTTCCAATGGGAACAGCAAAAAAGAAGCAAAACATGCTGCACAGGGAAAGAAATGAATGAAAAAAAAGGGGGGCGGCGGCACAAAACTATATGGAGATGAACTGAGCTAACTGGAAAAGACCCTGATGCTGGGAAAGACTGAAGGCAGAAGGGGACGGCAGAGGATGAGATGGTTAGATAGCATCACCGATGTAATGAACATGAATTGGAGTAAACTCCGAGAGACAGTGGAGGACAGGAAGGCCTGGCGTGCTATGGTCCATGAGGTCACGAAGAGTCGGACACGACTAAAGGACTGAACAACAACAACAAAAATCCACACAGGGAAAGACCATAGCACGCCAGGAAGGCCTGGCGTGCTATGGTCCATGAGGTCACGAAGAGTCGGACACGACTAAACGACTGAACAACAACAACAAAAAACCACACAGGGAAAGACTGAGAAGCCCTGTTTAGGTAATACAAATACTGAGCAGGCAGGCAACCCTCTCAAACAATCTTCAAGCTAACTTTCAAAAGCATCCATGCTTTTCAGTGAGGAAGTCCAGAGTGACTGGTACCTCTTGTTCATTCCTTTGTTTTCAACAGGTTCTTCTATTCTTAACATGAAATGTAAAATGTCCCTCTTCTGCACCATTCATGGGTAATTATATGGAGATATCTTATTAGCAATTAGTATAATTATGTAGCAGCACTTGTCACGGAATAATTTTGGGAAAAAAGGGCAATATAATATTCCTTATTAGAACATGCTTTCTGTGGGTTATTGGGCAAAGCATTAAGCCTTTCCACTTTTGTCCAGCACTATATGCAAGACTAACAGTACATGAGAAATATTACTTACCCTGGTTTCATAAAAACCCTGCCAAAATGAATCTGGGCATGAAGATCAATATCCAGCACCTGTTTAAGATAGTCCTATTTGGAAACAAACAGACAGATAAAAAAGGATTCTAAGATTCTAATTAAGATACTGTATATGTAAGGTGAACCATCATCCAGTCCTAGAAATCTAGTCAGACATAGATCAAAGAATTATATAATACATTTATTTCAAGAATAGGCAACCAGAAGTTTGCAAGCTAAGATAATGCACTGGTAAGTCCAAATTTCAAACCTTCTATGCAAAAAATTGTATCAAACATTTAATAAAAGCTATCTGTCTTTTCCTATAGTTTGGAAGATGGTGGAGTGTCAGAATGTATTTTTTAATAAAATAAAATAAAATGGGTCCTTACCCACTTCCCATTTTGGCTCTCACTCCATCCAAGACTTGCTTCAACACTACCCACCCTGCAGGCCCCAACCTTATCCAACGAATGCAGATCTTGGCAAAAAGAGGTTGCACATCCCAATTTATTGAAAATCACTTTCCCCTCAAATGGTGCTAAGTGATACCAATATAAATATCTCTATATAACAACATAATAAAACCAGTAACAACATCAAAGGGCATCACAAAACTGTAACTACCCAACATCAGATGGTAGAATGCTATTGTCCCTGTAATGAAGAGGGGTATCAACTCTCGGATGTTTCAGAACTGATTAGTACATCTGAATCTTATTTTTTTTTCAAATTTATCAGACATATTGCTCCACTAACAAATAATGGCATGTAACATCACCCCAGAACTGAGAAGAAGCCATTGATCTGTTAGGTCTTTCTGTTCTATGTCAGTATGCTCATGACTAATTTCGCATTTGAGTGTAGTTCCTGATATAGAAGTTTTTCAATTGGCCTTTCAATGACAGGCACTAAATATAAAAATGTTGTTGGTCTGCAAGCTATAAGTGACATAGCTGTTTGTAAAGTTGCAGACCTATATACCCTCATCAGAGAATGTAAAATTGTAACCAAAGTATACATGAATACAGGTATGGGACAGCATCTGCAGTTCCTATGACGTCTAAATGTCTGAGACGTACTGGAACCACACAGACAGGAAAAACTGAGACTGTGTAGCCTTCCCAGTCTGGCTGAGGCCCTGTAAGTAATACAGTGTGGGAAGTGAGGTGATAGAGAGGGCTTGATCCAACTCAGCAGGACTACAACAAGATTTCTAAGCTCCAGGGCTCTTTTAATGATGTCACTGAGAGTAGAAGATAGTCCTGAAGCCTTTGAGATTTTCCTGGCTGTCCCATGCAGTTCTATGAGAAGCAGGATGGTGGTGGCAGGGAGGACAGAATTCACAGAAGAGAAAGCTCCAGGGCTTTTAGATTCTGCACAGCTGTTGACAGTATTCAGATTCAAAGCAGGAAAGACAGCTTTGGATATGGCACCTGCCAGATGTTCCTTAAAGAAGTCACATCTTTTCCAGGGTTTGCAGAGTACTTCCATGGGCTCAGAAAAGTATGCATTTGAGTTAAGGAGATGGCAACAAACTGTCCTCTAAGGAGCACTCAATGCGTAGACAAAGGGTACCCATACTGATTCTGAATACTGTGCAGCTCTACAAATCTGCTGTCTTTTTGATGACATTAATATCAGGTCCTTTAGATCTATTTTAGGGTCTGAAGATTTCCCTTTGCTATCACTTATACTTACCATTCCTTAAGATGATTTTGTCCCATTACTTTACTTTAAACTTATACCACCTGCTTTGATCCAATACCGTCCACTGCACATACCTTTTCTCCCATTGACACGCCCCCTGATGTGATGATGACATCAGCACGGCTGATTCCTTCATTCAAGGCATTAAGTAAATCATCTGGGCTGTAGGATGACAATAGGAAAAAAGAGTAATGGTAATGAATGTGTAGAGTTTATGCACTCCAAAGGAAGAGGTAACAAAAAGATACAACTCTGTTAATTCTCTTAAACAGGAAGAATATATGCTTCAAGAACAAGACAACTGAGAAATCATAATAGAAGGGACAGAATTTTGTGTACGTACTGGAAATGTTAATTGAATGCAGGAGAAATTTCACTGCCCTGCAATAAGCTATTTCAGGCTGACTCTCAAATATACATATAGCCACTTCACAAAGTTACACTACTATAATGTAGACCAGAGCTTTCCAAACTGTGTGTCGCGACAAAAATGTGTCGCCACACACAGTCTGGTGTGTCGCCACACAACCCGGAAGCGCTGATCATAATCAGCGCTTCCGGGTTTTCCCGCGGCGACACACCAACTGCAGCGCGCAAAAACTGAAAGCGGCAGCAGTGCTTCCGGGTTTTTGCGCGCTGCCGCAAGGACGGCACTTCCGGGTTTTCCCGCGGCGACACACCAACACCGGTTGGTGTGTCGCCGCGGGAAAAACTTTGGAAAGCCCTGATGTAGACTGATGGGATATAGGAGAAAGTTAAGCAGCAGCCAGAAAAGGGAGAAAATAAGAAATAATAATTGACCAAGTATCTTTTAGAAATAAAATCTAGTCTCCAAGAATCTCATTCTGTACAGAACCCACAAAATAAGATGGATCCATGATATTTCTGGTTTCTCATTCTTACTCCAGAGCCACTCCTAGATGCAACTATTCTCCTCACACTGAGTTGTTCATGAAGTTCTTCTCATATATGGCTACATATTGGTTTTATCAGCACTTGACAAAATCCAACGCACAGCAAGGAGTCTACTGTTGATCTGCTAAACCTCATAGCCCTTCTCGCTTATTACTCTTTCATTAAACTTGACATATAAACTTAACTCACTATAGTATGAACAATATACCTTACGAGATGTTTTGGATATAATACATACTACTGCAGCTAATTTACAATAGACCCTGCATTATGGAGGGGTCCTGTTAAGCAGACATGTGTGTATTTTCAGCGTTGTGCACTACATAACTACCTTTACCTTTTCCCTAGTCATAATTATATAATTACATCCCTTTAGAACAGTTTTATCCTTGTCACGTTAGTGCAGAAGCAATAAGCAAAATGAAAAAAAAATCTGTTTGCTAATCCTGGTAAAAATTTATTTATTTATTTTTATTTATTTATTTAACTTATATGACCGCCCATCTCCCCCAACGGGGAACTCTGGGCGGTTTACAATAAAACTGATTAAAATAGAATAAAGAATATAAAAATACAATCAAATAATACAATAAATAAATTATAAAATCCAAATGGCCAGATAGTTAAATAAAAAGAAGGACATTATGAAATTAACCACCCCCATGAGGAACTATTATTTCCTCCTTCCCATGCCAAGCGGCAGAACCAGGTCTTCAGATCTTTCCTAAAGGTCGGGAGGGAGGGGATCTGCCTCAACTCTGGGGGCAAGGTGTTCCAGAGTGCTGGTGCCACCACAGAGAAGGCCCGCCTTCTAGACCCCACCAGATGACACTCTCTTATTGATGGGGTTCGTAGCAGGCCCTCTCTGAATGATCGGGTGGGGCGGGTCGATGATATGGGGATAAGACGGTCCCTCAGGTATTCTGGTCCCATGCCATGTAGGACTTTAAAGGTGATAACCAACACCTTGAATTGTACCCGGAAGCAAACCGGCAGCCAATGCAGCTCGCGGAGTAAAGGTGTTATATGCGCTGATCTTGGCGCACCTAGAACTGCTCGTGCGGCTGCACTCTGAACCAGTTGTAGCTTCCGGATAGTCTTCAAAGGTAGCCCCATGTAAAGCGCATTGCAATAGTCTACATGGGAGATGACGAGAGCATGAGTGACTGTTCGGAGGGCATCTCGATCCAGGAATGGGCGTAACTGGCGCACCAGCCGAAGCTGTGCAAAAGCCCTCCTAGCCACGACCGCCACCTGCTCTTCAAGCAGGAGTCGTGAGTCTAGAAGGACCCCCAAGTTCCACACCGGCTCCGAATGGGGCAGTACTACCCCATCGAGACTCCATAATTTCACAATTTAAATTCTTATAGCACCACTGTGACTACTGGATTAAAATGGAATTTGCTTCTGCTGTTCTGATATTAAACACATTTCCTTGAGAATAAGCACCATTTGATACAGAAAAGGACATGATCTTTTAATGTTACAGGAAATAAAATGAACCTACTTAATCATTTAGATGCCTGCCTAGCTGTCCCTGCCTGTAAAAGTTTTTTTTAAATAAAAATTCTGTGATAAGTGTCATTCCAGAAAAAATTCTGGAATGACTTTTATTCTACAATAAAAACTTTATTGTAACCCGCCCAGAGTCCCTTGCATGGGAGATGGGCGGGGAATAAATCTGAAATATATATATATATATATATATATATATATATATATATATATATATATATATATTCAGGAACTGATGCTGACTTTATTTGCCACTGCCCCATCACAAGCAGTCCTCTGGAGGGTCATTTGCCACCCCCCTTCATGAATTATTGAGACCTGGATGCCAAGATCCAGATCAATATTCTCCAATGACCCTTTCTTCATTCCATGCATAATGTCAGGATTCTTCTACCAGCCAGGACTGAAACTAGTTGATTACAAGAAACACCTGTCTCAGAGCTCTGATTAATAAGATTTATTAAGAAGACCATAGTAATAGCTCAGCCATTGCTCTCAGGCGTTGCTCTGCTTCTACCGCTCTGAGATTCCTTATAGGCTGGAAGAAGCTTCACCTCTTCCTCAGACTGTTACTTCAGTATTTGTTGCTTTCTTTGTTGCTTTTCCTTTTCTTCAGGCTGCTCTAAGCTGTTTTTGCTTGTCTTCATTTGGTCCCCTAACATCCCAGTTAATGCTCTTTGCTGTCATCTCAGACTTGTGTTTTCTTCCTTCCTTCTGATAAAACTGTAATCTCCAGACACCCACTTCAGGTTTTGGAATAACTCCCAAATATTCCAAAACCAACTCCTCTCAATACCTCTTGTTTCTGTCAGGGCTCTATTTATCAGCTAGTTGGAAGGGAGGCAACAAAGTAAGATATTTGTGTTGTTCCTAAAATCAACTATTTTAGAATAGATCTATCTAGAATCTATTTGGTAGGGTAGAACTTGCATCTTCCATAAGCATTGCCTTGGTTTCTAATCAGGAATATCAAAAGGGGTGGAAGGGGAAAGGGTTGTCCCTCTCCAACCTTTTCCAGGTATATTTTGCTGTAAACATAGATGGGAAGGAATAATTTGTATTCTCTAGACTCTTTTATGCAAGCATCCTTCCACAATCCCTTTTGTGGAGGGGGGACAGACTGTACCTGTTGATAGTTTTGGAAACAGCAACTACTTTTCTTATCAATCTGAGAATCAATTCTCATACTGAATGCTGCAAGATTCATAGCAGAACTTGAGTCATCCTTATCATGGCCTTACCATGGAAGATAGATAAATTGTGCTGCCACTGCAAAGTTGTCCCAAAGTGCAGTACGTTAATAGACCATCTTTAAAATGAAACTCAAAATACTTTAAATATTTTACATATCAGAATTAATACTTGGGCGTACCTTTTAACATAATTGGGATCCATTTGACTACATCTCCCCCTCCCCTCCTTTTGTTGTTCAGTATAACACGCTCAGGTATTGAGGTAATGGACAAGTGAGGGTAGACCTATGCCCCTTATGAACATTTTTGTTGTTGTTTATTTGTTCAGTCGCTTCCGACTCTTCATGACTTCATGGACCAGCCCACGCCAGAGCTTCCTGTCAGCCATTGCCATCCCCAGCTCCCCCACGGTCGAGTCCGTCACCTCCAGAATATCATCCATCCATCTTGCCCTTGGTCGGCCCCTCTTCCTTTTGCCTTCCACTTTCCCTAGCATCAGCATCTTCTCCAGGGTATCCTGTCTTCTCATTATGTGGCCAAAGTACTTCAGTTTTACCTTTAATATCATTCCCTCAAGTGAGCAGTCTCGCTTTATTTCCTGGAGTATGGACTGGTTTGATCTTCTTGCAGTCCAAGGCACTCTCAGAATTTTCCTCCAACACCACAGTTCAAAAGCATCTATCTTCCTTCGCTCAGCCTTCCTTATGGTCCAGCTCTCACAGCCATAGGTTACTACAGGGAATACCATTGCTTTAACTATGCGGACCTTTGTTGTTAGTGTGATGTCTCTGCTCTTAACTATTTTATCAAGATTTGCCATTGCTCTCCTCCCAAGAAGTAGACGTCTTCTGGTTTCCTGGCTGCAGTCAGCATCTGCAGTAATCTTTGCGCCTAGAAATATAAAGTCTGCAGTAATCTTTGCGCCTAGAAATATAAAGTCTGTTACTGCCTCCACTTTTTCTCCCTCTATTTGTCAGTTATCAATCAAGCTGGTTGCCATAATCTTGGTTTTTTTGAGGTTTAACTGCAACCCAGCTTTTGCACTTTCTTCTTTCACCTTCGTCATAAGGCTCCTCAACTCCTCCTCGCTTTCAGCCATCAAAGTGGTATCATCTGCATATCTGAGATTGTTAATGTTTCTTCCAGCGATTTTAACTCCAGCCTTGAATTCAGGTTGAATAGGTAGGGTGAGAATATACAACCCTGCCATACTCCTTTCCCAATCTTAAACCAGTCCGTTGTTCTGTGGTCTGTTCTTACCGTTGCTACTTGGTCGTTATGCAGATTCCTCAGGAGGCAGACAAGATGACTTGGTATCCCCATACCACCAAGAACTTGCCACAATTTGTTATGATCCACACAGTCAAAGGCTTTAGAATAGTCAATAAAACAGAAATAGATGTACAAGGAGAGTACAACACCCCCACCAACACAGGCAGGACAAGCCAGGGTATATAAACAGAGAGCAACCCACTCCCTTTTCGCACTGAAGATGTTGCCTAGCCTGGCAATGAAACGTCTGCAAGAAACAGCAAGGCTCAGAGACCACCATGTACTCCACAGAAATAGATGTTTTTCAGAAACTCCCTGGCTTTCTCCATTATCCAGCAGATATTGGCAATTTGGTCTCTAGTTCCTCTGCCTTTTCTAAACCCAGCTTGTACATCTGGCAATTCTCGCTCCATGAATTGCTGGAGTCTACCTTGCAAGATCTTGAGCATTATCTTACTGGCATGTGAAATAAGTGCCACTGTTCGATAGTTTGAACATTCTTTAGTGTTTCCCTTTTTTAGTATGGGGATATAAGTTGATTTTTTCCAATCTGATGGCCATTCTTGTGTTTTCCAAATTTGCTGGCATATGGCATGCATCACCTTGACAGCATCATTTTGCAAGATGTTAAACAGTTCAGCTGGGATACCGTCGTCTCCTGCTGCCTTGTTATTAGCAATGCTTCTTAAGGTCCATTCAACCTCACTCTTCAGGATGTCTGGCTCTAACTCACTGACCACACCGTCAAAGCTATCCCCAATATTATTATCCTTTCTATACAGATCTTCCGTATACTGGCTACTTCCAGTGTCTCAGCAGACAGCCATCTTGCCTTCTTGGTTTTCTTTTTCTTTGGGACGTTTTTTGTTGCCGCCTCCTGATGTTGCAAATTTCTGTCCATAGTTCTTCCGGGACCCTAAATCTAGTCCCTTAAATCTATTCTTCACCTCCACTGCATATTCATTAGGAATATTAAGTGAGCTCATATCTAGCTGATCTGTGGGTCTTCCCTATTCTCTTTAGTCTGATTCTAAATAAATAGTTTGTGATCTGAACTACAGTCAGCTCCAGGTCTTGTTTTTACCGACTGTATAGATGTCCACCATCTTTGGCTACAAAGGATGTAGTCAATCTGATTTCAATGTCGACCATCTGGTGAAGTCCATGTATAAAGTCGTCTTTTAGGTTGCTGGAAGAGAGTGTTTGTTATGCACAGTGAATTGTCTTAGCAAAATTCTATCAGCCTATGTCCCGCTTCATTTTGTTCTCCCAGACCATGCTTACCTGTAATTCCAGGTGTCGTTTGACTACCCACCTTAGCACTCCAGTCTCCTGTAATGAAAATAACATCTCTTTTTGGCGTATTATCCAGTAGTTGCTGCAGATCCTCATAGAACTGATCTACTTCTGCTTCTTCAGCGTCTGTGGTTGGGGCATATATTTGGATCACTGTGATGTTAAATGGCTTACCCTGAATTCGAATTGAGATCATTCTATCATTTTTTGGATTGTATCCAAGCACTGCTTTAGCCACTTTATTATTAATTATGAAGGCTACTCCATTTCTTCTGTGGTCCTCTTGTCCACAGTAGTAGATCTGGTGGTCATCTGATGTGAAGTGGCCTATTCCAGTCCATTTCAGTTCACTGACACCCAAAATGTCTATATTTAATCTTGACATCTCACCAATAACCACATCCAATTTGCCCTGGCTCATAGATCTTACATTCCAGGTTCCTATGGTGTGTTGATCTTTAGAACATTGGATTCGTCGTTCACCACCAGCACCGTCGGCCGCTAGCCATCCTTTCAGCTTTGAGCTAGCTGCGCCATCACATCTGGGGCTAGTTGAACTTATCCTCGGTTCCTCCCCAGTAGCATTTTAACCATCTTCCAACCTGGGAGTCCCATCTTCCAATGGTATACCAATGTATCTCTGGTTGTACTGGTCCATTTAGTTTTCACGTCAAGAATACTGGTGTGGGTTGCCGTTACCTTCCCCAGGGATTGTTTTTAGTCTGACCTCTCTGCCATGACCTTCCCGTCTTGGGTGTCCCTTCACGGTTTAGCTCATGGCGTTATTGAGGTGCTCAAGCTCCAGCACCACAACAAGTTAACAATCTCCTTTGCTGGAGTATGAACATTTAAACATCCCAATTATGCCGGACAAAAGATGGTGGCCACAAGAACTAGGAAGCTGCTTCTCCAAAGAAGGAGGCAGGGCAGGATGTGGAGACCCAGAGGGCTTCTGGGAAAGAAGTTTTGAGCATTTCATCCTACCATCCCACAGGTTCAACTGTCCTCTACATGGCATATTTAGTTCTTATTTTCTTGTCCAACTGAATTTTTGGGAACTACATCATATCCTTAGACTTCAACTGTAGGTCCTCTTGTTTGGTCACTATTGAAGTATAGCGAGACTCAGGAACATGAAAGGCAAGGTCTAAAGAAGGGTCTGGCTCATCATACATTTCAACCCCCTTTCCTTGATTTTGTTTTAAAAGTTTTTTTAAAATATTATTCTTATATTGTATCAACTGCTGTTCTTTGGTCTTCTCTAAAATTTATGGCCATGAGTTTGCAAGGAACTTACTTTTATATAGAAAATGAAATCTATATATTGTAGACTACTCTCCTTTGTAAAGGATCATAGTGTATCATAACAAAAATGGTAGTAATTTCTTAAGAACACTGATTATGTCTCTCTATTGGAATTCATTCAGCCTACAATCTTAAATTCTCATTCCTAGAGAAATGGATTGAATGATGCTTACTTCTAAGGAGACATACACAAGATGGTTGCAAGACAGGTAAAACAAGATTCTGCAATTTTTCAAAACTTTTTTTTCAAAAGTGAATAACTACATTGGCTGGAGGATATGGGCCCAGGATTTTAATTCCATTTCCTCTTTTTTGGGGGGTGGGGGTACCTGAAGTGCATGAAGTTTCACCAACCTTACAGGAGAATGGAATGTACTTGTAGGCAAAATGCCCCAGGACCCTCTGAATATAACAAGTAGTGACATTTTACAAATCTCCATGGTAAAATGAAGAGTAAATACTTCAGTAGCTGTTATCACCAATGAAATTGCTGCCATTTTTCAAAACTCCAATGTTCTACTTAAAAAATTATGCTCCCTCCATTATAATTAATGGCTGTTTGCAATTCTGGTGATGATAACATGAAAAATATAAGTACTCTTTTATATAAGTTAGTACCTGACAACCAGAGAATCTTCAGGTTAGATTTTTAAAAATGTGAAGGAAGGACATGGGGAGAAAGAGACTTTACTTCAAGCATCTTCCTGGAAAGTCCTACTCAAAGACTGGGGGCATTCCAGAATGGCATGCAGATATAACAATCTTAGTTACAAGGAAAAGGACTACGTATTGCAGCTCTGTCAAAAAGATCACACATAATGCTAGCTTTCTGTTTCTGTCATCACTTCCCCATCACATTTACTTCTGAGTAAGAGAAATCTGTAGAAAGTTGTGAATTTAAATGGGGAAGTCTGCTAGTGCAAGCTTTAACCAGGTATTGTTGAATGGTGTTCAGCTTACATTCCTTTTATCATCCTTTAACCAGAATAAAGCCATACTGATCGAGAGGGGAAGAGTGGGTCTCTTAAAGTAGGCAGTGAACTCAAAAATCCACCTTGGAAATGTACTGAATTTCCAGAGAGCAACATTAGTGATTGTTCCACACAGCACAAAGCAAATAAAACAGATTGCTAACATTTCATCCTCTCATGGCTCAATTCTTCATTTAGTTAAGGTAGTGCTAACAAAAATGATTAGTTTATAAGAAAAATGAAGTTTCCCTAGGTCAGAGCTTTCCAAACTGTGTGTCGCGACACAAAAGTGTGTCGCCACACAAC
Source organism: Charina bottae (assembly GCA_023362775.1). NCBI lineage: Eukaryota > Metazoa > Chordata > Lepidosauria > Squamata > Charinaidae > Charina > Charina bottae. The sequence goes on from JALMGJ010000001.1 coordinate 149,948,081, forward strand.
CAGGAAGCGCTGATCATCATCAGCGCTTCCGGGTTTTCCCACGGCGACACACCAATGGCGGCGCGCAAAAACCCGAAAGTGGCAGCAGTGCTTCCGGGTTTTTGCGCGCTGCTGCAACCTTCCGGGTTTTCCCGCGGCGACACACCAACGGCAGGAAAACTTTGGAAAGCCCTGCCCTAGGTAGTGAAAAATCCCCACTTTTGGCATACTGGAACAAGGAAGTCAAGATATTATTTGCAGATTTCTAAGACCAAATTGTGATGCTTTTAGACAGAGTATATCTGAATCAATTGTGATCTCATCTCACCTAATCAAAGAGATATAATGTTTTACCAATCAAAGAGAATATTTGTAGCTCAGGGTTGAACTGTGGAGTCCTTGGTGCTCTCTGAGCCTTGTTATTTTCTTGCAGACATTTCATTGCCAGGCTAGGCAACATTTTCAGTGCGAAAAAGGTTTTTGCACTGAAGATGTTGCCTAGCCTGGCAATGAAACGTCTGCAAGAAAACAACAAGGCTCAGAGAGCACCAAGGACTCCACAGATATAATGTTTATTTAATTGTTCTATTGTTCCTTCCCTTAATTTGTAGATAAGACTATCAAGCAGCAGACAGTGAATTAAATTAAATTTATAAATTAGCAGCTTTATAAACAAGCAATATACATCAAAACAAACAACAAGCTCTGAGACAACAATAGGACACCACAATTAGCCTGGAGAAGCTGACTGTTATTTTCAAGTATCTGGAAGGCTGCATAGCAGAAAAGGGAGCAAGCTTATTCTCTGAAGTTTCTAGCCATTGCTTTTAGTCTTTCCCCATGGAGCATAAGAGATAATTAACTACATTCTTCATTGTAGATCTTAAACTGAAAAGTGAGTTAAATATGAACATTACCAATGTCCCTTTGAATTATCCTATGAAATATCAGTACATTCTAAAAGTGTTATGAACCTACCTTTCTGGAATTGATATTCTTTTTCTTTCTTAGATTAATTATATCTATCTGACTATCTGACTAACAAACATAAAATCAACATAACAAGTATTCTGGTTACTATTAGGTGACATTAAAATAAGGAAAAGAGAGATATAAATCCAATAAATAAATATTCTGGAAAACCATACAAACAATTCATAATATCTTGCTTGCATGTATTATTTTGAGAGAAACAGTTTGTATATCCACCTAAGGTGGATATACAAAAGAAACCAGAACTGTTCCTTTTGGGATTGCTGGACCAACACCACGAAAGAAAACACGAGGCTTTGCTATTGTATATGATAACAGCAGCAAGACTTTTGTATGCACAAAGATGGAAATATGCACAAATTCCTATACTGGAAGAATGGATGGTGAAATTGATGGAGTTGGCTCAGATGGCAAAATTGACAGCACTTATAAAAGACCACAATGAGATGGGATTTGTTTCTATTCGGAAACCGCTTTTGGACTATTTGCTTGTAATTGAAAAAAATGAAGTACTGATTTTGGTTTCTAAAGAAGACTATGAGTTCTAGTCCCGCCTTAGGCATGAAGCCAGTTGGCTGATCTTGGTTTCTCAGCCTTACGAAGCAGGTAATGGCAAACCACTTCCAAAATCTTGCCAAGAAGACTGCAGGTACTTGTTCAGGCAGTCGCCAGGAGTCAAGACTTGGTGTGTGTGTGTGTGTGTGTGTGTGTGTATGTACAGTATATGTATATATGACTGTAATGGGAACTCGCATGTTACCATTCTCCACGAAAAAAAAATAACTTCCTTTGTGTAAAAAGTAGATGTCAGGAGACAAAGTTTTAGCCAGGCCTTTTCTCTGAACTGCTAGTTTCCAGCATGGAAACTATTATTGTATATGGCCATTCAATTTCAAATAGTAGAATTCATACACAAGTTTAACAACTCAGAACCAGGCCTAGACAATACAAGTCTTAATTCAGTAAGCCAATGTAGCTTTTAAGAAATTCTTAACTGAACAGAGTTTTACTTGACCTTCATTTAAATCTCTCTTGGCTAGATTACTAATTTCTGCTGATGTAAGTGCTTAATCCCTTATGAAAATTTTTCAGTAACTTGCTCATTAAAACTGCCAGCCAACCATATTAACCCACTTATATCATCACTTCAAAATATATAATTATTATGAAGCAATATAGTTATTATGAAACACTATGGCATGAGAGGATGGGGCATTGGGAGCTGAATTATCACAGTACTGTTCCAATTTACTTCTCCATATATCAATAACAGATTCCCTAGATCACTCCCATAATATCCTCTTGCCTTAATCTTTTTACTCAATTGATTCTCTCAATCACTGCAACTTGTTTTATCATATTTTATATTACCATTTCAAAAATACAATTCTCACTAAATAAAGAATCAGCTGTCATAAAGGAACCTTTGAAAATTCTGCCTCAAACTGGATCAACAGAGTCCTATAATGAATTGTTTTGCAATATAATAATGGTATCATGGTATTATAGAAAACATATCCAGAAAAAAGGAAAACAACAGAAGTCTATAATCTATCTGAAAGTATTCTTTTGGTGAGATATAAAACAGCAGAGAGTATTAACATTTCCAGATGCTGACTCTAGGAGAGAGAGCATCTCGGAGAGAGAGAGTCTTGATTCCTGAGCTGTGGGACAACTACCACATCTCCCAAACAGAATCTGTAGATCATTAATCTGAGATTAATGAATCTGAGATCATTAAAAGAGACTTTCAACATACATATTTCCAGATGGCACCATTTCCTCATCCCAGTTCCTCCAAATCATTTTGATGTCAGCCATGCAATCATCTAGCCTCCTGCCAACTTTGAAATGCTCAGAACAGGCAGGAACTGTGTTTTCCCCAGACTACCAATAGAAAGTGCAAAACTCATAATTTTACTGTAGGTTATGGCAGTTCTTGGAGTAACAAAAATCCATTTGCCCCATTCCATATTTGTTGTTGTTGTTTATTCGTTCAGTCGTTTCCGACTCTTCGTGACTTCATGGACCAGTCCACGCCAGAGCTTTCTGTCGGCCGTCACCATCCCCAGCTCCCCAATGGTTGAGTCCGTCACCTCCAGAATAACATCCATCCATCTTGCCCTTGGTCGGCCCCTCTTCCTTTTGCCTTCCACTTTCCCTAGCATCAGCTTCTTCTCCAGAGTATCCTGTCTTCTCATTATGTGGCCAAAGTACTTCGGTTTTGCCTTTAATATCATTCCCTCAAGTGAGCAGTCTGGCTTGATTTCCTGGAGTATGGACTGGTTTGATCTTCTTGCAGTCCAAGGCACTCTCAGAATTTTCCTCCAACACCACAGTTCAAAAGCATCTATCTTCCTTCGCTCAGCCTTCCTTATGGTCCAGCTCTCGCAGCCATAGGTTACTACAGGGAATACCATTGCTTTAACTATGCGGACCTTTGTTGTCAGTGTGATGTCTCTGCTCTTAACTATTTTATCAAGATTTGCCATTGCTCTCCTCCCAAGAAGTAGACGTCTTCTGATTTCCTGGCTGCAGTCAGCGTCTGCAGTAATCTTTGCGCCTAGAAATACAAAGTCTGTCACTGCCTCCACTTTTTCTCCCTCTATTTGCCAGTCATCAATCAAGCTCGTTGCCATAATCTTGGTTTTTTTGAGGTTTAGCTGCAACCCAGCTTTTGCACTTTCTTCTTTCACCTTCGTCATAAGGCTCCTCAACTTTCAGCCATCAAAGTGGTATCATCTGCATATCTGAGATTGTTAATGTTTCTTCCAGCGATTTTAACTCCAGCCTTGGATTCCTCAAGCCCAGCATGTCGCATGATGTGTTCTGCGTACAGGTTGAATAGGTAGGGTGAGAGTATACAACCCTGCCGTACTCCTTTCCCAATTTTAAACCAGTCCGTTGTTCCGTGCTCTGTTCTTACCGTTGCTACTTGGTCGTTATACAGATTCCTCAGGAGGCAGACAAGATGACTTGGTATCCCCATACCACCAAGAACTTGCCACAATTTGTTATGATCCACACAGTCAAAGGCTTTAGAATAGTCAATAAAACAGAAATAGATGTTGGTTGTTGTGGGTTTTCCGGGCTGTGTGGCCGTGTTCTGGCAGTTCTGGTTCCTAACGTTTTGCCAGTAGCTGTGGCTGGCATCTTCAGAGGACAGAAATAGATGTTTTTCTGAAACTCCCTGGCTTTCTCCATTATCCAGCGGATATTGGCAATTTGGTCTCTAGTTCCTCTGCCTTTTCTAAACCCAGCTTGTACATCTGGCAATTCTCGCTCCATGAATTGCTGGAGTCTACCTTGCAAGATCTTGAGCATTACCTTACTGGCATGTGAAATAAGTGCCACTGTTTGATAGTTTGAACATTCTTTTAGTGTTTCCCTTTTTTGGTATGGGGATATAAGTTGATTTTTTCCAATCTGATGGCCATTCTTGTGTTTTCCAAATTTGCTGGCATATGGCATGCATCACCTTGACAGCATCATCTTGCAAGATTTTAAACAGTTCAGCTGGGATGCCGTCGTCTCCTGCTGCCTTGTTATTAGCAATGCTTCTTAAGGCCCATTCAACCTCACTCTTCAGGATGTCTGGCTCTAACTCACTGACCACACCGTCAAATCTATCCCCAATATTATTATCCTTCCTATACAGATCTTCTGTATATTCTTGCCACTTTTTCTTGATCTCTTCTGCTTCTGTTAGATCCTTACCATCTTTGTTTTTGACCATACCCATTTTTGCCTGAAATTTACCTCCGATGTTTCTAATTTTCTGGAAGAGGTCTCTTGTCCTTCCTATTCTATTATCTTCTTCCACTTCCGTGCATTGCTTGTTTAAAAATAATTCCTTATCTCTTCTGGCTAACCTCTGGAATTTTGCATTTAATTGGGCATATCTCCCCCTATCCCTGTTGCCTTTTGCTTTCCTTCTTTCTTGGGCTACTTCCAGTGTCTCAGCAGACAGCCATCTTGCCTTCTTGGTTTTCTTTTTCTTTGGGACGTTTTTTGTTGCTGCTTCCTGAACAATGTTGCGAACTTCTGTCCATAGTTCTTCCGGGACCCTATCTACTAAATCTAGTCCCTTAAATCTATTCTTCACCTCCACTGCATATTCCTTAGGAATATTAGTGAGCTCATATCTAACTGATCTGTGGGTCTTCCCTATTCTCTTTAGTCTGATTCTAAATTTTGCAATAAGAAGTTCGTGATCTGAACTACAGTCAGCTCCAGGTCTTGTTTTTACCGACTGTATAGATGTCCGCCACCTTTGGCTGCAAAGGATGTAGTCAATCTGATTTCGGTGTCGACCATCTGGTGAAGTCCATGTATAAAGTCGTCTTTTAGGTTGTTGGAAGAGAGTGTTTGTTATGCACAGTGAGTTGTCTTGGCAAAATTCTATCAGCCTATGTCCTGCTTCATTTTGTTCTCCCAGACCATGCTTGCCTGTAATTCCAGGTGTCGTCTGACTACCCACCTTAGCATTCCAGTCTCCTGTAATGAAAATAACATCTCTTTTTGGTGTATTATCTAGTAGGTGCTGCAGATCCTCATAGAACTGATCTACTTCTGCTTCTTCAGCATCTGTGGTTGGGGCGTATATTTGGATCACTGTGATGTTAAATGGCTTACCCTGAATTCGAATTGAGATCATTCTATCGTTTTTTGGATTGTATCCAAGCACTGCTTTAGCCACTTTATTATTAATTATGAAGGCTACTCCATTTCTTCTGTGGTCCTCTTGTCCACAGTAGTAGATCTGGTGGTCATCTGATGTGAAGTGGCCCATCCCAGTCCATTTCAGTTCACTGACACCTAAAATGTCTATATTTAATCTTGACATCTCACCAATAACCACATCCAATTTGCCCTGGCTCATAGATCTTACATTCCAGGTTCCTATGGTGTGTTGATCTTTAGAACATCGGATTCGTCGTTCACCACCAGCACCGTCAGCCGCTAGCCGTCCTTTCGGCTTTGAGCTAGCTGCGTCATCACATCTGGGGCTAGTTGAACGTATCCTCTGTTCCTCCCCAGTAGCATTTTGACCATCTTCCGACCTGGGAGTCCCATCTTCCGATGGTATACCGACATATCTTTGGTTGTACTGATCCATTTAGTTTTCATGGCAAGAATACTGGGGTGGGTTGCCATTACCTTCCCCAGGGATCGTATTTAGTCTGACCTCTCTGCCACGACCTTCCCGTCTTGGGTGTCCCTTCACGGTTTAGCTCATGGTTTCATTGAGGTGCTCAAGCTCCAGCACCACGACAAGGTAACGATCTCCTTTGCTGGAGTCCCATTCCATATAAAAATGGGATAAAAATGCTAATGCATCCCCCTCCCCCCACTCTAATTTTCAGGACATCTGTCTAGCTGTTTTGAAAAAAAAACCCAAAACCCTGAGCTGTGGGTGTAAGAAAACTGTCTAGGCATGAAAACATTCTTCCTGCTTATAAATTTCTGCTGAAAGCTTGTACTGAAAGCTGTGATGATGGTTTGACATTGTAGTTTTGCAGTCAGGCACTTTTCTTATTGTACAGCTCTATGTGTCTATATAATGGCTCATGAGCTCTGTGGTGTGGAGGCAAGATTTTATATAAGTAGAAAAAAATAAAACCATCCTGTTCTTTACAGAGATTTAAAGAACTAGAAAGATCAGATTCACTGATCAAATTACCTGTGTAATCTACTAGGACAGAGCTTTCCTAACTGTCTGTCCTGACACGTTAGTGTGTCGGCTGCAGTGTCTGGGTGTGTCGCGGCTGCTGCTGCCTCCGAGCCCTGCCAGGATTCCGTGCAGGTCCTAGTGCCTGCCTTGTGCCCTGCTGTAAGAGTGTGTCGTGAAATGATGCATGTCTAAAAAGTGTGTCACCAACATGAAAAGTTTGGAAAGCTCTGTACTAGGAAATTCCGAGTTCCAGCAGCAAGAGGGAGGGTGAATCAAGATTATGGGTAAATGGGTTGCCCATAAGCCCACAGAACTGTATTGCTGCAAACTGCAAAGCAGAAGCTTGGGGACTTGAACTGTGCTTCAGCCAAGCCAATAGAGACAGAGATGGAACTGCAATAAGCTATAGGCTTGATTTACTGCTTGGAAAACATACAGGCTGCTGCATACAACAAATTACCCCTTCCTTTTTTATTATCAAGATGGTGAGAAATGAATAATGCAATATTCTCTTAGAGGAAATGTTGATTGTATCTTAAACAAGTCTGATGGTCTGCAATGAGAAAGAGAAGTGAAGTGGTGGAGTTGAATTTACGCCCTGCTGCATCCAGTTTCCTTCCCTGCTTGTTCACCAGAGCTGATTCCCAGATTTACTTTGAGGAGTATCAACTACTAGTCAGTAAGGGACCCTCTTGTTTTAGTTTACATTTTTTATCCTTCCAACTAGAAGTTAACCCTGCTAAATTCAGTGGTTGCTATGCCTTAATATGCACGAGCCTGTAGCTTTAGAGACATAAATTAGGATGATGGCATATGGCTGTAATTCCTAGCATTTATTTTCATATCTTGGATAGGGAGGTAACCCTGTAGCACTTAGTTCTGTGTGATTCTTAATCTGATTTTAATATTAATGTTTTTGTTTACATTGGTTAGGCAATGATAATCTGATTTCAAATACACATCTGACTTTAAATAAACTAGACAGTAGACAAATATTTAGCAGAACTATTTAATTGATTAAAAATCATATGGTGAATTATATCTTGATGTCTTTCCATAAACTATAGCTTTCTTGATCTTGAAACTTTTCAAATATATTTTTTAAAAATGAAATAGTAACTTTAAAAAGGTTTTTAACACTTAAACATTAACGTCTGATTGTCTTGATGGAATTTGCATAATCAGTATAAAAATAATTGCCTCTAAAGTAAATAAAACCCCCGATGACTCATCATCTATCAGTTATCATAAAGAAAAAGTAGACCACCACTGAAGTTGTCTATTTAAAGCAAATTCATTGCAGTTCAAAATGTTTACTTAATATTCAAGGGAATGTCTAGAAATTCTTTATATCTTCCAAAAATAGACATGATTTCCAAATAAAAGCACATTAAAATAATGACTAAGATGAGAAAATTACTGCTTCTAAGAATTGGGGAATTTAAGGGAACACATTTTCATAAGTAATCAAAGAAGAAGCAATGAAAATAGAAAAATATTACAATAATGATAAATGACATTCAGCAGATTCAAATCTATAATCAGAGAAATTAATCTAGTCTACCCTATGTCTACCTAAAAGCATTATTTAAAAAGAGCATGTTCTTTGACTGCATATAATGTACCAATCGAAGAGAATATTTGTAGCTCATGGTTGAACTATGAAGTCCTTGGTGCTCTCTGAGCCTTGTTGTTTTCTTGCAGACGTTTCATTGCCAGGCTAGGCAACATTTTCAGCGTGAAAAGGGAGTGGGACTTGCTCTCTGTTTATATACTGTACCATGGCTTGTCCTGCTTGTGTTGGTGGGGGTGTTGTTCTCTCCTTGGTAGTTCCTTGATTGGGCTGTTGTTTGCTGCTTGGTTGATTGACTGAGTTAATAGTTCCTTGATTAGGGTATATTGTGCTGTTTGATTGTTCCTCTGGTGCTAATCCTGGTGTTAATCTTTGCATATCTGGGTATTGATAGCTGGCAAGGAGGTGTTCTGGTCTTCTGGCTTTTCTATTGTCTCTTATGAATGGTATGAAAATGTTGTTTACCTCTATGTGTCTGTTGATGGCTGCTTTGTCTGAGTGCCAAGCTTCCAGGAATTCTCTAGCATTTTTGGATTTGGCTTTGTTTAAGATGCTCACAGTTTCCCAGTTGAAAGTATGGTTGAGTCTGTCCATGTGCTGCGAGATTAGGGAGTTTTCATCATGTCTTCTGACTGCTAGTTGGTGTTCGTGGATGCCTTCTGCTAGTCTTCTGCTGGTCTGTCCTACATAGTGGCTGCTACAGTCCTTACACTGTATGTTGTAGATAACTCCTGTTTTTTCTTCTTGGGCTACTGGGTCTTTTGGGTTACTTACAATGTTCTGAAGGGTTTTGGTTGGTTTATGTGCTACGGTGATGCCATGTGGTTGTAACAGTCTATTAGTAGTTTCTGAGATGTTTCTGATGTATGGCAGTGTAATCCTTTTTATAGCTTCTGTTGATTTTGCTGTGGTGGGTTGAGTGGTCAGGTACTTTTTGATAAAGTTGCGTGGGTATCTATTTTGCTGGAAGATGCTATATAAGTGGTCTGTTTCCTTTTTTTTGGTGTTATGGGTTGCTGCAGTGCGTTTGTGCTTGTCTGAATAGTGTTCTTACAAAGCTCCTCTTGTGGGAGGTTGGGTTATTGCTTTGGTAGTGGAGCACTTGGTTAGTGTGGGTAGACTTCCGGTAGACTTGTGTTTCTAGAATGCCATCATTTCCTCTACTGATGAGGATGTCCAAGAAGGGTAGTGTGTTGTTGTTTTCTTCTTCCCTTGTGAATTTTATTCCTTTGAAGATGTTGTTGATGGTTTCATGTGTTTCCTCCAGTTGTTCCTTTTTTATTATGACAAAGGTGTCATCTACATACCGGATCCATACTTTGGGTTGTATGCGTGGGAGTGCTATCCTTTCAAGTTGGATATAATGTCACAGAAACTTGTACTGTAGTGATATTTAGCCAATCCAGTCATTCACAGTGGAAGCTTAGTGGCCACTCTTGGATTCATTGCTTTATCTGTGCTCAGGTTGCAGTGATGGCCAAACATGTTTTCTGTAAACTATCTAGTAAAGCAACATTGGAATTCCCCCCAGATACCAAGTTCTGGCCATCAAGAACTACATTTCTCAAAATAAGCTAGCAGAGGAAATTTGTAGGATAAGAAATAAGATTCTTCCCATTAGAAGGGTGAAATGACTGGTAATAGAGGTAACATAGATCAATACCAGCAATATATGTCTTTCAAAGCAAATAAAAACGAAACAGATAAATAAACTTTGGTCCAAGAGATAAAAGGTGACATAATTTTAAGATATATAAACATAATAATATTGTGGTAGAAAAAGCAAAGAGTTATTTTGCACATACTTATCTCCTACAATCCCCAAGTTGATTGTTGGATATCCATGCTCTTGAATTGTTGCTAAAAGAGTTGAACGATTACTGTCTCTAATCTTTCCTGGTAACAAGTCATCTTCAGGATTCAATAGCTATAAAAAAATGAGAAAATGCTTGTTTAATAACTGGAATTTCTTGCTGACAAATTGAAGCAACAGCAAACCAACTTTTCGGGACACTGAAAATAAATTTTTACAATACCAGTAATTCACCAATGCAGTAGGAACACAGAAGGAAAAAAGTGCAGAAATCTAGATCTTGGGTTTCTTCCAGCTTGTGTATTTAGTTTAATAGTATTATGTGGAAAATGAGTCAAAATAACTAATTAGGAATAGATTATAGTCAAATTAATTGGACTGTGAAACCACTTTTGTTAAATACAACAATCTTAAGACTGTGAACAGATATTCACTTATAATATCTGTGTACATCACTACTGTGAAAAAGCAATTTCTTGAAGATTTGCAAAAGTCTAAATTCAAGCATTTTTCCAGATGTTAAAAGAAGTTGCTAAGAACTTGTTTGAGCTTGTTCTTGGTGGTTGGGAAGAAAATGAAATTCAAGTATGATCTGGGGTGCTGTTGTTAAGAAAATCCAAGGAAGAACTAGGAGGAGGAGAAGTATGTAGGTGGAATTGAGAAGACAATCATTTTGTTAGCAAGATTTTACATGGTTCGAACACATACAGCCTTGCATGATGCTTTCCCAAAGTAAAAATGTCCCTCTTATCCCAATGATTCTTCTGCTCCTTCTCCTTCACATCCTCAGCATCCATTCTTCCTTTGCTTTCCTACTGGGATTTTATCTTTGAAATTGGGTACATCGCTTCAAATCTGTACATGCTAGATTGCACCCAGCTGTGTTTATCAGCCACATGACTTTGCTGAAGTCATCTTGCATCTTTCTACCCACTGTAGGCCCCCAAAGCTGCTTGGTGTGGGTTAAAGGACCTTTTGGAGCATGTAGGGAGCATGGTGGAGAAGAAATCCTACTGCAAGAACAGAAAATCCACCTATGCAACAATAAATAAAAGTCATTCAGATTTTGTATAGCTTAACTGTTCTGTGAACTGAATTCCAACTCTGGTCAGTATCACTGCCATTTCTGTTTCTCACTTCATAATCAGTATGAATTTTTGGTTTTTGACTTTTGAGATATGTACAGTGGTGCTTAAACATTTGTGAACCCTTTTGAATTTTCAATATTTCAGCATAAATGTTAACTAAACCTTGATCTGTTTTCCACACAAGTCCTAAAACTAGATAAAGAGAACCCAATTAAACAAATGAGTCAAATATTGAAAATTATACTTGTTCATTTATTTATGGAGGAAAATGATCCAAAGCTAAATATTTTTGTGGGCCAAAAGTATGTGAACCTTTGCTTTCTGTAACAGGTGTGCCCTTCTTGGGCACCAATAACTGCAACTAAACATTTGCTATAACTGTTGATCAGTCCTGCACATTGGCTTGGAGGAATTTTAGCCCATTCCTTCTTACAGAATAGTTCAACCCAGGGATGTTGGTTGGCTTCCTTGCATGGATTGCCTGCTTCAGGTCCTTCCACAACAGTTCTATAGGATTAAGGTCAGGACTTTGACTTGGCCATTCCAAAACATTAACTTTCTTCTGCTTTAACCATTCTTCGGCATACAACGTCTATGTTTTGGGTCATTGTCTTGCTGCATGACCCACTTGCTCTTCCGCTTCAGTTCACAGACAGAATTCATAGTTCCATCAATGATGGCAAGCCATCATGACGAGGCAGCAAAGCAGGCCCAAACCATGATACTGCCACCACCACGTTTCACAGATGGAATACGGTTCTTATGCTGGAATGCAGTGTTTGCCTTTTGCCAAACACAACACTTTTCAGTCAAGCCAAAAAGTTCTATTTTGGTTTCATCAATCCACAAAACATTCTTCCAATAGCCTTCTGGCTTATCCACATGGTCTTTCGCAAACTGTAGATGGGCAACAATGTTCATTTTGGAGAGTAGTGGCTTTCTCCTTGCAACCCTGCCATGCACACCATTGTTGTTCAGTATTCTTCTGATGGTGGTCACATGAACACGGACAATCACCAATACAAGAGAGGCCTTTAGTTCCTTAGATGTTACCCTGGGCTTCTTTGAGACCTCCTGGAGTATTACACATGTTGCTCTTGGTGCAGTCTTGGTTGGTTGACCACTTCTGGGGAGGGTAACAATGGTGCTGAATTCTCTCCATTTGTACACGATCTGCCTGAGAGTGGACTGGTGGAGTCCAAACTCTTTGGAAATAGTTTTGTAACCTTTTTCAGCCTGGTGAGCATCAACTATTTTTTTTTATTGGAGGTCCTCAGAAATCTCCTTTGTTCAACCCATGACATACTTCCACATACCTGTGTTGTGAAGATCAGACTTTGATAGTGAATACCCAGAATTCTGTTCTTTATATTAGGACCTCCTAATATAATGAACTGATAATCCTAGAGGTTCACTTATTTTTGTAGCTTTGGATCATTTTCCTCCATAGATAAATGAACAAATATAATATTTTTGACTTATTTGATTAATTGGGTTCTCTTTATCTAGGTTTAATACTTGTGTGGAAAACAAATTATGTTTTAGGCCATATTTATGCAGAAATACTGAAAATTCAAAAGGGTTCACACATTTTTAAGCACTGTACATATAATGCAAATACCACATTCTACTGTTCTCTATGAAACCAGATATTCGAAAACACCATGTTAAACAGTTTAAAATGTCTATTTTACCAATAAAGAGGCTGCAAAAACTGTAATAAAAGAGATTGTAAAACTGTAATCAAAACAGAACTACCATATTTTAAATGAATTCTACCATGCTTTTTTTGACAATTTATAAATGTTAGATATTTTCTTACTTCATTCCCTGTGGACATTACAGCAACTACTGGAAACTTGTTAACTTCAACTTCAGTTACTCCAACAGTTGCTAGTAGACCTATCTCTGATGGACCCATGTGGGTTCCCTTGGCCAGTACGCATTCACCTCTTTTAATGTCGTGTCCTATAGGCCTGAATATGCACCCAAAACAAGAATAGAAAAATTGATTGTTACTAACAAAATGAATACATCCTTTATAACATTTCAAGCTATTAATATTAAAGATATTAAATAGCCAATTTTTCATTTTAAAATGTAAAGATAAGCAATTCACTAACCTGATATCTTGACCTGGTCGAGCCTGCACCAGAATGCGTACCTCAAGTTCTTCAGTGCCCTGTATTGATGGAAACAAAACAGATTTCAACTTACATCATAGTATGGTGTGATCATAACAGACTTAAGTTGTGGGCTAGAGGTTTAAAAATCTGTTAAAGGCAATGACCAGCTTCCCATATAACAGTAAACCATAGTATGGTTCATTTCTTTCTGGCTTAAGAGTGTTATAACGAGTCCATTTATTTAAGATTGGCATTATGCATGAAACTGGCCATTGCGGCTTATTTAACAAATTCTGATTAAAATCCCAACTCAGTGTTATTTGTGAATCAATATTAACATCCAATTACAACCCTGAATATATTATTCTGCGGAAGAGTGACATTACTGGTTGAAGTATATTCGTGGCATTTGATTTTTTAAGACACAGTATGGTCACATTAATATTACAAAAAGAGGTTTGTTGGACAGCATTCAGATTCATAATGGCTTGCATCCAAGTTTGGAAATAACAATGAAGAATAACACTGAATCTGTGAGACAGAGATGCACCTTTTGCTCCCCCTGTGGTTACCTGAAAATGTAACTAATTAGTTCAGGGGTAAGGGAGCTTCTACCTATAAGAATTTGTATTACCTTCCCCAAACACTGTTAGTGTTCTCATTTTAGTAGTAAAGTATTGCCAGAGCCAAAGTAGTCAAAATTAACTACTTGTACTACTATACTTTTAAGTATACAATATCAAAGAAATCCATCCATCCCATGGTCCTTTCCCAAACTGTGCAATGTTTCCTTCATCAAATTTGTAGCTGCCGAATAGGTCAAGAAATAAATATCAGCAATAACTTAGAGGAAGAATGTTGTGGGAGTATATTATGAGAAAGTTGGAAAGCCTGGAGATTCACATTTGGCCAATGGGCTGGAGATTTACCAACCTTAAATTAACTGGTAAGTACATTCATTTGTAACACATTTCTCTGCTTATTTATATATTTATAAATCTCATAGTAAAGATAGCTTACAGTATTAAAGAGTTAAAAGTACAAGAATACTTCTTGTACTTGTTTAATAATAATCTTTATTCTGCACTTTTTCCATATACCTATCAAGCATAAGAAAAAGGCTGTAAATTTCATTTCTAATATTTCTCTGCATGCATCCATCAGCCCTATTCATTCCTCCTTCAAACCAATCAAGGCACCACCAAAATACATTATTCAGTGGGGTCTACTGGGGGGTGTACGTTTTTTTGCGCACAAAACATTCCAAGTGTGATCAAATGTTCCAAGTTTGAAATAAAGCATGTGTGATTTGAGAGTTTTATTTCATGCTGTTTTGTTCAATGCTTAGAACAAAATGTAACCAGCTTGAGCAGCATTGTTTTGAGCATTGTGATTGGACCTTTTTTGGTGCTTGTATTTTTTTTTTAATTTCCAGTTTTCTCAGCACAACAGTTATATCTCTTCTGTTACTGCCTTATACTGAATAGGAAGGGTAGGACCAGTTACTAAGCACACAGCTCAGAGCTGAAGAGCCAATGTTGACTCTGTTCTGTTGACTCTTTCTGCCATTTTTAAAAATTAGTTCCTCCAGGGAAGTCAGAGCTCATATGGGTGGGTTACATATCTGTTTGGTCTTCTGCTGCCATTTGTAGGAATGTTGCCTGTAACAGAAAGTAAGTAAATAAAACTAAATTAAGGTAGCTAAGTGTAAAGGTGTCTGGCTGTATTCATTAGTTTCACACACACAGTGCTAATGCTGCTGAGGTTCTAAATTATACATAAATAAATGCAAAGTACTATGTTGATGCTTTGGCTTGATTTATTGAGTTTTGATGGGTATACACTTCATGTTCTGTTGCTATTAGAATTCAGGATGTGTTTAAATGCAAATTTTGCTCATTTGTAGAACTTGAGCAGTACAGGGTTTTGTTTTGACTATTGTTCTGTTAAAATTATTCATGCAAAGGTAAAAGAGCAACACTTCTTTTGCAGCCACAAAACAGAGGCAGCCAAATAAGACTGGCAAAGAGCAATACAGTAATTGCTTTTCACTGGGCCTGTGTCTATGAAAAAGGGTGATTATAAGGACACAATTCCAGTACTTGAATTTACTTACTAGATAGATAGGGTGAAGTCTATAATAACTGATTTTTAATTTGTGCAGAAAGCATTAAAAATCCTATTCCTATGGGGTTTTATTTAATGCTTTTCAAACAATTTTAAAAATTGTCTCCTTGTCCAAATTTTCTGTAGGTCTAATGGGAGTCAGCATTAGCTACCACCCCACCTTCTCTTGTGACTCTGGGGGGAAAAATAAGGGAAGAGGGAATCACTTCTTTGCCTTTTGGCTAAGACCAACTGTAGTCTAGGGAACTAGCAGTTGGTTCTGAATTCCCATTGTTTTCTGTGGCTGGAATTTAAGCCATTTTGAGGTTTGTTCCATTAGAATACAGCCAACTGAGAATGTTCTGATGACAGCAGGGATTTTTTCCCCTTCAGCTCAAGACATAACATGATTTTGCGCATATTTATTTACGATTATTTGTATGCTGCTTCCTCTCAAACAGTCTGCAGTCTCTAGACTGTAGAACTGCTCATACTGTTCTGTTTCAAATGTGCAAAAGCAAGTTTGTACCTATATAGTAGGGTTACAGACTGATGAATGATTCCCTGGAGCTGCACTACTGCAGATAATAGCAACAAAGAATTTTTTGGTAGCACTCACATCGTCAGATTCCCTGATAAGTTCTGTATCTTCCACTTGCACCACAGCATCAGCACCACAGGGTATTGGAGCACCAGTTGTAACTCGCATTACTTGACCAGGCATTACAGTCTGAGTCGGCTAAAAAAATACCAAAAAATGTCAATTTATTTTAAAAAATGTAATATGAAACTTGTATTTTAAAAACTTGGATTACAGATGCTTTCTTCATTAGCTTAATAGGACAACCACTCATATAACAAAATTGCATTAGGCTTCACAGTTTAATTCAGATCTTAATGAATAAATGTATTACTGATGGAGGAACCGAGAGAACAAGCTTCTTTGAGTCTAGCACATTATTTCCAGGAAACACATACCCAGAGAGCTGTTAATTAATTCTTCTTCTTCCATTTCATCTTTTTTTTTAAAAAAACTGTATGCAGTAGAAGTTTTCAAACAGAGTGCACAGAAAGTGAATTTCCACCCCCTTCTTTCTGGCAGTGCCTGAAAAGTCTCTCTGAACAATCAGGAACCTTGCTGACTAAGGTGTAAGATAGTGCTGGGGATTGAAAGGACAGACAGGAGCTCTAAAATTTGGCACAGACAACTTCTGGGAACAGATTATGTGAAGCTTTGACAACTGGGTAGATACTGTAGAGAGCCACAGAGAAAACATTTTAAGCTCAGGGAATGAAGAAAACATTAGAAAGAAACTCAACTGATTCTGCCTCAACTCCCTGAGGTATAAGAGGCCTGGAAGGGAAAGTGCAGCCAGGTTTTCAATATTTTGTTATGTATTTATTTATTTATTTATATTGATATTTATACCCCGCCTATCCCCTCCCTAACGGAGGACTCTAGGCGGCTTACATACACATATACATTTCATGTTATACATTTCATATTATACATTTTCAATTTAACCGCGCGCTAAGGGAAGGGGTAAGGGAACCGACTCTTCCGAGGCTACTTGGAAGAGTATCAAAAAAGATACTATGTATCAATAAAGAAGATACATAACCAGAGTCTCTGGCAGTCAGGTGGCATATAAATTTAATAAATTATTATTATTATTCAGCATTTTTATGTAGTCTGTTTCCTGACATGATCTACCTTGAAGGGCTGACAGTTACTGAGGTTTCTATGTGTGGCATCACATTTACTTCTTTATTTATGTATTTATTCATTCATCAACATGTATGCCACCTTAATTACTGGAGTAACTCTGGATGGCTTACATATTAGGTTTATAATAAGAATGAGTAGCAACAACCTAAACAAAAGAACAATAATACATACTGCACATTGGGGAAGAATAGCCAACTCAAACACATTTGTAACAGTCAAAATGTACTATCAGGGAGCAGATCACTATATCTGCCCCAGGGAGTGCTGAAAGAGCCAGATGTTTACAGCTTTATGAAAGCCTAGGACCAAATGGACCTCGGCATTATGCTATTTTACAAGGCAGATACAGCTACAGAGAATACATGTCTCCTAGATGACAATCTTTTACAACTGTGACCTGGACAGTAAGTAAATTCTTCCAGATCTTATTGGTCAGGCAGAAATGACAAGGTGCTGTAGGTAACCACTTCCTAAGTCATGAAGGTCTACATAGGTTAAAATCCCCACCTTTGAATTGTACTTGGAAGCCCACTGGCAATCTGTGAGGTTCGTAATGCCTTAATCTTAACTTCTAGGAACTTCTGCCACAAGCCATTAAGGATATGCAAAAGCCTTTATTAAGATGGGTAACTACAAGCCATTCAAAGCCTTGAATGAGTAGTTCACGCGTAAACACCCAATTCAAACAGTTCCATTCCCCCTCAGCCCGTCCCTGCATTGCATGCCTCAGTTCAGTACTTTTCCATCCTTCCCTGCATCCCTCCTCCTTCTTACAAGATTTACAACCATTCCCAGATGGCCTCATGTCCCTTTCCTCCGATAAGGCTTTCGTCTAAACAATCTTAACGCCTCTCTGGAATGCAGGTCACTGTCTCCCTAGCAGCTTCGTTCCTCTCCGTGTCAGCTCCAATTACACATCTAACTATCTAACTTCTACTTTCCCATGTCGGAACTCTGACAGAATCAGTGCAACTTGCAGAGATGTTACATGGGCAATCCAAGGGGTGCCCATACCTACTTGAGCAGCTGCACTCTGGACAGTTGTCACTTCTGAGTAGGCTTCAAGGTTAACCCCTATACACAGCATGTTGAAGTAGTCTAAATGGGAGGCGACTAATTCATGAGTGACTGTGACAAGGGCCTCCTGATCCAGGAAAGGACATCGTTGGTGCACAAGATGGATTTGTGCAAAGGCTCTCCTGGCGATGGCTGCCACCTGCTAATTGAGCAGGAGTGAAGAGTCCTTGCAGGTGAAAAATCATGCCCTGCATACAGACATAACTGAAACCATTAGTGGATAGCTAGAACCACTGAATGGAGCAGAGCTTAATACAGCAAAAAGATGCGCTCAGAAAAGAGAGTATTATTTAAAATAGCGTTCATGAGCAAGTTAGAGAAATATAGGTTATTGATCTTACACACTTAGCCCACCCAAGCATAAAGAATTGCACACTTAGACAAGGTAGGTTCAAGAGTAAGTACAAAAGAAAATCTTACTCATTTATTTTGTCCAGTTACATCCATTCAGGAAAAATGATTCTTGTTCTTCTTTCTTTTCCCTAAACTGTATTTACTCTTAGCCCTCATTGCTGATAAAGGCTGCGTGCAGGAAGGGGGAACCTCCTGACTCTAGGCCTAGGCATGGCCTCAAGATGGAAGAAGGAGCAGCAGCTGCTGCTTCCTTCTCTGATGGTGGAAGGAGGTAGAAGAAAGAGAGGAATGTGGGAGGGGCAACAAACAGCTTCCTCCAAAAGCATATAGAGAATCTGCATCCTAGAAGAAACTCATCCACATGCTAATGAGGCATGCTGATTTGCTGGGACCTCCAACAATAACCAGCTATTTGAAAGCCCTGGTCATATGCCTATAAATTAATCTGATCATTCGGCCAGATTAATTGGTTCTCCTGCAGAGGAGAATGCCCATGTCACAACTGAGAGGCTTTTCTCAGTTCTTTGGAATTGACTCCCACCAAAATAACACTTGGGATCAGATCTCCTAGAGCTTAAAAGCTGTTCTTTTCTTAGGCCTTAGTGAAGCCATAAATACCCTACTAATTTGAAAGCATAGATGTTGATTTTATTAACTTTTAGTCTAGAGGCTCCTCATTTTGTGGTGTGATTTTACAATTGATATTGTATTATTTAATTGCTTCATCTGCTTTAATTTGTTCAATTCGTGTCAGTGACTGTAATAAACATGCTAACTGCCTTTATTTCATGTACATGGGAACTTAGTTATAGGCAAATGATAAATAACTTTTCTATTACTGCTACTGCTAGATTTTATATGCATGGAGGAAACTCACCATATTAGAGTATCTAATTATAGAAATCTCACAATTTATATATTCTTTGTGTTATTTACAACAGTCATTGGAATGGTTTCATGTTATCTTACAAGATTATTCTAGTTCAGTGCTTTCTAAAGTGCCGCTGTTGTTGACACACCAATGGTGGCAGCGGCGGCGGCGGTGCAGCAGCGCGCGCGGGGGTGTGCACAGCGGCGGTGCGGGGGGGTGCATGTGTGCATGGTGGCGGCGGCAGCGGCCTCCGCTAAAATGCGGAAGCGCTGATGGTACGCCGCTGCCGCCGCCACCATACACACTCCCACTGCCACTTCCGGGTTGTGTGGCGACACACTAGACTGTGTGTTGCGACACACTGAAGTGTCGCGACACACAGTTTGGAAAGCTGTGTTCTAGTTCATGATGAAGGAAAAAAAATAGAAAGCAAAATATATTGTACTTACTTGCTCACCAGCTTGGGATTCCCCAATGATGAAACGATCCCCTGGTCCATCAGCAGCTGAAAGTTAACACAACATCTTGATAATTACAGTTATAAATAAAATATGCATTATCAGGTTTATTGTTTTAGTTATTGTTATTTTTGACTTCATAATTCCTTCTCGTACACATATTTTTGCATAACAATTTGGATTTGACCATTTTCCTAAATTACAACATAATTGCACAAGATAACTTACTACATAAAATGCTAATGCGTTCTGATTTATGTAAGCATCTCAGTGTCACACCCTACTTCTAAGATTTCTTACATAAATATTCCTTGGATTTACTTACCAGGGGCAAAATTAATTTTATACTTACGACAAAAGACAGTGAATTATTTTTATTGCTCCATTTATGTTGATATATGTAAATATCTTTTTAGGATGATGCTATCATTTATGCCATATTCATACTAAGGTATGTCTAGCCAATAAACCAGAAAATATCTGGGGTGTGGCTGCAATGGAATTGGTCATATACTAAAAGTCAGGAGAGAATGACTTCAACTTGATTTTTGCTCATTCCTCCTCATATAGTACCTGAAGCACATCCAGTCTTTTCATAGTTTCTTATGTCTATAGAGAATGGCTTAAGAAAGCAAAAGGATGGGAAGGTGGATGAAAAGAGTGCCCAGAACAAGCCAGGATGAAAGGTCTATTGTGGTAACAGATTCCTGCTCTGTACATGATGCATTAGATACTTTTATTCAGCAAAATTCCTTTCTCTGCATGAAAATGTCCTGAAATCTTTAAAAAAAATATCTAAAGGCCATATTATTACAATAATAGTTAAAATCATTTAATGGACCAGGTGGAAAATTTATTTTGCAGTACAGAGCTGTTTAAATTTAACATATTATGTATAAAAATGTATAAATAAGCAAACTGATTTACAGTATTTGTAATATCACTCCCAAGTTATATTAAGTGTAATGATACATGAAACCTACTTTTAAATAGTTTTTTAAAACAGGTATTTATATACCCTGTAAGTATGAATGAATTTCATTAAGGTAAGGACTAAGTATCCCAGCTGAGCTATTTAAAATCCTAAAAGATGATGCTGTTAAAGTGCTGCACTCAATATGCCAACAAATTTGGAAAACTCAACAGTGGCCACAGGATTGGAAAAGGTCAGTTTACGTTCCAATTCCAAAGAAAGGCAATGTCAAAGAATGTTCAAACTACCGTACAATTGCGCTCATTTCACATGCTAGCAAGGTTATGCTCAAAATCCTACAAGCTAGGCTTCAGCAGTATGTGAACCGAGAACTACCAGAAGTGCAAGTTGGGTTTCGAAGAGGCAGAGGAACTAGAGATCAGATTGCCAACATTTGCTGGATCATGGAAAAAGCAAGAGAGTTCCAGAAAAACATCTACTTCTGCTTCATTGACTACGCTAAAGCCTTTGATTGTGTGGATCACAACAAACTGTGGCAAAGTCTTAAAGAGATGGGAGTACCTTACCTGTCTCCTGAGAAACCTGTATGCGGGTCAAGAAGCAACAGTTAGAACCGGACATGGAACAACCGACTGGTTCAAAATTGGGAAAGGAGTATGACAAGGCTGTATATTATCACCGTGCTTATTTAACTTATATGCAGAATACATCATGAGAAATGCCGGGCTGGATGAATCACAAGCCGGAGTTAAGATTGCCGGGAGAAATATCAACAACCTCAGATATGCAGACGATACCACCCTAATGGCAGAAAGTGAAGAGGAACTAAAGAGCCTCTTGATGAGGGTGAAAGAGGAGAGTGCAAAAGCTGGCTTGAAACTCAACATTAAAAAAACCCAGATCATGGCATCTGGTCCCATCACTTCCTGGCAAATAGAAGGGGAAGAAATGGAAGCAGTGACAGATTTTATTTTCTTGGGCTCCAAGATCACCGCAGACGGTGACTGCAGCCATGAAATTAAAAGACGCTTGCTCCTTGGGAGGAAAGCTATGGCAAACCTAGACAGCATATTAAAAAGCAGAGACATCACCTTGCCGACAAAGGTCCGTATAGTTAAAGCTATGGTTTTCCCAGTAGTAATGTATGGCTGTGAGAGTTGGACCATAAGGAAGGCTGAGCGCCGAAGAATTGACGCTTTCGAACTGTGGTGCTGGAGAAGACTCTTGAGAGTCCCTTGGACTGCAAGGAGGTCAAATCAGTCAATCCTAAAGGAAATCAACCCTGACTGCTCATTGGAAGGACAGATACTGAAGCTGAAGCTCAAATACTTTGGCCACCTAATGCGAAGAGAGGACTCACTGGAAAAGACCCTGATGCTGGGAAAGACTGAAGGCAAAAGGAGAAGGGGACGGCAGAGGATGAGATGGTTAGATAGCATCACCGATGTAATGAACATGAATTTGAGTAAACTCCGGGAGACGGTGGAGGACAGGAAGGCCTGGCGTGCTATGGTCCATGAGGTCACGAAGAGTCGGACACGACTAAACGACTGAACAACAACAAGGACTAATATGCTATTGAGGACTACTGGACCTGCTGTTCCAGACAACATATATAAACAAGCACTGTACTGTGTTACTGAACTGGAAAAAAACATTCTATTATATTCAAAATCATTAACATTCACCTCTGACAGCATAGCCATCTTTTACTGAAGCTGGAAAAGGTGGAAGGTTGTCTTTTGCATAAACATCTTGGGCAAGGACTCTGCCCATTCCATCTAATACATAAGTAGAGGAAAAAAAGAAAACATACATGAAATTCTGATAGCAAGCTGAGAGGGCAGAGGGTTTCAAAATGTATGTATATACAGTAAACTTTATTTTCAAAAAACCCTTTCAAGTTCTATCAAAATTTATAAAGAAACATTTAGAACAATTTCTAAAGTTTCACCAGCCAGATTAAGGGTGATGCACGTAACTAAATGCACAGTGCTAAAAATAATAACATTAATATAAAAAGAGTTCTAACCTCTCCATTTTTATTTTAAGTGTGCCCATATTTTTTTCAAGGAAATACTGAATACTTCCCTTTCTACATTTTATTCTTAATAATCTGTGAAGAAGGATAGAGACATACCATAATTTTTTTTTTGAAATTTAAAATATTGAAAAAACCCATTCAGGAAGAATATTGGCTACTAGACCAAGAGCAGAACAGTAATATCACAATGTGGACTTTCTCTATGATGATACATTTGCAAAATGTTTTGACCTCAAAATGTCCTGATCTTGAGACAGCTATTTCATATGTTCAAAGACCAAAACAAATTTGTAGAACTTGAGCAGTACAGTAGTAGTTCTAGGCCTCTCTTAGGCAAGGCATGAAAGCTGACTAGGTGGCTTTGGGCCAGTCATTCTCTAGGAGGCAGGAGTATTAGGTATGTTCACCATCTTGAGTTGACCTCCTCCTCCTCCCTCCCCCTCCCCTCCCCCTTCTCTTCTTCATAGGGTAGGTTGCTCATATGAATAGGTGAGATAAAAACCTGGATATAAAAACTAAAAGAGGTGGCTAATCATGGCAGGAGTAGGCAATCTACCTATGGACACCTACCAGGTCCTTTGTTTTACTTGACTTCATATGTTTTTCTGTGTGTATAGTATTATTTTGTTTTTTGCTAATTATTATTATTATTATTAGACAGGTTGTTGGGAAGCAATTTCCTATAACATACTGATGGATGCCAAATAAATTTATAAACTTACTCTCTTTTTTACTTGACATGCAGCAGGAAGAGAAACTGATGGTAAGCATGATTAATAACTTTGTGTTTGGTATTGTGATTCTTTCCTGCAATCTGGATTTTATTTTCTGTGAATATACTACTACTGCACATTTTTGGTGACAAAAGCAAATGTTTTAGCTAAAAGTTTACCAAGCAGCAACTAGGCAATATACAGTATATAGCTCCATTCTCATAATACAAATATAATAAATTACTGCTGCTTCTGATGTTCTTCATGTCACAAAGCACTCTTTGGTCCAGTTTTTAGTTTTTATTTCCTTATCTTTTTTACCTGAGCCATTTTCCTGCTAGAAGGGACATCTAAATTGAACTACATCTCG
Source organism: Charina bottae (assembly GCA_023362775.1). Classification (NCBI taxonomy): domain Eukaryota; kingdom Metazoa; phylum Chordata; class Lepidosauria; order Squamata; family Charinaidae; genus Charina; species Charina bottae. Next base: position 149,971,983 of record JALMGJ010000001.1, read on the forward strand.
GCTATGAATTAATTAGGTAAATTCCAGGCCTTATACAAGCCTTTGGGGTGTGTGCTTTGTTTAAGCTGCCTGGAGTCACCGTGTGTGAGTTGGGCAGCCATATAAATTTGTAAGTAAGTAAGTAAGTAAGTAAGTAAGTAAATAAATAAATAAATAAATAAATAAATATCATTCTCTCTCAGATTCAGCTCTTCCATATGCAGTAGGAAGATATCCACCCCCAAGAGAAGTGTTGCTGTAAACATTCTAAACATCCTAATAAGTTATGCATAACTTAAAACAAAAACTAGGGCTGGGCAAATCCTTTCAAAGAGGTATCCTGCAATGTACAAGATTATGCATGAAGTACCTTTCTCCAAATAATTAAAGCAGCCATATCTTTTTCCAGATGCATGCAGCTGCTTTGTAAGCTATTCCTGGCTGTCTCCACATACAAGGCTGTGTATATTGTGGAGACAAGCAGGAACAGTTGACAGTACAGCTGTGCAGGTTTAGAAAAAGACATGGCTGCTTTAATGATTCAGAGAGAGGTGCTTTGTATGCATTTCTGTGTATTGTGAAGCACACCTTTCCGAGTATTTGTCCAGTCCTAATAAAGATAAAGCAAATGAAAGTTAAACAGTTCTCCCTTTATTCTTTCTCTGGATGCCAGAACTGATACTAAATACCTCGATAATTGATTATTTCTGTTCCAAGCACTGGAGTCATCTCCAGAACTGTAATGAAGGCTTTGTCCATAGATGTTAATGGAAATGGAGACATACGATGTCTTCTTGCTACTTTTGTAATGTCTACAGCACTGTGACCTGCAGAAGACGAGCATTAAAGTTATAATTAATTTTTTATAAATATTACAATTAATATTTTCCCTGAAAGATTGAGAAACTGTATATACATTGTTTCCCTCACCTAAATAACAATTACTTGCCAATGTATCAAACCAAGTTCCGCTTTATATCCTATATCTTTTGGAGAATGAAAATACTATTTAGAGTAAGATGTTAAAGATGTTCTTCTATCTCAAGAACAAATTTGTTCAATCCATTTTATTATTTATATAAATAAAATTCATTTAGCTGGCTAAAAGGAATATTCTTGTTAATTTGAGACTCATTTTGAGCAACAACACCTCATGTTTTTCTACATATAGAACCACTATCTTATTATTTTATATTTCTGACAGTGCTTATTTGAATTCAATTATTCTTGAATTAAACACTATTTATGCAGTGAATCATGACCAACATTATAAACTCACTTATGGCCAGAGGAAAGAAGTATTTTTTTTCTATGTGTATAGGGTGTAGCAAAAGTCAAGCCTCACAGGCCAATCACAATATGTGTTATTAATTAATATTTTTTTCAGCGAAAACATTACTGACTTAGGAATGTTCAAATGTTATGCATCAAATGGGTATGGAAGTGTTTAGAAAAAAATGGCAACCAGTTTGAATATTTAATGTAATTTATATAATAAACTGTCTATGGGGCCTGACTGTCTATGGGGCTTGACTTTTGGTACAACTTGCTTTAGTTTCAAGTTTAATTTGGCTAAATTAACCAAACTGAAATTCATCTGATTCACATGGCTGCTATGTTAAGTCACCTTTTTGCCAGGGCACATTTTTATCTAGATTTGCCAGTTTGTAGAATGGACTTCAGTTTGTAAAAGGAACTGAGTCCCAGCAATGGCTTCCTACTGGAGGAATAGAATTTTTGCAATTTCCTATTCCCTTGCACTCCCAGTACCACTTCTTATAAGGCTCCACAGGGTCCCCAAAACAGTTTTTTGGGGGGACTGCAAAAGAGAATCATCATACATTAGATCCCTTCCTACAGTATCAGTAGAACTCTGTTGAAAGCAAATGTTTTGTAGCAAATCCATTTTGCTACAGGGTAGCAAAAGAGTAGCAATAAATAGTCAATATTATTTCTCTTAAGGTTCAGTATTACCATTATGGCTCTTTCCTTTTTAATTAGGAATAAAAAACAAACACTGATAAAAGCATCTATAAAATAATTAAATCAACACCTTTCCATATTTTTAATGTTTTAGGGCATTTCTGACTATATAAGCAAAAATATACAACTGGGTTGGAGTCTATATTTTGCTACTAGATTCATCTGGTGTGTAAGATGCATTTTGTCCTCTTCGAGGTTCAACAGATCTGAAACCTTTCCATTTTAACTATATGAGGGTTAGGAATAAAGTCTAAGTCTAAGAATTCTTAATATGGGAAATTGTGTTAGTACAATGAGTTGGATTCAGACTTGTCCCATACAAACTTTCATATTATTCTGACAGGTCCTTGTATCTTCCATAATAGTTGGAGGTTAAAGCCTCTATAATAGTGAAGCCTCTATAATAGTGAAGATGGTTCATGGGGCTACAGGGCAGGAAGAAAACTGCTAATCATAAATCTGGATGTAAATCAATGAATTTATAGTAGAGTTTGCAAGAATAATAGTGATGGCTTGTAAATTCTGCTTTTGATTCTGCTTTTTATTTTGTGAAAAAATGACTGATAAAACTCTCCCATAGTTTGCTAGCTTTGCTTCTAGGAAAATATATTAGGCTTTGGATTTGCAACAGATTTGCAATTGAAAAACATGTAAATGACAAATTCTTTCTCAGCTACATATCAGAAATTGGCAAGACTCCTCAAATTATATCTGGTCACTAAAACTCCCCTAACTTGAAATATTTTTAAACCTCAACAGACATAACATACTACAAGGAAAAAATAAATGAATATATATATATATATATATATATATTAAAATGCAGTACACAATCGCTCTGAAGAACATTAAAGTCCCCTTAGACTTGTGGGTGTCCAGTTTGTATATATTATCAGGCTTAGATTGATTCTAGAATAACTCATTATGTTCTTCAATGTTTTTTTTGTAAAACTCATTAGAAACCAAGGTTAGCACACCAAACTAAAAAAATATATTAAAACAATATTTTTTACAAAATACATTTTTCTAAAGTATCTATTCTTATCCCACTGTTCAGTTGAAAGACTTTCCAACACTATGAGAAAAAACTCTGCTTTCGTTTGGAATTTCTTCAGAAAAGATTCTTCTAAGATAAATCCCAAATCTTGCTTAAATGAAAACTCCTCCTTTTCTTCTAGCTGAATACAGTCTGCTTGTATTGTATATCTGATGTAATTGTGAGTTCCAATTGTTTTATCTCAGATGTCTGTTTTCTTTCACTCTAGGGCATTCTAGAAGGACTTTCTCCTGCATTTACGTATTTATCATGTAAGTAAAGGCAATTAAGATCCGACAGGGTGGGCATTCTCCCATCACTTAAGCAGTGTCCTCTCGCTAAAGCAGTGTCATCTGCCTTCTATGTTGCTGTGCCTGCCCTATGGAATAGCTTTTCCCCCAAGATTCAGATGGCTTTGACCCTGCCTGCCTTTTGGAAGGCTCTGAAGATCTAGTTTTCTTCTCAGACACTGGGTCAGGAGCATTTGTGCCCATCTAGACTATTTCTGACTGGTTTTGCTGATTTGAAGTTGCCTCTGGCGCAATACGTTTTACTGTGTTTTAATGTTTTTTTCTGATGCACATTACTTCCTGTTTTGAATTGTACGCTTATTGAGTTGCACACTGAATGGGTGGCTATAGAAATTATTTAATAAAAAATAAAATAAAATAAAATATTTTCACTTCTAAGGAAGAGGGGAAGGGGTCAAAAGGAACTGTAGCTTGAATCATGTCAACTGGATTTCTATTTTCTCAGTGGAAACGTTTCGCTCCTTATCCAAGGAGCTTCTTCAGTCTGAGCAAAGTTAGTAAGGGAATCCTAAATATGTTTCTAGGTAGCTGTGTGACCTTACACCTGGGGCTAGGTCATGGTTATATTGAGATGTTATTTTAAGTCCTTTTATCATCTAAAGGAGGATCGTTAAGATCACCATGCTGCTGTTGAGCTTGTGAAATGGTCTTAATCTTCCTAGGCACAGAAGACAAAGCAGGGAGGAAGATGGGGGAAAGATTATGCCTGAGGTCCCCCCCTCTATTCAAGGAAGGATTTTCCAAGTTGGCATAAATGGATTCCTTGACCCCTCTCTCCTTGAATAGAGGTGGGGGCTATATTCTAAGAAATGTTCCACTAGAGATCTCTGATTTCTGATATTGCTTAGTCTCCTATCCTAACTTTCAATGCCTTCATAGTTTATCCTATATTTTTTATTGCATGGAGATTGTTCCGTGTAAATAATGTTTGCATGATTATACTGTATCTGTTAAAATCTTGTGAATTATACGTTTACCCATCTATCTGATTAGTGGTTTTTGTCTTGCACTTAAAATTAGAAACAATGACCACAAGATAAATGGCCTTACCCTGTGATAATGGGATGCAGGATTGTTTCATCAGGCAATAGATCTAACACAGAAATCACTTTTAACCAGATTCCTTAGTTTTTCTCAAAGTAAAAAAATAGTTGTTTTGTGCACCTGGGAATATCCTGGAGTAGACTCCAACATTTTTCTATATCCCCTCTATACTTGATTGTGAGAATCTTGGATTGCGGTTAGAAATCTGTGTCAGAAGTATAGTTGCATCTATTTCTTAGCAACTGTTGATAACTGTCCATTAGTTATCTCCAATTTGTTTAGGATGAGACCATATTTCAATAAAGAATTTTTGTCAGTGGGTTTTCAATAGAGGGTGATTATTAAGTAGTTATTTTCTTTAGTTGGAACCAGATCCAGGAAGCTGCTGTTTATTTTCTGTAAAACTTAATGTTGTCACACTGCTTGTTTTATTTATTCAGAGTTTCTAAATATTTTTCTCAGAGGCGTTTATTACATCCAGAGCCTTATATTGTGGGCCCCTTGAATACAATGATTGAACATTTAAGGTCATCATTTGTCCTTGCTATTAACAACATTTGAAGAATAGCGCATATCTAATTCATTTAGACATACACTATATAAAACTTTGCTACGTAAAACTCATAGACTAAGAAGAATGACAAGTTTTGACAAGAGTTCTTGAAAGCCTTAAAAAAAATTGGGAAGATGATTTAGGATTTAAACTTGTTGACCTTCACTGCAACTTTTAGTGACATAAAATTCTATTTATCTATTTCAGTAAGTCACCATGAAGATAATCCATAATGCATTATACTCTACTAAAACTGCACAATATAAATTGTAATCTTTTGAGTTCATATGGAAGGGTTTTAATCCATATGTAAATTGGTATATGTTAATTTTTTTTGTGGTAATGCAGTCCTTTTGGTTTAAAATTTTTGAAGAAGTTGGCAGAATTATCGAACTGACCTAGAGTCCATTGGAGTTGGGCAACTAATAAATTCAAATAAATAATAATTAATATACTCTTCCCCCAGAGGTGAATCAAGCCCCCACTCTCCTGGCCTTCCGGAAAGGAGTGAAGACCTGACTCTGCCATCTTGCATGGGGCATGAAGAGGGGTAACCAACCTGGGGGTGGTTAGCTTCCTAAAGACGCTCCCTGGAACTTAAATTAAGAACTTTTTACCATCTACCTCTTGGAACATATTATTTATTAAGAGGATTGTTTTTATTTGTTTATTGTATTTTAACTAATATTTTATTCCTATTTTATGTAAACCACCCAGAGTTGCTCTCTGAGTGAGATGGGCAGTGACTAAATTTGATAGATAGATAGATAGATAGATAGATAGATAGATAGATAGATAGACAGACAGACAGACAGACAGACAGACAGACAGACAGACAGACACAGACACAAACACAGACACAGAGACACAGAGACACAGAGACACACATACATACATACATACATACATACATACATACATACATACATACATACATACATACATACTGGTGTATGCTTTCACAGCCAGTATCTGTTGGGCAGTGTTGGGCTTCAGGGTTTAGTGACTGTGGCCACAGACAAATCAGAAACTTGCCTGGACAAGGACCCAATCAGGATTCAGCTGCTCAGACTAACAAACCAGAACCCAGGACAAATAAAGAATCAATCAGGAATCAGGACTCCAAAAACGACCAACCGGAAGCCGGCAAGAACGAAGGATCTATCTGGAACCAACACCCACCAAAATGACTAATCAGGATTGGGAACAAAGGATCAGAGACCAGCCCTCATCAACCAGCACCAATCGGAAGCTAGCTCGGCTAAAGACCAATCAGAAGTCAGGACACTTGGCTATAAAGACAGGAGTCCAGTCAGTCCCTGTTCAGTTGCTTATGGCCTAAGCAGCAGACTACCTTGCCTCTGAAGATGTCAGCCACAGTTGCCAGTGAAACGTCAGGAATTCTGTTGTCTAGATCATGGTCACTAAACCTTGAGGCCGAATACTACCCAATAATAACTAATTTTATAATAAATCCTGATGCTACTTTTTTGCAATATTTCCTAAGATCTATATCTATATCTATCTAATATTAATGCAATACACAGTTGATTCAATTCATGTTGTTAACTGTCAGGTTTGCTATAATAAAACATGGAAAATCAAAATACATTTTCACTAGATGCATGATAGTCAGGTTTGCGAAGTAGCTCTGTCTAAAAAACGACACAAGAAAGAATTTTGAGAAACCTTATGGTGAAGTTACTCACATTTGGTCACCTTTAATTATCAATATTAATAGTGTTTCATAGATATTTGTATCTACCTCATTGCAAGGTAGGTCATTGATTATTTGTGACTACTTTCTTGCATTTACTATATTAACATATTGTTGTTTATTCGTTCAGTCGCTTCTGACTCTTCGTGACTTCATGGACCAGCCCATGCCAGAGCTTCCTGTCGGCCGTCGCCAGCCCCAGCTCCCCCACAGTCGAGTCCGTCACCTCCAGAATATCATCCATCCATCTTGCCCTTGGTCGGCCCCTCTTCCTTTTGCCTTCCACTTTCCCTAGCATCAGCATCTTCTCCAGGGTATCCTGTCTTCTCATTATGTGGCCAAAGTACTCCAGTTTTGCCTTTAATATCATTCCCTCAAGTGAGCAGTCTGGCTTTATTTCCTGGAGTATGGACTGGTTTGATCTTCTTGCAGTCCAAGGCACTCTCAGAATTTTCCTCCAACACCACAGTTCAAAAGCATCTATCTTCCTTCGCTCAGCCTTCCTTATGGTCCAGCTCTCGCAGCCATAGGTTACTACAGGGAATACCATTGCTTTAACTATGCGGACCTTTGTTGTCAGTGTGATGTCTCTGCTCTTAACTATTTTATCAAGATTTGCCATTGCTCTCCTCCCAAGAAGTAGACGTCTTCTGATTTCCTGGCTGCAGTCAGTGTCTGCAGTAATCCTTGCACCTAGAAATACAAAGTCTGTCACTGCCTCCACTTTTTCTCCCTCTATTTGCCAGTGATCAATCAAGCTGGTTGCCATAATCTTGGTTTTCTTGAGATTTAACTGCAACCCAGCTTTTGCACTTTCTTCTTTCACCTTCATCATAAGGCTCCTCAGCTCCTCCTCGCTTTCAGCCATCAAAGTGGCATCATCTGCATATCTGAGATTGTTAATGTTTCTTCCAGCGATTTTAAGTCCAGCCTTGAATTCAGGTTGAATAGGTAGGGTGAGAATATACAACCCTGCCATACTCCTTTCCCAATCTTAAACCAGTCCGTTGTTCTGTGGTCTGTTCTTACCGTTGCTACTTGGTCGTTATGCAGATTCCTCAGGAGGCAGACAAGATGACTTGGTATCCCCATACCACCAAGAACTTGCCACAATTTGTTATGATCCACACAGTCAAAGGCTTTAGAATAGTCAATAAAACAGAAATAGATGTTGGTTGTTGTGGGTTTTCCGGGCTGTGTGGCCGTGTTCTGGCAGTTCTGGTTCCTAACGTTTTGCCAGTAGCTGTGGCTGGCATCTTCAGAGGACAGAAATAGATGTTTTTCTGAAACTCCCTGGCTTTCTCCATTATCCAGCGGATATTGGCAATTTGGTCTCTAGTTCCTCTGCCTTTTCTAAACCCAGCTTGTACATCTGGCAATTCTCGCTCCATGAATTGCTGGAGTCTACCTTGCAAGATCTTGAACATTACCTTACTGGCATGTGAAATAAGTGCCACTGTTTGATAGTTTGAACATTCTTTTAGTGTTTCCCTTTTTTGGTATGGGGATATAAGTTGTTTTTTTCCAATCTGATGGCCATTCTTGTGTTTTCCAAATTTGCTGGCATATGGCATGCATCACCTTGACAGCATCATCTTGCAAGATTTTAAACAGTTCAGCTGGGATGCCGTCGTCTCCTGCTGCCTTGTTATTAGCAATGCTTCTTAAGGCCCATTCAACCTCACTCTTCAGGATGTCTGGCTCTAACTCACTGACCACACCGTCAAATCTATCCCCAATATTATTATCCTTCCTATACAGATCTTCTGTATATTCTTGCCACTTTTTCTTGATCTCTTCTGCTTCTGTTAGATCCTTTCCATCTTTGTTTTTGATCATACCCATTTTTGCCTGAAATTTACCTCCGATGTTTCTAATTTTCTGGAAGAGGTCTCTTGTCCTTCCTATTCTATTATCTTCTTCCACTTCCGTGCATTGCTTGTTTAAAAATAATTCCTTATCTCTTCTGGCTAACCTCTGGAATTTTGCATTTAAGTGGGCATATCTCCCCCTATCCCCGTTGCCTTTTGCTTTCCTTCTTTCTTGGGCTACTTCCAGTGTCTCAGCAGACAGCCATCTTGCCTTCTTGGTTTTCTTTTTCTTTGGGACGTTTTTTGTTGCCGCCTCCTGATGTTGCGAACTTCTGTCCATAGTTCTTCCGGGACCCTATCTACTAAATCTAGTGCCTTAAATCTATTCTTCACCTCCATTGCACATTCATCAGGAATATTAGTGAGCTCATATCTAACTGATCTGTGGGTCTTCCCTATTCTCTTTAGTCTGATTCTAAATTGTGCAATAAGAAGTTCGTGATCTGAACTACACTCAGCTCCAGGTCTTGTTTTTACCGATGTCCGCCATCTTTGGCTACAAAGGATGTAGTCAATCTGATTTCGGTGTCGACCATCTGGTGAAGTCCATGTATAAAGTCGTCTTTTAGGTTGCTGGAAGAGAGTGTTTGTTATGCACAGTGAATTGTCTTAGCAAAATTCTATCAGCCTATGTCCCACTCCATTTTGTTCTCCCAGACCATGCTTACCTGTAATTCCAGGTGTCGTTTGACTACCCACCTTAGCATTCCAGTCTCCTGTAATGAAAATTACATCTCTTTTTGGTGTATTATCCAGTAGGTGCTGCAGATCCTCATAGAACTGATCTACTTCTGCTTCTTCAGCATCTGTGGTTGGGGCGTATATTTGGATCACTGTGATGTTAAATGGCTTCCCCTGAATTCGAATTGAGATCATTCTATCGTTTTTTGGATTATATCCAAGCACTGCTTTAGCCACTTTATTATTAATTATGAAGTCTACTCCATTTCTTCTGTGGTCCTCTTGTCCACAGTAGTAGATCTGGTGGTCATCTGATGTGAAGTGGCCTATTCCAGTCCATTTCAGTTCACTGACACCCAAAATGTCTATATTTAATCTTGCCATCTCACCAATAACCACATCCAATTTGCCCTTGGTCATAGATCTTACATTCCAGGTTCCTATGGTGCGTTGATCTTTAGAACATCGGATTCGTCGTTCACCACCAGCACCATCGGCCGCTAGCCGTCCTTTTGGCTTTGAGCTAGCTGCGTCATCACATCTGGGGCTAGTTGAACGTATCCTCTGTTCCTCCCCAGTAGCATTTTGACCATCTTCCGACCTGGGAGTCCCATCTTCTGATGGTATAGCAACATAACCCTGGTTGTACTGATCCATTTAGTTTTCACGGCAAGAATACTGGGGTGGGTTGCCATTACCTTCCCCAGGGATCGTATTTAGTCTGACCTCTCTGCCATGACCTTCCCGTCTTGGGTGTCCCTTCACGGTTTAGCTCATGGCGTCATTGAGGTGCTCAAGCTCCAGCACCACGACAAGGTAACGATCACCTTTGCTGGAGATTAACATATAGCATTAACATAAAAGTGCTCTCATTGTATTGGTGCATTTGGTCATTAGATTTCACTCTGTTTCTAAGGAATATGTTTGGATATTATGGACTATATATGGGAAGGGTATGTCAACTAGATAACAATGAAGGTCACATTTCTGGGCTAGGTTTAAACTTCTAACACTTAGCTCGGATAATTAGAATTTTCTCTTAGGAATTCCATCCCTAAATATTCAGCTTCGTCTTTTTTAGTCAGTTGCTGTATCTTTTATTATAGAGATTCACTGATCCAACCCTTCTTTCCTTCTAATGTTCAAGACCAGATCTTCACAACTTTTTTGGATAATTATTATTATTCCATATGTTTATAATTCTGTTTGGTCACATTAAAAACTACAGTTCAGCAAATACCTTTGGAACAATTCTGAGGATTGCATCCAAGGATCTAAGGGGCCACAGGTTATGCACACTCCCATTCTAATCAATTAATGGAAATGAACTGAGATGATTTCATTTTAAAAGGTATGTATTATTTTTCATCCAGACTGTACAAATAGATGTAATAAAAAAACCAACTAAAATAACAAAATATAAAACAACACAATGAAACAGAAGTATTAATTAATTAATGAGAATTAATAAAAATCTCACTAGTCACAAAGCTAAACAGATAATTGGCTTCATATAAATTATTTAATTCAATAATTTTGAGTACACAACTCTATTTCATGTGTACATTTTGGTGTATTCATACACATATATAACTATTCAGCACTGATAGGTCAGCCCTTGAAGGTAGGACAGACTAGGAAACCAAAGTCATGTAGGCCAATACTACTTTTATTGTAAAGATACAGCAACAGAATCTTGCAAGTCTGAACGTTCTTCCCCCCTCCCTCCCATTATCTTTATGAAAACTAGGGAGGGCCTTGTCTGAGACATTTTCTCATGTTACATTTCTGCCCTGGACTCAGCCCTCTTTTATCTGACCTTTGTCTTGAAAGCAGCTGTCCCTCCTGTCCCTCAAGGCCATTCCCTGTTCCCTCTACATGATCTGTAAAGGCTCCTTTATCATAAAATTCTGCCTATTGAGTTCTTGCCAGGTTACTTTAGAAGTGCACATGGAACATTTCACCATTTCTATCTGTGCTTAGTCCACTGCATTACTTCAAGGTATGCATGTAAAACATAGAAAAGATTATATTGCCACAGTGTTTCCTTGCTCATTCATACAGATCCTAGAATGGTGGATCACTGCATCTAAACTTAAAATAAAACATAATTTATCATTGCATAATCAAGTCTTGGGTTCTTCTCCACTTCTATAAACTTTTGCTTTTTAACTAGTCACAGTTTAGCATTATGGACAAAACTGTTTTAATGACTTATGAAGCCAACTTGGTTCAGTAAACCTTAATTAAAATAAACCAGTTTATTGTTAATACATATAATTAATATGTAGTTTGCTGAAAACAAATGTCAGTTTCTGGTCTGCTTGAGAGATCAGAAATGCATGAGTCCAAGGTTTCTTCATGTAACAAAGAGTCCCCTTTGTGGGGGGAGATGGGCGGTGATAGAAGTTGGACAAATAAATAAATAAATAAATAACATAACATAAAACCGTATTTCTCCATTAGCCTGAAAGCAGTCAGAGAACTGACACTGGCTTCCTTCCTCTCTTCCATAAATTGCTCCTATATATCATGATGGGAGGAGATATCTATGCAAAATGTTTATTTTACATTTTATTATATATTTTAATCATGGCTTTACAAGTATGTAAGTCATAGAACATCTACCCATGACCAATGGATACAGTACGTATTTTGCGTATCCTTCAGCCTGTCTACTGAGATCTCCTCAGGCATTTACACATAAAAGGTACAGGTTCCCCCCGCTCATTTGTGCAGCCATGTCCGACTCTAGGGGCCGGTGCTCATCTCCGTTTGTTAGCCGAAGAGCCAGCATTGTCCGAAGACGCTTCCGCGGTCATGTGGCCGGCATGACGCGCACGGAACGTTGTTACCATCCCACCAAAGTGGTACCTATTCACTGATTACACTATACACTAATTACACATATACTCAAGTATATTCTGGAGACATAAAAGCCTAGAAAGTAGATTTAAAAGAAGTCCAGATGCATCACATTCTATGCTTTCACAGAATCCATTCCAGCAAAAAGTGTACCTTAGATACCATGGAGGTATTACACTCCACTAGAAGAATGCAAAGATGCAACACTTACTGGCTCGGAGGATGTTCTCCTTACTGCTGCACCTGGACTGGACCTGTAGAGAAAAGGGCAGAACTGATGAGGCAGAACAAACATTGTAAAGTGACTATAGGAATACAGTGGGCAAGCTCCTGGGACCTGGAGATAGAGGCTGTAGTTAATTTCTTAAATTCTTTTTTACACAGCTTATATTTAACAAACTGTTGTTTAACAGTCTGAATTAAATATAAACAACAGAAATTAAACCAATGTATACTGTACAACACAATTTTTGTTTAAAGTTTAACCTTCATAATATATATATATATATATATATATATATATATATATATATTCAGTTTCAATGACGTGTTTACATATTACCTTTACTACAAATATATTCATGAGAGAAATGTAATGAAATCTATATTTTACTTCAAACGAACAAACAAACAAACAAACAAACAAACAAATAAAATACTGTTGGAGACACTTGAAGCTAATTTTAATAGATTATTTAAAACAGGAAAAATAAAATAAACACTGTACTTAACGTTTTTAGCAAATTTGTTTCACAATTTGATCAATTATTCTTTCTTGAGCACAAATTTCTTCAAAGTTCACTTGTTTGATGTTATTATCTTAAACACAATACCTCTAAGGACTATACAGTTGGTCCTTGGTTAATGACTACTTGTTCAGTGGCTATTGAAACTTACAATGGTGCTGAATGAGTGGTACTTATGACTGGTCCTCAATGTTCTGGCCAGCGCAGTGCCCCTGCAGTCATGTGATCGCGATCTGGGCGCTTGGCAACCAGCCCGGATTTCTGACTGGTGCAGCGTCCCGCGGTCACGACTGGGATTTGTGACTGCTGGCTTCCCACAAGCAAGGTCAATAGAGAAGCCAGCAGGAAGTTGGAAGACATAGTCATGTGAGGTACTCACTTAATGTCCCGTGGTGATTTGCTTAATGATGGTAACCGGGGACTGCTGGAACTGCGTTGCTAAGTGGCATGGTCACATAACATTGCGCTTTACAACTGCATTGTTTAGATGGAAATTCTGGTCCCAGTTACCGTCATTAAGTGAGGGCTATCTGTATTATCATTTACTAGAAGGCCCTTTTAAAGAAATTAACCAGAATGTGTTTACACAGGACTTATGAGAAACAAATTATCTTTTTTGTTCCTTCATTTATTAGACTGGTTGGGATGCATAGCTGGGAATAACAAGTTCAGGTGGCTCTCAGAGACTCTAGCCTAATGGATAATAAATTAATGCTAGAGTTTGGCTTATTCTATTTCCAAGATTCTGCATATTATACTATTCTGTACCTTCTCTGTATGTATGCATGTACATATGTGTACAGTATGTGTGTATATATATTCATTCCTTATGCCTTCTGTATATTAACCTAAACATATCCTAAACTGGGTATGTTTAGCTTAAAGAAAGCAAGGCTACGGGAAGCATGATAGCAAATACTGAAGGGCTATCACAGAGAAAAGGGTATGGATTTACTTGAGAATAGGACAAGACTCAATGGGTAGAAGTTTTGCAGAGGGAGATCCAAACTTGAAATCAAGAGGAATTTTCTGACCATGAGAGCTATTTAACAGTGGAACAACCTGCTTCTTAAGTTGTGGGTGCTCCACCACTGGAGGTTATCAAGCAAAGGCTGGCCAGTGATTTGTCTGGGGTGGTATGAGGATTGCATTAGGAGATGTCCACAGTGCCTTCCAACTCTATGTTTCTATGAACCTCTTAATTTCTTGACAATAAATCTAACTAATGGTACTCATTGTGAATATTTCTTGCTAGGTTGTATTTTGTTGTTAGGGGCTTGACAGTAACACATTTTTCAAAGGTCTCTGAATCAAGGAGTAAATTTCATACGTTCTATTAATAGCACAGCCTATATTTCCAAATATTTGTTTCTTCTAAAAGGAAAAGCAGCAACTTAAAATTTGGAATCCAGATTCTAGTTTTACCTGTAAATGAAGCACATTTAACATGAAAAGTACTGAGGGGGCAAACATTGTTGAGGGGGAAAAAAAGGAGACCTGTGAGCTGATCATGCAGCTGCTTCTGAGTACAAAACTATACCTTATATAAAAATGTTTTTTGTTTTTCTGTAACTTTTATCTTTGAAACTTAATAAAATTATTATATAGAAATATGAAATCTGCCTATAATACGGCAAATAAATAAATAATAAAAACCCCTGTGACATAAATCAGTACTGACTCTTATTTTGAGATGCAGACTGTTTTTCACATGTCCACATTTAGAGTATGATATAGCCTTTTTTCCTGACTAACACCCCGAATTATTAGAATGTCCTATTAACTAAATGCAGAGATTTATATTTTACACTTAGCTGACACTGAATGACATTTGTATGAAAAGTGTATTAACTTTTTCTACAACATGCTTGAACTACAGCTTATAATATTTGCATGTGTACCACACTGCTAAAGAAGAACTGGGGCTAATTCCATTTTAGTGTTTAAGCCATAGTACTACTTAATTCAAGCACAAACAGTATTGATGGAAACAACTGTGCAAACTCTTTCTTCCATGTTAGAAATTTCAAGTATAGATTCATCAAAATACCTAAAAAAAGTATTGAGTAAAAGTTTCAAGAACTTTCTGCTTTGAATCTGAAAGGGCTTAATGGACCAAGTGTAAGATACTCAAGTGTCCCCCCGCCCCCATGTAAACACTGAATCAGTAATATAATATGCTTGCAATTTGCCCTTTGGAGAGAAAATAATTATATTTTACTTTTTAAAATGTTAGTTGGTTCATACTTGTATGTTGTCTAATAAGTTGAAGTTAAAAGGGATTTCAGAAAGAGAAAGATTCATAGAAAGGAATATGCAGAATAAACGGCTGACAGAAAAAATGACCAAAGATAAATGGTTTGATAAAAAGAAAATAAAATGGAACTAATGAAAGTTGCTCAGTTATTTTTCTTCTTAACAACTTGTGGCATCTCCTTCCTCAAGAGAAAGAATGTATCACCTTGTTCATTTTATCGTATCATTACTTTATCCTGCTGAACAAGACCAGCAAATACATGATTTAACAGCAACAGGACTGACAGACAAGGAAGTTCAACTTTCTCCCTGTATTAGTCATGTGTGTAGGTGAAATATTTAAATTCTGTTCAAGCAGCTAGAGAAAACTTTATGATATGATAACTCATATTTCTCCTTGTTTCCTTGTTACAGAAGTACACTAAAAAAAGTAATACAGGATTTATAGAAAAATGTATTCTGTTCCTGATTTCATCTAAGGTGCAGTACAAACTATCCACCAGAGAAGAATTTGTAATAGATACTATGATAAATTAATTGATAACATGAAAAATGGGCTTGGATGTAAAACAATCCTGCACATTTACCAAAACAAGAACAAAAAAAAAAAAAATGCCAAGACTTTGTACTACTCGGCAACAAAGAAAAGAGCAGTAATTGTACATATTAAATAACATTAAGAACACTACTTTTAGTCTGCATTAATACTTCCAAATTATATCAAAACTTAACTGATACTATCTTGCAATGATTAGTGAATGAGTCATCTTCAATAAAAGTAGACATAAAATTAATGCTTGATCTGAAAAAGAATAACTTGAGATATGGAAGAGAAATGAGACCAAAACTACGATAAAGCACAATTAGGATATGCCCTGGACTAGAGGAACCGGCAAACTTATAACTGAATATACTAGATTTATGAAATAAGCTATTATGAGAAAGGATGTTATATGCTGAACCTGAAGCAGGTTCTAAAATACGTAGCTGGGAAGAAATGGCTTGCAATATAGAGAATAAATCTCAGTATCCCATAAACTGTACTATGATAAAGTTAAGAAGAGACAGCATACAATATTTCTTCTGATCAAGTAAACCTTTGTTAAGGCCTAAGTATGTAAAGGAAGAAGTAAAACGTGCATGTCTTGGAAAGGCATGCTCCTATATTTTTAATTCTTAAAAAGTCTGAAAAATGTACAGATAGTCAAATATATTTGAACAAAAATCATAAGATTCACTTAATTCCTTGCTGATATGTTAGTCAGCAAGAAATTCCAATGTGTTCAGCGAGTGCACGCAATCAGAAAGAGAGTTATGCAACACACATCAGAAAAGTTTATATGATGGTTTTATGTTCTTCTGGGGGGAAAAAGGCCAGTAGCATTTAAAACAAATAAACAAATATAGAGTTAACATAAAATAAATGATAGCAAGGAAAGAAGTACCCTTACTAGTTCCACATGACGGGAAAAAAAATGACAGTCTTAACTGATGAATTGTTAATTAAGAATAATTTTCAACTGCATTGCCTATATTGCCAATAGCTAAGGTAAGAGAAACAGGTTAGAAAGCAACCATTAATAGGAAGAACACTGTTATTTAATGTTCAGCTTTTCTTTTATTATAAAGACTAACAGCTACAAGATAGTTGGTTGTTGTGGGTTTTCTGGGCTGTGTGGCCGTGTTCTGGCAGTTTTGGTTCCTAATGTTTCGCCAGTCGCTGTGACTGGCAACTTCAGAGGACAGGAGCACAGCTAGAAGATTCTGTCTGTGCCCAAGTGGAGGGTGTGTGTTCCTGCTGGTGTTTATAACTGCTGAGAGGGTGTGTGTCTTCTGTGGGTCATTTACAAGAGATTAGGAGAGGGTTTATTGTGGTGATTAGGGGGTGTGGTGCTGTCACACGGCCAAACAGCCCGGAAAACCCACAACAACCATTGGATTCCGGCCGTGAAAGCCTTCAGCTACAAGATAATCATTTACTTCGCTTTTTATTTCCTTTTATTGTATACTGTATGTTGTTATATAAATTGTATTTTTAGTGTGTTTCATTGTAAACTGTCCAAAGAGCTTTGGCTATTCGGCGGTTTAAATTTTTTAAATAATAGTAATAATAATAATAATAGCCAAAAGACTACGACAAAACAGGTAGGGAAGCTATCAGTATTTAATAAAGACCCCCAAATTTAACATCCACAAAAATAATTAACTATATGTGAAATAATACAGACTAGACAATATTGCAAAAAAATATATACTGATCTGTGTATCAACAGCCTGGATCATATCAAGATAAATATGAAGTACACATCTGAAAGTAGTATGAGAAAATATTACAATTCACCTACAGAAAAAACAATGGATCGGATAATGTTTAATGCATGAGATATTGCCAGGCAGAAGTATTAGAGTTTGTTTATTTATATATATATATAAAATTTACATTACCACCCATCTTGCCCATCGGGGACCCTGGGTGATTCACAATAAAACATAGTTAAAATATAAAGTTACAATATAATAAATAATATAAAATCCAAGTATAAAAGATGTTAAAAATGGTAATACTGGGAGACTTCATGGGACCAGCCATCCCCAGGAGGAACTGTTGGCATTTCCCTCCCAGGCAAGCCAGCAGAACCAGGTCTTTAAGTCTTTCCGAAAGGTCGGGAGCGAGGAAACCCGCCTCAGCTCTGGGGATAAGATATTCCAAAGGGCAGGTGCAACTGCAGAGTTGCTTGAAATCTTAGTAAATATAACATTATTACTTTGTAATTTTATTTATACTTGTATACAAATGTAGTAGTGAAGTTTATTGTTGTAACCACAGGTCATAACGTTGTTGTTTATTCGTTCAGTCGCTTCCGACTCTTCGTGACTTCATGGACCAGCCCACGCCAGAGCTTCCTGTCGGCCGTCACCATCCCCAGCTCCCCCATGGTTGAGTCTGTCACCTCCAGAATATCATCCATCCATCTTGCCCTTGGTCGGCCCCTCTTCCTTTTGCCTTCCACTTTCCCTAGCATCAGCATCTTCTCCAGGGTATCCTGTCTTCTCATTATGTGGCCAAAGTACTTCAGTTTTGCCTTTAATATCATTCCCTCAAGTGAGCAGTCTGGCTTTATTTCCTGGAGTATGGACTGGTTTGATCTTCTTGCAGTCCAAGGCACTCTCAGAATTTTCCTCCAACACCACAGTTCAAAAGCATCTATCTTCCTTCGCTCAGCCTTCCTTATGGTCCAGCTCTCACAGCCATAGGTTACTACAGGGAATACCATTGCTTTAACTATGCGGACCTTTGTTGTCAGTGTGATGTCTCTGCTCTTAACTATTTTATCAAGATTTGCCATTGCTCTCCTCCCAAGAAGTAGACGTCTTCTGATTTCCTGGCTGCAGTCAGCATATGCAGTAATCTTTGCGCCTAGAAATACAAAGTCTGCAGTAATCTTTGCGCCTAGAAATATAAAGTCTGTTACTGCCTCCACTTTTTCTCCCTCTATTTGTCAGTTATCAATCAAGCTGGTTGCCATAATCTTGGTTTTTTTGAGGTTTAACTGCAACCCAGCTTTTGCACTTTCTTCTTTCACCTTCGTCATAAGGCTCCTCAACTCCTCCTCGCTTTCAGCCATCAAAGTCATAACATAAGAATGAATTAATATAATTCATAAGGTCATAACATAAGAATGAATTAAAATACAATAAAATATAATAACATTAAAACAATAAAATAAAATTATAAAATAAAATAATAAAGGCATTAAATATAAAAGAAAAAGGTTACAACAAAATAGAACCAGAGCTACAACTAAGAACTTAAATATTTCTTCCTAAGTTTAAGTGAGAGCAGAGCAAAAGTAGCAACTTGGTTGCTAACAGTTAGAAACACATCTGCAAGAAGATAAATCAGTTTTTCAACATCAGAGCCCTTGAGTTCATCTGCTATTAATAATTTGGCCCTGATCTCATTGTAAATGGAGCAGTGGAGGACATAATGGATAACATCCTCCATTTGACCAACACCACCAGGACAGAGGCGTTGTTCAACAGGGAGCTTACAAAACCTCCCTTCGAGATATGCAGAGGGCATGGTCTGCAGGCGAAGGGATGTTAAAGCCCTTCTCAGTGACGCACTGGTTATGTTAACCAGGTACTGGGAGAGGCTTCTATGTTTTTTATAATGATAGTACCAGGATGAAAATTTGGATGATTCTACTGCAATTGCGTCTTTATTAGCATCCATTTCAAAAAGCCAATCTCTTATATTTTCTCTATTCCAAGTTCTGAGTTCTCCCCAAAATGGTAGGGAATACATTTGTAAAATGGGTGACAAAAGTTTAGTCCACTGATTTCCAGCTGTGTAATGGAAAAAACAGAGTTTGGTGAGATGGGATTCTTGAAGGCTTTCTAATTTCTTATAGCGGCCCAACAATGCAAGGTATATTCTAACAGTGATGGAAGGTAGTCCTACCTCCATCCTTAAATAGGCAGCAGGGGTGCCCTGGGGGAGGCCCAAGATCTTCTTTATAAAGTTGTTTTGGACTACTTCCAATTGGGCAATGACCTTCTCATCCCACCCCCAAATCTTAGCCCCATACAGCATCTGGGCTATAACCTTGCCTTGGAATATTTTAAGTACAGGGGCTGCCAATTGCCCTCCTTTAGAATAGAAAAATGTCAGAATGGCACCTACTGTTCGCTGAGCAGTTACCAAGACATTAGATAAATGTACTTTCCACAAAAGGGACTTATGAAAGGTGATGCCCAGGTATTTAAAAGAGGGACATTGCTCGATTAGTTGGGCATTAATTGTCCATCTATGTTTAATATTACTTTTGCCAAAAACTACTACTTTAGTTTTATTGTAATTTATCTTCAATTTTTCCATTTAATAATAAGCAGCTAGTCTGGCCAATAATCTTCTGAGGCCAATCTCAGTATAGGAAATAAGAGCCATGTCATCAGCATACATTAATATTGAGATTGTCTGTCCATTGAGCGAAGGGGAGAAAAAACCTTGTGACTTCATGACCTCTACAATATCATTAATGTAGAAATTAAATAAAAAGGGAGCAAGTAGACAGCCCTGTTTAACTCCTCTCTCCAATAAAATGGGGTCTGACCCTTGTGGGACCATTCTTAGCCTAGCTGTAATGTTGGTATATAGTTCTATAATTAGTTTAAGACACTGCTTATCAATATCTGTCCTAACTAATTTCTCCCATAGTCGAGACCTGTCAATGGAATCAAAGGCAGAGGTGAGATCAATAAAAGATATGTAGAGATGTTTTGTATGCCCATTGGTATATTTCTGAATAAGGGCCTTCAAAGTAGCACAGTGATCTACTGTGCTATGTCCTTTTTCGAACCCTGCCTGTTCTGGATGAAAGAGTTTTGTTTCTTCCTCCCAATCTTCTAATTTATTCAAGAGATGTCTGGCATAGAGCTTAGAAGAAATGTCTAGCAGACTAATTGGGTGATAATTCGCAGGTTCTTGCTGATTACCCTTTTTGAAGATTGGGCATATTATACTTTGTTTCCAGTGGGGAGGTACAATGCATGTTTTATCTATTTCTGAGAAGAGTCTAGTCAGGATGGGGACCCACCAAGAATCATTCATCATATACCTCTGGAGGAATCATGTCCTCTCCAGGAGCTTTTCCAAGGGCCAAGGCTGAAATCAGCTGCTTACACTCAGATTTTGTAACAGCTGGCCACTCTGGTAATGTGTTTAATTCAGTAGAGACTGTTATTGGCTCAGTATGGAGGAAAAATATTGGGTCCAACTTTGTGCTGAGATACATGCATGGGGCATGGGGCTGTGTGTGGAAATATCATTAGCCACCAATTCCCAAAATTTCCTCTCATTTTTTTGAATTAAGCTGAGGCCAAGTTCCCTCCATTGATCTCTATAATAAGATAACTTCTTAGTCTTTAATAATTCCTTATATTGGGATCGAAATTGGATCAATAGCTGAATCAAGGAATCTGTCCTTTCCTCTCTAACTCTCTTCTGTAGTTTTCTCAAAGCTTGTATTTTATTTCTACAATCTTGGTCGTACCATCCTTCTAGGATAACAGGTAGAGTAGTAAGTTGGGAGCTTAGCACATTATTAATTGAACTAAAAATATGGTATACATTGGAGTTGGATTGCAGTGCGAGATGCCTTTGATTCAGCATCTGTGGGGTATTTAAAAAGCAGTGATTTTCTCACTGAGATTAGGGCTTCATCTGAGATGATGTTTAGCCTGGGTGATGCCATCAAAATTATAGTGCCTCACAGGGGGTGGGGCCTTATAAGCCAAAAGGGTCAAAACCAAGGGTAGGTGGTTTATTTATTTATTTCTTACATTTATATCCCACCCATCTCCCCCACGAGGAGGGACCCTGTGTGGTTCACAGTAAAGGTTTAAAATCAATAAAAACTATAAATACCAATAATAAACAAACATACATACATACATACATACATACATATCATACAGTTCGATCCAAGAATGGTAGATCTCATCCTATTGGTCGATAAGGCTGGTCAGGGAGGATCTAAGGGACCAGCCAACCCCAAGACTGGTTGTTCCCCTCCCCTCCCCAAGCATGGTGACATAACCAGGACTTTAGGTTTTTTCTAAAGTCCAGGAGAGAGGAGGCCGATCTTATTTCAGGAGGAAGAATATTCCAAAGGGCGGGGGCTACCGCAGAGAAGGTATGCCTCCTAGACCCCATCAGATGGAACTCTCTTACAGACGGGGTTCGTAGAATGCCCTCTCTGCAGGACCGGGTGGGACGGGTTGATTGAATGGGGATGAGACGGTCCTTCAGGTAACCTGGTCCCATGCTATGTAGGGCTTTAAAGGTGATAACCAACACCTTGAATTGAATCCGGAAGCAAACTGGGACCCAATGCAGCTCACGGAGCAAAGGTGTTATATGTGCCGATCTTGAGGCACCTAAAATCGCCCACGCGGCTGCATTCTGAACCAGCTGAAGCTTCCGGACGTTCTTCAAGGGTAGGCCCATGTAGAGCGTATTACAATAGTCTATCTGGGAGATGACCAGGGCATGAGTGACTGTTCGAAGGGCCTCTCGCTCCAGGAAAGGGCATAATTGGCGCACAACACAAAGTTGTGCAAAGGCCCTTCTGGCCACGACTGCCACCTGCTCTTCGAGCAGGAGTCGTGAGTCCAAGAGGACCCCCAAGTTATGCACCAGGTCTGTCTGGGGTAGTGCAACCCCATCCAGAACTAAAGATGATAAATTCCTAGACACCGAGGGGCCATTAATCCACAGCCACTCCGTCTTACCAGGGTTCAGCTGAAGCGTGTTGTTCCCCATCCAGACCCCCACAGCCCCCAGGCACTTGGACAGGGTAGTCACAGCATCACTTACTTCCCCCAGGATGGAGATGTATAACTGTGTATCATCAGCATATTGATGATACCTCATCCCGTGGAGACGGATGATCTCACCCAGTGGTTTCATGTAGATGTTAAATAGGAGAGGAGCCCTGAGCCCTGCGGCACCCCACAAAGGAGGGGCTGTGGACCCAATCTCTCCTCCCCTATCAACACCGATTGGGACTGGCCCTGGAGGAAGGAGGTAAACCAGCGCAAAACCACGCTGCCCACCCCCAACTCTCTCAGGCGTCCCAAAAGGATACCATGGTCGATGGTATTGAAAGCTGCTGAGAGGTCAAGAAGAGCCAGGATGGATGCACTGCCTCCATCCCGCTCCCGCCAGAGATCATCCATAAGTGCAACCAATGCTGTTTCCGTCCCATATCCTGGCCTGAAACCTGACTGAAAGGGGTCTAGATAATCCGTTTCATCAAGAATCCTCTTGAGCTGCAACGCCACCACTTTCTCAACCACCTTCCCCATAAAGGGAAGGTGGGAGACTGGACGAAAATTGTCCAGTACAACAGGGTCTAGCGATGGTTTCTTGAGGGGGCGCACCAACGCCTCCTTGAAGGCTGCTGGAAACACCCCCTCCCGCAAGGATGCATTTACCATCGACTGGACCCAGCCACACGTCACCTCCCGAGCTGACTGAACCAGCCAGGAGGGACATGGATCTAATTCGCACGTGGTGGCATTTACAGTCCGGAGGATCCTATCCACTTCCTCGGGTCCAACAGGATCAAACTGTTCCCAGGTAACAGGGTAAGTACGCTCCTCAGGCATCTCCCCAGACCATGTTTCACGCTTAGAGTCTAACTTAGAGCGAATCCGAGCGATTTTATCCTGCAGATGCCTGGAAAACTCATCAGCACGCCCCTGCAGATGATTTTCTGAATCGCCTTTCCCTAAAAGGGATCGGGTGATCCTGAACTGGGCCGCTGGGCGGCATTCTGCGGATGCAATAAGAGCGGAGAAATACTGGCATTTTGCCGCTCTTACCGCCACAAGGTAGGCCTTAACCGTGGCTCTAGCTTGTGTTCGGTCAGGTTCAGTCTTTGTCTTCCTCCAGCGGTGCTCTAGGCATCTCTTAATTCTCTTCAGGACCTTCAACTCCTCCGTGAACCACGGGGAGTGTTGGGTTTGATAGGACAAGAGAGGCTGCACAGGCGCGATCCTGTCCAAGGCCGCAGCCGCCTCCCTATTCCAGGTGGCAGCTAGGACCTCCGCAGAACCACGCAGCAGATCTCCGGGGACAACCCCCAGCTCCCTCTGAAACCGGATTGGGTCCATCAGTCGCCGGGGGCGGACCGATCGAATAGGTCATGCCTCCCTGCGGAGTGGGGTGGCATAAGAGAACCTCACAGCCACCAGGGCGTGATCTGACCATGAGAAAGGGGAAAGATGTAACTCTCCCCTCAGAGCACTTTGCCACTGCTCCGACAAGAAAACTAAGTCCGATGTGAGACCACTGTTTCTAGTTGGGTCCCGAATAATCTGAGTCAGGCCCATGGCCGCCATGGTGGCCATGAACTCCTGAGCCTCCTCTGAGGACCGTCCCAGGGATGGCAGATTGAAATCCCCCAGAACCATAAGTCTGGGGAATTCCACTGCCAACCCCGAGACAGCCTCCCGCAGCTCAGGCAGGGAGGTTGCTACGCAGCAGGGAGGCTGGTACAGCAGCAACACTCCCAACTGCTCTCGGGCACCCAATTTGAAAAACAGGGTCTCACAACCGGCTACTTGTGGAGCAGTGCCCCTGAAGGCCACAAGAGACTGGTTGCTTTGTTCTGTTGTGGACATCAAAGGAGCTAAATTGGGGAAGAAGTGCAGGAGAAACCAAGATGTAATCAATGACACTGGCTCCAAATGAGCTTAGAAAAGTATAATGCCCTTTATGTCTATGAAGGTTCTCAGTCATCCAGGTGGAATTGTCTGTAGCTTGAATCATGTCAACTGGATTTCTATTTTCTTAGTGGAAACGTTTCACTCCTTATCCAAGGAGCTTCTTCAGTCTGAGTAAAGTTAGTAAGGGAATCCTTAAATATGTTTCTAGGCTGGCTGTGTGACCTTGCACCTGGGGCTAGGTCATGGTTATTTTGAGATGTTTGTTTCTAAGTCCCTTTATCATCTAAAGGAGGATCGTTAAGATTACCCTGCTGCTGTTGAGCTTGTGAAATGGTCTTAATCTTCCTAGGCACAGAAGACAAAGCAGGAAGGAAGATAGGGGAAAGGTTATGCCTGAGGCCCCCACCTCTATTCAAGGAAGGATTTTCCAAGTTGGCATGAATGGATTCCTTGACCCCTCTCTCAAACCACCTATCTTCTCTGTCTAAAATGTGAACATTAATGTCCTCAAATGAGTGTCCTTTTTCCTTTAGATGAAGATAAACTGCTGACTCTGGTCCTGTGGTGTTACTTCTCCTGTGTTGGGCCATCCTCCTGTACAAAGGTTGTTTGGTTTCTCCAATGTAGAGTTCAGAGCACTCCTCACTGCACTGGATTGCATACACTACATTGCTTTCCTTGTGTTTTGGAGTTTGATCTTTGGGGTGTACAAGCCTCTGTCTCAGTGTGTTGGTGGGTTTGAAATATACAGGTATGTGGTGTTTGCCAAATATCCGTTTTATCTTTTCAGACACGCCAGCCATGTAAGGAATGACCAGGTTCTTCCGTTTACTCTGAGTCTCAGCCCTATCTGTCGCTGTTTTAGGTCTGGTAGACTTAGATTTAGTGAAGGCCCAATTTGGATATCCACAGGCCTGCAGAGCTGTTCTCAGATGCTGCTTTTCATTCTTTTTGGAATCCATGGAGGTGGGGATGGTTTCTGCTCTGTGTGACAATGTCCTGATGACTCCTAGTTTGTGCTGCAGTGGATGGTGGGAGTCAAACATCAGGTATTGATCTGTGTGTGTGGGTTTCCTGTAGATCCCTATTTCTAGCTTGCCACCGGTCCCAATGAGGACTTCACAGTCTAGGAATGCCAGTCTGTTGTCCTTGGTGTCTTCTCTGGTGAATTAATGTTCACATTTTAGACAGAGAAGATAGGTGGTTTGAGAGAGGGGTCAAGGAATCCATTCATGCCAACTTGGAAAATCCTTCCTTGAATAGAGGTGGGGGCCTCAGGCATAACCTTTCCCCTATCTTCCTTCCTGCTTTGTCTTCTGTGCCTAGGAAGATTAAGACCATTTCACAAGCTCAACAGCAGCAGGGTAATCTTAACGATCCTCCTTTAGATGATAAAGGGACTTAGAAACAAACATCTCAAAATAACCATGACCTAGCCCCAGGTGCAAGGTCACACAGCCAGCCTAGAAACATATTTAAGGATTCCCTTACTAACTTTACTCAGACTGAAGAAGCTCCTTGGATAAGGAGTGAAACGTTTCCACTAAGAAAATAGAAATCCAGTTGACATGATTCAAGCTACATATAATGCCCTTTAGAACTGTCAAAATTGGAACCATGGAGACTGTACAACCTATACTTAAAGGCCAGATTCAATAAGGAAACCCCTTTTTTGTTTAATAATTTGTCCATGGAGGACCAGGGCAAATACCATTCATCCTCTGGACTAAATTGCGCCTTCCTAACATAACTGCTTATATCTTTGCCAATTTTGGTATTGAAATTACCAGCAAGAAGGATATTTGCATCTGGTAATGTTTGTTCAGCTTTCTCCAAAAGGGTTTGCAGGAAGGACCAGACCTTGAGGCACAGATCTGGGTTCTGTCCTGTTGGAAAATAGACGTTAATACAATGAATTAACCCAAAGTATATGCTATCTATCTGGACTGCCTGGATATAATCACAGTCTGACCAATCCCTTTGTTGTATAATTCTGAAACAGGACAAGATGGAGTCAATTTGGGCTGTTTTGGAATAGAAGGACATGTGGCCTTGCTGGGATGTAGGTTATTTTCCTTCTTTAACAGAGTTGTTTGATTGTAAGGTTCAGAGAGTTTATAAAAAATTTCTGCGGAGTTGCTGTCAGATGAAAGGTCCAAAGATATCAAGTCAATTAGAGGTTTAGCTGCTGCTCAGGTTAGCAGCAGTGTTTGTTTTAATTCATCCAGTCATCTCAGTATTTCTTCTTGTTCGCAGTTTGGTAAGGTTTCAAAAGAGTTAATTAGTCCTGTTTCTAGAGCTTCATCGGTGCCATTTTTTTCTTGCATCATTTCAATATGATTATTTGGGCAGTGTCTTGTCAAGGACGCTAAAGGTGCTGGGTTGCTGTGTTTTTTATCATTTGGCATGCTGCCCCTAGCATGAGGCAGGGGAGTGTCTGCTTGAGATGTTAAACCAAAAAGTACTTGTATACAAATATGCAATTTTAAATTGCATTTATAGTATATTTAGTGAAAATGTGTATAGAACAATAATATATTTTCCTAAAATAGAAATCTTAGTCATTCCCTTCAATGAAAACTGAAACAAGATACAGTATTTATTGCAGTTATAATTTTAAATCCCATCATACTCATGGAAGCATTCTTCAGAAAAAAGGTACATAATTAAGATTATGTTGCAAGGTCTTTGGCTTTTAGGGAAATACAATTGCTTTGCAATTCAAAAACAAGTCAAAACACTGGATTATAGGACTTCAGGTGGGGAAATGACGGACTGAGCAGCTGTGCCCGTGGGCTTAGCGGGTGGAGCTGACAATGCGGCAATTTTTTTCGGGTTCAGGCAGGTTTTCCTGAAGCCCAGAAAAATTCTCCGGAAAAAGGAGAACCTGGAATCATCCCATCTGTCCTCCGGATGGCTGCTTGCAGCCAGACGACCACAAACAGCATTTTGCGTTTGTCTGGAAAGAGCTAGCTGGGAGGCGGGGCTATCATCATTTCCCAAGCCACGCTGTAGCCTTAAAGGGACACTAAGACTGGCCACCCCATTTCTAAATCACCAATTTTTTTTTTTAAAGTATGTGTAACCTAAGAGAGGCTTTCTACAGCGAGGAGAAGCTGGCTCTCTTAGCGCTTATCGTTATTTTTGGGATTACTTTTTTTAAAAAAAATCTTTTTTAAGTTTTGGACTTCACTTTCCTTCCAAATATAAAGGAGGATTGAGAGTAAACAATTGTCTTCCTGTTATTATTTTTGTACTAAATTTGAAGATTTTCCTACACGTTGAATCAGCTGATTTGAACCTTCAGCTTTCTGTTTCTACTTTTCCTTGAGAACTGTCTGCCTATCTCACTGTCACTTGTGTAAATACATTCCAGAACTTTTCTGTATCTTCGACTTTTGCTGGTTAAGCTCCTAGGGGGCATTATAATGTACTGCATGAGATATGGAAGATTTTAAACATATTTTTTCTGACTTCTACCAAGCTTTTATGCAATATATTCAGGACATCATGGAAAATGTGAGGCCTAAAATGTGCCATCAGGTTGGGGATGTGGTGGATGAAACTGAGAAATTCAAAAGTGATAGAAATGTTTCTTCTAAGAGTGAGATTGGGATTTCTATTGAGATGCTGGATGAAGATTGGATAGTCAAGTTGGAGAAATTTAAGGGAGAGAGAGATCTGCAAGCAATAAGTGAAATTGACTTTCTGGTGGAATGCCATGAAAAAGAAGGGGTCATTATGTATGGGAGGTTTTTTGAAGAGAAGCTGGAATTTTTAAGGGGTCAGTTGGGCTGTTAGATTTTTTCAAGAGAAAAGCTCTGTGCACATTGTGGGGATATGTAAATGCTCTGGTTTATTTTGAAGTGGGATAAGGGTTAAATAATGTTTATTTGGATTGCTTTAACGGTTCGACTGATGGTATTTGCTTTTAAGGATTTGGATGGTTTTAAGGATTTGATTTAAGGCTACTGTTTCGAATTGCTTTTCTTTTTTGGGTTTATTAAGATTAAGATTATTAAAACTGTTGTATTATCTAGTATAATGGCAGACAATTTATGTGATTTTTAGTTTGATTTTTATTATAGTAGACAGAAATGTATAGAATAGTAGTAGGAAGGGAATAATTAAATAAGTGTTATCTTTTGGGGGGAAGTTGTTTAGGAGTTCTATATGAATTTTTTTCTTTATTTTAATATAAGGGGGGAGTAACTGTACTTAGTGATTTTTATACTGTGCTAAAGTGGAATGATTTATAGAAATAATGTGGTTTTGGTTTAATATAGAGTAAGTGATTATGGAAATTTTTGTATATCCTTGCTGTTAAAAGTCGTAAGTCACATCTTTCTGTAATTTTGAAAAAAAAATTCTCTTGTGTTTTCACACCTTTTTAGTTCTTTTTTCTTTTTTCTTTTGTAGTTTTTTTGGTAGCTTTTATCCTTGTCTTGAAACTTAATAAAATTATTTAAAAAAACACTGGATTATAAAGGATCTGTTTTAAGAATCTTCACTTTTGGATTTCTGCCTATTGTCTCACAAGGCCTTCTTTATAATGTGCTATTTTGTTGTTCAGTCGTTCAGTCGTGTCCGACTCTTCGTGACCTCATGGACCATAGCACGCCAGGCCTTCCTGTCCTCCACTGTCTCCCGGAGTTTACTCAAATTCATGTTCAATACATTTGAAAAACATGTAGTAGCTTTTTTGTGAAAGATTCTAGAAATATAGTATTTGGCAAACTCCAAATTTTCAGGGCTGTCTGAATTAGACCTATTAACATCTTTTTAAAACGTGGTTGCACGCTCTTCATAACGCACTGTAATTAGCATTCTTCATAAATGCCACAATTAGGAATCCATGTACCAGTGCCTGCCATTCCTTTTGGTTTGCCTCTTTAATATGGCTTTGAAAGAAACATTGTGTAATCATGGCTGAAGTCCTCTTTTCTATAAATTTAGGGAACTACTAATTTTTTCAAGCATTGGTACATATCTGTAGAAAATTTCCCAACAGCTAATTGAACACTCATTCCCTTAAATCCAAGTGTTTTTTAATGTAGTTTACTGTAGTCTCCTGCAATCTAAAACTGTAAAACTTTTAATTATGTGGATTAAATTAGCATTTAAGAACTTTTAACAGTACTACTTGTTATGCATTTGCATGAAGGTACACTTCCAAGAACCTGAAAGACCTAATGAGAATTAAGGAATAGGATATAACAAAATATAAGAAATATACAAATAAAGAGAAATATAAGAAAATGTAAGAAAAACAAGATGTAACAGATAGGTATCTGATAATGCAAGATTATATTTAGATTTCCTTGAATAGTGTTCATCGGACAGACCAAAGAAACAACATATGGATCACCAGATGTCTTCAGAGAACAGGCTATATTTTAGTTACATGAGCCTTACAGAATGATAAATTTCTATTAAAAAATCTTTAAAAATAATTATCTTTCTTTTCCAGTTCAAACAAAGCATGAAACTCATTTGAAATATGCTTCTTTTCTTCCTAGAGCTTCAGTTTCCTGGAAATCATATTAAAAGGTTTATATTCCAAATGTCATGGAATTGGCCTCTCCATCCCTGATTTTGAAAGAGGTGCCAATTCTTTTTCAAAATACAAAACCAATGAATTTGAGATTTGAAAAAACAAAATAAATATATTTTGGTTTCTCAGATTACCAACATTCAAGCAGAAAAAAGGTTAGGGTTTACTACTGATAGCTCCATTTGTCCATCAAAACAAATAACAAGATCTATTATATGACTTCTGCTCCCTACTAGCTGAGATGTAAATAATGGACATTTTTGTTTATTTAATTTTATGGTCAAAGACTAAAACAAACATACCGAAGGAAGGGGGGGGGGGTAAAAGACTGTGAATAATCATGAGGTATAGACCAAAATATACACAGAGAATATTAAAGTTATTAAGACAGCTAAACAGATGCCTAAGTTATCCAGTGAGTAGTCTCCATAGAAATTAGGCCACATTCCAATCTCAGGAGGAACATGCAGTAGAAAGTAGCAGATTGTTTCAATTTCAATAGTTCACCGCCAGCAATGGACAATATGCATGTGACATGTAACTAAGCAGTGCATTCCCAGCTATGTGCATCTGTGTATAATGGGGTGTGGGTGTGGGTACGGCACAATATTTTCCAAACAGGTTTTTCCATTGTTTATGGGTCACCAGTATAGATTTTGAGAATGGTATAATGACTTCTATGTTACAATTTGGCATGTCTGCCAGTATTGCCAGGTAACAAAAGCATGCCACAATATATAACTAAAATTCAAGAAAGCGGGGGGGGGGGGTTATTCTCACCAATACTATTTATTATATAATATAATACCATTGAACATTTTCATAGTGGTTATATTAAATACCCAACATATAACATGTGCCACTGCTAATCTTACGCATACACCAGCTCATAGGATATAATAGTAAAATTCAAGCACTGTAATGACTGATCCTTTTATATGAGTACTGTGAACTGCCTGTAAAGAGTCCATTGGAGTTGGGCAGCTAATAAATTTAAATAAATATAAATTTAAATCAATCAATCAATCAATCAATCAATCTCAGCACTGGTGACCAGAAATAAAGCACTCATGTTAGATGATGCTGTACCATATTAAATGAAGAGGAGCTAGCATTAATTGCTTGGTACTAAATACTGTTTTAATCCCTTCTCTTAAGATAGGAACAAATATGCTCATTACCAAAAGACTGCCATTACTTCCACAATTAAGAGTTCTAGAATTAGCAGTCTCTGGATAGATAGGTTTAGGTCCCACCTCAGTGGTGTCCCAAAATGGTTCCTTCTATTTACTCCTATTGACTACTAGGTCATACTGGTAGACAATTCAGCCATCTCTTTCTAGAGCTTTTCTAATTCCACTGGAATTTCAAATATTGTAATGAATTTGTCCTCCGTCCCATGGCCCTTCCTGATAATATAAAACCACACATGATCAATTCATTGTTACCCAGTACATCTCCTGACCTTGTCTGTCTCCATAAAGAACATGAATAAGTGAACAGATGTTTAAGCACAGAGTAGATTGATGGATAATTTATTACAACATGGCCAAATGTCTTGCAGGATGTCAAGCACAGCAGCAGACTTTGTTAGAACAGAAACAAAAGGCTAAGAATAATAGCTTTGGGAATGTTCTCTGTGTTTGCAAAACTGCATGCAGAAAGTATTTGTATACCTGAAAGGTGGAATGTAGAGAGATCTTATACATTATTTTTTATAGTAATCATTTTGTGATGATGTTTGAATAACAATGGATGCATGATAAATTTGTTAGTGCAAAACTCTTTCAGAATAGTATTATATCTAAGGCACCTTTCTGTCCTTTCCAGTCCCATGACAGTTATCAGGGAAACATGATCTATGTATGCTTCTGGAAAATTCAAATTACTGAAAAGCTTCTTCCAATATTTCTATTCCATTGAATAAATGTAAATGAAAGAGCAATTCTTCCACCTTTCCTCTGATCTCATTTATGAAACTGATATAATTTCAAAGTAAGTCATACATGAAAATATAATTATTGAGCTCTATAATCTATTTCTCAAAGACCTGACCATTAAAAGAATCTGGGAAATATTTAGTTAGTTAGTTAATTTAAATTATTTATATGGCGACCCATCTCACAGCAGTGACTGTGGCTGGCTTACCAAATTATATAATATTGACTTTCTGCATAAAACCCTTTTGAAAAACTGCAGAGATTTTTTTGTTTGTATGCAATCATTACACAGCATTATCATAGACTATAAAAAGAGGCTGTAATAAAATTGTTCTATGACTAAGTGGTTGATATTAAACTAGGCTGGACATGGTTGCAAGGTGAGCATGCAGAATAAATCCCACAAGGTGAATTCTTCCTCGCTTCTGCATGGGGAAGACCAAATAAAATAAATAGATTTAAATCAAAGGGTGATGAATGAAGAAACTTTACTATGAAAGAACACGTGCAAAGTATACCTCAGAAACACTATAGGTGGATGAGCACGAAGGGAGCCGAGCCTGGTTATGCAGTGGGGAAAAGAAAACATTGTTAAAAAAGAGGTGGTGACATAGTAAGGGTCTTAAAATGTTTTCTGTTTCGGTGGTTCCAGCACTGAGACATAGCAGAGGTTTCATTTGTTCTACATATTAGATTTATGATATAAAAATATTTTATAGATTAAGCCATTTAAGGTGGCAAAAAAATCAGGAGTCTGGTAGCAACTTTGCTGACTAACAAATTCTATTAAAAGGCATATGCTTTCATGAGCTGCAGCTTACTTCATCAAATACATAGAGTGGCTAGACTGGTGCGATTAAATTGGGGTGATTTTTTGCCACCATGAACTAACACAGCTCTCCTCCTACAATGCCATTTCAAGTAGAATCTTTAAATAAGAATATTTTAGGACTGTAATTATATATAAGTAATCCAATTGTCTTCAAAACAGGCAATATATTAATTCATATTAACATATCAAATATGGATTTTCAAAATGTGTGCTAAATTCCATAAAATTTACCTTGAATTTTACAAAAACAAGTAGCATGAACTAATCTGAACTTTGTATTTCCTAATAAGAAGTGACCTATCAGAAAACTATGCATAAACTCATTTTTGCAAAAGTAAGTCCCATTTATTTGACAGAATTTTTTTGGGTAATAGAACAGCAGTTCTAATTTCTTCATATAAATTTCTCTCCTCTTTATATAAAATTTTTCTTTTTCCATTCAGATAGGAATCCAACCATATAAAACTTAAAAAGGAAACAGGAAATTAAAAAGGAAATTTGCCTGCCCCACCCATTAAATGATCATATGTCAGCTCTAGCATAATCTGATGTTTCTGTACTGTACTGTTAGAGTAATGCTTTCAGATTGCTTCTTTTGGAAAGAAACAGAAACCTAGAATCACTAGGTCTACTGGTATCTAACCAGTGTATTTTTTGTCTTCTTATGTTCAGTTCAGGACAAGGTTCACATAATCCAAAATACTTTTTCCAATAATCAAAGCAACTTGGCTGTATCATTGACTGATGTTTCCTACTATCTGCTTGTGGAGCTAAACAAATATATTCCAGTGCATACAAACCCAACTCATATAATCACTACTTACTGTGACATGCCTGAAATTGCCATGGCTTTTCGCCAGGTTGTCACATCTTCATACTTTCATGCTCACACTCAAACAAACGCTTTCTGGTAGTTTGTGCTAGTTTTGCTGATAAGGAGAGTAGAAATAATTCAGCTGTCACAGGAAAGGTTCTCACAGAGAGAAAGGATGGGCTGGCTTTATAGATGGTGTCTTAAGAAATCATCAGAAAGGACTCTGGGTAGAAGAACGGTGGAGAATTGGAATGGAGATAATAGCGAGCAACTAAATTGGATTAGACAGCTCTGGTTGTTGAAGTTGGGTTATTGGTTTTAGTAAAGAACAATGTGGGCTGGTACTCCATAATACATTGGGCAACATTTGCACTACTGAGAGTTCTGGTTTGAGAGCAGTTCTGGAGAAGACTGCTGAAGAGAGTTGCTGGGCACTATCTGGAGAATCATGCCGAAGACCAGAAAGGGAGGAGCTCCATAGGGGCATGTCAACCCAATGCAGAAAGCTCTTGGTGGAGCTAAAGATGATGGAAGAAAAGAAGCCCAAATGTTCTACTAGGCAGAGAAAAGCTAGCTATCAGATTGAGAGACACAAAATTGCCACCAATTGCTGTAAACCCTTCCTTTTTAAAATTAGGAAGGAGATAAGGCCAGAAACAGAATAATGCACATATAAATTAATCTGATATATAACTGACAAATATATTTGTTTCGAGTTACTTTAGGCTCAAATCTTGAGTACAGAGAAAACAATGCTCTCACCTTGCAATTTAGAATGGCTTTGTTATTTCTTATCTAAGGCTTGAATGGAAGGGAAGAATTCACAGTGGAATGCAATGCAGTTAGATTGTTGTCAAGTGAGGCTAAGAAAATGAAACTTCTTACCACTTTTTTACAAGGGTAAAAAAAAACCAAAGGGATTTCTTGCACTGAATTTCTATCAAATCCTACAAACCCACAAGCTGCTCCAGTGACATTTACCAAATAATGTATGGAAAGGGGAAAATCATATTAACTAAAACTTGCAAGCATTGCTCTATGTGATCACAAGTTTAATTTCACTAGGCAATATAGGAATATTATTTTGTGAACTCTGACAAAGTCTGACTTTATGAACTCTGCACAATTGGCGTAACATGTAATGTTGCCTACCAGTTTCTGCATCTTTAATTAAACTTTAAGTGATGGTATGTCGTCTGATCAATTAAATTGTTAGGTGACTAATACGTGATGACATATTTGGACTGAAAAGGAAATATTTTAAGAGATAAAGGTAAAAGTTAAAACTCACTACTAGAGTAGAAAGGAGACATGGTCACAGTGGTGCTGATCTATTCTGAAGACATGTGTCCACAAGATAGTGTTGGGATACTACTGCTTTATTGGTGATACTCCATGCTTTTCCATGTAACCAGTGCTGGATCAATGTTTGACTTCTGTAGGGAGGAGGGATGGGGAGTGGTTGTAAAACCCTTCTGTAAAGATTATTTGAATCCTCAGGGGGATGAGAAACATAGGGCTTTAGGTTGTGTGGAGAATGTACTTCCATTCTGATAAGAAGGATTAGAGTTTTCTTTTTCTTTTTTTAAGCTTAGTAACTGCAGCCAACTGACAGCTTGGATGTGATTAGCAATCTGGCTACTTTTCTGTTTGTAAATCTGGCCAAAATACTGTAGGAAAATTATTAAATGATGAAAGAGAAGAAGAAAGGCAGTTGATAACCACCCCCAAAGATGGTTCTGGTAGACTCATCCCTCTCCTGCCCACCCCGCCAGACCATTACTAACAATTGTCCTGTGGGAAGGATCCCTGAAGACAGAAGGTAGATGTCATTGACACCTGTCTACTCAGCTAGACTCTTCCCACCCCCCAACAGGCTACACAAGATACTTCCTTATGGGAAGAATTCTATAAATTTCTTTGCTTTTTAAAAAATACTATTTACTGTATTTATTTATAATTTTTATACTGAATGTCAAGCTATTTTGAGAGCATTGTTATCCTGAAAATGGGAAGATAATATTCATCTAGTGAAACTTCTGTGAATTTCCCTTAATCCTTCAAATTATTATTCCCCCACTCCTCTATCTGTGAGGAATGAAACTGCTCTGAATCCCTACATGGAATAGCTGAGAAAGTTCATCTTGAGAACTGGGTGGAGACTTACCATCATGCAAACAACAGAAACCTTCTAATCCCAGAAAAGTAATGGAAATTTAGAACACTCCAGAAGACGTTTTGGAATGAATTAGGCCAAACAACCTGGATAAATTCTGAATGAGATGGGGATTGCTCATGTACAGCTAAGACTCCTGGATACAGTGCTGTTTCTGGAAGTTATCTCAGTAGGCAGAAGCATTCATTCATATTCCACCATAATCCTGTTATGAACCCTGGCAGCAAACATAATTTAAAAAAAAATCCCCAGTAAGCATTAAAAACAAAAAGAAAAAAAGAAGGAAGGGAAAGGATCCATGGTAAACTAATAAAAATAAATAATCCAATGAATGAGATACATCCCACTTCCACTAGTCACTTTCAGTCAATCAACAACATAGTTAACTGAGATGATGCCCTCTCAATTATAAATGCTCTTAGAAGAGCATTTTAAGTAATTCCCTGAAGATCATCGGGGGGGGGGGGGCACATCTAATTTCAACTGCCCAGAGTCTGCCCAGAGTCTGCCATGGTGGAGATGGGCGGTGATAAATCCAAATAATAAATAAATAAATAAACAAACAAACTGGGAGGCTGTTCTAAAGAGTAAGTGCTGCCAATCTAAAGTAGTGCCTCCTAGTTCATCTCCTTTCACTTTCAAAGGTGGGTATTATTATCTATTTTCTCAATTGTTGGCAGGCAACTTTCCAGTTGGAGAAAGCAATTCTGGGTGTACCTAGCTGCCAAACCATATAGAACCATATAGAGTTATCTTGCTGTCTAGCTTTATGCCTTAGGTAGAGAAAGCAGGCCTCAGCTACACTCCTATTAGACTACTGCAGAGGTCAGGAACCTTTTCAGGCCCCAGTAGGCAATTCCCAAGTACTAAGATCTTTGTGAAATTTTGCAATCATGAAGAATTCCAATTTTTTAAAAAGCATTTTTATTTTGTGGGGCTGGAGGTGCTATTAAGGATACAGCATATGTCCTGGAGCCAGGGTGTCACTCCAGGACTACTGCAATGCTCTCTTTGATTGCCTCTTTTCTGAAATAATATCCAAATGAAATCAAATAGATGAGCTCCAGTCACAAATTCATTCATAGCATCTGCAGATCTCTTACTTCCTGATGATGATGATGATGTGCCTTCAAGCTGGTATTGACTCTTAGCCACCACATAGATTTTTTTCCATGATCTAACTACCTACACATTCTATAAAAATGTGAAGGGCCTATAGCTATACAAATATTAAAAGGTAAGGTTTTCCCCTGCACAGTCGTGTCTGACTCTAGGGGGCGGTGCTCATCTCCGTTTCTTAGTTGAAGAGCCAGCGCTGTCCGAAGACGCTTCTGTGGTCATGTGGCCGGCATGACGTGCATGGAACGCTACCATCCCACTGAAGTGGTACCTATTTATTTACTTGCATTTGCATGCTTTCAAATTGCTAGGTTGGCAAGAGCTGGGGCGAGTGCGGGAGCTCACTCTGTCACGTGGCGCTCGGGTCTCAAACCGCCGACCTTCCGATCGACAGGCCTGGCATCTTAACCACTGAGCCATCTTTATACAAATATTGCTGAACTACAATTCCTATCTTCCCTGACCACTGGCCATAATGGGAGTTATATTTCCAAAATATCTAGATGGTAGGTTTGCAACATGAATCCCCAGAATTTTAAATGTAACTTTAAATTCCCAAGTCTCTGATCAAAATGTATAGTAGCTTAATATTATCATTTTCATAATTGTTGCTATATACTACTACCTGGGATAAGACTTTGGAGAAAATCTAATATCAAAATAACATCTGCTGAAACCCAGGATCACTACAAAAATTTTCTGTATTTGTTTATCCATACTACAAATATGACAAAAAATTAATTTGGAAATTTTACTTCACAGAAGAAAATCCTGACCGAGATGACTTGCATATAGCTCTTTTTTTGGAACTTAAAGTATTATGTAATTTTATTGAGAATAAAATTGTTGCTGAAATGCTGTAATTTTGTTAGGGTACATTTTTTAAAATAGCAAATACTTTCTACTTTCACATACCTTGGGGAAACTAGATCAGCACTATTTTCTTATTTCTAACCCTTGGGGTTTGACTTCTATGATCACAGAGTATTAGTTAAATGTTAACAAATTAACAAATCAAATTATCTAAGAGTGATATATTTTCATAATGTTGCTATTCTGGACACAAATCTGTGATGCTGTGATCAATGCATATACAATGAAGAGAAGAATAAATAAGATATATGGGCATTTTTGTAAAATAGAAGGCATATAATTAGAGTAAATATGGTTCTGATTAGATTAGCTCTGCCCCAGTTTATTTCATCTATACAGTTAATTTTTCTTTAACAAATGCAAAGAACCAGTGCAAGGAACATTAGGTCAACACTTCCAAATTTTAAGATTTGGGCCGCACTGGATATTGCACACAGGTGTGTGCTTCCTCCAGCCAGTGTCATTTTTCCAACTGATTGACCAATTGTAAACATAATATAATATAATATACTCAAACTGCTTTCCTACCCAATGGGAGAACCTATATAAAGGCTGGTCTGCAGTAAGGAGAAATCTAATAATATAGTGAGAGGTAACGTGTAGCTATCAGGAATGATATGTACTTGTTATTAAATTGTAAAGCTTTAGAATTAAAACATGAAATATCAAATAAAAACAGATGTATACCTAAGTATACATCTGAGATGTGATATGATGTCTAGTATTCACATAACCTACCTTCTATTTTAGCCCCAATCTATTATTCTCTAGATGTCTTGTATTATAACTTCCATCTTCAGATAACACGGCTACTGATACTTCTGGTTGGAGATGGGTTTTGGTGCAACATAGCTGAAGGAAACCAGCTTCAGAAAAGCTGGGCTAGCATATTTACTTTAGAACTAGGAAATGATTTCAGTCAACATTTGATTTTGGGGGAAATTTTTTTTTTTTTAAATAACAATGAGTCTAGAAAGTAACCAATAGTTGGCCAATCATTTAGACAAAGGTGCTTTTTTTAAATAATCCCTGTTCACTTAAAAAAATATTTATGGCATAAAATCCAAATTATAAAAGGAAACAAAAAAAGGGGAAAGAAAAAGGGGAAGAATGATGGAATGAGAGAACAAGCAATCACATTTGGTGTTACCAGCCAGCAAAAGTTTATTAAAAATAATTCACCGAGTGAAATCGTACATTTACTCGGAGAGAGCATCCTTTGACATTCCCATGTAGGTGATCTCTGAGCTCCTCCAGCTTTCGATGGAGCTATATGTAAACATCAGAAAATGAATTGAAAAAGCCACCTGTTGTCTTTTCATGTTCTTTCTTTCCATTTTTTAAAAAAGCGAAGATATAGTGTAACACATTTTTCATAGCCCTTGTAATACATGTAGCATTTTCATATTACAAAAAGATTAACCGCTTGTTAAGACAAAACATCATTTGGTTACAATAGCAACTATTTTTCAAAATGTAAATGTTAATTAGCAAATACAGATAGTTATTGCTATTAGTAAGCTTCTTAATGTTCATATACTGATTTGTAACCATCAGTGCTAAACATTTTCAGAATATTTTTTGGTACATTTTTAAAATAGAGTCCACATACAATTTCTAAATATTCTTATTCCATTCTGATCACTGTGTTATTTCCCATAACAAAATTTCTGAGTAAACATCTTTATTTCATCCTTGAATTTTTTGGTCCATGCCAATAAATTCAAAACCAAAAATATGTACTTTAAAATACTGCAAACACATTTTAGTAAGAATGTATAGATTTCTAATAATACAGTTTGGAAACTGAATTCTCATTGGTTATTTAATGTGCATTTATTTTTAATGGCTAATCTATTTACAGTGCATTATTTGGCATTGTTTATTTAAATACAGTGTCAATTAATGCACACAATGTATATCTCAATTGCATTATAGTTTTAATGTTTTGAAAAAATCCTCAAAGACAGACATTGAGGAATGTAATAATATCATTGGTATAACTATAACAGCATTTTTTATTTTCTTTTTCATTATATCTATTATTTGGAATTGAATATGGGCAATAGATGCATAATTACAGTTTTGTCTTCCCCCTCTTTATGCTCAGTGCAACAACACTTTTACAGAGAGCAACTCTATTGAGCAGTATTAAGAGAAACAGTAAGATGGCTTCTCCTGCAATAAAGGTGATACACACACACACACACACGCAAAAGGAAATAATTTTCAAGACAGAAGGCTGAGATGGCAAGAAAGTGCAGAAAAAGAACAGAAATCAACTTAGTGCTCCATGTGGTGCAAAACAGAATTGAAGTAATAAAGTGAAATCCTTCAAAGTTTATAAATAAGAGGCCACATTTACTTCCGAATATTAACAGGGTAACTACGCTATGAGCTTTCAGCATTTTTACAATCCAGGATATTAAAACTATTTCCATTACATTTATTGATTTGTTAGCCAACTCTATAAGCAGGTACAAATTAACATATCTTAATATGATATACCATACAAGATGGATATTAGTTTAGTAATGTTTAGTATTTAATTTCAAAGAAATTTCACAAAATCTCTCTCTCCCTATTTCCCATTTAAATGAATGTGCAAACATGTATGAGTTCATCTAATTTATTGATACATAAGTACTTTTGAAGAATAAAGTAAAACCTAAGAGCACTAATAGAAAAGAACTATCTAGTTATCTTTCAAACTGGAAAAATAAAAGTATTATGTCTATTCAAATACAATTTAAATAAAAGTACTTCCATTTAAATAATCTTTTTCCTCTTTAAAAGAATCAGATTAACCCCTTTACTGCAATTAAATAAGTTTAAGAATATGGTAGATTATACCTTAGAGCCCTTCTCTACCTAGCATGAACAGAATTTCATGCTACCTTGCCATCTTAACAGAGAAGTGTTCATGATTCTAATCCAAAGACAGGTTAAGGAAGCTAGATTCTTTTGTACAGATACAGAAATAATGGTTTGGCAACTTTCCTATAGCTAACTGAGTTATGATGGCTCTTGCATAGCACAGAAACAAATAGAAGGTGATCCCAGCGATTAAAAAAACCACTAAAATAAAAATAAATGAAATGGTGAGAAATATAGAAGCCCCACCCTCTGCCTTCCCTCCCCACTCCCTGTAAAAAAAATGTGTAGGCTATAGAAGAAAACTTGCAAAATAAAATTTAGAAACATATTTACTTTGAGGGATCCAACTCTACTAGCAACTCCTTTGCTTTCATCCGGGCGTCTAATTTGCTACAATGAGGGAAGATGGATAAAAAAGACAGAAGAATAAAGAAAAAGTAAACTTAAAAAAATTCCACACAGTCAGTTAGCAGTGCATGCAAGACATTACTTCGACTTTCTGACAAACTTCTAGGGAACAAGGACACAGACTCTTATTTCTGGATCACATTATGACTTGTTTGCTGAATTCTTTGTTTTTGTAATGATACTGGTGCTGAAATTGTACATGCTATATTTACTAATTATTGTTTTAACAACACATAAAATGCTGCAAGAGTCTGGATTTGATTCATGAAGCATTGACATAAATATAGCTGAAATGTCTGCATCTTCTTGCTAGGTCAAGGGTATGAAATTGTGCCATGTGCTACACAATTCAAGCACAGACCAGAGAAACCTACTATTGTAGATTGAATGCTTAGCCCTGCTAAATATCATGAATGATAATTGACAGAATTATGTACAGCTGCCCCATGTTAAAAGAAAAGAAAGTATCAGCCACTGTTCTTAGTTCCCAATTAAATAATTTTGCTGCCCAGCCAGAAAATTTTAATGCCATACCAACTGCTACTTAACAATAGCCAAGACACATCTAATTTTTTTTACTGCTAGCCTCATTGTGCTTTTCCTTGCTTAAGAAAATTCTGCACTGTGCAAAGCAATTAAGAAATAATTCTGTTGCTGTTTATCAAGAGTTTGGTTTTCTAACAAGAAAGTTGAAAACTAAATAGAAAAATATACATACATACACACATACACACATGGCAGCATACGATTTTTATTGTGTCTGTTTTGATAAAAATTTGGACCCCGCTCTGCCCCCGAAGTGTAAAGGTTAACATTTTGTGTGATATATCACAACATGAAGCAGTTAAACCTATGTAGAAATGGGGAAACATTCCCATTGGAATGGGATGGATAACAAATAAGGTAATACAACACCAAAACCCACAAGTTGATCTTGAATCCTAGGATATTATGACAGAATAGAAGATTACAATTAAAACTGAAGTTCATATTTCAGAAAATGATAAGAAGAAAGCTGAACTAGTCTTGCTTACTAATAATTAGGGAGGTATGGACTCCAATCATTCAACCAAACAACCTATGATGGATTTTTTCTGGCTTAATATTTCTGTGCCTTAATTCCTCATTTATAAAACTGAAATATTTAATCATATATATTTTGATTAACCACTAGTGGGCTGTGGACATATGTAAGGACATATGATGAAAGAGAAATACAGAAGTGAAAAGGATCATTGCATTCTTTTATTTTCTAAAGAATTCAAATAGTACTTTCTTAATTTCTCTTCTTCAAGGATAACTATATTAAAGAATATTGATTTAGAGTGCAATTCTATAGTTATTTACAAGGAATTACACATTACTGTACTCAATGGGACTTACATCTGAAAGGACACTATTAGGTTTTTTTCTTTAAAAAAACAAAAATAATTCCACTTGAGGTAAAACAATAAAGATTTATAGGTATCTGCACTGAAGTCTTCAAAATATGAAAAGACAGGCAGAAGATAGTGTTCCAAAAAGGAACTGATTTCTATTAATAATGGGAAATAATGCGAAATTTTACATTAGTCCAAAGAATTCATCCTTCTTCAAATAGCAGTAGTATTGTTTAACAAAAAGAGACAGCAAATGTGCAAGAAGCAGGTATTTTGAATGAAAAAATCCTTTAATGTCATATTTTCCATTACTAATTTTACTGTTTTTCTCCTAACTTGCATTTTAAAAGATATTATTTTGTAAGCTGAAACCAACATATACTGATATACCAATCCAAAGTTTCCAGTGCTTAGGTTCAGGGACATTTCTCCTTGAACTCCTGCTTCTAAATGTGTACACCACTGGGGGATGGGAGGAAAAAAACCTTTCTGCATCTGCCACCCACAGTCTGGCTTCAGAGACTGGGGAACCTATAGTGCAGTATTATGGGAACTGAATCACAAACTGCTCCAAGCAACTTAATTCTTTGAAGAAACTAAAATGAAAATTTATTCTCAAAGTATACGTGCTATTTTGCTTCTATATGAAAAAATGTTGAAGTAGCTCATCTGGTTGTGCTTCCTGTCTGGTTTACCTGGGAGGGCTGACATCTACAAATTGAATGCAACAATCTTTGGAATGTGTTGAGTTAAAAGAAATAAATACACACCACAGTTCTGATTGGAGACCCAGTTTGGTGTAATGGCTAAGGCATCAGGCTAGAAACCAGGAGACCGTGAGTTCTAGTCCCGCCTTAGGCATAAAGCCAGCTGGGTGACCTTGGGCCAGTCACGTTCTCTTAGCCCTAGGAAGAATGGCAATGGCAAACCACTTCTGAATAACCT
The DNA here is from genome assembly GCA_023362775.1 of Charina bottae. Lineage (NCBI taxonomy): Eukaryota > Metazoa > Chordata > Lepidosauria > Squamata > Charinaidae > Charina > Charina bottae. The sequence goes on from JALMGJ010000001.1 coordinate 150,015,179, forward strand.
TGCCAAGAAAACTGCAGGGACTTGTCCAGGCAGTCTCTGAGAATCGGACACAATTGAAAGGATTAAAAAAAAAAAACCAGTTCTGATACCACCAAGTTGACTGGGCCTCAGATCTTGTGAATGAATGAAAAGCACACAGCCTCTGGCATGTCAGATAGCACAGATAAACAGGACTATGGCACCCTTTTCATCAGCTAAGCCAGAAATAGATTTTAAGGGATGCATTAAGGTGCTACACATGTTGCATTCAGATAGATGGGATCAGAGATACTGTATAAAACATGCCACCATGTATGTATTTTTTACTTAAGTAAACGATGATATGGAAAGCAGAGGGTGAATTTCCCTAAACTAGGGATGTAAAATGTATCTGTTCTTTTCTACAGTTCTGCACTTAAGACAGTTACCAACTGCAAATAATATACATGAAAACATAAAACTCAGTCAATGTATAGGAACAAGACAGATAAGGAAAAAATAACGTAAGAATTACTTACCTTTAAGATAAAATTTTCTGGCCAAGTTGGTACACCTACTTCTGCATACAGCAGCACTCCTCCTTCACTTTGTATCCTGTTAATTGGTTAATCTCCTTTATCAGAGTTGTAAACCACTGATTAACTTCATTTTTATAACTATGATCATTTGTTGCTAATTTGTTCCAGTTGTCACCCAAAAGATAGAAAAGCTCAGCCACTCTTTTCCCTTTCCATTGCATCATCTGTGATGAAAATGGAGGTGAAGCCATCATCTTTCTCTTCAAGGCAATGGCTGGGGACTTAAGAATGATTAATGCCCTGACTGCTTCTTTTCAAATGTCAGTCAATACTAGAATGTATGCAGTTGAGAGCAGGATATCTCAACTAGAAAAACATGGGGCTCTGACACATTCATAAAATTGAAAAAAGCTAATAAGGTCTTGAAGCCTTAGAATCTCACTCTTGTCATTTTAATTTGTTCATTCATAGATTACTATAATGTACTTAACACGGTTGTCTGATCTGTTACAGAAAATTTATTACATGGAATATTAACCCTGCTAGAAGATTATCAACTGAATTTTGAAAGGGCAAAACATATTCTTTTCCCTCTCATGTACTGTTGACAAGACTTGACTATTTATTGTTAAGTTTCTCAAAGCTAGAGAGAGAGGCAAGTTTAAACACACTGAAGATAAATCTTGTATGATTTTTCCAGATGACCAAAGATATGTCTGTAAAACAGGTTGGTTTCTTGGGGTCAAGGTATTGATGAAGAGAAGAAACCTATAATCTTAGGATTTTTTTGTCTAATACGACATTAGACAAAAATCTAATACAAGTAGTCCTCTCTTACTGACCACTCATTCAGCGTCCATTCAAAGTTACGATGGTGCTGAAAAAGGCGACCTGTGAGAGCGCTGAAAAAGGAGATTTACGACGGCGCTGAAAAAGGAGACCTACAACTGGTCCTCAAAGTTGCAGCCATTGAAGGCTCCTTGTGGTCACGTAATTGCAATTCGAGTGCCTGGCAACCAGCGCGCATTTACGATGGTCACAGCATTCTGCGGTCATGTGATCACCATTTGCGGCTTTCACAGTCAATGGGGAAGTTGGCAGGAAGTTGCAAGTCGCAGTCATACGACGTTGCGCTTATTGACCTGCAGTGATTCGCTTAACGACTGTAGCCATAACTGACATCATAAGTCAGCGCAGTCATGTGATGTTTCACTTAATGATGCTGCTGCTTAGTGATGGAGTTGCTGGTCACAATTGCGGTTGGTAAGCGAGGACTACCTGTATGAGATTAGATATAAGATATTTAAGATTCTATTGACAATTCCATGTCTGGGGAAGACTATATTTTCAGCTGTCCTTCAACTGCTTAAATCCCTTCAAAGATTATATTATTATATCATTTTCAACAGAGTGATAGCAACTCTTATCTCTTGTTAATAACTTGCCTTGGCTCACTTTGCAGTTGAGCTTTTGAATGTTTCTTTAAAGTTAGGTATAGAATACAGACTTAGTGTAGTCACACATTTTTATAGTGCTCTCTTTTTAAAATAAGATTATAAATACATATCTTTGTTACAAATGTATTTATGATAAATCTATAAAAATGTATATTATTTTTCCTTTTTTCTTTTCTGTCTAATAGTATATAAAGGAGGCAGTAGCTGCAGCTGGGCAAAGGAGTTTTACATAAAATGTTGGGAAAGTAAAGAGGAATGTAATGCATTTTTAGCTTTTAAAATAAGCAAAATGTCCTCCATCACATTTATGAGAATGTGTGTTCAGTTCCTAAATTTAAAAATCAATGTTTTATATTAAACTGTATAGTTGAATGGCCAGAGAATTAAACAGATTTTTTTACAGAATATATGACATTCAGATTGATTGATTGACTATGTGCCATCAAGTTGTTGTCAGCTCTTAGCAACCACATAGATAGACTTTCTCCATGACAATCTATCCCTAACCTGGTCATGACATTGAGAAGTCACAAACTGAGCTTTCTAACCTACCTTCACCGTTTTTTGCTCTAAGAAACAGTAAACACAATTAAATCTAATACATTTCCAGTTGATGAATATAAAAGCATTTATATTTATTTATTTATTTATTTCCCATTTTATGAGGTATATATAATTTTAAATGGATCTCTTGCAGTATTCAATGAGACTTATATAAGTTTTTACTAATCTAGAAAAAGACCCTGTGTTATGTTAGAACTATTCTTATTTCTTTGATAAATGTATGCTAAAATTTGACATCATGTTCAAAGACTGTTTTCAGTTTGCACTTCCCATTATTGTTCATCCAACTTAAGTCAAATTTATATGGACATATCAAGGACCTGATAATATTAGATTTTTAAATAATAGTGTTGCCTCAGTTTCAAGCTGTTATTATTTCCTTGGACGAGAAAGCTTTTGATGGTCCACTGGGAGTTTTTGTGATGTGGGTAAATTATTGGATGATTCTTCTGCAACCTGCTACCTCTTTCTGTACTTTGAATAGTGAAAGGTAAACGAAGCTAAGTGTTTGTATCTTACCTTTTAAGTCTCCAAGACAACAGATGGGATGAGCCAAAAGAAAAAAAAGAAGATAAGCATTGGGAAAAGGCTGATGGAGCAAAATATCAAGAAAAGACAACTGCAAAATAAGGCTAATGGGGAAATAGGAAAAAAATTACTACATCCATTAATGAAAATATATTCTTTAGGAGTCTTAAACTGGAGATAATCTAACTGCTTCTTTTCTGAATTAAAGATCAGTTAGGCTGCAAAATCTAAGGGCTTGGGAGAAGGACAGTTGCAATGGGATTTGATTAACTATGAATTTTTCCAAAATTACATGTTTTGGATAAGACTATTTTATTAGAACTCTTGAGCAACATACAGAATCTTAGAGTCAAAGGCGCAAAATCCAAATTACAGCATAACTCTCCTGCGTCTGCTGGACAAATGCATCTCTCTAAGTACCTGGTTCTAAACTGTCCTTAGGAATTTTTTTTCTAATATTTAAGCAGAATCTGCCTTCTTGTAAGTGAAAACCATTATTCTGACTCTGGAACAAGAGAGAACAGGTTTTGATCTTCTATCTGGAATCCTTTCTGGTATCTGAGGAGTTCTATCATAATTCTCCCCTTCATGGATCACTGCCTTGTCGTGGCGAAGGGGCTTGCGTAACTCAATGAAGTCAGGTCAAGAAGAACAGGTCATGACGGAGAGTTCTGACAAAACGTGGTCCAAAACTGGAGGAGGGAATGGCAAACCACTCCAGTATCCTTGCCAAGAAAACCCATGGACAGTATCAAAAGGCTAAAAGATATGACGCCAGAAGATGAGCCCCTCAGGTCGGAAGGTGTCCAAAATGCTACTGGGGAAGAGCAGAGGGCAATTCCGAGTAGCTCCAGAAAGAGTGAAACGGCTGGGCCAAAGCCAAAAGGACGCTCAGTTGTGGATGTGTCTGGAAGTGGAAGGAAAGTCCGATGCTGTAAAGAACAATATTGCATAGGAACCTGGAATGTAAGATCTATGAATCTAGGTAAGCTGGATGTGGTCAAACATGAGATGACAAGATTGAACATCGACATCTTGGGAATCGGCGAACTAAAATGGACAGGAATGGGCGAATTTAATTCAGGAGACCATTATATATACTACTGTGGGCAAGAATCCCTTAGAAGAAATGGAGTAACTCTCATAGTCAATAAAAGAGTGGGAAAGGCAGTACTGGGGTACAACCTCAAAAACGACAGAATGCTTTCAGTTCGAATCCAAGGCAAACCATTCAACATCACAGTGATCCAAGTCTATGCCCCAACCACTGATGCCAAAGAAGCTGAAGTTGACCGGTTCTATGAAGACCTACAACACCTTCTAGAACTAACACCAAAAAAAAGATGTCCTTTTCATCATAGGGGACTGGAATGCTAAAGTAGGAAGTCAAAAAATAACCTGAATAACAGGCAAGTTTGGCCTCGGAGTACAAAATGAAGCAGGGCAAAGGCTAATAGAGTTTTGTCAAGAGAACACGCTGGTCATAGCAAACACTCTTTTCCAACAACACAAGAGACGACTCTACACATGGACATCACCAGATGGTCAATACCGAAATCAGATTGATTATATACTTTGCAGCCAAAGATGGAGAAGCTCTATACAATCAGCAAAAACAAGACCTGGAGCTGACTGTGGCTCAGATCATGAGCTTCTTATTGCAAAATTTAGGCTTAAATTGAAGAACGTAGAGAAAACCACTAGACCAATCAGGTATGACCTAAATCATATCCCTCATGAATATACAGTGGAGGTGAAGAATAGATTTAAAGGATTAGATCTGGTAGACAGAGTGCCTGAAGAACTATGGATGGAGGTTCGTAACATTGTACAGGAGGCAGCAACTAAAACCATCCCAAAGAAAAAGAAATGCAAGAAAGCAAAGTGGCTGACTGATGAGGCTTTACAAATAGCTGAGGAAAGAAAGGAAGCAAAAGGCAAGGGAGAAAGGGAAAGATATAAACAACTGAATGCAGAATTCCAGAGAATAGCAAGGAGAGATAAGAAGGCCGCCTTAAATGAACAATGCAAAGAAATCGAGGAAAACAATAGAATGGGGAAGACTAGAGATCTCTTCAAGAAAATCGGAGAGATCAAGGGAACGTTTTGTGCAAAGATGGGCATGATAAAGGGCAAAAAAGGCAGGGACCTAACAGAAGCAGAAGAGATTAAGAAGAGGTGGCAAGAATACACAGAAGAACTATACAAGAAAGATCTTAATATCCCTGATAAATATGATGGTGTGGACACTGACCTTGAGCCGGACATCCTAGAGAGTGAAGTCAAGTGGGCCTTAGGAAGCATTACTAACAACAAAGCTAGCAGAGAAGACAGTATTCCAGCTGAGCTATTTAAAATCCTAAAAGATGATGCTGTTAAAGTGCTGCACTCAATATGCCAACAAATTTGTAAAACTCAACAGTGGCCACAGGATTGGAAAAGGTCAGTTTACGTTCCAATTCCAAAGAAAGGCAACGCCAAAGAATGTTCAAACTACCGTACAATTGCGCTCATTTCACATGCTAGCAAGGTTATGCTCAAAATCCTACAAGCTAGGCTTCAACAGTATGTGAACCGAGAAATACCAGAAGTGCAAGCTGGGTTTCGAAGAGGCAGAGGAACTAGAGATCAGATTGCCAACATTCGCTGGATCATGGAAAAAGCAAGAGAGTTCCAGAAAAACATCTACTTCTGCTTCATTGACTACGCTAAAGCCTTTGATTGTGTGGATCACAACAAACTGTGGCAAAGTCTTAAAGAGATGGGAGTACCAGACCACCTTACCTGTCTCCTGAGAAACCTGTATGCGGGTCAAGAAGCAACAGTTAGAACCGGACATGGAACAACCGACTGGTTCAAAATTGGGAAAGGAGTACGACAAGGCTGTATATTATCACCCTGCTTATTTAACTTATATGCAGAGTACATCATGAGAAATGCCGGGCTGGATGAATCACAAGCCGGAGTTAAGATTGCCGGGAGAAATATCAACAACCTCAGATATGCAGACGATACCACCCTAATGGCAGAAAGTGAAGAGGAACTAAAGAGCCTCTTGATGAGGGTGAAAGAGGAGAGTGCAAAAGCTGGCTTGAAACTCAACATTAAAAAAACCCAGATCATGGCATCTGGTCCCATCTCTTCCTGGCAAATAGAAGGGGAAGAAATGGAAGCAGTGACAGATTTTATTTTCTTGGGCTCCAAGATCACCGCAGATGGTGACTGCAGCCATGAAATTAAAAGACGCTTGCTCCTTGGGAGGAAAGCTATGGCAAACCTAGACAGCATATTAAAAAGCAGAGACATCACCTTGCCGACAAAGGTCCGTATAGTTAAAGCTATGGTTTTTCCAGTAGTAATGTATGGCTGTGAGAGTTGGACCATAAGTAAGGCTGAGCGCCGAAGAATTGATGCTTTCGAACTGTGGTGCTGGAGAAGACTCTTGAGAGTCCCTTGGACTGCAAGGAGGTCAAACCAGTCAATCCTAAAGGAAATCAACCCTGACTGCTCATTGGAAGGACAGATGCTGAAGCTGAAGCTCAAATACTTTGGCCACCTAATGCGAAGAGAGGACTCACTGGAAAAGACCCTGATGCTGGGAAAGACTGAAGGCAAAAGGAGAAGGAAATGGCAGAGGATGAGATGGTTAGATAGCATCACCGATGTAATGAACATGAATTTGAGTAAACTCCGAGAGACAGTGGAGGACAGGAAGGCCTGGCGTGCTATGGTCCATGAGGTCACGAAGAGTCGGACACGACTAAACGACTGAACAACAACAACAATCATAATTCCCCTTAGTCAACTTTTCTCAAGGCTAAATATATCTAGCTCCCACAGTGTTTCATCATAAGGCTTAATTTCCAGTCCCTTGACCATCTTAATTGCCTTTTCTGAGGCCACTCCAATATCTCTGAGTTGTTCTTAAGGTGTGGTACCCAGAACTGGACACAATACTTAAGGTGGAGTCTGACCAATACTGTAAGAGTGATTAGCTTAACAGGTAAGGGCAATGCCATGGATACGGTGTACCATGACTTTTCTAAAGCATTCAACAATTTATTTCATAATATCCTTATTAGTAAAATGGTAAAACATGTACTGATGTGATATACTAAATATAAATTCATCTAATGTGTTAGATGAATTCATAAATGGCTGAATTATAGAACAGAGTACTCATTAATGGTTCCACATCAAGAATACAGAGTCCAACTCATGGGCAGTAACTATCCCATTTGATTCTCACTTGATAGGCCCCATCTGAAATACCATGTCCAGTTCTGAGCACTGCAGTCTAAACAGGACATTGACAAACTGGAGCCAGTTCCACATTGGACTACCAAAACGGTGAGGGGATTGGAAATCAGGCCCTATGATGAACATTTAAGAAACCAGGTAAGTTTAGCCTTCAGAAGAGAATAGAAAATATGATATAGTCCTAAGATACAGAAAGGGTGTCATATACAGAAGTGGGTTAGGGTTAGGGTTCTCTTGTTGCCCCAGAAGGCAGGATCAGAATCAATGGCTTAAAACTATAGTGAAGTAGGTTCAGGTGACATATTAGAAGGAATTTCATGATGGTAAGAGCTGCCAATCAGTGAAACAGGTTGCCTCATGAAATGTTATTTTTCCTTTCACTGGAAGTCTTCAAACAGAAAAATACTCAACTGTTTGAAATGCTTAAGTGCTTCCTGCACTAAGGAAGAGGTCAGACTAGATCATCTTTGAGGCATCTTCTATCTCTATCTTATTTAATTTTATGATATTTAATTTCATAGATATATAAACCAGCCTTCAATAAATTACTTTCTGGGTAGTATAATGACAGTAATGATATGAAAACATACATCTTGTACCATATACTTTCTGAAAGAAAGAACATCCAGAATTTTGTGAACACTTATTTTTGCAAATGTAGTATGAACATATTGAAAAGTCACAAGTCAACAAAAGACAAAAACAAAAAACAAAAGACTGCAGTTATGATTTTAGCTTAGTAACTTCTCTTGTCATTTTTTTTAAAAAAACCACTATTTAAAATGATAAGTAAACCTTTTAAATCTTTATTTTATTTTTCACTGAGTGAAGCTTAAAGTAAGGAGGGTTAAGAGGAAGGCAGTTCAGAGGAAGGCAGCATGTAAAAATGTCCTGACAGAGGATCATGAAAAGCTTTCTGGTATTGTGTTTCAGTGCCAGTGTGGTTGGAGCTATTTATATCAGGCAATATACATAATGCCATATTATATGTAACATTAGGATAAAGTGCTAAGTTTGATGATGTCATCAGGAAAGCTGATGAACATTGATCAATTGAACCAAATATATTATTCTGACAACGGGGAAAGAACTCATATATGGGACTGCATGGCAGGAACTCCACCACTGCCAGTCCTAAGCCCAGATGAGAAAGGAGGAAGGTTGGGAATCAGGCTAGCAACCTGACCTCACTTTTTTTTTTACTGCTACTGAAGCAATGGATGCAAATCAATGAAATCTGATCAAAAGTGTTGGAGAGTAATAATTGCCCAATGTGCAGGACAGCACAGGCAGACCTAAGTCTAAGTCACCAGGCAAAATACATATTCATAACACAATTTGCTGAGCTTAAATATGATAGGCCAAACTTGGCCTGTATGCCTCAGAGGTTCTTCAGTGCTAGTACTGAAGAACCTCTGGTACTGAACCTCCAGGTTCTTCAGTGCTAATACTCAAATAAGCCACCTGATTCCTAGCATATTCTTCTTACATATTTGACACGAGAAAGGGCTAACTCATACCGATAGAATTCCAATAGAACAGCTGAATATGTTTCTTTGTAAATTAAATATTAAGAGCTTTAATGATAAAATGATAAAAGAGTGGTACAGTCTTCTTAAGAAAGTAAGGAGTGATACAGTCTTCTTAAGAACAAAACGTTACTCTCTGCATATATGTATAAATATGGATATTGTAGGATAAAAACAGGCTATAAATATAAAACTTAAAATTTGAACAAGAGCAATGGTTATGAAAGCCTCAACACATCCAAGGCCAAGATTTAAAAACTGGCAAGAAATAATTTTAATTAGTGAGAAGAATGCAAAATAGCTGTTCTATTCATCTTGGAAGAAGCTTAGGAAATTATTCAAGTCAGCTTCTCTAAGGACAGCAACAAATATTAATATAGAATTTCAGATTCACTAAGTCTGACATTTAGTGTTTCTCAAAGAAAATATCCTGCCTATAGTAAGTTTATTTTCATAATTAGACTCTTATTAAATATTATGACATACCATCATAATTTCAGAACTTCATAAAAATTCTGATAAGCTTTGTTTTTCATAAAACTTAATAACACCTGGAGAAACTTTTACTTAAATATGACTTAAGCAAATACAAATTAAAGGAAATTATAAGGGAATATATATTCTTATAATTCATATATTCATACTTGTGAATTAGTATGGATTTTCAAAAAAAATATAGCTAAAGGAAATTATGTAAGAAGTTAATGAAGCAGTTGTTGTTTATTCGTTCAGTCGCTTCCGACTCTTCGTGACTTCATGGACCAGCCCACGCCAGAGCTTCCTGTTGGCCGTCACCATCCCCAGCTCCCCCATGGTTAAGTCTGTCACCTCCAGAATATCATCCATCCATCTTGCCCTTGGTCGGCCCCTCTTCCTTTTGCTTTCCACTTTCCCTAGCATCAGCATCTTCTCCAGGGTATCCTGTCTTCTCATTATGTGGCCAAAGTACTTCAGTTTTACCTTTAATATCATTCCCTCAAGTGAGCAGTCTCGCTTTATTTCCTGGAGTATGGACTGGTTTGATCTTCTTGCAGTCCAAGGCACTCTCAGAATTTTCCTCCAACACCACAGTTCAAAAGCATCTATCTTCCTTCGCTCAGCCTTCCTTATGGCCCAGCTCTCACAGCCATAGGTTACTACAGGGAATACCATTGCTTTAACTATGCGGACCTTTGTTGTCAGTGTGATGTCTCTGCTCTTAACTATTTTATCAAGATTTGCCATTGCTCTCCTCCCAAGAAGTAGATGTCTTCTGGTTTCCTGGCTGCAGTCAGCATCTGCAGTAATCTTTGCGCCTAGAAATACAAAGTCTGTCACTGCCTCCACTTTTTCTCCCTCTATTTGCCAGTTATCAATCAAGCTGGTTGCCATAATCTTGGTTTTTTTGAGGTTTAACTGCAACCCAGCTTTTGCACTTTCTTCTTTCACCTTCGTCATAAGGCTCCTCAACTCCTCCTCGCTTTCAGCCATCAAAGTGGTATCATCTGCATATCTAAGATGGTTAATGTTTCTTCCAGCGATTTTAACTCCAGCCTTGGATTCCTCAAGCCCAGCATGTCGCATGATGTGTTCTGCGTACAGGTTGAATAGGTAGGGTGAGAGTATACAGCCCTGCCGTACTCCTTTCCCAATCTTAAACCAGTCCGTTGTTCCGTGCTCTGTTCTTACCGTTGCTACTTGGTCGTTATACAGATTCCTCAGGAGGCAGACAAGATGACTTGGTATCCCCATACCACCAAGAACTTGCCACAATTTGTTATGATCCACACAGTCAAAGGCTTTAGAATAGTCAATAAAACAAAAATAGATGTTTTTCTGAAACTCCCTGGTTTTCTCCATTATCCAGCGGATATTGGCAATTTGGTCTCTAGTTCCTCTGCCTTTTCTAAACCCAGCTTGTACATCTGGCAATTCTCGCTCCATGAATTGCTGGAGTCTACCTTGCAAGATCTTGAGCATTACCTTACTGGCATGTGAAATAAGTGCCACTGTTCGATAGTTTGAACATTCTTTAGTGTTTCCCTTTTTTATTATGGGGATATAAGTTGATTTTTTCCAATCTGATGGCCATTCTTGTGTTTTCCAAATTTGCTGGCATATGGCATGCATCACCTTGACAGCATCATCTTGCAAGATTTTAAACAGTTCAGCTGGGATACCGTTGTCTCCTGCTGCCTTGTTATTAGCAATGCTTCTTAAGGCCCATTCAACCTCACTCTTCAGGATGTCTGGCTCTAACTCACTGACCACACTGTCAAAGCTATCTCCAATATTATTATCCTTCCTATACAGATCTTCCGTATATTCTTGCCACCTTTTCTTGATCTCTTCTGCTTCTGTTAGGTCCTTACTATCTTTGTTTTTGATCATACTCATTTTTGCCTGGAATTTACCTCCGATGTTTCTAATTTTCTGGAAGAGGTCTCTTCCTATTCTATTGTCTTCTTCCACTTCCGCACATTGCTTGTTTAAAAATAATTAATTTTTAATTAATTAAATAATTATAGATAAGGAATTATCTATAATTAATTCCTTATCTCTTCTGGCTAACCTCTGGAATTTTGCATTTAATTGGGCATATCTCCCCCTATCACTGTTGCCTTTTGCTTTCCTTCTTTCTTGGGCTACTTCCAGTGTCTCAGCAGACAGCCATCTTGCCTTCTTGGTTTTCTTTTTCTTTGGGACGTTTTTTGTTGCCGCCTCCTGAACAATGTTGCGAACTTCTGTCCATAGTTCTTCCGGGACCCTATCTACTAAATCTAGTCCCTTAAATCTATTCTTCACCTCCACTGCATATTCCTTAGGAATATTAGTGAGCTCATATCTAACTGATCTGTGGGTCTTCCCTATTCTCTTTAGTCTGATTCTAAATTTTGCAGTAAGAAGTTCGTGATCTGAACTACAGTCAGCTCCAGGTCTTGTATTTACCGACTGTATAGATGTCCGCCACCTTTGGCTGCAAAGGATGTAGTCAATCTGATTTCGGTGTCGACCATCTGCTGAAGTCCATGTATAAAGTCGTCTTTTAGGTTGTTGGAAGAGAGTGTTTGTTATGCACAGTGAGTTGTCTTGGCAAAATTCTATCAGCCTATGTCCTGCTTCATTTTGTTCTCCCAGACCATGCTTGCCTGTAATTCCAGGTGTCGTCTGACTACCCACCTTAGCATTCCAGTCTCCTGTAATGAAAATTACATCTCTTTTTGGTGTATTATCCAGTAGGTGCTGCAGATCCTCATAGAACTGATCTACTTCTGCTTCTTCAGCATCTGTGGTTGGGGCGTATATTTGGATCACTGTGATGTTAAATGTCTTACCCTGAATTCGAATTGAGATCATTCTATCGTTTTTTGGATTGTATCCAAGCACTGCTTTAGCCACTTTATTATTAATTATGAAGGCTACTCCATTTCTTCTGTGGTCCTCTTGTCCACAGTAGTAGATCTGGTGGTCATCTGATGTGAAGTGGCCCATTCCAGTCCATTTCAGTTCACTGACACCTAAAATGTCTATATTTAATCTTGACATCTCACCAATAACCACATCCAATTTGCCCTGGCTCATAGATCTTACATTCCAGGTTCCTATGGTGTGTTGATCTTTAGAACATCGGATTCGTCATTCACCACCAGCACCGTCGGCCGCTAGCCGTCCTTTCGTCTTTGAGCTAGCTGCGTCATCACATCTGGGGCTAGTTGAACGTATCCTCTGTTCCTCCCCAGTAGCATTTTGACCATCTTCTGACCTGGGAGTCCCATCTTCCGATGGTATACCGACATATCTCTGGTTGTACTGATCCATTTAGTTTTCACGGCAAGAATACTGGGGTGGGTTGCCGTTACCTTCCCCAGGGATCGTATTTAGTCTGACCTCTCTGCCACGACCTTCCCGTCTTGGGTGTTCCTTCACGGTTTAGCTCATGGTTTCATTGAGGTGCTCAAGCTCCAGCACCACGACAAGGTAACGATACTGAAGCAGTATCTATAGAATATATGCCATGTAACTTCAGAAACCATTTAGAGATTATTGTCCCTTATCCCAGGTTAATATATTTTAATGTGACTTAAAAAGAACACTACTCAGATGAACAACCATTAAAATATCCAGTACCTTTTAATACATAAGGAAGATAAAATGCAACACTGTACTTATATGTAAAAGATAATACTGTTTCTACATTAAAGTTATAAAATTTTTTACTCTATATACAGAGTATCTCAAAAAATAATTTTAAGAGTAATGTTTACATACCCACATGCTTAAATTGTGTTTAGATTCAATAAATACAATAAAAAATTAAATTCAAAAATACAACATTCAGTACATTGAATTAATATTTGGACATTTAAAAAATGCTTTAACAGTTCCAAAATGGATAGATTTTATAACCTCTCCAAAGACTTTTAAGACAGGAATATTTTCTGACTGTACTGGTGAGGGTTCATTTAAAAGTTCTCAAGGCAATAATATTAAAAAAGGCACTTTGAAGAAGTGGGGGAGGTGGGGGAGGAACAATGAGCAACAATTGTTCCTTTAGGAAAGAAGTTATTACATGCATTAACTCAACTTTGATATTCAATATTTTCAGATGTTCATATTCTTCTGAAATTTATTCCTATCACACGGGAGTTGACATCTGGACAAAGAGAATGGATTTTATGTACCTTACTTACAGCTAAAAGACTGCACTTCAGATGTTGCCTAGTCAGGCAACAAAACATCTGCAAGCAAACAACCAAGCTCAGAGACCACCAAGGACTCCACAGCTAAAAGACCTATTGTTCAGCACTGGTAAGACAAACATGTGGCTCCGACTATTCAGTGGTCTGCAGAACTGATGTTACCAGCAAGTTATAAATCAATAATTTATCAATATAGATTACTTATGGATGATAGTAACAACCTTCCATTCATTGAAATAATGAATGGAACTTTACATATGTACAGTATGTCTGTGAATATACACCCTGTATGTTTTTGTTTCTTTTTTAGCTTTCTTTTCTTTTTTTCTTTTATAATTTTGTGTATTCTTTTTCTTTGTTTTTTGTATTTTGTAGTTAATAAAAGAAGGGCGGGGCGGGGGGAGAGGTTATAGGAGGGAGGGAACCATAAATGTATTTTTCTAATTTTTCCCTATGACTGTACGCAACAATTTTGTGCTTCTGTCATCTCTAATTAAGTTTTTCTCATCACATTTGGGACCATTTTGTGAATAAAAGTATATGAAAAGCATATGTCCCTATGTTACTTTTGTGAAAGAAAACAAAGCTGAATAGACAACTATGTAATACAGTTTTCCTGCTCTGGGAGAGTCATTTCATTGCTCTTATGGCAGATTTCAATAAAACAAAAGGTACCGCCTCTTTGCCTCAGTAATGCAGGGATGGACTTTTAATCTTTCTTTTTGTCAAAACGGGGCACACAATCATTTTAGCAGTACAGAGTGAGTAAGCACCATATCTGTGCTTTGCCACCATAAGGAATAATTCTTTCCCTACCCCAGTGTATATGTATTGGATCAGCATTTGCAATATATATCAAAATATTTATTTAAACATACATTCCACTAAGACTCAATACATTCCTAAATGCACATCTGAGCTGGCACTCTTTATTTTGCCATGGTGAACAGTTTAACTGCCATAGAAACAGGTTGTATCAATATAGTTGCCAAGTCAATCGATAGAGCTTCTTTTTTGCTGGTGAGCATTTTCAGGACTCTCCCATTCCCCACCTCCCAAAAATACATGAAAATGGAACATTTCTTTTAAAAGTATACAATAATATTTACAATATTCAAGGCCCAAACTTTAATTACTACTTTTTTCTTAAAGTATACTAAGTTGCCTATGAGCAGCATGAAGGCTCAAAAGGCAAGCCACAAGTTGGAAAGGGTTAAAAAGGAAAACAACATAACTGTAAAATGGGTACAAAACTTACAAACTTCCAGTGCAGGTGGCACAGAATTGAATAATTATGCTTTTGTATCCTGGAATTAACCTGAAGGCGAGTCACAGCATTTTACGCAAGTTATGATTTCAGAATTGTCTTCAAGATCAGCTCAATATAAATTAAGAGTGGAAAACACTGCAAGCAACACCACCCAACTCTTAGCTCATTCCCCTTGGAATTATCTTGGAAAGTTCCACAAGGCTCTATCTTGTCTTCCAGGTCTGGAGCTAGTTAGCATTGCAATTTTGGGAT
This sequence comes from Charina bottae, assembly GCA_023362775.1. NCBI lineage: Eukaryota > Metazoa > Chordata > Lepidosauria > Squamata > Charinaidae > Charina > Charina bottae. The sequence continues at coordinate 150,030,215 of JALMGJ010000001.1, forward strand.
GTTTTGAGAGGTTTAGAGGCATTTTAAGAACATGGAAGAATAACAAAAATGATTGAAAAAAAAAACCACCCTGCTTCTGCTGATAGCACAGTGAAAGCCTCCTGTGGCCCTCTGGAAGATTGGAGGCCAAAGTGGACTATCTAAGAATTTACAAAAATATGGGTAAGTGTGGTCAGATTCTGAATCTCAGAAAAGGGCAGAGTTAGCACCATACATTTATCTGCAGCTTGTTGAAATATCTAAGGGTACTTGGATATCACAACACTATTGTTCCATGAACTTAGATTTGGAATCAGACTATGTGAAGAAATATTTAAGTTTTGCATTTCAAATGCCCTGTTTCAACTATTTTTCTATTTAAGGTACAAGTAGTCCCCAGGTTACAATGGCAATTGGGACCGGGATTGCCATTGCTAAGCAATGCAGTCATAAAGCGCAATGTCATGTGACTTCATTGCTTAACAACAACAATCCCGAGCAGTCTCAGTTGCCATTGTAACCCCAAGACACATGGGTCATTAAGCAGAAAGAGGCGGGAGTCCAGGTAAGGAGCGTGGGGTGCCGTGGGGGTGCTGGGGGGGGGTGCTGCAGGGGCAGCTGATTAACCAGCTCCTACACCTGATACCTCATTTCAGTGATATGTGTGCTGTTAACTTCAAGGTTATATTACTAACGTTAAACAGGGATGTGTTATTGCTCCAACCTTGTTTGCTATCTTCATCGCTATGATTCTAAACCTTGTTGAAGGGAAACTTCCTACTGATGTAGAAATTATATATCAAACAGATGGAAAGCTTTTTAATCTTAGTAGGCTGAAAGCAAAAAATAAGGTAATTACAACTTCTGCTATAGAACTTCAATATGCTGATGATAACGTAGTCTGTGCACACTCAGAGGAAGATCTTCAAACTATCCTAAACATCTTTGCAGAAGCATACGAAAAGCTCGACCCTGCGCTTAACATTAAAAAAACCAAAGTGCTTTACCAGCAAGTTCAAACCAATCCCTCTGTAGCGCCACCAATCCAGCTTAAAGGTGTGTTACTAGAAAATGTCGACCACTTTTCTTATCTTGGCAGCCATCTATCTACAAAAGCGGACATCGACGCTGAAATTCAGCATCGTCTGAGCTCTGTGAGTGTAGCTTTCTCCCGAATGAAGGGTAGAGTGTTTGAGGATCGGGACATTCGCAGGGAGACCAAAATGCTTGTTTACAAAGCCTTTGTACTACCGACCCTATTGTACGCCTGTGAAACATGGACCCTCATTGTGGGAGGTTGTGCGGTTCCAGAATTGGCCTTTACAGCCACTTACGGATCCACTGTTAAGATTTTACCCCTGGAAGACAATCTTACTTGGCTACGAGTGATCACCAAGAAAAAAAAAATAGAAGAAGACCACAGTGGGCTCTTTGTGAGAAAATGTAGCATGGATAGTGAGTGACATCTCTCAGTGCCGCCATTTGGAAACAGCTACTTTGGTTGCCAGATGCTTTCCAAGTCTACTTCAATATGCTCATTTTTGTATATAAACCCTGACCTACCTTAGGTGCATATTACTTGCAGGACTAAATGCATATATGTAATTTGCCCCACAGAGTGGGGCAAATTTTCAGGGGGCCACTTTTAGCAGGTTCCACCATGACTACATTTTACATCAATAGCAAATGCAGCATTTTTTTCCTATGGAAGGGCCCATGAAATGAATTGCTGTTGGAGCTAAGGCTGTCTCATTCCTTATTATAGTTTAGGAGAGGGCTAAAAACTTTTAATTTTTTTTTATTTCTAAAGATTTTAACATTTAGTTTTAATGTTGTTTTAGAATTGTAATTCATTTCAGAATTTTATCTGTTGTTTGTTTATTCTTGTAAGCTATCCAGAACTACTGAAATGGGTGGCATATGCATTTATAAATATACATAAGCTAATCTTCTGATTGGTTTACTCCGTTCAATTGTTCAGCTGCCATTCACACTGGCAAATTTAATGACTGCATCCTCCATGGCAACATAGATTGATGCACAAAACATTCCCATGAGTTTTCTACTTGAAGTACAAAACTACCTAACTTACAAAAGCAGGTAATGATGAAATCTGTAGTTAAATGTAATTGGTCTTTTCTAAATTTAATAATTATAATTAATTTCCAATATCCTTTTGTTTATGCAAGGAACTCTAATCCTATGAAGCTGATAGAATTACAGCAAGGCAATTTTTACCAAAGCCTCCTATCTTCCAGCTCTCTATGTTACCTTCCACATTATTCTAATGAATCCTCTCAGCCTTGGAAATGTAGATTCCAACTCATATTATTTACATAGATTTCAAATCTCCAAAAATTGGTGATTAGTGGAAAGTGCATCTTCTAGGCCAGAGCTTTCCAAACTGTGTGTCGGGACACGTTAGTGTGTCGGCTGCAGTGTCTGGGTGTGTCGCGGCTGCTGCTGCCTCCAAGCCCTGCCAGGATTCCGCGCAGGTCCTAGTGCCTGCCTTGTGCCTTGCTGCCTCCAAACCTGCTGTGATTCCACGCAGATCCTAGTGCCTGCCTTGTGCCCTGCTGTAAGAGTGTGTCGTGAAATGATGCCCTGCTGTAAGAGTGTGTCGCGAAATGATGCATGTCTAAAAAGTGTGTCACCAACATGAAAAGTTTGGAGAGCTCTGTTCTAGGCAAGCTTCAAACCAAGAGAATAAATAAGGTAACTCTTTTGTAGTTTTAATAGCATAGATGCAAACACTGTTCTTTTTCAAAATTCTATCGAGTTAATCCAAATTCTGCAGTGAGTAACCAAGAACAAGCAGAGATATGCAAAACTTAAATTTAATATGTGCTTACCATGTAGCTAAGACTATGATCTCACTAAAATGGTGTGGTCAAGTAAGTGTCCACCTTGTGTTCAAATTCCTCTCCACCAGCCACATACTCTTCAAATGGAATTTGGCAAAGGGGTTTATACTCCCCACCGCAATCTAAGCCTATACACTCCCCTCTCTACCTATACATATTCAGCATACCCTACACCTATGAATGCTGAGAGTATAGAGGCAATCCTGATCAATTCTTCCCTTTCCAATGAGAGGCAGTGCTTAATCACCAAATCAAGTGACCCTGCTTGCAGATTTCAAGCCTGCTTACACATTTTAAGCAGAATGATTGGACAAGTATAGGAAACGTAGTCTACCTTCTTGCCAATAATCTTGAGCCCTACCTACATTTCCGACAGACCAGCTGATCAGAGTGAGCCAAATTATCTGTTAGCAGTGGAAAACCAATGTTCTGTCCTCGACCAGCTGACTGGTGTGTACAATGTCAAATATTAGTAAGCCTTACTTTAAATACTTTATGTAAAGTGCTTACATGCTTTACTTCAGGTATTATATGTAAAGTGCCTATATGTCTTATTTTAGGAACTGACTTTTTTTAGTAAAAAGATTTCTGATGGCTTATATTATTACGTAGGTAAAAAGGAATTATACTGATAATCAATCCCAAAATAGTGTTTCAGAGATCTTGAATTAATCGGGCCATCCCAAAATATATACTGTACTGTAGTTTCTCTGCTTCTGCTTCTGCTTCTTCTTCTTCTGCTTCTGCTTCTTCTGCTTCTTCTTCCTCTTCTTCTTCTTCTTCTGTTCCTTTTCTATTCCTATACAGTATCTTCTTTATATGGCAGAAAGTACTTTTCTTTCCTGACAGTCTTCACTTTTTATGGATATGTCATTCATCCCTTACTATATTTTAAAAATTTTTCAAAACTATCTATTGGCACTTGTATGAACATGAATTTGAGTAAACTCCGGGAGACAGTGGAGGACAGGAAGGCCTGGCGTGCTATGGTCCATGAGATCACGAAGAGTCGGACACGACTAAACGATTGAACAACAAAATTGGCACTTGTAATGTCCTTTATGTTATGAATATCTGCCATATTTGATGTGCTAACTTTATATTAGATTTTATTAAAAAATAAACTATTAATACATCACTAGCAAGGTAAAATGACTTTTCCAAATAATGTAGATAGGATATGGAATTAGTAAAAGCAAAAAGCATGTACATACAGTATATTATCAGTCCTGACCAGTTTAGCAGACAGATAACATGATCTAATATAAAGAGGAGAAAAAACAACAAGGCTAACAAGGATTTACTTTTTTAATTTACTGAACTCATTGTATTGCTGATGATCATGCTCAACTTTTTATTTTATACTTAGTTAGAACAGCCACCCAGTGAGAAATTCAGTCTTCTGAAAATTAAATCCCCCTTTGACTAGATTAATAAAATAATGTTTAACAGTAAAGATAAAAGCTTAGTCATAATGACTTTTATTGCTGTGATTTTTTTTTAAGTCTCACTAAAACCTAAAATTTGTGTAACAAAACAAAGAACATTCTCTTCCCAATGCAACTACCCCTTGCACTCATCTAGTCTCCATCGTGCTTTTTCCTTTTTTTTTTGGCTGTTGTTTCTGTTGGAAGGAGAGAAAGGAATGTGAATGGATGTATAGGGTTTTTGTACAGCAGTACGGCTATGAGTCAGTGAATGGTTGGCAGATGGATCAATTAATGTTACGCATGGCATATCATATTTTACAGGCAATTAATTGTAATTAATAATTAATTTGATGTTTTTGTCCTGGTCTCATCCCTTTTTGAAGTGTGGCTTCAGACAGGCATATAGACTACATTTATTGGGGAGACATTTGGTTTCAGATAAACTGGTAATTTTCTGTCTACTTTCCTTTTGAGGAATTGTATAAAATTCAGTGTCATTAAGAGAACAATAACTGTACCCTACAAATTCATTTGAAGGGATTAAAATGTATCCTAATCTTATTTTAAAACCTATCTTGCAGTGATGTAGGGTTTTTTAAAAAAATCTACTGATGTTGGGATTTTAAATCCTTTTAAACATGTTTTATCAGTTACTAATGAATAGAAGAAAGAGAACCTTGATATAGTATGATAGAAAGAATTTCAGAAAATATCCAATACTTCAGTTCAATAATAATTAGCAAAAATAAATATCAGTATTGTTGGTGGCTACTTAAGCAAGGTAAAAATATTTTGAAATTATTATCAGCCCAATCTAAATTTCTCAGACTTGACCCATGTCACATGCAGCATTCCCTGCTAACAGTAAGGACACAATACTGCTTATTTTGGACACATTTGGGCTAGTATGCCACAAATGCAACCAAGTTTTACTCCAACAATGCTCAAAATATTTTACATAAGCTAGGACCTTGCAAGTAATTAGGAAGGTACAGCATATGCAGTGAACTGACACTTGTGAAAGCCTCAGTTCCCCAAAGCTGTGATAGGTACTGAAGGTGAATATTCATGAACCCATCTTCAAATGACCATGGTGTACGAAAGATTATGACTTGAAATGTAAGAGTATGTGATGAAGAATATAAAGAAATGAAATAATGAAATGAAATGAAAGCAGGGTAAGAATCTAAGAGAAAGCTGAAAAATTTAACAGATATGAATGAAGGTCTGAACTTCTAAAATTGAGATAATACATAGGCAGAAGTGAAAATACAGATTTAATTGGAAATGAAAGGGCTAAAATATGTCAAAAAGCATGAACTAGTGTCATCTAAACTGTTGTGGGTATGTATAAAAGTAGAAAAGTAGAAATTGGTGATAGTTCCATGTTACATTCCAGTGGTGATAAAGAAAGAATGAGAGTTGAATTTTGGGAAAAGCTGAATGAATGCACTCTGGGAAAAAACATTATTCTATTAGGTAGGTAGGTAGGTAGGTAGGTAGGTAGGTAGGTAGGTTGGTTATTTATTTATTTATTTATTTATTTATTTGTCAAACTTATATCACCGCCCATCTCCCTCCACTGGAGGGACTCAGGGCGGTTTACAACAAGATAATAAAACAAAAGGCATAAAAATACATACAATATAAAATTACTAGGTTATAAAACAAGATTAAAATCCAAGAATAATAAAAAGATCTAACTCAATCCAATGTAGGAGAAGGGCTCTCTAAGGCAGAGCTTTCCAAACTGTGTGCCGTGACACAAAAGTGTGTCGCCACACACAGCGTGGCGTGTCGCCACACCACCCGGAAGCGGCGGCGCGCACGTGCACGGCGGCAGCAGCAGCGGCGTGAGATCAGTACTTCCGCGTTTTAGCAGAGGCTGCCACCGCTGCCGTGCACGCGCGTGCCACCGCACGCCCCCCGCACTGCCGCCGTGCGTGCGCGCACAGCCGCACGCCCCCACCACGCCGCCGTGTGCGCGCTGCCGCACACCCCCCCGCGCCGCCGCCGCTGCCGCCGTTGGTGTGTCGCCAGCGGCGGCACTTTGGAAAGCTCTGCTCTAAGGTATTAGCCATCCCCAAGAGTGACTACTTCTTCCTTGGCCCCAAGCAAGGCGGCAGAACCAAGTTTTCAGGTTCCTCCGGAAGGTCAGGAGCAAAGGGGCTAATCTCACCTCCGGGGGCAAGTTGTTCCACAGGGCGGGAGCTACTGCAGAGAAGGCACGCCTCCTGGACCCCGCCAGATGGAACTCTCTTGTAGTTGGGGTCCGCAGCATGCCCTCTCTGCATGATCGGGTGGGATGGGTGGATGTATTGGGGATGAGGCGGTCCTTCAGGTAACCTGGTCCCATGCCATGTAGGGCTTTAAAGGTGATAACCAACACCTTGAATTGGACCCAGAAGCAAACTGGTACCCAATGAAGCTCACGTAATAAAGGTGTTATGTGTGCCGATCTAGGGGTACCTAGATGGCCCGTGCAGCTGCATTCTGGACCAGCTGGAGCTTCCGGATACTCTTCAAGGGTAGCGCCATGTAGAACACATTACAGTAATCTATATGGATAGATAGGTGGATAGATAGGTGAGAATGATATGACAGAGACCAAATGAAGTGATTGGGCCCTTCAGTGCCAGAAGAATGAATGAGAATTTGTGAGTATTTGCTTAGAAAAAGGACTGCTCCAAATACATGGCTTAAGCATACAAGGCATCTAAAAGTGTGACTGATTTGACTGTGAGGAAAGGCAGAGAGGTGAAGGACAGCAGGCTGACAAGAGGTTCTGAATGTGGGACAGACCATTTTTTTGGTAATGACAAGAGTGGATTTGAGGAAAAAAGTGGACAAGGAAGGAAAGAAAAGAGGTGAAAAAAACTAGAGTGAAAGTAGGACTGGAGGAAGAGAAAGTCCTGTATGAAAAAGTCTTGCAAAACAGATTAAATGAATACAAAGTGGCCATGAGGAAGATGATGAGGAAACTCATGTGGAGAAGATGATGTGGAAAAGAGTGAAAAAAATAATTATACAAAGTGCCACACAAGTGTGTGACGTTATGCTAATAGGAAGTATGAAGGCTTGGAGGAAGATGAAATGAAAGAGGCTAGGTATGAGAACAATGGCATATAAGAGAATTATTGCTGCAAAAAACAAGGAGAAAGGAAAATATTGTATAATGCATACAGAGAGAAAAACAGTTGAAACCAATATAGTCTAAGAAAGCAAGGAATAATTAAGATAAAAAAGGCAGAGAAAATGCAATGATTTTGATGGAAATTAAAAAAAAATTGAAATGGAAGATGACTAAACAAGAAATCTTCAGTAGAGGAACTGGATTAATAACACAAATAATGAAATTATTTAGATGAAACTGAAGTGAGAGAATGAGTAATGAGATTTTTATGTAAATGGTAGTGATCGATAGAAGAGTGAAATTAATGTTACAAACATTAGTGTCTAAGAAAAATATGTCAAAAATATGGCTGTGATTTGCTTATGGTTATAGGACTATCTATGTGAAGATTGCATCTGAGCCTGAAGATTGGACTAATGCCATTACTGTTCCTGTCTACAAAGGAAAAGGTAACAAAAGTGAATACAAAAACTACAGGGGGGAATAGTTTGCTAAATTGTGTCTGTTTAGCAGAATTCTGTCTGAAAGTGCATCACAACTTTATGCCAAGGATCCCAGATCAACTTTTTCCTCTTCAGTAGGTGACTGAGAAATGTGTGAATGTCAGAAAGATTATGGTACATTTATCAATTTAGAGAAAGCATTTGATAAAGTGAATTGGAAACATTCTCAGCCTGACACCACGGACTACTGCCTGCTGGAACAGAAATATTGACAAGAAGTTTGAATGGACTAATTCAGTATAAGATGCATGTAAAGTGAATGAGATTCGGACACTGAAAGAATTTTAAAAAATCTGACCTGTCAATCTAGGTAAATGGGCAAGGACATTTCAAGCCCATAAAAATCAAACTCTCAAGAAAATCAGGAGCAGGAAAATTCAGGTAGGCTTTTAAAAGGAAGAGGGAGCCAGGCCCATTTTGCTTTCTCTCTTTGCTCTTTGTTTCTATTGGAGCTCTTTCTCCAGGGCTGGCAGAAAGCCTGACTAAAAAAAGAATCCCCAACCCATAATATATAGATTGGAGAACAGGAAATTTTACAGCAAGCTAGACTGTTCAAAAGTTTGCAACTGACTACTCAATCTAGTTTAAAATGTATTTGACCATGTCATGAGAAACAATATTCCAACAAAGAAAGAAAGTATGAAAGTATGGTTGCAAGGAATTTCAATCGTTACATCATTTAGCTCATTTATATAATTTGAATTCTTTGAAGAAAAATTTAATGTGGATTTTTTTTTCATATTAGGTTGCAGAGCATAGAAACCCATTTTATCTGAGTGTGTGCATTCTTTACAATATCCTCCTTTATAAGTAACTACTAGTCTGTGTAATACATATATCAGTATACTTCTTTGATTTCATTTCCGCCGAAGAGAAGCAATTCACAAATAAATGTGCAACATCTCTTTTTTAAAAAAAAGAGAAATTAAGGCACAGACCTCAAAAACTGAGTCTACAGTTTTTATTTATTGTGTTCATTCAAATTTAGTAAATTTCCAGGCATAAGCAAAATCTCATTTTAATGGACTTTGGTTTGGAGGACTTCAGATATAAAACTTCCCATTAGACATCACTTCAAAATAACAGACAAAATCCATTGTATCTGAAGTTCTTCAGACAATTCATATCAATTACATTATTTGCATCTGTTTATGTCATCTGTATAATGGGGTAACAATGCAAATGACAAATTGACACAAATGACACTAAATGATGCAAATATGTTATTTATGGATTTAAGAAATATTTGATTCTGAATGACCCATTGGGTTTATTATTCTACTACCTTATAGTAGGTCTCAATTTATTTTGGAAAAAAAAAGCATATCCCCAAAACCAGCAAGAAAAACAATTCAAAGCTGTAAAGGATTAATTAAAAGTTTGAACACATCTCTACACAAAGCCTACTTTTTGCTATTCAGGAATATCTGTATTATCCAACATATGCAACATATCATAACAAATGTCAGAACATTGAACAAATATAAGTCAATGGCTGGATATACCTTCATATGGCTTGCAGAAATAAATAAATAATAATAATCACCAGAGATTTGTAATTTCAAAAAACCATGAACCAGGAAGCACTTAATTAGATTTATTCTGTTCTCTGTTAAATATGGTAATATTTAAAAATGCCAGAAAGAAAGCTTTTTCATGTAAAAGAACTAACTGAGCAAACAGATGAGAATTCATGTTTTGAAAGAAACCATAATTACTAGATTTGCTACTTGTCCACCTTTCCTGTAGATACACTGTATGGTATGTATCACATCAAATACATTAGATTACCTGCAAATGTACTCTAAAATCCATGTGAAATAATATCTAAAACACAAACGTGTCATTTCATAGGCTGGCATTAAAACTTTCCATATAATTTAGAGTTTCCAAAGAGGAGGCAGCAAGTATCCAAGTTGGGGCAAAATTGTTTGTCTTCGAAGTGTTTTAACTACATTAATAAGACACTGAGGCAGAAAACACCGCAGCTCAGGTATAGGTGTGTTTATGAAAATAAACTATTAGTTTAGTTCTCTTATTCAGGAGCAGGATTAATTTAATGGATAAATAGAACCCTGCAAGAAATTCAGAGCCTCATACTGCAATTAAAAAGATAAAAGCACTTTCAAATATATCTTAAAAAATAGGTATGAAACTGGCAGGCTTAAAGCAGTGTTTCAAATAAATAGCGGCATTTAAATATATGACCTTTCACACATATACATATACATACATACACACACTCAGACTCACATGTATTTGTATTACATTATTACTTTGTATATACAATATACCATAAGTATATACCATCTTCATCTCATTGATCACTCTCAACGGTATAATCTTGCATGCTAGCTAACTTTCAGCAACAGAAGACATTTATCAAGTCAAGACAGTTCCCACCTCTGAATGCAGGCAAGCTGCTGTACTTACTTTTGGTGTGGGGCAGGAAGCAGTAGAGAGGCGAGAAGTAGCTTGGGCACGAGGGGATTCTGAAGGGGTAGTGCTAAGTGAGGCTGTGTCTCGTGGAAGCACCTGAACACCACGAGATATGATGGAATCTGGAATCTAAAAATGAAAATAAATTGAAATTAAATTTATTTGAAATTATATACATAATTTAGAAAATAAAATATTTCCATACCCAAATATATCGTAAACACCCTTTGGGAGCTGAAATTAGTTCCTTCCTCTTTTTTGTCTTCAGGAAGGAAGTCGGGAACTTCTTCAGGAAAGAAGTCAGGAACTAAAACTGTCTTCAGGAAAGAAGTCAGGAACTAAAAAGCTAACTTCAATTAGAATTATTGAGCTGTTTTACTAGTTATAATATATTAGCCCTTTGAGTATCCTGTGGGAAACTACACATTGAAATAATAAATAATTAAAATCTGTTTTCCTCTATTCTTTCTCACAGTTCTGACAATACCATCTTCTTTCTGTAATTTACTGCAATCTACTAGGAGCCCTGAAAATATCAGGCAGAAAGGCTCAAGACTGATTGGGCTACTTGAACAGCAATTTTAGCCAAGATTGATTTTGATTGATAGAGAAGGAAAATCAGCTTTATCTAAGAAGCAACAGCTTCCACCTCAGCTTCAAAACAAAAGCAGCAACAACTTTCTAGTTGTTTGGAATGGGTATTACCTAGCAAAAAAGAGAGAGAGCTCTTAGACCATTTCACAAATCTCTAAACAGCTTAGAGGGTTTTCTTTACAGCAGAATATCTTGCACATTTAAAAATGGTAAAAGATGGTAAATTAATATTCTTCTTAAAAAAACAGGAAGGAAGATGTTTTGAACTTGATTGACTGACATCTCCATTCGCAAGCACCACTACAGAAAAGGCTTCTCGCTGGTTGCCAATTTCATAGCTTTGGAAGGTAGAGACATTTAGATGCCCTTAGGCCCCAGGATGACAATATCTGGAATTTCCCGAGCCTGGTTGCCAGGATACCACACTCCCTTAGTGACACCATGGAACTTATAAATAGTATCTGATCACAGCTGAACCAAGAGCATTTAAGATAATTACTTCATCATTTACTGGGAATCTTAGTCAACTATGACTTTAAAAATGGTTTTATGTTTACATAAATTTATTGATGGTTACTGCCAGCTGCCTAGAAAACAATAAAAGGCTGAAAGATGGAACATAAATATTTAAAATAAACAAATTAGGAAAACACATAGGACTGCAAACAAATTAATTAAGGAGATGTAATATTACCACAGAGTCAATTGTAAGATAAATTGACAGTGCTGCTCTGTAATTGGTTAGATTTAGATTATTAATAATAATATAAAATGCACTCATAAAATACACATATTTGGCTCCCACCCTAACTTAATTAACATAGGAGTCAAAACTATCTCTCTACATAAAATGCATATTATGAAAATATACAGAAAACCTTAGTCACCTACACTAGAGATTTTTAATCAGATTCCAGATTCTTGAGACCTGCTTGCATAAAACTGATAGTTAAAGTACTAGTTTTCTTAGTGGTTCTTCTTATTTTTTCTTATTTTTTTTAAATATAAAAAACCTTTTTGACATTTCTCCCCATAACATGTTCTTTTAATATATATATTTTAAAAAACCCAAATCTTTTTTTAAAAAATTATAGGTTTCTATTTTAAAATGGGTCTAAGAATTAGACTTGGCTGATTATATCATGAAAGATATGGATGTCTTCCCTATTTCTCTCATGAGTTCTTTTGATCTATGTGCTTATTTGGCAGAATAATTCTACTTAACTTGATGAAGAAGTCACTTATTCTTTCTCTTCTAATCTCCATTTTACCCCTTTTTCTTCCCTTTTACTAATGGATACATTTTAGGATAGTGCACCACAATGTTTTCAAGTCACAAGGCTTACTCCATAAATACAAAAAAAGAAAAAAGAAAAAACTATGCAAGAAAAAAGAAACAAACATAAACAAACATGAGGAATACACAGTGTTAAAGAGAAACGTTGGCAGATACTATACAGAAAATTGAGGGAAAACTGAAAATATCTGACAGTATGTCTAATGTCGCCAAACAGTATTATTTCATGAAGAAGAGCATGAAAACTCAGAAACGTTCAGGCATTTTTTGTTTTTGTTTTTTCACAATCTGGTTGGGCTATACAAAAACATATATAGTAAACCAAGAACTGCCTTATAAATTACAGCTGAGAAATTACTTAACTTTATTTCAGCAATATCTAGTAATTTCATGCTCTTCTGTGTTCTTGCTCCAAGAAGAAACTTTAACAGCAAATTGGTCTTGTTCTTTTTCTCCCCTCAAGATTCAATTTCATCAATTTAGTCTCTTCTGTTACAGATAAACTGTAATACATGCTTTTCCCCAATGATCTGAAGTTGTTCAAAAACTTGAAGGTATAAATGTTTTAGAACCTTCTTTGTTATTAAATTATTCTAATACTAAGTACCCATGTAGTATGAGAAAAACCTATCCAGGGAATGAAATCCATATAAATTTATTTGAAATCTTAGGCTAGGAAAAATTGGAACACTATTTTGTCCACACATTTTCTTAAATGCTGAGCTGAGTGGACTGAGGTCAGTAACTTCTAAATCTGAGAACCTGGAGTGTTTTCTGAAATCTAAAATTAAAGAAGCTTTAAATAATTTGTACATATTCTTTTTCTATTTGCTATAAATAGGTTCTGAATTCTAAATGTGCTCCTTCAAAAGCAGGAAGCTTTTCATTTGTATTTTTTCATGTTAGAGACTCTTAATATAAATAAAAATTGCAACTCATTCAAACAGAATTACTCTAAATTAAAGCTATTTAGTAAGTATATGCCTTAAAAAGGTTTCAGAAGAGCACAAATGCAGCACCCTTTAAAGCAGCTGCATCTTTTTACTGGCTTCTGGGTGAGCTTGAAGAAAAAAACAATTGCTTTAAGAAATCACATTAAAAACACATTAGCTTTAATGAGTAGTTTACTTAAAGCACCCACATCTTTTTTTAGGCTCTCGTGGAAGCTTGCAAAAAGATACAACTGCTTTAAGTAGATGCTGCATTTATGTTCCCATGCATTCTGAAGCACCTTTTTGAATAATTTCTGAAGCATGCCCAATTCTAATATTTAATTCTGAAAGTGCTGTGCCATTTTGATGGAATATAAAGAGAAATTACACATACAGAGAAAATAACTCCATCAGACATATGCAATAAAGCATAATTCAGTTTCTGAATTATGTTTCACAAGTATGCTGTTTTTTGATATAATTAAATAGTCCTAATTTAATTTTGTTCAAGTGCAATTGTATTATAGTCCTTTTTATTTTTGTATTAGTATTTCAGGGAAGATTAATAGAAATTTATTGATTACATAATAGGCATTCTGATGAAATAAATAAACATATAGATCTACAATCATTAGTGCAGTCTTAACAGCGATTCTGTATCAGTATGGTATTTTTTTTCTGCTACCTGTACATTTCAGTGTCTGCTGAAGATATAAAATACAGGGGCTGGAAAGAAAAATCGAGTGCTTGTTTATGGCTAAAGGGAAGCAAGCTCTCCTCTTGCTTCCCCTCAGTTAAGCATAAAACCTAGGAATTAAATTAAATAAGCATACACAAATATCCTTAGTCTAAACAACCACAGGTATGGCATAAGGAAAAAAATATCCCTTTCACCTTTCCAGTCGAACCTGAGCAAGGACTGAAAAGGCAACAGCCTTAGTGCGCTTCAACTGTATTTGTAAGAGACATAGCCCTTCAGTGTTCAATCTGGATGTTTCCGTCTGCCAGGCCAAAGTTCAGTGGAGGCAGGGATGCATAGGGAAGGGGGATGAAGATAAGGGCACAAGCAGGAGGAAGTAATGAGCAAAGGATGGGATAATAATCAAAGAAAATTGCATGCTGAGGTAAATAGGGAGGAGAGATCTTGAGACATTTATAAGTGGAAGGGAGTGGGAGAAGGATTCAAAGAACAGCGGGTGAAAACAAGATAGGAAGGAAGAGGAGAAGGGGAGATGAGACATAGACTAAAGGAAGAGGAAAACAATTTATTATACTATGTGTTTTTTTTGCTGCTTGTAGTTCACAATTTCTTAACTAACAATTACACATCGCTATTTTCACAGATTTTTTAGGATGGTGATGAACTGATCAGTTATAACAATAGGAGTGGAACAACAAACTTTAAAAGGGTTTAGAGAACCCTTTTGTATTTAGCTTTGTATTTCACAGGGAAAAAAACAGATAAAGTGGGCCTATACTTATACTTGGTTTGTTTGTTGAATCAGCATGTATATAAAAGAGGAAAAAATTATATTTGTTGTTATAATGGGAATTATACCAGCTAACTTTATTCTTGTGGATGTACAGTTGAAGTCCTACTGCATATTCCTTGTGGGGGAATTGTGTTCAATTCCCATTCCCCCAATAAAGTTAGGGCTACTACAAGGAAATGGAGAGACTCCTTCCCACCCTATTTCTCTCCTTCATCCACCTATATTTTACAAGGAACGGGAACAGGGAGAGAGAGTCTGCCTTCTTCTCTCTGAATTGTACAATAGGGAAGATAAGGTCAAAAGAAAGAACACCCCCCACCCGGCTCCTCTCCAACTAGAACCTGTCTATCTCAAACAAGAGCAGTACAGATAGGAATATTATAGCTGCTTACAGGAAAAAAGTTAGAGAGGCAAGCTTACTCATGGTAGTGTTATTTAGTTATGGATCTTTTACTGTTGCTCATAACTTCAGCTTTCTAAAGACTGGCAAATACTATTTTTCAGAATCAGAAAGAGGTTATCATTCAGATTCTAATTGTAATGCAACAGAGGATTTGATACCTGACCAATTTAGAAGGGGCAATGACAATATGTGCAAGGCAACTTAGATATTATCTCTGAAGTTTTTATTTTGTGAGTGAAACAAAGTAAAAAAAAAGGGTATTGGGATATGATGAGCAAGCGGTTAAAAAAATGTCAGCATTGGATAATCAGTAAAAGCATCTACCAGAAATATCTGCATATTATCCAAAGCCAAGTGATTTGAAAATGCAGGCACCAAGGCTCCTTTGAAGTACAGAAGAATGTTTTAGTTTTATGGTAACAGAAATGTGATGTCAAAAATTTCTGAGCAGTTTCCAGTGGTGAATGAATCTAAACCAAAACAAGTCTTCAATCAGAGAGCAATAGATTTTAAAATTAATACTTCACAGCTAAAATAAATGTTAAACACTATATATTTGATAGAAATCTACGGAACGGAAATTTAGAACTTGTTTGCTCGGAGAGCAACACAGTATGTCATAGGCAACAAAGTAAACAGCTGTAGCTCCTTGTAACATACAACGAGAAGGCAAGCAGTCTCACTGCAGATCTCAATGCAAAACATTCTGGTAGGTGTGTCTTACCGGTTCTCCTGCACTGTCTGGTGCGTGATAGGAATAACAGATGAGACCAGGAATGGGATGTTCACCTTTTGCCATGATAACAGCAGAACTGGTATAGGGTGGATGCTTCTAATGTACAATACATAACAACCATGAATACAATGGCAGGAAAATATGAAGCTAAACAAGCAAAATGGCATAGAGGGGATGAGGGTGAAAACAGGTGGCATACCTAAATGCAAGATATTTAAATGAGCACAGTTTAGCTCTCAGGTATTTTCTGCTTTTAATTAGATTCTCATTCTGTCATCCAATTCACCTCAGATATTGAGGAAAGAAAGTACACAAGGGTACCTCCTGGTCTCAATCAGCTTTTTTCCTGTCATGGAGTAAAGATGAATGCTGACTTCTTTGTGGCATCCCATTGAGTAAAAAACCTCAGCAAGAGAGACCCACAGTCAAATCTACATTCAAGCAAAGAGCTCACTGGGTGACTCTGGGCTATGGGCCAGTCATTTTCTTAGCCCAACCTACTTTACTAGATTGTTGTGGAATAAATGTGGGAATACTTCCCCCTTCACCAGTATAATATCTGTATCTCTTAAGGGAAAATTATTAAACATAAACATAAATAGACAAAATTGAAACTCACAGGAAAGTTTCAGACTCCTGTGCAATGCCTAGGAGCAAGCTGCAACTTTTCAATCACTTACCTGTGCCATTTTAATAGGAGCTATGTGTGCTACCCTAAAAACAAGCATACCTTGTTTTTATAACGAGAGCGTTTGGTCTAGTGGTTAAAGTGCTGGGCTAGAAACCAGGAGACTGAGAGTCCTAGTCCCGCCTTAGGCATGAAAGCTGGTTGGGTGACCTTGGGCCAGTCACTCTCTCTCAGCCCAAATCACCTCACAGGGTTGCTGTTGTGGGGAAAATAGGAGGAGGAAGGAGTATTAGGTATGTTCGCCACCTTGAGTTATTTATAAAAATAATAAAGGTGGGCTAGAAAATTAAATAAATAAATAAACACCTTTATTTTCCTTGACTGAAAGTGTATTGGCAAGAGCTATCTCGAACACGGCAACTAGACTGGTCTGGTATGATCTCAAATACTATTATGAACTTTTAACGGATATTCAGCTTCTACTGTTGTCAGTTGATTGGTTTCATTACGTTAACATACAACATTTGACTAAATGTTTTAAATTGAAGAGGATATAAGGTTTTCAGCATTCACTTCATAAAGTGACATGTAACAGATTTCAGGTTACTTAGACATCATGGCCCAAACAACTATTCTACAATCCTGAATATCCTTGTAGGAAATAAGTCCATTGAACTTAGTTGGGATAGATTTCCAAAATCCCAGAAATTGTCCATAGTTCAACAATAATTTGCTATGTCTCAAATTTCTCAAATCTTGGGTCAAAATACACTGTACTTTATTTAGATTCATAACAGACAACAATGTTTAATGTGGTGATGAAAAAGATATACTAATAAACCTTATTTAATTTTTTTAATTGAAGCTTGCCATTATGAAGTTTGAGCAGTACACTTAGAATTTATTGAAAAATTTGCAAAAGCAGCAACAATTCATAACAGCTTCAGATGTACCTGGAGCAAGAACATTCTCCCCTCCCTTTCCTGCAATCCTCTGCACCTGCTGAAGTGCTGCACTGTGTGACTAGGGGGAACACAGGAATGATATTCAATGTGGCATGAACATTTCAACTGGAAAAAAACTAACAGCAATTGGGAATCTTTTCTTACTCAAGCAGAAGTTCCTTCCCCTTTTGACAGATGCACAATTAGGTATCTTTATAATTCATGTCCAATACCTACGGAAGAAGAGTCGGTTCCCCAACCCCCTTCATGAGCACGCGACGATAAATATATGAATTGTTGTATAATTATATATATATGAATTGTAACGCTGTAAGCCGCCTAGAGTCCTCCGATAGGGAGGGGATAGGCGGGGTATAAATATGATAAATAAATAAATAAATAAATAAATAAATAAATGTAAAAAAGTGAAGGAAGCATGATATATACGGAAAAAAATGTGATTAACCATCTAGAAATTTTATTGATGTAGCTATAGAATGAAAAAAATAATCAGCTTCACTCTTGATTGATCCCTACCTATACACAAAAAATACCTGAGATAGAAACCTATGTGCTCCTTTTTATAGAACCTCAACTCACCTTTGCTGCAATGGCTGCAGCAGTTATATGCGAGGAGGAACTATCCTCTGTTGAAGCAACTCCACTATCTTTTTTCTCTTCCTCCTCTTCCTCACACTGTACACCTTTGTCTTCTGTCTGCTTGTGAGGGCTGATGGTTGGAGGAGGAGAAAGAGGTGGTGGTGGTGAAGGTAGATCTTCAAGTTCATCATGAACCTCTTTTACTTTTACAATAGCATCCCGTAAAAGGTCAATGGCATGAGGTAGGGCTGGCAGTATAAATTGAAAGCATTCCTGTGCATAATGAGAAAAATGACAGTGAAAACTTACCTAGAAAATATAGTATATATTGAGCAGTTCTAATATTAAAATTGAATAAAGATCTAAATTAGTATACTTTTGGTGTTTTTTGTACATTTTACGTACACTTTGAATTTGCCAAAATGTCGTTCTTTTTTAAACTTCACAATATCTAGGCTTTTATTTATTTATTATTTAAATTTATCCCTGCCCATCTCCCCAAATAGGGGACTTTCCTTTCCCCCCCTTTTAGCATACTTTATATGGCTTGCAAAATAGTAACTAACAGAAGTTTTAGATGAAGTAAATGTTGCAAAAAGTTAGGTAATATCTACTTATTTTATTATTTATATATTATTAAAACTGTATATTATTTTGCTTTGTTGTTAATCTTTTTAAAGTATTAGTTCTTATTACTTTCAGTATCAATGTTAGGAAAGATAGCAAATGTAACATCTTAATTTTCTGATGCCTGAACCATTTTTTCCACTGGGTTTCTTTTGATTTTATAATCAATAAATCTTCTTACAAATAGTCTGTTATTAGAATTTCTTGGTTTCCCCCATTCCACATATTAAACTTGGAATGTCCAAAATTATTGCAGAAAGTTGCCAACAAAAGAATGGTATTGTCACCAGTTCAAGAGAGTTGAAATTATCTCCCAGTGAAATCCTAAAATATGACTGCCAAGGTTAACTGAGCAAACAGATTTATACAGGACATGTCAGTCCTTTGAACACCATTATTTCCTTTACTTGCTTTTAAAATTTAACATTCATTGGCAGACAATATATTAAACAAATTAGCTTAGCCTGGCTTAAAGGACTAAAGAACATTCTTTCATCATTACTGTGACAGGGCACAAAAAAAAAACTCCTAAGAAATAGCCTGCTGTAGTTAAATCATAGTCTCTAGTTACTAGAATTTTAAGCTGATCAGCTTTAAATGTTTTCAATTCTACCTAATATAGCACATCTCAATTCTTCATTGGTGACATTTTTATTAGTTAGCACTTATCATTTTTTAAAATCTATCTATCTATCTATCTATCTATCTATCTATCTATCTATCTATCTATCTTTGTTGTTTATTCGTTCAGTCGCTTCCGACTCTTCGTAACTTCATGGACCAGCCCACGCCAGAGCTTCCTGTCGGCCGTCACCATCCCCAGCTTCCCTATGGTTGAGTCTGTCACCTCCAGAATATCATCCATCCATCTTGCCCTTGGTCGGCCCCTCTTCCTTTTGCCTTCCACTTTCCCTAGCATCAGCTTCTTCTCCAGGGTATCCTGTCTTCTCATTATGTGGCCAAAGTACTTCAGTTTTGCCTTTAATATCACTCCCTCAAGTGAGCAGTCTCGCTTTATTTCCTGGAGTATGGACTGGTTTGATCTTCTTGCAGTCCAAGGCACTCTCAGAATTTTCCTCCAACACCACAGTTCAAAAGCATCTATCTTCCTTCGCTCAGCCTTCCTTATGGTCCAGCTCCCAGAGCCATAGGTTACTACAGGGAATACCATTGCTTTAACTATGCGGACCTTTGTTGTCAGTGTGATGTCTCTGCTCTTAACTATTTTATCAAGATTTGCCATTGCTCTCCTCCCAAGAAGTAGACGTCTTCTGGTTTCCTGGCTGCAGTCAGCATCTGCAGTAATCTTTGCGCCTAGAAATACAAAGTCTGTCACTGCCTCCACTTTTTCTCCCTCTATTTGCCAGTTATCAATCAAGCTGGTTGCCATAATCTTGGTTTTTTTGAGGTTTAACTGCAACCCAGCTTTTGCACTTTCTTCTTTCACCTTCGTCATAAGGCTCCTCAACTCCTCCTCGCTTTCAGCCATCAAAGTGGTATCATCTGCATATCTAAGATGGTTAATGTTTCTTCCAGCGATTTTAACTCCAGCCTTGGATTCCTCAAGCCCAGCACGTCGCATGATGTGTTCTGCGTACAGGTTGAATAGGTAGGGTGAGAGTATACAGCCCTGCCGTACTCCTTTCCCAATCTTAAACCAGTCCGTTGTTCCGTGCTCTGTTCTTACCGTTGCTACTTGGTCGTTATACAGATTCCTCAGGAGGCAGACAAGATGACTTGGTATCCCCATGGCACCAAGAACTTGCCACAATTTGTTATGATCCACACAGTCAAAGGCTTTAGAATAGTCAATAAAACAAAAATAGATGTTTTTCTGAAACTCCCTGGTTTTCTCCATTATCCAGCGGATATTGGCAATTTGGTCTCTAGTTCCTCTGCCTTTTCTAAACCCAGCTTGTACATCTGGCAATTCTCGCTCCATGAATTGCTGGAGTCTACCTTGCAAGATCTTGAGCATTACCTTACTGGCATGTGAAATAAGTGCCACTGTTTGATAGTTTGAACATTCTTTAGTGCTTCCCTTTTTTGGTATGGGGATATAAGTTAATTTTTTCCAATCTGATGGCCATTCTTGTGTTTTCCAAATTTGCTGGCATATGGCATCTATCTATCTATCTATCTATCTATCTATCTATCTATCTATCTATCTATCTATCTATCAAAAAAACCCAAGGTGGCAAACATACCAAATACTCCTGCCTCCTATTTTTCCCCACAACAACCTTGTGAGGGGGGTTGGGCTGAGAGAGAGTGACTGGCCCAAAGTTACCCAGCTGGCTTTCATGCATAAGGCGGGACTAGAACATGCAGATGATACCACTTGGCTGAAAGTGAAGAGGAGCTGAGGAGCCTTATGACGAAGGTGAAAGAAGAAAGTGCAAAAGCCGGGTTGCAGTTAAACCTCAAAAAAACCAAGATTATGGCAACCAGCTTGATTGATAACTGGCAAATAGAGGGAGAAAAAGTGGACGCAGTGACAGACTTTGTATTTCTAGGTGCAAAGATTACTGCAGACGCTGACTGCAGCCAGGAAATCAGAAGACGTTTACTTCTTGGGAGAAGAGCAATGACAAATCTTGATAAAATAGTTAAGAGCAGAGACATCACACTGACAACAAAGGTCCGCATAGTTAAAGCAATGGTATTCCCCTTAGTAACCTATGGCTGCGAGAGCTGGACCATAAGGAAGGCTGAGCGAAGGAAGATAGATGGTTTTGAACTGTGGTGTTGGAGGAAAATTCTGAGAGTGCCTTGGACTGCAAGAAGATCAAACCAGTCCATGCTCCAGGAAATAAAGCCAGACTGCTTACTTGAGGGAATGAAATTAAAGGGAAAACTGAAGTACTTTGGCCACATAATGAGAAGACAGGATACCCTGGAGAAGATGCTGATGCTAGGGAAAGTGGAAGGCAAAAGGAAGAGGGGCCAACCAAGGGCAAGATGGACGGATGATATTCTGGAGGTGACGGACTTGTCCTTGGGAGAGCTGCGGATGGCGACGGCCGACAGGAAGCTCTGGCGTGGGCTGGTCCATGAAGTCACGAAGAGTCAGAAGCGACTGAACGAATAAACAACAAAACCAACTTATTACACCAGCAATTGTCAATGTTGACTGTG
The DNA here is from genome assembly GCA_023362775.1 of Charina bottae. Taxonomy (NCBI): domain Eukaryota; kingdom Metazoa; phylum Chordata; class Lepidosauria; order Squamata; family Charinaidae; genus Charina; species Charina bottae. The sequence continues at coordinate 150,051,955 of JALMGJ010000001.1, forward strand.
AAAGAAATAAAGTTGAAATATGCTAAATAGAGACATTTTGAATTTGCTAATAAACCAGGAAGGTGGCTAGCATATAAATTGAGGAAAGAAAGAGAGAAGAAAATGATATTAAAGACTCAAGAAGGAAATGTGGAATTATTGGACAATGAGAAGATTAAGAAAGCATTTTATAGTTTTTTTTCTAACCTGTACAAAAAACAAGAAGTCTCCTTGGAAAAGATAGATGAATATTTGAATAAACAAGATTTACCAAAACTTTCAGTCACAGAAAACAATACTGAATAATCCTATAAAAAGAACTAAATTGGGAAAAGCACCAGGTCTCGATGGTTTACCTGCATTATATTATAGATGTTTTGAAGATGAGATTCTTCAACCTTTTAAAAGACTGATGAACTCTATCTTATCAGGTTCCGCAATGCCAGATTCATGGAAAGAAGCTAACATTGCACTTTTACCAAAGGAAGGACAAGACCCTTCTTTAATTAAGAATTACAGACCAATTTCATTGCTGAACAATGACTATAAAATATTTGCTTGAATACTGGCTGAAAGCTGATCAGCTTTAAATGTTTTCAATTCTACCTAATATAGCACATCCCAATTCTTCATTGGTGACATTTTTATTGGTTAGCACTTATCATTTCGTAAAAATCTATCTATCTATCTATCTATCTATCTATCTATCTATCTATCTATCTATCTATCTATCTATCTATCAAAAAAACCCGAGGTGGCGAACATACCTAATACTCCTTCCTCCTCCTATTTTCCCCACAACAACAACCCTGTGAGGTGAGTTGGGCTGAGAGAGAGTGACTGGCCCAAGGTCACCCAGCCGGCTTTCATGCCTAAGGCGGGACTAGAACTCACTCTCCTGATTTCTAGGCCAGCACTTTAACCAACACACCACACACCACACACACACACCACACCACTCTTTTCCTTTTTCCTTATTTAACTTCTTCTCTATTATTTATTGTACTTAGCCTGTTCTTTTAAGACTATTTTTCAGAGGCATGCTGTGCTATCAATCCACCTGCCCTCTATATTTGCTTTAAATAAATCAGCTTACTCTACATTGCTAAAGGAGATCTGCTTTACACTCTTAGATTAAATGGTTGGGGGGAGGGGCTTGGAAGACCTACAGGAACTACCTTTATTACTTCTCTTTATTTTAATATGTACAGTATATGTACAATATGGGGAAAAAAGAACAATGAAAAATTAAGCACTTTTTCCGATCTCACAATAATTCAATTAATCCAGCATTCTGCCTGATAGCTGTTAATAGGCTGTCATTTTAAAACCATCAGTGTTAGTGGTGATTTCTTTATCTTACGACTATGATTTCAGGTTAATCACAGGATGTGTGAAGAAAGGGAGGGAGAAGCATGGTATATGGATGACCAACCTCTGTACTGTGACTCTACTTTCCATATAAAGGAATAAGAGCCCCAAAACAGGTATATGTGAGTTTTTTTCCATACAGTAGTTGTTTGTTTGTTTGTTTGTTTGTTTATTTATTTATTTATTTATGTATGTATGTATGTATGTATGTTTCGACTTCTATCACCGCGCCATCTCCCACGAGGGGACTCTGGGCGGTTTACAAACATAGAGATTAAAATTCCGTTGTAAAAACACATAAAAATACAATATACAATTAATTATTATTATAAATTAAGTAGAAAATCCAAGAAGGCAGACCACGATCTTTAAAAGGGCTCTATGGCACCAGCCATCCCCACGAAGAACTATTCCTGTTCCCATCCCACGCGAGGCGGCAAAACCAGGTCTTTAGGTTCTTCCGGAAGGACAGGAGCGATGGGGCCTGCCTCACCTCCGGGGGCAGGTTGTTACAAAGGGCAGGCGCCACTGCCGAGAAGGCCCGCCTTCTGGACCCCGCCAAACGAAACTCCCTTACCGACGGGGTCCGGAGCATGCCCTGTCTACATAATCGAGTGGGACGGTTTGAAGTTATGGGGATGAGGCGGTCCCTCAGATACCCTGGTCCCATGCCATGTAGGGCTTTAAAGGTCAAAACCAACACCTTGAATTGCACCCGGAAGCATACCGGCACCCAATGCAGCTGGCGCAGCAGAGGTGTCACATGGACCGATCTAGGGGCACCAATAACTGCGTGCGCAGCCGCATTCTGGACCAGTTGTAGCTTCCGGATACTCTTCAAGGGTAGCCCCATGTAAAGCACATTGCAGTAGTCTATGTGGGAGATGACCAGGGCATGAGTGACTGTACGGAGGGACTCCTGATCCAGGAAAGGGCGTAACTGGCGCACAACAAAGTTGTGCAAAGGCCCTTCTGGCCACGACTGCCACCTGCTCCTTGAACAGGAGTTGTGAGTCCAGAAGGACCCCCAGATTCCGCACTGATTCTGAACGGGGAAGTGCAACCCCATTCAGAACCAAAGATGATAATTTCCCAGATCCAGAAGAACCATCAATCCACAGCCACTCCGTCTTACCAGGGTTCAGCTGAAGCCTGTTGTTCCCCATCCAGACCCCCACAGCCTCCAGGCACTGAGAAAGGGCGGCCACTGCATCACTTACTTCACCTGGGATGGAGATGTACAACTGTGTATCATCAGCATACTGATGATATCTCATCCCATGGTGACGGATGATCTCACCCAGCGGTTTCATATAGATATTAAATAGGAGAGGTGAGAGAACCGAACCCTGCGGCACCCCACAAACGAGGGGGCGAGAGTTGGATCTCTCATCTCCTATTACTACTGATTGGGACTGGCCCCCGAGGAAGGAGGTGAACCAACGCAGAACTACGCCAGCCACCCCCAACTCCTCGAGCCGTCCCAAAAGAATACCATGGTTGATGGTATCGAAAGCCGCTGAGAGATCAAGGAGAGCCAGGATGGACACACTCCCTCCATCCCGCCCTCGCCAGAGATCATCCGTAAGTGCGACCAATGCAGTTTCCACCCCATATCCCGGCCTGAAACCCGACTGAAAGGGGTCCAGATAATCCGTTTCATCCAAAATCCTCTGGAGCTGCAGCGCCACCACCTTCTCAACCACCTTCCCCAAAAAGGGGAGGTGGGAGACAGGACGAAAGTTGTCCAATACGGTGGGGTCCAGCGACGGCTTCTTGAGGAGGGGGTGCACCAGCGCCTCCTTAAAAGCATCTGGAAACACCCCCTCCCCCAAGGATGTATTAACCATCGCCCGGACCCAACCTGATGTAACCTCCCTGGCTGCCTGCACTAGCCAGGAAGGACAAGGGTCAAGATGGCATGTGGTGGCCCTTACAGTCCGGAGGATCCTGTCCACTTCCTTAGGCCCAACAGGATCAAACCGATCCCAGATAACCGGGTAATGACGTTCCCTTGGCATCTCCCAAGACTCTGCTTCACGCTTGGAGTCCAACCTAGATCGAATCTGAGCGATTTTATCCTGCAGATGCTCAGAAAATTCTTCCGCACGGCCCTGCAGGTGGGTCCTAGGCTCCACCCTACCCAAAAGAGATTGTGTTATCTTAAACAGGGCCGTCGGGCGGCATTCTGCGGATGCAATAAGAACGGAGAAATATTGACGTTTTGCCGCTCTTACCGCCACAAGGTAGGCCTTAACTGCGACTCTAGCTTGTGTTAGGTCAGATTCAGTCTTTGTTTTTCTCCAGCGGCGCTCTAGGCGTCTCTTAGCCCTCTTCAAGACCCTTAACTCCTCCGTAAACCACGGGGAGTATCGGGTCAGATGTGGCAAGAGAGGCCGCACAGGTGCGATCCTGTCCAAGGCTCCGGCCGCCTCCCTGTTCCAGGCTGCGGCCAGAACCTCCGCTGGACCGTACAATAGATCCTCGGAAATAACCCCCAGCTCCTTCTGAAACCTCACAGGGTCCATTAGTCGCCGGGGGCGGACCATTCGAATGGGTCCTGCCTCCCTGTGGAGTGGGGCGGCATAGGAAAATCTCAGGGCCACCAGGGCGTGATCTGACCATGACAATGGGGATAGATCTAACTCTCCCTTCAGATCACTTTGCCACTGCTCCGACAAGAAAACTAAGTCCGGAGTGAGGCCACTGTCTCGAGTCGGGTTTCGAATAATCTGAGATAGGCCCATGGCTGCCATGGTAGCCATGAACTCCCGAGCTGTATCTGAGGCACGTCCCAGGGAAGGCAGATTGAAGTCCCCCAGAACCATAAGTCTAGGGAACTCCACTGCCAACCCTGAGACAGCCTCCAACAGCTCGGGCAGGGAGGTTGCTACGCAGCAGGGAGGCTGGTACAACAGCAACACCCCCAACTTCTCTCGAAAACCCAACTTGAAGAACAAGGTCTCACACCCGGCCACTTGTGGAGCAAGACCCCTGAAGGCCATCAGAGACTCCCGGATTACAACCGCCACCCCTCCTGCCCTGCCCCGAGGTCTCAGCTGATGCCACACCTGAAACCCGGCCGTAGTTTATAAAGCTACACAGCTGAGAAATCAGAGTGTTTAGACCAAAATAACCTCATATCCTTCAAGAACATAAGACATAATTTTCTCTCCCCATAAGAAATGGTTATCCTAGCCATTGCTTATAATGAACTATAGGGATCACACAATCTCAGAGGTTTTTTTCCTCTGAAAATGCTAGGAAGGCCAAATAACAATGCAGCTTTCAAAACAGGAATTTTTTAAAACCTGAAACTGATGTTCGCCACACACAATGGAGCTGTATCTTGGCAGAGAACATAAACGAAAACATTCAAAGCTTACAGCATTATTCTAGTCTCACTTTTGAAGGGATAGTCCCACAACTAACACCTTTCAACTCAGTTACATTTAATCACAAATCAGATAACAAAGCTACAAGTCTACAGTTGGGATGGGGCTTGGTTATTTAACCACAGAAAACAACATAAGAAAAACATAAGTATTAATAAGAAAATTGAACTTTCATTGTAATTTCTGGACACATATGCACATGTGGAAACGAGTAAGACAATTTACAGATAAGGTCAGAAATGGCCTTGAGAAACTGAATTCACTAACAGGAAGAATCAATAGTCACTAGCAGAATAAGATTGGTTGTGTACTTTAGTATTATGAACTTATTTTTTTCAACCTGCTTAAGGATGTATTCTGTCTGGAAGAAAAAGGATTTCGGTCTCTGAAAAAAGGGTCTTGATGCCACAGGGAAAGCACCGAATCATGGCAAGGCATGACAATATATGGCAACAACATTCAAAATAACTTTCAATCTCACTACAAGAAAGTGCTTGTTATTGACGTGATAGCTGACAAACCTATTGGAAATAAGCTGTCTCTAAATACTGGACAATCAATGCAAGATCTTCTGCAAATAACTTTGAGAACAGACTACATACATGTAGCACCTAAAGAGGGACCGGAGTAAAAGTTGCACATGGGCGTCTGCCATTGGGGGAAGGGGCAAATGACAAAACAAGTGTTGCAATGCAAATTCCAACTCTTTTGTGATGATGTCACATGTGCATGTCATGATGTCATACACATGTATATAAGGGTCAGCAGAAATTACCTTCTGCTAAAATAACTTATACTCAGAGCTGGATTCATTGAAACTTGAGCTTGGTAAGAAAAATACCAAAGAAAATTTAAAGTTATTAACTGTAGCTCTGGTTTTATCTTGATCCAATTTTCTTATATCTAGCATATATATATCTTTGTATCAATTTTTTAAATTTTATTTTATTTCATTGTTATTTTGCTTTATTATATTTTATGTTATGCTATATTGTTATGACCTGTGGTTACAACAATACATTTACTTACTTATATAATAGAGAGCCAGTTTGGTCTAGTGGTTAAGGCAACGGGCTAGAAACCAGGAGGCTGTGAGTTCTAGTCCCGCCTTAGGCATGAAAGCCAGCTGGGTGACCTTGGGCCAGTCACTCTCTCTCAGCCCAACTCACCTCACAGGGTTGCGGTTGTGGGGAAAATAGGAGGAGGAAGGAGTAATAGGTATGTTCCCCGCCTTGAGTTGTTTATAAAAATATAAATAGAAATTAAATAAATAAATAAATTTGTTAAGTATTATAACAAGTGAATTATTTGAGGAAAGTTGATGGAATGACTTGAAAGCACAAAGAAACATTAAAGAAACAAATCCTAAGTGTAGAGATGATTCTCTAGACCAGTGCTTTCCAAACTGCCGTTGGCAACACACCAACAGCGGTAGCGGCGGTGCGGTGGTGTGCACGGTGGCAGTGGCGTTTTCCGCTAAAACATGGAAGCGTTGATGGTGCGTTGCTGCCGCCTTGCGCGCCGCCATACGTGCCCCCGCCATGCACATCCACTTCCGGGTTGTGTTGCGACACGCTAAAGTGTCGCGACACAGAGTTTGGAAAGCTATGCTCTAGACATTGATCTAGGCTTAGGGCTGCTTAAAAGGCAACTGGACAAGAAAGTGCCATCTCAAGAAATGCACATAACAGATAGGGACTGTCCGCTTGAGCTAAGGTTTTCTTTTTTTGTGCTCTCGAAATTTCTGAAATATTGCTATGCTTAGTGACAACCTCCTAAGTGGCATGCACAGGCCAGAGAAAGATGATACAAATGTGACTGCAAAAGAGCCTTGTACATCAGTTAAAGTTAAGACAACCTTTTTCCTTTGTTGTCGTTGTTTTGTCTCACAAATGGAAAATTAATGAACTACTTAACTAGAAGAAAGGTGCAAAACTTATAAGAAGGTAGATTTCAACAATATCCACAGACTGTTTATAGCAGTCAACTCAGACCACATTATTGGGCTCATCTGCACATCCACGAATCCTATGTTGAGGACATGAACACATAACATCATCCTCAACCCATTCCTGGCCCTCCATGAAGGTAGCCTCTGCTTGTCTTGTCTTGCTTCCCTTCAAAAGTGATTTTTTAAAAACTTCTGCTAGCATAAGCCATGCTGAATGGTCAGTCTGCAGTCTCTTGTTTGAAGGTAAATTTATGGGAGAGATCCTGCCCTACTCCTAGTGACCACCTGAAGCTACTGTGGGTATCTCCACCTTCTGGCTCTTGGCTGCTGATTTACAGAATCATTAGCTGTTTGGCAGCTGGAGAATCAGGGCGCTCCTACTCTGCCAAAAAGCCTGCTCTCCCACTTCTCTTGCTAACCCGTAAGTCGAAGGAGAAGCACGGAGAGGTAGGGAAACAGGTCTGTTTGGTGCCAGGTCTCCCAGCACCAAATGATCCAATTTCCCCCCACAGAGCTGCTTTCCTTATTTTCCTTCCTGCAGGGGAAGAGAAATGGAGTGGAAGAAGCTTTTCAGCTGATACACCTGCAGTAAGGCTATGGCAGCTTGTCCGTGAGGGTGCAGCTGCAGAGCTCAATAAGGGGGGGGGGGATGTTTGAAAAATGTACCTAGCAGTCTTTTGAAAGGACTGGGGAAGTGTACAATGGGAGAGAAGTGGAACTTTAGTTGGCACTCCCATGGTAAACTGCTGTGGGCTTGGAAAGGCAGCCAGGGGAAGTGGCGCTTCAGCTACCTCGTTTTAAGGGGAAGTGGGTCTTTTTAGTGCCAGGAAAATTGACATTAAAAAAATCAATTTCTCCACCTCTTGCTGCTTCTTTTGCCACCCAGGGGTTAGCAAGAGAAGTAAGAGAAATGGCTTTTTGGCAGAGTACAAGTGCCCTGACTCTCCCACTACCTTGCACCCTTGGCCAACCAACAACCAACAAAGGGAACTCCTCTCCATGGGCAGTAACTTCCTGCCACAATGAGAAGGCTTGCAGAGGTCTTTTGGTTATGAAAGAAAGGCTTGGAGTCCAATGCCAGTATCATTCAACTCCAGTAATATTTTATTTATTTATTTATTTATTTAGACATAAAAATGAAAAATTAAAGAACAAAAAGTATTAATTATGATAAAGTGAGTGAAAAATATAATTTTCCATCTCTGCTTAATAAGGAATGCAGTGAAGGTTTCCAATGATATAATGGCTGAACGGAAATTTAAAGAGAAAGTGAGAGTATCATTTAGGAGCATATGCCCTTTTGCTTCTGGGTCCAATTCAAGGTGCTGGTTTTAAAGCCCTACAAGGCATGGGCCAGGTTATCTGAGGGACTGCCTCTCCCCGATTATATCTACCCGTCCTTTCAGGTCCAGCAGGAGAGGCATGTTGCAGATTCTGTCTGCTAAGGTACTCCAACCCTTGTGAACTTTCAGAAATCCCTTAAAATGTGTTTTTTTTTCTACAGGCCTGAGGTTCCCCCGACAACAGGAAGCCTGCGTGCTGGCTCCATCATGTGTAACATTCAGATGCATTCCCTCTTGCGATCTTTTTTTAAAATTTATGTTTAATTGCTTTAAGTGGTCCTTGTAGAATGTTTTGTTGGTTTTATTGCATGCCATCCAGAGTCACTTTGTGTGAGATGGGCGGCCATATAAATTTGATAAATAAATAAATAAAATACAGTTGAGCTGCAATTCCCACTACTCTCCTCAGCTGTAAAAATGTTTGTGATGGGGTTTCAGCACAGAATGAAATATATACATATATTTTATGTATTTATTTATTTATTATTTGGATTTATCACCGCCCATCTCCACCATGGTAGACTCTGGGCGGTTTACAATCATATTATAAAAAGTTAAAAGCCTGTACATCTAAAATCTACTATAAAATAAAAAATCCAAGAGATGGTGTGTTCTTAAAAGAAGGATATTACTACGCTAACCACCCCCAGGAGGAACTATTATTTCCTTCATTCCAGACAAGGCGGCAGAACCAGGTCTTTAAAGACTTCCTGAAGGCCAGGAGCGAGGGCGCCCGTCTCACCTCAGGGGGCAAGATATTCTACAGGGCGGGTGCTATCGCAGAGAAGGCACGCCTCCTGGACCCCGCTAGATGGAATTCTTTTGATGATGGGATGCGAAGCATGCCCTCCCTGCATGATCGGGTGGGGCGGGTGGATGTGATCGGGATAAGACGGTCCCTCAGATACCCTGGTCCCATGCCATGTAGGGCTTTAAAGGTGATAACCAACACCTTGAATTGGACCCGGAAGCAAACTGGTACCCAATGCAGCTCACGGAGTAGCGGTGTTACATGTGCTGATCTTATAGCACCCAGAACTACCCGTGCAGCCGCATTCTGGACCAGCTGAAGCTTCCGGATACTGTTCAAGGGTAGCCCCATGTAGAGCGTGTTGCAGTAATCTATATGGGAGATGACAAGGGCATGAGTGACTGTTCGGAGGGCCTCCTGATCCAGGAAGGGGCGCAACTGGCGCACAACCCAAAGCTGTGCAAAGGCCCTCCTGGCCACAACTGCCACCTGCTCCTCAAGCAGGAGTCGTGAGTCCAGGAGGACCCCCAAGTTTCGCACTGAATCTGAACGGGGCAGTGCCACCCCATCCAGAGTTAAGGATGACAACTTCCTGGAAATCGAGAGGCCATCAATCCACAGCCACTCCGTCTTACCAGGGTTCAGCTGAAGCCTGTTGTCCCCCATCCAGGCCCCTACAGCCTCCAGAGACTGAGATAGGGTGAAGTATATATGATATATATGAGGAATGTGATGAAGAATGTTTCTTCCCACATTCAATTTATTATACTCCATTTAAAATATATATTACATTCATTCATTTATTCCAAATAAGCATATATTTAATATATACAGAAATATACAACATGTATTTAAAACATTTAGAATTCCTTACGGATATGACAATAAGCTTGAAAAAATATAGTATTAAATCTCAGCCCAAACTTAATCAACTATATTATGGTCTTCTGTCAATAAATGGTAGGAAGTATATCCTACTTATTTTTAACTGTCTGAAACATAATTTGGACTGTCATTTAAACAATTACATACTTTCTTTTATCAGGATCTCTACCTTCTAACACAGCCACTCCTCATTTAGAGGCTATCTCATTTATCAACCATTTGCAAATACAATGGTAATTTTAAAAAATTTGACCAATTTAGGACCAAATTTTGTGTGCCTGACAACAAAAGCCTTCAGTATGAAACTGATTAAGGTCTGGTCAGTTTCAGGCGGCAGAGCTGAGCTTGTTTACTTGTGGTTAGCACTTAGGGAAGCACTGCAGAGAAAAGCAGCTCAGGAAGAGATAGCTTGTTTAAACAATCTCTCCGCCCTGCGAGAAGACAAAAAAAGGGGGAGAAAGCGTCAGGCACAGGACACTGTATGAGAGAACTTTATCTAAATGAGATGGCAACCAGTGATCTTTGCAATGTCTGTCTGTATGTCTGTCTGTGTCTCTCTCTCTCTCTCTCTGTCAAGTGTTCACTTAGCAACCAGTGATCTTCACAGTCTCTCTCTCTCTTTCTCTCAGTCAAGTGTTCACTTAGTGACCATATCACTTCTGATTTAAGGAATGGATTGTGGTTGCTGAATGAGGAGAGGGTGTTGTGAGGGAGTGAAGTTGGGAAAAGTAGCTGCAGCCAGGCAGAAACGCTTCTCACCCCATTTCTCTCATACATACATTCATTCATTCATTAACTCACAACTTTACTCACAAGCATCCAAGCCAGCGTTCCAGCTGCCTATGCTAATTGAGTCACACCCTGGCATTTTCAAGGATGTGCCAATGTCCAGAAGTAGCCTCACCCCACCCAGGCCCTTAGCTTACAAAAACAAATGCTAAGAAAGAATGGGAAAGGTGTGTGTAGGAGGAAAGGTGATAAGCAAAAAGGCGATGTCTGGAGATTGGCAGCTATTACAAGCAGGCAAGAGGACTATCATTCAACTGCCAGGACCACAAGTTATGGTGGGCAGCATATCCTGGTGAGAGTCACGCTTGGAGCTTTGCCGGGAGCTCGGTAGCAACTAGAAGAACAACCACACTGAAGCAGCACCTTGTCCCAGCTAGAGTAAGAATGTTTGGTAGGAGGCAAAGGTTGTATGCCACTTTACAGACTTATAGACTTTTGCTTGAACTAAGTATTAAAGGACTGAGTATTAAAGACATATGTACATGGCAACATCACCTTGCAAGTCCTAGAAGGGTGGAGAGCAATAGTCTGTGGTTTCGGAAGGTGTGTGGTGCAATAAAGCATTGTGTACAGATTTGCAGTTGTGGCCAGGAGGGCCTTTGCTCAACTTCGTGTTGTGCACCAGTTATGCCCTTTCCTTGACCAAGAGGCCCTTCGAACGGTCACTCATACCCTGGTTGTCTCCCATATAGACTAATGTAACACGCTCTACATGGGGCTACCCATGAAGAATATCCGGAAGCTACAGCTGGTGCAGAATGCGGCCGCACAGGCAGCTTTAGGTGCACCAAGATCGTCACACATAACACCTCTGCTCCGTGAGCTGCATTGGGTCCCAGTTTGCTTCCGGGTCCAATTCAAGGTGTTGGTTATCACCTTTAAAGCCCTACATGGCACGGGACCAGGTTATCTGAGGGACTACCTCATCCCCATTACATCATCCCGTCCCACCCGATCTTGCAGAGAGGGCATGCTGCGGACCCCCTCTATGAAAGAATTCCATCTAGCGGGGTCCCGGAGGCGAGCCTTCTCTGCAGTAGCACCTGCCCTATGGAACATCCTCCCACCAAGGATAAGACAGGCCCCTTCACTCCTGGACTTCAGGAAAAAATTAAAAACTTGGCTCTGTGATCTTGCCTGGGACAAAAAGGAAAGTGGTCAAGCCTGGGGATGGCTGATTCCCTAGAGCCGCCTCAAATATCTCAAATATTTTAAATATCACTGTAAGAACCACCTACCACTTGGATTTTATTGTATTTATATTTTTATTGTTGTTTTTATTGTATTTTATTGATGTTATGTTGTGAACCGCCCAGAGACCCTCCTTGAGGGGGAGATGGGCGGTTATAGAAATTTGATAAATAAATAAAAATAAATAAATAAAGTTGACACCATCCAAAACATTATGCAAACATATGTCTAAATTTGTAAATTACATATACATTCTATACAAATAAAGAGATACATTAAGTATTAGAACTCTTTTACCTCATAAAAAGAAAGTTTTATTGTTTTGAATGAAATTTACCGTTTCAACACATTTCACTTAGATGCCCTATCACAGAGCTTTCCAAACTGTGTGTCGCGACACAAAAGTGTGTCGCCTGCGGGGCCCAGATGTGTCGCGTCAAAACCCGGAAGCGCTGATGGCACGCCATCAGCGCTTCCGGGTTTTCCCGCGGCGACACACCAATGGTGGCGCACAAAAATCCGAAAGCGCCACAGCCATGGTGGCGCGCAAAAAATGAAAGTGGCAGCAGTGCTTCCGGGTTTTTGCACGCTGCTGCAACGGCGGCACTTCCGGGTTTTCCCGCGGCGACACACCAACGGCGGTGCGTAAAAACCGAAAGCGGCAGCAGCGCTTCCGGGTTTTTGCGTGCTGCAGCAATGGTGGCAGTTCCGGGTTTTCCTGCGGCAACACACCAATGGCGGTTGGTGTGTCGCCGCGGGAAAACTTTGGAAAGCCCTGCCCTAGCAAATTGAAATAAAAGGCGTTCACCAAATATTGACAGCAATTTGATAGGGCTTCTAAGAGCCTGCTAAACAACAATATCTAAGAATGCCTAAATGTGCCCCAGAATTACATTATATCTGGAAGTGTTAAATAGTAAAGAACTTCTCAGACCAACCAGTAGATAAAACTGCATACTGTATATGGACATGTTGGCTGTCAGGCATTAATATCAATGAAGCTAATCCAGACATTAGCACTATTGTCCCCAGTCTAAGCGTCTGGGTTCCCCACAGCTGCAGAAGAGTCAAAGAGGCAAATGAGTGAATCATGTATGTACAGTATACTCTATTCACTTCTTATATGCCCAGCTTAATATAATACATCTTTGTAAAACCAATTTACTGAGATATGTGACCTGGCAAACTGTGATATGAGTAATCCTGCTACATAGGGGTTGAAAATAAAAATAAAATCCTGGTATGCAATCTAGATTTGGAGAGATCACCCAAATCACAGTCTGCCAGTTTGGACTTCACAACAAAGCAGAAAGTGTTCAGCTAAATTAAGTTTATGAAGAGAATGAGATACTAATAACTTATCCCTATGGTTTAAGGAGGTCTGAATGCATTGAATGCTTTCATTTTAATAAATGAATGTCATGCTATGTTAAAATATGTGCTTTGCTTTCCCATTATTTCAAAATGGGAGTGAAAGGAATGATTACTAATTAATTAATTAGAGTTTAAAACCCCCAAAATGCAAATACCTTCATTTAATAAGTGGAAGTAGGATACTGAAGGTTTTACAGATTTTAATCCTAAATATAAGGGCAAGTGTGGTATAGTGGTTAAAGTGCTGGACTGCTATTAGGAAGACTTAGGTTCTAGTCCATCCTCAGCTATGAAAGCTCAATGGGAGCCTTTGAGTCAGTCATTCTCTCTCAGCTCAACCTATCTCACAGAGTTATTGTGGGGAAAAATGGATGGGAGGAGTGCCTTGAGCTCCTGAATGAAACCTTGTGCGCGGATTAAGTAAAAATTGTATAATGGAAAATGTATAACAATGTATGTAAGCCGCTCAGAGTCCTCCGTTAGGGAGGAAATGGGCGGGGTATAAATGTAAGTGTGTGTGTGTGTGTGTGTGTGTATACATACATACATACATACATACACTGCTCAAAAAAATAAAGGGAACACTGAAACAACACAATGTAAGTCCAAGTCAATCACACTTCTGTGAAATCAAACTGTCCACTTAGGTAGCAACACTGATTGACAATCAATTTCACATGCTGTTGTGCACATGGAATAGACAATAGGCGGAAAGCATAGGCAGTTAGCAAGACATCCCAAATAAAGGAGTGGATCTGCAGGTGGTGACCACAGACCACTTCTCAGTTCCTATGCTTTCTGGCTGATGGTTTGGTCACTTTTGAATGCTGGCGGTGCTTCCACTCTAGTGGTAGCATGGGACGGAGTCTACAACCCACACAAGTGGCTCAGGTAGTGCAGCTCATCCAGGATGGCACATCAATGCGAGCTGTGGCAAGAAGGTTTACTGTGTCTGTCAGCGTAGTGTCCAGAGCATGGAGGCGCTACCAGGAGACAGGTCAGTACATCAGGAGACGTGGAGGAGGCCGTAGGAGGGCAACAACCCAGCAGCAGGACCGCTACCTCCGCCTTTGTGCAAGGAGGGACAGGAGGAGCACTGCCAGAGCCCTGCAAAATGACCTCCAGTGGGCCACAAATGTGCATGTGGCTGCTCAAACGGTCAGAAACAGACTCCATGAGGGTGGTATGAGGGCCCGACGTCCACAGGTGGGGGTTGTGCTTACAGCCCAACACCGTGCAGGACGTTTGGCATTTGCCAGAGAACACAAGATTGGCAACTTCGCCACTGGCGCCCTGTGCTCTTCACAGATGAAAGCAGGTTCACACTGAGCACATGTGACAGACGTGACAGGGTCTGGAGACGCCATGGAGAACGTTCTGCTGCCTGCAACATCCTCCAGCATGACCGGTTTGGCAGTGGGTCAGTAATGGTGTGGGGTGGCATTTCTTTAGGGGGCCACACAGCCCTCCATGTGCTCGCCAGAGGTAGCCTGACTGCCATTAGGTACCGAGATGAGATCCTCAGACCCCTTGTGAGACCATATGCTGGTGCGGTTGGCCCTGGGTTCCTCCTAATGCAAGACAATGCTAGACCTCATGTGGCTGGAGTGTGCCAGCAGTTCCTGCAAGACGAAGGCATTGATGCTATGGACTGGCCCGCCCGTTCCCCAGACCTGAATCCAATTGAGCACATCTGGGACATCATGTCTCGCTCCATCCACCAACGCCACGTTGCACCACAGACTGTCCAGGAGTTGGGGGATGCTTTAGTCCAGGTATGGGAGGAGATCCCTCAGGAGACCATCCGCCACCTCATCAGGAGCATGCCCAGGCGTTGTAGGGAGGTCATACAGGGACGTGGAGGCCACACACACTACTGAGCCTCATTTTGACTTGTTTTAAGGACATTACATCAACGTTGGATCAGCCTGTAGTGTTCTTTTCCACTTTAATTTTTGAGTGTAACTCCACATCTAGACCTCCAGGGGTTGCTTACATTTGATTTCCATTGCTAATTTTTGTGTGATTTTGTTGTCAGCACATTCAACTATGTAATGAACAAAGTAATTAATACGAATATTTCATTCATTCAGATCTAGGATGTCTTATTTCAGTGTTCCCTTTATTTTTTTGAGCAGCTTATATATATATATATATATATACATACATACACACACACACACACACACACACACCCCAGCGCCTTTATACCAGCGCCTCCTCACTCGCTGGATCGTCACCTTGTTGTGGTGAGTGGGCTTGTGTGTTCCCAATGAACCCTGTGAGCGAAGCCGTCGGGAGTCATGTACTCCTGGTAGGGTCACCCATGGCGGTAAGGTCCAGGGGGAGGAACCAGACAAAGAACGATCCAAGAAAGTCCTCAACGGCAGAACAGGCGGAAGATAACAAGGTGTATTGTTACAACGGCTGCGAAGGCGGATGAAGGCTGCAGCAGACAAAAGGTCACCAATCGTCATGGTATCCATGCCATTGGATTAGAGCCTTTTTCTGTGAAGGTTGTGTGCTGATCGTTGTGCACCGATCTCCACACATAAAACAAATTCACGCACAGGCGTCTTCCAACCACACCAAACCCAAAACAACCAAAAGTCCCATGGCGATTGACGAATGGCAACGGGGGCAGGACTGTGAAATCCGGAAGCTCCTAGTCATGGACCAGCACATGGGCGGTGGATACGGATTCAGTTGCCCTGACTCAAGGATCGAGGCAGTTGAGTAGTTCGGCAGCTGTATCCATGACTGAGCAGCCCTATTTAGGATCCACTCTGCTCACCCCATATGGGGAGGGGGCTAGAAAAGGTGCCCTAAACATAGTCTGCCTCATTTTCTCCCTGACTGGATTACCGCGACCAGTGGGGTCACCATCTAGCGGTCGTAAAAAACACATGAATTTTGGAACATGGAATATACGGACACTGCAAGACAATATGGATAGTGAACGACCTGAACGTAGGACTGCCATTATTGCAAGGGAGCTGAGACGTTTTAATATCGATATAGCAGCACTCCAAGAAACTCGAAGAGCAGGAGAAGGACAGTTGAAGGAAGAAAAAGGAGGTTATACCTTCTTTTGGAAAGGTCTGCCTGAACAAGAACGACGAATACATGGGGTAGGCTTTGCTATCAAAAACGACCTTGTGAAGCTCTTGTCAGAAGTTCCCACTGGGATTAACGAACGACTCTCAACTCTCCAAATAAAACTCGCCAAAAAACCAACAGGCAACTATCGTAAGTGCTTACGCACCAACACTAGATGCAGATGAGGATATCAAGGAAAAATTTTATACCCAGCTGGACACCATCTTATCAGAGATACCAAAGGAGGATAAAATTATCCTCCTGGGCGATTTCAATGCAAGAGTTGGGCGTGACTTTGATTTGTGGCCAGGGATCATTGGGAAAGAAGGAGTTGACAACAGCAACAGGAATGGAATCTTACTTCTGACTAAATGTGCAGAGCATAACCTTGTCATTACTAACACACTCTTTCACCAGAAAAATAAATTTAAAACATCATGGAAGCACCCACGGTCGAAGCACTGGCATCTTTTAGATTATGTAATTGTCCGTGCTAGAGATCGCCGTGATGTACTTCTCACCAGAGCCATGACGAGCGCCGATGACTGCTGGACAGACCATCGATTAATTTGATCCACAATGGCCATAAAGATTGTCCCTCATCGTAGGCTCCAAGGAAGAAAACCAAGGCGTAAAATGAATACACTGGCCCTTCAAGATTCTATTAAACGAGCTTGCTTTCAATCAACTCTCAAGGAACATCTGCCTATGGAACTTCCTGAAAATGTTGAGGAACACTGGATTAAATTGAAGACTTCTATTATTTCAGCCTGTGAACAAACTATCGGATACCAAACTAAGAGACATCAGGACTGGTTTGATGAGAACGATAGTGAGATTGAACATATTATTGACAAGAAAAGGAAAGCCTTCCGGATATGGCAAAAAGATATTAACTGCCGTTAAGAAAAAAATCTACGCCAGTGCAAAGGCAGAAGTCCAAAGAAGAACTAGAGAACTTAAGAACATATGGTGGATAAAAAAAGCCCAAGAAACCCAACATTTTGCAGATGCTCATGATGCACGGGGCTTTTTTAATGCCATAAAGGCCATCTATGGACCAACAAACCATGGTACAAATCCCTTACGCTCAGTAGATGGTGCTAAACTTCTAAAGGACAAAGAGTCTATCGCACTGCACTGGAAAGAGCATTACTACAATCTCCTTAATCGTCACTCTACTGTGGCTGATGAAGTCTTCTTGCAAATCCCGCAAAAACAAAGAGATGAGCTTGCAGTACCCCCTAGTTTGGAGGAAGTCAGTAAAGCCACTAAACAAATGAAAAATAACAAAGCTAGTGGACCTGATGGGATTCCTGCTGAAGTCTTTAAAGAAGGTGGGCCTGAACTTACACAACAACTTCATAAGCTCATCGAAAAAATCTGGATGAGGGAGGAGATTCCAGCAGACTTTAGGGATGCCATAATTATCACTCTCTTTAAAAAGGGTGATAGAACAGACTGTGGAAACTATCGAGGCATCTCCCTTCTAGCCACAGCAGGCAAAATCCTGGCAAAGATGATCGCAAACCGTCTCCTATCTGTATCAGAAGACATCCTCCCTGAAACACAAAACGGCTTCCGCCCTTCCAGGGGAACAGTGGATATGATCTTCACTGCACGACAGCTTCAAGAAAAATGCAAGGAGCAAAACCGCCCTCTGTACATGGCGTTTATTGATCTGACTAAAGCTTTTGATACTGTAAATCATACTGCTCTCTGGACCATCCTTCTGAAAATCGGATGCCCTGATAAATTTGTGAACATCTTGCAGCTACTCCATGACGACATGATGGCAACAATCCTGGATAACAATGGCTCTCAAAGCGATCCATTTAAAGTGGAATCCGGCGTTAAACAGGGATGTGTTATTGCTCCAACCTTATTCGCTATCTTCATCGCTATGATTATACACCTTGTTGAAGAGAAACTTCCTACTGGTGTAGAAATTATATATCGAACAGATGGAAAGCTTTTTAATCTTAGTAGGCTGAAAGCAAAAAATAAGGTAATTACAACTTCTGTTATAGAACTTCAATATGCTGATGATAACGTAGTCTGTGCACACTCCGAGGAAGATCTTCAAACTATCCTAAACATCTTTGCAGAAGCATATGAAAAGCTCGGCCTCTCGATTAACATTAAAAAAACCAAAGTGCTTTACCAGCAAATTCGAACCAATCCCTCCGCAGCGCCATCAATCCAGCTTAAAGGTGTGTCACTAGAAAATGTTGACCACTTTTCTTATCTCGGCAGCCATCTATCTACAAAAGCCAACATCGACGCTGAAATTCAGCATCGCCTGAGCTCTGCAAGTGTAGCTTTCTCCCGAATGAAGCGTAGAGTGTTTGAGGATCGGGACATTCGCAGGGAGACCAAAATGCTTGTTTACAAAGCCATTGTACTACCAACCCTTCTGTACGCCTGTGAAACATGGACCCTCTACAAACGCCACCTCCAACTTCTTGAAAGATTCCATCAACGCTGCCTCCGAAAAATTCTGCAAATTACTTGGGAAGACAGGCGGACTAATGTTAGCGTATTAGAAGAAGCGAAAACCACCAGCATTGAAACAATGATCATCCAACATCAACTTCGTTGGACCGGTCATGTTGTTCGAATGCCTGACCATCGTCTTCCAAAGCAGCTACTTTACTCCCAACTTAAGAATGGAAAACGGAATATTGGTGGACAGCAAAAGAGATTCAAAGATACTCTCAAAGCTAATTTAAAAAAATGTAATATCAGCATTGAGAGCTGGGAAGCCCTAACTCATGAGCGTTTCAATTGGAGGTCAGCCTTTATTAATGGCGCTATGGACTTTGAAGAAACACGAGTACAGGGCGAAAGGGAGAAAAGAGCTAAAAGGAAGGCACGTCAGGCAAACCCTCATCATGACCGTCTCCCACCTGGAAACCTATGCCCTCATTGTGGGAGGTTGTGCGGATCCAGAATTGGCCTTTATAGCCACTTACGGATCCACTGTTAAAATTTTACCTTTGGAAGACAATCTTACTCGGCTACGAGTGATCGCCAGTGATACATACATACATACACACACCAGCGCCTTTATACCAGCGCCTCGTTAAAAGTGGCCGGAAACACCCCCTCACTCAAGGATGTATTAACCATTGCCTGGACCCAACCACAAGTCACTTCCCGGGCTGACTTTACTAACCAGGAAGGGCATGGTGTATGTATATATATATACACACACACACACCATGCCCTTCCTGGTTAGTAAAGTCAGCCCGGGAAGTGACTTGTGGTTGGGTCCAGGCAATGGTTAATACATCCTTGAGTGAGGGGGTGTTTCCGGCCACTTTTAACGAGGCGCTGGTACACCCCCTCCTCAAGAAACCATCCCTGGACCCTACTATGTTGGACAATTTTCATCTTGTCTCCCACCTTCCCTTTTTGGGTAAGGTGGTTGAGAAAGTGGTGGTGTTGCAACTTCAGAGGATTTGAAACGGATTATCTAGACCCCCTTCAGTCAGGTTTCAGGCCAGGATATGGGACAGAGACTGCATTGGTCGCGCTTATGGATGATCTCTGGCGAGAGCGGGATGGAGGGAGTGCATCCATCCTGGCTCTCTTGGACCTTTGAGCGGCTTTCGATACCATCGACCATGGTATCCTTTTGGTACGGCTCAGGGAATTTGGGGTGGGCGGTGTGGTTTTGCACTGGTACACCTCCTTCCTCCAGGGTCATTCCCAATCGGTGGTGATAGGGTAGGAGAGATCCGACCTGCAACCCCTCCTGTGTGGGGTGCCGCAGGGTTCGGTTCTCACTCCTCTCCTATTTAACATCTACATGAAACCACTGGGTGAGATCATCCGTCACCACGGGATGAGGTATCATCAATATGAGGATGATACTCAATTATATATCTCCATCTCGGGCAAAGTAAATGATGCGGTCGCTGCCCTATCTCAGTGCCTGGGGGCTGTGGGGGTCTGGATGGGGAACAACAGGCTTCAGCTGAACCCTGGCAAGACAGAGTGGCTATGGATTGATGGCCCCTCTATGCCCAGGAAGTTGTCATCTTTGGTTCTGGAAGGGGTGGCACTGCCCCATTCAGATCCAGTGCGGAACCTGGGGGTCCTTCTGGACTCAAGACTCCTGCTCAAAGAGCAGGTGGCAGTCGTGGCCAGGAGGGCCTTTGTGCAACTTCGAGTTTTGTGCCAGCTACACCCATTCCTGGATAGAGAGGCCCCCTGAACAGTCACTCATGCCCTTGTCATCTCCCATATAGACTACTGCAATGTATGGGGCTACCCTTGAAGAGTATCTGGAAGCTTCAGCTGGTCCAGAATGCGGCCGCGTGGGCAGTTACTGGTGCCTTAAGATCGGCACACGTGATACCACTGCTGCGCAAACTGCATTGGGTACCAGTTTGCTTCTGGGTCCAATTCAAGGTGTTGGTTATCACCTTTAAAGCCCTACATGGCATGGGGCCAGGTTACCTGAGGGACCGTCTCATCCCCATAACATCGACCCGCCCCACCCGGTCATGCAGAGAGGGCATGCTACTCTGCATGACAATGCAATTTCATCTAGCAGGGTCCAGGAGGCGGGCCTTCTCTGCAGTGGCACCCGCCCTTTGTAATATTCTGCCCCCAGATGTGAGGCGGACTCCCACACACCCGGCCTTCTGGAAACTTCCTGGTTCTGCTGCCTTGCTTGGGATGGGAAAGGTAACAGCTCCTCCTGGGAGTGGCTAGCGCCGTAATATCCTCCCTACTATATGACATCATATCGCCACATGGATTTTATATTTATATTTATGTTTATTTAATTGTATTATAACTGATTTTATATTGTATGTTTTTAATAGTTGATTTTATTGTAAACTGCCCAGAGTCCCTCGTCGGGGGAGATGGGCGGTAAGAGAAATTTGAACAATCAATCAATCAATCAATCAATCAAATAAAAAATATTAATCAAATCAAATCAAATCAAATCAAATATTTCCTGCTAATATTTGGACTGTTCCACCTGGATGACTGAGAACCTTCATCGACATATTCCTGCTAATTACATTACATTAAAGTATGTTTACTACTTATGGAAGGAAATTTTGTAATCATCAAAAGGACTCGAGTTCCCGATGAAGAACAGTGCTTACCTGTGACCCTTTCTTGCTACCAGGAAGGTTAATTATGAGAGTTTTCCCTCTGATTCCACACACAGGTCTGGAGAGAGAAAGAGAGAGAGAGAGAGAAAGAGAGAGAGAGAGAGAGAGAGATGAATACTAAGACACAGGAAACAGTTGTTTTTAATCAAACATAATTTTTAACCAATATAAAAAAGATGAGGTCTTAGAATTCGTTCAGTGGAATTAAAGTTTGCTTAGGAATAGGGCTGATTAAAGAAACCTTCATGATCAAATGAGTTTTACTTAGCTAATCAATGAAATATTAATGCCTTTTCACAAATACACATATAAACAATGAACTAATGCTTTCGAAAGGAATAGCATATTTGCTAGATTAAGTTATTCTGAAGCAAACCACTGCTGTCATGATCTGGATTGCCCGAGAGTTCTCCACAGCCACCCCTCACTACAGGGAGGCTGGGCCTATTTGACTGGTATGCCCCAGGCGCCTGATGAACCCAATGCTGTTTCAGAGGGAGCTTGGGATTTTCCCCAAAACTCAGGAGACACCCTTGTCATGGCTTGGAATGAGCATGTGATGGGGACCCCGGACCAAATCCGATGTGTGCAGACTCTCAGTGTATGTGGATCTCATAGAACACCATGGTTTACCAATGAGGTTTGAGAGATGAAGCGGCACAAGAGAAGCCTAGAGCACCACTTGAGGAAGACAAAAAGTGAAGTTGACCAAGCACACGTAACAGTCTACATCAGGACTTAACTTGTAGTGATAAGGGCGGCGCACTTACTACTACATCCTTATTGCATCTGCAGATAGCTACCCAGAAGCCCTGTTTTGGGTCACCAGGTCCCTCCTAGTAAGGAGGAGCCAGGGAGCCCCTGCAGGGATGCAGTGAGGAATATTCTGCTAGATAAAGTTGCTCTCCTTCACTCGGAGTTGCATTCTGGCTGGGCAGAACCTTTGGAAGTGACTGGGACACATCTGAGCCCTGCTATCTGGGAGGATTTTGAACTGGTTGGTCGCAAGGAAGTGAACAGGGTCCTTGTGGCTATGAGTTCAGCCACCTGTGTTCTGGACCCATGCCCCTCCTGGTTGGTCAAGGCCCTCTGGGAGGTAGCATATGGATGGGTCCAAGTGGTATTTAATGCCTCTTTGTGGGAGGGGGCGTATCGCCTGACTTGAAGGTTCAGTGTTGGCCGAGTGCCTGGAAGCTGTATGGGTCTGGATGGGGAGAAACCAGCTTTGACTCAACCCTGGCAAGATGGAGTGGCTTTGGGTTTTTGGCTTCTCTGGCCTTGTGATATGTCATCTTTGACTCTGGACAGGGTGGCACTTCCCCGGACTGAGCTAGTGTGCAATTTGGGGGTCCTCCTAGACTCACAGTCCTGCTTGAGGAGCAGGTGGCATCCGTGGCTAAGGAGGCCTTTGCACAGATTCATCTTGTGCAACAATTGCACCCTTTCCTGGACCAGGGGGCCTGCTCACGGTCACTCACGCCTTGGTCACTTTCCGTTTGGATTACTGCAACATACTCTACATGGGGTTGCCCTTGAAGACCACCTGGAAGCTACATCTGGTCCAGAATGCAGCAGCACATGCAGTGCTGAGAGCCCTACATGGCACGGGACCAGGTTATTTGCAGGTGTAATGGTATGTGGGAATGACCTTGGGAGACAGGAGGGAGAGCTGCAGACTGGACAACTGGTGTGTAAATGATATCTTAGCCCATAGAAGGAGGGAGGCCTGGAAAATGTTTCAGAAGGGACCCTCCCTAGTTTTCCAGAGAGTAAAAGGAAAGGAGGGGAGAAATACTTTCAGTCTTGCAAGATTCTGTTAATGTAACCTTGCAATAAAGATAGAGCTAGTACTCCTGGTTGTCTTTTTTGTCTGGATTACCTCACAGGGCTAAGAATGGGACCACCTATCCCTGAGTACATCTGCCTATCTCACCAGATTGGATAGGGCAGGCATGCTCCTGGTCCCTTCCCCTAAATGCTGACATCTTATGGGACCTAGAAAGTGTGCCTTTTCCATGGCAGCCCCTGCCCTTTCTCCATCCCTTCCTCCTGAGGTCTGGTAGGCCCCTACACTTTTAACCTTCCGAAAAGCACTTAAAACTTGGCTTTTCCCCCAAGTGCTGAGACAGGGTGAGATTGGCATGGGACAAACTTGTTGTAGGCTGCATGGGAAAGTTTAGCTGTGGTGCCAGGACTTCTTTGCTGTTTTAAGGTTTTTATTTCATTTTTGATATATATTGTTTTTATTGTTGGGTTATGAGCTACCCAGAGCTTGGGTTAAGATGGGTGACCATATAAATCAGGGGTGGGCAACGTCAGGCCTACGGGCCATA
Source organism: Charina bottae (assembly GCA_023362775.1). Lineage (NCBI taxonomy): Eukaryota > Metazoa > Chordata > Lepidosauria > Squamata > Charinaidae > Charina > Charina bottae. Next base: position 150,075,554 of record JALMGJ010000001.1, read on the forward strand.
TAAGGCCCGTGGGGCTCCCACCCACAAACCCCGCCCCTTCCACGCAATTGGCTCCCGCCTGCAAACCCCGCCCCCCAGTGCTTGTGATTGGCTCCCGCCCGCAAACTCCGGCCCCCGGTCCACAGAAATCCCAGAAACCCCGCCCCCCACCCCCCTGTCCCTGGTTATAAATATCCAAATGGCCCTTGGCAGAAAAAAGCTTCCCCACCCCTGATATAAATGCTATAAATGAATGAATGAATGAATGAATGAATGAATGAATGAATGAATGAACAAATGAATTGGTCGTTTTAATAGGGCTTAGTGTTGCTCAGTAATGTTAGAGCTGCTTGCATCATGTCTCATGTGATATCTTGTTTTGACAGATTTGATCAGTAATACTTAATCCTGACTGAATTAACTCTGGAAAGTGATTTATATTGATGGTATGTGAAAGAAATCTAAGCCTCCATCCCTGTATATTGGTCTTTTCCCCAAAACTCTCATCCAAGTGAAAGAGATTGGAAGTGGATATGAATGTACACTGCTTGAAACAGAAGTTCCAACTGACTTTTTCACTTACTTCTTATTGAATTTTTAAAATGGAGAACTCTAGGGGCCAATCTGTATTAGTTTTCTTTTTCTATTATTGCACCATCTGGCTACGTATTATAATACTGTTTCCATTGTTCTCTTGGGATTTTTGCCTCTTTACATGGTATTTTGCAGACCACTTTTAAAATAACATAAGGCACAACAGCAATCCTATTTGAATGACCTTATATGGTAAGTATAATGCTCATTCTTGATCCCTAATTTAGGCATATTTCAATACTATGTGAATCAAGGTTTCTAATCTTCTGAAAATGTTTTAAGCTGCCTAACTTGATCAATCCCTACTTGACGTGGGATCACATTACTTGAAGGACTGATTTTTCTCTTATGAAATTGCTTTTTGCTAAGATTATACCCTTGTGGTAAATTGGGGATTCTGCCACCTTCAGAGCTGAAGGGGTGATGACAGGCAAAAGAGCTTCTATTGTGAAACTATACTGTAGGAAGAGAACCATGTTAGTTTATGGTGGCAAAAAATCAAGAGTCTGGTAGCACCTTTCCTGACTAACTAGTTGTGAGCTGCAGCTCACTTCATCAGATGCATAGTGTGTCTAGATTGATATAGGATTTAAATTGGGGAGAGGTGGGGGGAAGGGAGGGCAAAATAGGTTGGTGATACAGATGCCGGTTACAAATGAGACAGTTTGTTTCTAATAGCAATTTTAGTGTGCTAAAAACTGATTGTGTTAGTTGACACATTCTGAGATTGCCTGAAACCATTTAATGTGAGTTCAAGAATTTCTCATTCAATTTTTGTTGTTGTTGTTCAGTCGTTTAGTCGTGTCCGACTCTTCGTGACCTCATGGACCATAGCACGCCAGGCCTTCCTGTCCTCCGCTGTCTCTCGGAGTTTACTCAAATTCATGTTCATTACATCAGTGATGCTATCTAACCATCTCATCCTCTGCCGTCCCCTTCTCCTTTTGCCTTCAGTCTTTCCCAGCATCAGGGTCTTTTCCAGTGAGTCCTCTCTTCGCATTAGGTGGCCAAAGTATTTGAGCTTCAGCTTCAGCATCTGTCCTTCCAATGAGCAGTCAGGGTTGATTTCCTTTAGGATTGACTGGTTTGACCTCCTTGCAGTCCAAGGGACTCTCAAGAGTCTTCTCCAGCACCACAGTTCGAAAGCATCAATTCTTCGGCGCTCAGCCTTCCTTATGGTCCAACTCTCACAGCCATACATTACTACTGGAAAAACCATAGCTTTAACTATACGGACCTTTGTCGGCAAGGTGATGTCTCTGCTTTTTAATATGCTGTCTAGGTTTGCCATAGCTTTCCTCCCAAGGAGCAAGCGTCTTTTAATTTCATGGCTGCAGTCACCGTCTGCGGTGATCTTGGAGCCCAAGAAAATAAAATCTGTCACTGCTTCCATTTCTTCCCCTTCTATTTGCCAGGAAGTGATGGGACCAGATGCCATGATCTGGGTTTTTTTAATGTTGAGTTTCAAGCCAGCTTTTGCACTCTCCTCTTTCACCCTCATCAAGAGGCTCTTTAGTTCCTCTTCACTTTCTGCCATTAGGGTGGTATCGTCTGCATATCTGAGGTTGTTGATATTTCTCCCGGCAATCTTAACTCCGGCTTGTGATTCATCCAGCCAGGCATTTCTCATGATGTACTCTGCATATAAGTTAAATAAGCAGGGTGATAATATACAGCCTTGTCGTACTCCTTTCTCAATTTTGAACCAATCGGTTGTTCCATGTCCGGTTCTAACTGTTGCTTCTTGACCCGCATACAGGTTTCTCAGGAGACAGGTAAGGTGGTCTGGTACTCCCATCTCTTTAAGGCTTTGCCACAGTTTGTTGTGATCCACACAATCAAAGGCTTTAGCGTAGTCAATGAAGCAGAAGTAGATGTTTTTCTGGAACTCTCTTGCTTTTTCCATGATCCAGCGAATGTTGGCTATCTGATCTCTAGTTCCTCTGCCTCTTCGAAACCCAGCTTGCACTTCTGGTAGTTCTCGGTTCACATACTGCTGAAGCCTAGCTTGTAGGATTTTGAGCATAACCTTGCTGGCATGTGAAATGAGCGCAATTGTACGGTAGTTTGAACATTCTTTGGCATTGCCTTTCTTTGGAATTGGAACGTAAACTGACCTTTTCCAATCCTGTGGCCACTGTTGAGTTTTCCAAATTTGTTGGCATATTGAGTGCAGCACTTTAACAGCATCATCTTTTAGGATTTTAAATAGCTCAGCTGGGATACTGTCTTCTCCGCTAGCTTTGTTGTTAGTAATGCTTCCTAAGGCCCACTTGACTTCACTCTCTAGGATGTCCGGCTCAATGTCAGTGACCACACCATCGTATTTATCACGGATATTAAGATCTTTCTTGTATAGTTCTTCTGTGTATTCTTGCCACCTCTTCTTAATCTCTTCTGCTTCTGTTAGGTCCCTGCCTTTTTTGTCCTTTATCATGCCCATCTTTGCACAAAACGTTCCCTTGATCTCTCCGATTTTCTTGAAGAGATCTCTAGTCTTCCCCATTCTATTGTTTTCCTCGATTTCTTTGCATTGTTCATTTAAGAAGGCCTTCTTATCTCTCCTTGCTATTCTCTGGAATTCTGCATTCAGTTGGTTATATCTTTCCCTTTCTCCCTTGCCTTTTGCTTCCTGTCTTTCCTCAGCTATTTGTAAAGCCTCATCAGTCAGCCACTTTGCTTTCTTGCATTTCTTTTTCTTTGGGATGGTTTTAGTTGCTGCCTCCTGTACAATGTTACGAACCTCCATCCATAGTTCTTCAGGCACTCTGTCTACCAGATCCAATCCTTTAAATCTATTCTTCACCTCCACTGTATATTCATGAGGGATATGATTTAGGTCATACCTGATTGGTCTAGTGGTTTTCTCTACGTTCTTCAATTTAAGCCTAAATTTTGCGATAAGAAGCTCATGATCTGAGCCACAGTCAGCTCCAGGTCTTGTTTTTGCTGATTGTATAGAGCTTCTCCATCTTTGGCTGCAAAGTATATAATCAATCTGATTTCGGTATTGACCATCTGGTGATGTCCATGTGTAGAGTCGTCTCTTGTGTTGTTGGAAAAGAGTGTTTGCTATGACCAGCATGTTCTCTTGACAAAACTCTATTAGCCTTTGCCCTGCTTCATTTTGTACTCCGAAGCGAAGTTGCCTGTTATCCCTGGTTATTTTTTGACTTCCTACTTTAGCATTCCAGTCCCCTATGATGAAAAGGACATCTTTTTTTGGTGTTAGTTCTAGAAGGTGTTGTAGGTCTTCATAGAACCGGTCAACTTCAGCTTCTTTGGCATCAGTGGTTGGGGCATAGACTTGGATCACTGTGATGTTGAATGGTTTGCCTTGGATTCGAACTGAAAGCATTCTGTCGTTTTGGAGGTTGTACCCCAGTACTGCCTTTCCCACTCTTTTATTGACTATGAGAGCTACTCCATTTCTTCTAAGGGATTCTTGCCCACAGTAGTATATACACTGCTCAAAAAAATAAAGGGAACACTGAAACAACACAATGTAAGTCCAAGTCAATCACACTTCTGTGAAATCAAACTGTCCACTTAGGTAGCAACACTGATTGACAATCAATTTCACATGCTGTTGTGCACATGGAATAGACAACAGGCGGAAAGCATAGGCAGTTAGCAAGACATCCCCAATAAAGGAGTGGATCTGCAGGTGGTGACCACAGACCACTTCTCAGTTCCTATGCTTTCTGGCTGATGGTTTGGTCACTTTTGAATGCTGGCGGTGCTTCCACTCTAGTGGTAGCATGAGACAGAGTCTCCAACCCACACAAGTGGCTCAGGTAGTGCAGCTCATCCAGGATGGCACATCAATGCGAGCTGTGGCAAGGAGGTTTGCTGTGTCTGTCAGCGTAGTGTCCAGAGCATGGAGGCGCTACCAGGAGACAGGTCAGTACATCAGGAGACGTGGAGGAGGCTGTAGGAGGGCAACAACCCAGCAGCAAGACCGCTACCTCCGCCTTTGTGCAAGGAGGGACAGGAGGAGCACTGCCAGAGCCCTGCAAAATGACCTCCAGTGGGCCACAAATGTGCGTGTGGCTGCTCAAACGGTCAGAAACAGACTCCATGAGGGTGGTATGAGGGCCCGACGTCCACAGGTGGGGGTTGTGCTTACAGCCCAACACCGTGCAGGACGTTTGGCATTTGCCAGAGAACACAAGATTGGCAACTTTGCCACTGGCGCCCTGTGCTCTTCACAGATGAAAGCAGGTTCACACTGAGCACATGTGACAGACGTGACAGGGTCTGGAGACGCCGTGGAGAACGCTCTGCTGCCTGCAACATCCTCCAGCATGACCGGTTTGGCAGTGGGTCAGTAATGGTGTGGGGTGGCATTTCTTTAGGGGGCCGCACAGCTCTCCATGTGCTCGCCAGAGGTAGCCTGACTGCCATTAGGTACCGAGATGAGATCCTCAGACCCCTTGTGAGACCATATGCTGGTGCGGTTGGCCCTGGGTTCCTCCTAATGCAAGACAATGCTAGACCTCATGTGGCTGGAGTGTGCCAGCAGTTCCTGCAAGACGAAGGCATTGATGCTATGGACTGGCCCGCCCGTTCCCCAGACGTGAATCCAATTGAGCACATCTGGGACATCATGTCTCGCTCCATCCACCAACGCCACGTTGCACCACAGACTGTCCAGGAGTTGGGGGATGCTTTAGTCCAGGTATGGGAGGAGATCCCTCAGGAGACCATCCGCCACCTCATCAGGAGCACGCCCAGGTGTTGTAGGGAGTTCATACAGGCACGTGGAGGCCACACACACTACTGAGCCTCATTTTGACTTGTTTTAAGGACATTACATCAACGTTGGATCAGCCTGTAGTGTTCTTTTCCACTTTAATTTTTGAGTGTAACTCCACATCCAGACCTCCAGGGGTTGCTTACATTTGATTTCCATTGCTCTTTGTGTGATTTTGTTGTCAGCACATTCAACTATGTAATGAACAAAGTAATTAATACGAATATTTCATTCATTCAGATCTAGGATGTCTTATTTCAGTGTTCCCTTTATTTTTTTGAGCAGCTTATAATGGTCTCCTGAATTAAATTCGCCCATTCCTGTCCATTTTAGTTCGCCGATTCCCAAGATGTCGATGTTCAATCTTGTCATCTCATGTTTGACCACATCCAGCTTACCTTGATTCATAGATCTTACATTCCAGGTTCCTATGCAATATTGTTTTTTACAGCATTGGACTTTCCTTCCACTTCCAGACACATCCACAACTGAGCGTCCTTTCGGCTTTGGCCCAGCCGTTTCACTCTTTCTGGAGCTACTCGGAATTGCCCTCTGCTCTTCCCCAGTAGCATTTTGGACACCTTCCGACCTGAGGGGCTCATCTTCCAGCGTCATATCTTTTAGCCTTTTGATACTGTGCATGGGTTTTCTTGACAAGTATACTGGAGTGGTTTGCCATTCCCTCCTCCAGTTTTGGACCACGTTTTGTCAGAACTCTCCGTCATGACCTGTTCTTCTTGACCTGACTTCATTGAGTTACGCAAGCCCCTTCGCCACGATAAGGCAGTGATCCATGAAGGGGTCTCATTCAGTGGTGCTATTGAAATCCTACTTTTCCAAAACAGTCACTTTGAGGTCTGCTATGGAATGTCCTGGGAGGTTGAAATGCTCTGATATTACTTTGTCCTTGTTTTGAATCCTGATGTCAAGCTTGTGTCCATTAATTATTTTGTGCAAAGTTTGTCCTGCTTGTCTATGTAGAATCCAGAGGGGCACTGCTGGAGGATGATGGCATATATCACATCAGAGGAAGAGCACATGAAGGTGTTTCTAATCTTGTGTGTGTAGTTGCTGGGGCCTATGATGGTGCTGTTGGTGTAGATGTGGGGGCAAAGTAGACATCTAGGTTTGCTGAGGGGTCTATTTCCCTGGCATCATTGTCCTGTTGTTTTGTGTTACCTACAAGAATCTGCTTCAGGTTAGGTGGCTGTCTATACTTGCTTGCCACCCAGAGCTTGAGAAAGAATAGTGTCATTGTCCAGTATTGATTGTAGCTTATTAATAAGATATTTGAATAGCTTGAGCTGTGAACTGTAGGTGATTATCAGTGGTGTTCTGTTTCTGTGGTCTGTCTTTTAATAGGTCCTCCCTGGGAATTGTCTAACTCCATTGATTTGTCTATTTGATCTCATTGGGTAGGTATTTCATTCTCCTGAATACCTGGTTTAATTCCATCAGCTAAGCATTTCTGTCAAGTGGGTCAGAACAAATGTGGTTGTAGTGTAGAGCCTACCTACTGTATAGATGATATTTGGTGGTGTGTTCTGGGTGGAAGCTAGAAGCATGTAGGTAGGCATGGCGATCTGTAGGTTTCCTGTATAATATGGTGTTTATGTGTCCATTTTATAGTTTTATGGTGGCATCAAGGAAGTGGACTTATTGTGTAGATAGGTCTAGGTCTAGGTTGAAATTGATGGTGTGTGTGTGTGTGTGTGTAAGTTGTTGAAGTCATGTTGGAATTTGATGAAGAGATACATTTCCATGGGCCAGATGATGAAAATGTCATCAATGAATCTAAATTAAGGGAGGGGTTTCAGGGGGTGAGACTTAAGAAAGCATTCTTCTAGGTCAGTCATGAAGATGTCAGCATATTGAAGAGAACATACATGTGCCCATGGCTGTTTCTGGATTTACTCCCTGCTGTTATGTTTTCAGTATCAAAGAATAACCTTTTTATTTGCTTAGGCCTTTTAATTATGCTGTGCTTTTTATATCAATTGAAGATGCCTTCTTTTGGAACTTATTTTGTGAACTATATGATTCCTTGTCATCATCCCAGGGAGCAAAGGACTGCTTCCTTAAAGACAAAAATCAATTTATAATTATTCTTATTCTATTATTATTATTATTATTATTATTATTATTATTATTCAATATAATGAATAGTGGAAGGCATTGGCTTGAAATGTATTGGGCCTCAGTAAACAGTCTCTTCTCAATGTCCGAGACTGTTTTTTTATCTCTCTTTTTTTCCTGTTGCAGGATAAAAAGAACTTAAAAATAAACTAACTTAAATCAGATTAAGTAAAGGAAAAATGCCTGCAAATTGAGTTCGGCTCCTAGTGGACACAGTCATGCATTGCTGTAGGCAAAGAACTAACTAGGCCTGACCCCACTCATCTTCCAAGTCTATATAAGGCCAGCCATGTATTACCAGAGGTCAGGCTGCTTATTTTATCACAAAAATGAAACTTTTAAGTCAACACAGGAAAAAAAGAAAAGAGATTAGTAATAGATAACTATACTTTATATCCATTTTTCTAATGCATGGACTAGCACAGTAGAGACTGTGTCAGGTGTAGGGTTTTAGCCTGCTTTGAAATATTAATACAGAAAGGTTTTAGGATTTATTTTCAAAATGTATTTCATTCTTAAATTTGAAGGGGAAAGAAAATCTGGCCTTCCCTTTGTTATTAAATTTAAAAGAGAAATGAAGCACCAACATATAAAGAGAAATAAAGCCAAGGAAAAAATTAGTATGATCTGGTGAATAAACTTTTTCTTCATTTGGAAAGGAGTACACTTATTTTCTTTGTCTTTCAGGTACAGTTTCTTCAGTAGTTCAAATGTTTGAACTTACTGACTACATGATGGATAAATTGATTTTCAGGCCACTGTAATCGGAACTGACTCAGAACAGCTTACATACCTATTTATGTAAAGGTAAAGGTAAAGCTGTACAAGATCAGAAATCATGGAGAGAGCTGGCTTATGGAATCGCCAAGGGTCGGATACGACTGAATGGATAATTTGATTTGAAAGGTAAAGATTTTCCCCTGCAGTCGTGTCCAACTCTGGGGGGCGGTGCTCATCTCCGTTTGTTAGCCGAAGAGCCAGCACTGTCTGAAGACGCTTCCGCGGTCATGTGGCTGGCATGATGCGCGCAGAACGCTGTTACCATCCCACCGAATTGGTACCTATTAATCTACTTGCATTTGCATGCTTTCGAATTGCTAGGTTGGTAAGAGCTGGGGCGAGTGCGGGAGCTCACTCCGTCATGGAGCGCTCGGGTCTCAACTGCTGACCTTCTTATTGACAAGCCTGGCGTCTTAACCACTGAGCCATCGCGCCCCCTACCTATTTATGTAAATAATATTAAAAACTACAAAGTCTAAAACATAGCATAATACAAAGTACAATGCCAGAGATAAATAATATTCTACATTAATTAAACTCCACATTAATGGAGGAAGCAGCTCACAACTTTCCACCTCCAAAGCCTGCTGAAAAGTCCAGGTTTTGATGGACCTTTTGAAACCCAACAGGGTATGGACCATATGGATCTCAGGGGAAACGATATTCCCAAAAAAACGGGGTAGCAAGGGAGTCTGTTTTCTGACTTGGTCTACCTTGAAGGGCTGACAATATGACATCATGACATATGAAATATGACAGCTTTATCAAAAAGTGCCTGAATAACCAACCCACTACAACACAACCAACAGAAGCTAAGAAAAGGATTACACTGCCATACATCAGAAACATCTCAAAAACTACTAATAGACTGTTACAACCACATGGCATCACCGTAGCACATAAACCAACCAAAACCCTTCAGAACATTGTAAGTAACCCAAAAGACCCAGTAGCCCAAGAAGAAAAAAGAGGAGTTATCTACAACATACAGTGTAAGGATTGTAGCAGCCACTATGTAGGACAGATGGGCAGAAGACTAGCAGAGCACATCCACAAACACCAACTAGCAGTCAGAAGACACGATGAAAACTCCTTAATCTCACAACACATGGACAGACTCAACCATATTTTCAACTGGGAAACTGTGAGCATCTTAAACCAAGCCAAATCAAAAAAATGCTAGAGAATTCCTAGACGTTTGGCAATCAGACAAAGTAGCCATCAACAGACACATAGAGGTAAACAACATTTACATACCATTCATAAGAGACAACAGAAAAGCCAAAAAACCAGAACACCTCCTTGCCAGCAATCAATACCCAGATATGCAAAGTTTAACATCAGGATTAGCACCAGAGGAACAATCAAACAGCACAATATACCCTAATCAAGGAACTATTAACTCAGTCAATCAACCAAGCAGCAAACAACAGCCCAATCAAGGAACTCCTAAGGGGAGAACAACACCACCACCAACACAAGCAGGACAAGCCATGGTATATAAACAGAGAGCAAGTCCCACTCCCTTTTCGCACTGAAGATGTTGCCTAGCCTGGCAATGAAACATCTGCAAGAAAACAACAAGGCTCAGAGAGCACCAAGGACTCCATAGTTCAACCCTGAGCTACAAATATTCTCTTTGATTGATACTATTCATTTTCTAGAAAGATAGCAAAATTGAGCTTATTGTTACTCCAAGAAGAACCTTTTACTCTTTGTATATCACTACAGCCCATCCTAGACATTCAAACATTTTTATCATGGGATCTATCACTGCTTACAGAAAACCTACCACACATCAGCACCTACAGGCTATATAAGGAACTAGGTAAAGGTAAAGGTTCCCCCCGCACATTTGTGCAGTCGTGTCCGACTCTAGGGGCTGGTGCTCATCTCCGTTTGTTAGCTGAAGAGCCAGCGTTGTCCAAAGACGCTTCCACGGTCATGTGGCCGCATGATGCGCGCGGATCGCTGTTACCTACCCACCAAAGTGGTACCTATTCATCTACTTGCATTTGCATACTTTCGAATTGCTAGGTTGGCAAGAGCTGGAGCTAGTGCGGGAGCTCACTCTGCACGCAGGGCTAGGGATTTGAACCTCCGAACTTGCGATCTTCCGATCGACAAGCCTGGCGTCTTAGCCGCTGAGCCACTACACCCCACATAAGGAACTAGAGCCAGCAACAAATCCAGATCGCAAAGTCTGTCTCCAAAATAGTGGCAATAATACCAACTACAAGTGCAACAATTAATTCAGCTAGATCATCTTCCAATGTGATCTATACCTATCATCCACCAGCCATCCCTTTTACTGTCCTTTTTCGTACTATATAGGAAAACCAACAGTCCTGACACAAAAGAAGAAATATCTGCAAATATAATAGAAGAAAGGAAATAATCAGCAGTAGAATATTTAATACTATAAAATCAGTCTGTTACTGATCTTAAGGTAGCTATCCTGGAACAAAATTTTTTTCAAGGATGAAGCTACTGAACTGCAACTTATCAACTTACCAGTTTTATATACTTGAGTCTGACTAGAACACATACAATAGTTTCTGTTCCACTATAAGAGCTACATCAATTACTGCTGCACATAGTCATTTTACATATGCTTAAGGTCTATTAAAATTATTATAAATTGTACTTTTGTATTTCAGAGCATTTCATTCAATTTTACACTTGTTTCCTTTGCTCCACATGTATCTGACAAATAAGAATAATGTGTCCAATTATTGTCTAGCCCATGAATGGTATAATAAAATTTAAGATACCAAAATTCTCATTCTGCTAACATACTTTTTAAAAAGATGACTTATCAGTAGTGGTAAACTGTTTTTTGTCGAAGATTTCTTGAAGAGTTACACACTTTATGGTGCAGCAACAAGTCTGTTGATTTGGTGGGCTTACCCTATGCATCTAAAGCAGGCACCTCTTCACTCTACCACATAGTACCCCCAGCATTAGTTTAAATCCCATGCTAAAACCTAGCCTGCAGATCAACTGTTCATTGGGCTCGTGGTATATACAGTAAAGGAGGCAATTCTCTTGTTTTACTATATAGGGGTGGTTTTGAGTATGACTCTCTGGCTCCCCAAAATGGAATAGTACTCAAGAAAAGTATCTAGGGACTGGAGTGAAAGGACCTTTATTTGAAATAAATAAACAAGCTAATAACGTCTTTCAACAGAAGGATTATATGACTGCAGATCAGCTCAGTCAGTTACTATAAATCAGTACTAAAACACCAAAAATAAGCTAATTGAGGTGATATTAATATTAATACAATTAATAAAAATAAAGATTTGGATAGATCCCTAGTACCTAGATTAAGAGGCAGAATGAATCTCTATCTCTATCTCTATCTCTATCTCTATCTCTATCTCTATCTCTATCTCTATCTCTATCTCTATCTCTATCTCTATCTCTCTCTCTCTATAAAAAAAGGTAAAGGTTCCCCCCGCACATTTGTGCAGTTGTGTCCGACTCTGGGGGCCGGTGCTCATATCCGTTTGTTAGCCAAAGAGCCAGCGTTGTCCGAAGACGCTTCCACGGTCATGTGGCTGGCATGACGCACATGGAACACTGTTACCTTCCCACCGAAGTGGTACCTATTCATCTACTTGCATTTGCATGCTTTCGAATTGCTAGATTGGCAAGAGTTGGGGCTAGTGCGGGAGCTCACTCTGCCATGCGGGGCTAGGGATTCGAACCTCCGAACTTGCAATCTTCCAATCAACAAGCCTGGCGTCTTACCCGCTGAGCCACCACGCCCCCTCATATAACTATATCTATATCTATCACTTTTAATTATAAACATTGCTGTTTGTTATAACAAACTTCCAGGGTAAATTATTTAAGAAAAGTGGCTAGGACAGAATGTATTTACCAAATAATAGCGCCTCTCTAGCTGAAGTATTGGTTGATACCATATTTTTGAACTAATTCTCATCACATGATTATCAATGTTCTTTAAATGCACTACAATGTTATAGCTTGAATTAGCAGCATGGAATTATATTTATCAGCAATTATAATGCCAGTTTCTTGTGTGGCCCCAACCCAGTATTTGAACTAGTCTGCAAAATATATCCTGCAGAATTCATATCAAAGAACTAAGCAAAACAAATTCCTGTGTAATGTGGCCCCATCCCTGAACAATGTAGAGGCAATCTGACTACATACTTCCTCAAAAGCAGAAATTGAAAGGGAAAAAAAACTACTGAAGCAGACCTATAACTGGTTTAGTACCAAAATTTAACAACAAATGTAAATAATAATCAGAAGTTCATTAACTACTTTTGTAAACTAGACATTTAGTGAAAAGATTCAGGCCCACAGTCACCCAGCTGGCTTTGTGCGTAAGGTAGGACTAGAACTCACAGTCTGCCAGTTTCTAGCCTGATGCCTTAACCACTACACCAAACTGGCTCTTCAGCAGAGTTATGATACCTGAAAAAAAAGGACTTAGTGAAAGGAACCAAGAAATAATAAGCAATTGCCACTGGAAGGATTCTGTTCCCATCTATGTACTCCTTTCAGAACATTCTTATCTAGTTTAGAACATACTTCCATGATACTTTTCTTTATTAACATTATGTTAACTCAAAATTATATATCGCATTCCCTCTCCATCAATCAAATATTGATGCACGATCTAGAAAAAGATCTGGTCTGATACCAGCTGCCAACATCTCTTTTTGAAAGATAGTAATGTGTTCTTCATTTCCTCCTACAATTACTTGAATTATTTTTACAATTCCATTTTTACAGCTACTATATCCAAGAATAAAGGCGGGATAAAAATCAAATAAATAAATTAAATATTTTTTATTACTGCCTAGTCTCTGCATATACGAAATTGATTAGTTAAATTGTAAAATAAAAGTGATGCATAATTATGTACATACAAGTTTATTTTGAAAATGATTCCACTTTTGATTTGTTATACTTCTACCTTGTTTTTAATTGCAAAGAAATATTAAAAACAAATGGTGTGTGTATGCATGTGTGTATATTATATATATGGCAAAATCATTGAACTTTGCACCAAATATTCATAGAAGAGAAAAATATTAATGTCAAATGTTGATGTAATTTCTTTCAGGACAAGTGCTACTATTTTTCCTCATTACAATCATAATTGAGATTCAGTCAAGTGCATTTCTTAATCACATTAACATGATAAAAATTTGTTCATACTCATTTAAACCTGAGATTCATATAGATTCACCATAATCCAGGAGTATTTTCTGTGCAAACTATGGATATTTATTTATCGATTTGCAAAATTTATTTTAAATAACTGCTATCATGACACTTACAGTGAAAACTGGGAAATCAGTGCTAATTGGTGAGAAAAAAAATCTGAAAAAATAATTGCTACACATAGAGCTAGTGTGATGTAGTGGTTAAGGTTGGACTGACACCAGGAAGACCCAGGTTCTAGTTCACTTCAGCCACAGAAGTTCCCTGGGTGACTTTGGGCCACTAAATCTCTCCTGTATGAAAGGTAGGATATCTAATACATAAATAAAATGTTTTATTCTTAATTAACTTTAGGAATCTGAAATAATTATAAATATAGGTAGCCAACAGAACTGGGTTATTCCTGCAAATTAATCCTAGAGGAAAAAATTCAGAGTGTACAACAACTCAGAATTGCTCTATATTTACCTTTATAGCAATAACTTGCAGTGCAATGCTTCGTATGCACATTTAGTATGCCTTACTGAGTTTACTGAGCTTGCTCCTAGATGAGTAGAGAGTTGGAGGTCTGGGCTAATCATGCCATTTTTCAATATTTTTGTTTTAGAAGATACTTACAATAATTCTATGAGTAGAGAGAGAGAAAAAAAGTCACTTTCTGTAGCAATGGGACAAAACCACTATAATCTTATATATATCAGCAGGACTATTCCCCCCCCCCCACAGACTCACTGGATAGCTTTAGGCAAGCTAATATCTCTCAGTGGCTGCAATATGGGATCCACAATATTCACCTACTCTAAAATATTGTTGTGCAGACTACTGAAGCAAAATATAACTGCTATACATTGTTGCTGTGTGAAGATTTTGCAAGGGAGCTTCAATGTCTTTTCTTCCTGAACTCCTATGTGTCAAAAATACCCAAAAACTAAATAAAAAACCACAAAACAATAAAAGAAGGCATCTGGATATGAAAATGAGGAAGGGGTGATGAATCCACTTTTGTTCAATGCAGCCATTCCACCACCACCTTAGGTATTCTAGAGAAAAAGTTTATTTTGTTATTTTTGTTAGCATTCTTACCTAGAGAGCATGCCCAGAGGTGTAACATTAAGTGATCCCATCAGCATTGCCAAGGCCATCCCTGGGGCCTCACGTTCTATTACTTCTTTAGTAGCCTGAAATCAAAGATTAAACAGTAGACTGAGTGAAAACTACAAAAATAAAGTAAAATTAAATATAAAGCTAAGTAAAATTTAAATCACCATCCCTTTCCTAAAATCAATCCAACATGGGAGTTGAATGTGAATCAATTTGGGCATAAAATCATTACATACTTATCTCACTAAAATTAGCTTATGCCTACATCACATTCTGCCACAATTTCTGAAACTGGCTCTATATCAAAAACTGCATCCTTCAGTCCCTGACCACAATAGTTTTGCATCCTATGAATATTAAATATGATTTGCATATACTTTTGCCTGTTCCTATAGATTTCTCCTGGAAATCCAAATACATTGAACAGCTCAGAAAATTATTAGAAGGGAATGACTCATATGGCTCTTCAAAATAGAGATGATTGATTAAGCATCTCTACATGGAATATGCATATTTTCTGTCCCTTTCTGTTGATGAATGATATAATACATCTCTTTCCAATTGGAAGGCATTTGTATGCTGAGGCAATCTTTGAGATTAAAACGATAGCCAACTTTCAATTATATTATGCTGTAATTTAAAAAAGAAAAACCTAATTTAAAATGAAACTTGAATGTAATATATATTTAAACAAAGTATACAATTATGATCTTAAAACTGAATCCCTGACCTTCAATCAAATGCACAACTCAATACAAAATACATGGTTGGCTCCTCCATTATGAGCTGAGGAGAAATAAAATTAGACAATTGCATCGGGTTAGGCAGGAGGAAGTAAGGGAGTCTTAAGTGATCTGATCAATCAAATTGTCTGGTCTTAAAACATAGTCAGGAAATTCCTTCCCATGTAGTAGATCTATTTTTGAACCACCCTAGTTTTACTGCTAGATTCAGGTTCCTTTGTCCTGGCTTTCATGACCATCTATTGATCATTACAAATGCTGCCTCTTGGACAAAGAAAAAAAAATCTAATTTTATGCAGTGAAATGGTCTGTGCAGGACCAGACAGTCTAAAGTATAGCTTGATTCTTCCTCTGTTTCTGCCAGGGTTTCTAGAGCACTTATAAAGGAAAGGAAGTCTGAAATTCAGGTAACTGGAAAAATATACCAGCTACCACAAACCATAAAAATTAGTATTATGAATCAAGGACAAATAGCTAATTGAAAACATTTGTTGATGACATAACAACTAAAACTTAGCATATGGGCCTCATGGCCCATTTTCAGCTATTCTCCTATACACCACATTCCCATAACCTAAAATTCACATAATTTATGTCCCTAAACATCAGGGAGGTTTTAATGAGAATGTAATAAGGTGATAGGGCATAAGTAGCCTTTAAATTGGGCAATTCTGATTCCAATCATAACCCTTTTTCTTCCTATATGGCAATATTCCCCACTCCTTTCTTCTTTTACTACTTCTGCAATCACTAGGTGGAGACAGGATCTTAGCAATTAGGATGGTGCAAGAGAACCATGTTATTTAGATTCTATTTTATAATATACAACAGAAACAATTTATCTGGATTCTAGAAGCTGACTTTTTTTATGCAAGCTTCCTCCTTATTCCATTTCTGCAGATATAAGAATATTCAGAATTCTAAGAACTGGACCAACATTGCTTGGTCTAATTATTGACAAATACATGAACCACTTTAATGAGAACGATTGAACTTTATTAAATATAATATGACTACATTTTCATCAGAGATATCAGTTATATAATGAAGAACAGAAGAAATTAATGAGAAAAATTGAGTCTTAGAGTAACAGATACTACAATAAAACAACAAAATTCAGATGAGATTATTTGCCACAAATGAATGATCAAACTAGATTCACTCCACTACAGCTTTTTTTTTCCAATTAAAGAAGCCATGGGGGTCCAGCATTAGGATAAATCTCTCTCTATGCCCCACTTTCCCAAATTAAATCCTCCCACTTTGAAGTTGCTGTTTATTTTGAGGGAAATGTATAGATCCCAAATAGTACTTATACATTTTTTTTTGTGTACAGAAAATAGCAAAGGGGTAGTGTGACACTAGGCTGAAACTGACAATTGTGGCCATAACTTAAAATTGAGCTGGACATGTACACAGAGAGGACGAAACCTAGACATTTGTCAAAATATGCCTTCAGAAATAGATACGAAGGAACCACGTGGTCTCAAACACCAGCCCACGGGCTGCATGGGTCTGCTACGTTTTTTTCTGTGCAGCCTGCATGCGGCCCACAATGGCTCACTAATACCAATCAAAATTAAGGTGTGAATCCTGCCAAGGCTGCTCGGTAGATCTTTGCTCTCTGCTGCTGTCTTGCGTTTTTACCTTGTCCCTCCTCCCTGTCTCAGAGCTTGGTTGGGAAACTGAGACTGAGTCTTGTGCATGGGCATGACTGCTGCTAATGTCAGATAACGTTGCGAGTTTGTGCATGCTAGTTGGCACCAGGAAGGTACATAGAACAATATAGCAGCTGGGGAGTGCTACAACAGACAGGTCAGGGGTTGCAGCCATGACGATACAATATTTTACTGTTTTATAATAGGCAATCTATTTTTGCTTTTATTAACCATCAATAAGGTCATTTTAATTTAATTTTTAAATTATTATTAATAATAAATAATAAATTATTTTAATTTAATCATCAATTTATTTTATTTTATTTTATTAATAAGTAATAAATATTAATATTTATAGGTACCACTCCGGTGGGAAGGTAACAGCGTTCCGTGCACCTTGGCGTTTAGTCATGCTGGCCACATGACCACGAAAGCGTCTATGGACAACGCTGGTTCCCTCGGCCGAGAATCGGAGATGAGCGCCGCCCCTTAGAGCCGGATATGAGTGGAAGGGGAAACCTTACCTTATCTTAAATAAATATTAATAATTACTATATGTTGCAGTTTTACATATGCGTGTAATGTGGCCACCATATTCATTTGAATTTGAGATCCTTGTTATACAGTATTCTAAATATCCCTTCCTGCAACACCACCAAGCATCAGGACCTGGATAGCTCCTAAACTTAATGCACTGTATACAGTCATCTAAAGTGCAGTGGTCCATGAATTCAATTCCTGGTAGAGAATCCCATAGAAAGATGCCAAATAAGGATGGAACCAGTCACTTACTACCTTCTGGTAATCAATATGCCACACACTGTATAAAAATAAAGATCTTTCATTGAAAAGCTGCTATCTTTTCTATCAGACTTTAAATTTTGATTTTTTAAAATGTCTTTGTAAACTCAATGTGAGATTCTTGTAATAAAATCAGAATGGAAATATTCTTCAGAACAGGGCTTTCCAAAGTTTTTCCCGCGGTGACACATCAACCGGCGTTGGTGTGTCGCTGCGGGAAAACCCGGAAGCGCTGCTGCCGCTTTCGGGTTTTGTGTGCTGCAGTTTGTGTGTCGCCGCGGGAAAACCCGAAAGCGCTGATGATGATCAGCGCTTCCGGGTTGTGTGGCTTGTGTGGTTGTGTGGCAACACACCAGACTGTGTGTGGCGACACACTTTTGTGTCGCCACACACAGTTTGGAAAGCTCTGCTTCAGAACTTCATCACTGAAGGTTCTCAACTTCTGGAGGAAAAAATGGCAGACTGAAGACAGCTCCATGAAAAGCAGAACTGACAACCATGGCAGAATGAAGAGCTGGCAAGTAGACCAGCTCTTCAAAACCTCTCCAGACAAGGAGAGGACTTAAGATCACCCACAAGTGCTCCAGACAGCTGCTCCTCACGAGGAGACTGCAAGATAGTGGTCTCCTGTGGGTTTATAGCTCTGGGAGATGAGGGAATAGCCATCTTGCTCAAATTGCAGTTGGCACCTTTGAAAGGACACTAAGTTTGCATGCTTCCTGTTCTAATCACATTCAGAAATTGCTTGTTAACTGCTTTTCAGCTATTAGAAACCTTTGGATCGACACGTTTGACAGCACTGGGTGAGTTTCCTTCAACCCTTAGCAAAAGAAAGTTTTAAGTACAAATTTAAGAACTTGAAGAGTATCCGGAAGCTTCAGCTGGTCCAGAATGCAGCAGCGCAGGCAGTTATGGGTGCTATAAGATCAGCACATGTGACACCTCTGCTGCGCGAGCTGCATTGGGTACCAGTTTGCTTCTGGGTCCAATTCAAGGTGTTGGTTATCACCTTTAAAGCCCTACATGGCATGGGGCCAGGGTATCTGAGGGACCGTCTCATCCCAATAACATCGACCTGCCCCACCCATTCATGCAGAGAGGGCATGCTTCGGACCCCTTCAACAAGAGAATTTCATCTAGCGGGGTCCAGGAGGCGTGCCTTCTCTGCGATAGCGCCCGTATTATGGAACATCGTGTAAGTCTCCTTGTTCAGTGCCATCGTAACTTCGAATGGTCGCTGAACAAATGGTCATTAATCAAGGACTACCTGTACCGAAAGTGCTTCAAATGTCTTAACTGGAAACTTTACAAAAAAACCAATTAAGGTAAATTGGTATTATCTCCTAAATGTTAGATCACAGCTTTCCAAACTATGTGTTGCGACACAAAAGTGTGTCGCCTGCGGGGCCCAAGTGTGTCACGTCAAAACCCGGAAGTGCTGATGGCGTGCGGCCACACGCACGGTGGCATCGGGCCATCAGCGCTTCCAGGTTTTTGCACGGCACACAAGGACACCGCCACCGCTTGTTTTGGTTTTTTGTGCGCGCCGCCGTTGGTGTGTCACCACGGGGAAACTTTGGAAAGCCCTGTGTTAGATGAAGGTGACGGAGGATGAGTATTAGTGGCTTGCCTAAAACTACTTAGCAAGTTCATGATAGAGGCATGGCTCAACTTAGGAACTTTTCTGATGCATCCCCATAAACTACTTCAGCCTTGTGTACCTATTAGTTTACTAAAGCAGTGGCTGAAAAAAAGCTGTTGATTCTAAATATTTTTATAGCTTTTTATATAAAATAATATAGATTATCACGCAATATAGAATTTCTTATCCTGCAGCAATGTAACTAGACAGATGTATGACGAAAGTTGCTTCTTTCCCTCCTCTGTTAAATTAATTAACAGGTGATTGCTGTTAATCAAGGAATTTATTTATAATAGAACACAAGAAATATATTTGTTATTGCATACATATTTAAACTTCATTTATTATGTAGCATGATGAAAAGTAAAAGAAAAGTTGTTGGGACATGAAAAGGGGATTGCTATTTTTTATTGTTCTTAATCTTACTATTATGATAAATGTACTGCATGGTTTTTGAAAAACCTGAACTTTTCTCAGAGGATTATCTGAAAAATTATTAGGTGCCTGGAAACTATTACACCAGGGAAAAGATGTACATAGCATAGATACTGCCTATGTAATTCTGGTTCCAGCAAGAAGCTGCTCCCTTTTATGTTTTATTTATTTATTTATTGTATTTTTATACTGTTGTATTCCAGAATGCCTCTCTGCAGTTTACAGTAGAAAAAGACAAATAATAAAGCATAATAAACACATAATATCAAATAAATTATGAATCTGCAACACAATAATACAGTAAATGTCATGGGTAATCCACTGTTAGACTGAGGTAAATCTCTTTATTTATTTATAAGATTTATTTATTTATTTATGTGATTTATACAAGTGACCATCTGGGCAGCTTACAAGATTGAAACAACAACCGCACCCGCACCCAAGAACCATTAACTCACCCACAACAACAGCAGAGCTCATCCAGCCCCTAACCCAAATGCCTGGGGGAACAGCCAAGTCTTCAGTGCCTAGCGAAAGTCTAACAGGGTTGAAGCCATCCACTGAGAAGGTACAAATCCGGAATCCAACAAGATGACACTAGTTCTGGTGGGGTAGGCAGAAACAATAGGAGAGGGGCAGTCCTGCAAGTAATCTGGCCCTATGCCGTGAAGGGCATTATAGGTAACGACCAGCACCGTGAATAGCATCCGGAAGCCTTCTGCGAGCCAGAGCAGCAGTGTTACATGGGCGTAACAAGGAATGCCCAAAACTTCCCGTGCCCCTGTGTTCTGGACCAGCTGCAGCTTTTGACTGCTCTTCAAGGGTAGCCCCATGTATAGCGTGTTACAGTAATCCAAACGGGAGGTGACTAAGGCATGAGTCACCATAAGCAAGGCCTCCTAGAATTGGTGCACAAGATGAACAATTGGTGTACAAGATAAACCTGGGCAAAAGGCCTCCTAGCCACGGCTGCCACCTGCTTTTCAATCAGGAGTTGAGAGTCCAGGAGGACCCCCCAAATTGTTCACTAAATCTGACTGGGGAAGTGCACCCCCTTGCAGAGTTAAAGATGGAAAATCCGCAGAACCAAGGGGCCTTATAACCCACAGCAACTCTCTTTTGTTAGGGCTGAGCTGAAGCCTGTTTAATAATAATGAAGACCCGATTTTATAATAAACCAATACAGGTAACTGGGTAAGTATAAAAGCAGGAAAGGTTTGGTACTACTGCTATGCTAAAAAAGTCACCAAAAATAGTTTATTTATCATCTAGATTTTAGCAATTCTTCTATATTATGCATAGTTTCAAGATTTTTAGCAATAGAACCTAAGAAATAAAACATTGTTCTTATTAAAAGACAAAAGGGTCACATAATCACAAGATAAAACATATTTTTCTTTTATAAAGATACATTTACATTCTATTAGCAAAATAAACTAATGATGGAAAGTACTTTGGATCATTAGCATTTGAGTAAGATTATGAACCTGCAATTTAGCCCTCTAGGAATAGTGAAGTTTATCACTGTTTAGCACTTAAAAATTGAGTAAGCAAACTTTATTCTGACGTGAAACAGAAAATTTGAAGTGGTTGTTAGGCAAAACATCACGTGACCACGCCACTTAGCAACGGCAGTTCCAATAGTCCAGGTTACTGTCATTAGGCCAGGACCGTGACATTGTTAGGCGAGGAACTCATGCTTCTCCTGGCCTGCCGCGCTTGCCTCTGCTTCAACTCCCCCCACCCCCTGCACTCTGCCGCCATCTACTCCTGCCACCCCTGCCGCTCTTCGCCATCTTCCTCCCGCTGTTGATGAGGCATGCCTGCCGAGGCAGCTGATGGCCCTTCGCGAGGCTTCCCTGAAGCCTTGAGAGGCCTCCACGCGGCCTTGTGTAGGCTCCCTGAAGCCTCACGAGGGCCTCACAAAGGGCTAGCAGCTGCCTCAGCCAGGTGCACCTTGTCAGCAGTGGGAGGAAGAAGACAGCAAAGGTCAGCTGGGAGTGGTGTGGGTGGCAGGGGTGGATGGTGGAGTACAGGGCAGCTGAAAGGGCAGAGATAGGGGGAGATAGGCGGGTGGGGGGAGTTGAAGCACATGCTGTGATTGTAAATGTGCTTCTGCCAAGTGCCCAAATTTTGATTATCTGACTATGGGGGTGCTGCAATGGCCATAACCTCAAGGACTGGCCATAACTACCATCTGTTCAGCACCATCGTAAGTTTGAATGGTTGCTGAACAAATGGTTGTTAAGCAAGGACTACCTGTATGATTCTTTTATTTTGCCCCAAGCAAAATGAGATGTTGAAAATGATATTAATACTGAAAATGTTTCAAAGATATTGAGATGCAAAAGGGCTCCATAAGCATTAATCATCCAGCACAAGAAGTCTTTCAACAGAATTCAAGTTCATTCTTTAAATTTAGAGGTAAAAAGATCTTGAGAAATAGTCTTAGTAGACAATAATTAATTTTGTGCAAAGTATAAAACATTAAAAATGGCAACAAGAGCAAGACAATCTAAGCTGTTTTATTTTATATGTGACAATAAATATAATGACTTCTCAAATATGTATCTGTCTCTTTGTACTGGTAATAAAACTTCTCTATGGAATTTAGGTACTGCTTTTTATTGTACTCTTTCAATTAAATAGAATTTTCAAGTTTTATCCTGAAAAACTGGTGCCTATTTCACAAAGAAACTTATTAATAACTGGCCATATAAGATCAACAACTAGATAATATTAATCTTATTTTAAGGAGAGGAAACTAAGAATAATCAGATGCATCTCTTTAGACTAGAAAAACCCAGTTTGGAGAAGGCATTTTGTTTTAGGAACCAGATGTAAGCTAAATTAATTATTTGGGGAACGGTCCTTTGCCCATCCTGGTTATTTTGTGAGGCTAGGGGTAGGATACTCTCAAATGCCTATTGGGAGGGATTTTTGCCAACAACTCTTAAAAGAGGTGATTGTGCACCCCTTCCTGAAAGATCCTTTCTAGATCTGGGGTTCTTAGGCAACTATGGCCCAGTTCCCCTGCTTCCTTTTTGGGGAAGGATGTTGAAAGGGTGATGGTGGATCAACTATGGAACACCCTAGATCAAGTGCATTATCTGAATACTTTTCAGTCAGGGTTCAGGCCCAGATATGAGATAGAGACAGCATTGGTCACTGTCTTTCAAGATATGGATAAGTACAGTTTTTCTGGTTCCTTTAGATTTGGTCAGTGGTTTTGGATACTACAAACCATGGCATCTTACTGATTTGCCTTATGGGCTGGGGATTGGAGGCAGTATTTTGCGTTGATTCTGCTCTTCCTCGGGTTCAGTGGCTGTAGGGAAGAACCAGTTGGCACAATGACCCCTGCGTTGCAGGATTCCACAGGGGTCAGTTCTCTCTCCCCTGCTCTTCATATCTACAGTATATGAAGCCATAGGGTAAGGTTATCTGACAGTTTGGGGCACAGTATCATCAGCATGTGGATGAAATCATCGCTACCTCAGACTGTAGGGGAAATGTTGTTGGTATCCTTTCCTATTGCTTAGGGACTGATATAATCTGGATAAGATAGAACAGGCTGAATCAGAATCCAGACAAGATGGAGGTACTATTTATCCACTTAGGTTCTCCACTGACACCAGTGTTATCTCTACAATGTGTACGCACTACCCCTGAAGGAGCAGGTTCTTGACTTGGGGGTCTTTCTAGACTTGGGACTGTGAATGCAGCAGGCAAAAGCTAAAGGAACCTTTGCCCACTTTGGCTGGTGTAGCAACTGCAGCCTCACCTGGCAGAAGAGGACCTTGCTACAGTGACTCATGTCCTTATTAGCACCCATACTTTATATGGGGCTGCCTTTAAAGACCACTTAGAAGCTGCAATTGATCCAGAATGGAATGGCCCATGTGCTAATCAGCACCTATTGTTGGGAGCATATTACATTTATGCTATGAGCTCCACACAGGATACCAATTAGCTTCCAGGTACAATTTAAAGTGGTTGTCTTGATCCATAAAGCCCTTTATGGCTTGGCACCTGGGTACCACAATCAGCCCATCTATTAGATTGTCTAGGGTGAAAGTGTCCTAGTGCCCCACTCTGGGGAGGAAGCTGAGGCCAAAAGGTGTTGCTTCTTGGAAGCAATGCTGCTTCTCTGGAACAGTCTCTCTCTATTGATAAGGCTAACCTCGACCTTGATCGCATTCAGAAAGATGCTGAAAACAGAACTGTTCTAGAGGGCATTCTTGACCGCATTCAGAAAGATGCTGAAAACAGAAGTGTTCTAGAGGGCATTCTTGATCATATTCAGAAAGATGCTGAAAACAGAACTGTTCTAGAGGGCATTCTTACCAGACTAGGCAATCTTTGCTTTTATTTTCAGTAGTTTTATCTTTGACTTGCTATTTTATTATTTATTACCATGGATTTAAATTTCCTTATATTGTGTTAAATGCTGAGAGTCGTTTTATTGCAGTGGAATACAAAATAAATAAATGCCATAGTATTAATAGGTTTCTCCCCCAACCAGGTGTCATACAAATGAGCTTCTCATCTCATTAGGCAGCTTTTCCATTGGATCTGGGTCTTCTCCCAGGCACTGGGCCAGGATAGGAGTTGAGCCCAGGACATGGGTACTTGGTATAGGAGTGCTAAGGCACCTTGGTTGTGTGCAATGGTTTTAACTCTGTGAGGATTTTGTTTTATTTTTCTGTGTTGTGTTGGGTTTAGTTTAGTTTATATATAATATAACATGGTTAGCCCCCTCAAGAAACCATCGTTGGATCCCACCATACTGGACAACTTTTGTCCAGTCTCCCACCTCCCCTTTTTGGGGAAGGTGGTTGAGAAAGTGGTGGCGTTGCAGCTCCATAGGATCCTGGATGAAACAGATTATCTCAACCCTTTTCAGTCAGGTTTCGGGCCTGGATATGGGACGGAAACAGCATTGGTCGCACTTTTGGATGATCTCTGGTGGGAGTGGGATGGGGGTAGTGCATCCATCCTTGCTCTTCTTGACCTCTCAGCGGCTTTCAATACCATCAACCATGGTATCCTTTTGGGTTGGATTATGGAGTTGGGGGTGGGTGGCGCAGTTCTGCACTGGTTCACCTCCTTCCTCCAGGGCCGGTCCCATTCGGTGTTGATAGGGAGCGAGAGATCCTTTGTGGGGTGCCTCAGGTTTGGTACTCTCCCCGCTCCTTTTTAACATCTACATGAAACCGCTGGGTGGGATCATCCGCCACCATGGGATGAGGTATCATCAATATGCAGATGATACTCAATTATATTATCTCCATCCTGGGTGATTTAAGTGATGCCGTGACCACTCTTTCTCGGTGCCTGGAGGCTGTAGGGGTCTGGATGGGGAACAACAGGCTTCAGCTGAACCCTGGTGAGACGGAGTGGCTGTGGGTTGGGGGCTCCTCCGTATCCAGGAGCTTACCATATTTGGTTCTGGATGGGGTTGCACTGCCCCAGACAGACCTGGTGTGGAATCTGGGGGTCCTCCTGGACTCACAACTCCTGCTCGAAGAGTAGGTGGCAGTCGTGACCAGGAGGGCCTTTGCTCAACTTTGTATTGAGTGTTGTATGACAGTTACGCCCCTTCCGGTATCGGGAGGCCCTCCGGTCAGTCACCCATGCCCTAGTCATCTCCTGTATAGACTATTACAATGCGCTCTACATGAGGCTACCCTTGAAGAGTATCTGGAAGCTACAGCTGGTTCAAAATGCGGCCACGCGAGCAATCTTGGGTGCCCCAAGGATGGCACATGTAACACCTTTGCTGCGGGAGCTGCACTGCGTGCCAGTTTGCTTCCAGGTCCAATTCAAGTTGTTGGTTATTACCTTTAAAGACCTACATGGCATGGGTCCTGGGGGACCGTCTCATTCCTATTACATTTACCCGTCCCACCCGGTCAGACAGAGAAGGCATGTTACGGACCCCGTCCATGAAAGAATGTTGATTGGTGGGGCCCAGGAAGAGAATCTTCTCTGCCATTGCCCCCTGCCCTATGGAATATTCTTCCCCCAGAGGTGAGATAAGCCCCCACTCTCCCAGCCTTCCGGAAAGGAAGACCTGGCTCTGCCATCTCCCGTGGGGCATGAGGAGTAACCAACCCTGGGGGTGGTTAACACCCTGAAGATGCTCCTGTAAATTAAGAACATTTTAACGCCTATACCTTGGATTATATTTTTGTTTAAGAATATCGTTTTATTGTATTTTAATGATTATTTATTCTTGTTTTATTGTAAACCGCCCAGAGTCGCTCTTTGAGTGAGATGGGCAGTGACTAAATTTGAAATATAAATAAATATAAATAAATAAAACAAATCTTTTAAATAAATAAATATGGATAATTTCTCATATAGCCATGAATGGTATCTATTTTATGACTTATGTCCTTGTTTGGTCTTCCTTTTTCCATATATTTTTCTATAGAACCCTTATTACAGATTTTTCTATCTATTTGATTTTAAATATTCTCTTTCTGCTATAGATTAGCAAAGATTCTTTTTCGATAAATTGTGATATTTAAACAGGAAATGCTTTCACCAAATGTCTTGATTTGCTAAAGAAGAAAAATAAAATGATTTCTGTTTTGATTTCTCTTTCACTAGTTTCTTTATATTTTTAATTATTTAATACATGTATAAATATTTCTTATGCCACCTATTTATTTTAGGAAAATAAATTTATTAATGTGTTCTTAATCATTTGGTTATTTTATATAAAAGAATGAAATTGAATAGTTGATCATTTACATGCTAGGTTATTCAATATATACAATACAATATATACAATATATTCAATACAAGTGTTTAGTCAATTTGTTGACTATATATATTTTTAGAAACTCATAACTAATTGACTATCTTAGTTTTCATGAGATGCATTTATCCAATTTTCACCCCATTTATAAGAAACTGGCAAACTTGCTATTTCTGTGTGCCTGTAAATGTATTTGGGGCCTAAGGCACAATTATAATTCCCACTGCTGCCAATTCAACATGAAAAGACATGGTAAAACCAAGAACGGATAGTAAAACCTGAAAGATACCAGGTATACACTAGAAAATCAACACAATTCTCTATGGAAATCCTAGTGCAATTACATTACCAACCACACATAGTCTGTAGTAAAAAAAAAAAAAAAGGCCAACAGGCACAGTTTAGATAAAGCCAAACTATAACTTAATTACAAATCTTGCAACAATTCAACAAATGAATAGCAGCAATATAAGTACAGTGGTAACTTGACCCACACAGGTTTGCTGAACAAGGACTTATGTTAAATTTTCTCCAATTATGTGGTTCTTAGGGTTTGAAAACAGCCAAAATAAAAGGTTAAAATACAGGTACAAAACATGAAATTTAAAGTACACACATGCAGCTCTTCTTTAATCAGCTGTCGATATGCTAACATTATATAGAATCTAGTTACAATGATGTGAAGGGAGAATTACATACAGTCATTTAATAAATAGATGGGATTTGTTCACCTGATATTGAAATCTTTATTGTAAATATTATTATATATAAAAACTACTATTTAATATATTAGGTAACTAAATGATACATAGTTATTCCTAATAAATTATATTTCTATGGATCAGGGCTTTCCAAAGTGCCGCCGCTGGCGACACATCAGCGCCGGTGGCAGCGCGCGCGCACAGCTGCGCAGGGGGGCGCACGTGCACGGCGGCGGCGCGTGCAGCAGTGCGCACGTGCACGGTGGCGGCGCGGGGGGCGTGCGGTGGCACGCGCGTGCACGGCGGCGGCGGCAGCCTCCGCTACAACGCGGAAGCACTGATGTTGCGCTGCTGCCGCTGCCGCCGTGCACGCACGCGCCGCCGCTTCCGGGTGGTGTGGCGACACACCACGCTGTGTGTGGCGACACACTTTTGTGTCGCGACACCCAGTTTGGAAAGCTCTGCTATAGATTGATAATAAATTGAATAACAATAATCTTGACCTATACAGTATATGATTTTTTCCTGTGCATGTCTCTGTGTGCATGAAACTCTGATTCAGTCCTATGATTATACTTGTACCTCCATTGAAAATAATTTATCTAAATAGTAATACTGTGAGATAAGTATTCAGCTTATTTTAATGCAATAACAGTAGTAATGAAATCACAGAAAGATTCATAGCTATTAAATTCAAGGGGACATTTTCAGTTAAGAGTGAACAGGCCTGTAGCCTCAGTATTCTTATTCATTGGTCTCATATAATAAAAAGAGAAACAATGAAAGATGCTGTCTAAAAATAGGCACATGAAGAAGACAAACAAATCAGTATCAATTTTTTGATGTTTGCTCCATACAACTGAAAAATCAATGAATAAATACTGGCTAACTAAAATAATATTCTAAATAACCAGAAAAGGCATTTAAAAGACAATGGGATTGAACATTTAGCATTTTGAAAACCCCACTCTGAACTGATTAGGAAAAGGAAAGTTAGTTCTTTTTGTGACAGCATCTGGTGTAACTATCCTGATCAACACATTCAATAAATGGATTTGAATCATCATGACTCAACCCTTTGCTTGCAAAAATGCAAGGGTCTTAATACTCTGGCTTCTCTTCAGATCATATAAATCTTTCATAAGGATCTTAAAGCAACTTTGGTTGAAGAACCTGTCCTATTTTGAAGTTGATAACCATACTTTGCCAATTCAGGTGCAACAATAAACTACAATTAATTCGATAGTTCTGCATTTCTTTCAGACACCAGTCTACAAATGGATGAGCAAATGGCTTTTGTGAATGAGCAAAAATGTTAATAAATGCTTATGAGTATCTAGGCTTTAAAACCAACACATCGTTTCTCCAAATGCAGAAAATGTTGGCTTAAAAACATATTCTTCTGCCATCATAGAATGTTCTTATTTAGATCTGGATTTCAGATTTCCTGAAAAAAGTCTTTCTCTTTCTTCCTATAGCACCTATTAAAGCACCACATATATATGATTCTGTTTTGCTGCATCTGCTATATCTGCTTCTCCTCACTTGCCAGGGAATATCACAGCATTAAACCTTTTGTATTATTAGGGGAAAAAAAGAAATCCCCTATTCATTAGAAAGAAATGCAGGCCAGTTTGAGTCTGATATAATGTAAAATTCCAACCTAAATTTACTAGCCAAAGACTCCAGTAATCAGAATATGTAAAATTTTTTAGAATGGTTCTTCTTGAAGTCCATGATACACTTAGTAACTGTCTCCAAATCCATAATTTGAAGTCGGTTTCCTTTCTCTCACTTTTTTTTCAATGTCTAGTTTTCAAACTATATTACCACTGGAAAAACTACTGCTTTAACTATTCTGATATTACCAATCGAAGATTCTGATATTTGTTACCACAGAAATAACCTTGTCCTTCATGATCTTGTTTAAGCTTGATATACATAATATATTTCACATTCTGGCAGAAATTATAGAATCCAAGGTTTTGCTGTAGTCAATATAACAAAGGTAAACCTCCTTTTTAAATACTGGCTGAAATTAATTTTTTTGCCAGGAAACAAATTTCATTGGATTAATCAAAAAATGTCTGTTCTCTCAAATGCAGTGCTATCCCTTTGAAAGAAAACAGCAAACTGATTGAGAATCTCACTAAATAAATAGTAGCTCCATCTTCCTTGGGTTCAACTTAACCTGATTCTTCTCATCCAGACCCCAACAATCTCTAGGTACCAGGACAAGTCTTTAACTGCATAACTGGAATGGCCTGGAGTGGTAATATACAGTTGGGTATTATCAACATACTGAAGATACCACGCTCTGAACCAATAGATGACGTCTCCCAGTGGCTTCATATAAATGTTTAAAAGTAGAGGGGATCACAACTTTTGTGGAAATTTGCACTTAAGAGGCCACTAGGCTGAACTTTTGTCACCTACAACCACCAAATGGAACCATCCATTGAAGAAGGGTCAAAAAAACACTGGAACATAGTGCCCTAACCCTGCAGATGGTCCAAAAAGATACTATGATAGATGGTATCAAAGTCAGTTGAGAGGTCTAAAAGGACCAGAAGGGTCTATTCCCCCACAACTAGGTCTGAATCTTGACTAAAAAGCATTCAATAACCAATTTCTTCTAGGGCACTCAGAAGTTGCCTCCCCACCACACCCCCTTTCCTAAAAAGGGAAAGTTGGAGACAAGGCAATAGTTGTCTCATACAGCTGGATCCAGGAGAGCTTCTTAAGGAGGGCATAGCACAGACTACAGGAAATACTCCCTTCCACAATGATGCACGGATTATTTTGGGAATCCAGTGGACCACGCCCCCTTCTATCCTCCAGAACAGCCAGAAAGGTTATAGGTCTAGTCCATAAGTGGCAAGGGACATACTAATGAGAATCCTACCTACAGCACTGGAATCCAAAGGCCAAAAGGCATCCCAATTAGCATTGTCAGACATCACTCCAGCCTCCACTGTAGACTCACCCATGCCAAATCAAGACTCTGAGTGGTTTTACAAGTAAAATGTTATGCATAAAAGTCACAGCTGCCAGGTGGGAGATCTATTGGCATTTCCCTACCTAAAAGGGAATTCACCACCCAAAACAAGGCAGCTGGCCAACAGCCCACCAATGCAATAGGGCTCAGGAAAGAATATTATATGAGTTACATGTACAGTACTGATGCAGTGAGCAGTCACTGACATTATATCCCCCACTCTAAATTGGATTTTTAAAATAATTTCAATTGCTGACACTTTAACTTTCAAATTCACCTTGAAACAATATTCTTTCCTCATTACTTCCCATTATTTAAATGGCAGGATGATAATGCAAAGGCTGGATAAACATATAAAAGCTTTGCATCTGGTCATCTGTGCTTCAGGAAAATGCAAGAAACGAGAGCAACTAAAATTGAAAGGTTCTAGAAGCAGAACAGTGCTGGTAATATAATTATCATTAGACCAAGTTAACTTAATGCAATACAGATACCAAATGGTTAAGCACAAGAACTTCAAGCATGTTTGTTAAAAAATTCTGAACACATCAAACCATAAAGTATTATGAAGTATTAAGGTTGCAAATTCTGTATTAAGTCAAATAAATATGCTTATAATATAATAATCCAGTAATATACCAATTCTACATAAGAGTATCAAACTCCGTTTCAAACATACAAATTAATTTTCTAGATGTAATTTAAAACCCTTGCAAATGTGGCCCTGTGTGATTCTCACAAGTTTAGAATATCTGGTCCTTATAAACGGACAAAGAGCTCCTTGTGATGCAAGCTAAACTGAATAAGAAGCCAAAGATAAGGGGATCTTCCACTGGGGAATTTTTAATTTGTATTTCAAAGAGATCTGTTTAAAAGTCTCAACTAAAATGGTGTAAGACTCCAGAAGAAATTAAGACACTGAATCCTTAATTTTGCAGTTCTTAAACTGGGGGGAGGTGGGATGAGGATGCGTATAAGAAATAAGAACTAAAATTCTGTTTTAAATTGTAAGAGAACAAAATGTTTTAAGTAACTCAGTATTCTTGTTTTAGTCTTACTTGGGAGAAATTAATTAGAGTATTTAATTAGATTATTTAATTAATTAAATAATTAGAGCAGTAATTAATTAATTACTGCCAACCTCCCCCCCCAATTAAAATCTTACAAGTATAATAGAGAAACTTCCTTGAAAGTGATGCTAAAAGATTTCAGATGAAGAATTATAATATAGATTTATGCATTTGAGCAACAGATTTAAAACACAGTTGAAATGCCATACACAGGTCAAAGGGTAAAATGAAGTATTTTTCAAATAGAAAGAAAAGTCAAGAACAGAATTTCATTAAGAGTTGAATATCAAGAATAACAAGACCAAAAAAGCTATTCACGCTATGAAGGAAGCTGCAAACAGAAAAAAAAAGTGCAAGAAATGATACATCAAAATTCATGAATATGTATATCACTTAATGTCTCAGTTGGAAGATCATTCCAGTAACTAGGAACATTTGTTAAAAAATTTCCTGCCACTTTAGAATATATATACATTTTCAAGTGATAGAATAGAAAAAATTCTAGGAGTCAGACTGGCTGATTTCTAACAATGAAACCAGTCAGGAAAGCTTCAAATTAAAAGCAAGGATTTTGATATTTGTGACTTAATTTAGAAAAAAATGCTGCAGCAAACAGAAGATTTCTAAGAAACTGGAACAGGATTAGAATTCTTCAAGAGTGTTTCTCAGTTCTACCACATGGAATTTGTGTCCATTCCAAATTATTAATATCAGAAAAAAGCAAAAATTATAATTGCACAGAGAGTTAAGGAGCTGAGGGTAGGAATTGGGGACAACTATGCAACAATTTACAATTGCCTTTCAAATTTCTTATAATTTAACCAGGTGTACAATAATTATCTTGTCATATTGAAGTCACTGCTACTAGCAATTTAAATACCACTTTATTCAGTATGAAGCCATCAACACATGGTTCAGGAAACAAGATTTTGTATTATTTGAATGACAATGTAAGAGTGGAAATATATGTCAAGTCAGAGATTATAATGTATTTTTAGAGAAGATTAAGAAAAAATTCCCAGGCAATTTCAATTGTGTGAAATCTTAACATTGAGACTAAGGAGAAAGACCTACTTTGAAGTTGGGGTTCTTTTTCAGAAGGTCCTTGGATCTTCTTGGAATACTGCATGGAAAGTTGCCAGAAGATATTTTAAAGAATATGTTACTGTCTTTTGAATAGCTAATGCCTTCTAGATTTTTTCTTAAATAAAATATAAAGCTCAGAGTATTCAGAAAAAAGTTTCCTCTACAACTGTTAAAAAAAAGTACATCAAATGAAATAATATCTAAGAAAAAATAGATGATATATGCTGGAATTACATCAGCTATTCTATTGGGAGCCATTTGTAGCTTTTCTCTAAAAGTGCCTTAGCATTTCTGGGCTATTTTTCTAAAGCTTATTTCTGACTTTTTGTAGACTATTTATACTGTTTGTTAATTACAACAATAATTAGGATTTGATAATCTCTCTCACTCATGTTAGACCAAGAACATAACTGGTTAGGATAAACTGGACACGAAGACACATTACGTAAACACCAAAGCAATTTAGTCAAGAAAGATTCCTTTTTAACAGGTCAAATAATTATATTATATAGCCAAGTGGAAAGCATCCCCACTTCGTACTGTTTCTAAACATCAAATCTCCTTGCTGCAAATCCTTACATATATTATGAGATAACTTAGTCCTATCAGGTAACTTAGTAAAGAAAAATCTAAACAGTATAGGGGATATACACTACTTAAACTTTGTAAGGGGTGAGACCCAATATTCTGATAAAAAATAAAGGAAAGAAACATTTTAAAAATCCAAGTATATGATACTGAATAAGGGCATACTGGAGCCAGATCAAAACATTTTTCTCTTCTTCACATTTTTAATTTTTTGATGGAAGAGTAAGCAGTACATAAACAAGAAAGAGCAAACAATCAGGAGATGGTTAGGACTGCATAAAAATGGCAGTACTAATGTGCAATCAAATTCTAAGGGTAGCATGAGATCAACATAAGCTAGTGGTCAAACAGACAAGGCAGGAAAGAAAGGCAGACATAGCAAACTGACAGAACAGGATCAATTAGCAGATGCACAAATCTCCAGGGCAGCAGTTCGATGAAGTCAGCAGATGCATAGTAGCATTGGAAACAACAAGAGGTAACTGGGAGTATCCATCAATAGTCACATACGAATGGCAGCCAGAGGTCATGCGCAGTAAGTTAAGTAAATGCTACAATCAAAAGGAAAGAGGACCAGGCAATCAAGCAGCAAACAGTGCATTGCAGTGCCAGGTAGCCAGCAAGTAGGCAAAGCAGAAAGAAAGCAATGAGAGCCATATAATTTTTTAAAGCAAAGACTGAACAGGGCCATGCCCATGTATGATTAGAAAAAGCAGCTGCCAAGGAAGAAAAAAAAGCTCTTGAACAGATGTTGGGGCAGTTGATCACACTATTATTTTGGTAACTAAGACTACTGTTAGTAAAAGAACCCCAGAATCTGGATGCTTTTGTTCTAATAAATAACATTAGGGCAACATAGTTATATGAAAATTCACAAGAATACAGCACACAAATGGAGATGAGGCTGAGCCCTAATGCCTGATGGAGATCTGGGGACCCTCCAATAAACAAAATTAAGAACATGAGACTCCACAAGGAAATTTTAAAAATGAGTACGCATCTAAAATTGTTTTTAATAAATGATGCCAAAATAAAACAAACAAAAATACTAGCAATGAACTGGATTAAAAATCATTGGCTGGGATTGAAGATATTGCTTACCCCTCTCTGGAGCCCACAAAATGGGAATGTTGGGAATTTCTGCAGCAGAAAAACAGAAGAGAAAAAGGGATTTCTGACTCCCAGATTCAAGGAAAAGCAGATCAGTTTAGGGATGATGATGTGCTTACAGCATAATAAGAACTGGTCAGAACCTTTGCTCATTCCCAGATGCAAACATTTTCTGAGATTTGAGAAAGGTTTGAAAATCACAGAGCATTTAGTATTGTAATATTCCACCTCTATTCACAAAACAACACCACTTACCTGTAATTAATTTTCTTGGAAGGGTTTGCCCCCATAGAACCTACACATAGAATGAGGGCAATATCTTTCAATGAAATATGCCACAAATACAAAAGAAAACAAACCCTTCCAAATGAACATTCTGTAGACTGCACCAAATAGTAGAAATATTTTGTAAGCGAATCAGTACATTTGATTAAATTCAAATTCACATTTTTGCGTTACAAAAATATTTCTGGTATTTTGCAGTAGCAAATGAGACTTGCTTGCTGTAGCTAGACAATATGGATAACAGGCAACTTCTTTTCATTAAAGAAGATAGAAGATACAAACAAATTAAGTGTGAACCTTAGAAATGGACTCAGGGACCCTTACATTTAATATCACCTAAGTATGATACATTCTTCCTCATTTTAATTTAGAAAGGCAGTATGACTGATGATGAATCAGTTAATCTTTTTCAGTGAGGTCTCAGTGAGGTTACTCTTTAAATGATAAATTAATTTGGTGTGTCTTTTCAGAAGAGTGCCAAATTGATTAAAGAAGAAAAATATATTATGCTAGTGTATAGTATTTTGCAAATAATATTAACAATTTATTAAACTTGTATGTTGCCCGACTCTCGAAGACTCTGGGCAGTTCACAACAATGAAAAAAGAAATTACAATAAAACCAATAAAACATTAAAGATAAAGATAAAAGATGGTAAGAGTGACAAAGTGAGGGGTTTCCCTCACCAAAGGCCTGGGTGAAGAACTCTATATCTATATCTATATCTATATCTATATCTATATCTATATCTATATCTATATCTATATCTATATCTATATCTATATCTATATCTATATCTATATCTATTCAGGTTCTATTCTTCTGGTGCAGCAGAATCTGCAAATGCTGCATAAAATTGCTCTATTTGTACTTTGTGCTAAAACCATGCTTCTTAATATTTTACTCCAAAGCAAGATCAGTAGGAACAGTACTATCTACATGTTTAGGGAGGGCCCTTTGCCAATACTCCCTAAAACGCCCCTCTTCTACTTTTCTGGGGCTACCTTATATATACAGTATATATATATATGTTTACCTGGTACCAGGATATATATCTATATCTATATCTATAATCTATATATATCTAACTAACAACTAATAGTATAAGTGATCTCTTTTTTCAGGGTATAATTTTTATAATATAACAAGATGCCACCAAAAGACATAATTCATTTTATATAGAGATTTTTATATAAAAAGTATATTCTTATTTAAGTTTACATATTAATTGGACTGAAGTATAAAACAATGTACAAATGTACAATGTGGCATTATCACTTTTGTATAATGATATCATATAGTTCATTTTAAAAAAGCACATTAAGGAAATCTAGTTAGTAAAGTTATGTGCACTGTGTTCCATTAAACAAAGAATTAAAGTGTGTATCTTGGGTAAACTTACTGTACATGTGAGACAGTAGATTACTGAGAAATGTATTATATTACATATTAAAATCTGAAAAGAAAAAAGCCTGTGGTGTGCTATATGGCAGGAGATGGCCACAATCATATAGAATTTCCTTCCCACAAGTAGTGCAGCTATGTAATTTGAGATCACTTTCATGCTTTAGAACATGATACCGCATCCCTAGTAAATTAAAACTGCAATAACAAAAGCGATTTGCTTTTGTTGCCACACATTTACCATGGCTTCTTGGGGTGAGGATCACAATAAGTAA
The DNA here is from genome assembly GCA_023362775.1 of Charina bottae. Lineage (NCBI taxonomy): Eukaryota > Metazoa > Chordata > Lepidosauria > Squamata > Charinaidae > Charina > Charina bottae. The sequence goes on from JALMGJ010000001.1 coordinate 150,111,673, forward strand.
GTAAGTATGTAAGTAAGTAACCAAAATGTGTCTAAAGAACTAACACTCAAAACTTTTATCATACACTTTAATCATATACATTATTGAAAATAAAATATTTGTTTAAATCCAAATAAATGTCAGGGCTGTTCCACATATATTCTACAACAGCCTGCAGATTCCAGAACAGCATGGACAGTCAAGAAAACAAACAAATGGATCATCGAACAAATCAAGTGAGATTTCTCACTCAAGGCACAAATGACCAGGCTCAAATTATCCTACTTTGGACACATTATGCAAAGACCAGCTCTCTGGAGAAGGCTCTAATATTGGGAACGGTAAAAGGAGAGAGAAGAAGAGGATGACCAGCAACAAGGTTGATGGACTAAGTTACAGTAGTGATGAGTGCACTGTTGGAAGACCTGAAGGTTAGGGAGAGATCATCATGGAGAAAATCTATCTATGTGGTCTCTAAGAGTCAAAACCAACTTGATGGTGCACAATTCATCAATCAATTTTTAGATGCAAGGAATTTGTCTGCTTAGTTTAGGACATCCATATCCCATTAACTAGTTCATAATACTTGCTTGATATCTAGGGAATTGCCTGTCTAATATGCTCCAAAACCTACAGTGGCACTTAAGTAAATGATATCAAAGTAGTAATAGCAATGCCAATGTCAAAGGCATGTCTATATTCATGAAAAATGGTGTAATAACCAGGCTAGTAGAAACTGAAATTGTTTGGTGATCTCCCCATCTGGAAAGCAAATTCAGCAGTCAGTAACAATATGGACAGTAAAGATATAGAGCAGAGTTGCTCATGAGGGTTGAAAACACTGCCCACAGCATCTACCTCCACGAGATCCTGCTCTCACAATGCCACTTGTACCTGGGATGAGCATCTTTAGTATGTGCTGGTAAAAGGCTGATAATAAGAACACACATCTATTATTAGATCCACTCCATGACAGAGGTGGCAATGGCTAAGTCAGTTAATGATGGTAATTTGTTTCCCAATTGTTTTTGAGAAACTGCTTGCCGCACCATAGATATCCACTGAAGCAAGGGAAGCTATCCATTGATCTACCTACTATTAACGGAAATGAAATAAAATTCCCTGAAATTAAATAAATAAATATTGTTTGAGGGCGATTCCACAGACATTTCCAGGAATATTCTTGGCAAAAAGCAGAAAGGAACAAGAAAAAAGAAAAGAGGGAAATAAAGGAATAATTCAGTGTCTCAGAGGAAAATAAATAAAAGCAGAGGTTCCTCCTGAAGCTACTGCAGTGACAGTCATAATGAAACTGAATGCAAAGGTGAGAACCATGTCCCTTTCACCATGGGTAACAGCCTTTTGCAAAATCTCTTTCACATATAACAAGTTCTGAATGTGCCTCTGTGGAATTGCACAGAGATAACAAAAAAGTTCAAGTTTGTTCATTTCAGGCCAAAATAGCTGACCTGTAAAAGTGATGGAGGCAGAAACATTAGATACTTCAGGGATGTGGTAAAAATAGACAGCTTCTTTGTGGAAGGAACACCATATTCAGAGAAATACTGAAGCACTTCACAGAAAGAACCTGTTCCTTCAATGGTCTGACAACTCACTTTTCCACAGAAAATATACCTCTAGGGATAGATATCGTAGTTGCTCCTAATATCAGTAAATGTAAACGTTAGCAGTATTGTGATTAGCCTGCTGTTGCAGACATAACACTGATTTAAACTGGAAATGAGAAATTGGGGGGGAAAAGAGATTAGGGCTATATTAGACATCGCAGTGAAAATGTGTGCCATCTTGAGAAAAAGGAAGTATCAAGGATTAAAGCAAACATTAGAAATAACATTATCTGGATTATAACACCTTTCTCCTTGAAGAAATACATCATCATATGATTGGAAAGTCCAGTGGTACACAGTTGTGATGAATGAATTAATATGGGGCTTTCTTGTTCAGAAGAAAAATATGGGTTTTAGAGTTGTGTATGATACAGAAAAAAACTATTTTGTTTAGAATCTGGAACAAATCACTGCATTCTAGAAGTTCTGCTGAACATTTTTGGGTCAGCCATGGTTCAGCAGAAACAAAATTCTTAGTGTCATTGTATTTATTTAATTTTTGTTTATTTACTTTATTTATATACTGTACCACCACACCCCATATGGAATCATAGCGGTACACTATAAAAAGACAAAATGATCATAACTTAAAAACAGAATATAGAAATAATAATCCTTAACATGTTCAAAACCTTTCACAAATTATTATAACCAGAGATAATAGTGATAAGAGGTGTACCAATGACAGATTTTAAATAAATGCTCTTCTGAATGCTTAAGTTTTATGGCTTTTCTAAAGGTCAGAACTGATGGAGCTGTCTGGATTTCTGGTGGATTTTTTGGGGCTTCAAATGAAACAAAATCCAATGGGATGACAAAGCTGATGCACATTGCCCCCTCCCTCCCCTCAGCAGCTGCGAGAGTGGTATATCTCACTGGTCCACCTGCCCAGAATCTTTGAAGTGCCTTGCTTCCCTCCCTCCTGTTCTTTAGTTGCCAGCTACAGATATTCCAGTGTGGCATATCCCAATGGCCTGTCAGACCCCAATCTTTCCAACCCACTCTCCCATCTGGCAACAATGTCTCAGCTTGGCATATCCCACTAGTTCACCTGCCTCTCTCATATTCCCAGCAGTTTCCTTTTCCGCCATCCTGCAAAGGCATATAAGAGTGTAGGCCATATTTAAGAATGCACTAACAATTCCTTTTAGGCAACAAGAAAACTCAACTGGATTGACTGACATCCCTCATAAACCGAAAGCATATTCTAAAACAGTCATCTATAACCTGATGCCTTCAAGGTATGTTGGACTAAAAGGTAAAGGTACCCCCCGCACATTTGTGCAGTCGTGTCCGACTCTAGGGGCCGGTGCTCATCTCCGTTTGTTAGCCAAAGAGCCAGCGTTGTCCGAAGACGCTTCCACGGTCATGTGGCCGCATGACACGCGCAGAACGCTGTTACCTACCCACCGAAGTGGTACCTATTCATCTACTTGCATTTGCATGCTTTCGAATTGCTAGGTTGGCAAGAGCTGGAGCTAGTGCAGGAGCTCACTCTGCACGCAGGGCTAGGGATTCGAACCTCCGAACTTGCAATCTTCCGATCAACAAGCCTGGCGTCTTACCCGCTGAGCCACCACGCCCCTGTTGGACTACAGGCTCCCTTATCCCCAGCCAGCATGCCCATACTTAGAAATTGGTATTTAATACCTAGAGGTTGGGAAATACTGCTGTAGAAGAGTTCCTTGCAATTTTCTGCAATGCAAAGGAGTTCTAGTCAGTCAACGAAATAATGGAAGTCATGCCCTAAATTACTGATAATCAGTAAATCATTTCTGTTGTCACCTTAAGAAGGGAACAAGAAATCTGAAAGTTCCCATAGATTGTGATTGTATACATAAAATTAAACTGGGTAGAAAAAAAATTCTTCCTGATAATCCCGTTTTTTTTAATGTTAAGGTCTCACCTATCAAATAACCAGGCCCTATGCCATGAAGGGGTTTATAGGTGATAAGCACCATGAATTGTACCCAGAAGCCAAATGGTAATTAGTGCAGCTTACAGAGCGGTGGAGTCACACTGGCATAACAAGGCATGCCTAACACTGCTCATGCCACTGTATTCTGGATCAGCTGCAGCTTCAGGGGCAGCCCCATGTAGAGCACATTACAATAAGCCATTCATGAGGTGGCTAGAGTGTGTGTGACTGTCTGAAGGGTCCCCATCCAGAATAGAAGAGGTAAGTGAGGGCAAATGTCAAGAACTATGTTTTGTATCGTCATGTTTGCCGCTAGGCAAAATCTGTTCCAGATGGCTTGCTGCAGCTGCTGAGTTCCCCTTTGCAACTTTGAGACATGGTGCCAATGGATTTTACTACTGATCTATCCCTGACAAAGGATTATACTACCATCCTAGGAGTGGTAGATTGGTTTACAAAGATGGCTCATTTCATTCTTTGCAAGGGCCTCTGATCAGTTCAGAAAACAGCACAACTTTTTTAGAGCATGTTTTTAGATACAGAGGTCTAGTAAATCATGTGATCTCATGTCATAGTTCTTAATTTACCTCCAAGTTTACCTTTTCCAAATATTCGATGCAAAAATCCATTTGTCATCTACTCAACATCCAGCAATGAACAGTCAGACTGAATGACTGAACCAAGTCCAAGAACAGTATCTACAGTGTTATGTTTCTTATCAACAAGAAAATTGGACCAAGCTGGTTTGCCTACAATAACTTAGTACGACCTTACATTGGCATGTCTCCTTTTCAGGTGACTTATGGTTTCCACCTCATGTGTTACCCTCCAGAACTCCTGCATCTGCAATTGATCATACCCCAGACTTCCTGCAGGAGAGGCAAGCCTCACAGCACCTCTTAAAGAACAGCTAGATTTGGCAATGGCTGCATACAAGTGAGCTGCAGACGCACACAGACAAGAGAGGCCCAAGATTACTGAGAGGGATTTGGTGTGACTTTCTATGAAGTTTTTGTCTTCCGCCTGACCCTCCAAGAAGCTGGAGTCGAAATTTAATGGCTCCTTCCCAGTGGTTCTGTATATACACTCAAGTGGCCATTCATTTGCAATTGCCTGCATCAATGACAATTCATCCCATTTTGTATCAGTTATTGCTTCTGCTGGGGGCACATCCTGTCAGAGTCCAGTTTGACCCTGACTCTGAGATAGAGGAAAACGAAACTTACCCAAGAAACGAAACTCCTCTTGTACAGCAACTGACAAGCATAACTTGTGATGAACAGGTGCAGGTTCAAAAGTGCACTACTCGTAATCAATCTCCTGATGAGCAGGTGCAGGAGTCCAGACCCGGGGATGACCCAGCAGCGCAGGAGAATCCTGAGAAGCCGATTGGTTCCAAACCCGGAACTAAGGCAGGAGCACCAATCAGCGCAAGAGAGAGGTGGGCAGATAAGTGCGCCAAACAGAGGGAAGCCCAATTGGTTCCCGAGGAGAGAAGGCACGCCGAAAACAGGATAAAAGGGCACCGGCGCAAGCACCCGATTGCCGGAGACAAACATTCCACTGAGCTAACAGCTTCTTTGGGAGAAGTCCAGCTGGAACAGTCCTTGGAGTCCTGCCCTGTAGCCGTCACGGAACCAGAGCCAGAGCCTCGCCTCATTTCTGAACTGACCCCAGCTGCATTAGAAGCCAGTTCGCTTCAGCATCAAGGAGATGGAACCTTGTCTCGTAGTCTTTCAGCAAACCCAGCTAAGAAGGCTCTGGTCGCTTCGGGCATTCGTCAGCTTGCATCAATACCTTCACAGCATTCACCAGCCTTGTCAAGGCAGTGTTTCAATGCTTCAGCTAAGTACGTTCACCCTCATGTGTTTTGTCATGTTCATTCAGTACAGGCATGTTCTGCCGTTGGGAGGTTTTTAGTGTAGAGCGTCCTGTCCTGCCTGGTTTTTCGGGCAGTGTTGCCTAGTGGTTTCAGTCCTGTCTGCCTAGTGGTTTCAGTCCTGTCTGCCTTGTAGTTCCAGTCCAGTTGCCTAGTGGTTCCAGTCCAGTTGCCTAGTGGAACCAGTCCAGTCTGCCTTGCAGTTCCAGTCCAGTTGCCTAGCGGTTCCAGTCTTGTTTGCCTTGCAGTTCCAGTCCAGTTGCCTAGTGGTTCCAGTCCAGTCTGCTTTGCAGTTCCAGTCCTGTCTGCTTTGCAGTTCCAGTCCAGTCACTTAGTGGTTCCAGTCCAGTTGCCTAGTGGAACCAGTCCAGTCTGCCTTGCAGTTCCAGTCCAGTTGCCTAGCGGTTCCAGTCCTGTCTGCCTTGCAGTTCCAGTCCAGTCGTCTAGTGGCTCCAGTCCAGTTGCCTAGCGGTTCCAGTCTTGTTTGCCTTGCAGTTCCAGTCCAGTTGCCTAGCGGTTCCAGTCCAGTCTGCTTTGCGGTTCCAGTCCTGTCTGCTTTGCAGTTCCAGTCCAGTCGCCTAGTGGCTCCAGTCCAGTTGCCTAGTGGCTCCAGTCCAGTCGCCTAGTGGCTCCAGTCCAGTTGCCTATGGGAACCAGCCCAGTCTGCCTTCCAGTTTGTCCAGTGAATCTAGTCCAGCGTGATTGCAGCTCCAGTTCAGGGCAGTCCTGAGAATCCAGGAGAACCCTGTCCAGTCCTGCCTTACAGATTCAGTCCAGTATTGTCCTGTGGACCCAGAAGAACCTTATCTTGTAGTCTTCTTGTTCCAGTCTTCAGCCAGCTGTGCCAAGTAACCATTTCAGCCCTTTCCAGTGTTCCAGAAGAATCCAACCAACCTAGCATCTTGATCCAGAACTGTTATTCTACTTCTTGTGAACACTAGTTGTGCCACTGCATAGCTGCCTACCTCCAAGTGCAACCAATTGTGGATCTCCAGTTGATCCAAGCAATCTTCAGTTGAGTTTATGGACTTAACTTTGTAAATAGTTTTACAATAATAAAACTATTTTCTTAAAGTTCTGGTGGTCTCATACTCTGAACAGAACACATCCCTGCAGTATACAGCTGAATTTAGCTCCACCTCCCGCTATTCTGTTTATGGGAGTGTGGCTGGGATTTCCAGAAATCAAATTATAATTTGAAAGAAAATTTTTATAAAATGATGTATTGTTGGTATTTAACACCTGATAAGTTGTCAAAGATGTATAAAGGGGTATCAAATGTCTGTTGGAAATGCTCCCAAGGTGAAGGAACTTTTTATCATCTTTGGTGGACTTGCCGGAAGGCCAAGAAATATTGGGAGCAAATGTGCATTATTATTCAAAAGATCCTTAAAGTGAATATACAATTGAAACCAGAACTTTTTTTTTTGGGCTTGATGGATCAACAACTTGAAAGAAAATTTGAGACTTTGTTCTTGTACATGATAGCAGCAAGACTTTTGTACGTGCAAAGATGTAAAGATGCACAAATTCCCACAATGGAATAATGGATGGTGAAATTGATGGAGTTGGCGCAGATGGCAAAATTGACAGCACTGATAAAATACTGTGACTGGATTTGTTTCTACTTGGAAACCACTTTTGGACTATTTGCTTGTAACCGAAAAAAATGAAGTTCTGAGTTTGGGTTTTGAAAATTAAATTGTTATTTTGTTGTAGAAATAATGTTAGTTAAGGTTTAATTAAGAGTAAGAGATCAAGTTATTATAATATGCATTTATACCTGTGTTGGAGAAGGTCAGAAGTCACTTTCCCCTTATTTTTTCTTGCTATTCTTGCACTTTTTAGTTTTTCTTTTAGTTCTTTATTTAAGCTTTTTTGTACTTTGTATTTTAACTGTATTCTGAAAGTTTAATAAAGTTCTGATTTAAAAAAAGGATTTCCAGAATGTGTTTCACCTGTTGTTGGCAATCTCAGGCTGACCCAGTGGCGGAAAATGGGGATTGCACAGGATCTTTGTGTTCATCTGTCTGCTTGCTTGCTTGCTTGCTTGCTTGCTTGCTTGTATATTTATTTATTGCCTATTCTTTGTGGGGGAAATTTTATTTTATTTATGAATTTATAAACTGCTTTAGTCTAGGCCTAAATGGTATACAACAGCCTCAGCCAAAGCAATAATAACAATAAAATACAATAATATAGAATAAAATATATAATTATGGTAAAAAAGTACAATTAATATAACATGCCCTGGCAACAGGAGTTTTACATCACTGAAGTCCCAAAGGCCTTTGGTAAAGCCAAGTTTTCAGGAGCTTTTAGAAGGCCATGAGAGTAGGAACTACTCTTGCCTTGGGAGCCCAGTTGCTTTAGAAGAGGGGAGCCCCCAGGGAGAATGCCCCTTTTGGGCCTCCTTCTGTGCCAGCACTTGATAGGTGAGGACATTCAGCAGGCATTTTGTGTGTCCTCAGACTGGGCAGGCAGAATATATATAGGCTACGCAGTTTCAAAGACACTGAGGCCCTGACCTACATATGATACTGTAGATGACAACCAGCACCATGAGTTGTATTCAGTAACATATCAGTGCATAGCCAGTGCAGTTCCTGCAGCAATGGTTTTACCTAGCAATAACGTGACAGTCCAGTAAGCATACAGAATTGTCTCAAATGTGGGTTGATCTTGCTTTTAGGTAAATAATGTTGATCTCAAATAAGTTGCTGAGTCAATTAGTAGATATAAGCTGAAACACATTTCTATCTATTTCAGCACTGGTGCATCAATAGTTAAGATTGTTAAATTTTTCTATTTCCCAATAACCTCAGCACTCATTTTATGGTACTGAAATAGCTACCATAATATTTTAAGGCCTTCCCGCTTCCCTTCTATTCACATAAAAACGTCTACACCACACCATCATGGTAAATGACTGTATTATTTCAGAATTTACTAGGTGTACATATGTCGATTCTGTGTGAATATGCATGAATATGAATATGAATACTATCCTTCATTTTACTATAGCATAATATTAAATTCAATATAGCATGCAATAAACATAGTAGAATAATAACTTGAACTTCAAATGCAGGAAATGCAGAGAACTCATGTCAACAGTCAACACGGGCCTTTTAAAAAGCCTAGATAAACATACATATTGACTTTTTACCAAATATATAAGTAACATGAGTCCTAATTGTTAGGAATAATGTTGGTACTCTATGGCAGGGGTCCCCAACCTTTTTGGCACCAGGGACCGGTTTCAAAAGACTATTTTTCCGAGGACCAGGGTTTCTGGGATTTCCGTGGACCGGGGCAGGCTTTGCGTTTGGGAGCCAATCACACGCACCGGGGGTGGAGTTTGGGGGCGGGAGCCAATCACAAGCACCGGGGGGCAGGGTTTGCGGGCGGGAGCCAATCGCACAGAAGGGGGCAGGGTTTGTGGGCGGGAGCCCCGCGGCCCAGTTCCTAACAGGCCGTGGCCCACTAGTGGGCTGTAGCCCACAGGTTGGGGACCCCTGCTCTATGGCAACTGCTTTTCCTAAATTGCGTACCACGATAAGAAATTTTCCCCTGTTCTTACATATTTCATCAATGATACATTGACAAAAATCTCCCCAAAACAATTTTAAACCTGAGCAAACTGATATAAGCAGGTATTGAAGCATCCCTTAAAACATCTACCTTAAACACCTTAAAACATCGTCCAGCCCTTTAAGTAAGTTTAGAATCAGCTGTACACTCCATCCCTGGATACAAGAACCATTAACTACATACCTATATTTTCCTGAGAGTCACACTCACTTTCTTTATCTTAAAGAGAATTTTTTACAATAAGCAGTTAAAGATTTTTTTTCTCCTAACCTACAAGGATGATCCTTGAAGCTATACTTCTACTGTCAACCTATTCTGGAAAAATGAGTCTAATAGAGGAAATAACAATAGAATGATAGCACATAATACATAAAAATGTAAAGTAGTTGCTGAAACAATTATAATAAAGAAACAAACAAAGGTATAGTAATGATAAATATATATGATAAATATTGATAAATGATGAATGATGAATGATAAATATTCTGCAGTAAAGATCTATTTGCAAAGTTAAGCTAGCGGAGAAGACAGTATCCCAGCTGAGCTATTTAAAACCCTAAAAGATGATGCTGTTAAAGTGCTGCACTCAATATGCCAACAAATTTGGAAAACTCAACAGTGGCCACAGGATTGGAAAAGGTCAGTTTACGTTCCAATTCCAAAGAAGGGCAATGCCAAAGAATGTTCAAACTACCGTACAATTGCGCTCATTTCACATGCTAGCAAGGTTATGCTCAAAATCCTACAAGCTAGGCTTCAGCAGTATGTGAACCGAGAACTACCAGAAGTGCAAGCTGGGTTTCGAAGAGGCAGAGGAACTAGAGATCAGATAGCCAACATTTGCTGGATCATGGAAAAAGCAAGAGAGTTCCAGAAAAACATCTACTTCTGCTTCATTGACTACGCTAAAGCCTTTGATTGTGTGGATCACAACAAACTGTGGCAAAGTCTAAAAGAGATGGGAGTACCAGACCACCTTACCTGTCTCCTGAGAAACCTGTATGCGGGTCAAGAAGCAACAGTTAGAACCGGACATGGAACAACCGACTGGTTCAAAATCGGGAAAGGAGTACGACAAGGCTGTATATTATCACCCTGCTTATTTAACTTACATGCAGAGTACATCATGAGAAATGCCGGGCTGGTTGGAGATTGCTTCCGGGTGCTGAAGATGTCGGTGTGTTGAACCGAGCGCTCCTGTCTCGGCTCCGCGGTTTGCCTGGCTGCAGCAGTTCTTAAAGAGACAGAAACTGCTGAAATCTCCCCTTTGAAGAGAAGGGGATCAGAAGATAAACCACAAGGGTCGCTGAATCGCTGCTCTTTCCCAATTCCCGTCTTTCCACCACGGGAAAAAGGAAATTGTAGCAGCGAAGGCGACTGGAAGAATCATCGTTTTTGCTCTACAGGAAACCGTGAAATCTTTTCAGATAAGTAACACCTAAATTCAGCACTTTTAGTCACTGATTTATATTTGTGTTTATTTTAGTTTTACGTATTATTTGCTAAGATCCTTCTATGGACATGATTGATTGATATTGCTGGTGCCTGTGTAACCTTCTTGCCAAGACGACTTGAGAAAATGGTGGGAGTTTAAAGAATAATGACTTTACTCGGAGCTAAGTGATATTGAGTGACATTGACTATTGACAAATGGCTTATCTACTTATGTGGGACTAATCTATTTTCCTCTTTGGATTTTGAATTTAAATGGATTAATGGTCTGCCTTTTATTTTATTTTATTTCTGTTTTTCATCTTGATGTGGTTTTTTTCTCTTTTTTTCTCCTGCAATGTGCTTGGATATTATTTGGATTATTTGGATTATAAAGGGTATTTTTGGAGTTCCTTTGCCTTGAACAGTTTTATGAATTTCCTTACTATATGGGATTTTAATAGACTTATTCGTTATATTTTATCCTGGAGAGAGACATCTAGAGCTGAAGCTCTCCTTTCCCCCCCTCTTTTTTTTTTTTTGATTTTTTTCCTCTCTCCTCTTTGAGACTTCTGATTATAAGTTTGCCTGAGAACTGGATTGTTATTAAAATTCTTCAAGGATATTTTGACTACAGTTAAAGGAAATACCCGTTGTACTTTTATCTTTTATTTTTTCTATATGAGAATTGTTGATTTTATCAAAGTACACTCTGTCCTTTTTTTTATGCAACAACTTTTAAGAAAAGGCAGTATTATTTTTACTTTTTAATTTTTACTGTATATTGAATTTTTTTTTCTTTTCCTTTTCCTATTCACCTTTTGCTTTTGAATTTTTGAATAAATTTTTTTATCCTCCCTCTTTCACCTCCCTTTTTTTCCTTCCTTCCTTTTTTGTTGTTGTCTGTTGCTGTTCCCTTTTGTCTTCCATTATTTTTTTCTCTCTCTTTTTTACAGGAATACTTCACACAATATGGCCACTCTGTCTGCAAGAGTGAAGAGAGACAGAGATAAGGAAAAGGAGAAAGAAACAGGGAGAATGCCTACTGATTCCATTGCATCATCTTCTGAAGTACCAGCATCAGACATGAAAAAAATATTGGATGCGATTGCAGCACTGAACCAAAAAATTGATGACTCAACTGCTACCCTGAAAAAGATGGACGATTCAATTACCTCCTTAGATATAAAAATGGGGAAAAAAATCAACAATTTAGGTCAACAAGTAGATAAAAAAATGGAAGCGATGAAAGAAGACTTAAAAGAAGAATTTAGAAAAGAAACACAAAATATTAAAGAGGTAGTAAATACCTTATCAGGGGAATCTAAAGAGACACAAGAACAAGTAAAGAAATTAGAGATTAAATCAGAATCTATTATTAAAGATATGGAATACAATTTAGATGCCATCGCTTTAGCAGAAATGAGAGAAAAAGAATTCATATTGAGATTGAGAGGAGTTCCAGAAAAGTCAGATGAGAATACGAGAGAATATATAGTTGGTGCTTTAGCTCAATACTTACAGATAGAAGAAGAAGATCTGGATTCAGAAATAGATAAAATCTTTAGAATTAACTCACGTTACGCTAGAGAGAAAAAAGTGCCAAGAGACATATTGATATATTTTGTGAGGAAAGTTACAAAAGAACAAATTTTGAAGAAGCACTACAGTGACAGATTAAATATAGCAGGGAAAGAGATAATTGTCTTAAAAGAAGTCCCATTAAGAATATTAAGAAAAAGAAAAGAATACTCCTTCTTTACAGATAAATTAAAGCAAAATAACATATCATTTAGATGGGAAAGAATAGAAGGAATATCTTTCACTTTTAAAGAACAAAGATTTAAAATAAATTCCATTTTGAAAGCAAAGGCCTTCATAGAGAAATATATGACAGATATGAGTGAAGTATCTAATGTTCTGGAAGAAATGAAAGAGACATTTAAAGATAAGGAAAAGAGTGAGGACTTATCGGAGATGGGAGCTACCGGAGTGGATTTAAAAAAGAGCTTTTAAATATCTAAATATCATGGACTTTAAATATCTAACATGGAATATCAATGGGGCAAATTCTCCCCAAAAGAGAAAGAAAATTTTTCATTTTTTGAAAAAAATAAAATTGGATGTAATTTGCCTACAAGAGACTCACATTTGTAAAAAAGACATTAAATATTTGATTCAAAAACAACTAGGAGAAGAATTTATTTCAGCTGGATTAAAAAAAACTAAGGGGGTAGTCCTGTATATACAACAAAAACTTAATCCAAAATTAATATTGACTGATGATGAAGGAAGATATATTGCAGCGGAAGTAAATATACAGGGGATTAAAACATTGATAGTTGGGATTTACGCTCCAAATTTTGATAAAGGATTATTTTATAAGAACTTAATGGACAAACTTTTGGATTTATCATATGAGAATTGGTGTTTTATGGGGGACTGGAATGGGGTGATTAGCCCAATGGAAGATAGACATTCGCAAAAAAAAGTGAAAACTACACAGGGAAAACTACCCCAAACTTTCTTTGATTTAAAAGATATGTTGGACTTACAAGACATTTGGAGACTTATGAATGGAAACTCTAAAGAATATACATATTACTCAGAAAGATACAGATCATTTTCCAGAATAGATATGTTCTTGATCTCTAAAACTTTAATGATGAATGTAAATAAAGCTGAAATTCTACCTAAAATTATATCAGATCATAACCCTGTTTTATTAACTATCAAAGGAAAAAGGAATGCATTTCGATGGAGGCTAAATGAGTCAATTTTCTGGAAAGAAGATGTTGTTGACATATGTAAGAAAAGACTAAGAGAATACTTTCTACTTAACTCAAATAAGGATACCAGTACACAAGTAATTTGGGATGCAAGTAAAGCGTATATGAGGGGTTATTTTATTCAATATAATGCTCAAATGCGGAAAAAGAAACAAGAAAAAATTCAATTGATTTTGGATGAAATTAAAAATAAAGAGAAATGTCTGAGGGCCAAACCGATGGATAATACATTGATAACTCAAATTAAATTTCTACAAAAACAAATTTCGATGATTTTGGTACAGGAAATAGAAACTCAAATGAAATTTACAAAACAGAAATATTTTGAATTTGCAAATAAACCAGGAAGATGGTTAGCTCATAAGTTAAGAAAACAAAGACAAAAAAATATAATTTCTAATATACAACATAAAGGGAAAATTCTAGTGAATAATGTGGAAATACAAGAAGCATTTCATTCTTACTATACAGCATTGTATAAAAAACAGGATGTTAATATAGCTGAAATTGATGAATATATGAGTAAGCAAAGATTAACTGTTTTAAATGATGAACAAAGAACATTACTTAATAATCCTATAACAAAAGAAGAAATGTTAATGGCTTTTAAGAAAATTAAAAGTGGAAAAGCACCAGGTCCGGATGGACTATCGGCAGCCTACTACAAATACTTTGAAGATGAATTGAGTATTCCTCTCCAAAAAACTATAAATTCAATTTTGGAAACAGGAATTATGCCAGAAACATGGAAAGAGGCTCATATTACTTTGATTCCGAAAGAACAACTAAATTTGAACTCAACAAAGAATTATAGACCAATATCATTATTGAATAATGATTATAAGATATTTACGACAGTCTTAGCGGAAAGATTGAAAAATAATCTTGGAAATTTTATTCATCAAGATCAAGCAGGTTTTCTACCCAAAAGACAAATTAGAGATAATATCAGAAATGTTTTGGATGTATTAGAGTATCTAGAACAACACAATGAAAAACAAGCCGCCTTGATATTCATAGATGCTGAAAAAGCATTTGATAATTTAAATTGGTCCTTTATGTTTAAAGTATTGGAGATTATGAACTTTGGTGGGAATTTTATTAAGTGGATTAAATCAATTTATACACCCCAATTTGCAAAAATAATTGTCAATGGAGAATTTAGTAAACCTTGTGAAATACAAAAAGGCACAAGACAAGGCTGTCCTTTATCTCCGCTTTTGTTCATATTGATCTTAGAAGTTCTACTTAGAGATATTAGACAAGATGATGGTATTCATGGTATCAGAGTTAAAAAAGAAGTTTACAAATTAAGAGCCTTTGCAGACGACCTAATCATTACATTAGAGAATCCACTGGATGGAATTGAATTATTGATGCAGAAATTGAAGGACTTTGGGTCGTTAGCAGGGCTCAAAATTAACTTACAGAAAACAAAAGTTTTGACTAAGAACATGAATTATCACCAACAAGAGAAATTGAGAGAAATTACAGGATATTCTTTGGAGAAAAAAGTAAAATATTTGGGAGTTTATTTAACATCGAAAAATGTTAAATTATTTCAAAATAACTATATCCCGCTTTGGATTGATATTAAAAAAGATTTAGACCGTTGGGGGAAACTACAATTATCATTATTGGGGAGAATATCAGCGATTAAAATGAATATATTACCAAGAATTCTATATCTCTTTCAAACAATACCTATACTGACATCAGAGGAACCATTTAAACAGTGGCAGAAAGACATTTCTAAGTTCATTTGGCAAGGGAAAAAACCAAGAATAAAATATAAAGTCTTGCAAGATTCAAAAGAAAGAGGTGGTTTAGGACTCCCAAATTTGAGACTATACCATGCAGCTTGTGGTCTGGTATGGCTTAAAGAATGGATTGTTTTGAGAAATGAAAAATTATTAAATCTGGAAGGTCATGAATTAAGATTTGGATGGCATGGATATCTGTGGTATGATAAGGCTAAAATAAATGTGGACTTTAAAAATCATTATATTAGAAGATCCCTGTTGAGAATTTGGAATAAATATAAATCAATTTTATGTCATAAGAGACCTTTATGGATTTCCACGCAAGAAGCCTTTTATAGAACAGAAGTAAGAAATAAAGATAAGTGGTTGACATATAAGGACTTATTAAAAAAAGAACAAGGACACTATGTGATAAAATCAAAAGAAGAACTTGCCCAAGAAGGTTATACCTTTCAATGGCTCTCCTATAGGCAACTTATAGAGAAATTTAAATTAGATAAAAAAAAATAGAATTTGAACAAACTAAATCAGAATTTGAAATACAATTATGTGAAAATGATGAACGTTTAATTGCTAGAATGTATAAATTATTGTTAAAAGGAGAAATGGTAGAGGAACAAGTTAAAGATTGTATGATTCAATGGGCGAAAAATATTGGCCACAATATACAACTTCATCAATGGGAAGATATGTGGACTAAAGGATTAAAATTCACCTTATGCTACAACTTAAAAGAAAATTTTTATAAGATGATGTATCGATGGTATATGACCCCACAAAAACTTTCAAAAATGTACGGGAACATATCCAACTTATGTTGGAAATGTATAAAACAAGAGGGGTCTTTTTACCATATGTGGTGGACTTGTAACATTGCAAAAGAATTTTGGACTGAGATACATTCATTGATGCAAAATATACTACAGATACGAATACCATTTAAACCAGAATTTTTTTTACTTGGAATTTGGGAGGAACAAATAGAAAAACATTTCTTTAGAATAATACAGTATATGATCACAGCAGCAAGACTCTTATATGCACAAAACTGGAAAAATCAAAGTGTTCCAACAATACAGGATTGGATGTTGAAATTATTAGAGATGGCAGAAAATGATAAATTGACTTGCTTATTAAAAGATAATTCAAATTGTTACTTTCTTAAAGAGTGGAAACCATTGATGGACTATTTGCAAAAAGCAGGAGGAGTAAAGCTAACATGGGGATTTGATGATTAGATTATATATAAATAGTATATAGTATAATAGACAAGAAAAGTATATGAATGTTATATGAATAACCAGCATGTAAAAACAAACTATCTATTTTATTCTTATGACCATAGTTGGATCGGAGGTCATCCAATTTCTTTGTCTGTGTTTTTCTTTCTTTTTTTTCCTTTACTGCACTTTTCTTTTCTTTTTCTCTTAATTTGTAGTTCTATTTTCATTTCATTCTTAACTTTTAGCTTTGTATATTTAAAATCCAATAAAAATTTTTTTAAAAAAATTAGAAATGCCAGGCTGGATGAATCACAAGCCAGAGTTAAGATTGCCGGGAGAAATATCAACAACCTCAGATATGCAGACGATACCACCCTAATGGCAGAAAGCGAGGAGGAACTAAAGAGCCTCTTGATGAGGGTGAAAGAGGAGAGTGCAAAAGCTGGCTTGAAACTCAACATTAAAAAAACCCAGATCATGGCATCTGGTCCCATCACTTCCTGGCAAATAGAAGGGGAAGAAATGGAAGCAGTGACAGATTTTATTTTCTTGGGCTCCAAGATCACCGCAGACGGTGACTCCAGCCATGAAATTAAAAGACGCTTGTTCCTTGGGAGGAAAGCTATGGCAAACCTAGACAGCATATTAAAAAGCAGAGACATCACCTTGCCGACAAAGGTCCGTATAATTAAAGCTATGGTTTTCCCAGTAGTAATGTATGGCTGTGAGAGTTGGACCATAAGAAAGGCTGAGCACCGAAGAACTGACGCTTTCAAACTGTGGTGCTGGAGAAGTCTCTTAAGAGTCCCTTGGACTGCAAGGAGGTCAAATCAGTCAATCCTAAAGGAAATCAACCCTGACTACTCATTGGAAGGACAGATACTGAAGCTGAAGCTCAAATACTTTGGCCACCTAACCCAAAGAGAAGACTCACTGGAAAAGACCCTGATGCTGGGAAAGATTGAAGGCAAAAGGAGAAAGGGACAGCAGAGAATGAGATGGTTAGATAGCATCACCGATGTAATGAACATGAATTTGACTAAACTCCAGGAGACAGTGGAGGACAGGAAGGCCTGGCGTGCTATGGTCCTTGAGGTCACGAAGAGTCGGACACGACTAAACGACTGAACAACAACAACAAAAGTAGCAGTAGGAAGAATTTGTTGGACTGCCTCGATGAAATAGTAAAACCTAGCATTAGGAAATTAAGCGTGATTTATATGCTTTCCAAATGGCATAGAAACAAAATTATTCTGAAGGAAGAATAATCCAGGTATCATATAAAAGACAGTTTACTAATAAGACATAGTCTTTCAGAAATAAATGCCTAAGTCTTAAACATCTACATGAAGCATATTTAATTCATTTTAATGGAAAATAGCACTACAAATTACATTGGTTAATGAAAGAAATCTTATAGAGTTAAGCTTGACTTAATTGACCATTTGGAAGTAGAGGATGTCTGCTAAATCCAAATTTAAATCATCTGCATGTAAATGGTGTCATTTGCAGTAAAACCTGTATTTAACACAGAGATCTTTGTTACATAGGCTAAAATTCAAACAAAAATCAAATTTGTCAAAGTCCATTAAATTGAGATTTTACTGTATGGAAAATGGAATATTAGCTAAGTTATGGAGTACAGGGAATTATCCAGTGCCCATCACTTCTTTTCTATGGCTCAGATTCATATTTGCCAGCAAGACTAAGAGTTTTGCAGAAGGTCAAGAGAGAAAGCTATTGGAATGTAGTTCCCTTGCCAGCCGGCAGAATTCAGATATTCCCAATAAGTATTCATTTGTGTAGATCAGGGGTGGGCAACGTCAGGCCCACGGGCCATATAAGGTCCGCGGGGCTCCTGCCTAAGGCCCGCGGGGCTCCTGCCCGCAAACCCCGCCCCTTCCATGTGATTGGCTCCCGCCCGCAAACCCCACCCCCCAGTGCTTGTGATTGGCTCCCGCCCACAAACTCCGGCCCCCGGTCCGCAGAAATCCCAGAAACCCCGCCCCCCACCCCCCTGGTCCCCAGTTATAAATATCCAAATGGCCCTTGGCAAAAAAAAAGGTTCCCTACCCCTGGTGTACATGGACTCGGAGTCCACATTTCCATAAGGAGTGGACATTGGCTTTTTGTCACATAGACACAGAGATACACCTAAACCCTGGAATAGAAAATTTGAATCATTTTAAAAGACAAAGGCAAAAAAGAGGAGAAAGTGGAAGAAAAAGCTGTAAGCCATAGCTGGGAAAAGATACAGACTCTGATAAGTTTGGACTTGCTGGGAATGTGGGGGATGTCCAGGTAATAGAGAAGAGGGAAGGAGTGGTTTTTACTGATACTGGAGCCTGGGACAATCATTTCAGAAGGACCGCAGGGAGGGCTGAGGTCTGTGCCAAAAGTCTACCTAAACTGTATAACTATAAATATCCTGGCACTTTGACCCCTATTCTGAAAGTATTTAGAGCAAAAATTGTCCCAATGTTGACTTATGGTGCGGAAGTGTGGGGTCTTACAAATTCTGCCGCACTTGAATATGTTCAAACCCGCTTTTTAAGAAGTATACTGGGAGTTGATAAAAACACGTCACCACCCGCGATTAGAGCAGAAACAGGAATCCACTCTATACATAGCCAGACAGTAACAAAGGTCTTTTCTTACTGGCAGAAGGTCCATTCAATGGACCATGATAGGCTTCCCAAATTATGCCTACTTGAACAAATAAGTATGGATTTTACCACATCCTGGCTAAAACATCTCACCAAAGTTATTACACAATACGGACTTCCCATTCAACAGGTACTCATAACTGCACCGCAGGAAAAGGATATTTTTAAACAGCGAGCCCTGGATATCAGTGCTCAATTGGACATGGAGACATTGGCAAAAAATGGTTCATTAAAATGGTTAGCTAAGAATAAGACTATTTTTAAATTAGAAAAATACCTGTCGATGAGTCTAACACAAAATCTGAGAAGGGCCTATTCCAGAGCTAGGTTGAATTGTTGGACTCTATGGTTAAATATGGACGTTTCCATCGTTTGCCATATGATGAGAGGACTTGTTTATGTGGGGACCCAGTCATAGAAGATATTGCCCATGTTTTGTTCGACTGTAAACTATATGACTCACTTAGGATTAAATTCCTGTCTCCTTTGTTGGAAAGAACAGCTCACTGGGATTCTAATCACAGATTATCTTATTTTCTTTCGGGCTCAAATACTTTTATTGTGAATAGGACTGCCAAGTTTGTAGATAAGGCAGTTCACCTGAGAGCCCGTTATATTGAACAGATTGGAGTGTCATGTAGGGGTGATGAAACTCATTTGAATTTTGACTAGATATACACGTATTGTATTTATCATTATTTCAGGTTATTTAATTATCACATTTCCTTTATCAAAATGGAATATTTTGGTGTATTGTTATCAATTTTATCAGTTAAATTGTACTCTTGTTATTTTGTTTTATCTTTGATATGGTCGTAAGACTAATCAATAAAGTTGTTGTTGTTGTTGTTGTTAAGAGGGAACATCTATTTCAAGGGAAGCCTAGTTCTGAAGAAATAGGAAACAAGTCTTAACAGGAATCTGCACTAAGATTAATTTCTTTGGGGGTGTGTGTCTCTGTGTGTGCGTGTACGCCGTGTAAATGTCCTTTTTTTTTAAAAAAAAAGCCCCTATGCAAGCTCAGTAACAGCCTATTTCAACCTTTTATGCATATCTTCAGGTTATGCACGAGGAAATAGCTTTATTTTTTCCCCCTGATCTGTATTAATTAATTTGAAGCTTTTACCAGTATCTTCTATAAATTCTGGCTGAGTGCTCATTTGTAGCAGACCAGCATTATCTTGTGGCCTTCCAGGAGCATCTCATTTTGTTTTGTATTTTTTTTTATCATCAAGCTGCTGTTTCCCCATAATCTGAAGAAATCCATAATCATTCTCCTTTGTTACTGAATGTTTCCTTTTGAATATTTTAAATGAAAAAGGATGTTGTAGTTTCTTTTCTTTTTTAAAACAAAATTTGCTTTTGTTTATCTCTGGTGAGTCTGGTTTCTCTTCAAAGAAGGGGGGAAGGACTCAATATGTAGACACCATACTTCTACACTACATGTTGAGGAGGTTGCACTATTGAAATTATTACACTTTTGGCATGTTTACCTTACTGGTAATTAAAAGTGAGTATAGTATAAGATTCTAATCTCTCTCACATATCAGGGTTAGGGGGAGTATGCTAAATGGGGCACCATTTGTAAGACCTATCAAGCTATTACTCCAAAGCAGAAGATGGGGCCAGGGTGTGAAGACCAAGAGGGCTTCTGGAGAGGCCTGAGACCTTCAGGCTGGGCTCAGCTATTCTGCTACACTAGCCTAACTAACTAATGTGGGAATCACCTTGACTTCAAAGGACAAGATCTTCCTTAAGGCCAGGGTTGCCATTGAAAAGATATGCTTCCAGGCTCCCCTATCCCCTTTCCCAACTGGAAGATCAGAAGCATCCTGTCTTACATTGAGCACACTGGATGAGTTGTCCCATAGTTAAGATTGTTCCATAGCTATGACGTACTGAAGCCAGAAAGAGCTTTAAAGGTTAAAACTAGCACTTTGCATTGTACTTGGAAATATATCAGTAAATAGTGCAATGCCCGCAATACATGTGTTGTCCTGCTCTACCTGCAAATAAGTAGGCCACTACATTTGGAACAAATGAAAGTTTCCAAGTTATTTTTAAAGGCAGCCTCCTGTACTGCATGAGTTACCATCACCAGAACATCCTGATCCAGGTTATAACTGGCTCACCAACTGTAGCTGGTGAATGGCTTATTGGGCAAAAAGAAAAGAATAAGTGAAAGGTTCCAGATTAGTACCTGGTACCTGATAGGGAGTTACAGGTAAAGAAGACTCTTGAGAAGATATTTTGTATGAAGTTGTAAGAAAATCTGAATAATTATGAAATATCTTAATGGAAGACTAGCTGAATCCCATAGGGAAATAAAACAGTATAACACTTGTTGCCAAAAACGCTTAACTCCATAATCAGTTCATAAAGAAAAATGGAATAATAGGTCCATTTGGCTGTAAATGAATGACAAATTGCAATATTAGGCTGCAACCAGAAAGCCTATGAACTCCTGTGAAAAGGAATTGGGAGCATTATCCACGCAGTTAGTTGAAGATATTTTTTTATAGTAAATTTTATTAGGTTTCAAGGGAAGAATGAAAACTACAAAAGAACAAAAAACTACAAAGAAAGAAAAAAGCTAAAAAAGTACGGAAACACAAGAGAATTTTTTTTCAAATTTACAAAAAGACGTGGCTTCCGACTTTTAACAGCAAGGATATACAAAAATTTCCATAATCAATATCTTACTCTATATTAAACCAAAACACCACATTCCACTAACACATAATAAAAATCACTAAGTACAGTTACTCCTCCCCTTTATATTAAAATAAAGGAAAAAAGTTCATATAAACCTCCTAAACATCTTTCTCCCCTCCAAAAGATAAAAATATTTAATTATTCCCTTCCTACCACTATTCTATACATTTCTGTCTACTATAATAAGAATCAAATTAAAAAGCACATAAGTTGTCTGCTATTATACTTAATAGTACAACAATTTTAATAATTCCAATCTTAGTAAACCCAAAAAACAAAGTCAATTCAAAACAGTAATTCCATATCTTTAAAAGGGAATAACATCAATCAAATCCTTAAAGCAAACCAGATGAACATTTTCAACCCTTATCCCACTTCAAAATAAACCAAAGCAGTTACATGTCCCCACAATGTGCACAGAGCTTTCCTCTTGAAAGAATCAAACAGCCCAACTGGCCCCCTCAAAGATTCCAGGTTCTTTTCATGGCATTCCACCAGGAGATTGATTTTACTTATGGCTTGCAGATCACTCTCTCCCTTAGATTTCTCCAACTCCATTATCCAATCTTCATCCAGCATCTCTATAAAAATCCCAATCTCAGTCTTAAAAAAAAACTTTCTATCGCTCTTAAATTCCTCAATTTCATCCACCACATCCCCAACCTGATGGCACTAGATCTCATATTTTCCACAATGTCCTGGATATCTTGCATAAAAGTTTGATAAAAGTCAGAAGAAAATCTGTTTTAAATCCTGGTGAAAGTCAGAAAGAATCTGTTTGAAATCCTCCATGTCTCACGCAGTAGATTATGGCACCCTCTAGGAGCTTAACCAACGAAAGTCAAAGATATGGAAGAGTTCCAAAATGTGTTTACATAAAGTGAGAGTGAGATAGCAGACAGTTCTCAAGGGAAAGTAAGAACCGAAAACTGAAGGTTCAAATCAGCCGATTCAACGTGTAGGAAAATGCTAATATCTTCAAATTTAATACAAAAATAATAACAGGAAGACAATTGTTTACTCTCAATCTTTGGAATTTCCTTTGGAAGGAAAACGAAATCGAAAACTTAAAAATAATTTTAAAAAAAAGTAATCCCAAAAATAACGTTAAACACCAAGAGAAACAGCTTCTCACTGTAGAAAGCCTCTCTTGGGGTACATATACTTAAAAAAAAATACAAATTGGTGATTTAGAAATGGGGGGCCAGTCTTAGTGTCCCTTTAAGGCTACAGCGTGGCTTGGAAAGTGATGAAATCCCCACCTCCCACCTGGCTCTTACCAGTCGAAAGCAAAACGCTGTTTGCGATCTTCTGGCTGCAAGCAGCCATCCGGAAGACAGATGGGATGATTCCAGGTATTCTCCTTGATCTGGAGAATGTTTCTGGGCTTCAAGAAAACCTGCCTGAGCCCGAAAAGAAATACGTCATTGTCAGCTCCGCCCGCTGAACCTGCGGGCACAGCCATTCAGTCCGCCATTCCCACCAGAAGCCGAGGTTAGTTAGATTTATAGATAAGATGAATACTTCTTAGCTACAGTTCTTCGACTCTCCTTATTAGCTTTGGAGAAAATCTCTTACCTTGGGCTGCTTACTTAATCCCTTAATTAATACATGGAAACCTTTTCTTTAGTTCAGAGCTTAATTTTTGTCAGAAGAAGAATGTCTTCAAAAGCTTATCAGAAAAAATAAAACAACCCCCATTGTCCATCAAAGGGAAAATGTCATCTATAGAAAAGCTTATACCTAAAAGCCTTAAAGAAGTGGATACTTCTTCGAATTTGAAACAATAATGGAGAAAACAAGTATCTTTCATAAAGACATGAAAGAGCTAAAGAAGGTAATTACAGAGTCTCATGAGACAAGAACTGATCAACTTGAAAACACTGATAAAAATGCACAAAATAAATAATGGGTCTCTATGAAGAAATAAGGGGTGTGATGGCTCAGTGGTTAAGACACCAGGCTTGTCGATCAGAAGGTTGCAAGTTAGGCGGTTTGAGACCATAGCCCTGCGTGACGGAGTGAGCTCCCGCACTCAACCCAGCTCTTGCCAACCTAGCAATTCGAAACCATGCAAATGCAAGTAGATAAATAGGTACCACTTTGGTGGGATGGTAACAGTGTTCCGTGCGCGTCATGCCGGCCACATGACCGCGGAAGCGTCTTCGGACAGCGCTGGCTCTTTGGCTAAGAAACGGAGATGAGCACCGCCCCCTAGGGTTGGACATGACTGTGCAGGGGAAACCTTTACCTTTATGAAGAAATCGCTCAAATGCAAGGATCACTACTAGAAATAATTTAAGAATATCTCTTTTAATGTAGAACAAGAGCTGCCCCTAGTGCTCTTTATGAGAAAAAAAATTACATGAGCTTTTTTCATTGCAATCTGAATATAATCTAGTAATTGGATATGCATACTTTCTAGATTTTCACTATCTTTCAAAATTAAATCCCACCCTATTTGTAGTTAATTTCCTCTACTTAACATCCAAGGTAGTATTCTGTAGCATTCACCAAACAACTTTTTTTGGAATATACTGCAATACAGATAATAATTTTTCCTGACCTCCATCCCAAGTTAATGAACTTAAACTATTTAGCGTGGAACATCTTATAGGAAGACGGAAAGAGATCTTTTATCTTTATCTGGCAATATTTTATTTATTTATTTAGTTAAAAGTTTTATACGGCCTCCCACTTGTGAGGCACAACTCTGGGTGGCTAACAGCAATAATAAAAACACAACAATAAAACAATCCAACAAGCAAACAAGAAAAACCTGGTGCCCAATCAACCACATCTATCCAACTATACAGTCCCCAGGCTACAACCTTGCTATCTCAGTGCCTGGGGGGAAAGACAGTCTTAACAGCTCTTTGGAAAGCTAAGAGGGTGGGGGCCTGCTGGAATACAAGGGGGAGGGTGTTCCATAGGGCAGGGACTGCTACAAAAAAGGCATGCTTCTTAGGTCCCACTAAATGGCAACATTTGAGGGAAGGGACCTGTTGTGTGCCCACTCTATCTAATCTAGTGGGATGGGCACATATGGTCCCGCAGATAACCTGGACCTGTGCCATATAGGGCTTTAAAGGTAATAACCAGCACCTTCACCCGGAAAGAAACTGGGAACCAGTGCAGCTCATGCAGTAATGGTATTGCATGGGCGAACCGAGAGGTGCCCAATACTGCAAGAGCTGCTATAGATTCTGCTGTAGAATATCCCAAGATTTTGTAATGAAAAAAAATTCTCTGATCAGACAGGTGCTGTGGACGATCAGAAAAAGAAATTGTAGTCTCTATGATTAAATTTATTAATTTTTTATTGTAGATAGATTTCTTGGCTTGGAGGAAAGTATCTATATTGTAACAGACGTATCCCTTGTGGAAATTTATGTACTTGTAGTTACTTTTTTCATGCTTTCTTTTGAAGTTTAAAAATGTTTTATTATTTCATATTTCTAAGTGTGGGCTTTTTCTGTTTCTATTTATTTTAAAGAAGTAAATATGTCTCAGTTCATTGAATATTGTTTACATTTATGTCATCTTTATCACAGAATGCTATAAGTTGTCCATACAAGAGAAAAAAGATCCTTTCTAAAATGGGTAACTTAAAATTGTAGGTTGCCCGGGGGGTTGGGGGTAAATCAAGAAACTTAAGCTCATCATATATATGAGATGGGAAGCTATATAAATGGAATAAATAAATAAATAAATCTTGATGAGAAGGATTTCTTATCAAGGGGATGGATTTGTCAGATATATATTTGTGGTAATTAAAATTGGATAGGAAAGTAGTAGCAAACTCAAAAGTCAAACATCAAAAAGCAGAACACTAAAAAAGAACGGTAACCCAGCCATAGTAATTTAGGCTCCAAAAACAAAAACAAACAAAAAACCTGGAGGTTTGAAGGTACAGAAGTCTGGTGCTACTGGATGTCATTTACAACTGGAAGTGAGCTGGTGATTTTGGCATGGCTATTGGTTCTTAAGAGCTGGAGTTGATATGATGGCATATTGATTTGCGTACTGATGATATTCCCCAATGAACTTCAAGATCTAACACCTCTGCAAATTGTAGTGATTATTCTGGGTAGGATTTAGTATCCTCAGATAGAGAGGATGCTAACTAGTCTTCCACTGTCTGATTGGGTGATAAGGGAAGGTGGGTCTGAAAACTTGGTGGAAGAGTCAGAGTAATAATTATCTAGGAAAGAAATAAGTAACAATATAGTTATTGTATTGTAGAGTTCAAGTGCACAGATTCAGCAAGGATGTGATTTTGGATGCCTTGAAATTATGATTAACACTTCAATCTACCAGGTTGACATCTTGGCAAACAAGACTGAGTCACTTGCGTCATGTCATTTTACAGGGGACACCAAAGAGGGGTCTAAGATTTCTCTGTACAAATCCAGCACTTTGGCTCTGGAAACCATTTTAGATAAGAGAACAGGGGTAAGTCCTCACAACTGAAACTGAATTTCTTTGGTTCTCTTGCACATGTTTAGGCTTCTAGATGAAAAATGAAGAACAACATCTCTTCTTTCTAGTATGTCCAATTACTATTACAATGTTCAGAAATGCTATTTCAACTTGTTTTTGATGCTGATAGAATTATGATAGCTCTTCCAGAGTTGGAAGAAGTACAGGAGAAGGCAGAGGTGGGTTGCTGAGATTAATGCCATGGCTAAAAATGGAAGTGGTTTGGAAAATGTTGCAACTGAGCCTTGAAGTAGAGCCTTTGGAAAGCCTTGAGCATGAGGTAACCAGTACTGATTATAACATTACTAAATGTATCACTGGTGTGGCTGCAAACAAGGGTTAAGGAAGCTCCCTAAAGAGGGAAGAACAGCTTTTGGATGTAATACTTGAACAGGCTAGTTCAACCTGTGGGCTATCGGGAACAATAATTTAAGCACTTTTTAAAAAAAGTATCAAAGAATAAATGTGATTATCTGATTTTGCATCCAATTGAGTATACATCTTAACCTTTTACTCTCTGATTTTCTACACAGAAAATAACCCACAAATGTTTGTTGCTATTTGATACACATACTTTTTAAAAATGTTTAAATAATACATTTATTAATAGAAACAAAAAAGAAAAAAGTCAATTTTTAAAAGATAAAGATGAAATCAACAATTTGACTAACCAATTAAAACTCTCTTTAAGGAAAAATAACAGCATATTTACCTAGAAGATGCCAGTTCAGCAGCCTTTCACTAACTTAATAGAGTCCCCTATTCGGGGAGATGGGCAGGGATAAATTTAAATAATAAATAAATAATAAACTTCACCTTTACGGTACTGGGTATTTTAAAACATTTCCTAACATACCAAATACCCTTTTATTCATTCATGCAATATGCTACTATAAATCCATCTTTCACCAGAAATCCTTTGATTCAATTTTTTTGTGGAAAGAATATTGTTTGGAAAAATCTCAACAAAAAATTGAATGTTGTCAAATTTCTCTCCTATTTCACCTTTATTTTTGACATTATTTTCAGCATTGTAAATACTGCATTTTACTTTGGGCATATGTAAAATTTGTTTATTTATTTATACAAATATTTGTATGCTGCTGCATTCCAGAGACTATAAGCAGTTTACAATTAATATCAAATCAACAAATAAAATCTCCAAACCCAACAAAACAGCAACTCTAAGTTAATCAATTCAATTTAACTGTTTTGCCATGGTACCAGCACATTGCTAACAAAATCATTCCTCTTCTATACTCTGTAGAATGGGATGAACTATTGAATGACACTATTTAAATAATAATTAACTATCTTTAAATAATAAACACAGTTTTGTGGTATCTTTAAGCCTAACCAATTTTTATTATAAGAGTATTATAAGAAATGTGGTGGTAGCAACAGCATCATTCTCTTCACTCCTGCAATTCTGCATAAATCTAAAATTATATCAGTGGAGCAAACTATCACAAAAATCATTCTGATTTGAGGATGGACCTGTCCATCCCTAAATTAAGTATACTGCCACTCTCAACAAGTGTTATCTGAGCAAGGCAAGATAGTTGCTTATGTTCTATGATGAGTTTAAAAATCACTACAAATATTCCCATTCTATATCAGGTTAGGAATCTATAACTTCAGAGCACAGAAAAATGCCTTAGTAATTATCACTTCTATATAATGAGAAAGGGAGGGAACATTAACAAATATAATGTATCCTTAGCATTCCACTGTTTTCAATACCAGTTAAAATCTACATCTAGCCCAAATATGTATTGACCAATTCATAATACTAAATCTAAGAAAAACTAATTTCTGAAATTAAGAACATACTCATACAGTAAATATAGCTTCACTTTAAAAGTTCAGATCAAGTATTAGTAAATTGAAAAAGTGGGCAGTGAATTCCACAGCAAAATTCTCTTTTTCTGTTTTACAGAATTCTTTCTCTGTTTTTTAAAATTTCACTTTACTAGTTTACTAGAATGTGGATACTAATCAATTATGCTGCCAGATTTAATGCAAAAATATTAACATAGTGGTAAAATGAGAAATATCTATACATTATACTAAAGTGAGAGGAACAATACAAATATCTATCTTTGAAGAACACCATTATCCTTAGAAATCTACTCTCTGCAAAACAGATCAACTGAGTTTGCGTTTTCCCAGAAGGCTGACTAGGTGGAGTTAGTTTAATACTATGTATGAAGGGGTTCCTTTTGCATTAGGTTTAACCCCCTAAGGGTTAGTTGAGTCCTCTAGGCTATCCAGAAAAGTGGCATAGACAGTGGAGCATACTAAAAAGTCATTTTCGTCTCACTCAGTGCTTCCCCTAGTTTGTTTGCCTTCATCTATCAAAATGTGTGCATGCTGTGAGTGGCCAACTCAGCAGACCCTTGCCTTGACATTTGTTCCTGATTTGATAGCTCCTTCTTCGGTTTCATTTTCTCTTTGTCTCAGTTACAATTCTCTTTCTACTGTTCTTGGGGAAATTGGCCCTTCTGTGTTTTTTTTTAGTTACAAAATTTTATATTACTCAAACATGAAGTGGCCTCTGTTTCCTGTTTCATATCTGAAATCAATCAATATAGGCCCATTCAAGATCACCAACAGAGGGAATGTTTAGTCAAGTATCATGATATCATCACTTTTTAGCCTCACTTCAGTAATGATAATAAAGAATTGTGTGTGTGTGTGTGTGTGTAATTTCTGAACTATCTTAAAAGCTTACAGTTCAAAAAATTCTGTCTTAGGTAGTGGTGGGTTTTGTTTCTTTTGTTGTGCGCATTACCTCCATTTCTCAAGCAAATGCTGCTTGTTTGGAATACAAATTCTAAATTTCAAACAACTCCCTTTTTGCAACAGTTTTAAGATAGTTAAAACAGGACTGAATAAAAATACAGCTATATGCCACAAGTAAATATTTGTTTGTTTAGACCAGGGGTCCCCAACCTTTTTGGCGCCAGGGACCGATTTCAAAAGACAATTTTTCTGTGGACCGGGGGGACGGGTTTTCCGCGGACCGGGGGCAGGGTTTGCAGGCCAATCACAAGCACCGGGGGTGGGGTTTGCGGGAGGGAGCCAATCACATGGAAGGGGCGGGGTTTGCGGGCAGGAGCCCCGCGGCCCAGTTCCTAACAGGCTGCATCCCACTAGTGGGCTGCAGCCCACAGGTTGGGGATCCCTGGTTTAGACTATCCAAATTATAATGATCAAATGCCAAAATATATTTATTCTCAACACATAGAGTGCAGAAAATGAAATTAATATGAGTTATGCCCATATATGTTTCACTTTTTCTAACAGCTGGCCTGTGGATGAAATCTAAATTAAAGTTCCAGTTTCCTGATGAAAGAAAGAGTATTGATGGCAGCTCTCCATTCAGATATAGAGATGGTATATAGAAATTCCCTCTGCTCTATTTTCCATTGTACAATTCCACACTATAATGGACAGAAATGTGAATGGTGAGATCACCATCAAACGGGTATTCCATCCACCACAACTCAGAAGGACACCATCAGCATACTGTAACATACCGCCCAGGGTCCCCGACAGGGGAGATGGGCGGTAATATAAATTTAATAAAATAATAAATAAATAAATACCTGATTGTAAGTTATTTCCTTACAGATATATATGCCATTGCAATATATAATTTAATTTTACAGAAACAACATGGGATAATATGCTAAAGGGATGCAATTTTGCCAGAAAATACATTATTAAGCATCTATAATGGTGATATACAGAAACAACGGTTTATTGACTATGCCAAATATCTCAAATTAAAAGAGAAGATGATCACCATAGTTTCATACCATAAATATTTCTAAAAAAGAATATGAGAGCAGAGATTGCAAAAATAGAGTGAACAGTACCGACTAAATTAAGACCACAAACTGGGCAGTAAGTAACTTGCCATAAGGATACCTACTTTCTACCCAGAAAGCCACTACCAAAGAAAAATCACCTTGTCTGAATTAGGGATATATGTTACAAAAGATAAACAGGAACACTGCATAGTAGCCTACAGGCAAAATACAAACCTCTTAATGGCAGTCAAGAAAAATCAATTGTGTGTTTCTGTTGTTTAATTTTTATTTCTTTAAGAAACAGAACATTCATATCATATCAAATATGCAACTTCTGAAGCACCATATATAAAACAACAATATTAGTGTTTGAGAAATATTGATGGTATAAAAGAGGAAAATAAACTATCTCACCTCTGGTGTGACATCCCTTGGTGCAAATCCTGTTCCTCCAGTTGTTAAAATCAAGTTGAGTTCCTTTTCATCACACCAGTCTATCAGTGTCTCCTGAAAAATACAAAGCAAAATTAGCAGGTGTTCTTTGTTCATAGGGGTTTGCAGAGGTTCTCAAACACTGTGGTGCCATGACTCCTTAAAATTATAAATTAGTTTGTGTGACGCCCTGTTAAGAATGATACTGATAGTTGCAAAAAAAACTGAGCAAGCATGTCACTTTTACCAGCAGCTACTACCAAAGTGGTGTGCACGGTGCTGTACTTTCTTCCTGGCTCAGAAATGACCCTGTCGCTGGCTGCACCATGTCAGCAGTGTGCCATATACAGCATTGGATTCTTCCATCCTGCCTTTCCCAGATGTCAAAGCTCTACAGTTACTGGGTTCCCTGCCCACCTGCCTTTCAACCTACATGGCCATCAAGAGAAACAGACACCAATTTTGCACCTTGGTTATGTTCAAACAACATGTTGGGCCCTCCTGTGGGTGGGCTGTTTGGGGCTTACCATGTTGGCCGATTCTGGCCTTGGATGCATATGCTAAGGGGACCCAATTTTGCCAAGATTGAGAAAATACAATTTTCTCAATTCCCATCCTGAATAAAATATCCAGGTTGAATAGCAACCAGGATTTATCTCTCCTTCCCATTAGTGGGCTGCAGCCCACAGGTTGGGGATCCCTGGTTTAGACTATCCAAATTATAATGATCAAATGCCAAAATATATTTATTCTCAACACATAGAGTGCAGAGAATGAAATTAATATTCAACTTCAGTGCCATGTCACAAACAATGTAATATGTTAAAAATTAACTTTTTGCAACAATTGTACCAAAAACCCTCCATATAAGATTTTAGCAAGCTGAATGGGGCTGCAATTCACTATTGTCATCTGAAAATGTTCTTCAAAAATAGGATTCATATTGTACTCAAATATATAATAAGGGGTAGAGCAAATTATATTTTTGGTTATAAACAATAATTGTATCTTTAAATATAATTATAACTATTACTTTATAATGTTAATGGATATGATAGAAGTGATATTCTTCTCAATTTCCAAAAATACTTACAGAACTTGAACATATTCTGATAGCAACAGCTCATAAGGGGGTTATTGCTAAATCCCCAGTACATATTCCTTAGTCAGCTGGTGATATGACCCACAATTTCACAGCTGGGTAAACAGCCTAAAAGTCCCTGGGAACTCATAAGCCAAAGTGATTGAACTAGAGTAATCAATATAGAATTTCTGAAGCAATCAAATAAGTTAGTTTCAGAGGCAGCCAGGAAGATTATAATACCTCTAATCTGAGAACCAGTGTCATGTATTGATTGACAGAAAGGATTGTGACCTTGGTACTGTCACTATCTTTTAGCCCTATCTAAAAGAAACAACTTATATCCCCATACCAAAAAAGGGAAGCACTAAAGAATGTTCAAACTATCGAACAGTGGCACTTATTTCACATGCCAGTAAGGTAATGCTCAAGATCTTGCAAGGTAGACTCCAGCAATTCATGGAGCGAGAATTGCCAGATGTACAAGCTGGGTTTAGAAAAGGCAGAGGAAATAGAGACCAAATTGCCAATATCTGCTGGATAATGGAGAAAGCCAGGGACTGTGGCTTGAATCATGTCAACTGGATTTCTATTTTCTCAGTAGAAACGTTTCACTCCTTATCCAAGGAGCTTCTTCAGTCTGAGTAAAGTTAGTAAGGGAATCCTTAAATATGTTTCTAGGGTGGCTGTGTGACCTTGCACCTGGGTCAAGGAATCCATTTATGCCAACTTGGAAAATCCTTCCTTGAATAGAGGTGGGGGCCTCAGGCACAACCTTTCCCCTATCTTCCTTCCTGCTTTGTCTTCTGTTCCTAGGAAGATTAAGACCATTTCGCAAGCTCAACAGCAGCAGGGCAATCTTAACGATCCTCCTTTAGGATAAAGGGACTTAGAAATAAACATCTCAAAATAACCATGACCTAGCCCCAGGTGCAAGGTCACACAGCCACCCTAGAAACATATTTAAGGATTCCCTTACTAACTTTACTCAGACTGAAGAAGCTCCTTGGATAAGGAGTGAAACGTTTCTACTGAGAAAATAGAAATCCAGTTGACATGATTCAAGCTACAGACTGTTCCACCTGGATGACTGAGAACCTTCATCGACAGAAAGCCAGGGAGTTTCAGAAAAACATCTATTTCTGTTTTATTGACTATTCTAAAGCCTTTGACTGTATGGATCATAACAAACTGCGGCACGTTCTTGGTGGTATGGGGATACCAAATCATCTTGTCTGCCTCCTGAGGAATCTGTATAACGACCAAGTAGCAACGGTAAGAACAGAGCACGGAACAACGGACTGGTTTAAGATTGGGAAAGGAGTACGGCAGGGTTGTATACTCTCACTGTAGCTATTCAACCTGTACGCAGAACACATCATGCGACATGCTGGGCTTGATGAATCCAAGGCTGGAGTTAAAATCGCTGGAAGAAACATTAACAATCTCAGATATGAAGATGATACCACTTTGATGGCTGAAAGCGAGGAGGAGCTGAGGAGCCTTATGACGAAGGTGAAAGAAGCAAGTGCAAAAGCTGGGTTGCAGTTAAACCTCAAAAAAACCAAGATTATGGCAACGAGCTTGATTAATGACTGGCAAATAGAGGGAGAAAAAGTGGAGGCAGTGACCGACTTTGTATTTCTAGGCACAAAGATTACTGCAGATGCTGATTGCAGCCAGGAAATCAGAAGACGTCTACTTCTTGGGAGGAGAGCAATGGCAAATCTTGATAAAATAGTTAAGAGCAGAGACATCACACTGACAACAAAGGTCCGCATAGTTAAACCAATGGTATTCCCTGTAGTAACCTATGGCTGTGAGAGCTGGACCATAAGGAAGGCTGAGCGAAGGAAGATAGATGCTTTTGAACTGTGGTGTTGGAGGAAAATTCTGAGAGTGCCTTGGACTGCAAGAAGATCAAACCAGTCCATACTCCAGGAAATAAAGCCAGACTGCTCACTTGAGGGAATGATATTAAAGGCAAAACTGAAGTACTTTGGCCACATAATGAGAAGACAGGATACCCTGAAGAAGAAGCTGATGCTAGGGAAAGTGGAAGGCAAAAGGAAGAGGGGCCGACCAAGGGCAAGATGGATGGATGATATTCTGGAGGTGACGGACTCAACCATGGGGGAGCTGGGGATGGTGACCGCCGACAGGAAGCTCTGGCGTGGGCTGGTCCATGAAGTCACGAAGAGTCGGAAGCGACTGAACGAATAAACAAAAAAAAAAAGAGACACGAGCAAGGGAATGGTCAGATAAAAGGCAGCTGAGCCCACAGCAGAATTGTGGGTGGGGCAAGAAGCTCAAAAGAGACCCTCCCTCGTTTCTTGGGCTATAAAGGAGATGTGGGGGGAGATGTACTTTCAGACTTGCAAGATTCTGTTAATGTAGTGTAGCTTTACAATAAAGTAGAATTAGCTCATCTAGTCGTGTTTCCTGTCTGGTGTACCTCGGTAGGCTGACACATACAGAAGAGAAAGACAATCAGGAACATTCTATTCCTCTGAAGCTGTAATATAAATCTCAGGTTTTCCTGTAGATCAGTGCTTTCCAAACTGCCGCCATTGGCAACACACCAACGGTGGCAGCGGCGGTGGCGCGCGTGGCGGCGGGGGCGTGCACGGCGGCGGCCTCGCTAAAACGCGGAAGCGCTGATGGTGCACCGCCGCCGCTGTGCACACCATCACCGCCGTGCGCGCCCCTGCGCCACCGCCATGCACGCCCCCGCCGCTTCGTGACACACTAAACTGTGTGTTGCAACACACTAAAGTGTCTCGACACACAGTTTGGAAAGCTGTGCTGTAGATAATAGTTGCACCACTAGAAGAAGAGATTCCAAAAAGCACAGAGGAAGGAAGGAAGGAAGGAAGGAAGGAAGGAAGGAAGGAAGGAAGGAAGGAAGGAAGGAAGGAAGGAAGGAAGGAAGGAAGGAAGGAAGGAATCATGCCAGTCCCTCAAGGAGAAGTGTGATAATGGTAGAGATAGATAGATGTAGTGGTATGAACTCTCTTTAAAGCAGAAATGTAGGAAGGGATTGTTTAATTGCGTGGTTCCCACTTTATTTGGTGAGCCATGACCGTGAAAAGTTTGAAAAACATTGCTTTAGGACAGAGCTTTCCAAACTTTTCGTGTTGGTGACACACTTTTTAGACATGCATCATTTCGCGACATACTCTTACAGCAGGGCATCATTTCGCGACACACTCTTACAGCAGGGCACAAGGCAGGCACTAGGACCTGCACGGAATCACAGCAGGTTTGGAGGCAGCAAGGCACAAGGCAGGCACTAGGACCTGCGTGGAATCCTGGCAGGGCAGGTTTGGAGGCAGCAAGGCACAAGGCAGGCACGAGGACCTGTGTGGAATCCTGGCAGGGCTCAGAGGCAGCAGCAGCCGCGACACACCCAGACACTGCAGCCGACACACTAACGTGTCCTGACACACAGTTTGGAAAGCTCTGCTTTAGGATATTTAGAAATTAAGAAAGGGTTCCACCTCTGCTACTAACTACGAAATGTATTATTTTGTTGCATATAAAACCTCCAACTTTCTCTTTCATTTTCTTTTCATAACACTTCACAAAACGTTTTATTTACTGTTATACAGTTTCCAACTTTTCCTATCACCTCTGTCTTTGATTACATATTCCCAAAACTTTTAAAAGTTCAACCGAAGAGTCTGCTTCTGGTGGGGAAAAATGCTTCTTTAGGGAGAAATGGTATTTAAATGTCACTATGCTTCTCAGAATTCAAGAAAATGAAGCTTTGCCTAGGATTGCTCAATAAACCTATTTCAACCAAGAGGCAGGATATGCGTATTTTAATACATTTTTCCACTACTCTGCTTGTCTTGTCTCATGTTGTAGCAACTGAATTCTCAAACTACAGAATTTCTTTTCTAACTTTTTAAAAAATGGAAAGCATTTTTCTTTCAGTCTATTTCTGAATGAAACAATTCATAATTAAAGAAGCGAGAAAGCATACTGCACCAATTAAATTTATTATGTAGTCTTCAAAAGCACTCCATAATTGCAGTAGTCTAATGCTGAAATATACTGATAAGTGCAGCCAAGTTCTTTCTGTCTAGGAAGGGTTGTATATAAACATATTGGCCAAATTGTCTTTGAATGGAGGAATGGGAATGGAAAAACCAGTTTTAGAAATAATGAGATAATTATGATCCTTGCTTGGAACTAGGTGTATGACACAGGACTAGCCTGTTGTTCCTTACTATCTTTTTCAGAGAAATGAATCTGCGAAAATAAAATTCATGCAAATGGAGAAGGAAATGATAAATTAATATTAAAAATTAATTGCAAACTATTTTTTATCACAAACTCTAAAATTACTATTGCTAAAAATGAATATGAAAAGCAAGTAACAACGTCTAAATCACAGCTTTCCAAACTGTGTGTCACGACACTTTAGCGTGTCGCAACACACAGTTTGGTGTGTCGCCACACAACCCGGAAGCAGCGGGGGCATGCATGGCGGTGGCGGCGTGCCATCAGCGCTTCCACGTTTTAGCGGAGGCCACTGCCGCTGCCGCCGTGCACGCCGCCGCCCCCGCGCCACTGCCGCCGTTGGTGTGTCGCCAACGGCAGCAGATTGGAAAGCACTGGTCTAAATATATATTCTTAGGTCAATTAATTGTTTAAAAACAAAGGCAAAAATTAGAACTACCTGTTTTTCAAAAGAAGTTGTCCATTTCATTGGTGGTGTAATATAAAACAGATTAACAACAGCTATTCTGGAGATGGCCACTCCTTACATTAAAATACAAGACATACTATATATAATACCTATTTTATAACATGATTTGTTCAAAGACTACTGTATCAAAGCAAACACCACAAATTTATACAAACTTTACATCCTCTATTTGGAATTTGATTTTCAACCAATTAAAAATTAAATAAATTAGAAGACTCCTCCTTGCCAGTTATTTTTCCCAGCAGGGTTGCAAGCATCTGATATACAGCCCTATGATTATTCCCAGAACATTTAGGGCTAAAACAGCAATTATAGATTACAATGCAAGAAAATAGCTAGCTTGCTTCTAGTTGTTAACAATTTCTTTCTTGTAAATTTGGGATGTTATTTCTCATTTATTTCAATATTTTAAAGATATGGAGAAGTAAATAAGAAGTTTGCTCCTAAGATCCCAAAAGGCAGGATTTGTCAAGTATATATTAAGAATATAAGAAAAGCTTTGTTAGAATTAACCAAAGGCCTATCACATCCAGCATTCTAATCCCCCAAATATCCAACTAGATGCCTATAGGAACACTACTGTGAATATAAGACCACCCCCGTCACACTGAGGTCTTTGACAACTTATATTTAGGATCAAATTACCTCTGACACCAAGAAGAATCTACAGCATCATAACTAGAACCTTATAGTTCACAAATCTATATAAATCCTTTTGAAACTGTGGACTCCTAAAAGGCAAAGATGAATAATCATTATCACCATTTTGTACAGTAAAGACTCTTGGAATCATAGAAAACCCAAAACACAAAATGAAAGGAGTCACTGTCTAGAGCACAGCTTTCCAAACTGTGTGTGGCGACATAAAAGTGTGTCGCCACACACAGCATGGTGTGTCGCCACACCACCCGGAAGCGGCAGTATGCGCGTGCACGGCGGCAGCAGCAGCGGCGCGGGATCAGTGCTTCCGCGTTTTAGCGGAGGCTGCCACCGCCGCCGTGCACGTGCGCACCGCCACACGCCCCCTGTGCTGCCGCCGTGCGCGCGCGCGCCACCGCCGCACTGCCGCCGCTGGTGTGTCGCCAGCGGCGGCACTTTGGAAAGCCCTGGTCTAGAGTAAACCAGAGGCATTTATTATCCTATAATTAGACTGCTACCTAAAATATGTGTCCCAGAAATCTATGGATGTTAGGCAAATCTTCTTGGAGAAGCAAGAGCAAAACATTTCGAAGTGATATTTTGTGACATGAATGTACTTTTCAGGTCTTGAAGATTTAAAAGAGGACACATCCCCATAAACCATAGGGATGGTGAAGTACTGAGAGTAAAAGCTGGTTCCTCAGATCCTAGGTAGAACTGGTTCTATCTCACACTTGAGAAGCAAAGCCTGGGACTTCCGGTGTGGACATGGCGGACTGAACAGCTCTGCCCGCAGGCTCAGCAGGCAGAACTGACAACGCGGCAGTTTTTTCGGTCTCAGGCAAGTTTTTCCTGAAGCCCAGAAATGTTCTCCGGATCAAGGAGAATACCTGGAATCATCCCATCTGTCCTCCGGATGGCTGCTTGCAGCCAGAAAATCGTAAACAGCATTCACACTCAACTGGTAAGAGCAGCCGGGAGGCTGGGACGTCACCATTTCCAAGCTGCGCTGTAGTCTTAAAGGGACACTAAGACCGGCCACCCCATTTCTAAATCATCCTATTTATTTATTTATTTATTTATTTGATTTATCACCACCCATCTCCCCCAAGGGGGACTCTGGGTGGTTTACAATAAAATATAATTAATTAACATACAATTATAAATAGACTAAAATAAACGTAAGAATCACAAATTTGTGGATGTAATAATATAATATAATCCAAATGGCAGGGTCTTCTTAAGTCCATGGGTAAAAAGGACACTCTAGGGCCACCCTAAGGCGCTAGGGGGCAGAATATTCCATTCGTACATTCTCCTTCCCGCCCCAGGCATATTGACAGAACCAGGTTTTAAGTTTTTTCGAAAGTCAAGGAGCGAAGGGGCCTGTCTTCTCTCCAGGGGAAGGATGTTCCAAAGGGCAGGGGCTACTGCAGAGAAGGCACGCTTCCGTGACCCCGTTAGATGGAATTCTTCAATGGATGGGGTCCGTAGCATGCCCTCTCTGCATGCTTGGGTGGGACAGGACGATGTAATGGGGATGAGACGGTCCCTTAGGTATTATAAATGACAATTATGTTTTTTAGTTTGATCTTTCTTATAGTAGACAGAAATATATAGAATAGTAGTAGGAAAGAAATAATTAAATGAATGTTATCTTTGGGGGGAGAAGTTGATTAGGAGGTTTATATACTGTATATATTCTTTTCTTTTAATATAAGGGGATGGAGTAACTGTATTTAGTGATTTTTATAATGTGCCAATGGAATGCTTTATAGAAATAATGTGATTTTGGTTTAATATAGAGTAAGGGATTATGGAAATTTTTGTATATTCCTACCGTTAAAAGTTGGAAGTCACCCCTTTTTGTAACTGAAAAATTTTCTCTTGTGTTTCTACACTTTTTTAGTTTTCTCTTTTTTTTCTTTGTAGTTTTTTGTTTTTCTGTAGCTTTTATCTTTGCTTGAAACTTAATAAAATTCTTATAATTCATCCCCATCACTTCATCCCGTCCCACCCGGGCATGCAGAGAGGGCATGCTACGGACCCCATCGGTTAAGGAGTTCCACCTAACGGGGTCTCAGAAGTGTGCTTTCTCTGCTGTTGCCCCTGCCCTTTGGAATATTCTGCCCCCAGAGATCGGACAGTCCCCCTCACTCCTGGACTTCCGAAAAAAACTCAAAACCTGGTTCTGTCAGTATGCTTGGGGTCGGAAGGAGAATGGAGATACCTGGAGATGGCTAGCTCCTTAGATTAGTTCTGAGGTGCCCTTTTTTATGAACTTAAGAATATTCTGCCATTGGATCCCATTTTATTCATTATATTTTAAATTGTTACTTATTATGTATTTTATTCTATTGATAAATGTATATCAATGATTTTAATTCTGTTGTAAACCGCCCAGAGTCCCCCTTGGGGGAGTTGGGCGGTGATAAATTTGATGAATAAAAAAATAAATAAATAAAAGGAAGAAGCAAAGCCTGCATGTAGTATGGCTGATTTCTTTGACAGGCTTACTCCTTATAGACTTGCCAGATATCTAAACCAAATTACTGTTTCCAAACTAAAAAGGAGGTTCAACATGCTTCCACCAGCAGTTTTAGGGGGGAGATATAAAGGCAACCCATTTAAAGTCAGACTTTGCCTATGTGGTGAAGGAGTCATTAAAATCACCAAACATGTTTTATTATACTGTCTATTTTAGGTCAACACTCATCATGAGCTGTTAACCCCATACCTAATTAAATATCCTGGTCACTCTGATCAATTTTATTTAACATTTTTACTTTCAGATTCAAATGATTCCATTTCCTTAAGGGTGGACAAATTTTGTTATATAATAGGTAAGCCTGAAGCCTCAGAAGGCACTAATTTGTAATGACAACTTATTTTTTTTCTTAAAGAAATATATAAATATATCCTTGTATATATTTATATAAATATATTACATAAATATATTTCCATAAATATATATGGATTTTATATTATTTAGTAATATTGTAAATTTTTGTTTTTACTGTTTTATTGTTTATTATTTTTATTGTTTATTTTATTGTTTATTATTTATTATCTTCTTTCCTTCTCATCTGACTCCTTTTTTTGTTGTTTCTTTTATACTGTGAAATAATGGGCAAGGGGAAACTTACATTCATTTACAGAAGTTGCTCTGGAAATATTCTCAGCTTTATATAAATAAGTTTAAATAAATATAAATGTCTGTTTTTAATTAGTTAATCTTTGTCCTTCTTTATCTTTTTGTTTATCAATATTCATTCACCTTGAGTGTCATATCTGGCCTAGTCAAATGTAAAAAGACACAGCTAAACTAGACTCCTTCACCTATTAGAGTAATTAATTTGACTGAATGCCAAATGACTATGGGCTTGTGAATTGGACATCAACCTATTCAGATTTAAAATGACTTCAATGATTTAATTCAACATATTTAATTCAATACAAAGTTGACCATAGACTAATGGGGAAGCTGCAGTTACTTCATTATTTGGCAGAATGGAATGAAAACAGCAGAGATGGTAAACACTTTAAGATATGTTAACCCTGAAAAGTCTTGATTTATGAAAAGAAAGCTGTAAGAAGGCTTCAAGGATTTTATTACAGTACATTTTTGAAATATTGCCTCTA
Source organism: Charina bottae (assembly GCA_023362775.1). Taxonomy (NCBI): domain Eukaryota; kingdom Metazoa; phylum Chordata; class Lepidosauria; order Squamata; family Charinaidae; genus Charina; species Charina bottae. The sequence continues at coordinate 150,152,069 of JALMGJ010000001.1, forward strand.
TACCATTTTTAGGACAGGGATAGCAAAAACAAGATAAAGACAGCACAGCAGCCTTCAAATTGTCCAGCAAAGACTCTATACATAAGTTGCACTGAATCAATACTCAAAATGTCTTATACTAACTTTAAAACAAACAAACAAACAAACAAACAAACCAAAGTCTACTTAAGAAGCTGTTACTAAAAATTTAGTAACTTCAACTGCTTGATCATTACGTTTTCTGGGCTGATACTGTATGTTTCTTAGCATAACCCACTTACAGATTATTCTGGGAATAATACAGTATGTTGTGTGCTGATGTGTAACATTTTTTATATACTACTGTTTTATAATGTTATATATACATTTTTAATATTATACATTTTATAGCATTATATACTACTGTGTATACGATCACTGTGATACTGTAAGGGACTAAGCTGGAGAAATGGGAATCAGCAGTTCTCCTATTAGTTTACTAAATATATTTTATTTATGTAAACTTTTAATTAAGTTCAACACACTTCCCAATATGAAGGCTGGGGAGAGAATGGTCAATAAATAAATAAAGCTAGATTTCTGTGTTCTGCAGTAGGCAAACCTTCTCTATATACATGGCTTCTATCTTGTCTGCAGTAAAGCAGCTTGTTTACCTATGTTGTATCTGTGAGTTTCTGCTGTAAACAAGCTATAAAACCCTGTTCAATGTCTGGAGACTTGGGATTTAGTATGAAATCTGACAGACGTAAAGAAATATCTGCAGAGTCCCCTGATTCGGGAGATGGGTGGGGATAAATTTAAATAATAAATAAAAATAAATAATATATGCTAACAACAAGCAAAGTATTTCAGACTCACACAATGAATCATTCTGAACCTCTTTTGCTTTTTTTTCTGCAAGTGAACATACTTACACAAATTCTAGCAGAAAAATGAGACCTAAACAGAAGAGCAGCACTTCCCCAAACAGTCCAAGAGAAAGGTTTTGTGAAGTGACAAATTCACTGGCCAGCTACTCATTTCAGTATCAGTCAGTCCATCACTCATCCCCCTCCTCAGCTTTGTCCATATTGGATTGAAAGCTTCAGTAATGTTTGAGACTGCAAACTGCAGAAGATCAACTGAATTTCCAAATTGCCTTTGAATTTCTCCAACTGATTCAAAGCACATATTTTAATTCAGTCAGGTCTCCTTGAAATTAAATAAGTTTTAAATGAAGTTTTACATAGCCCATAAGTGACACCTAAATGCAACTGATATATCATTATGAATTCTTAAGTACTTGCTCATAATAGCCTGTTCACTTCTCAGTTTAAATCAAGTCATACATCTAGCCTACTGTCTGTTCAGCAACTGATTTTTCACAAATTGCAGAAGAATAGAGTTGGAAGGAGCCATTTAGGCCATTGAGTCCAACCTCCTCCTCCATGCAGGGATCCAAATTAAAGCATCCTTGACAGGTAGCTTTATATCCTTCTCCTGAACACATCCACTGAAGAAGAGCCAATCACTTCAGTATTGGTTCTACTGCTCTGCTGACAAGCTTTTCTTAACAATCAATCAGAATCTGCCTTCCTCTAATATTAATCCATTATTTCATGTCTTGCACTCTGGAATGTTAGAAAATAGGCCTTGATTTTCTTCTACATGGGACCTTTTCAGCTACTTGAAGATTGCTTTCATAACCATCCTCAGTCTCTTCAAGGCTAAATATTCCCAATTCCTTCAATAGATCTTCAGTCCCGCCTTAGGCATGAAAGCCGGCTGGGTGACCTTGGGCCAGTCAGTCTCTCTCAGTCCAACTCACCTCACAGGGTTGCTGTTGTGGGGAAAATAGGAGGAGGAAGGAGTGTTCCCTGCTTTGAGTTATTTATAAAAATAATAAAGACGGGGATATATATATATTAAAGACCGCTTTAATTCTGTAATCACTCTCACTGCTTTTCTTCTTCCAAGGATATGCCAGTTTATCTGAATCCTTCTTGGTGTGATACTCCAAATTTGACACAATTATTTGAGGTGATGTCTGACCAATGTAGAATAAATTGGAATAAATACATCCCATGATTTGAAAACTATAATTCTATCCTAAAATTGCATTTGCCCTTTGTGTAGCCTCGTCCCACTGTGAATCATTTGCAATTAACTACATTTTAATCACAAGTACTAAGTGAAAAACAACTGCATTTCTCTCTGTAAATTTCATTGTTATTTTCAACCCATTTCTCTAACTCAGCCTTTCTCAACCTTTTGACCCTGGAGGAACACTTGAAATATTTTTCAGGCCTCAGGGAACCCCTGTACATTCAAGCTCAAATATAGGCCAGAATGTACCAAATTATTATATTTGTTTCATGTGTAGACCTGTATATATATATTTATTTATTTATTTTATTTATTGGATTTATCACCGCCCAACTCCCCCGAGGGGGACTCTGGGCGGTTTACAACAGAATATTTATATTCTAATATATAATGCATATATATATATATATATATATATATATATATATTATATATATATTATATATATTATTATGCATATAATGCATAATAATATATGCATTAACAGTGTCCTTAAACTAAAAATAAAGAATGAAACGTACCTCTTTAATGCAAAGTTGCCCAAATTTGAAATAATTTTTTAAATAAATCATGGTTTCCCAGCAACCCCTAGTGACCTCTCACAGAACCCTAGGCTTCCACGGAACCCTGGTTGAGAAACCCTGCTCTAACCTATTAAAATTATTTTGAATTTTATTTCTATCTTCTAGAGAAGTAGTTATTCCTTCCAATTCTATGTCACCTTCAAATTTGGTACATATTCCATCTACCACTTTATCAAAATCATTAATAAAAATCTTGAAGAGTAGATGGTCCATTACTAAACTTTATGGTATCTGTGGAAGGACAGACTGCCTGAGCAGATTAAAAGCATCTATGCTCCTTCCTCCCCCTCTCCCCTTGACTGTCTGGATCATCAGGACAACCCACCTGCCAATCAAAGAGAAGTGTTGGGCAAGAGGCAAAAGGAAGGAAAGAAAAGATGACTTCCTGGGAACTCTGCTGCTACAGGCCTTGTGAGGAAGAGGCTGAATAAAGAAGTACCAAAGCCCAGGAGTCAAATAAAGAAGCAAATTAAAAGATAAACTGCTCTGAGGAGAAGAGGCAAGCAGAAAGGAGGCAGGAGCTGAGAAACTGGGGAGAGAGAGGTGTTTATTTCCTTCCCTCAGACTGGCGTGAGGTGAAAGTTCTTCAAGCCATTTCCTCAGATGAAGTAAAGATTCAGAAAAAGAAAGGAAGAACCAAGAAGACTAGGCAGGAACAAACAAGGAGAAAATATAAAAAAAGTTATGTTTGACAAAACAGAAACAGAAAGCAGAAACTAAAAAAGATAAAAGACAGACTGAACTCTGTAAGCTTTCCTTTTGTAAAATAAAAGTCTTCTCCCATCCACTGAAGGGAGATACAAAACCCAACCAACTGCCAAGTTTCCAGTGCTTTGTGTCTTCTGAGTCTGGGTCAATCTGGTTATTGGTGTTTCAAAAAAAAAAAAAAAGAACCCACAACAATATCCCACTCAATACCTCTATCCAGTTGGAAGAGGCACCACTGAGGAACAGTTTTTGAGTAAGACTTTGAAACATCCATGTATCCACTTTGTTGTCACACCGTCCACTCCATAACTAGCTTGTTAATCAGAATGCCATGGGGTCAAATACTTTGCTGAAATCAAGCTATATTACAATTACAGCATGCTCACAATTTACTAAGGACATTTCTGATTAAAAAATGAGGTATGTATAGCCTGAGAAGATTTGTTATTGACAAATCCATGCTGATTATTGGTAATTAATTCAGTGAAGCAATTCTTACCATGAAACTATCATGATTCACTTCACTGAAGTGAAGAGGCAACATAATTCGCTTCAACAAAACAAATCAGGTGGCCTTGAACTGCTTCGAGCCAGTGCTGTGGGATAGGCTCACCTCAATCTTTTAACTAAATACCAAATGAAACATTCCCAGGATTGGTGGCTTCAAAATTGCCCATATTGTACACCAAAGCCACTCAGTTTAGAAGATTTTGCTTAGTAGACTTGAGGAGCCTCTAAGCTGGTTACCTTTGTGCAAACTGTGGATAATCCTGCAGTATTTGCCCAAGATACACAATATGGAAGCACTTCAGCCAAAACTGCAGGAGAAGGCTCCTTTCAGGCTTCCCCCATAGCTCTGACTTTGGAGAGAAGGCTGAGAGGGGTTCCAAGTTCCAAGTTCACTCACAGATTCTCACTTCTAGTCCCGCCTGAGGCCTGAAAGCCGGCTGGGTGACCTTGGGCCAGTCACTCTCTCTCAGCCCAACTCACCTCACAGGGTTGTTGTTGTGAGGAAAATAGGAGGAGGAGGAAGGAGTATTTGGTATGTTCGCTGCCTTGAGTTATTTATAAAAAAATAATAAAGGCGGGATTATATATATATATATATATATATATATATATATATATATATATATATATATAGTCCAGTGCCAGTCACTACCTCTTAACCCAATATACCAGATAGGGCTGTTAAAAAAAAAAAAGAGGAAGGAGTGTTATGTAAACTACCTTGAACTTCTGGAAGTACAGCAGGACATAAATCTAACACATGTATACACAGCATAATAAATCAAAGTTCTGATACAGATTCCCAACTAAAACACTTGCTTCTGTCTACAGAACAACCTGAATCTCAAAGCAACATCCTGTGGCTCTTTTCCCTGGATCTTCCCCAGCTTCTTGGGATAATTCTAGCTGTTTAAAAGAGATGTTGAGGAGATGGAAAAACAACCTGTTTTCCCTGCTCAGATACTGTACATATGGCAGCTTTTGACTCCATATCCATAGAGATCTGCTTTGATTTAAAGAGTTCAAATCTCTTAAATTCAGCAAAAGGGAGGGATTGGGACATCTGCCTTTACCTTATGTGATAGAAGTCATGCTTTCCCCAATGTTAATTCTGTTTGAGATGAAGAAATGTGTATTAATAGTCTGGTAAGTAGGCTGTCATTCTTGTGAATGCAGGCTGGCATCACAACAATTGCATTTAAAAGAGTCCACATTTACCTGTGATTCGGAAGGCTTATTGCTGCTTTCTATCAGCTTCATTTTAGGTCTCTGTCATGGGCAATCACAGAGAACTACAACAAATAGACTAATACAGCTCAGTTTTCAGAGATACAGAAAGCAGTTTTAAAGACATCAAGAGGCTGATTGAAACTGAGTATACCATGATAGTAAAAAAAAAATCACCAATATTATAATTAACCTTGAATAATACTGATAATGCTAACAATAACAATATAACAACAATCAAATACCACTACTAAAAATACCAACAGAAGTAGCAGTTGTTTAAATAAACAGTTAGGATTTGGAAATAAAATGTTGCCTGCTTTTTGCCCTTTCCTGTTTTTACCCAGTCATAATAATGAAATAAATACAGAGTAAAAAATATAGAAAGTGATGCATTAAGTATATATTTCCCAGGTTCATTTCTGACAATATGATCACTGTAACCAGGGCCACAAATGAAGTAAAATAGCTGTGCATGTACATGATTGCAGAGACAACTGGAAAACGCTTTCAGAGCAACTGAGGTGCTTCACTCATGCCAATAGACTTTGCAAAGCATCATTTAAAATGCTTTTGCACAACCCTAAAACCCTATTACGGAGGAAGCATCAAGCATGGCCCTTTGGATACTTGTCCATATTAAAAGCCCAGAAGTAAAGTAACAAGTAAATAGCATGCATATATGGAAGAAGATAAAAGGCAATTCATAAAGAAGGTTTTAATCGAACATTACCCACAGTTTTGATATGAAATTAGTATAATTATTATTTTACATGGGTAACCAAAATAAGTATCCTCAACTGATGCTGTTGACTTTGAATGAGACACTACAGGTAGTCCTCAGCTTATGATGGCAATTGGGACCGGAATTTCCACTGCTAGGCGACAAGGTCGTAAAGTGCGACGTCACATGACCACATCGCTTAGTGACACCAATCCTGGCAGTCCTGGTTACTGCCGTTACCCCAGGACCGTGCAGATCGTTAAGCGGGAAGAGGTGGAAGTCCCAGGCAAGCAGGCCGGTGGATGAGAGCTACGGGTGAGAGCTATTGGTGGGCAGGGGAATGTCGCAGGGGGTGGAGGGTGCTGTGGCAGCTGCTACGGAGCATGGACAGTTGCTTGGGTGCCGTGGGGAGTGCTATGGGCAGGTGCTACAGAGCGTGGGTGCCGCAGGGGGTACTGCAGGTAGGTACTATGGAGCACAGGCAGGCGAAAAAGTGGTGGGAGCGGGAGCGACTTCCTGCTGGCTTCCCCATTGATTTTGCTTGTGGGAAGCCAGCAGGGAACATCGGAAATCGCAATTAAGTGATGTTGGCTTGCTGCAATGTCGTAATTGTGAGGCAGGCACTGAGTACCAGGATTGTGATCATGTGACCACTGGGACACTGTGAGAGCCACAACTTCGCAGACTCGTCGTAAATCCTCCTCATTCAGCGCTGTTGTAACTTCGAACAGTCATTGAACGAGTCGTCGTACTGAGGACTACCTGTAAATGGTGCTTTCATCAATGACAGCCGCTACTTTATATGAACAGAAATCTCCCTCTGTAATGAGTAATGTTTCAAATCTTGATAAAATAGTTAAGAGCAGAGACATCACACTGACAACAAAGGTCCGCATAGTTAAAGCAATGGTATTCCCTGTAGTAACCTATGGCTGTGAGAGCTGGACCATAAGGAAGGCTGAGCGAAGGAAGATAGATGCTTTTGAACTGTGGTGTTGGAGGAAAATTCTGAGAGTGCCTTGGACTGCAAGAAGATCAAACCAGTCCATACTCCAGGAAATAAAGTCAGACTGCTCACTTGAGGGAATGATATTAAAGGCAAAACTGAAGTACTTTGGCCACATAATGAGAAGACAGGATACACTGGAGAAGATGCTGATGCTAGGGAAGGTGGAAGGCAAAAGGAAGAGGGGCCGACCAAGGGCAAGATGGATGGATGATATTCTGGAGGTGATGGACTCGACCGTGGGGGAGCTGGGGGTGGTGACAGCCAACAGGAAGCTCTGGCGTGGGCTGGTCCATGAAGTCACGAAGAGTCGGAAGCGACTGAACAAATAAACAACAAACAGTGATGGTCTGCCACCACAGGTTAAGATCTGTTTAGATAGGGCTTAGCTGTTTCACTGAAGGGGTCTTTTCCTACTGCTTTTGCAGTTCTCTTTGGTTTGGAATGACTGAAAAGATCGAAGACAAAGTAAAATTTAATGGCCAACAATATGTTTTATTTGGTTTTTAGAGCTTTGCATATATTGCAAACCATATTAATAAATCCTAAATTTAGTTCTGAGGAATGTCCAGTCCATGAGTAAGTCCATGCTTACTAAAGTTCTCCATCTGGCCTGCTAGCTCCTTACGAGGATTCTGCACCTATCTCTGAGGAAAAAGCAGTTATCTCTGATAAGCAGAGGTAAGGGAAGGGGGCTTTACTCTCTTTTTGTTATTAATGGAGGTTGTTTTAAATATTAATTTGGAGATGTTTCTGCTAGAGAAAGAGAGGTAATGCTCCAAACAGAACAGCCCTCCATTGGATTAAATGCTGTCATAGTGCTATTTTGAATTAAATGTATCAGAGATGACTTCATGGCAAACTCATGCAATCTATAGTGCAATCCTGTATATGTCTATGTAGACAGTTTGTAATCCCAGACAGACTCGATGATGTTGAGATCAGGGCTCTGTGGGGGCCAAACCATCACTTCCAGGACTCCTTGTTCTTCTTTACACTGAAGATAGTTCTTAATGACATTGGCTGTATGTTTGGGGTTGTTGTCCTGCTGCAGAATAAATTTGGGGCCAATCACACGCCTCCCTGATGGTATGGCATGGTGGGTAAGTATCTGCCTGCATTTCTCAGCATTGAGGACACCATTGATCCTGACCAAATCTCCAACTCCATTTGCAGAAATGCAGCCCCAAACTTGCAAGGAACCTCCACCATGCTTTACTGTTGCCTGTAGATAGACACTCATTATTGTACCGCTCTCCAGCCCTTCGGCGAACAAACTGCCTCCTTCTACAGCCAAATATTTCAACTTTTGACTCATCAGTCCAGAGCACCTGCTGCCATTTTTCTGCACCCCAGTTCCTATGTTTTCGTGCACAGTTGAGTCGCTTAGCCTTGTTTCCACGTCGGAGGTATGGCTTTTTGGCCACAATTCTTCCATGAAGACCACTTCTGGCCAGACTTCTCCGGACAGTAGATGGGTGTACCTGGGTCCCACTGGTTTCCGCCAGTTCTGGGCTGATGGCACTGCTGTACATCTTCCAATATCGAAGGGAAGTAAGCATGATGTGTCTTTCATCTGCTGCATTAAGTTTCCTTGGCCAACCACTGCGTCTAAGGTCCTCAACGTTGCCAGTTTCTTTGTGCTTCTTCAAAAGAACTTGAACATCACATCTTGAAACCCCAGTCTGCTTTGAGATTTTTGCATGGGAGAGACCTTGCTGATGCAGTATAACTACCTTGTGTCTTGTTGCTATGCTCAGTCTTGCCATGGTGTATGACCTGTGACATGAAACTCTTCCACAACCTCACCTTAGTGGCAGAGTTTGGCTGTTCCTCACCCAGTTTTAAGCCTCCTACACAGCTGTTTCTGTCTCAGTTAATGACTGTGTTTCAAACTACATATGATATTGATGATCATTAGCACCTGCTTGGTATAATTTGTTAATCATACACCTGACTCTAATCCTACAAGATCCCTGACTTTGTGCAAGTGTACAAAGTGTGCAAGTGTAAGACTTGATGTTGTTTTGAAGGCAAAGGGAAGTCACATCAAATATTGATTTGATTTGGATTTTTCTTCCGTTCGCTCACTTTGCATTTTGTACATTGATAAACATCAACAATTACTATATATATTTTTTGAAAGCATTCTTACTTTACAGCATTTTTTCACACCTGCCTAAAACTTATGCACAGTACTGTATATTGAGGGAAACTGGTTTGGAAGAAGATGGGTGTGGTTTTAAAATTGGAGGAAGAAACATCAACAATCTGTGCTATGCTAAGGACATTACTCTTATAGCTGAAAATGCAAATTATTTGCAAACTCTACTAATGAAAATGAAGGAGCACAGTGAGAAAATGGGACTAAGAGTAAACATAAAGAAGACAAACTAATGACAACAGATACAGCAACCAGCCTTAGAATTGACAATGAAGATATTGAAGTGGTAGACAGTTTCTCTCTTTTAGGATCAACTGTCAACAATAAAGGAACCAGCAGTCAAGAAATATGCCTCAGACTTGCACTTAGTAGAGTAGCAATCAAGCCTTGCAAAAGATATTCAGATGCAGTATATGCTTGGGACAGGGAGTCTTTAAGGTACCAAATATGCCTGTTAGGGTCTCTGATACTTTTAAGTTATAAAGTCTACCCTTAGACATCAAATCTGCAAAATTAAATCAAATTTTAAAATATTATTTGGGATGATTAGTTACTATACCATAAAAGAACATCTTCAACTCTTAGAACCACTTTTTTACAAAATCATAACTGAAGTGATACTGAGAACAAGAAGTAATACCAGCATGCTCAGGGATTCAGGATGTGCAGAAGTATAAAAAAAGTTTATGGGAACATAAAATTTTACTAGTCATATTCTTATACATATTTAAAAACTCTAATAGGTCAGTTTGGTGAGCCACTACAATAAATTCTATCATCCAGGAAAGTCTTCCCATCTGCAAACAATACTCATGACAAAAAAAAATCTGGAAGAAATTATTTGAATTGCTAATTTTTGCATCTCATTAAGTCCCTCCCATATAATTCTATAGGATGGATGAAGCCATGCCTTTAAAACTTTTTTTTACTAAGCATAAATTATCCTACTGGAACATTACAAGTTTCAAAATAGATGCTTTCCAAAGTGGATGGAAGCAGTTGGATGTAAGAAAACAAATTCAAAGCCTAGTCTGAAAGTATTTTCTTTTTTCATTTTTTGCATTTAATGAATCAAGATTAACACTGGAATTTATTGTAGGTTCTCATTTCCTGTTTTTACTTCATATCTCTCTCTCTCTCTCTCTCTCTCTCTCTCTCTCTCTCTCTCTCTCTTTTTTTCTTCCCAACCCCTACCACTTTTGGCTTTATTTTTTAGTCCTGTTTTAAACCCCAATATCATTTTTCCAATTAATTAACATGAATTAAGACTCTTTTTGTCCCCTTTTCATTAATCTAGATGACTGCATCTTTCTTCCGGTTGATAGTCCCACATTTTAGGCACATAAGAGCTCAAGTCAGAAGCTGATTTGGTCCAACATTCTGTATCACACAGAGCTCATATGCATGATAGGAGAATGATAGCCTTCTTCCAGTGTGGTTCCTTAGCAACTGGTACTTAAGGCATGCTTCCTTATTTAAGGGTTAGTATTCAGCCATCCTCCAGCAAAGGAGATTGTTACCTTGTCGTGGTGCTGGAGCTTGAGCACCTCAATGAAACCATGAGCTAAACCGTGAAGGGACACCCAAGACGGGAAGGTCATGGCAGAGAGGTCAGACTAAACACGATCCCTGGGGAAGGTAACGGCAACCCACCCCAGTATTCTTGGCGTGAAAACTAAATGGATCAGTACAACCAGAGATATGTCGATATACCATTGGAAGATGGGACTCCCAGGTCGGAAGATGGTCAAAATGCTACTGGGGAGGAACAGAGGATATGTTCAACTAGCCCCAGATGTGATGACGCAGCTAGCTCAAAGACGAAAGGACGGCTAGCGGCCGACGGTGCTGGTGGTGAATGACGAATCCGATGTTCTAAAGATCAACACACCATAGGAACCCGGAATGTAAGATCTATGAGCCAGGGCAAATTGGATGTGGTTATTGGTGAGATGTCAAGATTAAATATAGACATTTTAGGTGTCAGTGAACTGAAATGGACTGGGATGGGCCACTTCACATCAGATGACCACCAGATCTACTACTGTGGACAAGAGGACCACAGAAGAAATGGAGTAGCCTTCATAATTAATAATAAAGTGACTAAAGCAGTGCTTGGATACAATCCAAAAAACGATAGAATGATCTCAATTCGAATTCAGGGTAAGCCATTTAACATCACAGTGATCCAAATATACGCCCCAACCACAGATGCTGAAGAAGCAGAAGTAGATCAGTTCTATGAGGATCTGCAGCACCTACTGGATAATACACCAAAAAGAGATGTTATTTTCATTACAGGAGACTGGAATGCTAAGGTGGGTAGTCAGACGACACCTGGAATTACAGGCAAGCATGGTCTGGGAGAACAAAATGAAGCAGGACATAGGCTGATAGAATTTTGCCAAGACAACTCACTGTGCATAACAAACACTCTCTTCCAACAACCTAAAAGACGACTTTATACATGGACTTCACCAGATGGTCGACACCGAAATCAGATTGACTACATCCTTTGCAGCCAAAGGTGGCGGACATCTATACAGTCGGTAAAAACAAGACCTGGAGCTGACTGTAGTTCAGATCACGAACTTCTTATTGCAAAATTTAGAATCAGACTAAAGAGAATAGGGAAGACCCACAGATCAGTTAGATATGAGCTCACTAATATTCCTAAGGAATATGCAGTGGAGGTGAAGAATAGATTTAAGGGACTAGATTTAGTAGATAGGGTCCCGGAAGAACTATGGACAGAAGTTCGCAACATTGTTCAGGAAGCAGCAACAAAAAACGTCCCAAAGAAAAAGAAAACCAAGAAGGCAAGATGGCTGTCTGCTGAGACACTGGAAGTAGCCCAAGAAAGAAGGAAAGCAAAAGGCAACAGGGATAGGGGGAGATATGCCCAATTAAATGCAAAATTCCAGAGGTTAGCCAGAAGAGATAAGGAATTTTTAAACAAGCAATGTGCGGAAGTGGAAGAAGACAATAGAATAGGAAGGACAAGAGACCGCTTCCAGAAAATTAGAAACATCGGAGGTAAATTCCAGGCAAAAATGGGTATGATCAAAAACAAAGATGGTAAGGACCTAACAGAAGCAGAAGAGATCAAGAAAAGGTGGCAAGAATATACGGAAGATCTGTATAGGAAGGATAATAATATTGGAGATAGCTTTGACGGTGTGGTCAGTGAGTTAGAGCCAGACATCCTGAAGAGTGAGGTTGAATGGGCCTTAAGAAGCATTGCTAATAACAAGGCAGCAGGAGACGACGGTATCCCAGCTGAACTGTTTAAAATCTTGCAAGATGATGCTGTCAAGGTGATGCATGCCATATGCCAGCAAATTTGGAAAACACAAGAATGGCCATCAGATTGGAAAAAATCATCTTATATCCCCATACCAAAAAAGGGAAGCACTAAAGAATGTTCAAACTATCGAACTGTGGCACTTATTTCACATGCCAGTAAGGTAATGCTCAAGATCTTGCAAGGTAGACTCCAGCAATTCATGGAGCGAGAATTGCCAGATGTACAAGCTGGGTTTAGAAAAGGCAGAGGAATTAGAGACCAAATTGCCAATATCCGCTGGATAATGGTGAAAGCCAGGGAGTTTCACAAAAACATCTATTTTTGTTTTACTGACTATTCTAAAGCCTTTGACTGTGTGGATCATAACAAATTGTGGCAAGTTCTTGGTGGTATGGGGATACCAAGTCATCTTGTCTGCCTCCTGAGGAATCTGTATAACGACCAAGTAGCAACAGTAAGAACAGAGCACGGAACAACCGACTGGTTTAAGATTGGGAAAGGAGTACGGCAGGGCTGTATACTCTCACCCTACCTATTCAACCTGTACGCAGAACACATCATGCGACGTGCTGGGCTTGAGGAATCCAAGGCTGGAGTTAAAATCGCTGGAAGAAACATTAACAATCTTAGATATGCAGATGATACCACTTTGATGGCTGAAAGTGAGGAGGAGTTGAGGAGCCTTATGACGAAGGTGAAAGAAGAAAGTGCAAAAGCTGGGTTGCAGTTAAACCTCAAAAAAACCAAGATTATGGCAACCAGCTTGATTGATAACTGGCAAATAGAGGGAGAAAAAGTGGAGGCAGTGACAGACTTTGTATTTCTAGGCGCAAAGATTACTGCAGATGCTGACTGCAGCCAGAAAATCAGAAGACGTCTACTTCTTGGGAGGAGAGCAATGGCAAATCTTGATAAAATAGTTAAGAGCAGAGACATCACACTGACAACAAAGGTCCGCATAGTTAAACCAATGGTATTCCCTGTAGTAACCTATGGCTGTGAGAGCTGGACCATAAGGAAGGCTGAGCGAAGGAAGATAGATGCTTTTGAACTGTGGTGTTGGAGGAAAATTCTGAGAGTGCCTTGGACTGCAAGAAGATCAAACCAGTCCATACTCCAGGAAATCAAGCCAGACTGCTCACTTGAGGGAATGATATTAAAGGCAAAACTGAAGTACTTTGGCCACATAATGAGAAGGCAGGATACCCTGGAGAAGATGCTGATGCTAGGGAAAGTGGAAGGCAAAAGGAAGAGGGGCCGACCAAGGGCAAGATGGATGGATGATATTCTGGAGGTGACAGACTTAACCATGGGGGAGCTGGGGATGGTGACGGCCGACAGGAAGCTCTGGCGTGGGCTGGTCCATGAAGTCACGAAGAGTCGGAAGCGAGTGAACGAATAAACAACAAAATTCAGCCATCACAAGTAGAAGCCTTTATTGCTGTATCTTCCAGAATTTGTCTAGGCTCAATTTAAAACCACAGAAATTGGCAGCTATTCCCACATCAGCGATTTCCAGTTTTTCTAAGCATAATATAAATAAATTTGAGTCCTGAATTTTCTCATGTTTACTTTTAATAGATTCTAAGTTCTAATATTGTAAGATAAGGAGAAAAAATCTCTTTCATTTTCTGTGGCAGGGGTTCTGAAACTTTGAAAATTCCCAATTCCTGATTAACAGGCAAAGCACGAATGATAGAAAATTGACAATAAAATGAAAAGTGAACTGTTTATTGTAAATACAAATTTAACATTTCCAATGTACAAAAAGAGAGCCTGTTTGGTGTTGTGGTTAAAGGCACTGCATTAGAAACCAGGAGACTGAGTTCTCTCTCTTAGCCCTAGGAAGAAGGCAATGGCAAACTACTGCATGGAGTTGTCCAGGCAGTTACCAGGAGTCAAGACTGATTCAAAGGTGTGTGTGTGTGCACACACACACATACACACACACAGTACAAAAAATAAAACTTGAATTTCACAATTATTTGGGACGTTAATGTTTTAGCCAAACAAATCGATGTTCAATGACTGGGATGGGATTGCTCTTCTTCGGATAAAAGTTCAATATTTAGAGCAATTAATGTTACTTGTAAGTGGAGATCATCTTCTATTATTTAGCCTATTTCCACATTTGTTATTTGTTGCCACATACTGTATAAAGGGAAGGTTCTCTTACAAAGGTATGTGTTACAAATGGGATATTTCAATGCTCAATTGGCAATTTCAGTATAGACTTTTAAAAACTCTACTCAGCAATTAATAAGTTCTAAATGAGGAAATGTTGTTTCTAATGCAAAATCAGCCAAATTTAATTTTAATTTCTCAAAACTTGTGCTATAAGAAGCAGCAATAATACCAGCAGCCTTGGATTTTGTTTTGCTTTTTCTGCTTTTTTTCCTTTTTCTGTACTATCTGCAATTGTACCAGTTTGTAACCAATTATCCATATCTGGAAAAATGTTCATATCGCATACATATTTATAGGCATCATAAAAAAAACTAAATAAAACTAATATGCATGTACTGAAGGGTACATATCTAGGATGGGTGTTGACAACACGAATTTTTCCATTGTGAATGCTTAGCTGAAGCCACTTAAGCATCCAACTTCCTCCTGCCTGCTTGCCTTTGAAAATATGATTCTCATGTATGTTTGTTCCAGAGGAAATCCCAGGCCAAAGAGATTTGAAACACATGTGCACTGCAATTTCTTTATTAATTCCCACACATGTCAATGAGGCTTACTCCTAAGTAGGTGTACACAGGATGATACCTTACTAAGCAGACATCTTGGGGACACGGACATTCACAAGCACAAATACTGTCTGCAGCATGGAAAGTGAAGTGGAGGTGGTTGAAATATGAAGATCTGTTAAATTTTGAGGAAAGTGTACCTAAGCCAGAGCTTTCCAAACTGTGTGTTGGGACTGCCAGTGTCTGGGTGTGTCTTGGCTGCTGCTGCCTCTGAGCCCCGCCAGGATTCCACGCAGGTCCTAGTGCCTGCCTTGTGCCCTGCTGTAAGAGTGTGTCGCGAAATGATCCATGTCTAAAAAGTGTGTCACCAACATGAAAAGTTTGGAAAGCTCTGACCTAAACTTAAAACAAGGGAACAATTCATCATCTCATTCTTTCTTTCAATATTTCTTTTAGAACTGGAAGGTCATACTTGCCACTGGTTTACTTTTGCACAACTGTCAGAATGATTTAATTTGGACAAGGTATATAATTTTGTCAATGAAAAAACACAATTTGAAATAGAACTTTGTACAAATGATGAACATCTTATTAAGAAAATGTATAAAATGTTGTTGCAATTGAATTTAGAAGATGAATATGTTAAAGATTGTCTGATTAAATGGGCTAAGAATTTTGGGAATATTATGCTTGAACAATGAGAAAATATGTAGAACAAAGGTTTGAAATTTACTTTGAATTATAACTTGAAAGAGAATTTTTACAAAATGATGTACTGTTGGTATTTAACACCTGATAAGTTGTCAAAAATGTACAATGGGGTATCATATGTTTGTTGGAAATGTTTACAGGGTGAAGGAACTTTTTATCATTTATGGTGGACTTGTGGAAAAGCTAAGAAATTCTGGAATCAAATATGTATTATTATTCAAAAGATTCTCAAAGTGGATATACAAATGAAACCAGAGCTGTTTCTCTTGGGTTTGATGGACCAACGGTTTGAGAAACAGCATGGGACTCTGTTCTTACACATGATAATAGTAGCAAGACTTTTATATGCTCAAAGATAGAAGGATACACAAATTCCTGCAATGGAAGAATGGATGGTTAAACTAATGGAATTGGTGCAAATGGCTAAATTGACAGCATTGATAAGAGAAAATACAGTGACTGGATTTGTTTCTACTTGGAAACCGCTTTTGGACTATTTGCTTGTATCTGAAAAAAATGAAGTTCTGATTTTAGGTTCTGATGATTAAATGGTTTGATTTTAGGGAAATAATGTTACTAAACATTTAATTAATAGTAAGAGATTAACGTTTTTATATGCTCTTATATCTGTGTTGAAGAAGGTCGGAAGTCACTTGTCTTTTGTTTTTCTATCTATTTCTGCACTGTTTTAGTTTTCCTTGTTTCTCTTTAGTCTTGTATTCTATCTGTTCTATATTCTTTATTTTGTATTTTAATTATACTTTGAAAAAATTAATAAAGCTTCAATTAAAAAGAAAGTGAAGTGGAGGAAGGGACTCACCACAATTGCTCTTGAGAGTTAGAATGTTAGTCAGTCGCCTCCTGCATGAAATGCTTGCAAATGCTGATGATGTACAGCGAGTGAGAGAAGAAGAACAATCTCAGGGTGAGAGCAGATGGCTTAGTGCATTTGAGGTTGTTGGTTTTCTCCCTTAGTCCCTCATGGAGAGGTTTCCCTCCCCCCCCCCCCCCTAGTCCTATGGAACCCTTCAAGTCTTTGTGGAAACCTAGGGTTCCATGGAACCAAGTTTGAAAAATTCTGCTCTATGACATGCATGATTAACAAACAACATAGCATTTCCACTTATTTTGACATATTGTCCAGCTCCAAAATATCATTTCTCTTTACTGGAACTACAGTGTTATCAGTGTACCACAGATTCATATAAGAGCACTACTATATCAGCAGCTTTATTTTCAATCCTTTCCTTGTGATTCCTAGTATCATACTGGGATGACAGTTGCCATTTTATTGAATGTGAAGCAGAGTAAAAATATATGAACCATTTTCATAACTTCCTTTCCTAGTCCATCACTTCAGTTTAGACTCCGTTATGTGTATGTGAAAATTCAGACTTTTTGCTCAAATATATATACTAACCTAATGTAAACTATACTTTGCAATTATGCTTACTGGCTTACATCCTATTCACCCAGTTTGGAAAGATGCCTTTATAGTATTCTTCATAGTCCATTTCAAATATACCACTAGAATAATTTGATGTCATTAGAAAACCTAATTAATTCATGCTCACCCCTAATGTCAGATAATTTATAAGCAAATTAAAAAGTACTGGTTCCAATTTAGATATTTAGGAATCTGAAGAAATTGTACTATTGCAAACTATACCCTAAATAAATAAATAAAGCCAGACTGCTCACTTGAGGGAATGATATTAAAAGCAAAACTGAAGTACTTTGGCCACATAATGAGAAGACAGGATACCCTGGAGAAGATGCTGATGCTAGGGAAAGTGGAAGGCAAAAGGAAGAGGGGCCAACCAAGGGCA
This sequence comes from Charina bottae, assembly GCA_023362775.1. Taxonomy (NCBI): domain Eukaryota; kingdom Metazoa; phylum Chordata; class Lepidosauria; order Squamata; family Charinaidae; genus Charina; species Charina bottae. Next base: position 150,169,596 of record JALMGJ010000001.1, read on the forward strand.
AGATGGATGGATGATATTCTGGAGGTGACAGACTCGACCTTGGGGGAGCTAGGGGTGGCGACGGCTGACAGGAAGCTCTGGCGTGGACTGGTCCATGAAGTCACGAAGAGTCGGAAGCGACTGAATGAATAAACAACACAAAAACTATACCCTGTGATCTGGAAAACAGTTAAGTTTGTCCTCCAAAGCAAGGCACTACTATGGGTAAGTTAATTTATCTCTAATGATATAACACAGTGATATAAATTGTGTTTTGCAACTGGCCAGGAATAGTACTGTCCTGCAGCTGGCTACATATTTAACCCTTTTGCAAATTACAGAGGGTAGTTTACAAACAGCACTACTCCAGTTGCTTGCAGAACTCTAGAAAGGTCCATTCTGGATCCATAATCAGCCTTCAGCAAACCACGCTACATTAGGAGGCTTGCAATTGTTAATCTATAATTCCTGAGGAATTGACTATTGAGAATTACATGAGCAATTCATGCTTCTAAGCACTCTTCCCATTATAAACTTCTTATTCTATATTTGAATCTATATTCTCAATAATTTCTTGCAAATGTTTTATGCTGCTGATTTCCCCATTATGTTTGGAAACTTCTTACTGGTCAAAAGTATGTCCGTTCTGGGAGAAGAGCAGTGTGTGAGAGTTGAATTTCTAAATGGCTATGTAGAGAGCCATGGAAATGTCCCTGAAGCAAATATTCAGAACCTGTTATTTAACAAAAAGGACCCTGGGAAGGGTGATAGTATTAAGGAAGAGACTGAAGCTGGATCCTCCCTGACTCACTGTGATATAACAGGGAGAGGAAGAAAAGCACAATCATATTTGCAAGATCCTATTACTATAGCCTATCTCAAGGGTCGGAAATGGCGGCTCGCGAGCCAGATCTGGCTCTTTGGCCCCTCGGCTCTGGCTCTCTCTCTCTGTCTGCCGCCCGACATTCGGAAAGCCAGTCTCCGGAAGCAGCACGAACCCTGGGGAAGAAACAGAGACGCTGATTGGTGGAGGCTCAGAAGGAAGGACACCTCCACCAATCAGCGCGCGCCAAAGGGGAGCAGAGGGGCGGGCTGAACAAGGTCATCAGGAGCACAGGATCCGGCCCCAGCCCAGCCCAGCCCAGCCTGCAGCTTCGGCGCCCTCCCCTCGCCATCGCTAAGGTCCCAGGCGACGGCGGGGACATGTTCGACCTGCTCGTGCAGCACCCGGGCGCCTGACGTCAAGGCGGCTGCGCTTCCGCGCCTGGCGGGCGGGCGAGGCAGGGAGAGAAGTGGAGACGGAGGGGCTCCCTCTCCGGCCTCTGCGCCCCTTCAGGCCCGTCTCTCCGAGTGTACTGAGCGGCAGGGAGGCGCTGCTGGCCCGGGATGCGGCGCTGTCGGAGGCGGTGCAGGAGCGGCTGCAGGGGCTGCTGCGGCTGGAGAAAGCCCCTGCCGGCCTTTCCGCTTCCCATCTGGCGGCGGCCGCGGCTCCTCGGCCTCCGCTTGTGCCTCCTGCGCCGCGGCCCCACGTGCTTTCCTCAGACGAGGTCCAGGGCAGCGAGGCTCAGGGCTGGCGAAGGCGGAGCAGCCCCGCGGATGGGAGCTGGGGGACGCCCGACCCGCGGGCCCCTCGGCATTCAGGGGGCCCGGCTCCGTCCCTCCGGCTCGCGGGTGGCCAAACACGGGCGCGCACACGCACAAACGCGTGTGGGGCAGCCGCAGGCAGACAAGACACCCCGGACTAGAGAGGCCGAGACCCCTGGAGGAAAAGCCCCCAGACCCCGCCGCGCCTCTTCAGTCCCAGGGAAAGGAAAAGCCCCCCTCCCCACCCCACCCCACCCGGCAAAGGGGCTGAGGCCGGCAGGGGCCCCAAGCGAGCGCCGCGCACCCCTTCCCGCGGTGCCAGCCTCTCCCTCCGCAGAGCGCGAGGCTCTCCAGGACGTGGGCCGCCCGTCCGCTGGGGAGAGCCAAATCTCAAATCTGTCAGGAGGCGGAAGCGGGAGCTCAGCTCGTGAACGGCAGCAGCCCCTTCCAACGGGCAATCGGGAGGAGAAAACGATCTCCATGCCCCACCACGCATACACGGACTGAAGCAGACCCTGGGACACAGGGATGGGCGGGGAGGCAGGCAAACAGGCAGGCCGAGCGGGCGCCGCACAACCCTTCCCGCGGCGCCAGGCTCTCCCTCCGCAGAGCGCGAGGCTCTCCAGGACGCGGGCCGCCCGTCCGCCGGGGAAGAGCCAAATCGGCCTTGCCTGTTTGCCTGCCTCCCCGCCCATCCCTGTGTCCGAGGGTCTGCTTCAGTCCGTGTATGCGTGGTGGGGCATGGAGTTCGTTCGGCACAGGAGGCACAAGCGGAGGCCAGGGAGCCGCCAGATGGGAAGCGGAAAGGCCGGCAGGGGCTGCGGGAGCGAGGTGGGGCTGCCCCTTCCACAGCCTGAGCAGGCGAGGGCTGCGGTGTCCCGTCGCTGCAGGTTCTCCCGCTCCGCTCGGGAGGCGCGCTGTTCCTGCACCCCTTCGGGTGCAGCCGCATTTTGCCGGCAGTGCGCGGAGGTCAGGACCCTCCCCCGCCAGCTGATTGGCAAGGTGGGCAGCGGTCAGCTGGCTGTGGCAGGGAGGCTGTGGCGGGACTGATAGGAGCCTCCCGCACCCCCCGGGGGCGCCCGAAAGGTAGGCCACCCGGAAGAAGCCAGAGCAACGGGCAAACCGCCCTCCCGCAGCCTAGGGTGGGGGTTCTCCAGCCGGCCACGGTGGCGCGGCGCGGCCCTCGGAAAGCGCCCGGCTGGAGCGGGCCACCGGCCGCCTGCCCGCCGCCTTTGCCCCGCTGGGAGCATGCAAGGCGGAGAGCCTTGGGAGCCCCTCCAGGGCCCGGCAGGGTAGGCCGGGCAGGGCGGGAGCGCCCAGGCAGCCGCGCCCTCCCAGCGGAGGTGGCTCGGAGCGCCTCCTTCGCCGGCCGCTGCTGGGCTTTCCCGCGACGGCAGAGGCGCCTCGCTAGGAGGAGGAACAGAGTAGCGGAGGGTGCGAGGCAACGGCAGGAGGAGGCGGGACGACGCTTCTCTCGCCGCCCACCTGTCACGGCTTACTCAGACCCCGGGGAGAGGGCCGGCCGCCCGCTCCCCCCCGGTCAAAGAGAGCAACGCGCCAAGGGAACCAGCAGGCCCTAAGTGTGCGTGATTGGCTCCTGCCCGCAAACCCCGCCCCCTTCCACGTGATTGGCTCCCGCCCGCAAACCCCGCCCCCTTCCACGCGATTGGCCCCCGCCTGCAAACCCCGCCCCCTGGCTCTCGAGCATTTCAAAATGTGCACGAGCATGCCAAAATGGCTCCCGGGATAAAAAGTTTGCCGACCCCTGGCCTATCTCAATAAAGTATAGGTCTAGTCTTCCTGTGGAGTCAGTTTCCTGATCTGGTCCACCTCATAGAGCTGACAGGCTACTACTTGGATCTATAATTCTCAGGAGAAACATACAGGTTTGTTTACATTCAACTATCAAAAAGCATGCTCCAACATTATGAAAAACATTTTGTTTTAGCACTGTACTTATTAATTTGTTTTGGGGGCAACTTGACTCTAGAACGACTTTGGACAGCTTCTTGTTTTTTTATTGAAAAAAACAATAAAAAGAAGGAACTACTGTATGTCTCCAGACAAACCACACCTCAAACAACCAATCAGGGTGCAACAAGCACTCTACCTTAAGGCTTAGGATAACAGCCAGATTTTTAAGGACTCCTGGAACATCATCAGGGTGATAGCTACATAGGTATCTGGGGGGATATAGTTTCAGAGAGCAGGCACCATGACAGAAAAAGCATGCCTCCAGGGTCCCAGAAGATGGTATTATTTAATCAAGGGGACCTGGAGTGCACCAGCTCTGCCCAATCTTACCAAGCAGAAACCATGGGAAATAGATGGTCCCTCAAATACCATGGCCCTATGTCATGAAGGGTGCTTTAGGTGATAACCGGCACCTTGAACTGTAACTGTTCAAAACAACTTGCAGTTATCAAACTAATTCTGAATCTGTCTAATGGGAATTAAAACCAATCGTCTAGGAAAGGATAAATTAAGCAATCCTTAGATTTCAATATATTTGTATGTGTAGTTTTTTTTAATGATCTACTGATCATTAAAAAAAGTTTTATTACAGCTGAATAATTTTGAGAGAAATTTTTTTTTCTTGTCTTTTGAGATTGCCTCTCAAAACACATAGTCTTGAAATTTTTAGGGAGTTAAATAATATGGAATTGTTAATAAAACATGTGTTTATGAAATAATTAAAAAGATCTTTCAACAAAACGTTGTTTCTATAGTTTAAACTGGAAAAAAAAGCCATAATATTTTCACTGGCTGGGATCCAGGAGTCTCTGTGTAGATTTCGACATTTTCACTGAAGTGTTTTATACACATACTTCTTTCTGCAACTTCTCGTACCATGAAAAATTGTTCCTGTGTTATTGTTGCTACTGTTATTTTTTTCTGCCTGATGAAATTCTCTGAGTGGTTTACAAAATTATTTAACATATTAGTAATAACAGTAACATATTAACAACCATTAATAAAACCCATATAAAAATATGATTAAAAATGTAAGCTTATTAGTGAAATGAAGACACTTAAAATCAAAAACTAATTACAAAAATGTTTGGGAGCAGGGCAGTGGCTTAGGTTAGCACTGAAGAAAGAGCAACAGGTTAGCTAAGACATGTTTCCCAGGGGAAATCATTCCATAGGTGTGGTCCCACCTTTGGGAAAACACACTTCCATGTACCCATCCACTAATGAGCCAGTTTGATCTAGTTGTTAAGGTGCTGGGCTAGGAACCAGGAGACTGAGAGTTCTAGTCCCGCCTTAGGCATGAAAGCCGGCTGGGTGACCTTGGGCCAGTCACTCTCTCTCAGCCCAACTCACCTCACAGGGTTGTTGTTGTGGGGAAAATAGGAGGAGGAAGGAGTAATAGGTATGTTCCCTGCCTTTTATTTATAAAAATAATAAAGGTGGGATAAAAAAAATCATATCATATCATATCAGTATTAGTATTAGTATTATTTATTCGATTTGTATGGCTGCCCATCTCATCTAAGCAACTCTGGGCAGCTGACAACAGGTAAAAACAACAATCCAATAAAAGCAAGGTAAAAAAAGATATACAAAGTGAAAAAAGATATACCAGTCACTCTCTCTCAGCCCAACTCACCTCACAGGGTTGTTGTTGTGGGGAAAATAGGAGGAGGAAGGAGTATTAGGTATGTTCCTCGCCTTGAGTTATTTATAAAAATAATAAAGGCGGGATAAGAATTAAATAAATAAATAGGTTGTGGGTGCGAGATCAAGCCTCTCGGTATCGGTAACAGAGCCAGTCTAGTCTAGTGGTTAAGGTGCTGGGCTAGAAACCAGGAGGCTGAGAGTTCTAGTCCCGCCTTAGGCATGAAAGCCGGCTGGGTGACCTTGGGCCAGTCACTCTCTCTCAGCCCAACTCACCTCACAGGGTTGTTGTTGTGGGGAAAATAGGAGGAGGAAGGAGTATTAGGTATGTTCCTCGCCTTGAGTTATTTATAAAAATAATAAAGGCGGGATAAGAATTAAATAAATAAATAGGTTGTGGGTGCGAGATCAAGCCTCTCGGTATCGGTAACAGAGCCAGTCTAGTCTAGTGGTTAAGGTGCTGGGCTAGAAACCAGGAGGCTGAGAGTTCTAGTCCCGCCTTAGGCATGAAAGCCGGCTAGGTGACCTTGGGCCAGTCACTCTCTCTCAGCCCAACTCACCTCACAAGGTTGCTGTTGTGGGGAAAATAGGAGGAGGAAGGAGCATTAGGTATGTTTGCCGCCTTCAGTTATTTATAAAAATAATAAAGGCGGGATAAAAATTAAAAAATAAAATAAAAATAAATTTCATATGTGGTCCTTCTAATGGAGGTAGCAGGATCTTGTGCAGACTTTAAATGTAAATAGGCAAGAATAATTTAATTAATAAGAATGGTCCTCTGATTTCACAAATGTGTATTAGAAAATTTCTTAGAACAAAGTTTTCTAAAGCATTTTTATAAATCACTTAAGCAGCATGTATGCTATACAATTCTATACTTAATTTAGATTATTTTTGTAACAAATATATACCTTCCTTGATTGATGTGTAATTGTGTGAACTTTATGATGATGATGGTGTACGTATTTAAATTCATATAAAATAATGTAAATCCAAACTGTATCAGTCAAACTTCATTTTTAAGTAAGCTTCCATTTGTGCTATTGAGGATTTAATTAAGCAAAAATCAGAATCTATGTAACAATATAAATATATATCAATCATATACAGCATTGGTATATATACCAAATCAATTGTCCAATTGATTAATTGAAATTTAAACCTAATTTTGCAGAAATATAGATAAAATAAAAAATATTAATTCTTACAAAAAGTGACTTCTGCAAATGAATTGAAAATGGAAACTTTTAAATTAATAGTTTAATTAATTTTAGCTGATTTCTCCTGATATTATAGTAATTGTTGAAAGAGGCACTTAATTTCACTAATGCAGGGATCACTGTGATTTCATTAAAAAGTTCTTTGTGTGGAAGTAAAACACATTCAAATACTAAAACATTTATTAGATATGAATTAAGAATTAAGATATTATTTTCATAATTATATACTAAAATGTAAGAATATATTAAATAATTGAGCAGTAGCGTAATTAACACTATACCTTGATTTCTTCTATTTCATCTGGCACTATCTTGTATGCAGATACAGTCCCACCTAATCTGAAATTTGGAGAAGAAAATATTCTCAAAACCAGTAACACATCAGTAAACATATGAAGAAATAAAAATGTTAACAGCAAAAACCTATCACCGTAATTAGCTTTTAGAATGAAACTATACTTGGCTGGCCAAGGAATAATGTATTATGCATAGCAGCAACAGCCCACAACCTCTTGAATAAAATAAGTGGGGCTTATATGTTACCAGATTTAGTGGCTGTTTTTCACAGTAAGGTTTAATGAGGCTCTTACTACAATTAGGTTTGAAATGTTGAATATATATTTGCTGAATTGCTTATTTGCATATTACAAATGTTTCTTTACCATTTTCTTTTTGGCATGTGCAAGCAGCAGATGTTAACAAATAGTAGAAGCAGCTCAAGTATTATTTAAGTCTTATGTGTGAAAATACAGTGTATTGTTTGCTATTCCACTCTAACAGTATCAAAAAATGAAGGCTCAACTGTAACCAATTAATATTACTCTATGGGTATTTGTGTGACAAAACATTGCAACACAGTTATTCCTATGGATTCAAATACTGTGTCCTGAATGTCATGCCTCCTAATTAAGAGGTCCTGCATATTTACCCATAAAGGTAAAGGTAAAGGTCCCCCCCGCACATTTGTGCAGTCGTGTCCGACTCTGTCAGGGAGACACAGGAGGAGGGAAGGGGGAGCCTGCCCGTGTCAGTCAAACGGGGACGTAGCTCAGACAGCCTGGCCTTCTTCCCTAAACGCGTCAGAACAGCTCCGCCCTAGTTGGGCTCATATCCTTGGCTTTCTCAGTGCACTGTTAGTTTAGCAGGATTTCTGTATGTAAGCACAAATAAACACTAGAGACTAGATTCCTTGCCTCGGCGTGTTATTTTCTGCACCTACTCAGGACAGACTCTAGGGGCCGGTGCTCATCTATGTTTGTTAGCCAAAGAGCCAGCGTTGTCTGAAGACGCTTCCACGGTCATGTGGATGGCATGACACGCGCGGAACGCTGTTACCTACCCACCCAAGTGGTACCTATTCATCTACTTGCATTTGCATGCTTTCAAATTGCTAGGTTGGCAAGAGCTGGGGCTAGTGCGGGAGCTCACTCCGTCACACGGGACTAGGGATTTGAACCTCCGAACTTGCGATCTTCCGATTGACAAGCCTGGCGTCTTACCCGCTGAGCCACCACGCCCCGAGAAGACTCATATTCAGATTGTTTGCCCAACATTGGCAATGGCTCACTGTACCCCTTCTGTACCTTCCTGGCCAAAATCTAGAACTTTTCCATGAACCCTGAAGACTCAAAGGATAGCTTTCCTAAAATTTCTCCTATGCCTCAGCCACACAGCAACATGAGACTTTTGAAATACTCAGGACAGTTTAAGAATTATAGTCAGCATCCAGCATACTGAAGCAGTTGCACAATCTGTCTAGTATGTCACATTAAAAATTGTAAAGAGAGTTGTTATAATACCTCTAGTGCTACTTTCGTTCTCATTTATCTACAAACTCAATACAGTTAGAAATAAATGTAGGTTAACCACTTTTACTGTTCACTTATGAACTAAATTTTTTATTTATATCACATACACATGCCCTGTTATACATACTTTCAAGTCAGTGTCTAGCTTACCATGCTAGGTTTGCTTTTCAGAATACTATGCAATAGCTCCAAAGTACTATTAACCCGTTGTTTATAACTCCTAGAAAGGCTTGGCCAGTCTCATTTTGGCACACTCCCCATACCCCCAAGTACTTTGCACCTGGAGTGCTATTGCTTCATCCCGTTCACATGGGAACCACCTCTAGTTTTGAGAACCACTTTGTGTTCTCTGAATCGATCCTTGTTATGTCTTCTTAGAGGTCTCATTCTTGTAATTTTCCACATGCTGAATAAGTTGAAATCTTCCAAATCAAATCCTTGTGCTTTATGACTTGTTTTGAATGGGTTATACATACTCCAAGTTTCATACATTTCTTCATATCTTCACCTAAATATGTAGCACAAGGTACACCCACCCATTCAATATATATGACAAATACATAGAGTAAAATATGGTTTAGAGGGCTTTGGAATCTGCTGAACAAGGATATGCCATTGATAATGATGGTTGAGGGGAGGGAAGGTCCTGGAAAGACCAGGGGTAGTTCTGTCAGTGGGATATGCAGGGGAAAGAAATGAAAAGAAAAAGCGACTGATTGAAGGGAAAGAATAAAAATGTCTTTTGCAAAATGAGTTTCTGTCTTTCCATGGTAAGAAATGTGTTCAAGTATTGTGCTATGGGGATTGTACTTCATGTCTGCTTTGCAATCAATTTCTTGGTAAATTACTCTTTTTTAGCCTCAGGTGTTTGTCTCCTGCAAGCTTATATGATTATTTATTAGATTTTTATCTCCTTTTGCTTTTGGTCAAATCAAAGCAGCATATGCATCGAATGTTTCTGCCTTTTATTTTCCCCACAACAGGGGAGGTGATTTGGGTTGGACTGAAAGAGAGTGACTGGCCCAAAATCACCCAGCTGGTTTTTATGCTCAAGGGAGGACCAGAATTCATGGTCCCCCTGTTTCTAGCCCAGCACCATAGCTGCTACATCGCACTGGCTCTCAAAAGCTGCACCTGAGGGTTAACTTTTTTTCACATTTTACTAATTAATTGTGCATGGTATTATGGACGTAATACTAAATATTTTAGCATGAACACATACTGGGTTTGTAGGTAGTTACACAGATCACAAGGAGGCAGACACTACATGCATTTTGGAACTGTCAGACATAGGTAGCCAGATGTTATTCTATGAGGTTCAAACCCTCTACCAGGAATTCAACTCAAGGAACTTTGAAATTTAAATGGCTATATACAGTGCATTGGCAGATTTATTTATTTGATTTATAGAGCTGCCCAACTCACAGCAGTGTCTCTGGTAGTGTAGAAAGATTAAAACCACCGTAACAATATAAGCCCATGAGACCCAGTTAACAGTAAAGCCACATTACCAACAAAGCTGACCTAACTGCCTGGTCCAGATGCCTGGGGAAACGGCCAGGTCTTCAGGGTCTTATGCATCTCTAGGGGGGTGTAGTTCCACAGGGAAGGCACAACTCCAGGGTCCAACAAGATGGCATTGTTTGATGGAGGGAACCTGGAGCATGCCCTCGCTGCTAGACCTGGTGGGATGGGCAGAAACAATGGGTGACAGGCAGTCTTGCAAATAGCCTGATCCTATGCCATGTAGGGCTTTTTAGGCGATAACCAGAATCTTCAATTGAATCTGGAAGACTACTGGGAGCCAGTGCAGCTCGCAGAGCAGAGGTGTAATATGAGCATACCGAGAGATGCCCAAAACTTCCCATACTGCTGCGTTCTGTACCAGCTGCAGCTTCCAAATGGACTTCAAGGGCAGCCTCTTGGAGAGCTAATCCAAATGGGAGGTGATTAAGGCCTCCCTGCCCAGAAATGGGCACAACTGGTGTATAGGAGAAACCTGTGAAAAGGCCGCCCCTAGCCACAGCTGCCACCTGCTCTTTGAGGAGGAGCCGTGAGTCCAAGAAGACTCCCAAATTACGTACCACCTCTGACTGCGGAAGTGCACCCCTGGGCAGGGTTAAAGATGGAAAATATCCAGAGCAGGGAGGTATTAAAACCTACAGCTACTCAGTCTTGCCAGGATTGCACTATAGCTTGTTGTCCCCCATCCAGACACCCCCAGCCACCAGGCACTGGGAAAGGACCTTCACAGCATTGCTTGGTTGGCTCAAGGCAGAGATGTCTCATCATCATCTTGGCGATCACTCGTAGCCGAGTAAGATTGTCTTCCGGGGTAAAATCTTAACAGTGGATCCGTAAGTGGCTGTAAAGGCCAATTCTGGATCCGCACAACCTCCCACAATGAGGGCATAGGTTTCCGGGTGGAAGACGGTCATGATGAGGGTTTGCTTGACGTGCCTTCCTCTTAGCTCGTTTCTCCCTTTCGCCCTGTACTCGTGCTTCTTCAAAGTCCGTAGCGCCTTTAATAAAGGCTGACCTCCAATTGAAACGCTCATGAGTTAGGGCTTCCCAGTTCTCAGTGCTGATATTACATTTTTTTAAATTAGCTTTGAGAGTATCTTTGAATCTCTTTTGCTGTCCACCAATATTCCGTTTTCCATTCTTAAGTTGGGAGTAAAGTAGCTGCTTTGGAAGACGATGGTCAGGCATTCGAACAACATGACCGGTCCAGCGAAGTTGATGTTGGATGTTCACTGTTTCAATGCTGGTGGTTTTCGCTTCTTCTAATATGCTAACATTAGTCCGCCTATCTTCCCAAGTAATTTGCAGAATTTTTCGGAGGCAGTGTTGATGGAATCTTTCAAGAAGTTGGAGGTGGCGTTTGTAGAGGGTCCATGTTTCACAGGTGTACAATAGGGTCAGTAGTACAATGGCTTTGTAAACAAGCATTTTGGTCTCCCTGCGAATGTCCCGATCCTCAAACACTCTACGTTTCATTCGGGAGAAAGCTACACTCGCAGAGCTCAGGCAATGCTGAATTTCAGCGTCGATGTCGGCTTTTGTAGATAGATGGCTGCCGAGATAAGAAAAGTGGTCGACATTTTCTAGTGACACACCTTTAAGCTGGATTGATGGTGCTGCAGAGGGATTGTTTTGAACTTGCTGGTAAAGCACTTTGGTTTTTTTAATGTTAATCGAGAGGCTGAGCTTTTCATATGCTTCTGCAAAAATGTTTAGGATAGTTTGAAGATCTTCCTCTGAGTGTGCACAGACTACGTTATCATCAGCATATTGAAGCTCTATAACAGAAGTTGTAATTACCTTATTTTTTGCTTTCAGTCTACTAAGATTAAAAAGTTTTCCATCTATTTGATATATAATTTCTACACCAGTAGGAAGTTTCTCTTCAACAAGGTGTATAATCATAGTGATGAAGATAGCAAATAAGGTTGGAGCAGGAACACATCCCTGTTTAACGCTGGATTCCACTTTAAATGGATCGCTTTGAGAGCCATTGTTATTCAGCATTGTTGCCATCATGTCGTCATGGAGTAGCCGCAAGATGTTCACAAATTTATCAGGGCATCCGATTTTCAGAAGGATGGTCCAAAGAGCAGTACGATTTACAGTATCAAAAGCTTTAGTCAGATCAATAAACGCCATGTACAGAGGGCGGTTTTGCTCCTTGCATTTTTCTTGAAGCTGTCGTGCAGTGAAGATCATATCCACTGTTCCCCTGGAAGGGCGGAAGCCATTTTGCGTTTCAGGGAGGATGTCTTCTGATACAGATAGGAGACGGTTTGCGAGGATCCTTGCCAGGATTTTGCCTGCTGTGGCTAGAAGGGAGATGCCTCGATAGTTTCCACAGTCTGTTCTATCACCCTTTTTAAAGAGAGTGATAATTATGGCATCCCTAAAGTCTGCTGGAATCTCCTCCCTCATCCAGATTTTTTTGATGAGCTTATGAAGTTGTTGTGTAAGTTCAGGCCCGCCTTCTTTAAAGACTTCAGCAGGAATCCCATCAGGTCCACTAGCTTTGTTATTTTTCATTTGATTAGTGGCTTTACTGACTTCCTCCAAACTAGGGGGTACTGCAAGCTCATGTCTTATTTGTTTTTGTGGGATTTGCAAGAAGACTTCATCAGCCACAGTAGAATGACAATTAAGGAGATTGTAGTAATGCTCTTTCCAGCGTAGTGCAATAGACTCTTTGTCCTTTAGAAGTTTGACACCATCTATTGAGCGTAAGGGATTTGTACCATGGTTTGTTGGTCCATAGATGGTCTTTATGGCATTAAAAAAGCCCCGTGCATCATGAGCATCTGCAAAATGTTGGATTTCTTGGGCTTTTTTTATCCACCATATGTTCTTAAGTTCTCTAGTTCTTCTTTGGACTTCTGCCTTTGCGCTGGCATAGATTTTTTTCTTAACGGCACAGTTAATATCTTTTTGCCATATCCGGAAGGCTTTCCTTTTCTTGTCAATAATATGTTCAATCTCACTATCGTTCTCGTCAAACCAGTCCTGATGTCTCTTAGTTTGGTATCCGACAGATAGATGGATGGATGGATGGATGGATGGATGTACAGCTGGGTATCAACAGCAGCTGGATATCAGCAGTATACTGATGATACTGCACTCCGTGTCAACAGATGACCTCCCTCAATGGCTATATGTAGATGTTAAATAGAAGCAGGGAAACAGAAGAGCCTGCAGCACCACCCAAAACAGAGGACTCCATCTGGATCTCCCCCCCCCCAAACTGCAACTGGCCCTGAAGAAAGGAGAGCCACCATAACACCATGCTTCCCATTCCTAATCCCTTGAGCTGGCCCAGAAGGATACCATGATTGATGGTATCAAAGGCCACTCAGAGGTCAAGGAGAGCCAGGATGGATGCACTACCCTTATTTTGACTCTGCCAAGGGGAATATTTAAGAAAGGTTCTTACCCATGCTTGGTCAGGTTAAACCCTTTGTCTTCCTCTGACAGCATTCTAGGCATCTCTTATGCCATTTCATTACCCGGAGTTCCTCTGGAAACCAGAGGACCCTCCGAGATCCACGTGCATAGAGAGTCCACACAGGTGCAATCCAGTCCAAGGCCAAAATCACCCTCTCATTTCAAGTGGCAACCAAAGCCTCAGTTGAACTGTGTATCAGGATCCCAGGAACAACCCCAAGCTCCCTCTGGAAGGGTCCATCAGATGCCTGGGGTGGACTGTTTGAATAGCTCCTGCCTCCCTGCAGAGAGGTGCATCCAAGAGAACTCTAGAACCAACAAGGAGTGATTTGTCCACGGCAAGGGACTGATGGCAACTTCTCCTAACTCCAGATATCCAGGTCCTATTTGTTATGCACATAATGGTTAAACATAAAGTTAAGGCATGATTTTATTTAATGAACCTTACTCCAATGCACAGATAAGTGATCAATCCTGTAGTATATTGATATTGTATATGGTAATTGCAGAAAGATTATCGTATGCTAAACGATGGAAGAATAATGACATTTCCACAGTGGAAGAATGGATTGTGAACATGTCAGAATTTGTAGAAATGGCAAACAAACAACAAAAACTTTTTTGAAAGACTGGAAACTATATATGGACTTTTTGCTGAAAGAAGAAAAAAATGAATTGTTGATTTATGGATTTGAAGATTAAGAAAGATGTGGACTAAATGAGGGGGTGAGGGGATCTGTAAAATATTTAAGAGGGAAGAGGGACAATAAGATTGTAATTATCTGTTGAAAAGGAGGTTAGAAATCATTTATATATTTCTTAACTTTAGTTTTCTTTTTCTTTTCTTTTTTGTTTTTTTCTTTTGATTTTTCTTTTATTATATGAAAACTTTACTCCAGGAAATAAAGCCAGACTGCTCACTTGAGGGAATGATATTAAAGGCAAAACTGAAGTACCTTGGCCACATAATGAGAAGACAGGATGTCCTGGAGAAGAAGCTGATGCTAGGGAAAGTGGAAGGCAAAAGGAAGAGGGGTCGACCAAGGGCAAGGTGGATGGATGATATTCTGGAGGTGACGGACTCAACCATGGGGGAGCTGGGGATGGTGACGGCCGACAGGAAGCTCTGGCGTGGGCTGGTCCATGAAGTCACGAAGAGTCGGAAGCGACTGAACGAATAAACAACAATATGAAAACTCTTAATAAATTTAAAATTTTAAAAAGATACAGTGACTGCTTCACAGATCTTCACATCTGCTTCACAGAAATAATTTAAGGTTTTTAAACATTCCTTACAACTCTCAGCAAGATCAGTCTATAGCAGTCTTTATGAAGAAATTTACATGTTAAGATATTTTTACTCCTGTTGGGATATAAGCGGAAACTACTTAACATGCGTCATGAATGACACCCCACCCCCGGGTGCCATTCCGACATAGAGCCAGCCGGGAAATATCCAGTGGACAAACCATAGAAAGCAATAAGCAGCGTACTTGTGGAGGAGAGACAACTAATATGGATTCAGCACCACGTACGTTGGACAGAGTAATCAAAGCGAAAGAGGCGCTAGACGGCAGGAGGCTGCGGCTTGGAGGAACTTGCCAGGAAAGGGGGGGGGGAGACATGTATTTAAATCACTACTTGTAGAACTGTAAATTACTTGAAGCTTTAATGTACTTTGGATCACGAGCTGAAATAAAAGATTCCTTTCAATTCCAATGTGTTTTGTGTGAGCAGTGCTGATTTCTAGCTGAGGATCATCACAACATGTGGGCTTCCTTTTCCATACAGTATAGACACCCAGTCCTATGTGTTGAGATTTTGAAGTTCTACAACATTCTCTGTTTATCTTAGCAAGTGGGATCTTTGGAATGGAATGAAAAGATAATAGTTTTTCAAGCTTTACCTCTGCCCCTAATTCAGAAATGAATGCTATTGAGTTGTTGTTGTTGTTGTTGTTGTTATTGTAAATATTATTATTTGGCAGCGAAATAGAGAGGGATTAAACTCCCCCCCCCTTTTTTCCAGCATTTATCCCTGAATTCTAATGTGAAGTTTTTTGATCCAGAGGTTGCAGAAATTTATTGGTTTGGGGTAATTTGAAGTAAAGTAGCAGGAGCAACAACTTTTTAATGTCCCCCCACCCCCCCCTTTTTTTTTAAGAGAGAGAGAGAGGGCAGAAGGCAGGGAGACAGATGTATTACCTTGCCTTAAAAAAAGGTAAAGGTTCCCCCCGCACATTTGCGCAGTCGTGTCCGACTCTAGGGGCCGGTGCTCATCTCTGTTTGTTAGCTGAAGAGCCAGCGTTGTCCGAAGACGCTTTCCACGGTCATGTGGCCGCATGACGCGCACGGAACGCTGTTACCTACCCACCGAAGTGGTACCTATTCATCTACTTGCATTTGCATGCTTTCAAATTTCTAGGTTGGCAAGAGCTGGAGCTAGTGCAGGAGCTCACTCCGCACGCAGGGCTAGGGATTCGAACCTCCGAACTTGCAATCTTCCGATCGACAAGCCTGGCGTCTTACCCGGTGAGCCACCACACCCCTTACCTTGCCTAGGGAAGGGGATTTTTGTACTGCATTTTCAGCAGTCCCTATAGTACTAGTTTTGGGGTTCTTTAGTTTCTGATTTAGTTTTCCCTTCATGTTTTCTTTTCTTTTCTTTTGTGTTTTGTATTTGTGTGTGTGCATGTGCTTTTCATGTTTTTCTTTTTAGGCCTCTAAAAAAAATGTCTCTGTTAAGTGAACACATTTTCTTTTTGTCTCCTTTTATTCTCACTGGTTTTTCTATGTGGATTTTTTCCATATATCATCATCAGTAGTTTTCTGGAATATAAAAGGGATTAAATGTCCACCTAAGAGATGACTCATACTGAATAAATGAGGACATTTAAAACCAAGGGCTTTCCCCCCTTTTTTAACAAGCAAGTTATATTTTTCCACATAAGAAAGATATTTAATCTAGGAAATGGATGGATCAAAATATATTGGTGGAAATTAAAAATCTTGTCAAGGATGCCTTTATATTCTGTTATAACTGAGGCAATATTGAGACTTCTAGCAAGATGGTGATGTGTTAAGTTGTATTTTTTTCTTTCTCCTTCTATAAGCTGTTGGAAATAATTTCTTGGACTATCTGTCAGAAACAATCAGAAAGCTGAAGGTGCTGCACAGCTGGAGAGTATGGCATCAAATGAAAACCAAGCATTTCTCCTCCAAAAGTCAAGGCTTTGGATGAAACATTTATTAGATTATCAAGCAAGGGATGTACAAAGAGGGATTTTGACTCCAAACTTACTTTCTGATTTGGCACCAAGAGAAGTTAACAATATGGAAAATTTAGATATTATACTCTATTAGCAGTCTTTCAGAGAACATTCAAAAGTGGATGTCTTAGAAAAAAGTTAAAGAAAGAATTGGTATGGAATTATATGAAAAGAGAATTAAAAGTTTAGAAGAAGCAGACATAAGAAGAAAAATCTCCCTAGAGGAATCTGATTGGGTCCAAGGTTAAGCAAGCTGTAAAAAATATGTGTATTTTGAATTTCCTTATGTGAAAGATGAGGAGGATCTCTTGTGGTTGCCATGGAGAAATGTTTAGAGGAACTGGTCCAACTGGAATATGGAGATTTTTTTAGATTCAGCTTTTCAAGTCCCAACCATTTAAATTACTGCATAACCAATCCTGTTGCAGTGAAATTTTTCTGGAAATTTGTACATAACCATATTTTGATGCTACCCAAAAAGGTCAATACCCTAGAGTATGCTGGGGAAAAAAGAACATGATGTGCCACCAAGAGTGGTAAGAAAGTATAAAGAATTTAATTAAGTTTGTCTCATGGCCAGACAGCAGGGGATAAGGACTTTCTTTATTGTGCAATATTTTATTTATTTATCTTTTGATGTGGAAGTGAAAGCATTATTTGATCTAGACATTTCTACCAACTGCCTTAAACAAAGGGTGAATGCTCAGATTCTCATTATTCCACCACAGTAGTCCACTGAGAAATAATGTAATGATTTGAAGGGTTAAACAGGTTATTTACAAATTAGTTCATATATGCACACTCATGAAGTTGTGTGTGTGTGGGGGGGTCTTTTTCCTCTCCCTTCTGTTGCACCTTTCCTTCATTTTCACAGCTTATGATCACCATAGTCAGAATTTATTTCCATTTCTGTGACACTGAGAAACCTTTTTGACCATGACTGCTGAAATCAGAGAGCACAATTTTCTGACATGCTGAATTATGAAACATGAACATTTTAGTGGAACTCTTAAAAAGGGCATAGCACAGTTAAAAGAAAAAAAAATCTCTCCCAACCCAGATATATCCACATATTTGATACAGACCCACCAACTTGATAGCCTTCAACCGCCCTAAGAATGTTAAGTGTGGCCCTTAGCTACTAAAATGAGCTCAATGAAACCAATGTGTTGAATTTTGTTGTGAATGATTGAAATACTGAATTATTTTTAAACATTTTTATTTATTTTAAAACATTTAAGGAATAAAATAAAAGACTATATACAGTAAAAGGAAAAAGAAGAAAATGAAAAAGGACATCATGGATGGAAAACAAAATATCTGTAAATAAACAGAATTTTTACAATTGTCATAAATTTAAATTTTCATTATTTCATTATTCCACTGATTAAATAATTAACTGAATATATAATTGAAATACTGAACTATTGATAACCTTGATTTTCCATTGCTAGAAATCTTGGTTCCTGTTCAGAAATTCATCAAAGTGTATATGCTACCATTTTTTAAAAAGACGTTATCTAGCGATATTACTGTTTGCATAACTGTAAAGCCTTAGAGTAGTTTAAGCCATTGTGTATGTTGTATTTGCAACAAACTGAGCCACTAATTCATTTAAAAAATCGTATTAAATAAGTCACCTCAATTCAGTGTTAACGGTCTAAAAATAACTTCATCAAGCTTTAGTGTTGTCATTTACGCAAGTGCTTAGATGTCACTTTAATTAAAATAAATCTTTCCTTAGACAGTTCATATTCTTTATGTCACATCTTTTCTGACTCCCAAAAAATGAAGAGTTTTCCTTCTAAAGCATAAATAGGGCTGTGCAGCTCTTTGAATTTGAAGGCAAAAAGCTGCTTTGGATTTTGAGGGAACACACCATCTGTTTGAAACTCCTTAAAGCAGCTGTATCTGTTTTCCTGAACAAAGACAAGTTTGGTTTCATCATCATTGGCGATCACTCGTAGCCGAGTAAGATTGTCTTCCAAAGGTAAAATTTTAACGGTGAATCCGTAAGTGGCTATAAAGGCCAATTCTGGATCCGCACAACCTCCCGCAATGAGGGCATAGGTTTCCGGGTGGGAGACGGTCATGATGAGGGTTTGCCTGACGTGCCTTCCTTTTAGCTCTTTTCTCCTTTTCGCCCTGTACTCGTGCTTCTTCAAAGTCCATAGCGCCATTAATAAAGGATGACCTCCAATTGAAACGCTCATGAGTTAGGGCAAGGGTCGGAAATGGCGGCTCGCGAGCCAGATGCGGCTCTTTGGCCCCTTGAGTGTGGCTCTTCCGCAGCTGAACTCACCCCCGCCCCTTCCACGTGATAGGCCCCCGCCCGCAAACCCCGCCCCCTGGCTCTCGCACTGAGCGAGGCCCGGCGCAGCAGGGAGGCATCGCCATCTCCAGCCGCAGCAGCCCCTGCGCGGAGAGAGGCAAGCAGGCAGGTAAGCGGGCAGGCCTCGTTTCCCGCCCCCCATCATTATCTTCGCTCAACGCGGGCGGGCGGGCGGAAGCGGCCGAGGGGGGCGGGCCCGGCGGCGGAGGCCAGGGCTGCCCGCTTACCTGCCTGCCTGCCTCTCTCCGCGAGGCCCCTGATCCGACTTGGACCCCGGGAAGGCAGCGGGGGGCCTCGCGGAGCGAGGCAAGCAGGCAGGTAAGCGGGCAGGCCTCGTTTCCCACCCTCCATCATCTTCTTTCTTCAACCCGGGCGGGCGGAAGCGGCCGAGGGGGGCGGGCCCGGCGGCGGAGGCCAGGGCTGCCCGCTTACCTGCCTGCCTGCCTCTCTCCGCGAGGCCCCTGATCCGACTTGGACCCCGGGAAGGCAGCGGGGGGCCTCGCGGAGGGAGGCAAGCAGGCAGGTAAGCGGGCAGGCCTCGTTTCCCACCCTCCATCATCTTGTTTCTTCAACGCGGGCGGGCGGAAGCGGCCGAGGGGGGCGGGCCCGGCGGCGGAGGCCAGGGCTGCCCGCTTACCTGCCTGCCTGCCTCTCTCCGCGAGGCCCCTGATCCGACTTGGACCCCGGGAAGGCAGAGGGGGGCCTCGCGGAGCGAGGCAAGCAGGCAGGTAAGCGGGCAGGCCTCGTTTCCCACCCTCCATCATCTTCTTTCTTCAACCCGGGCGGGCGGAAGCGGACGAGGGGGCGGGCCCGGCGGCGGAGGCCAGGGCTGCCCGCTTACCTGCCTGCCTGCCTTTCTCCGCGAGGCCCCAGATCCGGCTTGGACCCCGGGAAGGCAGCGGAGGGCCTCGCGGAGGGAGGCAAGCAGGCAGGTAAGCGGGCAGGCCTCGTTTCCCACCCTCCATCATCTTGTTTCTTCAACGCGGGCGGGCGGAAGCGGCCGAGGGGGGCGGGCCCGGCGGCGGAGGCCAGGGCTGCCCGCTTACCTGCCTGCCTGCCTCTCTCCGCGAGGCCCCCGATCCGGCTTGGACCCCGGGAAGGCAGTGGGGGGCCTCGCGGAGGGAGGCAGGCAGGCAGGTAAGCGGGCAGGCCTCGTTTCCCACCCTCCATCATCTTGTTTCTTCAACGCGGGCGGGCGGAAGCGGCCGAGGGGGGCGGGCCCGGCGGCGGAGGCCAGGGCTGCCCGGTTACCTGCCTGCCTGCCTCTCTCCGCGAGGCCCCCGATCCGGCTTGGACCCCGGGAAGGCAGTGGGGGGCCTCGCGGAGGGAGGCAGGCAGGCAGGTAAGCGGGCAGGCCTCGTTTCCCACCCTCCATCATCTTGTTTCTTCAACGCGGGCGGGCGGAAGCGGCCGAGGGGGGCGGGCCCGGCGGCGGAGGCCAGGGCTGCCCGCTTACCTGCCTGCCTGCCTCTCTCCGCGAGGCCCCCGATCCGGCTTGGACCCCGGGAAGGCAGCGGGGGCCTCGTGGAGGGAGGGAGGCAGGCAGGTAAGCGGGCAGGCCTCGTTTCCCACCCTCCATCATCTTCTTTGTTCAACGCGGGCGGGCGAAGAGCGGCCGTGGGGGGGATCGGGCGGCGACGACAAGCGGCGCGCTTCAGGCTTTCAGCGCTGGAAGGCGGGCCTCCTTCCAGCGCTGAAAGCCTGAAGCGCGTCGCTTGTCGTCGCCGCCCGCCCCCCCCCCCACAGCCGCTCTTCGCCACAGATCCCGCCGGAGCTGATCTCCCTGGACCCCGGGCAGCTGGGCCGGGTGGACGCCGTCTCCCGCCCGCAAACCCCGCCCCCTTCCACGTGATTGGCCCCCGCCCGCAAACCCCGCCCCCTGGCTCTCTAGCATTTCAAAATGTGCACGAGCATGTCAAAATGGCTCCCGGCATAAAAAGTTTGCCGACCCCTGAGTTAGGGCTTCCCAGTTCTCAATGCTGATATTACATTTTTTAAAATTAGCTTTGAGAGTATCTTTGAATCTCTTTTGCTGTCCACCAATATTCCGTTTTCCATTCTTAAGTTGGGAGTAAAGTAGCTGCTTTGGAAGACGATGGTCAGGCATTCGAACAACATGACCGGTCCAGCGAAGTTGATGTTGGATGATCATTGTTTCAATGCTGGTGGTTTTCGCTTCTTCTAATACGCTAACATTAGTCCGCCTATCTTCCCAAGTAATTTGCAGAATTTTTCGGAGGCAGCGTTGATGGAATCTTTCAAGAAGTTGGAGGTGGCGTTTGTAGAGGGTCCATGTTTCACAGGCGTACAGAAGGGTTGGTAGTACAATGGCTTTGTAAACAAGCATTTTGGTCTCCCTGCAAATGTCCCGATCCTCAAACACTCTACGCTTCATTCGGGAGAAAGCTACACTCGCAGAGCTCAGGCGATGCTGAATTTCAGCGTCGATGTAGGCTTTTGTAGATAGATGGCTGCCGAGATAAGAAAAATGATCGACATTTTCTAGTGACACACGTTTAAGCTGGATTGATGGCGCTGCAGAGGGATTGGTTCGAACTTGCTGGTAAAGCACTTTGGTTTTTTTAATGTTAATCGAGAGGCTGAGCTTTTCATATGCTCTGTAAAGATGTTTAGGATAGTTTGAAGATCTTCCTCGGAGTGTGCACAGACTACGTTATCATCAGCATATTGAAGTTCTATAACAGAAGTTGCAATTACCTTATTTTTTGCTTTCAGCCTACTAAGATTAAAAAGCTTTCCATCTGTTCGATATATAATTTCTACACCAGTAGGAAGTTTCTCTTCAACAAGGTGCATAATCATAGCGATGAAGATAGCGAATAAGGTTGGAGCAATAACACATCCCTGTTTAACGCCGGATTCCACTTTAAATGGATCGCTTTGAGAGCCATTGTTATTCAGCATTGTTGCCATCATGTCATCATGGAGTAACCGCAAGATGTTCACAAATTTATCAGGGCATCCGATTTTCAGAAGGATGGTCCAAAGAGCAGTACGATTTACAGTATCAAAAGCTTTAGTCAGATCAATAAACGCCATGTACAGAGGGCGGTTTTGCTCCTTGCATTTTTCTTGAAGCTGTCGTGCAGTGAAGATCATATCCACTGTTCCCCTGGAAGGGCGGAAGCCATTTTGCGTTTCAGGGAGGATGTCTTCTGATACAGATAGGAGACGGTTTGCGAGGATCCTTGCCAGGATTTTGCCTGCTGTGGCTAGAAGGGAGATGCCTCGATAGTTTCCAAAGTCTGTTCTATCACCCTTTTTAAAGAGAGTGATAATTATGGCATCCCTAAAGTCTGCTGGAATCTCCTCCCTCATCCAGATTTTTTCGATGAGCTTATGAAGTTGTTGTGTAAGTTCAGGCCCGCCTTCTTTAAAGACTTCAGCAGGAATCCCATCAGGTCCACTAGCTTTGTTATTTTTCATTTGTTTAGTGGCTTTACTGACTTCCTCCAAACTAGGGGGTACTGCAAGCTCATGTCTTATTTGTTTTTGCGGGATTTGCAAGAAGACTTCATCAGCCACAGTAGAGTGACGATTAAGGAGATTGTAGTAATGCTCTTTCCAGCGCAGTGCAATAGACTCTTTGTCCTTTAGAAGTTTAGAACCATCTACTGAGCGTAAGGGATTTGTACCATGGTTTGTTGGTCCATAGATGGCCTTTATGGCATTAAAAAAGCCCCGTGCATCATGAGCATCTGCAAAATGTTGGGTTTCTTGGGCTTTTTTTATCCACCATATGTTCTTAAGTTCTCTAGTTCTTCTTTGGACTTCTGCCTTTGCACTGGCGTAGATTTTTTTCTTAACGGCACAGTTAATATCTTTTTGCCATATCCGGAAGGCTTTCCTTTTCTTGTCAATAATATGTTCAATCTCACTATCGTTCTCATCAAACCAGTCCTGATGTCTCTTAGTCTGGTATCCGATAGTTTGTTCACAGGCTGAAATAATAGAAGTCTTCAATTTAATCCAGTGTTCCTCAACATTTTCAGGAAGTTCCATAGGCAGATGTTCCTTGAGAGTTGATTGAAAGCAAGCTCGTTTAATAGGATCTTGAAGGGCCAGTGTATTCATTTTACGCCTTGGTTTTCTTCCTTGGAGCCTACGATGAGGGACAATCTTTATGGCCATCGTGGATCGAATTAATCGATGGTCTGTCCAGCAGTCATCGGCGCTCGTCATGGCTCTGGTGAGAAGTACATCACGGCGATCTCTAGCACGGACAATTACATAATCTAAAAGATGCCAGTGCTTCGACCGTGGGTGCTTCCATGATGTTTTAAATTTATTTTTCTGGCGAAAGAGTGTGTTAGTAATGACAAGGTTATGCTCTGCACATTTAGTCAGAAGTAAGATTCCATTCCTGTTGCTGTTGTCAACTCCTTCTTTCCCAATGATCCCTGGCCACAAATCAAAATCACACCCAAGTCTTGCATTGAAATCGCCCAGGAGGATAATTTTATCCTCCTTTGGTATCTCTGATAAGATGGTGTCCAGCTGGGTATAAAAATTTTCCTTGATATCCTCATCTGCATCTAGTGTTGGTGCGTAAGCACTTAGGATAGTTGCCTGTTGGTTTTTGGCGAGTTTTATTCGCAGAGTTGAGAGTCGTTCATTAATCCCAGTAGGAACTTCTGACAAGAGCTTCACAAGGTCGTTTTTGATAGCAAAGCCTACCCCATGTATTCGTCGTTCTTGTTCAGGCAGTCCTTTCCAAAAGAAGGTATAACCTCCTTTTTCTTCCTTCAACTGTCCTTCTCCTGCTCTTCGAGTTTCTTGGAGTGCTGCTATATCGATATTAAAATGTCTCAGCTCCCTTGCAATAATAGCAGTCCTACGTTCAGGTCGTTCACTATCCATATTGTCTTGCAGTGTCCGTATATTCCATGTTCCAAAATTCATGTGTTTTTTACGACCGCTAGATGGTGACCCCACTGGTCGCGGTAATCCAGTCAGGGAGAAAATGAGGCAGACTATGTTTAGGGCACCTTTTCTAGCCCCCTCCCCATATGGGGTGAGCAGAGTGGATCCTAAATAGGGCTGCTCAGTCGTGGATACAGCTGCCGAACTACTCAACTGCCTCGATCCTTGAGTCAGGGCGACTGAATCCGTATCCACCGCCCATGGGCTGGTCCATGACTAGGAGCTTCCGGATTTCACAGTCCTGCCCCCGTTGCCATTCGTCAATCGCCATGGGACTTTTGGTTGTTTTGGGTTTGGTGTGGTTGGAAGACGCCTGTGCGTGAATTTGTTTTATGTGTGGAAATCGGTGCACAACGATCAGCACACAACCTTCACAGAAAAAGGCTCTAATCCAATGGCATGGATACCATGACGATTGGTGACCTTTTGTCTGCTGCAGCCTTCATCCGCCTTCGCAGCCGTTGTAACAATACACCTTGTTATCTTCCGCCTGTTCTGCCGTTGAGGACTTTCTTGGATCGTTCTTTGTCTGGTTCCTCCCCCTGGACCTTACCGCCATGGGTGACCCTGCCAGGAGTACATGACTCCCGACGGCTTCGCTCACAGGGTTCATTGGGAACACACAAGCCCACTCACCACAACAAGGTGACGATCCAGCGAGTGAGAAGTTTGGTTTAAGGACTTATAGATACATGTTGTGTGTGTGTGCATGTATCTGCTCACTCTGAATCACCTTTTGCCTTAGAATCCAAAGAGCTGCACAGCTCTAATGCATATAACCTTTATTTTTCCCAGATAGATCTTGTATATGGCATGATCTCTTGCTTATGGTATTTAAAGAACACCAATTTTTGAAAAGTTGGATTAACTCAGAACATTCCAACAATTAACTTAGCTCGACTATCTCAACCTTATGGAAGATTAGGCAGGGGGGTGAGTACCAAAAGAGCAGTTATTTCACCAGTACAGTTCAATGTGCTCAGCTAATGACCATAACAAAAGTTATCTCTGATGTAAAGAACCAGGGATTTAGTGTAGAAAATTATTAAAAGGGCAGTGAGAATTACTAAAGGACTTCATGATGGTTTTTGCAATCAAATTTAGTAATCTTTTATTGCTTCATGGTCTGATTGAGGACACAGAACTGCCACTGACCTAAGTATGAAGATATATCTTCACAGGAAATGGAGAAAATACTTTCAAGAAAAGAATAGCAATATCAAGAAGCATGACTATTGTAACCATTAGTGGAAGATCAAGATGCACTGTGATTATACTTGAAATAGCCATCTGAGAGAATTCATGATCAACAGAATTGATGGAAAAATGGATAGGAGCGGCTCTATCTATGAGTGATAGAGACATAAGGCATTTCATAGCAAAGTCCTGTCTATCTCATCCTGGAAGAGAACCTTGTGCACTTCAAAGATGGTGTTGTTTAATGGGTTTGCTCAAATGCTGGCAATCACAGCAAGCCAGACTGCAACCAAAATGCACCGCTGTATTTGAATGCTCCAATCCCAGAGAATGCCAAGGATAGTTTTGGAGTGAGTTTTGGCTACTCTGAAAATATAGAAAATTGTTGCAGTGTTGTTCTATGCCACCTATAGAGATATACTGTAGGTTGTATTCTATTAAAAAAAGATTTTAAAAGACTGGCTCAAAAAACCTGAGTACTTTGTAGACAGCAAGAAATTCCAAAAAGCTAATGTATCAGCCAGCTATTTCTTGAGACCAATAAATTTTGAACATCAGAAGAACTATAATTTGGGCTATCAATCAAATAGAATATTTGTAGCTCAGGGTTGAACTGTGGAGTCCTTGGTGCTCTCTGAGCTTTGTTGTTTTCTTGCAGATGTTTCACTGCCAGACTAGGCAACATCTTCAGTGCGAAAAGGGAGTGGGACTTGCTCTCTGTTTATATACTGTACCATGGCTTGTCCTGCTTGTGTTGGTGGAAGTGTTGTTCTCTCCTTAGGAGTTCCTTGTTTGGGCTGTTGTTTGCTGCTTGGTTGATTGACAGAGTTAATAGTTCCTTGATTAGGGTATATTGTGCTGTTTGATTGTTCCTCTGGTGCTAATCTTGGTGTTAATCTATGCATATCTGGGTATTGATTGCTGGCAAGGAGGTGTTCTGGTCTTTTGGCTTTTCTATTGTCTCTTATGAATGGGATGTAAATGTTGTTTACCTCTATGTGTGTGTTGATGGCTGCTATGTCTGAGTGCCAAGCTTCCAGGAATTCTCTAGCGTTTTTGGATTTGGCTTGGTTTAAGATGCTCACAGTTTCCCAGTTGAAAGTATGGTTGAGTCTGTCCATGTGTTGTGAGATTAAGGAGTTTTCATTGTGTCTTCTGACTGCTAGTTGGTGTTCGTGGATGCGCTCTGCTAGTCTTCTGCCCGTCTGTCCTACACAGTGGCTGCTACAGTCCTTACACTGTATGTTGTAGGTAACTCCTGTTTTTTCCTTCTTGGGCTACTGGGTCTTTTGGGTTACTTAAGATGTTCTGAAGGGTTTTGGTTGGCTTATGTGCTACGGTGATGACATGTGGTTGTAACAGTCTATTGGTCATTTCTGAGATGTTTCTGATGTGTGGCAGTGTTATCCTTTTCATAGCTTCTGTTGGTTGTGTTGTAGTGGGTTGGGTAGTCAGGCACTTTTTGATAAAGTTGCGTGGATATCCATTTTGCTGGAAGATGCTATATAAGTGGTCTGTTTCCTTTGTCTGGTGTTCTGGGTTGCTGCAGTGTGTTAGTGCACTGCACTAACATGATGAAAACTCCTTAATTAAAACTTCTTGGATCATGGTACGATAGAGAAAACACACTGTTTCAGAATTCAAGGCATTGCTTTGACTAACCCCCTCCTTCTTTGTTGTAGTGGACTGCTATCATGCCCTGGAAATCCTGGAAGGAAAAATTGATGACAGGCCCACCAGTTCCTGAAGGGGTATGTGGAAAAGGGATCCACAGTTCAGCCTCAAGACCAAGACTGGAAAGGCCAAGGTTAGCCCTAGAAAACTATAATAACTACAAATAACTACAACTAATACTAATATGGCAAGGTTGAGGTCTTCATCTTTTCATCCTGTTTAAGGTTGCAAAATGTTTTTGTATTGGACAGCATCCACTGATCTGCAAAGGAGAATGTGATTAAGACAGATGCCTTCATTCTTTTTTCCCTCAGGCTCCATCAGATTCAATAGAGAAGACTATTTGAACTTGGACTACTTTGGCAACTGAAGTAACACCAACACCATTTGCCATTAGTGAAGCCAATAAGAGGGAATCAAAGTCATTGGTTACAAAATTACTGCAAATTTAGTACTAAAAGGGGACCTATTTGTGTGGAAGACACTGTGGCCATTGCCTTCAAGGTGACCATCAATTTTTCATTGAGGACTGTTGTCTGCAGTAAAAGAGTAGAAGATAAACTTCTACTAGAATATAAACTTCTACTCTATGAATAAACTTCTACTCTATGGAATTGGGGAGGAGTAAAGTTGTATTCTGTAAGGAACAGGAATGTCTTCAGTCTCAGCATCTGCTGTGAGCATATTTCATTACAAAACAAGCATTCTAAGTTTAGTACACTGATAGCTTTGGGGTTAGATACAGCAATCCTGAACTCTCCTTGCTTACCACTATGGCTACTGCAAATGAACTTCTGTAGGAGCTCATTTCTTTACAACCCAGGGACCAAACATCTGATACTCTGGCTTTTTAATTGAGAAGATTATGGTCTCCTGACTTAGCAGGAAACCAGAAACCATGATAGTGGCAAAATTATGTCAAAGTAGAAGAACAAGGAAGTAGAAGCTGGTGACTGGCCAAACTTAATTTCCTTCTACAGCAATCTCACCTTTAGCAAAATTTTTGACAGGTACCTGCAAAGTCCTTGCAGGATTGGTACCATTCAACAATGTGCCCATTAAAAAAAACAACAGATTTAGGCTCAACAGCAGCAAAGATCTCACAAAAAAGTTCTACCTTCAGTCCCATAAGACATCAGCAAAAGCAGAAGTGCAGTGAAGTATCCAAAAGAACATGTCAAAGTAAAAAAAAATAAAAGAATGAAATTATACAATGCTGGCCCAACAGTAGAAAGTTTCAAAGCAAAGTTCTACACAATAGCAAAATCCAAAACTGTGACTGCTTATACACCATGAAGAAGAACTTACCTTCTAGCAATAGCAATTGAGGTTGGTACAGATGGCATTACATTTCTTAGATCTTAACAAGAAGTTCTCACTGCAGAAGTTCTTGTTTTTCTCATGCCCTGTTTGTACCCTGCAGTTTCACATGAACAAAACTGATGATACTAGGCTCATATGATCAAAACCAACAGATGATCTCACCCAGTGGGTTCATGGAGATGTTAAACAGAAGAAGTAAGAGCATCAAGCCCTGAGTCACCTGACAAGTGAAGGGCTGGGGCACAACCCCTCTCTCCATTAACACCGCCTGGAACCAACCATGGAGGAAGGAGGGGAACCACTGTGAAACACGCATGCACTGGTATACATTCACCCATCCTGCCCTACACCACCACCTGCCTAAGGGTCACTCTGACCCCAAAGCAACACAACAAACAAGTAAAATAAAACCAAACACACAAGCAAACTCCAAGCCCTCCAACTAATTTTTAGGCGCCATCTTGTTAATAAACTTTAGTATTCAATTAATTAGCATCCAATATGTGTGATCTGAATTAAGATGCATGAAAGTTGATGTTATATAAGTTCACTAGTCTTTGCAAAGAAATCATCAAATCAGTAACACTGTCCAGTCAACATACATAGTTTGAATGTTGTCTACGAATATGCAAAACATTTGACCAGAGTATTTCAACATACCACCCTGTCAGTAAGCATAGAGAGCCAGTTTGGTCTAGTGCAGAGCTTTCCAAACTTTTCATGTTGGTGACACACTTTTTAGATATGCATCATTTCGCGACACACTCTTACAGCAGGGCCTCATTTCGCGACACACTCTTATAGCAAGGCACAAGGCAGGCACTAGGACCTGCACGGAATCCTGGCAGGGTTTGGAGGCAGCAGCAGCCGCGACACACCCAAACACTGCAGCCGACACACTAACGTGTCCCGACACACAGTTTGGAAAGCTCTGGTCTAGTGGTTAAGGCACCAGGCTAGAAACCAGGAGTCTGTGAGTTCTAGTCCCGCCTTAGGCATGAAAGCCGGCTGGGTGACCTTGGGCCAGTCACTCTCTCTCTCAGCCCAACTCACCTCACAGGGTTATTGTTGTGTGGAAAAGACGGGGAGGGAGTATTAGCTATGTTGGCCGCCTTGAGTTATTTATAAAAATAATAAAGGCGTGATAGAAAATAAATAAATAAATAAATAAATAAATAAATTTACTCCTCTTGGAAACAGTGCAAACATTTGGAAGTTAGGCACATTGACAAAACAATTTCTGATCACGGCCTAATATATGCATATTCTCCATGACAACAATGTACTCAATTCACATTAATCCCCAAAGCAGTATTATATTTTTACTAGTTTCAATAATCTTTCTTACTCCACTGGCTAAAGAGCAAGGATTAAACCTGAGGTTTCCTTCCAACAACACTGAAGGCACTGGGACACCAACTGTCAGACAGATAAAAAAATGAATACGCATGACTTGAAATTGAAAGAGGCTGATAAGAGGCAACAAGGCTTGTCTCTACACTTACCAGGCACATTTCACCCATACACGATGTACAGGAAATCTTCCCTTCTACCCCGCAACAACTCATATTTGCAAGCATGTGTCCCTTCAATAGAGCAGTTTTTAGGTAAGGTAGTATTTTACAATTTGTTCATGTTAAAACGAACACCTTAATTCTCCCTAATGCTTAGAAGAAAACATCTTTAAAAATAGCAGAAAGAAAAGGAATTTAAGAGATTTGCAACAGCCTATTAAATGAAAAACAAAGGTCCTGGAATTTTGGAATAGGAAGGGTTTTATGATAGAAAACTTTTTTTTGTGTGCATATTGACATAAGCAAATAAGATTTCACCAGTGGACAAGCTGTTGGGAAACTGGAGATTTTCAAACACAGTTCTTTGAATGCATGCATCCCCCCATTCTTTTAGAAACTTTTGCTGGTGATATTCTCTGGTGAAAGAGCAAAAAGTCAAGAAAAGAGTCTTGCTAAAAATAAAACCAATTCTATAACCACTTCCTAGGCCTTTAGTATGAGGTGTATAACTAAGAAAATCAGCCTTCTTCCTTTTGATAGATCAATCTCAAAAGTGAGAAATCAATTTTGATTTTATTCTTTTTTGAAAAAGGAAAAAAGAAAGTAAAAATTCCTTTTATTGCTTTAAGTAGCCACATATAAAACATTTAATGCCAAAGGAGATAAAAACAGTCATTCAAAATACAAATATAACCAAAAATGGATCTCCCATAGAAAAACTTTAAGGGCTATATAGCAGCGGTCCCCAACCTTTCTGGCACCAGGGACCGGTCGTGGAAGAAAAATTTTCCATGGACCGGAGGGGCGGGGTTTGCAGGCAGGAGCCAATTGCGCGCACCGGGGACGGCAGGGTTTGCAGGCGGGAGCCAATCATGTGCACCGGGGGTGGGGTTTGCAGGTGGGAGCCAATCGCACACACCGGGGGCGGGGTAATCACGCGCACCAGGGGGCTGGGTTTGCAGGAGGGAGCCCCGTGGCCCACTTCCTAACAGGCCGCGCCCCACTAGTGGGCCACGCCCCACAGGTTGGGGACCCCTGCTATATGGGATACTTGGCAGATACAAGGTGATAGATATGCTAACAATAAAGAAGCAACTCTGATGGAAAGAGGCATCAATATATATAAAACACACAATTTATTAAGCATGCATCGCTAACATAAGCATCACAAATTATGAAACATTAAGTAGGTGACACAGAGAAGAAATTAAACTTAGTGCAGTTCTTAGCTAACTTTTTCCTATTCCTCTAGAGCACAGCTTTCCAAACTGGTGTGTCGCCACACAACCCGGAAGCGGCAGCGGGGGGGGGGGTGTATGGTGGCGGCAGCGCGCCATCAGCACTTCCGCGTTTTAGCGCAGGCTGCCGCCGCTGCCACCACACACACCCCCGGGAGCGCCCCCGCTGTGCATGCCCCCACCGCCGCACACACCACCGCGCTGCTGCCGCTGCCACCGTTGGTGTGTCGCCAACGGCGGCAATTTAGAAAGCACTGCTCTAGAGAACAGACAACTCCTGCAACAGATGTTACCTTTGTGCCAATTTTGCTACCTGTAAAATTCTGCTTCCTGCAAATTCCAGTTTAAATCTGAAGCTGAAGGGGTATGATAAAGCCTCCTAGTTTCCATCCTATCATCCAGTAACTTCATCCTATCATCCAGTAACCCGTTGGGGGAGTTGGGCGGTCATATACATTTAAATAATAAATAAATAAATAATAAAATAAACTTCTGCTTTATTTGCAAAAGCACCAATTATTTTTATCTCCAGCAGAAAGTAAAGATTTGGGAGGATCTGCTTGTTGCATGTATGTCCAAATCCACATGCTTCTGCTTGAGTTGGAGATGTGTATTTGAATTTTTGAGTCACCAACTTGGTGTCTACTCTGAAGATGAAAGAGGCAATGAAAGTGGAGGTCAGGTCTTGCCTACCCATTCATTACAGATGGCATTTATTTAACAGTCTTATTTTATTTCAATTTGTGGTCCATATATTTATTCAAGGGTATTTAACCAGTGTACATATGTTTTCAGGACAATGACTGACAATAAAGACAATGTGTTACGTGAAGAGTAAAGACAATCTCTTCCCAAACTACTGTTTTATATACAGTAATTCATAACAAAGTTTTATGAAAATCACTGTCAACATCACTGGTTTAGAGAATATTTTTCCCTAGAAGATTTTCTTAAGAGCACAGAAAGCAGTGCTACCCCATGAAGTAGCAATCAAATCTTCAGGTTACTTTATTTATTCTAAGCCTAATGACCTAACTTGCAAGGCCTATTCATGCATATCACTATCCTGGATAAATGTTAAGGTATGTTTTGAAACTCCTTAGATTAAGCTGGCAAAAATATTTGCTTATCTATTACTTACTTACTTACTTACTTACTTACTTACTTACTTACTTACACACACACACACACACACACACACACACACACACACCTATCTAAAGCATTGGTGGCACTGCATTCTGAGTCAGGAACATGGTGAACAGAGTTAATTGCTGTTTTTTGTTTGGTTTTTCTTAAAGATAGAGAAATTAACATTAATGGAAATATCAAATGAAAATATAAGCATTTAACAGGACATGATTTTTACTTTAATGTGTGCAATATCTCTCCAAAATAGCTTGGTGTAAAACTGGAAGTTTCCTTTTTTACCACATCTCACAAGTTGATTTTTTCTAAATAAGGAAACCTTAATTTGTAGATCTTTCATAGCATAGTTGTTTCTCCTAACACACCTTAAGTAACAGTGGCATGATCTTCAAAGTTTAAAATAACAGGGCATGGCATTTTTAGTTTAGCTAATAAGACAGTACTAAAATAACCTTAAAACTAAGCATTATTCTGACATTTATTTATTTAAATAAGTTATATAGCTGCCCAACTCACTGAGGTGACTCTAGACTGTGTACACAATTTATAAAACAAATTACAAAAAACCTATTATACCATATGCCTGGGGCCGGAAAACAATATCTACTACAATTACTGAAACAATAACTAAACAACCAGCCAGCAAACTTAACCTCCCAGCCCAAAAGTCTATGAGAACATGCAGTCTTTAACTCCTTAAGAAAGGGCAACAGGTCCAGGGCCATCTAGGTTTCCAGGGAACTGCTATTCCACAGGACAGGCACAGTGACACCAAAAGGTATACAGAGAATCAGGGAGATGACCTTGAGGGAAATAGGCAAGAACCATTACTGTATACCAGGGTTTCTCAACCAGGGTTCCATGGAACCCTAGGGTTCCGTGAGAAGTCACTAGGAGTTCCCTGGGAAATCACAATTTATTTTAAAAAATATTTCAAATTTGGGCAACTTTGCATTAAAGAGGTAAGTTTCATTCTTTATTTTTAGTTTAAGAACACTGTTAATGCATATGTATAGGCATACACATGAAACGAATATAATAATTTTGTAACTTCTGGCCTATATTTGAGCCTGAATGTGCAGGGATTGCCTGAGGCCTGAAAAATATTTCAAGGGTTCCTCCACGGTCAAAAGGTTGAGAAAGGCTGCTGTATACTGTATAAGCAAAGAGGGCTGAAACATTCTTTAAGTCCTGGGAAACAAGTTAGTATTCAGAAGAGACTAGCAGGCTCCTCCCTGATTCACTGGGATGCAAGAAGGAAGGGATGTAAAGCATGATCAGGCTTGCAAGATACCGTTATTATAACCTATCTCAATAAAGTACTGTATAGTCCTAGTCTGTGGCTTGAATCATGTCAACTGGATTTCTATTTTCTCAGTAGAAATGTTCCACCTGGATGACTGAGAACCTTCATCGACAAAATAGAAATCCAGTTGACATGATTCAAGCCACAGACTGTTCCACCTGGATGACTGAGAACCTTCATCGATGTATAGTCCTAGTCTTCCTGTGGAGTCTGTTTTCTGATTCCTGTTCCACCTGGATGACTGAGAACCTTCATCGATGTATAGTCCTAGTCTTCCTGTGGAGTCTGTTTTCTGATCTGGTCTACCCTGAAGGGCTGACATTATGATTGAGCTGATATTGAAGCCAAAAGCTACTGCTGCCTGGGGATATGTACATTCTCCAAGCATATTTTCTTTTAGGAATTCTTTGACTTTCTCACTTTCCAGTATTTTCCACAAATGTTTCAGTATGTATTTATAACAACTTTGTCTTTGTTGTTTATTGTTAATGATTTGTTTAATTGAATGTTTTATATTATATAAATATATGGATGAGGGAAAAGACTCATGGCCATTTTATTTTTACAGCACAAAAAACAATATATGCAGAAACCAATCTGTTCAGTACCTGAATATAGTCTCATGTTCAACTCTGAGGATTGAAGCAAAGAAATCTAGGTTAATTTTCTCTCCCTCCCACAAGCATATTCTCAACTGTGACATACAGAAGATCAGAGAAGCTTGCATTAAAGCAGCAATGGAGAGAGAAGAATCTGTTTCGCACTTGATTCTTTTCTTAAAGAAGTTCTTGTGTGAATCCAGAAGCTGAGCTCAGAGATAGCAAAGCCTTGGCACCCTAACTTCAAATTAGACTCAGGTAGAAGCTGAAGCTCTTGGTTTATGAGCAAGCATTTGTGCTTGTCAGACTGTATGACCCAAAGGTGAAGGGTATATATGACAGGTTCTTTTTGGGAAGTGATACAGACCAAAGACAAAAAGTGAATTTTCCTCTTCCCTTTGCTGAAGGAGAAGGTTTATTGTACAAAAATAACTATTTATTTCCAAACAAAATTGAGGACCTAAGAATTATAGGGTTGGAAGGGACCTAGGAGGTCTTCTAGTCCAATCCCCTGCCCAGTGCAGAAATCCTCATACTGTACCAGCAAATAGTCCAATATTTTTTTGAAAATTTCCATTGATGGAGCACTCATGACTACAGGACACAGGCTGTTCAACTGCTTAATAGCTCTCAGAGTCAGGAAATTCCTCCTCATTTCAAGTTTGGATCTCTCACTGTAAAGCTTCCATCCACTGATTCTTGTCTTACTTTCAGGCGTTCTGATGAATAAATACACACCCTCTGCCCTGCAACATCCTTCATGTATTGGAAGACTGCTATCATGTCGCCCCTTAGCCTTTCTTCTTTGGGCCAAACATACCAAGTTCCTTTACCACTCTTCGTAGGATTTAGCCTCTAAACCTCTTACCATCTTTCTTGTTCTTCTCTGCACTCTTTCCAGTTCCTCAACATTCTTTCTGTATACAATATTCTAGATGTGGTCTGACCAGTGCAGATACATTCAGGACCAGAAATATTGGAACAAGGATAACTGTTTTGGCAGTTGGCCTCTGTACACCACCACATTGAAGTTGAAAGGAAACACACCCAGATGGGAGCGAAGTCAGGACTTTCAGCTGTAATTCAAGGGGTTTGACAAAAGTGGGGCACTAACCATTCAGGAATTACAGCCAGTGGCATACACACACACCCATCGTTGGTGGCTCATAAGTAATGGAACAAACCAACATCATTACAAACATAAAGATCACCTTTAATACCTGGATGAAAATCCTTTGCAGTCAATGACTGCCTGAAGTCTGGAACCCATGGACATGACCAAATGCGGGGTTTCCTCCCTTGAGATGCTTTGCCAGGCCTTTACTGCAGCTGCCTTCAGCTGCTGCTTGTTTGTGGGTCTTTCTGCCTTCAGTCTTGTCTTCAGTAAATGAAAAGCATACTCTATTGGGTTGAGATCAGGTGACTGACATGGCCATTGAAGAACATCCCACTTCTTTGCCTTGAGAAACTCTTGGGTAGCTTTTGCTGTATGTTTTGGGTCATTATCCATCTACAATATGAAGCGGCGTCCTATCAGTTTGGCAGCATTTGGGTGAATCTGAGCAGAAAGTATAGCCCTATACACTTCAGAATGCATCCTGCTGCTTTTATCAGCAGTCAGGTCATCAACAAACACCAGTGACCCAGTTCCATTGGCAGCCATACATGCCCATGCCATAACATTGCCTCCACCATGTTTGACAGATGATGTGGTATGCTTTGGATCATGAGCTGTTCCTTTCCTTCTCCATACTTTTCTCTTCCCATCATTCTGGTGCAAGTTAATCTTGGTTTCATCAGTCCAAAGAATCTTATTCCAGAACTGGGCAGACTTTTTTAGGTGTTTGCTGGCAAAGTCTAATCTGGCCTTTCTGTTCTTGAGCGTTACCAGTGGTTTGCACCTTGTTGTGAAGCCTCTGTATTTACATTCATAAAGCTGTCTCTTGACTGTAGATTTTGACAATGACATGCCTACCTCCTCAAGAGTGTTCTTGACCTGGCTAGATGTTGTGAAAGGGTTCCTCTTCACCATGAGCAGAATTCTGCGGTCATCCACTTTAGTTGTCTTCTGTGGTCTTCCAGGCCTTTTGCTGTTGCTGAGCTTGCCAGTTAATTCCTTCTTTTTCAGGATGTTCCAAACTGTTGTATTGGCCACTTCCAATGTTTTTGCTGTCTCTCTGATGGGTTTATTTTGTTTCCTCAGCCTAATGATGGCCTCCTTCACTTGCATGGACACCTCTTTGGACCTTGTGTTGGGAGTTCCAGTGAACAGCTACCAAATGCAAATGTAACACTCCTCCAGGCCTTTTATCTGCTTGATTGGTCATGGGGTACCCAGGAAACAGGCCACACCTGGCCATGCAGCTGATTATCAGCTATTCGTTCCATTACTTATGAGCCACCAACAATGGGTGTGTGTGTATGTCACTGGCTGTACTTCCTGAATGGTTAGTGCCCCATTTTTGTCAAACCCCTTGAATTACAGCTGAAAGTCCTGACTTCGCTCCCATCTGGGTGTGTTTCCTTTCAACTTCAATGTGGTGATGTACAGAGGCCAACTGCCAAAACAGTTGTCCTTGTTCCAATATTTCTGGTCCTGACTGTAGTAGAGTGGTACTATCACTTCCTGTGATCTTGACACTATATCTCTAATGATGTTGCCCAAAACTGCATTGGTTCTTTTGACAGCTTCAGCACATTGCTGACTCATGCTTAATCTGTGGTCCACCAAGACACCCAGATCCTTCCCACCAAAACTACTGCTAAGCCAGGTACCACGTATCTTGCAGCTGTACCTCTATTTTTTCCTGTCCGAGTGCAGAACACTACATTTCTCAACATTGAACAACATTTTGTTGGATAGGGCCCAATGTTCAAGTCTGTCAAGATCCTTTTGAATCTTGAGCCTGCCTTCTGGGGTGTTAGCATTCCCCCTCAGCTTTGTATCATTTGCAAATTTTATGAGCATCCCTTTTCTTCCCTCACCTAGGACATTTATGAAGATGAAAATTGAAATACTGTTTATTCAGTCAATGACCAGCAAAATTAAAAAAAAAATACAACACCAAAGTAAAAGTAAATAGATGAGATAAAATACTAGCATAATAAAGATAAAATAACACACATAAAAATGTGACATACACCACTATAATGGTGCATTAATTACCTGTGCAA
Source organism: Charina bottae (assembly GCA_023362775.1). Classification (NCBI taxonomy): domain Eukaryota; kingdom Metazoa; phylum Chordata; class Lepidosauria; order Squamata; family Charinaidae; genus Charina; species Charina bottae. The sequence goes on from JALMGJ010000001.1 coordinate 150,206,491, forward strand.
GTGTAAATCTAAAATAGAGCTTTCCAAACTGTGTGTCGGGACACATTAGTGTGTCGGCTGCAGTGTCTGGGTGTGTCGCGGCTGCTGCTGCCTCTGAGCCCTGCCAGGATTCCACACAGGTCCTAGTGCCTGCCTTGTGCCTTGCTGCCTCAAACCTGCTGTGATTCCGCGCAGGTCCTAGTGCCTGCCTTGTGCCCTGCTGTAAGAGTGTGTCACAAAATGATGCCCTGCTGTAAGAGTGTGTCGCGAAATGATGCATGTCTAAAAAGTGTGTCACCAACCTGAAAAGTTTGGAAAGCTCTGATCTAAAATATGACTAGTATGTATTAAACCTAAAGTGATAAATAAAACAGAAGTTATTATTTCTGTAACCAGTTATGCCTTATTTTCACTGCAGCAACACAGAATTTGGCTACTGCACAACTGATAAAGGGTTTCAAATCTTCTAGAAGATGGTTCACATAGAAATTGTCTGGCCTTCCTTGAAATTTACATATTAGGGGCAGAATATAAGCAGACCTGATATCCCTGTAGAATTTACAATGTAATAATGCATGCGAAATGGTTTCGATCTCCTTGTCACCACACGGGCAGGTACCCTCGGTTAATGGGGTTTTGGAGTATCTGACTTGCAGCAGTGTGGATGGTAACATGTTATGCCTGGCTTTGAAAAATGCTATCCTCAGCTCAGGAAAAGTTAGATTTTGTAGATAACTTGCTGGTTCCCAAGTGCCCTTATTCATCCAATTTCTGCCATGTTGGGGTAGCCTATTAACTTCAGTCTGAAACTCCATGTCCCTTATTCTTTGGGTGAGCAGTTGTTTGACTTGGTCATATCCTAAAGAAATTAGGAATGGTACAGAAACCCATATAATGCCAACTTCTGCTCTACAGCCTGTTTCCAGGGAGAAGGAAAATTGTCTTTTAAAACTAAAGGGGTCAGTCCAACTGGGAAGAATTGGATTTTCAGCCAGTAGTTTATCATCCTCCTCCAAGCCCTTACCTGGATTGCAACCATTCCTGTCTCAAGCCTTAACTGGGCATTTGCTGTTCCACTGGGTGCAGCGAGGATTGTTTCCAGTGCATCCTTCTTCACATAAATTCCTACTTCTGCATCATAAAGGATTTGGATTTATGAAGATGAACATCTACTTTATCTTTTTCTAAATCTTATTCAATATATATTTTATTCTGCAGCTATTCTTTGGTTTCTATGGTTTTACTATGCTAATATCTATAGTTTCTAGAAGTTTCTATAAACTTATGTCGATGAATATGTCGATGAAGATTCTCAGTCATCCAGGTGGAATTGTCTGAGTCATGGTAACTGGATTTCTTTCTTTTGGTTGAAACATTTCGCTGCTTGTCCAAGTAGCTTCTTCAGTCTATAAACTTTCTATAAACTTCTTTTCCTCCTCTTCCCCCTTTTCTTTTACAGACAGGCTTCAATTGCCCACTTCTACCTTGTTATCAGGGTATAAATAGTCCAGTCCTTAGCCATTCTCCCAGCTCTGGAGTGCAGAGAAACTAAGGTTCTTTTCTCCTCACCCTAAGGCAGAGCTTTCCAAACTGTGTGTCGCGACACAAAAGTGTGTCGCCACACACAGTCTGGTGTGTCGCCACACAACCCGGAAGCGCTGATCATCATCAGCGCTTCCGGGTTTTCCCACGGCGACACACCAACGGTGGCGCGCAAAAACCCGAAAGCGGCAGCAGCGCTTCCGGGTTTTTGCGTGCTGCCGCAACGGCAGCACTTACGGGTTTTCCCGTGACGACACACCAATGGCCGAGTGCATAGCCATCCTTTAACATACCCAAGGTTTGGCTGCCTTGGTTGCTGGTTGATGTTTTTCAGGCTTTTCAGCCAGATGTCTGGCCTGAGTTGCTGCTGGGACTTTGGCATTTGTCAGCTTCTGGCTGGGAAAGCTAGCTGTTGGCACTGCTGCAGACTTTGGCATGGTTGCTAGGCTCTACCACTTTGCTCACATTTCATGGCTGCTTGAACTTATAAATCAACTCCTGCTTCCTCTGTGGCTCCAGTTGCCCACTGTACACTCACTCACTGAGCCAGCTTTGTCCTGAGTATCTTTTGGGTTATCTCAGCTCTAGTCTGCAGTCTTGTCCTTTCTCCTTCTCACCAACACACACACACAAATGCAATCTCTTCTTTCAGCATACCCACATCCAGGTCTGGAAGGTTTCTTTTGTAGCTGGATCACTAGAATAGCCCAGCTATTTCAAGTGCTACAGTGTTTACTTTATTGCTCTAGAGTACAATAACAGAATATTGAAAGCCTGCCAGAATTTCCCTCTGCCCCCACTATACCAAACAGAATGAAGGCAGGGTTATTTTGAGTCTTTTTATGCTCTCTCCTTTCCCAGGACTAAGTTGTTGTTTAATCTCACTTAGCAGCTCTAGCATGCTTCCATCAAGATTATCTCCATGTACCTCTACACTGCAAGTAGATGAATAGGTACCACTTGGGTGGGTAGGTAACAGCGTTCTGCGTGTGTCATGCCGGCCACATGACCATGGAAGCGTCTTCGGACAACGCTGGCTCTTCGGCTAACAAACGGAGATGAGCACCGGCCCCTAGAGTCGGACACAACTGCACAAATGTGCGGGGGGAACCTTTACTTTTATTATATGTATTTGCAATTTACTCATTTACTTGTATTGTGGTGCACAAATTTGTACTTGGTTTGGAAAAAGCTGCACAAAACTTCTTTTTGCACACATGGGATGTCAGAAATTAGAGTGAACATTGCAGGGAGGTCATAAGTGGGAGTAGGTGGTGAGGAGGTGGTTTGCACAATAATTTGGTGGTAGGCTGGGATGAAGCTCAGAGTGGGGTGGGAAATTTGTGTGTGTGTGTGTGTGTGTCTACTGCAGGGCTTTCCAAAGTTTTCCCGCGGCGACACACCAACCGCCCTTGGTGTGTCGCCGCGGGAAAATCCGGAAGTCCCGCCACCATGGCAGCGCACAAAAACCCGGAAGCGCTGCTGCCGCTTTCGATCTTTGCACGCCGCCGCGGCTGCGGAGCCTTCGGATTTTCATGTGTCGCCGTGGGAAAACCCGGTGTGGGCGGGGGCGTGTATGGTGGCGGCAGCGGCGGCAGCCTCCGCTAAAACGCGGAAGCACCGATGGCGCGCCAGTGCCGCCGCCGCCGTGCACACCCCCGCTGCCACTTCCAGGTTGTGTGGCGACACAGCTGACTGTGTGTGGCGACACACTTTTGTGTCGCGACACAGAGTTTGGAAAGCTCTGGTCTACTGTATACAAATATATATAAATACACATAAAATATTGAAAACAAATCATGTTCATAATTTTTAATGTTTTAGTTATATCTAGTTCCAGATTGTTGTGTTGATATATTAATTAAAAAATAATATATAAACACGTGTGGTTTTCAAAGTCAATATGCAGCCCACGGCGATCCTGATGTATGGTTTAATGGCCCCTGTTCCTATTTGAGTTTGACAACACTGCTCTATACCACTTCCCCTATCAGAATCTATTTCCCTTCCTGCATGTCAAAACAGTCCAGGGAAATTGCAACAGGCAACAGCTAGAGACTCACTCCCCCATCCTCCCTTACAGATGATCCCAGCATCCCCAAAGTCAAAGGGCAAGTCTGGCTGTGCAGAATCACATAGAGCTGGAAAGTTCTTCCTCTCTTCTTGTTGCATGGCATCTGGCACCAGAGAGTCTAACGTGGCAGGAAGAAAGGAATATCCTTCCTGCCATGTTAGACTCTTGGTGCCAGTTGCCATATCCTTTGTTCTGGGGCTCATTGCTTAGAGTGGCAGGCAGGGACAAATAGTGGTGGCAGGTCACAGGGGCAGGCTTGTGAGGGAATGTTAGTGTCAGTCCCAGCCCAAGAACTTCAGAGAATCAGTTCTGCCAAACTTCAGTTCTTTATTTGCTTACACCATTTAGACAGAATCTTGCCAGACTAAAGCAATTGTACCTAACCTAAGGGGAAATAACCTAGGAAAGCTCTAGGGCACGGCTATTCTAAACCTCTTAGCTTTCCCACATTCGCTTCTGGACTGTGTCTCCTCTTATCTTGTCCTCCTCCTTAGAATGTACTCCCTCCTTCCTGAGAACCAGCAGCATTACTGAAATCTACCACAGACAGACAGTACAGATGTACAAGCTGTGGAACAAGGACATCTGTTGCTTCGTCCTACAACTCTCTGATTCAGAATAGCCCTTCCAATGTGTAAAATATTCCAAATGTTTCCTCCTGTGATGGAATACCAGAAGAATCTTCACTGACATAGGCAATTACAGATGAAAGACCATGAGTTGTTAATTTGCTGTGTACCTGGGAAGGGACCAATAAACTTTGAGTTGAGCTTTTTAGATGGGCAGGCAGAAGACAAAAACTTAGTAGAAAGCCACACCAAATCCCTCACCTCAATCTCGGCCAAATCTAACTGTTCCTTTAAGAGGACCTGAACAGCCTGTCTTTCCTGTAGAAAGTCCAAGGCAAAAGGAACAGTGGATGATGGAGTTCTGGACAGCAAGATGCAGGGATGGTACCCATAGACTGCCTGAAATGGAGACATGCCTATGGAGGAATATGTTGAGATGTTATAGGCAAATTGTGCCACAGGCAACAATTCAGTCAAATTCTCCTGTTTGTTGTCCTACTGATAAGAGACATAGCAACACAAGTACTGTTCTAATAACTGATTTACTTAGTTTGATTTTTTTTGTTGCTAAATGATGTGATAATACATCTGAATGTCTAACAGCCGGAAGAGGGCCTTCAAAACTTGGATGTAAACTGAGAGCCACAATGACAAGATTGACTAAGTCCCTGTACTTAAAAACATCTAGAAAGAGCTACACCATCTCCTGGTGTAAAAGCTTAAAAACTTTTATAGTTTTTCTTTTTTCTTTAGTTCTGTACTCTATCTTTTCTATATTCTACATTTTGTATTTTAACTATACTCTGAAAATTAATAAAGTTCTTTAAAAAAAAGAATCTGAACACAGTACTGTAATAGAGATGCAACAATGGGAATTTCAATGGAAGAATATTAAATTTACTTAGAAAATTATATTTAGAGAAAATTGGTATAAGATGTTTTATCATTGGCACATTACTCCAATTTTGATTGCCAAAATGAATAATTCATTTTCTTAAGTATATTGGAAAAGTAATGAGCAAGTTGGATAATGTTTTCACATTTGGTTGCAATGATATAAAACTCAACAATTCTGGAAAATGATTAATATTGGAATGAAATAAATCTTGAAAATTGAATTCCCTTTGCAACCTGAGATATTTTTATTAAATTTTACTAAACCATGGATTCCTTCAAAGTATACTGAACTAGCTTTGTACATATATGTTAACTGCAGCAAGAATATTATACGTTTCTTATTGGAAAGGATGTTTAATTCCTTCCTTGAAAAAAAGGCTAATAACTTGTAGTACCATGCTTCACTGCACAAAATAATTTCATATTTAAAAAGTAAATCAGATGCAGAATTTATTTCTAATTGGAAACCATTTGTGGACTATAACTTGGTATGTGGATTTGTACCACAACCCAAATTTGGCTTTTTTAAAAATTTTAAAGTCTATATTATAACTTCATAAGAAATCAGATTTCTTGTATTGATTTAATTAATCACAGCCTATAATTCTAATTAGTTGATACTGTGTTAGCCACGTATTAATTTAACATTTAATTGTGACTTAGATCTTCCTTCCAAAAGTGAGATCTCACATTTCTTAGCTCCACAAATAACTAAGCTTATACTGAAAATCTTTGTAACATTTTAGATCCCATGTTTAGTAAAGGTAAAGGTTCCCCCCACACATTTGTGCAGTCATGTCCGACTCTAGGGGCCGGTGCTCATCTCCGTTTGTTAGCCAAAGAGCCAGCGTTGTCCGAAGACGCTTCCACGGTCATGTGGCCGCATGACACGCGCGGAACGCTGTTACCTACCCACCCAAGTGGTACCTATTCATCTACTTGCATTTGCATGCTTTCGAATTGCTAGGTTGGCAAGAGCTGGAGCTAGTGCGGGAGCTCACTCTGCACGCAGGGCCAGGGATTCGAACCTCCGAACTTGCGATCTTCCGATCGACAAGCCTGGCGTCTTACCCACTGAGCCACCACACCCCTCAGATCCCATGTTTACTTACTTGTATTTTTCTACATATATTTTATTATTCTATTTTCTTTATATGTATTTTATCTTTTATTATTTATTTTTTAAAGAAAAATATTACTTTAAACAAGCAAACCAAAAAGGATGAACCAGTCCTTGACATCTGCTATCATCCTTGGTCACTACTGGCAACTCTTTGAGCACCCAATATAAGGTTTGAGCAGCCAATGTAAGGTACTTCCCCATATCCAGCCATTCCCACATAGGAAAGGGAACATATAAAGAGCTGTTGTGAAGCAACAGTCTGTCATTCATAGAGAAACGGGAAGGCTGTCTGTGTGGCTCCATGGAGTTCATCATCCGAGCCCTGACATATGAATTCTGTTTTCATTGTAATCCACTCTAATCCAACAGCTCTACTACCTGCCTCCCTGACCCCAACCTTTCCCGAAGGTCTATACTCAAGGAAGAGCAAAGTTGTTTAGCTTCAGGATTGTAGTACAGAGGGACGGACATGGAAGATTATTCAGGTTTACATGATGTGCATCTGGTAGCTTGTTTTGTGAGCCAGGAATATATGTGATATAAAAATTGAAATCAGATAAAAATTTGTGCCCACCTGATGTGATGTGATCTGATATGAGGATTTCTGCTTTCTGCAAGTGCTCCAAATTCTTGTGAGCTCTGTGGACCCACACTGGGTGGATTGCTCCCTCCAAGAAATGGCTTCATTGCTGGAATGCTGCTTTTATAGCAAGCAACCCTTTATTGAAAATGTAGTTCCTTTCAGCTGGGAGCATCAGTCTGGAATAAAATGCATAAGGCAGGAGATCTTCCCCTCTCACTTTTGATGCTTGGAGAACGCTCTCAAGGCCAAGGCCAAGGCCAAGGCATCCCTTTGCACACAAAGGGATGAGAGAGGTCCAGATATCTGAGTATTGGCTGGGAAGAGAAAAACATTTTCAAGCCTTGAAATGCTGCTTGCTTGAAAGTGGACTATTTGAATTTATGTCCTACAAAATTAGGGATGAATTTTCTATAGAAATTGGCAAAGCCCAGAAAATGCTGGACGTCCTTCATATTTCTAGGTGCCTGCCATGAGAGTATGGATTGTACTTTTGCAGGATGCATTTGTATTCCTTTTGAAGAGGTCTTGTACCCCAAACAGTCCAACTGGGGAAGATCAAACACACATTTTTCCAACTTAGAAAAATGTTTGTGCATGCAGAGTAGCTCTAAGGCATTTTTGATGTGAGTCTCATGCAAAGATGGGTCTTCTGAAAAAAATAGTATGTCAACCAAGTACACCAATACATATTTGTCCAAAACATTAGAAAATATTTTGATTCATGAATCTAGAGAAGACTGTGACACAATTAGCCAATCTAAAAAGCATTACTGTTTATTTAAATTTGCATACTTGCTATCAATGTCTGTTAAATACTTGTGGCCTTCTTTCATGCTGACCAAATTGTGTGTGCCTTTCAAGTCCAACTCAGTGAAAATGCTTGCCTTTTGAAGGCAATCCAGTACTCTAAAATAAGAAGTAATGGGTAGTGATCCTTAATTACTATAATGTATAGTCTACAGTTATGCACAGTCCTCAAAGAATGATCCCTCTTAGGGATGAAAAACATTGGTGCAGACACTGGGGATTGAGAAAGGTAAATAAAATCTTTCTTCAGACTATTGCCCAGAAACTCCTCCAACATGGCTAACTCTTGAGTAGACATGGAGTATTGTCTCTTAGCTGGGACCTGAGCTACTGGCTTCAAGTTTGATGGTACAATCACATGCCCAATGAGAAGGCAAGATAGTTGCTTCATCTTCCCCCAAAACATCAGCAAAGCCTGCATACTTTGCTGGCAAGGAAGGAGATTCAGAGAGATGTGCCAGTGAAGGAGAAGAATAAGAATGGGAAGCCTGCAAATTGTGATGCTACACTTTTAAGATGAAACATAAATTATATCTTGCTCTGAGTGGACATCTAGGTTACGAATTGTAGCTAATCGACACCCAATATTATGGAGCCATGTAAGGAAGCTGTGATACAGAGTGGCAATAATCCTGTATGATGGTTTATTTTTAGCTGCAGCAGCGTTGTATGTTGCAAAATAGGTCCAATGTGAAGTACTTGCTCACCAATCTTTTCACAAGCATAGGTTTCTCTAAAAACTATGTGGGTAATTTAAACTGCTATACTGTAGTCTCATCTATGAGATTGACTGTTACACCCAAGTCTAAAAGAGTAGAGAATTGTATTTCTGTGTCTGAAGTTGTGCAAAGAATAACAGGAATAATAAAATGCACTTGCTTGTTGTTGCACATTTGAGGGGACTCCCCTGCCAAGCTCTTGGGAGAGGACCCTTTGATGTTTCCTGAAGATGAGGCTCTGGAACAATTTGTGGACTTGCTTGCTATGTGGCCTACAGTTTCATAGGTGTGGCACTGACTCAGAGATCTATACTTCAGCAATGTACGTTTTGGCTAGGTGTTCTGAGGTCTGTCTTTCTCAAAACGTAGTTGGCAGATGATTAGACTGCAGCCAGAAGGAGGGAAATGGGCCGTCCAGTGGACTCTCCTCTCCTTGCAACAGAAGCATCAGGGCTACTGTTCTGACATGAGATTTCCTTGGCAGGCTCATAAGCACCAACCTCAAATCGAGGGAAGGATGCTTGGTCTACTACCTGGGAGAAGAAAGGTTTTGTTCATTGACTTACCAGTAATGAGGAACATTTTGTTTTGTGCTAAGATGATAGTCAGCGGACAGACTTGGTCCAGTTTTGGGTAACCAGTGTTAACATACTGTATGGTCAGATCTGGCAATGATTACCTGGCAGTACATCTTTTGCCTACCAATCAGTATCCCAAGCAAGAGAGTCTTCTCTAGGACAGGTAATATAGTGACACACTGTCACTCACACCTGAGCGCTGACTTGGTGGAACAATTCATTTTCTTTAACATGAACCTCCCCTTGCTGGACTTCCCTGAGCTGTCATGGAAGAGGCCTGAGAGGTAGCTCCTTGCTTCTTCAGACTACAGGAAGCAGCCTGTCCATGTCCAGGTTTTAAGAGTAAGATTAATCTTCATTACAGCCTTATAGCCAGAAGATACAATTTACATTAAATATGTGTATTAAATATATACAGAGACATATATACTTAAAATCTATAGATATAATAAAAGGTAAGCATAAAATACAATAAAATAACATAAAAAGTAAGAAAGATGATAGTGGCAATCACCAAAATTAACACAGTTCTTCAATCACAAGTAAACAAATAGAAGCACAAGACTGAGTAACCTGACCATCAGAATCCTGGTCATACAGAAGAAGCGACAGATAAGCTTTGTACTCTCTACCAGGGTATTTCTTTAAAATGGGATATATAGTGTCATATGAGATTCCCTGTAAAGAGAACAGCAGAGGAGCATATGCCTCAGAGAATCTACACAGCTGTCCCCACATGGGCATACGCACTGATGTAAAACAACCCAACAAGATTGCGGAGGGTGGTGTGTCCAACCTGACCATAGTGAAGGACTGGAAAAAAATTTAAAACTGTAATGGAAGAAAGACAGAGCAACGGCACATTCCGACTAAAAAAATCCATGAGTTGTGGGATCAGTTATTAGGCTAAAATTAGTTTGAAAATCAATATCCCAGATATGCTGCTTAAGAAGACTCGCAGCATCTTCAACCCCTAATTAGCTAAGTTGACTTAAAATGGTCTCTGAGAACCAGTGAGGCCAGACCCACTTATGGGAAAAAATTAACTTCCACCAGAAATTAATAAGATAGTTTTCATAAGATTAAAACTCTGGCATCCATGGAAACCAAACCTGTCTCTAACAGTAAGGCAGCATTCTTAAAACATCTTGGAACTGCAAGGATAACTCCTATAGACTTAGACTGAACAGCTTCCAGGGCACCAAACGTTGTAGGGGTACAAATTTAAATACCATACAGAAGCTGAGAAGTAACCTTAGCTAGAAAACCTTACAGGCTGCAAGAATAAAATGTGCTCTCTTTGAAAAATCTCAAGACAGCTGTCAATGTCCAGATATGGTCAATGGTGAGGGGAGACATCAATTCACTGAGTTGCACTCTGAGACAGTCACTTGCTCACTGGAGTAAGTCATACTGCAATGAGTCCCTGGCTCATGTCACTGAAGAAATGCACACTGGCTATCACATGGGACACCTAGTTGTTTCTTGAAGTCTGAGCATCACCTGTGAGTGAGGTCTGCGCTGAAAGAGACTTCCTGTGGGTTTATAGAGAGATGCAATGCAATTCATCCATCATCCCTCCCACGGCTCTCCTACATTCGCACAACCTCACTGCCACACAAACACACATGCCATGATGTTGGTGGTGGTCTCCAGTTCCTGAACTAACCAGGTCAAACAGGGTGTGGTAGCTCTGAGGCCACATGTACTCAATGAACACATTCACATGTAGCATGGAAGTGATATTCTGGCAAGCAACAGACCACATGATCCAGAAAGCAGAATAAGAGAGGACCATTCTTCCCCATCCCCATTCATTATGCCATTGCCTGACTGCCTGTAAGATTAGCTATTGCTGTTTTTATTAGAATTCCTGTGGGGAGGCAGGATGGTATATGCATGGGTTAATAGGTGTCATTTTCAAAAGAAAAACAGGTGGAAAACTGGAGGTAATATCAAAGTTGTGTGTGTAAAAAATAGTTGGTTCAGTTTGTTTAGTTATTTAGTTGTTTGTGCAGTGTATATATTTGGTGTATGCTCTTGGTCTCTTCCTGTTGAAGTTGAGACTATAGATGCCTTTCTGTATGCAGTCAGTGATTCTCTTCTTCAAAGGCACATTGATAGCTCCACCATGAACAGGACGAAAGAGTAGAAGAGTAGGCACAGACTGCATCTGCATAGTTGAACTCATCAAACTCTCAACTTAATCTTCTTTTTTTCTCCAAAAGTTCTATGAATATTGCTTACTTTGGAATGTTTGACTTCAAGTGCATTTGAAAAGCAGACAGTAATTTTGGTTGGTTAGCTCTTGGAGTGTTTGACTATCACTCTTTGTTCACCCTTGCACTCTGTGCACTGTGGCATTCTCTTGTGCCCTTTTCTATGGATTTGGTAACTTCAGCATCCATTTAAAAATGTGAAGAAACTCTATTGTGGTTGGCCTGCTAAACTTGTGTGTGTGAACAGCACTCTGTTAATTTTCTCGTGCACTGTTGTTAAACAGAGGTGTTTAAACAGAGACTCGATGGGGATGCTAGTGGTAGATTCATGCACTAGGCAAAGGGCTGGATTAAATGATCACCAAGATCCCTTCCAATCTGATATTCTATGATGTTGTTAGTGATGCATTTTACGGCAAAAGCATGTTTGAACTTCTTGATTTGATGGTTTACTGCAGTTCTTCTGTAGCACCAAGTATTAAAAAAAAGTGAGTGCATGACTGTAACTTTTGTTATTTAAGCTCCAGGGTAGTCAGATGATAAATGTAATTTATATCTAGGATGGATGGCAGCCAGACTGGAATTTGTGTGTATGTGCGTGTGTTTCCCAGAATGGGCTTTCCTTTTTTTCAAATAGAAACTATAATCCCTTTTTTGCAGCTATTCTACAAGGTACATCTTTCTTTAAATATTGGGGTGGGCGTTTAAAGAACTTAATGCTTCCCTCCCAGTTGCTGGATGGCAACAAAATGTCAGACTTTCTTCCTCCTCTCCCTGCTGCCATCTAGTGTTACACCAGATCTCAGCAGCCTCAACATTCTACACAGCTATTCCAGATTTGCTTCTGATTCCATAATGACAGAACCCAGAGCAGACCATTTGGATACTGAAACTCAGCTGGAATGGAATGGAAAGGAATGGAACGGAGCAACAGAATTTACAGAGCAGTGTTTGTTCCATTCATGGAGCAAAGCACATTTTCAGTTCCATGCACACTCTTACCAGCAGAACTTAGTAATATATTCAAAACAGGCTTTCCCACCCTGAATCAAGTTCAAAATGAACAGGTGTTTATTATTTACTGACATTTAATATCATAACCTTCAAACCTTAGGATCCGACAATACAAGCTGTTTGAAAGAGAGCAGCAAAAGGGATCACTGCAATATTTCAATGCTTTCTTTTGTTGCAATGACCAGTCTTTCTCCTCCTGCCATATTTACTTCTGGCTGTCATTTTTAGAACTTAGGCCATGCCTTCCTGTTCCTGTCCATATCCAAAGCTGAGGCAATGGGTAATATATTACTCTACAGACTGACTGTCTATCTACACACATATACTCTTTTTCAGAAATCTGTACTCATCTCCATCGACTGAATATGTAGACACTGACAATAATAATATCCTTACCACTACTACCACACCTGGCCCTCTATCCTCATCCAGATATACTGTAGGTTGGGCTCAGACCCATCATGCCTGTCACCTGGAAACAGCCACAACGCAAAACACAATAAAGCAGATATTATTATTATTATTATTATTATTATTATTATTATTCAAATTTATCACCGCCCATCTCCCCCTACCGGGGACTCTGGGTGGTTTACAAGACACTCAACAATTAAAACCTATAAAAATAAAATACAATCAACCCGTCTAATAAGATAAATAGATAATCCAAGTGATGGTAAAAATCTCATCAAAAAGGGAAGACACTATGGGGCCAGCCATCCCCAGGAGGAACTATTACCTCCCTCGTCCCAGGCAAGGTGGAAGAACCAGGTCTTTAGAGTCTTCCGGAAGGTTGGGAGTGAAGAGGCCTGTCTCACCTCTGGGGGCAAGATATACCAGAGTGCGGGCGCTATCGCAGAGAAGGCTCACTTCCTGGACCCTGCTAGATGGAATTCTCTTGTTGATGGGGCCCGAAGCATGCCCTCTCTGCATGACCAAGTGGGGCAGGTGGATGTTATCAGGATGAGACAGTCCCTCAGGTAACCTGGCCCCATGCCATGTAAGGCTTTAAGGGTGATAACCAACACCTTGAATTGGACCTGGAAGCAAACTGGTACCCAATGCAGCTCGCACAGCAGTGGTGTCATGTGTATTGATCTTATAGCACCCAGAACTGCCCGCGCAACTGCATTCTGGACCAGCTGAAGCTTCCAGATACTTTTCAAGGGTAGCCCCATGTAGAGCGCATTGCAATAATCTATATGGGAGATGACAAGGGTATGAGTGACTGTTCGGAGGGCATCCCGATCCAGGAAGGGGCGTAGCTGGCGCACAACCCGAAGCTGTGCAAAGGCCCTCCTGGCCACGACTGCCACCTGCTCTTCGAGCAGGAGTCGTGAGCCCAGGAGTACCCCCAGGTTCCGCACTGGGTCTGAATGGGGCAGTGCTACCCCATCCAGCACCAAAGATGACAACTCCCTGGATGCAGAGAGGCCATCAACCCACAGCCACTCCGTCTTACCAGGGTTCAGCTGAAGCCTGTTGTTCCCCATCCAGACCCCCATAGCCCCCAGGCACTGAGAAAGGGCAGCGACCACATCACTGGGATGGAGATGTATAATTGAGATATGCAAGGCTCTTACATCTTAAGCAACTCCTTCAAAAGAATGACCCTCTCTGAGGACATTGCTCTTATCAGCCAGACTTAATTCAAGCCTTTCCCTGAGAAAGTCAATCCCTAGCTGCTAACATTTCCTAGGTAAGGCCCTCAATCAGATTGCAGCTGCCAACAAACAATAGCTTCTAACACCAGGACAGATAAAGGAGCAGGAAGTTAATGTTATATTTATAAATGTTTCTCAGCACATCTCCCACAATTCCCCCTCTCTAAACTACATCTGTGTTATTTATCAAACCAGCCACTTCCTCCAGGTCAAATCCTAGACAAATCCTCCAGCAAGAGCTGAAGAACTACAAGAGGATGTTAAAGTGGAAACTACAAGAGGATGTTAAACTGGGGAGGCACTGCAGTTCAACCAATGTATCACAGAATTTCTCAGAAAAGATCTCTGTCTGGAAATTCCAGGCTCAGAATTTTTCTTCTTCCATACTTGGGTCTCATGTTTCTATTGATAAAAATACTAAGATATCTGTGTCTTGACACAGATGGTGTGTACACTTTTACATTTTCTCCATCTTAATAGATTGTTTGACCTGGATTGCCTCTTATTAAAGAAATTAATTTTTCCTACTCTTCCCCTCAACCCTTCTTCCTCCATCTGTTCAGAGGAAAAATTAAAGACACACAGAGGACACTAAAATGTTCTGTGATATTTTTACACCCTTCTACACCAATTTTGTGGTCACAAAAGCACAGCTGAGAACTTATTAACCAATTAATGGGAAAGAAATAATGTACTCTTTAAAATGGAAATAAAGGAAACCCCCTAGAAATACTGTGAGAATGGTCTTTCAGGAAACTGGAATTGCAGCTGTGATTAAACCATCAGGTTAGTAATCATGGAACTGCGCCTCTTGTACCAATGGTGTTTCTTCCAGCTAAACATGCACAGGAGAGCAGCCTTAATGAGCCTAGTAATGAAGCCACATTTACAGTTCGAGGGTAATCTTGCTTTAAGTTGGGTGTTATGTGACAAATGATAATAAGAACATTTTCCCCCAAGTTATCTTGATAAACCAACAGCCATTATATAAACATCTGTATCAGGTTATAGCAACATAAACCTTAGCCAGATCGTATTTAGATTACTGAAAAATGGGCTACCTTTGAAGAGTTTCCATTAACTATAAATGGTCCAAAATATACTAGTTAGTTGGCTATAATTAACAGGCAACAAAGGAGTCACAGTTCCAATAAGACAGCTATGTTGGGTTACTATTTGTTTCTGACACACTTCAATAATAATTATGGTTTATGACAAAGGTACCTGAAATATGATGTTCTATCATGTGAGCCTCATTAGATTTCATTACAACTAAAGTATATTTAGTTGGGATCAGAAATAAGGCTGATCAGTACTCTGTACAAAGCCTTTAGTTCTTGGCTTTCCTGCTTTGTTGAAGATTCACCACAACCCCCCCCCCCTTTTCTGTAGCCAAAAGCCCATTTTCAAAATATTCTTCCAGCAGAGATCTCTCAGACTGGAAGGCTTACTCCTTCTCACCTCTGTTCTCTTCAGCCATGAATTGTAGTCTTCCACCAGCCAAAAACCAATTATCACCAATTATGACCTGCCTTACACATTTTTTTAAACCGTAAACAAGATTTTATTATTATAGGAAGAGTAATAGAATCACAGCTGTTCAATTCCCAGTACATTTTAGCAAAGCCAAATTTCTGACCAACTTGGTTACATTATAACCTAACTCAGAATTAATTAAGAATATAAATATTACAAAACAAATGTAAGTAAGGCAATGTTTCTGTACAACATCCAAGAAAGAGAAGGAAGATGTGGAGGAGAAAGAAATTATGTAGGACACAAGCATTCTTACTTTTATCTCTAAAAATAACTTGAATAATTTCTAGTGGAAGGTATATTTCTACAGAGACAGTGCATGGTGTTATATCAAATTACGTACATGAAATCTTACGATAAACTAGTAATAAGAAAAGTAATGTTTGCAAATATTTCACTGAAAATTGTGTCTGGGTAGCCTGGTGGTATGCATTCTACTAACTTCCCTTCTTGGCTCCTCCCACTCAAGTTCTGCTTTCTGTGATCTGTTTACTGATTACTATCATAGAGTAATAATCAGGCTTTTGTCTCCTAGAATCTTAACCTTACAAATAAAGCTTGATGTTTTAGACTCGCATATCAGCTAAAATGTCCTATACTCTCCTAGCTCTATGATGCCTTATGAAGCTTCTGAGGTTTCTACGAGGCATTCCATGCCATCATTACTGAATATGAAACATACTGGTTCAGACATGAACCTTAGCTTCCAATTTCATAGCTGTGTGTAGCTAGAGCCAAAATGAAATATTGCCTTACTTATAGTTAACTCTGGAAATTTCTGATAATGCTTTTTATTTCTGAAAGTTCTATTGCAATCTGAATAGGAGATGATGAGTTATGTTTCGGTTGTATGCATGTATCTGTGTATGTGTGTTCTTGTGTGTAAATATGAACTATGCAAATATTTAAAAGAGGTGCTTTAAGGAATGTGTTAGCATCAGTGAAAACCTCTTGTCAAAGCATTAAAGTAGCAACATACTTCAGAAGGCTCACTCAGCTGTCTGCATATGTATGTGCATACAACGCTACTTCAGCTTAGTAAGCACTTCCATTGGAAGTGCTGCCATTGCATACATAAGCACAGACAACCAAGGACCTTCATCGAAGCAGCTGCATAAGTCTTTCATAAGATGTGGCTGTTAAAGTGCTTTGAGAAGGGTGTTTCACTGATGCCAATTTGTTTCGGAAAGCACCTTTCTGAATGTTCTACATAGCCCTAAATATGTGTGTTTGTCAATTAGAAATCTGTTTTCACACTTGGAAATAAGCACTCACAAGGAAGGATCCTGGATGAGGTCTTTAAGGTTTATCCCACTGCGATCTTCTGCAAGGTTCCTGAAGCAACTGTCACTCACTAAAAAGAAAATAATAGAGAGAAATATAAGAAATAAAAACATGTGAACCATGTACTAAATCTTTGACCCAGCTAATAGAAATCAGTTTCATGGTAAAATGTTAGCAAAGAGCGTCAGCGTTCAAGTACTGCAATATACTTTTATTTTAAGGTTTTAACAAATTTGCAGATAAGATTATTGAAAAAACACAATGTCATGTCAGAATACTGAACAGTAAGAGTAATAATAATAATAATGTTATTGATAATAATTAATAGTAATACTGAACCAAACCCGAACCAAAAAACACTACAATGTTTTAGTTGTGAACTCAGTCACACAACTTCCTCCACCATTAATTAGAAGAGAAGACCACAAGTATAACAGTGATGGATCTGTTTTGTTTTTATAAGCCAACCTGCAAAACTGGCTTTAATGGTAAAATACACTCTGGGAAGAAATGTTATAAAATAGTACTTGGTGGAAGTGCATTTGTGCATCTACAACCGCCCAGAGTCCCCTTCGGGGGAGATGGTGCGGTAATAGAAATTGAAAAATAAATAAATAAATTGTATCAATTCTACCTTGAATCTAGAATAAGTCAGTGACAATTATTTTCAAGTAAGTGGAACAAATTACAATGCTAAACAGTCTGAATTTAACTCTTTGCAAGGACTAAATGCTGACCCATTGTAGTATGCTAATTGATTATGCTGCTTTGCTCAACTTTATTGGATGCTCCATCTGAAAAAGATAATTCTCAAAAAAGATAATTTCCAGCCATAATAGCTAACAAACGATGTAGGATCTGCAGAAGACAGAAAAGTTGAACAAATCTACTAACCCTATGAAGGATAAGATTAAATTTCAAAATAACCTAAATAATTGCTGAAAATGAGGTAAACTGTGCAGTGGCTAACATAACTGAAAATTACTCAGCACTTCTAGCCAATTACAGAAATCCAGTATGGCTAAAATAGGAGGCACTGTATTCAGAGTTGACATAAGCTGAAATGAGTACCATATCCAGATTCCATTACAAAAAGATGCTGCCAACGTTTGTAGAAACCATTATTTAGGTTTAGTCAGTTTTTGCATTCCAAATTCTGTCTAAAAAACCTACAGTAGCCTTATTAAACTCTACAAATGAAAATGCTTCCTCACACAAACAACACAAGGAAAAGGATGCCTTGGCATGGAATCAAGTCTTTGAGCAATCAGAAGCTTAGATGAACTAATGTGCCCAGAATACTGTGGATGAGCTCATCTTTCCTGGACCGGGAGGTTCTGCTCTCAGTCACTCATGCCCTGGTTACCTCCTGAATGGATTACTGTAATGCACTCCACATGGGGCTGCCCTTGAAGAGCATTCAGAAGCTGCAGCTGGTGCAAAATGCAGCAGTGTGGGCAGTTATATGCATTCCTTGAGCAGTGCATGTTACACCTCTGCTCTGCAAGCTGCATCAGCTACCAGTGTGCTTCCAGGTGCAATTCAAGGTCCTAGTAATGACCTATAAAGCCCTTCATGGCATGGACCAGGATATTTAGGGACTGCCTCTCCCCAGTTACATCTACCTGTCCTATCAAACCTGGCAGTAGAAGCATATTATGGGTCCTGTCCACTAAGGAATGTCATCTGATGGAACCCAGGAAGAGGACCTTTTCTGCTGTGGCGCCCACCCTTCAGAACATAATTCCCTCAGAACTTAGACTGGCCCCTCCCTTCTGGCCTTTAGGAAGAGCCTGAAGACATGGCTGTGCTACCATGCTTGGGGTTCCAGTAGTACTGGTGAGCCTTTTCAATGGTTGTATTGAATGACATGTATGGCTTGTATTCACCTGCTGACTTTTAATAGTGGTTTTAGTATAGTTGTATCTTATATTTTTATTATTCTTGCTGGGGTTTTTTTTTAATTGTTGTGAGCCATCCAGAATCACATATGTGAGATGGGTGGCTATACAAATCTAATAAATAAATAAGTAAATTAACATCTTACCAATAGTAGTATTCGGCTTGAGGAAGATATGAATCATGACATTGAAGTTTGTTTCATTCATTCATTCATTCATTCATTCATTCATTCATTCATTCATTTTTTATCCTGCCTTTACTATTTTTTTATAAATACTCAAGGTGGCAAACATACCTAATACTCCTTCCTCTTCCTATCTTCCCTGCAACAACAACCCTGTGAGGTGAGTTGGGCTGAGAGAGAGTGACTGGCCCAAGGTCACCCAGCTGGCTTTCATGCCTAAGGCGGGACTAGAACTCACAGACTCCTGGTTTCTAGCCCATTGCCTTAACCACTAGACCAAACTGGCTCTCTTTTACAATTTGATTGTTTTTCTTTACCATTAGAAATAGGAAGAGGTAGGAAGGACAGTTCTCTCACACTCTTCCTGCAGGGTTAAGGAGTGGTAGGTAGAAATTGAATGGAATATCAAATTATATTTTTCCTTATCTATCTGTAAGACTGGAATATATGTTTCTAGCATGTTTGCTTAATTTTTTATATGTTTAACAACAAAAAGATTACAAAACTGCAATATAAACACCTACAAACAATAATAAACAAAACAAGAAAATGGCAATCCAAACAGCAATAACAGCATTATCCAATCAGGACTCCAGTATATCATGACCCAAAGGGCCGGGTAAAGAATAATGCTGAAAAGCCAGTATCAGAGTAGGGCTAGTAAGTATCAATTGTTAAGTGTGAATTTATAAAACTCTGAGAAATAAATTTAATATTTCTGAAAATACTATGTCATATTATTGAATGATACATGGACATATTGGATGCAGACTGGTGATCTCTACTTCATCACTACTTTTAGGGTAGCCTAATGAAAAGTCATATACTTATTGGGTGAGAATGTTTCTTCCATTCACAGAAAGAAAGAAGATCTAGCAAACGCTCTCACTGGAGAATGAAGGAAACATCTTGGAAAACTATTTAATTATTTTTACCCACATAAATTTATTTGCTGTATTTTAAGAACAGGTGTTGCTGTATTATTGGAAATCTATTCATTTAGGAAATTTATTAACACCCCCCCTCAGTCTTAAGCAAATAACTTTGAGTAGCTCACAATGTCATAAAATCCACTTTAATGAGTATAACTTACTCCATGTAAAGTTTCAACAATGGTTCTTTTATTCTTGTGTTATTCGGACAGAAAGCAAAGCAGTTATTGAGTTACAAATAATAAATGATAAATGAATAAGATTATAAGATTCTCTAGAGCTTATTACAATAATATACTAGGTTAACCATCAATTAAACATTAATAACCATGCCTCATTAGGCTATCCAAGTTGCTATTTGCATTCTTAACAGTATCTCATCGATACTTCATCAGTTACAGAACAAGTTTTCTTCTTAACAGTATCTCATCAATACTTCATCAGTTACAGAACATCTAATTATAGAACTAAAGTTCTCTTAATCAGTATCTCATCGATACTACAACGGTTACTGGAAAAAGTATCTTAATCGATACTTACGTCCACACTCCTAACTGTTGATCAGACAGTTATAGTGGGCTGAGAGGCAGACATCCAAGGCGTCCCTGTGGAAAAGTCTCGCAACTCAAAATCTCCATTGCAGGTCATCCTTCTTTTATAACTGACTGTGTTAAATCCAACATTTCACAGTCGGTGTCAGAACTATACGTCAGAACTATACACGTCAGTCTATGAAGGTTCTCAGTCATCCAGGTATATACACGTCAGTGTTTGTTCTAACCTAGTTCTGAACTTGTTGTTTTGCAGAGACTTGACATTCCTCATTTATCACCCTTATCTTGTCCGGTACCTCCGTTCACCCATTTGTCATTCACTGTCTGTTCTAACCGTTATGTACTGTTGGTACCACATACACACCTCATACATTCCTCATTCCGTACATTCCAGCAACGTGGACACCCTAACGAGGTTAAACAGGACAAGCATGGCTACTAACTGGTTCTATTAAAACTATGATTTTATACATATTTAGGTTTATACAGACTTAATACATATTCAATATATAATTTCATTACATATTCCCTCTCTTGAACTATTGCAAACTGGAAGGAGTAATAGTTCACTTTGATTTATCAATCTTAGGAAATTTAAACAAAGAACAGGCACTTAAACAATATGGAAAGCATTGAATACAACAACAAGTTACAAAAATCAGAAATACAATAAAAATGATTCCAACAAACACAGATTTTAACCATCCAAAAGGGATCCAATTAGTCAATGTGTCCCAAAAGTTCATGAATAGATTATGTATCTTCTCCCAGGATCGTCTGGCATTGGACGTAAGACCAGCAATTTTGTAAATTTTGTGAACGTCCTCCTCAATTAATCCGGAATTGTTGACATACATACAACAGGAATGGTTCAGCACAATGCAAACTCCGCCTTGTTCCGCCAACATGCTATCAAGAACAATTCGATTATCAGTGGCAATTCGAGCTATCCAGTAATATTCAAATCTGTCTCTAAAAGCATAGAGAGGTTATGAACAAAATGATCTGTATTAATTTGTTGCAAAAATTGATATCCTGGCAAAAGTGTATGAGCTAGAAAATCTCCGACATCAGACCAAGATCGTTTATACCGTGCCGGGGCATAAAAGAGTTTGGACTGTATATCCTTATGCATGGCAACAGGAGTTACATAGTGAGCAAGAGTACATGATCCTTTCCAACTTCCTGGTAGAATTTTAAATCCTCCTTTTCCACACACCCAAAAATAACCTCGAGGGGCAATAGTACCATACACATGGGTTACTTATATTTCGGCCTGCTGTTGCACGTGAAGTAAGCCAAGTGGACATGTTAATAGGAAGGAAATAACCATGTACTCCATCATACAAAGATTTTTCCTTTTCATGACAAAACCAACAATCAGTCATATTTGTGGCTTTTTGGACAAATGATGTAACCTTATACCAATAATTTGTTTCCCATTTCTTATTATAACTAGGATAGATCCATAATATAACTATTAATAACCCATATATTGTTGTTAGTTTATGCAAAGCCATATTAGTTAGAAAATAGATCAAACAAGAATATAAAAATCAGTGTAGAACAAAATTCAAATAAAGTATATATATAATAATAATAATAATGGTTAAATTATAAAATATTACAAAAATCTCACAGTTTGTAAATCAATATTCTCTATGTTCATGGGTAGGACTTCAGAAGTTATTACTGGTATTATTTGTAACTTTCCATTCTTATTTCTTTTCTGTGTTATCACCAAAACTTTGATTCTTCTTCTGGGATCCCCTGGGATCCTAATAGGAATTGCTGTGATGGATACCGGTCTGGGTTCACTTCCTATAAAATCAATCTTTTCCTGTTAAACATTACAAATAATTATTATATAACAAAAAATCTCATAGATAAGTTTATGGATAAATCAATGTATATATCTGGAATAAACATCTGGTTTCAGCTCCTAAAAGAAAAGAAGAATTACGCATGCGCATCATCAGAAACAGGCTTAATTTGACTACGGTGCACCCATTTTTGATTACTTAAAAGATAACTTACTGGTGGAACACATTTCAGAATAGCAAAAGGTCCTTTGTATCGTGGTGCCAAAGTGTGTTCCTTTTTCCCCAAACTTCTGTACTTAACTTGAGATCCTATAGGTAAACATTCAACTGTATTTACCAATCCTTTATGTTTCTTCTCAATTTCTTGTCGTACAGTCTCTCGGGTTTCTTCTCTATCTTTTAACACATTAAACCATTGTTGTTCCATTTCACCTTGGACCCATAATGATGGAAATCCCAATTCCATCTGTGTACCAAACAAAATTTCATATGGACTCATCCCCAATCCACTAATAGGGGAGCTACCAACAAATATTTATTCCCTCTCTGCGTTACAAGGGCTTATCAATATAATCAATGTATAACTATAAAAGTAGGCTTCAAGGATTTTCAAATCATTTGCAAAAGGAAAGGGGAGGGCAAAAATCCCCTAATGCAGTTACTCACTTCACCAACTGCCTCCCCCAACCATTTAATAGTTTCTAGAGGGGCTGTTGGAAGAGTGTGCTCATTATCAACCTTTTCCAGAAATGTGACTGGTCTCCAAATCACAATTTGCTCAATGCTTAATGTTGATAGATTTAGCATACTTTTGTATAAATACATTTTTATTTTATCAAAGTAGAGATTTGCACTGAACTGAACTCTTTATTTTTCTTCTTTTGGAATCACTATCCACCCTTTTATTTACGAGTTTGTATAAGGAGCAAAGTGTTTGTGCTAAGTGTAGGAAGATCCCAGCACTTTTTAAAATTGCTGCAATTCCTTCACCGTCTGGGGAAAGGAAAATTTTGTACCTTATCACCCATGGTGTGAGGCAAAATTCATGTCCTTTCTGACCATAGGACTCCTAAAAATGTTTGCAAGTCAGTTGAACACTTCTGCAATAAAAATAAATAATCAAAGATTAACATTAGTACAATAATGCATGTCTCCATACCCTGACAGGGCAGGGCTGAATGCATCAACCTTGGGGCAAAAGCATTAACAGTTTTATCATTAGCCACTGGAAAACTAGAATCAGCTCCCTGGCTAAAGTTCCAGGAGACAAAAGGTTAGTTTCAAATATTAGCAAAATACAAATTTCCATTGAATGACAGAGTCTGCTCTGCTGCCTTCACTAAGCGCAGAATAAAGATCTGTAAGGGAAATCCAAAGTCCTCTCTCACTTCTGTTAGTAAAAAAACAAACCCCTCCTTCCCGTTTTCATCTGACCAAATGCCAGGAGAGGGAAACAGGAATTGTTATGGTCTTAGCCTCCCTGTTTGAATTCAAGAAACTCAGGGTCCAAATCATTTCTTGTTTAGATAAAAGCAACATTATACAATTCAATTACAAAAACTTTAATGCCAATTAATTTCTCAATAACTTCATTTGCCATGTTGAGGGACAAATGAAATTCAATTAACTTCCCTTTATAATCCATATACAGTTTTACCACCCCTCCTTTTTTTTTTTTTTTTGTCCAAGAGTCCGTACCAGCCAATGCTGGACTCCTGCTGCAAAACAAGGGGGGCGAAATTGTTGGTAAAAAAAAACCTGGATAGGCTGCCAAGCACTCTCAAAGGCAGCGTAACAAATAAGCAATAATATTAAAGGGGCTTAACGTACCACTGATTTATTACAATCATTTCTACACCAGAGTAGGAATCTAGCTTCTCCCTACATTTCAGAACCTAAAAAAATTATTTTTCAGGGATTCTGCTATTTCCAGGGAACCAAAACCTAAGCTGTCTGGTGGAGCAGTTGCAGCTTGCTGCATCACAAACTGCATTCTACTCTGCTCCCACCTCCTTTGAAAACATTAGGCTGGAGATTTTCTCTCAGAAATCAGCCTTAACTATCAGCCTTTCTGAAGTCAGACACACATTTGACAACAACCCGCCATTCCCTTTTGCGATGGCAAGGAATTCCAAATGCACACATTAAATTATAAACTTTACAAAACAAAAACATATCAAACTTCATCTCTTTTGATCCTTTTGCTAAAATACCTTAAAATGCATTATTAGGAACAAAACAAAGATAGCAGTAATTAACCAGATTTTTACTCACTGAGTTCAAACCTGAACAATTAAATCTCCTCCTCCTGTTCTAATTCTTCCTGAAGTTTACTGATGCAAAAATTTAAAGACACTGCCCAATCTCCACCAGGAAATTGGAACTGCCCCCCCAATCTCTCGAGGTCTCTAACTGGTCAAGCCAGTACGCAATTGAACTCCAATATAACGTGAATAGCCAACTCAGGATGTCTCTCTGAGCCCCGTCCACTTTATCCAAACAAGCCTGCTGATTTTTAAAAGCAGTCACTTCTTCAACCTCCTGTTGCACCTTTTTCTGAGTGATATCTAATTGTTTGCACACATTGCCCTTTTTTCCGATCCACTCCCAATGGGGAGTGGAGTCTAAAACTTTCATCTCAGAACCCCGTGACACCGGTGGGGATAACTGATTCAACATTTGAACTCCTGGCCCCCGGATACTTGTACTGGGCTGACCAGGAATCTTGCCATTATCAACTTGCTTAGCAGATTTCATTCCCCACCACCAGGGCATTATATCACAAAAAATAATCACAAGCACAAACACAACAATTATAAAACTCTGAAAAATATAGCAGCAGCCACAAATAATAATAATAATAATAATAATAATAATAATAATAATAATCACAATCCTCATATATTCCAGAAGGCTTAGCTCATAGGCAAACACACTTTCAGGAAATCACTCATGTTCTTTCAACCAAGCCTTCTTTCACAAACACACTACTTTTAATCACACGCTGCGTCGTGAGGCACACATGCCTTCACTGTCCCACTTTGAACAATGTCAGCGCACAGCCTTGGTCACGACCGGATATAAAAAAGGGCTCACACAACTATTTCTCTTTCTCTTCACACTTCTTCTCCCAATCACAATCTTCACACTCCCTCTTACAATCCGTGTGTATTACACAACAATCCACATTTTAGCACAGTGAGCACAACAACATTCAGTAATGCAGTTACAGTCACAAAACTTATCAACTTTTGGAATGAGGTAAAAAGCAAGTAGTTCTATTCACTCTCACCTTTCATACTGTGGCTTAATAAGGTATTTACAGTTTAAAATAGAAGACGTACACATAGACAAGTACAAAACACACAAATACACAAATACAGAACGTATTTTACTGCGTCTTTAATCTGTCTCTACCTTCACAGAAACCAAGGCTCTGATCATAAATCAGTGCGCGCAGCCCAGGATGTCTGCCAGGCAACACAGATCAAAGAGTCAGCTCTCTATCCTAATTTTGCCTTTAAATTCTGTCCGAATGCAAGCCAAGAATTTGCTTGCTGCGCCAATTATGTCATAAAATCCACTTTAATGAGTATAACTTACTCCATGTAAAGTTTCAACAATGGTTCTTTTATTCTTGTGTTATTCGGACAGAAAGCAAAGCAGTTATTGAGTTACAAATAATAAATGATAAATGAATAAGATTATAAGATTCTCTAGAGCTTATTACAATAATATACTAGGTTAACCATCAATTAAACATTAATAACCATGCCTCATTAGGCTATCCAAGTTGCTATTTGCATTCTTAACAGTATCTCATCGATACTTCATCAGTTACAGAACAAGTTTTCTTCTTAACAGTATCTCATCGATACTTCATCAGTTACAGAACATCTAATTATAGAACTAAAGTTCTCTTAATCAGTATCTCATCGATACTACAACGGTTACTGGAAAAAGTATCTTAATCGATACTTACGTCCACACTCCTAACTGTTGATCAGACAGTGATAGTGGGCTGGGAGGCAGACATCCAAGGTGTCCCTGTGGAAAAGTCTCGCAACTCAAAATCTCCATTGCAGGTCATCCTTCTTTTATACCTGACTGTGTTAAATCCAACATTTCACAGTCGGTGTCAGAACTATACGTCAGAACTATACACGTCAGTGTTTGTTCTAACCTAGTTCTGAACTTGTTGTTTTGCAGAGACTTGACATTCCTTATTCATCACCCTTATCTTGTCCGGTACCTCCGTTCACCCATTTGTCATTCACTGTCTGTTCTAACCGTTATGTACTGTTAGTACCACATACACACCTCATACATTCCTCATTCCGTACATTCCAGCAACGTGGACACCCTAACGAGGTTAAACAGGACAAGCATGGCTACTAACTGGTTCTATTAAAACTATGATTTTATACATATTTAGGTTTATACAGACTTAATACATATTCAATATATAATTTCATTACAACAATACAAAACAATATAAACCACATACATACAACTACACATAAATACAACTAATATAACTGAGTACTGTCTATTAAAATCATAAAATACATATCAGAGAGCAATTCACACTAAAATCTTCAAGCAACAGAAAGCATCCAGTTATTTTTATCCACTGTACATTTTTTACATTTAATAATTTTTCACTCCTTACCTTATTTTACTTGTATACACCACTTTAAGATGTTAACTTAGAAATAAAAAACACTGCGGTATGTGTTTATATGTTTATGTTATATATTTGAATATAAAGTAATTCAGACTTGTGTAATGATGCAATTGAAAAACCAAGCAAAGCTACATACGTGCATTCTTGGCAACAGCTATCGTATGTGTATCCAGGATAAAAATGGTTCAGGAATACCTCCATGATGGAAGATGGATTCTTCAAAAATAGTGTTTCTAATCTGAAATTTTGAACTTTAGTATTTGTTTTTATAAAAAACTAAATATCTCGTACACCATAGTTCAAACAATAGTAAATTAGAAATTGTGTTTGTATGTCAGGGATTGTCCTTGTGAGGCAATCTAGATAACACCAAACCATGTTTTTGTGCTACTGAAATTACTGCCTTATATTCAAGGGCTCCTTCTCCAATACAATTCTAATTGCAACACTGTTACATTCTGATAAATATTGTACAAATTCTAAAATATGAAAATATTTTAAGCTGATGGCTCAGCAATTTTGTTCCATTAAGAATGCAACACTGTTACATTCTGATAAATATTGTACAAATTCTAAAATATGAAAATATTTTAAGCTGATGGCTCAGCAATTTTGTTCCATTAAGAGGTAAAGATTATGATTTATTTTATTCTTATTGATTTATTTTTATGCAGCCCTTCTTAAATGGTTCAGCATGGTTTACATTAAAATTTAAACCATTTATATACATGAAATACATTAAAACAAAATAAGCAAGTTAAATCATCATAAAACTCATATCAAGTCTATTTAAAACTACTAAGTATTATTAAAATCCATGTAAAGAACAAAGATCCCTGATAGCTAAAAACTATAAAATCTTCCTCTCCTATGTATTAAAAATAATCAAAATCTGAATTAACAAGAAGCAGACAAAAATGGTATTAGAGGTTTTACTGGTTGTAAACAAGTATGTGTTTGGACCAGCAGATCTACATGTCAGGAGATGTACTTAAAAAAAATTAAAACTGAACCATAAGATATTTAGCTGAACAGCATAGAGCAACCATTAGAATTTGACCTGGTTCACATGCATCCGTAAGCCACAAAGTAGTTTGTTAAGTTTTTGCTTAATATTATGTATATATTATGCAATTACAGCTTATGCAACAAGCCACGGATAACAAATTATGGCTTAGCTCAATGCATAAACCCAATCTTTTTATATGCCTTTTTGGATTCCAACATCAGCATATTTTTTTAATATCCACATATGTCCAATAAAAGACACAATGATTAGCACTGTGTGCTCCTACACAATGAAACCAAGCGCAGTAAACTGCAACTTGCAGAGCTAGTCTTCCATAGATCAAGTACACATTTTAATAACTTGTACAACTTCTCATTTCTTTACTTACTTCCAATTCCTGTCTCTTTCTCCTCATCCAATGCTCCCTAATCAGTTCAGTGTTATAAGGCATATGAACAGTCTGGTTTTTGTGTGGTAATATGGCTTTAAACAAAAAAGAAATTAACCCAATGTAGCTGCAGATGTGCTGCAACAGGGCTGTGCAAGCAGTTTTGTGTAACAAAATTATGCTCTTTGAACATACATTAGATCAGGGCTTTCCAAAGTTTTCCCGCGGCGACACACCAACCGCCGTTGGTGTGTCACCACGGGAAAACCCGGAAGTGCCGCCATTGCGGCAGCACGCAAAAACCCGGAAGCACTGCTGCCGCTTTCGGGTTTTTGCGCGCCGCCATTGGCGTCGCCGTGGGAAAACCCGGAAACGCTGATGATCAGCGCTTCCAGGTTGTGTGGCGACACACCAGACTGTGTGTGGCGACACACTTTTGTGTCGCCACACACAGTTTGGAAAGCTCTGCTTAGATAAACTCTGTAAAACAATGCCTGGTGAAATATAATTCATGAGTAAAATGCAGATAATTCAGAAATGCAGGTTTCTATAAACAGGTATGACATAGAAAATATAAAAATAAACATCTTAGAAAATGTCCTTAATTGAGCCAACTACAGAAGGCATTGCATAGTTTCAGCTTCTACTTTTTAAAATTATTATTCATGCATCTGACAGAAATTATGTGACTTACATCCCACTTTTCAATACAAACAGAATAATCAAGGCACAATCACAGAAAGTTAGTGAAGATTTCAGATTTTACTTTTTACCTCCTCTAAAACATAGGTTTTCTTTACTTAATTCTTAGACATGTTTGTCAATCTATAAAATGCATACTGGCCCCTATTTTGTTTAACTTATATATAAGTGACATCCCAAAGTTTTTATATTCAGTTGACACACACATGCCTAAAATTAAAAACAAACACGTAAACATACTGCTTTACACAGATGACATGGTATTGATGTCACATACCCAAGTAGGAATGAGAAGACTGCTACGCAGGATTAGTATGTATTGTACATTTAACTACCTGTCCATCAACAAATCTAAGACTAAGATAGTTGTTTTTGGGAAGAGGAGGATCAGGTATAACTGGACCCTGGACAGGGAACATATAGACCAAGTTAAGTCCTATTTGAGGGGCGTGGTGGCTCAGCAGGTAAGACGCCAGGCTTGTCAATCGGAAGATCGCAAGTTCGGAGGTTCGAATCCCTAGCCCCACGTGACGGAGTGAGCTCCCGCACTCGCCCTAGCTCTTGCCAACCTAGCAATTCGAAAACATGCAAATGCAAGTAGATTAATAGGTACCACTTCAGTGGGAAGGTAACAGCGTTCCGCGTGCGTCATGCCAGCCACATGACCGTGGAAGTGTCTTTGGACAACGCTGGCTCTTCGGCTAACAAACGGAGATGAGCACCGGCCCCTAGAGTCGGACACGACTGCACAAATGTGCAGGGGGAACCTTTACCTTTACTTAAGTCCTATTTATATCTAGGGATTGTTTTTACCGAAACAGGATCATGGCTCCCTCATTTCAAGAGGAGTTCCCTAAAGGCTACAGCCTGTGC
The DNA here is from genome assembly GCA_023362775.1 of Charina bottae. Classification (NCBI taxonomy): domain Eukaryota; kingdom Metazoa; phylum Chordata; class Lepidosauria; order Squamata; family Charinaidae; genus Charina; species Charina bottae. The sequence goes on from JALMGJ010000001.1 coordinate 150,236,133, forward strand.
CAATGCCTTAAGGCAGCTTATCAACCATAGCTACCCAGGATCGTTAACCCCAATAATAACGGTATATTTGTCTTGAAGAGCAGATGCATAATATGCCTTCTCGTGCTTGGGCGGCTCGACTTACCAATACCATCTAGCAATATGGATTTTCAACTTATTTTCCAGCCCAATTAGTGTCCTGTTCCAACTAAGACCGACACAGAAGCGTTACTGAAAACAACTTTATTTTACAGAGTTACACAAGCAGCCCAATTTATACTGCCCCCTTCTTCCCTTGCAGGCAGGATAGCAATAAGTCCGGTTGGCACTGCAGGTCCAGCAGGGTAGACGACAGGGGTTACAGGCCTAGCTGGCACCGGCTCTGCGGACGAGGCTGTAACCGGCGGCAATCCAGAGGTGGCAGGTAAGTCAGCAGTGGGCGTGGAGCGAGCCTGGCTGGTGGGAGTTGGGGTGGCCCGGGCTCTGAGGAAGGCAGCCCAATTGTGACCGGCATCGGCTGGGCTCGACTGTGGGATGGATACGTCCCCAGTTGAAGGAACCCAGGAGGCGACGCTCGGAGTTAGTGGTGTGGCTGGGAGGGGCTCAGGTTCGGAGATCGGCTGGGAATCCGGGGCGCAGGTAGTCGTGGGGCGGGTAGGCAAGGCAGCGGCGCTTACCCCGGTCGTGGTCTCTTCCGCAGGCAGATTAGGATCCGGGCAGTGTTCATGGTAGGGAGGTTCACTGGCCCCAGGAGACAAAGAAGCGGCAGCAGGAGGCGACTTGGGACACAGTGGCAGCAGGTAGGCGGGACGATTCCCTGGATCAGGTACCTCAGCGGTGACAGGGTTGGTTACAGAAGTCGAGTCTGTGGGAACGTCTCGGCTAGGTCCGGCTTCGGTAGTCCACGTGGCGGGAGGGTCAACAGTTTGTGGGCGTGCAGGTCGCAGGTAGGATCGGTTGTCTCTGGCAACCGGGGTTCGTCGCGCTGGCTTTTTAAGTCGGATTTCGCGCCGTTGGGGAGCAGGGGCCAATCGAGCCTCGCGTTGCTCGGCCTGCCTTTCTGCTCTCCTTTGGCGTGCGCTGATTGGTGGAGGCGTCCCTCCTTCCAAGCCTCTGCCAATCAGCGTCTCCGGGTCTTCAGTCGGTTCTGTGCCAAGCCTGCTGCTTCCGGTGACTGGCTCCTCTTCCGACTCAGAGTCCAGCATGTTGGCCGGCAGCAAGGTAAGCGGCGCAACCCTGACAATTAGATTTGAAGGCTAAGAAAAGCTTCAAACAAAGGGTTTTGGATGTGGCTGCACAAGGGGATATAGCATCCCTTAAACATGCTAAGTCCTTGAAGTGTCTGGCCCAGCACAAATCAGTCTTTCAACTAGAAAAGTATTTAACAACTTTCTTGCCCCAATATCTCAGAAGAGCTTTTACTAGAGCTCGTTTCGATCAATTAGACTCTATGGTAAGATATGGGAGGTTCCAAGGAGTTCCATATAAAGAGACATTATGTATTTGTGGTGCCCCAGCTGTTGAAGATACTGCACATATCTTATTTGATTGCAAATTATATTCTGTAGAAAGGACTGACCACTTAGATTTATATTTAAAAAACAAAAAATACTGGAGCAGCCAGCAGAAACTTTATTTTTTACAGGGTAAGAACCAGCTCATTACTAGCAAGACTGCACTCTTCATATCAAAGGCAATCCTAAAGAGGACAGATTACATAGACCAGATTGGAGTTCACTGTAGGGGTGATGGTTTGATATGAATTTGTATTACAGTTTTATTTGTATTTACTCGTATTTACTTGTATGTTTATAATGGCTTTTTATTTTATCTTCTTTCATACTTGATATGGTCAAAAGACTAAATCAATAAAGTATCTATCTTTCTATAAAATGTATTACACTAAATAAAACCAATTAATTTTGGATATGCTTGCGAAAACTTTACCATATACATTTCTCTGAAGATGGTGGGATTATCTGATTCTGTATAGCAAATTACCTGATTTTGCATGTTGTTTATTCGTTCAGTCGTTTCCGACTCTTCGTGACTTCATGGACCAGTCCACGCCAGAGCTTTCTGTCGGCCGTCACCATCCCCAGCTCCCCAATGGTTGAGTCTGTCACCTCCAGAATATCATCCATCCATCTTGCCCTTGGTCGGCCCCTCTTCCTTTTGCCTTCCACTTTTCCTAGCATCAGCTTCTTCTCCAGGGTATCCTGTCTTCTCATTATGTGGCCAAAGTACTTGAGTTTTGCCTTTAATATCATTCCCTCAAGTGAGCAGTCTGGCTTTATTTCCTGGAGTATGGACTGGTTTGATCTTCTTGCAGTCCAAGGCACTCTCAGAATTTTCCTCCAACACCACAGTTCAAAAGCATCTATCTTCCTTCGCTCAGCCTTCCTTATGGTCCAGCTCTCACAGCCATAGGTTACTACAGGGAATACCATTGCTTTAACTATGCGGACCTTTGTTGTCAGTGTGATGTCTCTGCTCTTAACTATTTTATCAAGATTTGCCATTGCTCTCCTCCCAAGAAGTAGACGTCTTCTGATTTCCTGGCTGCAGTCAGCATCTGCAGTAATCTTTGCGCCTAGAAATACAAAGTCTGTCACTGCCTCCACTTTTTCTCCCTCTATTTGCCAGTCATCAATCAAGCTCGTTGCCATAATCTTGGTTTTTTTGAGGTTTAACTGCAACCCAGCTTTTGCACTTTCTTCTTTCACCTTCGTCATAAGGCTCCTCAATTCCTCCTCGCTTTCAGCCATCAAAGTGGTATCATCTGCATATCTGAGATTGTTAATGTTTCTTCCAGCGATTTTAACTCCAGCCTTGGATTCCTCAAGCCCAGCATGTCGCATGATGTGTTCTGCGTACAGGTTGAATAGGTAGGGTGAGAGTATACAGCCCTGCCGTACTCCTTTCCCAATCTTAAACCAGTCCGTTGTTCCGTGCTCTGTTCTTACCGTTGCTACTTGGTCGTTATACAGATTCCTCAGGAGGCAGACAAGATGACTTGGTATCCCCATACCACCAAGAACTTGCCACAATTTGTTATGATCCACACAGTCAAAGGCTTTAGAATAGTCAATAAAACAGAAATAGATGTTTTTCTGAAATTCCCTGGCTTTCTCCATTATCCAGCGGATATTGGCAATTTGGTCTCTAGTTCCTCTGCCTTTTCTAAACCCAGCTTGTACATCTGGCAATTCTCGCTCCATGAATTGGTGGAGTCTACCTTGCAAGATATTGAGCATTACCTTACTGGCATGTGAAATAAGTGCCACTGTTCGATAGTTTGAACATTCTTTAGTGCTTCCCTTTTTTGGTATGGGGATATAAGTTGATTTTTTCCAATCTGATGGCCATTCTTGTGTTTTCCAAATTTGCTGGCATATGGCATGCATCACCTTGACAGCATCATCTTGCAAGATTTTAAACAGTTCAGCTGGGATACCGTCGTCTCCTGCTGCCTTGTTATTAGCAATGCTTCTTAAGGCCCATTCAACCTCACTCTTCAGGATGTCTGGCTCTAACTCACTGACCACACCGTCAAAGCTATCTCCAATATTATTATCCTTCCTATACAGATCTTCCGTATATTCTTGCCACCTTTTCTTGATCTCTTCTGCTTCTGTTAGGTCCTTACCATCTTTGTTTTTGATCATACCCATTTTTGCCTGGAATTTACCTCCGATGTTTCTAATTTTCTGGAAGAGGTCTCTTGTCCTTCCTATTCTATTGTCTTCTTCCACTTCCGCACATTGCTTGTTTAAAAATAATTCCTTATCTCTTCTGGCTAACCTCTGGAATTTTGCATTTAATTGGGCATATCTCCCCCTATCACTGTTGCCTTTTGCTTTCCTTCTTTCTTGGGCTACTTCCAGTGTTTCAGCAGACAGCCATCTTGCCTTCTTGGTTTTCTTTTTCTTTGGGACATTTTTTGTTGCCGCCTCCTGAACAATGTTGCGAACTTCTGTCCATAGTTCTTCTGGGACCCTATCTACTAAATCTAGTCCCTTAAATCTATTCTTCACCTCCACTGCATATTCCTTAGGAATATTAGTGAGCTCATATCTAACTGATCTGTGGGTCTTCCCTATTCTCTTTAGTCTGATTCTAAATTTTGCAATAAGAAGTTCGTGATCTGAACTACAGTCAGCTCCAGGTCTTGTTTTTACTGACTGTATAGATGTCCGCCACCTTTGGCTGCAAAGGATGTAGTCAATCTGATTTCGGTGTCGACCATCTGGTGAAGTCCATGTATAAAGTCGTCTTTTAGCTTGTTGGAAGAGAGTGTTTGTTATGCACAGTGAGTTGTCTTGGCAAAATTCTATCAGCCTATGTCCTGCTTCATTTTGTTCTCCCAGACCATGCTTGCCTGTAATTCCAGGTGTCGTCTGACTACCCACCTTAGCATTCCAGTCTCCTGTAATGAAAATAACATCTCTTTTTGGTGTATTATCTAGTAGTTGCTGCAGATCCTCATAGAACTGATCTACTTCTGCTTCTTCAGCATCTGTGGTTGGGGCGTATATTTGGATCACTGTGATGTTAAATGGCTTACCCTGAATTCGAATTGAGATCATTCTATCGTTTTTTGGATTGTATCCAAGCACTGCTTTAGCCACTTTATTATTAATTATGAAGGCTACTCCATTTCTTCTGTGGTCCTCTTGTCCACAGTAGTAGATCTGGTGGTCATCTGATGTGAAGTGGCCCATCCCAGTCCATTTCAGTTCACTGACACCTAAAATGTCTATATTTAATCTTGACATCTCACCAATAACCACATCCAATTTGCCCTGGCTCATAGATCTTACATTCCAGGTTCCTATGGTGTGTTGATCTTTAGAACATCGGATTCGTCGTTCACCACCAGCACCGTCGGCCGCTAGCTGTCCTTTCGGCTTTGAGCTAGCTGCGTCATCACATCTGGGGCTAGTTGAACGTATCCTCTGTTCCTCCCCAGTAGCATTTTGACCATCTTCCGACCTGGGAGTCCCATCTTCCGATGGTATACCGACATATCTTTGGTTGTACTGATCCATTTAGTTTTCATGGCAAGAATACTGGGGTGGGTTGCCATTACCTTCCCCAGGGATCGTATTTAGTCTGACCTCTCTGCCACGACCTTCCCGTCTTGGGTGTCCCTTCACGGTTTAGCTCATGGTTTCATTGAGGTGCTCAAGCTCCAGCACCACGACAAGGTAACGATCTCCTTTGCTGGAGGATTTTGCATAGCAGCATCAATATATTAGTTTTTTTTAAAAAAAATTATTATATTTTCGAAGTATAGATAAAACATGAAAAGATAGAAAAAGATTGGAAGAAAACTAAAAAAAGAGAGACAAACTAAAAAGGTGCAGAAATAAATAGAAGAAGTTACAACAAGAATGACTTCCGACTCTCTACAACAGAGGTTTCCAAACTGTGTGTCGCGACACAAAAGTGTGTTGCCACACACAGTCTGGTGTGTGTCGCCACACAACCCGGAAGCGCTGATCATCATCAGCGCTTCCGGGTTTTCCCACGGCGACACACCAACTGCAGCGCGCAAAAACCGAAAGCAGCAGCAGAACTTCCGGGTTTTTGCGCACTGCCGCAAGGACGGCACTTCCGGGTTTTCCCGCGGCGACACACCAACTGCAGCGCGCAAAACCCGAAAGCAGCAGCAGCGCTTCCGGGTTTTTGCGCACTGCCGCAAGGACGGCACTTCCGGGTTTTCACGCGGCGACACACCAACGCCGGTTGGTGTGTCACTGCGGGAAAAACTTTGGAAAGCCATGCTCTACAACATATACATAGAAAATACATCAATCTCTTACTCCAATTTTAACTATGGTAAACATTATTTCTATAATACATTTCAGCTTAATAATCAAAATTCCTAACTATAACATCATTTTTTTTCAGTTAAAAACAAAACGCCCAAAAGCAGTTTTTCACCAGAAACAAATTAAAACTAAATATTATCTCTCATCCCTATAATCGGTTTAGCCTTCTCTGCCAAATCCATTAAATTTATCGTATTGTTCCCCTAATAGTACCTTCTACCACTATACATAAAAAATCTTACTCTTATAATACAAATTATTATTTGAAACAAAATATTACAAGGGATAAGTTCTATTATACATCCAATTTAAAAACTTTTAAAATTGCAATATACATCTTTTCCCAGTAGTTCTTAACATTCTTAAAAGAACAAGAATTACCTCACTTTATATATCTTAAAGCCTACTTAACCTAAGTAGTATTTCCATTATCTATATTAGTATTATCTGAAATAAAATGAACAACCTGGGTATTCATCTTAATCACCAAAATCCATACAAATCATCATAATAAGAATTTATCCCATCTCAAAAGAAAGAAAAATAAAAAATAAAACATCTCTTATTCAGTTAAGAATTCTCAACTATTTTATTTATTTATTTATTTATTTATTTATTTATTTATTTATCAATCACATTTCTCTACCGCCCATCTAGCAAGCGACTCTAATAAAACAATAACAATAAAATAGATACCTAATCCCAATACTTATATATTCACTATAAATGACAAAAAATGGCATAAACATATCTTATTACTAATATATATATATAAATAGTACCTTACTACCCTTATCACCTAAAGTGAGAGTAACATCTTAGGGAAAGCGTTCATCTTAACCATCAAAAAATCATCCAAACAGACATATTTAGAATTTATCCCACCTCAAAATAAACCAAAACATTTACATATCTTAACTTTATACAGGAAACTTCCCCCATTTGCTCCACCATCTTTTCTTCTTCCCATCCTAAGAACCCCAAGTTCTCTTCTGGGACCTTCCACAGTTTTAAACCAAGTTCCTTTTCTTCAAGCTTCAGCAATACAATCTTACCATTTTTCTTTCTAGGTCCAATTCTCTCTTTAATTCCAACTCCAACAAAACAATATTTTCCAATTCTCTTTTTAACTCCAAATCTCTAATCTCCATCTTATTCTTTAAAAAAACCACTTCATCCTTTGAGTATTTAACAACACTGTCAATTTTTTCCAACTGTTGATCCACTTTGGCCTCCAGATCTTCTGAGATATTTCTATTCTTCAAATATTGAGTAACTTTAAAAATAACCTCCTCAAAAATCAATTTGAATTCTTCCATGTCTCACTACAATAATCTATGGCACCCTCTCGTGTCCCAGAATATCACACATAGAAATAAACTCAGTTTGGAAAGCAAAAGTTATTTCAAAGGAAAGGGGAGTTATCCAATCACTATTGTTTACATACTGTAGCTAAACCAATCTGCACAGCAGGAAATAATAACAAAAAAACTTTCCCACAAGAACACAGAAACAAAAAAGGCAAATTTCAGCTCCACAAACACAGATTCATCAAAAAAGGGAAATCTTCAATAATCCATAAAACTTAACTTTCTTCTAAACATGGGGAAAAAAACAACGAACAGCAATCTCCGCTTCGGTTTTTTGCAATATATACAAAGCACAAATTTCCAAGTTCCTTACTTAAAAAACAAATCCCAAAAAATAATGAAAATCTCCAAGAGAGTCAGCTTCTCTTCACTGTAAAAAGCCTATCTTAAATAACAAATAAGCATAAAAATAAAGTGCCTTAGAAACGGGGTGGCCAGATCTAAAGTCCGTTTTCAGCTTCGACACAGTCTCGAACAATGACAGCCCCACCTCCTATCTGTTCCATCACAGATCGATCGCTGGAACTCTGTTCTGCAACCCCCCCATGAGGAACAACTGTCCAGAGGTTTCAAGGATTCTCCATGACCGCAGAAGCATCTTTGGACAATACTGGCTCTTTGGCTAAAAAACGGAGATGAGCACCGGCCCCTAGAGTCAGACACGACTGTGCGGGGGGAACCTTTACCTTTACCTTAGATCCAGATAATTCTTCAGGCTGCAGGGATCCCACCCGTGCCCAGAAAAAACTGCACTGTTGGCTCCGCTTCAAAAGGAGCCGGTCTATCCGCCATTTTCCCCACTGGAAGTCCCACAACATCAATATATTAGTGATTTACCATTCTTCTACTTTCTCTCCAGATTTTGTTCAGACTACCTGGCAGCATTTTAATCAGCATATATTTGTGCTTGTTACATTCTACAGGGAAAAAAGCCTTTTTAAAATATTTCAAAAAACGATTCAGGTTCAGTTTATAATTTTTAAATGTTTAAATTTTATTCCTTTTCAATAAAGAAAAAGGATACAAAAACAAAACAAAAACAAAATAAACAAAACTGGAGAGGAAAAATAAAAAATAAAAAAGGATAGAAGCATATTATGGACCTATTTAAAAACACACAGTTTTTAAATATAGAATTAAATGTTGACCTTATTTTTTAATAGTAATGTTATTAAAAATGACAATTACAAAGATAAAAATTAATACAAACTAAAAAAAGAAAAAGTGCAGAAAAGAAAAAATAGAAATAAAAGTAGAAAAGAAAAATAAGAATATAGTTAAAGAAAAAATATAAAGAAATGATAGTAACTTATCACCTTCTCTTAAAAATACAACAAATGATCTCTTCTTACCATATCTCATCTCTTATCTATAAACAAATCCTTAAAGCCTCGTCACTTCAGTCCTGATCAGCAAAAGTCCATTAAGGGTTAACAGAGACAACAACCTATCTATTTTGACCTTGATCAAATAAACCAACTTTATATTCCTTCCTTTTTCTTCTAACAATCTTGATGTTTAGTCCCTTCAAATCTTAAATAACAAATAATGTCCTAGAAGTTTATTTCTTTTCATTTTTCCTTTGTCCCTTCTCACAAAATTCTTCAAAGTTTTAACAAGCCTCTTTTGTAAATCCAATATAGGAAAATTATCCAGGTCACTCTCTTGCTTTGTTATTTGTATATCCCTTTCAATTATTAAGACATCAGCTGGTTTCTTTTGTATGTCCAGTGTAGCATCTTTTTCCATATCATTTTTGTAGCCTGTCATTTTTAATACCACATTCAGATCAGTTTCAATGTTGTCTGGTAAAACTTGTTCCTCTTCCGTAACATCTTTTAAACACTGTCTATCTACAGAGGCAGACACTCTTAAAATTCACTTCTGGGTCCATTGTGCAAAAATATCCTTCAATGTTGGGGTTTGATATACCCAGGAATTTACAGCTAGATATAAATTATACAGAGGCTTGATATTTAGGTGAAAGGGGAAATATTCTGCAAAGTCACCCAATTAGCAGCCACTGTTGTAGTGCTGATGTGTCAGTGTGTGACTCATACAACAGGTGCTAAGAGTTAAGTTGGGTGTGGTGGATAATGAGAGTGACCTATAAGGTGATTGGTCAGTTTATATATAAATACAGAGATGTCCTGTATTCGTTCTTCTCATTTCTTCTCATTCAACCTCTGTATGCTGTATCGTTGGTGTATCATTTTGTTACCCGTGTGGAAGTGATCTGTAAATACGTATGTATATAAGTAAATAGGCTATTTTATATAATCTCTGTGTGTCTATTTACTATACAGCCTAAGGATCACTGGTGTTTAGGAGAAGAAGCAGGCCGCTCCATCCGCTCGCCCCGACAGGTTACGGGCCCAGAGACGACAGAGAAGCCATAGACAACAGAAGTTTTGGACTGGCTGTGGATCGTGGGATCGTGTGCAGTCTGTGAGCTGGAAGCTTTGGAAGCCTATCCAGGAGTTGTGTGGCTATTTGGAGTAATTTGGAGCTTTAACAGGTTCCGTGCCTGCATGTGTTTTTTCTCCTATGCTTGTTTTGCAGCTGGAGGACGTTCTGATAAGGTCTGTGTCTTTAATCATCGGTGTCTGCCCAGAAGGGGCTGTGGACAGATGAGCGAAGCGAAGATGTTGCCAGCAGTCGGGGGAGGTTTTCCTCTGGAAAGACTGAATGACACTAATTGTCAAGGTCATATAAAATGGAAATGTATCTTCGACGTGAGGGTCTTTGGAGGAGTGTACTTTGCCCTGACCCAGACCTGGATGATGAAGACGTTGTTCTACAGGATGAGAAAGCATTGGCAAGCATAATTTTATGTCTGGAGAATAGCCAATTATGTTATGTTAGAGATTGTCAGTTAGCCAATAGGTGTTGGGAAGCTTTACAGAATGTTTATCTGAGAAGCACGCCGTTATGCAAGGTTTTGTTAACACGAAAACTTTATCATGCCAGATTAGGGGTATCTGATAATATTTGGGATCACCTGCATTATATGATAAGCTTGTTTCAGGAGTTGGCTCAGAGATATGCTGTTTATAGAAGCAAATAAAGTGTATGTAATTCTCAGTTCTCTAAATGAAACGTGGGATAATTTAGCTACAAGCTTCGGGTCATTATCTGAGAGTGATTTGACCGTAAATTACTTATCTGGCAGATTATTGGAAGAAGAGCAAAGAAGAAAACAGTGTTCTAACGTGATTAGTAATAACATAAAGCAGTCTGTTAAGGAATGTTATTCTAATGAGTCTAACAATGTTTTATTTGTAAAGCGTAAATGTTTCTACTGCAAGTCTGATAAGCATTTGTTGAAACATTGTGATAAGAAACAGAAGCCTAAAGCCAAGCCGGGGATTTCCAAGCTGGGAGACATAGCACAGCTGTCTCTGATTTCCTCTGTAGAAAAAGATTTAAAGGGACCATGGTTATCTGACAGCGGCGCTGGTGAGCATGTAGCAAATAACAGGCAGATGTTTAAGAGTTTTAAGCAGGCTGACCGTGACCATGTTAGCCTAGCAAATGGAAGCATTGCAGCTGTGACTGGTAAGGGATTAGTGTATGTACCAGGATTAGATGTTGAATTATCAATGTTATGTGTACCAGAACTGGAGTACAATATTATAAGTGTTTCACAATTGGATACACTGGGTTATAATGTACAGTTTGGTAATGGTGAATGTATTGTCATGAAAGATAATAATGTTTGTGGTAAAGGTGTTTTACAGAACAGTCTTTATGAAATGGTACAAACCAGGACAAGCAGAAACCATGATGTTGCCACAATTAATAAGCCAACACATGATTCATGTGAGCACCTATGGCATAGAAGGCTGGGGCATCCGAGTTTCAAAGTGATTGAAAAGATGTCAGAAGCAAGTTCTGGAATGAATTTGAAACAGTGCCAAGTGTATTTGGATTGCACAGCTTGTAAGGTTGCAAAGTCAAAGGTGTTTCCTGTGAGCAAATTCAGTGATAGGAAGTCACATAAATGTTTTGAATTAGTTCACGCTGACTTAATTGGTCCATTACCAGCTATAATAGGGGGTGCTAAATATGTTTTAGTATTGTAGATGATTACACCAGATTTGGGTTCTGTTACCTATAGAAAGCTAAAAGTCAAACATTTGATAAGTTTAGAAACTGGGTGCAGTTTGTGGAACGTAGGTATAGCACAAAGGTGTGTAGTTTACAAACTGACTGGGGTACTGAGTTTCTGAGTGGTAGTTTTCAGCAATGGCTCGGTAGAAGGGGCATTGTGCATAGGAGAACCAAATCAGGGCCAGGAGTGGCAGAACAAAGATACTCAGCATTGCAGACAGTGAAGGATTCACTCATTGCTGACTCAGAGTTATCAAGTGGATACTGGGGAGAGGCAATATTAACAGCTAATTATTTAATTAACAGGTTATGGAGTGTGTCTGTAAATCAAACTCCATATTATATGTTATATGGCAAGAAGCCATCATTAGCTCATTTGAAGGTGTTTGGTTGCACTGCCTATGTTCACGTGCATAAGGAAGTATGCAGGAAAGGGCAGGCAAAAGCACAGATGACTTTTGTGGGGTATGAGCCAGGGACCAAGGGATATAGGTTCACTGATGGCAGGAAAGTTGTTATCTCTAGATCAGCAAGTTTTAGTGAGCACAGCAATTGGCAGAGATTACACGGGAGTAGTGAGGTTTATCTTCCTAGTCAGAGAAGTTTTGAGTTCTCAGAGCGGAGAGAGTCCACTGATGTGATTAAGGAGGAAGAGGAATTAACTCCTAGTGTGCCAATGATGCAGGATGCTACAGTTTTGCGCAGATCTGAGAGAGTTAACAAGGGCATACCAGCTCAACGTTATACACCAGGTGATGTAAAAGTGTGTTTTATCAATTATGAACCTCGTAATTACCAGGAAGTTTTGAGGTTGCCACAACACGAGCAGAGTAAATGGAAAGCTGCTATGGATGTGGAAATGAAAGCCATTAATTCTCATAAGGTTTTTAAATCTACTAGGTTGCCTGAGGGGCATAGGTGGGTGTATAAGAAGAAAACCTTAGTGAATGGTGATATTCAGTATAAGGCTAGACTGGTAGCACAAGGATTTTCCCAGGTAAAGAATCAGACTTATGATGAGGTTTTTGCACCGACGCTAAGAGGGGAGACATTTAGGTTTGCCTTAGCAATGGCAGCAGCTGGGAATTGTGTAGTACACCATTATGATATTACAACAGCATATTTGCATGCTGATTTGAAAGAAGAAATCTATATGACTGAAGCCCCAGGTTATGAATCAAATATTGCAGGAAGAGTATACAAGTTGCAGAAAGCGTTGTATGGACTCAAGCAGTCGGCACGTTGCTGGAATCTAAAGTTAGATAAGGAATTACAAAGAATGGGATTCACGTGTAGTATAGCTAACCCATGTCTGTATGTAAAGCAATGTGAAAATAATGAACAGATTTTGCTTTTGATTTTTGTAGACGATTTGTGTTTTATAGCGAAAGATCAAAGCAGGGTAATTGAATTTACTGAAAATCTGAAACAACACTTTGATGTCAAAGATCTGGGAGAGATTAGAAATTACCTAGGCGTAGGTATTCAGAAGGTTGATGGGGGTTATGTTCTAGAGCAGCGGAAGAAAATTGAATCACTGCTAAGAGAGAACAATATGGAACATTGCAAGGAAGTTCCAACCCCGATGACAACAGAGTTTGTTAAAACAGAGACTGGAGATGATGACCAAACTTCATGTGATCAAGAACATGTGATCAGTCAATAATTGGAAGTTTATTGTATTGTATTGTATTGTATTGTATTGATTTGCAATATTGTCCATCTGAATGTAATGTAGCAGATGTGATGACAAAGCCTCTAAGCATAGACAGACATAGGATGTGTATATCTCAAATGTGTATGTCTTCTATTCTGTATATGTGAATGTAATATCTATTGTAAATTGAAGGGGTGTTGGGGTTTGATATACCCAGGAATTTACAGCTAGATATAAATTATACAGAGAGGCTTGATATTTAGGTGAAAGGGGAAATATTCTGCAAAGTCACCCAATTAGCAGCCATTGTTGTAGTGCTGATGTGTCAGTGTGTGACTCATACAACAGGTGTTAAGAGTTAAGTTGGGTGTGGTGGATAATGAGAGTGACCTATAAGGTGATTGGTCAGTTTATATATAAATAGAGAGATGTCCTGTATTCGTTCTTCTCATTTCTTCTCATTCAACCTCTGTATGCTGTATCGTTGGTGTATCATTTTGTTACCCGTGTGGAAATGATCTATAAATACGTATGTATATAAGTAAATAGGCTATTTTATATAATCTCTGTGTGAGTGTCTATTTACTATACAGCCTAAGGATCACTGGTGTCTAGGAGAAGAAGCAGGCCGCTCCATCCGCTCACCCCGACATTCAATATGTCCAATGTTAAAATATTTTGCTCCATTCTGTATTAGTAAGTCAAATTTAAGTGTTCTTCTCCTTTAATTGTAATCTTTAGTTGCTTCTGGTTCCCTCTAGTGTCCAACCTTCAAAGTCTCATCCTATCATGTTTTTTTCAAGGGAATTCAGAAGAAAAGCATTTTCGCAAGGATTCTTATAATTAATTCCAAAATCTTATTTCAAATCCATCTGGACCCTTTGTCTGTTTGTAACTTTCCAAAATCAAAGTTCTAATCACCCTTTTGTTATTCATTCACCGCCCCACAAAATTTTTAAGTCCTTAAACTTGCATTTAAAACTTCTTTCACTAAGGATTGAAGAAAACTCACTCAGTGCTGTAAAACTTGTTGATCCAAAGGTTCCTAATAGCTGAAAAGCAGTTAACAAGCAATATCCAAAAGTGATTAGAAAAGGAAGTATGTGAACCCAGTGTCCTTTTGAAAGCACTGACTATGGTTTTAGCAAGATGGCTATTCCCTCATCTCACAGAGCTCTAAACCCACCAGAGAGCACTGTCTTGTGGTCTCCTCGTATGGAGCACTTGTGGGCGATCTCAAGTCCTCTACTTGCCTGGAGAGAAATTGCAAAGAGCACGTCTACTTGCTGGCTCTTCATTTGGCCGCGGTCGTCAGCTCCATCTTCAGTTTGCCATTTCTTCCCCAGAAGTCACCAAAACATTGACCTTATGAAGTAGTACTGATCAGTCAAATTGATAAGGAGTTAATTCAAAAGCAAACAGTGAACACATCAATCCAAAACTGTAAATTCAGGTTATTACTTTCCATCTTAAGAGAGTCAGCTTTTTTGCTATGTCACTTGCTTGCTAGATACATAGCTGTGATGGTGATAAATTCCCAATTTTTGGTATATAATTCAAAATTGCATTAACATTTTAAATCATATTATTTCATAAACCATATAAACACTTATGGAAATTAAACTAAAATGGAACAATGGTGGGGCAAGCCCATATCACATATGTGTAAGTATGCCATAATTTTATACTTCCAACATAATGAAGCTGACAGCGAGCCTTTCTTAAATATTGTCTGGGATAGCCAGTCAATATGAAATAAAATCTTCTATTGAACTAGTCTTATTTTAAGAGCATAGGAAACATGAATTCAAAAGAAACATATTTGATATTTTATGGCCCCTAGCCATTTATTTTCACTTACCTGACACATACTTTTTAAAGAACTAAAAAGAAAAACACAAGAAATTACAAACAGAAAAAAGAAAAAAAATGAAAACACTGAATAAAAAGATAAAATTAAGAAAATTACAAAGGAATGCATCTGTGATTCTCTATAGATAAAAACACTTTTCCTAATTCTAGAAAAAACTGACAGAACTTTGACAAGAGTTGCTGTTCTGTAACTAACAAAGGGGCTTATATAAAAGACATATAATTAGTGTTTCGCTCTTTTATTGTAAGAGGTGCTGAAAATCTTAAACTGTTATTAATAGCCACTTGCAAAATCAGACTCTAGATGCCTTAATACCACTAAATTAGATTCTGTGAGCTATCTAAAGATAAAATAACTCATTACTAAAAATATATTTGTTGGTGGAAATATAGTGAAGTCTCTAGGACAAGGCAAACTGAAAGTATTCAACTCTAGACTGCACCATACTCTAATTGTGCAATATATATGTCATATCCCAAGCTAATAGCTTTTAGAATATTTCCATTCAGACATGAACTATCTTTACACATTACCCCGAATATCTGTAAATATATTTATTTATTTGTTTATTTTCACTAAGAATTTTTCCATAAGTAAAAGACAAACATAAAGAACAAATAAGAAAAAAAGAAAAAGTGAGTACAAAAAGCAAAAAGGAGGGAGGGAGGGAGGGAGGGAGGGAGGGGGTTAAAGAAACAAGAATCAGAAAAAATAAGCACCTTCTGACCTTGTTTTCAACAGGTACAAACAAACTCATATACCCTTCTGCCAATTCTGCCATCTTTACAATCGATTCCTCCATTGTGGGAATTTCAGTATTCCTCCATCGTTGTGCATATTGTATAATAATCTTGCTGCAGTTACCACATATAAAATCAGTCTTCCATGAGTATTTTCTAATTGGCTATCCATAAGTCCCAATAAAAAAGTTCTGGCCTTTTCTCAATATTAATCTTTAAAATTCTTTGTATCATTGTATGTATGTGTATCTAGAATTTTCTGGCTTTTTCACAAGTCCACCTTGCATGGTAAAATGTCCCTTCACGTTTTTGACATTTCCAACATTGGTTTGAAGTACCTTTATACATCCTTGATAATTTCTCAGGTGTCATATAACAACGATACATCATTTTATAAAAGTTATTTCTTAAATTATAACACAATATGAATTTCACCCCATTTACCCACATTCTCTCCCATTTATCCATCTGTATATTATAACCAAAATTCATAGCCCATTTTATCAGGCAGTCCTTAACTTGTTCCTCTTCCATTTCAAATCTTAACAAAAGTTTATACATTTTTGCAAACACATGTTCATCATTCATACATCATTCATTTTCAAATTCCACCTTATGTTGTTCAATTCATTACTTTTTTATCTATGTTAAATCTTTCTCTTAATTTTGCATATGAAAACCATTGAAAATGATATCCCTCTGCAGTCCGGAATATCTGTCAATTATAAAAGGTAGATGGATACGTGCTAATCTGCCACTTCATCATGACCTCCCCTTCAATTCCAGAACTTATAATACTGAGTATCAAAGTTCAAACCAAGTTCTATTTGCACTGGCTTCAATGTGAATAAAACCTTTATTCAGATCTTGCCACTCAGCATGGCACCATCTGGGGCTGAAGCGGGCTAGAGATAAGCACATGAAATGTAAGACCAGAGTGGGAGAAAATACAGGGCTAGATAACCCATTGGTTTGATCCATACAGGTTCATATGCTCTGAAGAAGTACTGCAAAAAGGTTTTGTTGTTGCTGTTAAGCAGTGTTGAGAATTAAAAATTCATATTATTATACAGTAAAAAGCTCAGTATTCACAGCACTTCCTGAAATTTATGATTAACAACATATAAACTACTCAATTTCAGAAGCTTTATCAATTTAACAAAATAAAAGACAAATTATTGATCTTTGCATAACAAAAAGAGTTTAGAGTTCAACTTAAGTTATCCACCACTTGCCAAAGCATTACATAAATATAAAGTTGCAGTCCTTAATTAAAACTAATAATTCGTATTTCAGTTGAATGTATTAAGGATCTGCCATCAGAAACTAACCAAAACATTATTAAAACTTACATTTGCCCCAATCTTGTTATCTATAAGGCAGGAAACTATCCACTGAATTGTTCACAGAATATACGTAAAGCATTCTCTTATTTCTGCATGAAGTCCCATGAAGTTAAGAGTTATTATAGCTTTCTATTATATCTTTATACACTTTGTCTCAAAGAAAACTCTTCAGTGATTATGTATCTGTATCTGTAAATTCTTGAATATGGTGATTGATACATGCTGAAATTCAGATGCAACACACATACATCCCTTTGAAAACTATACACACACAGTCTGTGGCTTGAATCATGTCAACTGGATTTCTATTTTCTCAGTAGAAACGTTTCACTCCTTATCCAAGAAGCTTCTTCAGTCTGAGTAAAGTTAGTAAGGGAATGGATTCCCTTACTAACTTTACTCAGACTGAAGAAGCTCCTTGGATAAGGAGTGAAACGTTTCTACTGAGAAAATAGAAATCCAGTTGACATGATTCAAGCCACAGACTGTTCCACCTGGATGACTGAGAACCTTCATCGACATATACACACACAGACACACACACATACTGAACCAAATTGCAAGAGGGAAAAAATGTCATATTTGAGGAAGTTCCCATACTGTAAGAGGTCTTTTACTTTATTGCCCAGAATTTAGAACTTTCTGTTGTAGGCATTTTCACAAAAATTGATGGGACAATTGAAATTAAATGCTCTTGTTTTCACTCAATGCTTGTTTGCATTTCTAATATATTATAGACTCCTGGTCAGAAACTGATTTAGTTCTCACTTACCTGCAACATACATACATACATACATACATACATACATACATACATACATACATACATACATTATTTGAATTTATCCCCGCCCATCTCTACCATGGTAGACTCTGGGCTGTTAATATATAACATATAGACTGACAGCATCTGCAAATACATAACTGCCACTAGAACCAGGTTGCTTTTTTTCAACCGAGAAACATAACAGCAGTAAATTTTCTGGGTGCAATTTGGACCACAAGCCTATAAATAAGTTACTAAGTAAAAAAATTATCTATAGACTTGCTTTTTACCATTTTCATATATAAACACAGTGTTTTATGTAATTTCAAAAATAATTTTCAAGGTTTCATAATCTGGCAGTCATTTTTATCTGCAGGCAAAGCTGTAAACATAACATGAAAGTCAAGTCTTATTTATTTAAATCTTCTCTGAATCTTCAATTAGACCTCTTTTTCCCCCTCCTTCAAGATACTTAATTTTGCTGAGATTTTTGTCTTCCTCTTGGTGAAGAAGTTCAGATAGACAGTTCAATAAAATGTATATTTCCTGAATTTGGTTACTGGTCAAGAACATGATCCCCTGTACGTTTTTAACAAGGCTATAGAAATCTTAAAAAGAGGTACTTTAGGATGCCCTGCAACACATGCAATTATTTTTGAATACTTTCATTTATTTATCAAATTTGTAAGCTGTCTGACTCCCAACAACTCTGGGAAGCCCACAACTAAAACAAGGAAAATACAAAAATAACCAATAAATTAAAATAAAATAAAATAATAAAATAATAAAATAAAATAAAATAAAATAAAATAATAAAATAAAATAATAAATAAAATAATAAATAAAATAAAATAATAAAATAAAATAATAAAATAATAAATAAAATAAAATAAAATAAAATAATAAATAAAATAAAATAAAATAAAATAAAATAAAATAATAAAATAAAATAAAATAAAATAAAATATAAAATAAAATAAAATAAAATAAAATAATAAAATAAAATAAAATAAAATAAAATAATAAATAATAAAATAAAATTTAAAATATGGCAAGAGTGACAAACTGAACAGGGACAAAGCAAAGGGTCTTCACTCTCCCTCGCCAAAAGCCTGGTCTAAGGACCAGGTCTTTAAGGCCCTTCTAAACAACAGAAGAGTGGGGGCCATCTAGATCTCAGGGGGAACCTCATTCCAGAGGGCAGGCACTGCTACAGAGAAGGCACATGTCTGTGCTTCTGATAGAGGATATTGTTTAATCAAAGGGACCCAGAGTGTGCCAATCCTGCAAGATTGAATCGGCCGGGCAGACACTATGGGAGATAGACAGTTCTCAAGTAACCAGACCCTATGCCATGTAGGGCTTTACAGGTAACAATCAGCAGCTTGAATCACACCTGGAAGCAAACTAGCAATTTGTGCAGCTCACAAAGCAGAGGTGTTACATAGGCATAACCCCGGAGGTGAGACTGGCCCCCTCCCTCCTGGCCTTTCGGAAGGCCCTTAAGACCTGGCTCTGCCACCTGGCCTGGGACGACGGAGGTGGTAGTGCCTCCTGGGGTTGGCTGGCCCCGTAGCCCCATGATCCATTCTGCGGGTCCTAATCCATCTTGGATTTTATTTTATTTATTTTACGCTTGTGAGATATTTTGTATAGTTTTTAAATTTTATTTATTGTAACCCGCCCAGAGTCCCTTGCATGGGAGATGGGTGGGGAATAAATTTGAAAAATAAATAAAATAAAAATAAATATTAAGGTATGTCCATAACTGCCCATGCTGCTGCATTCTGGACCAGCTGAAGCTTCCAAGTGGTCTTCAAGGGCAGCCCCATGTAGAGCACATTGCAGTAGTCAAGCTGTGACCCTGGGCTTGACCAGGGCATGAGTCACTGTCTGGAGGGGCCCCAATCTAGGAAAGGGTGAACTGGCGTAACAGATGTAAAGGCCATCCTGGCCACAATTGCCACCTCTTTCAGCAGGAGCTGTGAATCCAGGAAGACCTCCAGATTGGCCACCACCCTTGAATGGGAAAGTGTGACCTGCCCAATAATTAAAGAAATCACATCTTTTCCAGGCTCACAGGGTTGTCACCAAAGATTCTCCCAAATGTTTCTTTGTATGTTTGCATGTATACTCACTTTGCTTGGAAAAAAAATGAAAACGTGATTGCACATGCACATACATGTGGATGCGGCTGGTGGTAGTTTCTGAAGCGGCCACAGGAGCCTGGGGAAAAAATGTGTTTGCCTAATGCTTTGAAAAAAGATGATTTTTGCAGACTCCTCAGCATTCAAAAACAAGTCTTTTGAGGCACTCATACAGACCTCTGTTTGTTTGTTTGTTTGTTTGTTTATTGGACTTACATGGCCGCCTATCTCACATGATGATTCTAGGCAGCTCACAACAATCCATAAAAACAAGATAAAAACAAAATTACCCTTGGACACCCCCCATCCCGACCCCCCCAAAAGTCATCCACAAGTGCGACCAATGCTGTCTTGCTTGATACTATAGCCCAGCCTGAATCCTGACTGAAAAGGGTCCAGATAATCTGCTTCATCCAAGGCCCTCTGTAGCTGGGAGCTTACCACCCTCTCAACAACCTTCCCTAAAAAGAGAAGGTTGGAGACTGGACAGAAGTTATCCAAAACCGTAGGGTCCAAGTATGGCCTCTTGAGGAGGCAAGCCACCGCCTCTTTCAAGGCCGGCAGAAGCACCCCCTCCCGCAAGGAGGCATTTACTACTGCTTGGACCCAACCACATGCCACCTCATGGGAGGCCTTAA
Source organism: Charina bottae (assembly GCA_023362775.1). Taxonomy (NCBI): domain Eukaryota; kingdom Metazoa; phylum Chordata; class Lepidosauria; order Squamata; family Charinaidae; genus Charina; species Charina bottae. The sequence goes on from JALMGJ010000001.1 coordinate 150,256,599, forward strand.
CCAACCAGGAGGGGCATGGGTCCAGACTACAGGTGGCAGAACTCACAGCAGTAAGGACCCTGTCCACTTCCTCAGGAATGACCAGCATAAACTCTTTCCAGATAACTGAGCTAGGACGTCCCTAAGTCACTTCCACTGATATGCCTAGCCAGAGTCCAACTCCGAACAAAGTTGAGTGACTTTATGTGACAGATGCCTAGAATAGTCCTCACAGAGACCCTGCAAGGGCTCGCCTGGCCCCCACTTACTCAGGAGGGCCCAGGTCACCTGAAAAAGGACTGCTGGCCGGCCACCTGCTGATGCAATTAGAGCCGAGAAATAAGCACGCTTTGCCACTCTTACCACAAGGTAAGTCCTAATAAAGGCCTGTACCTGTGCTTGGTCAGTTCATCCCTTGTCTTCCTCCAGCAGCACTCTAGGCGTTTCTTGTGTCGTTTAATTTCCCTGAGCCCTGCTGTAAACCAAGGGGTCCTATGGGATCCACATCACAGAGAGTCCGCACAGGCACAATCCAATCCAAGGCCCTTGTGTGCTCATTCCAGGCCGCAACCAAGGCCTCAGCCGAATTGTGCACCAGAGCCTCAGGAATAATCCCAACCTCCCTCTGAAAACCCTACTGGGTCCATCAGTCCATCACCTGGGGCAGGCTGATCGAATAGCCCCAACTTCCCTGCTGTGGGGGGCAGCTGCAGCCAACTCCAGAGCCAAGAGGGAGTGATCTGTCCATGGCAAGGGACTGATGTTAATGTCCCCTAACCCCAAATCACCTTGCCTCTGCCCTGAGACAAAGACCAGATCCAGTTGTGACCCCCTCTGTGAGTTGGGCCATCATTAAGCTGGACCAGGTCCATGGCTGCCTTAATGGCCATGAACTCCCAGGCCACCTGACTCCGGGCCCAGAGAAGGCAGACTGGAGTCCCCCAGAACCATAAGTCTGGAGAACTCCACTGCCAAATCCACCACGGAGTCCAGGAGTTTGGGCAGGGTCGCTGCCACCCTGCAGGGAGGAAGGTAGGCAAGCAGCAAGCCCAACTTGATCCCTACGACCCAACTTCACAAAGAGAGCCTTGCATCTGGCTATGTCTGGGGCAGTGCCCCTAAAGGCCACTAGAGACTCCCAAATAACGATAGCCACACCACTATCCCTGCCTTGGAGTTGCAGCTGGTGCCACACTTGAAACCTGGGAGGGCACATTTCTGAGAGAGGAACATCCCACTCTGTGCCCAACCAGGTCTCAGTAATGCAGACCAGGTCATCCCTCTTATCCAGAGTCAGATTGTGGGTGAGGTAAGCTTTATTACAGGCTGAGCTGGCATTGAGCAGTAGCAGCCAGAGACCAGGCTTTGGGTCTGAGCACAGGGGGCTGGAAAGTTAAACTGGTGTTAACCACTGGGCCTGCCTTCCCTGAGAGTGGCCTGCCTTGCCTCCCACCATATCTCCCATGCCCGTCATTACCTCAATACCGCTCCCTGCCCAGTCCCCCCGGGCCCATCCCAAACCAACCATACTTTCCAACACCTTCCATTCCTAGCAGGAGGGTATACCCCAACCCCAGCACCTAGCACTTCTGCCTTGCACTCAGTACCTGTGCCTGGGGAAGTTCCTCTCTCCCACCTATCAAAACACTCTTTTTCTCCCTCCCCTGCCACCCCACTCTTACCCAGGTTACAGGGGGAGACCCACACTCAATAGGCCCAGCAAATTGGGCTCAGCCCCCCCCCCCATCTCTCACATGAGGGCAGGAGGCCAGCACAACTCCACTGAGCCTCCACTTCTGAAACAGTCTCAGAAAGTAGAATTCCCAGATCTTCTCCCCCACATAGCCAGGGTCCAAAGAGATGTTTTCTTAGGCCTGCCCCAGCATCCCAGCCATAAGGCAAAGTCCAGTCCATTCTAGTCCTGAGTCCCGGGGGGAAGGCAATGGAGACTGCCAGTATGGCTGCTGATCCACATGGCTGGTCAAGCGGTAGCTGCAGGATCTAGTCCCACTCCTGCTGCTGATATTCACCCAAGCGCCTGAGTCCTCCACCCCCCTGAGGGTCATAACCGCCAGAATGCTGTAGCCACTGCCACTTCATTGAGCTGGTCTGAGCCGACCAGCCTCCGCTCCATCCCCGGTGCCAGCCTCAAGATGGAGGCTGCAGGTAGATCCTCTCCTCTCCTGCTGCTTCCTCTGCAGAGTTGTGGCACTATCCAGCCTCCAGCAGGTACCACCAGCCAGCTGAGCCCAAATCTACTGATCCCTGGCGCTCTGAAGCCTCCGAGGTTGGAAACGCCACCCACTCTCCGTAGAGCCTCTGCTGAAGGGAAGCCCCAGCCACAATGATGAAAATGCATCTTGGATCCATCACCAGCCATCCTCCTGCCTTGCCTGTGCCCGATCTCGGCAAAGCAAAGCTCCACTCGCACAGCATCTCTCCTCCCGGTGCCCCAGGCATCACCCCACAAATCGCCTGGCTGCCAAACTCTCCGGCCAAGATTCACTCCAACTTTCCCCCATAATACATCTCAATCATCTCAAAAACAACCATAACAGTTGAGCCTCTTTGACACATCTCCACACCAGTGCCATGTTTAAAAAAAATGAAGTTTTAACTTCACTGTCTTCCTGGAGTTGGTTAGAATTGAGTGAATGTGATGAGATATTATTTCAATTATTTTTTAAAACATACAATGGTGTTTATGATTACTATTTTGGTGTATGATACCACAGAATATCTGACTATTATAATTTCCACCATGGAAATTTGTACATTACTGATTTCAGATGAAAGACTATAATTATATATTAAATATAAATGTATTAAATAGATTATACTTCTTATTTATTTGTTAGATTTCTATCCCTCATTTCTATATCTATCACTTAGAATATTTTTCAACTGATTACTAATAAATTCAATCTGGGTCGGGTTGAAAAGAATATAGTATCTGAAATGTATTTCTCTTAGATTCAGTCCTCTTTCTTGAAGCACTTGGCAAATTTTACAAGGATATCTTCAGCAGATTCTTCCTCATTCTGTTTCTCCCTATCTAGCAAAAGCAGCATTGTCTATCTATCCAGAATTTAATCAGTTTCAGGAATTAAATGCAATCTGTAACATAGTTTCTTCCCTTGCTTTTACTGAACAATCTATAGTGGGTGTCAGTGTAGTTACCCAAAATCATTAATAATATTTTTGAAAATCAAAATCTCACAAATTTTGGCAATTTTATGCAATAGACTTTTTTGGATGTCAAGGCCTTTGTGTGAAAGCAAGCTGCAGCGTCCAAAGCCAGAAAATTTTGGCTGATTCTGATTTACCCATGTCACTGAACTCTTTACAAATGAACAAAGTTACATTATAATCTCTCTCCAAGGTTTTATCAATATGCACACTAGCCTTACTAAGAGGTTTTGACCAAAATAGTGTTTCTTCACAGAACCTCTCTGCTGGAATAGCCTAGTTTTGTCTGTATAACTCTTTTAGTGCCAATTCTGTTCGCCATGTTCTTCCATGAACTTGCATCTTCCTCCTATCCAACATATTTCCTCCTTCTAATATCCTTTCTCAGCAGCAACAAAAACTGTTTATTCCCCCAATTAAATAAAATAACTTTTTCCTTGAGCCATTTCACCTTTTCTTCCAGTAGATATAACAGCTTGCATTTGCTGCAAGTGTAATTTATGTGCCTTTAAGCAGAAAGAAAAATATGGCATATACAGTAAACTTTAGATTACCACAATAGCTTCTTCATGGTGCTAAAATCTCCGGATAAAGCAAATCATCATTTTGAAACTTCCATCAACCTTGCTTCTGAAGCTTTTATGCAAAACTCTTTGTTGATTTACTTCAACTCAGTCATTCACTCCAAGGAAAATAAATATGTTCTTAAGAGCTGACCTGCTATGGCTACTGATAGATGAACAGTGTATTCACTGACAAATCTCAAGCAAAACGGTAATACTCAGAACCCCCTAAATAGCAGCAAGTCACACAACTCAGCAGCCAAAATATATGTAATGATTCCATACTCTGAAATCAGTATAAAGCTCTTTTTAGTGTATATGAAAATTGTATAGGCAGAATCATGGAGCTCAAACCCAGTGTGTGTGTGTGTGTGTGTGTGTGAGAGAGAGAGAGAGGGAGAGGGAGAGGGAGAGGGAGAGGGAGAGGGAGAGGGAGAGGGAGAGGGATATAGTACCATGCAAGCCACTCACCCTCAATTTCAATGTACTAACATATACAAGGGTCAGTGCAGTGCGCTAACATAGTAATTCATTATTGTTTGCTATATTTGAAAAGAATATAGATAAGCCGGGGGGGAGGATTATTCATGTTTCCCCACAAATAGCAGTTTAAGCCCACCTCCTCCCTATACTTCTATACTGTGGAAGATTAATCTCTTGCATTTGAAATCACATAATTTATGTATGTACACATAGTGAATGAAGAAAAAAAAATTTTCAGGGCCAATTTGGTCTAGTGGTTAAGGCTCCAGGCTAGAAATGAGAAGACTGTGAGTTTCATGCCTTAGGCATGAAAGCCAGCTGGGTGACTTTGGGCCAGTTACTCTCTTAGCCCACAATGTCAGGCTCAGGTGACAAGCTGGTCGGTCAATTCCTGTCGCAACCAATGGATCAACATTTGGTTGATCTGAAAAAGTGGAACTTGCACCCGTGGGAAAAACACTAGGAAGGAAAAATAAACACATAGTGAATGAAGAATAATATTGGGTCATTTCTAAAGAGTGATAAAATTACCAGTAGTGAATCATAAAGTTGACTTCCCAAATACAGAAGAACAAATAGAACTAGTTAATAATTATAGTTTTCAATGCAGTGGAAGCATGATGAAGCAAGTCACTTAAACAGTAAAGGAACACAGCAGAGATACATATAATGTGCAGGAAGACTTTGCTTACTGACTGCCTCGTGCAGTGACTGTTCAAAGTTACGATGGTGCTGAAAAAATAACCTTGCGACCAAGGTGTGCATTTATGACGTTCGCAGCATCTCTCTCTCAGTCATGTCTTTGCTATTGCAGTCTAGTATGTGTTGTCCTGTGCCTGACCTGGTTTTTTCCTCCCCCCTTTGCAGAGCAGAGAGATTGCCTAAACAAGCAATCTCTTTAGGCAATCTCTCCTGTGCCTGACCCATTTTTTTCTCCCCCCTTTGAAGAGTGGAGAGATTGGACAGGAAGGGATTACAAGAGAGTAAGCAGGCACACAATGGTGAATACACATTGAAAGGAATGTGCTAGCATGGGCTGTTTGCCTCTCCAATGAATGTAAATGCAAACATTAATTCCCTTCTTGCTAATTATCCCAGCGTTGGAGTGAGCATTGCAAAGGACGGGGGAGTGGGGAAAAAGGAAAGCTGAAGTAAAATTGTAAGCACTGTCATGGTCACATGATTTTCCACTTAATGACATCACTTAGCGACAGAATTGCTGGTCCCAATTGTGGCCAAGAACTACCTATAGCCAATACTTCAATATTATGAAAATATAGACCATATATATAATATAAAGTTTCATCTATGATTGCACTGTTTGGTAAAAATAAAATGGATAAGCAGATTCTGGGAGATCATCACAACAGCAGGCAGACAAGGAACAAACATCACAATTTAGGAGTTTAGGAGGGGGAGGGTGCAGGGGAGACTCTGAATAACATGGTCAGCAAAGGAAGTTTTGTGCTGATCTTCAAAGCATGTGTGATGATTCTCTTCCTGCTTGAAGAGAATCCAAACATCTGCTGGAAGTGCAAGCTTGTGACCTTGTTGTAGGACAAGGTAAAAGAGCAATACACTAGAGAAGGTAAAAAGTTCCTAGTCAAGACAGATGAAGCTCCCCAGAAGAGGCAGAGAGGGAAAATAAACACCAGAAAATACGAAGAAATGGAAGAATGTGACCCAGGGAATCAATAGGTCAGTAGGTACTTATTGCCAATGGAGCTCAGCAAATGGTATCAGCCACCTGAGCAAACCCTACCAAACCTGGCTTCATGGAATATAGAAGAAGGCACTTGCCCCCCATGGGTTAAAGAAACCCCTGAACCATTTTGTTCAAGTATGTTGTGACGGTGAGTGATTTCCTGTTTAGAGGAACCAAAGGCTCAGTGTGCAGACCTGATATGAGGTTGCAGGAGTTGTCTTCCAGGTCCCTGAATCCAGATTACAACAGACAAGCTGCCAAAGCCCTTCAAACTCATCAATAATTATCCCTTCCTACTACTTCATGTGGGGACAAACGACACTGCCAGAAGGGACAGATTTCCAAAGAGATCCTGGCAAGAAAGTGAAGAACCTGGGAATGGATTTATGTTATCCTTCCAGTTGAGAATCATAACATAAGAAGAGAGAAAAGGATCCTGCAGTATAGATGAGCTTCCAAGAAAGGTTTGGGTTCCTGTACCATGGAGTGTTACCTACATGAAAGACTCCTGGAAAGAGTCTTTACTACATCAAGATGGGGAAGGATGAGCAGGCAAGTTGCCAACGTCATCACGAAGTACTTAAACTAGAGCAAAACAGGAAGGTGGCAAAAGGCCACAATTGAACATACCACCAAAGACTAGAGCTAACAATGCAAGTGACAAAGGCAGAAGCACAAGTATGGGGGAGGGTCTTAGAGATTGGCAGGAAGCAACAACAACAAAACTAGCAGATGGCACTGTTCACAATCTCATATGTTGCTGTATCAATGCACAGAGTATGGGAAGCAAACAGGGAGAACTTGAAATCCTAATAAAGGAGGACAATTATGATGCTACAGGTGTCACTGAAACTTGATAGGATCACACACACACTGAAACATAGCCATAAAATGCTACAATTTTTCAAAAGGGACAGACTCAAGAGAAAACAAGGAGTGTTGTACATATAGAAAACATACATGTAGATAAATTCTCAAATCAGAACATGGAAATCTTATTGAGACTATTTGGATGATAATAAAAGGAGAGAGAAAAAGTGCTAACATCACAGGAATTTGTTATAGACAGCCTAGACTGGCAGAACATATGGATGAGTCCTTTCTGAGTCAGATGACCAAACACACAAAGTGGCACACAACAGTAATAATGGGAGATTTCAACTATCCTGACATCAGCTGAAAATCTAACCTGGTTAAGAGTTAGAGGTCCAACAAATTCATGTTCTCTCTTGCTGACAACTTCATTTATCAGAAGGAAGAAAGGTCTGCTATCCAGGACCTAACTTTTACTAGGAAGGAATTGGTTGAAGACGTGAAAGGGTTGAGCACCCTAAGAGAAAGTGTTATCTTGAGTTTGTGATATCAAGAGGAGGAGGAATAGAGAAGACTCAAACCTGTACACTGGATTTCAGAGGAGTGGATGTTGATGAACTTCAATGATTTGTCAGATCAAATTACTTTAAATCCTGAAAATGTCCAGGATGAATGAGAAATCCTGCAAAATAAAATTCTGAAGGTATAATTATAGACAATTCCAATTAGAAGAAAAAAATAGGGACATCTGAAGGGACCAATGTGAATATACAGAGAGCTTTCTAAAAATGCTAAAAAAGAAAGGTGCATATTATAGGAAATGGAAGGACAGACATAAGCAATGAAAGATATGAGACAGTTGCCAGAACCTGTAGGGCTGAAGCACAGAACGAAATGAGGCTTACAAGGAGTGTCCAAAATAACAAAAAGGCTTTTTTAAGTATATCAGAAACCAAAGGAAAGAGAAAGAGCTGTGAGTCTGTTGTGAGGAGAAAGGGCTCAATTGGTAACAGGCGACAGTGAGAAGACAACATCTTATCACTTGTTTTGGTGATGGACTGATCTAGTATCAGGCTGTTTGTTCATGACTGTCCAAGAAATGGCTTTTGAATGTGATTAAAAACTTGTACAGAGGAGGAACAGATCTCGTTCCCTATTGACCAGATGGAAGGATCAGAACCAGTAGATTGAAATTACAGGGAAGATTTAAGTTAGATATCAGGAGGAATTTCCTGATGGTAAGAACTGTCAATCAGGGGAATAGGTTGCTTCATGAAGTGGTATGTTCCTCTTCACTGCAGGTCTTCAAACAGAGACTGAATAACCAGCTGCCTGAAATGTTAATATTATTAGTAGAAATAATTTTTTAAAAAAAATTGCCCCCAAAATCTTTCTGGAGGCAGGCTTCTCATGTTGTCAGACAAGTATTGGAGATCCTGCAGTGCAGCATTTTGTAAGCTATATAGGATTGCCACCACATATGCATGAAAGGCCCTTATATGCATATACTTGGATTCCTGAATTCCAGCTTAAGAGTTGAGATAAACTAGGGTGTTTTCTTTTCAATTAGTTGTTTAACCAGAAAAGGGAAAACACCCACTCCTCAGACAAACATATACGTGCATTTTATATAACCTCCTTTTATGATCTACCTCATAAGCCCTTAAAAATCAATGGAAAGTTGTTTTGAAACCCTTTCCTGATTGCTCACCATTTACATTATATACTACTTGTGTATAATACAAACATGGCCAAAAGTATTGGTACCCTCCAAAGAATCCCAATTTGCCTGGCGTGCTATGGTCCATGAGGTCACGAAGAGTCGGACACGACTAAACGACTGAACAACAACAAAAGTTGAGACTGATACAAGTAAATGACATCTACCTTTACTCCATAGTCCAGAGCTTTCCAAACTGTGTGTCGGGACACGTTAGTGTGTCGGCTGCAGTGTCTGGGTGTGTCGCGGCTGCTGCTGCCTCCAAACCTGCCCTGCCAGGATTCCGTGCAGGTCCTAGTGCCTGCCTTGTGCCCTGCTGTAAGAGTGTGTCACGAAATGATGCCCTGCTGTAAGAGTGTGTCGCGAAATGATGCATGTCTAAAAAGTGTGTCACCAACATGAAAAGTTTGGAAAGCTCTGCCATAGTCCATAAATCAGACACTTTGCTTTTGATATATGACTTAACATACTCTTGTAAATAATAAAACAAATGAAAATGGCATGTAGATAATTTAAGTCCCTGTCTCTCCACTGACAGATTAAGTTCTCAAAACCTAAAATATTACCTATTTTAATTTTCTTACCAAATAAACATTTTGCATAATTTACAAATTTCATTTTTAAAGTATTGCATCTTAGAGTTAATTCATGAGCAAACAGTGAGATTCAGTAAGAATGGGTAGTAACGAATTTGAAAATGTGCAGCTCAAATTTTAACTGTTTCATATTATCTCCATTTTTCCATCACACTGCATACAGTATACTTTTGTGTTCTTTAAGCTTAGTCCCTTGTAGACTTATGTATGCTTTCTGTAGTGAAAAGTTATGAAAAAAGACACTTGGAATTCCTGATAAACTCTATCATCTTAAATATATACAGCATAGCCTTGTTTTATGATTGTTCTAAACCAGCAATGCACAATGTTTGTGCAGATGAAGAGAAATTATCAGATTACAGCACTGATTTCTATAAAATTGTAATTTATTTTCTTCAGCTAAACAGCTAGAAAGAGGAAGGCAGGCTGTACAGATACCATTTAGACTTGTTGATGCAAAAGATCCACTGCCTTAGAGAAGCTACTTAATCTAAATTTGATTTTGTTTCTGTTTCTAGAGGTGACTTTCAATTAAAATATTTTGGCTTCTTATTTAATAACAAATAAACAACGTATCTAATACACAATACATTGTAATGGTAAATTAAACAGCTCTCAAGATATAGCTGGTAAATCTGAGTCAGCATATATTCTTAGTCATTTTGAATTCTTACCAAGTTAAAGTGTTCCAAATGACATTAAAAATTACGAAATCAATTTTTTTTTCTTGTGCTGGTAATAAGATGAGACAGTTTCTCAAAATAATCAGGTTGGATCCAGTATCTCTCTGCTTCTGTAAAGCAGTAGTATAATAGAGTTGACTTGCTTTTTTAAAACACTTCAGTACTTCTATTGCAAATCTTCTTAACAATTATATAGAGGAAAACCACCAAAGAAGGGTATTTATATTTTCTTCTATAATAATCTGGTGCATACTGCCTTCTGTAATAGCTTTGTATCAGGTACTATTCAAAAGCTTGGTCATTTCTTTCAAACAGGGCATTTTAAGGACCACATGTAAATCACACCACTTACAGTATACTCATTTCATATTTGAAAGATTTGTAGCTCTCTCTTAGCTAGGCTGCTTATTTATAAAATGCAAACCTTACAATACTTTCACTCTTCATGACTAAGTTATAGCATATATTGAGACATATATAATTAAAGTAAAACACATTGTGGTTTTACTGAAATTTCAGTTTCTTCACAGCCCATATGTCCTGAGATGTTCTTGCCATACCCTCAAAGAAAACTAGAACTGCTCTAATTTATTCATTCAGCAAACATAACTAACACAGATAATCAGTTTAATTATAACCAAAGCTTACTGAACTTATAGATAGCCTTCACTGTAAGAAAAATGAAACTATACACCAAGATTTTTCCTTTCTTTATGTCATACGGAACTCTCCCGCTACTTAAAAATCACAAGTCTTTAGGGAATTTGTTGATTCAATAATAAAATGATAATTGTAAGAACTTAGTTAGTCTTAATATATTTGACATATTATGATTTGAACATGACTAACGGTTGTCTTGTTTTTGCCTAATATTCACAATAGTGTTAATATGATTTAAGTAAAAAAAGGTAAAGGTTCCCCCTGCACATTTGTGCAGTCGTGTCTGACTCTAGAGGCCGGTGCTCATCTCCATTTGTTAGCCGAAGAGCCAGCGTTGTCCGAAGACGCTTCCACAGTCATGTGGCCGCATGACACGCGCGGAACACTGTTACCTACCCACCGAAGTGGTACCTATTCATCTACTTGCATTTGCATGCTTTCGAATTGCTAGGTTGGCAAGAGCTGGAGCTAGTGCGGGAGCTCACTCCACACGCAGGGCTAGGGATTCGAACTTGCGATCTTCCAATCGACAAGCCTGGCGTCTTACCCGCTGAGCCACCACGCCCCTTAATATGATTTAGGGGAAAGTAATAAGATTTAACAGTGTTAATATGATGCTGAACTACATATAAAAAATGAAGAGCTTTTAAATTATCTTACTTGGTGTGTAGCAAAAAAAGATAATTCTTTGTGATTGGAAAGAAATCACCATTCCATCGTAATATCTTGGATGGAAGAAATGTGTTCACTCCCATTCTTTGAATTAGTCTTTTATCAACAAAATTGAAAGACTGATCAATATTATTCTATGTGGACCAGGTGTAATTTGCTGTTTAAAAACTCTTACATATTAATCCCTTTTTGGGGGGAGAGGGAGTATTGGGATTTGTTGTGGTTGTTTGGAGTTTCCCTCCATTTTTAAATTCTATTTATTTATTTATTTATTCAATTATATAGCCACCCATCTCAAACAAGTGACTCTGGGCGGCTAACAATAATAAAAACAATCAACAATAAAAACAATACCAAAAGATTAAATATAAATACAGCCGAGAGATCTTAAAAGCCATTGGCACAGCCATGAAACAGGGCCCTTTGCACACTCGGGGCCCCAGGCCCGGGCAGAAAGCCAGGTCTTCAAGGCCCTCCGAAAAGCCAAAAGGGTCGGGGCCATCCTAATCTCAGGAGGAAGGATGTTCCAGAGGGCAGGCACCACAGCAGAAAAGGCACATCTCCTGGTCCCCGCCAGTTAACCCAGTCCCAAGCCATGAAGGGCTTTAAAGGTGACAACCAGCACCTTGAATTGCACCCGGAAACACACCAGCAACCAATGCAACTCCTGAAGCAGTGGTGTTACATGTGCCGAGTAACCAACACTATTTACAACCCGGGCAGCTGCATTCTGTACCAGCTGAAGCTTCCGAATGCTCCTCAAGGGCAGCCCCATGTAGAGCACGTTGCAATAGTCCAAGTGGGAGGTCAGGTCACGAAGGCATGAGTGTTTTTGTTTTGTATTGTGGTTTTTGTCTGGCTTAGAAAAATAACTTGAAGTTTTTGTTCTGGGTGAGGATAATTTGAAACAGAACTAGGAATATTAGTACTTGAAAGATTAGAAAAAGTGAGAAATCTGAATATTCACATTTCAGGAAAATTGGACCTATAGATTTCAAGAGAAGTAAAATGTTGAACCTTTAGTCCAACCTGTCCAAGGCTTTTGTTTGAAAAAAGTGAGGATGGAAAAGAAAAGAAGGCACACATTCTTATCTAACTCATTATGGCAATTTATAAAACCATATTTAAATGGATTTCATAATCTGGCAACAAAATAAAAGGAGTAGCAATGCAGGAATAATTAACGTATTTCAAATGATTCAGCAACATTAAAACCCAGTTAGTTTGCAAGTATCAATTCATAGAATGAGTATCAGAAACATGACATTTGTTGAAGTTGAAACCACTTGAATCCAAAGAGAAAATAGAAGTCAGAAGATAGATAAGCATTAAAGGTAACAATTAGGGTAAAAAAAATTAACAATGGATCAAATTCTTGTCAAAGTCATATATAGATAAACCAACCTGTAAATTAATTTCTAAGACCAATACAATAATACTTGTCGATTTCAGCCTGATCACTTTTGATTATGATAATGCCAAACTATTTAATTAAATATTATTCCTGAAAATTAAAGTAAAATGAAGCTTAACATTTCATTTTTGCTATGCTGTTACCCAAAGCTTAATTTTTGTAATATTCAACACCCTAGAATAATTAATTATATAGGAGGTATTGATTTGCTTTCAGTTCTATAAGTCAACTTCTTTACAATCTCAATTTTCATTTGGAAAAAGCTAATTCCTGGCCCTTATAGGGAAGTCTTCATATATTTGCTAACTAGGACCAGTGCTTCTGATCTTTTGTGAAGATGTTGAGAAGCCCAAAGATTCTCCTTCTCTGAAGTCCACACAGATAAAATTGGAACATGACTTTCATGTCAAGCTAAACTTTGGAACAGGCAGATTAAAAACAGAACTTTGACACTGAAAGCAGATCAGTATTTAATTCATCTTCCTTCCTTCCTTCTTTTGTAATGGAGAAACTATAGCATTCCATCCCAGCCAAAGCTGTGTATGTTTCTTGAACGTTTGCCTGTTGGACTACAGCTCAAAGTAATAGAATGAAACAGGTGATAAACTTGTTCACCATTACACTTCTGCAGAGCATAAAAAATAGATTTTCCATTATTCACTGGTCTAAAAATAAGACTTAGTCAATTATAATTGAATCATAAACCTTAAATTAAAATAAGGCTGCAGTTCTAAGCAATCTTATTTGAAAAGTTAACATTATAAAAATCAATGGTCCTTACTTCAGGAAAAATGTGCTTGGAATAGGAGCACTGTTCAGAATGTACAGTTATTTTGTTGCAGAAATCAAACATGTCAATGTATCCTGTACTCCTAGTTGGTGGGATTTGAGCAACAGTATGTTGATTTGCCAGGCACTATAATCCCTAGATTAGCAATACTAGTTTGCATAGAACAGTGTTGAGTAGGTTTGGATTAAAACTGGACTTTGGTTGTACTTGTGGCATACAGGACAAAATGACCAGCACTCTCTATAGGAAATGGAGAATGTGGAAATGGAGAATATTAGGAAATGTTGTATGTGGCACAGTACAACTAAGATTGGTAACCTACTATACACCTTCTCAATCCTACTAAAAAGTATGTGAAAGTCTCAATTTTACTAAACAAAATAAGTGAAATAACCAAAGCCATGAGGAGTACAATATTTATAAGTTCCTCTAGTGATAACCATGGCATTTGGAAGATTGCAACTTGGTAAGTAAGAGAAATAGATGGTGGAGAGGAAAGGAAAAGAGAGAGATGGAGAATGTCAGACAAGCCAGGGTATATAAACAGAGAGCAAGTTCCACTCCCTTTTCGCACTGAAGATGTTGCCTAGCCTGGCAATGAAACGTCTGCAAGAAAACAACAAGGCTCAGAGAGCACCAAGGACTCCACAATCTTGTGTTTGCTCTCCAGAGTAGCGATTGCAAGATGGGCAGCTACATAAATTGATGTATGCATGCATGCGTGTGTGTGTGTATACAGTATATATATGTTTTCCCCCCTCTCAACAGATTAAGAGCTCATAGTTTCTCTGCAGGAGGTGCAACAGACATCTGTGCACTGTTACCGTAACAGACCTATCTGATCTCAGATGCTTTCCACCTGATTTTGGTTTTCCTAGCCCTCACTGAAAATGCATTGAATAGTAGTTGTAAATTAAGAATTAGCGATATTTCCTTTCCTTATTTTTTATGTCATTAATTTCTATGGCTTATTATTTTTACTCTTTTTCTGCAAAATACTTCTTAGGCTAAGGATGCTGGGTGTGAATTAAGGACATGCAATATTTGTTGATTCAGGAACCAAGCATTGCAGAAAACTGTGGAATGCCCTCTTTCCCTCCAGTCCATGCTGATCCTCTTCCCAGGCCACGTCATTCCAGGAGCATTTCCAGAAGTAAATCCTCTAAACTAGAAGTACTTCAATATATGATTTACCTTCAGAACCTACTGAACTGCCTCAATTACTGAGGTTCTAGTTTGGAGGATTTACTTCTGCAAACCAAACTGTCCCCAGAACATTATGGTCTGAGAGGAGGGTCAGCATGGAATACTCTGGAACATCTTTGGAATGTTCTGTTCCCACATTAATCAATTTTGCACATCTCTAATAATATTATGTAAACATGCCAGTCTTACTGTGTCCCTTCTAATTCAACCTAACAATATTTTCCCTCTAGCTTGCTTGCTGCTGCTCTTCATACAATTCAATGCAGAAAATCTCAGATACCAAAAACAATTCCTTATTATTATACATCATTATTAAATCTATCTATACAAATCTCAGACAGAAATAAGCTCTTCTGATGCACCATTTAGATTAATTTAAATTAAGGTTATGTTTTAAAAGTACACTTGGTCTATGGAGCCTATTTACACATAAAATACTAATTTTTAAATATGAATCTTGCATAAATTATAACAATATTCTCACAACATACTTTAGTTTTATATGGTCTTTCATTATTTTTAGTTATCCATATTTTGAAGCTATTGCTCGTGATTTTTGAAATCAAAGCTCATTTCTTTGTAAAGTAAAGGTTCCCCCCGCACATTTGTGCAGTCGTGTCCGACTCTAGGGGCCTGTGCTCATCTCTGTTTGTTAGCCAAAGAGCCAGCGTTGTCCGAAGACACTTCCACGGTCATGTGACCGGCATGATGCACGTGGAACGCTGTTACCTACCCACCGAAGTGGTACCTATTCATCTACTTGCATTTGCATGCTTTCGAATTGCTAGGTTGGCAAGAGCTGGGGCTAGTGCGGGAGCTCACTCTGTCACGCGGGGCTAGGGATTCGAACCTCCGAACTTGCGATCTTCCGATCGACAAGCCTGGCGTCTTACCCGCTGAGCCACCACGCCCCCTCATTTGCAAAAGGGTTTAAATATTTTCCAAATATAACATCAGTTCACTTTTATAATATAGCTTGCCTTTTTAAAATTTCTTAAACTCAAAGCTTCATATTTCTGATTATTTACACATTTTTGTTACAGCACACTCTTATCTACCAGGTTCAACAGCATGGTCTAATGGCCAGTGGTTTTAATTCACTTTGGCAACCTTCAAGGATATCTTTAATGCGTGTTTCAGGCAAACAGAAAAACATCTACATGTAAAAGCAGGTCAATAAGAAGTCCCTTGGTACCTATCAAAGTATTTTTGAAAGTAGGAGATCTCCTGTCACTTGAATATTTATTAGTCCTTTAAATTCATCAACTTTGTGGGGTTTGTTTTTTTCACAAATTATGCACTAATTCATTATAATCAGAAAGCCTTTTCTTCCAAAATGAAGAAAATGAAGCTTTCAGTTCAGTTTAATTAAATAAAATATTGATTTACGATTTTACATATACAAATTAATAGACTACACACACACACACACTGTATTGGTGATACTTTACATGTTATTTTGTGTAGTTAATTATTTCTGAACTTGACCCAAACAACTACTTCAGGCTTATTATGATACCAAATATTGGATTATTTTAAGTCAATCCCACAGTTTTAGGCTTTCAACAAGTAACTGGGAAGTGCTGAATCAGATCCAGAGAAACACAAGTGGAAGAAAGTAGAAAGACGTTCAATGTATTGTCGAAGGCTTTCACGGCCGGAGTTCAATGGCTGTTGTGGGTCTTCCGGGCTGTGTGGCCGTGTTCTGGAAGTTGTGGTTCCTAATGTTTTGCCAGCATCTGTGGCCAGCATCTTCAGAGGGCAGGAGCACAGACAGAAGCGAAATCTCTGTGCCCAGGTAGAGTGGCAATGTTTTGTTTGTTTTCTATTTATAGAGCTAAGTTATAGGAGATTAGGTGGAGTTTTTTGTTGTGTTGAAATGTTAACGAGTGGCTGATCAGCGTGATTAGCATGTTCATTGTGAGAAGTATTCCCGTGTCCTGGTGGTTGGACTGAGTTCGTTGACCTTTTGCAGGCTGTGTTTTTCAGGACTGGTAGCCAGGTTTTGCTAATTTTTAGACTTTCTTCTTTTTTACTGTAACTGTGCTGGTGTTTGTGAATTTCAATGGCTTCTCTGTATGATCTGGTGTAGTGGCTTTTGGTGTTGTCCAGTATTTCTGTGTTTTCTGTGTTTTCAAATAGGATTTTGGGAGAATGAGTTCTACGAACAGATGGATGGCGTTGCCATGGGAAGCCCCCTGAGCCCAGTCATAGCAAACTTTTACATGGAACATTTTGAAAAACAGGCTTTGGAATCGGCTCCCATTACACCAACAGTCTGGTTCCGGTTCGTGGATGACACCTTTGCAATTTGGAGTCATACTGAAGAAGAACTGGAGAAATTTCTGGACCACCTAAACGGCATCCACCCCAATATACAATTCACTATGGAAAAAGAAACTGACGGCAAACTTCCATTTTTAGATATGCTGGTCATACGCAAACCAGACCTCAAACTAGGACAGAAAGTATACAGAAAACCCACCCATACAGACCGGTATCTGCACAAAAATTCCAATCACCATCCACGACAAAAGAGAGGCATGATCAAAACCTTGGTGGATCGTGCTAATCGAAACTGTGAAACCAAATTTCTCAACAATGAACTTAACCATCTGAATTGGGTCCTACAGGCGAACGGCTATTCCAAGAATGAAATAAAAAGAGCCATCAAACCAAGAAAACAACATCCAACTGAAGAAAAACAGCCCCCCACAAACAAAGTATTCCTGCCCTACATCAAAGGAGTCACTGACCGCATGGGAAAACTGATGGAAAAACACAACTTTCGAACAGTCTTCAGACCCACCAGGAAAATACAACAAATGCTAAAATCAGCAAAAGACAAAAGGGACCCCCGCACCGCTGCAGGAGTATACCGCATACCATGCAGCTGTGGACAAGTATACATCGGAACCACAAAACAAAGCATTCACACCAGGATAAAAGAACATGAAAGACACTGCAGACTACAGCAACCAGAAAAATCTTCAGTAGCTGAACATGCTCTCAAGCAAATGGGACACAAAATCCTATTTGAAAACACAGAAATACTGGACAACACCAAAAGCCACTACACCAGATTATACAGAGAAGCCATTGAAATTCACAAACACCAGCACAGTTCCAATAAAAAAGAAGAAAGTCTAAAAATTAGCAAAACCTGGCTACCAGTCCTGAAAAACACAGCCTGCAAAAGGTCAACGAACTCAGTCCAACCACCAGGACACGGGAATACTTCTCACAATGAACATGCTAATCATGCTGATCAGCCACTCGTTAACATTTCAACACAACAAAAAACTCCACCTAATCTCCTATAACTTAGCTCTATAAATAGAAAACAAACAAAACATTGCTACCTGGGCACAGAGATTTCGCTTCTGTCTGTGCTCCTGCCCTCTGAAGATGCTGGCCACAGATGCTGGCAAAACGTTAGGAACCACAACTTCCAGAACACGGCCACACAGCCCGGAAGACCCACAACAGCCAAAGTAGAAAGAGCTGCTTTCCTATTTAGCCCTGTCTTCCTTCCCAGAGGCCTCTGAAAAACCCAACAGCCTGCTGCGCTCTTGCTGGCAGAACAGAAATGAGAAAGACATTCCTCCCCTGCCATTTTTAGAGGGAATTTAAAACTAGTTGAAATGGGTTACATGCTGGTTTGGGGACATTTCAGGGAGCCAGGAAGATCCGCATTTCCCATCACACATTTCTGACCAGCCACACAATTTGCATTTTTTTTCTTCTGATAACAGTATTAAATTTTGCAACACTGGGAGAAGGAAAAGGGGGGGGAAATCAGCTGAAGGAGCAAAAGAGAGTAGGAGAACATTACTGCTATCAGTGTGATGCCACAGAATTACTACATACAAAGGATAAACAAAACTTTCTTCCAGGTCCCATTTTGCCAAGTTTCCCAAAACAATAACATGAACTATACATTGGTTATTTCCGCATTTCAAAATTTGTGATATGGTATTCCAAATAATGAAAACACAGAAAAAACTCCATATATCCTTGTGGCAGGTTGAAGCACCTGGCTGAAGGAAAGTGGTTGGGTCTGTGCCAAGGTCATGGGTTTGTTTTGTTTTTTTTAGGGAAGGCAGATGACTCAGTGCAAGACCACAAGCACATAGGCAAAAAAAGGAGAATGCTGGAAGGTATTAGCACGTATATGTCCTGGATATAGGATATAAAAACAGGCAGGAAAAATGGAGAAATGGGTTTTTTGTTATAGCAGGTACTGTAGGACATGCTGCTGGAGAGGATGTCACCTGGTAAATGAGTGGAGCCTGCAAGTCCAGAGATTCTGGTCCTGAGACAAGGAGGAAGACTGGGAAGAAAACACTGGAGCAGCTTGTAAACACGTTGAGAGACCAGGAGAACTGTGTCATGTTTTAAGAAGTTTCAGATAGTGAACAGTGGAACTGCGGGAGTTAAAGGCTTTGTTTGACAGCCAGGCATTCTATTATCAACCACTGGACAAGGAAGGAAAAAAGAAGCCAAAATACAGCACAAGCAAAAGTGAGGGAAAGAGAGTTTAGAGGTTGAGAATTAAAAAGTGTATGTGTAAGTGTATGTATATGTGTATGTGTGTGTACACACACACACACACACACATACTGTTCTGTACTTACTAGGTTTTGTAAATTATATTTTCACTTGTATAGATTAGCTCACACTACTGTATTAGTATAATTATCTTAGTGTTTAGAATAAACTAACTCATTTGTTTAAGTGCTGTCCATGTGTGTGTCTGCATCAGCTCCTATCCTGACTCACCCTCTGACAATCCTTTAGACTGCTAACCAGTGCAAAGTTGAGGGATCATTTCTAGTAATAATTTAACGTATTGGCTCTAACCTTTAACATCTAACATTCTATCACAGGGTACAGAACTGTCCAGACGTCAAGAACTGCAGAAAAGCCCATTGTCAAAAGCCTGCCTTCTTTGCATATGCAGGGCCACTCCTGCATTGCTCTCCAGCTATGGGATTTCTCTCAGAAATTGCATTTGGCTCCCACACCCTCATGGTTTAGAAAACATGTAGAGACACATCTCTTCCACAAAGCTTCTAATTGTTAATTTATTTTTCTATTGATTTCAGTAATATTAATTTATGTTTATATTTTGTTTTTGTTGTACTTCGTTAGTTGCCCTGAGTACTCACAAATAAATAAGTCAATTAAACCCTTGGCCACTGTAAACATCTGCTGTTTTGTCTAGGTTGCCAGAACAGGAGCCAGGCTATTGTCTGGATTAAACTGCAATTTCTGGCATATCATCCATCATCTAGAGTACAAGTACACAAATAAAATATAAGTATATGCAAGAATACATGCAGTAAACTGATATAAATTTCCTTCAAACTAAAGAAACTACACATCATCACAATCTGCAGCTGAGCATCACATCAAGTGTCCAGATCATTCCACCCATGCCTTTCGCCTCCCTGTTCCCTCACAACTACTTGCAAATCTGCCTCCTTCTCTGTTCCAGCCTATTTAAAGCAGGAAATTAGCAAAATGCTCTGTTCAGAGTTCAAATCAGGTGTTACCGTATGAGAAGTGTTTCTGAACCTTTTAAACTCAAAATAGCACTGTTGTGAGGGTGAAACAATTCTGGGACAGCATTGGCACACTTCCAGTAAGGTTGAAACTACTGATTTCAAATTCAAAATTAATTGAAGCATGAACATATTTCATATTCAAAACCTTTTGCACAACTTTAGCAGACATATACTATGCAGTTTTTTAAAAACAAGTTTGATTTACCACAGCAATGAACTGACCCAACCAGATGCTGTCTCTTGGGACATAGTGTTAACTGAGGGCACTGATGTAGTGAAATGCCTATGTCCTTGATACTCCAACTGTCCTCGCTGGCCATGTACCCACACTGCAACATCCAACTGGGCAAGCTTGCTGACCAGTGCAGCATTTTTCAGAGGCATCGGTATGTTTCTGTTGGCTTTTTTGGACCTGAAAAACACAGTGCAACTGACTGCAGGAAGTCTTAGAAAACTTTTAGTTATTCTTAAAAGGCAAAACTGTATTTCATGTTTGTTCATTCTCTGTGCACATTTGGAATGAAATGTTTTTGTTTTTAATGAGTCTTAACACAACTCCTGATTCAAATTTGCCCTCAAATTATATTAATCCTATAAATCTCTGTAGCCCTAATGAGTCTTGTTTCTCCCATTTGGCATCAATGATATGTATGCCAGGTTTCCTATTCAAACACGTGGGTTGAATAAGAAGTAATACTTCCACTTCTATAAATTTAATTTAAATAAGGATATTTTAATAAATGGAATAGGAAAATATTCCTATGCAATGCAATGAGCTCTTTTGCTACCTGTATTTACTTCACATAATCATTACCATTCCCTATACATTTCTGCCAATGATGAACAAGTTTCTTAAAGCCATCACAAAAGTATTCCACATTGTCTCTTCAACCAGGTCCTGATAGGACTATTTCCACCTCTTGAGTCAAACAGATGCCCACAAAGATATTCCTTCAACCTTGGGAAAAGATGGAAGTCACATGGCACAAAATCTGGACTGTATGGCAGACGGGGTAAGATGGTGAGATCCAACTTCAAAACTGACTCTTGGGTGGCTTGTGTGGTGGGAGGCTTAGTGTTATCATGCTGCAACAAAACTTCCTTCTTGTGCTTCTGAACTCTGATTGTTGTTTCAAGGTTTTGAGTGTTGCAGTGTAACACTCTTGAGTTGATAGTGGTGCCAGGTTCAAGGAAATACATGTGAATAATACCACTTGCATCCCAAAAAAGCGCAACCACAAGTTTTCCTGGCAAAGCCTGGGTTTTAATTTTTTTTTCCAGATGAAGCTTTGTAATGATATTCCATGGAATGATGCTTCGTCATAATGATGAGTCAATGTTTGGTCAGCTGTCACCTTGCTGTTTCTTTACCTTCGTTCTCAGACAGTGACAAGAACTGATGGTAAATTTCAGTCCTGAATCCTCTATCTCTGTCATTAGGATGCAAGGAACCCATGTTGCACAAACCTTCTGATATAGAACAACATCAATAAAGTGACCTACACATTCTTGTGAAATGCCAAGCTTGATAGCAATTTCTCTTTGAGTAATCTGCCAACTGTCCTTAACCAATTCATCACCCTTTCTTATGTGATATTAGTTGGTTGCTATCATAGCTCATTCACCCATTCTTGATCACACAAATCAGCTTTTCTCGGTTCACCATCCTTATATTTTTTTGGCTTGGCAATGCACAGTACTCATGTCAACAGTCATCAACATAAACAACCTACATTTGGCAGTGAATTTCAAATGGAGGGATTCCTTCAGCTGTCAAAAAATCAATCACAGTGCACTGCTTAAAGCACAGTGATGAGTACTCAATGCAGGCTTCCATTTCATGAACAACAGCAATACAACCTTTTCTCACAGCAATTCCCCACCAACTGAAAGTGTAGATGCTGAAGAACAAATCAGAGCTTCTGGTGCATCAGTACTGCTATCTGTTGCCAAGTTACAACACTGGAGGCACTATTCAACCTTCATATGAAACAAACATTACAAAAATCCATAGCCATTTCTCATCAGTGGTATAGCAATTAGTGAAGAGTAACATCCTATCATTTACCATCATGAGCCAATAAATCACAGAAAATTGTATCACATATATGTAGAAAAGTGAACAGGTACTTATTTGAAAGTAGTAGTACTTCTCAGAGCAATATTATCAAAAGGACTTTGGCCAGAGAAATCTCCCACCAAATGTCACACTATTATTTTGCCAATGGACTTACTGTTTATTGCCTTACAGACAATGTCACTGGTTTATACTTCAATTCAGTTATGAAGTAACTACGCAGCCTTAAGCAAACTATTCCCAATATGCCTTTGCTTCCTTCTCCATCTGCAATACTGAGATAGTGCAACCTTATTGAGTTCTATTACTGATTTCTGAAATGGATTAGATATATTTTGAAGACCTACTAGAGAGTATCAGCTTCCTGTGAATGGAACTACGTTCACAAGAAATCCCACTGACAAAAAAGAAATGAGATGATTTTGCCTATACCCGTTTCCCTTCTAGAACACTGAAGAACCTAAAGCATCAAGGAAGGTAGTGTTGGGAGGTGCAGGAGGAACAGACAAATATTACTTCTACAACAGGAAGCTCACATTAGATATGAGTCCCTTGCATAAACTAGCAAGTGACTTAGAAACCAAGCTTATACCAATTACTCACATTGTATAGAAATTAAGACAGTCAGCTGATTTAACTTTTTATTCCATTTATAAATTTGCAAATAAAACAAATTTTACTGAGATTTGGATATATACTCATAACCATTTAAACAAACATTATCAGCTATTTCAAAAAACTACACCATAATCCTAGTGGACTGACCCATCTAATATTGGCAGACAACTTCTAATATTCTTGGGAAACAGCTATCCAAAAGAAACCGAGCCACTATGGCTTTTCCAGTGATGCCACCTTAAATTTAGGGTTAGATCAGGCTAGATCAATATTAAGGCAAAGGATCTTAGATATAGAAGGCCAAACAGAAATTGCTGCTTTTTCTCATAATATAATTGTAAATAACCAAAATTTAGCGCCTAAACCAGCTTCATATTTATATCATACAGTGGGGCAAAAAAGTATTTAGTCAGCCACCAATTGTGCAAGTTCTCCCACTTAAAAAGATGAGAGAGGCCTGTAATTGACATCATAGGTAGACCTCAACTATGAGAGACAAAATGAGAAAACAAATCCAGACAATCACATTGTCTGATTCGGAAAGAATTTATTTGCAAATTATGGTGGAAAATAAGTATTTGATCACCTACAAACAAGCAAGATTTCTGGCTCTCACAGACCTGTAACTTCTTCTTTAAGAGGCTCCTCTGTCCTCCACTCATTACCTGTAGTAATGGCACCTGTTTGAACTTGTTATCAGTATAAAAGACACCTGTCCACAACCTCAAACAGTCACACTCCAAACTCCACTATGGTGAAGACCAAAGAGCTGTCGAAGGACACCAGAAACAAAATTGTAGACCTGCACCAGGCTGGGAAGACTGAATCTGCAATAGGCAAGCAGCTTGGTGTGAAGAAATCAACTGTGGGAGCAATAATTAGAAAATGGAAGACATACAAGACCACTGATAATCTCCCTTGATCTGGGGCTCCATGCAAGATCTCACCCTGTGGGGTCAAAATGATCACAAGAACGGTGAGCAGAAATCCCAGAACCACACGGGGGGACCTAGTAAATGACCTGCAGAGAGCTGGGACCAACGTAACAAAGGCTACCATCAGTAACACACTACGCCGCCAGGGACTCAGATCCTGCAGTGCCAGACGTGTCCCCCTGCTTAAGCCAGTACATGTCCGGGCCCGTCTGAAGTTTGCTAGAGAGCATTTGGATGATCCAGAAGAGGATTGGGAGAATGTCATATGGTCAGATGAAACCAAAGTAGAACTGTTTGGTAGAAACACAACTCGTCGTGTTTGGAGGAGAGAGAATGCTGAGTTGCATCCAAAGAACACCATACCTACTGTGAAGCATGGGGGTGGCAACATCATGCTTTGGGGCTGTTTCTCTGCAAAGGGACCAGGACGACTGTTCCGTGTACAGGAAAGAATAAATGGGGCCATGTATCGTGAGATTTTGAGTGCAAACCTCCTTCCATCAGCAAGGGCATTGAAGATGAAACGTGGCTGGGTCTTTCAGCATGGCAATGATCCCAAACACACCGCCCGGGCAACGAAGGAGTGGCTTCGTAAGAAGCATTTCAAGGTCCTGGAGTGGCCTAGCCAGTCTCCAGATCTCAACCCCATAGAAAACCTTTGGAGGGAGTTGAAAGTCCGTGTTGCCCAGCGACAGCCCCAAAACATCACTGCTCTAGAGGAGATCTGCATGGAGGAATGGGCCAACATACCAGCAACAGTGTGTGCCAACCTTGTGAAGACTTACAGAAAACATTTGACCTCTGTCATTGCCAACAAAGGATATATAACAAAGTATTGAGATGAACTTTTGATATTGACCAAATACTTATTTTCCACCATAATTTGCAAATAAATTCTTTCCGAATCAGACAATGTGATTGTCTGGATTTGTTTTCTCATTTTGTCTCTCATAGTTGAGGTCTACCTATGATGTCAATTACAGGCCTCTCTCATCTTTTTAAGTGGGAGAACATGCACAATTGGTGGCTGACTAAATACTTTTTTGCCCCACTGTATTACAGTTCCCAAATTCAAGAGAGCCTTATCTTTAGCTCGATTTAATGTTCTTCCCACAGCTGTTTTGGAAGGGAGATATAGGAAAACCCCTTATGAAACTCGATATTGCCCCTGTGACACGGGTGCCACAGAAACCACAGCCAATGTTCTTTTGTATTGTCAGTTCTACAGGGACATTCACCATCAGTTGATTACCCCTCTTTTATTTAAATTTCCGGGGCACTCCAATAATTTTTATCTGCATTATTTGTTAGACAACCTGGATAAATCTCTCTCTTTAAAAGTAGCAAAATTCTGCTACATTATGTACAAGCTACTCCCACAAATGGTTGCCAACAGTTATTGATGTCAGGGGTTAACTTTGCTTTGTTCCTTTTACTGAATGTATTTTTATTGGTCAATGACTGAAATAAAATTTCTGTCTGTCTGCCAAACTGAAGTAGTATTTATAAACAATTATCTAATCTTTTTATACCATCAAAGTTCTTATCATTCTCCCATCAAGTTTTTTGACTCAGCAATACAGTACTTTTAAAAGACACTGTTTTTTACTGCTGACAATCAACTTTTGGAAACTGCATGTTCATTAAAATATGTACAGCACAGAACAGCCTTTCATAAAAAACTTGAGTGCTTAGGACAGAGCTTTCCAAACTTTTCATGTTTATTTTTATTTTATTTATTTAATTTTTATCCCGCCTTTATTATTTTTATAAATAACTCAAGGTGGCGAACATACCCAATACTCCTTCCTCCTCCTATTTTCCCCACAACAGGAACTCTGTGAGGTGAGTTGGGCTGTGTGTGTGTGACTGGCCCAAGGTCACCCAGCCAGCTTTCATGCCTAAGGCAGGACTAGAACTCACAGACTCCTGGTTTCTAGCCCAGCACCTTAACCACTAGCCCATACTGGCTCTCATGTTGGCGACACACACCAACGGCAGTGGCGCTGATTGGCGGTGCCGCTTCTTCTGGTTCCCATCAGCGCTTCCGGGTTTGCGCGCAACACACGACACCGCAGGCGACACAGTAGTGTGTCGCGACACACACTTTGGAACGCTATGGCTTAGGACATAAATGTTCTCAGTTTCAGTTTAATAATCTTTATTAAACAATGTCATACTATTACTGATCTCACAGTTAACAGGACACAATACCTTTAATAGTCACGTTATGGTGTAGTTTCTCCTGCAAATGGGGGGGAGGGGGATCTCACTTCCTCTCAGATACAGACATGCATACACATAAACATACAGAGTCTTATCTCCTACCCATTGACATACAGATAGCACCAATCAGCTAATCAGTTGGGAAGGAGGGTGAACAGCAGACTGATGCTGGAACAGCTGAGGACAACACAAATTAGTCAACTCTATCTCTCTTCCCAGCACTACACATTGCTATAGGAAGGGGAGAGCCTAATCAACTAGAGAGCATGAAATGGGGGAGGGAGGACAAGTTTTGTAGACTATGCAGAAAATGGCCAAATACCATAAGCATTCTCTGTATGTAACTAGTAGCTTTGAGTGCAATAAATAATAGCTATGAAGAAGGATTCAAACTGTCAATTTGCTACATGCAAATTGCTAATACACAAGTTATTTAAAGGGACTGTACTCTGATTTAAGAAAGAAAATGCTTGAAAACTTATTAAAGACAGAATAAGTCTATACATGAATATACTTTATTTAGTTATTACATGATAATTTGGGTATCTGAGCATGAGTATGCACTTTCCCTTTATCATATTTATGTTTTAACATCATCTTTATGACACATGCCTGGACACATAAAGACAAAAAAAGTGATTTTGCCTCACTTTATTTATGTTGAGGAATAGCAGTTGCTCAACCCAGAAATGAGAATATAATCATAATAAAATATACTAAAATACTATTGAAAACTCATTGAATTTTTTATTTTTAAATTATAATGCTATATTTCTTGAATCAATGTTCTAAAAGTTATCCAGTACTGCAGAATTCAAAAACACAGAACATCATTATACATACTGTAGAATTAGCACTTTAAGCACTTAAAATGGGCAAGCGAATGGAACAATTCCCTTTTGAGGAAAAGCTATAAATGTTGCAGCCCAAATACAGTAGTCTTAATGAAGGACGTCATGATATAAGTCTACATGTGTTGTGGCAGCACTTAGCCAACCTTGGATGAACTCATCCAAGGCTAGCTTAATGCTGCCACATGCTGAAGCCCAACATTTCTTAGTTATAATCATTTAAGAAATTTTGCAGCATAATGACAAATCAATGAGCTTGGAATATACAGGTTAATACTCCCTGTTCTTTGAAAAGTAGATTAAAACTAAATACTCAGAGTAGTAGTTTACATTCTAGGGTTAAGGTAAGACTGAGTGATGTTAAGATAAAATGTCTATTTATCATTTAATAATAACAGAAAATATGTTTGCCAATGGGAGTTCTTAATATTTGTGAAATGGACCTGTCAAATATTATTAATAATATAGGTGTAAAATTTATAAAAGGAACTCCTATCATGAATTATTTCGGGAAATAACTCTGTCCATTTTCCTCTACATGAAAACAATTTATCCTTCTATGCTCTGTAAAAATGAAATTAAATTATACTTTTTTGTTACCGTACCCTATTACCACAAAAGTGGCGGAAAAACCCCCCCACCACATAATGTATGAAAGGCAGGATATAAATCTAATGAATGAATGAGTAATCCTAAACTCCGAAAATGAAATTTGAAATATGTACAATAAAGATTTCACATTTATCTTTTCTTCTCCAATATGTCTATAAAAGGTAAAGGTTTCCCCTGCGCAGTCCTGTCTGACTCTAGGGGCCGGTGCTCATCTCTGTTTCTTAGCCGAAGAGCCAGCGCTGTCCGAAGACACTTCTGAAGTCATGTGGCCAGCATGACGCGCGCGGAACCCTGTTACCTACCCACCGAAGTGGCACCTATTCATCTACTTGCATTTGCATGCTTTCAAATTGCTAGGTTGGCAAGAGCTGGGGCGAGTGCGGGAGCTCACTCCGTCACGCAGCGCTCGGGTCTCGCAATAAACGTGCCTCCAAAGACATAGGTGAAAAAGTGTATATATGAAAAAAAATCTAGAAATTTGGTTTTTGTTTCTTGCCAATTTCTATCTGCCATACTTATGTCTATGCATACAGGCAGCTGTTTATGGTATATGTTTCTTTCCCATCAGCAGCTTTCATAGTTATATATTCTACATTCTACTGTAGTAAAGAAAAGGAAGAAAAAAAACTACCCTAACTATTACATTCTATTAGCAGCTACTGAATGATACTGATGAATATCAGAAACTGGTAGTTTCAGTACTAAGGGAAGAGAACAGTGCATCATCAGGCACAGGGATTTCCCCCTGTCACATTCAGGCTCAGGAAGGTTCCAATTAGCTATTCATAGACAGACCATAGACTTCTTCAAAATCTGGGACAGCCAAGCATGCAATACACCAACACCAAACACTCTTTTTAAGAGAGTCATTATGATTTAATACCTAGGCTAAATAAATACATTTCCAATTTCTCTCTTTCAGCTATTTTATCTTTTTTCATTCAACTATTTTATCATCTCTCACTTTTCAGTACAGAAAATTCAAGTCTCATTGTCCAGTTTAGGAAAATGTGTTTAAAGTGCAGAAGAAACAATTCTCTTCAGGAAGAGAATTCCACATCTCCAATTTAATTTATTTAATAATTGAGCCCTTTAGCTTACCACTCAAAAGTCAAAACACCCCAAAATGGAAAAGAGAAGGAAAAATAAAAGCTTTCTTCTGTAATTCACCACAGAGATTGGCTATGTCCTGGAAGTTATTAGCCAAGCAAAGGCAGGTCTGGCATCTAAAATCAGCACCAACAGGCAACTAGCAATATTTCAGCATCTCAAGAACACCTCCACTCCCAACCCCTCCCACTGAAGGGCATCCTACTAGAAGCATTCCTCATCTCTGCTTCTGCTCACCTTCTCCTACCAAAGTAAGCAAACAAATGGTAGTTCAAAGATATTTATCAGCCTTTTCCCTGCGGCTGGCAGACTAAATTGGACCTAGAACCATTGCTCAGAGGGGCAAGCAAAGAAACAGATATGACTGCTCCTTGAATGGGCTGGGAAGTAACCCAAGAAGCAACAATGAGAAGGAACAGTTACTGTACAGTCTCTCCTCACTCATCTTTCCTCTCCTAAGGGACCAGTTAGGCTCAGCCCCAACTATTATCCAGTCCAGTACAAGCATAACATATACAAAAGGAAGTGTTCTTTATTACCATCTCTTCTGTTGAATCACCCAGGCAAGGAACACTGGTAAGAAGCGGCCACTTGCAGCCACTTGCTCACATGCGATCTCTGAGGAGATGTTATCAGCTATTTCTACCATATTGCTTGGGGAGAGGACTAAGGCAGCAGCTCCTTGTAGCCTTCTCAGCCACTTTCTCCCAGCTTGGGCGGGTGTTCCTTGAATCGGCTGCTCCTTCCACTCATTTGTATCTTCCTCCAGGTGGTGCAGCTGGAAGGACTGAGCACACTGGGCCCAATCCCAACTGCCGTGCCACCTAAAGGGAATGTGGAGGCGTCAGTAACTGTTCCTGGCTACTCCGCTGCAGGCTTGAGGGAGGAGAGGTGGAGGAGGCTACAAGGAGCAGCGGCTGCTGTTTCTCCCTTCCCCCTCCCAGCAGCGTAGCTGGGAACGTGGGCCCACCACGGGCAGGTTGCCGAGGGCTTCCACCCAAGGCTCGCGATCGTCCCTTCCCCCACGATCCTTCCTCTCTCCACGCTTCAATCGCTCGCGGCTTTCCCCCGGAGTGGGAAGAACGGAAGGACAGATTCTCCGAAGTGTCTTCCACTGAAAGCGGCCCAGGTGCAGCGGTTCCCTCTCCGCTCCCCTCCGCCAGGATCGGGATGCCGAGCTCGGAATCCTCCCGGGCTCGGAATGAGGAACGGATCACGCCTCCCGCTCCGGTCCGTCCAGTCAGGTACTTTTCCGGAGCCCCCCGATTGTCCCTTCGCGCCCGAGTCAAAGCCGGCATCTCCGGGGCCATCCTCCTCCTCCCCTCTCTCCCCCGGGTTATTTACGGGCCAGTCCCCAGCGGGAGCGGCGAACTCGAGGCTGCGGCACTGAACAGCCTCCCGCCCGCATGCGGCAACGAGAGCAGCGCCCAATCCCACCACCGCTACGGTCGCCCGCCAAGGCAGCTTTCCCCGCGCTGCTCGTTGTTCACCTCAGCCGGCGACGGCACGACGCTGCGAGCCCAGACCGAGCTCCGAGGGATCTGGGAGAGGAGGCGGCTAGCGGCGCTCGGGGTCCCGGTGCAGTGACGGCGGGGCCACGGAGGAGAAAGGTGGCAGCAGCGTCGGCGGCGCGGCGCTCGCGGCGGGGACACCCAGCATGGAACGGCCTGGCGGAGAGCCCCAACCCCTGGCCACCTCTGCCCCGCTTCCCGGTCGCGGTTCGTTACCTGTGAGAACCCCGACGCGGATTTGGTGGTCGTGGTTCGTTAAAATCATCCCCTCCGACGCCATGTTTCCCAGCGCAGCCACCGCACTGACAGGGAGGCGGGTGGGGGGAGTTGGGGGGAGAAGGAGCGCGAGAGCGAGGAAGGGGGAGGAGGGGAGAGGGAAAACGGACGAGGTGGAGCGAGCGAGGAGGGGTGGAGCCAGTCTCGAAAGAGGCGGTCCTGGGGGCGCGCGCGGTTAGGCCGAACTGCACTGGGGGGGTGGGCCAGGAATGGGAGGAGGGCGGAGCCTAGAAAGGTCAGACGAACCAGAGTTGTCCAAGGAGGAGCCAAACACAACGCGGGCGAGATTTTAGCGAAAAGAGGATTCCTTAAGCGCTGCGTTCAGTCAAGAGCAATCGAATGCTGAAAACTGCTTAGGTACTGGCTTATTTTATTCTGCTTCTGCTCTACTCGTTCAGATCCGATTGGGTTACGAGAATTGCTGGGGAGGTCCTGCTGTAGTGGTGCGGAGGGAATACGAAGTTGATGGCTATTTTATTTTTTGCGCAGAAAACATACGAATTTCGCCTGTCGGCAGATTCCCAATAGCTCTTTCCGTATTCATGAAACAGCGGGACTATTTGGAGAGATCACGTCCTGCCTTAGCTGGAATATGCCAGTATTCTATTGCGTGCACTTACACTGCACCGACACATGCATCAGTCACCATTTTTACATCCACACGTAATTGACTGCATCGGGAAGCACTGGCATATACCACACTGCATTCATACGTGCAAGCTGCTGCCTGCACCTTCTGCGATTGACGCTTACCCGGTTCCTCTGCAAACAGGTTGCACTTATTCACATTACACCCACGTTTACTGCTCTATATTGCATGCCTGGCATATACACCCCAAGGGAATTTCTTGGTATGGCAAGGCATAGGCAGTGAAATGGAAGAAGATAAATGTTCAGGTATAAGCTATTTGAGCATTTAGTTTACCTGTCAAACCTAATGCAATGTGTTCTCTTACTTTCTGTTCACATTCACTGTCTTGCATAAACCTGCCTCTGCAGTTTCACACACCTGCATGGCTTGTAAATGCATACAGCAATAACATAATTGTACTCTACCATATTTCATTTGCTATGCATAGACACAGTCTTTGCAACCACATCGATAAAAGCCATGATGTGAGCATGAAAATTAGCATTACAAGCCAATATGGTGTCAAATCCAAGCTGTATCACAATTGTTCACAAAAATACAAAAATATTATTGTACAAAAGTCCACAGGTTTTAAATCCATACATCTTTTTCACACATACATTCTGGAGCATTTTAATTGCTGTTTCACTAAGGTCAGGTTGCACACAGTCTAAACAAAATTTAAATACTTTATGCAACAAAAATAAAAAGTTAATTTCTACAATTGTGCTCTAAGTTTTATTTTCAACTCTTAACAAAATGCAAAAGCGGTATGAAATAATTATTAATTTATAGCAACTACATCTGATTTTTTAAAATCGTATATTTAATCTTACTCTGTTCCAAGAACTGGGCATTGCAACATATTTAAACAGAAAAGGAGAAAATGAAATACTCAAACAAAAGATATCAAACATCAAACAAAAGCTCAAAACAGCATGAGGAACTCCCACATGCTCAACACAAAAGTATCTCCAGCCATAAAATAACAAGATACCGGGATCTTAACATCAGGAGCTCATCACAGCTCTAAAACAGCAGAACAATCACCAAAACAGAATCCTTTTCATGACCTCATTATACCAAGTCCATATAATATTTGT
Source organism: Charina bottae (assembly GCA_023362775.1). Taxonomy (NCBI): domain Eukaryota; kingdom Metazoa; phylum Chordata; class Lepidosauria; order Squamata; family Charinaidae; genus Charina; species Charina bottae. The sequence goes on from JALMGJ010000001.1 coordinate 150,288,592, forward strand.
AGCCAAATACTCTGAGTGTTTACTTGAAAATCAGTTTCACTATGTTCACTGAAGCTTATTCCCAGGTAAGTATTTATAGAATCCTAATTTTATACGTACATACTGTATCCAATATGCTGTTCCCTTTCAGAGTAAGCAGTGTTGTACAAAGCACAGAAAGGTGGTAAGCCAAAGCAATTAAAGGCATAAAATAAAAAAAATCCATCCAAGCATAACTTTATTCGTCTTTCCCTTCCTCTCAATCCAGTCATTTTCTTTCATACGTTTGTTTTGTTATTTGGTTCTCATTCCTTCTCTCTATATGGCCAAATCATATCAACAACCTTCTTTCTTACTGATCACTCACTATGTATTCATACTTGATCCTATTTCCTCTTGTTTTACCCACACACATAAGTACCTCATTCCCACTGCATTCACCTAACATTTTTGTTCCTCCTGATGCACCAAAGCCATACTTCCATGTAACAAAGTGAGCATGAAAACACTACTTTACACAGCCATTTTTGCTTCTTTCAGCAAAGATTAATTCATAATAACAGACCACATACTACCCACTATCTTTCTATCAGCGTTTGCAGATAAAATTTCTCCATCCGTTTCCCCATCTTTAGTAAACATTCTACCAAGGCACATAAATTCATCTGCTTTGCTCCATTTCCATTGTCAAATTCACTTGCCTTGGTCTTTGATACCTTAACCTTGTAGAGTTAACCAGAGTCCCTTGAGGGAGTTGGGCGGTGAGAAATTGAATAAATAAATAAATAAACAAACAAACAAACAAACCTTCATATTTATAATGGTTAAGGCACTGGGCTAGAAACCAGGAGGCTGTGAGTTCTAGTCCCGCCTTAGGCATGAAAGCCGGCTGGGTGACCTTGGGCCAGTCACTCTCTCTCAGCCCAACTCACCTCACAGGGTTGCTGTTGTGGGGAAAATAGGAGGAAGGAGTATTAGGTATGTTTGCCACCTTGAGTTATTTATAAAAATAATAAAGGTGGGATAAAAATTAATTAAATAAATAAATAAATGTTTATTTTGCTAAGTTTGAAAGGAAACTCACCTGGTGCTGTCAAACATGTTGATCCAAAGGTTCCTAATAGCTGAAAAGCAGTTAACAAGCAATTTCCAAATGTGATTAGAAAAGGAAGTATGTGAACTTAGTCTCCTTTCAAGGGCGCTGACTGCAGTTTGAACAAGATGGCTATTCCCTCATCTCCCAGAACCAGAGCTTTCCAAACTGTGTGTCGCGACACAAAAGTGTGTCGCCACACAGAGTCTGGTGTGTCCCCACACAACCCGGAAGCGCTGATCATCATCAGCACTTCTGGGTTTTCCCACAGCAACACACCAACTGCAGCGCGCAAAACCCGAAAGCAGCAGCAGTGATTCCGGGTTTTTACGTGCTGCCGCACTTCCGGGTTTTCCCGCGGCGACACACCAACGCTGGTTGGTGTGTTGCCGCGGGAAAAACTTTGGAAAGCCCTGCCCAGAACTCTAAACCCACTGGAGACCACTATCTTGTGGTCTCCTCACAAGGAGCAGTTGTCTGGAGCAGGGGTCCCCAACCTGTGGGCCATGGCCCACTAGTGGGCCGCGGCCTGTTAGGAAGTGGGCCACGGGGCTCCCTCCTGCAAACCCCGCCCCCTGGTGTGCGCGATTACCCCACCCCCAGTGTGCACAATTGGCTGCTGCCTGCAAACCCCGCCCCTGGTGTGCGCAATTGGCTCCTGCCTGCAAACCCCTCCCCCCCGGTCCGTGGAAAAATTTTCTTCCACGACCGGTCTTTGGAGCCAGAAAGGTTGGGGACCGCTGGTCTGGAGCACTTGTGGGCAAGTTCAAGTCCTCTCCTTGTCTGGAGAGGTTTCGAAGAGCCTGTCTACTCGCCGGCTCTTTATTCTTCACTGTGGCCATCAGCTCCGCTTTTTGCAGAACTGTCTTCAGTCCACCATTTCTTCCTCTGGAAGTCCCAATACATTAACCTTCAGATACAAATTCATTGACACATCATATCTATCTAACATTGGCTGCAAATGATTTGGATTCTCAGTCAATACATCGTATAATCTACATATAAAAGTACATGTATATTCATAGCCCTAACCACTGTCATCACAAGCATATCTTAAATCAGTGCTTTCCAAAGTGCCGCCGTTGGCGACACACCAACGGCAGCAGCGGTGTCGGGGCGGAGGCGTGCACGGCAGCGGTGCGGGGGGTGTGCCGTGGCGGCGGCAGTGGCCTCGCTAAAACACGGAAGCACTGATGGCGCGCTGCTGTCGTTGCCGTGCACGCCCCCGCCGCCTCGTGACACACTAAACTGTTTGTTGTGACACACTAAAGCAGAGCTTTCCAAACTGTGTGTCGCGACACAAAAGTGTGTCGCCACACACAGCGTGGTGTGTCGCCACACCACCCGGAAGCGGCGGCGCGTGCGTGGACGGCGGCAGCCGCCACCACCATGCACGTGCCGCCGCATGCCCCCCGCGCTGCCGCCGTGCAAGCGTGTGCCCTCTGCGCCGCCGCCATGCACGCGCGCGCCGCCACTGCTCATGTGTCGCCAGTGGCGGCACTTTGGAAAGCCCTGCACTAAAGTGTTGCGACACATAGCTTGGAAAGCTATGCCTTAAATATTTATCTATAAATATATTAAGGAACCAAAGGGACATCATATGTCTTATTCCCTGATCAATAGTGAAAGATTATTGTTATTTATTTATTTATTTATTACATTTATACCCATCTCTATTCACAGCCGCTTGGTGGCTAATAGTTATATGGCAATAAACAATACAATAAAAGTACAATAAAACATTGATAAAATACATTTTAAAAATGTAAAATAAAATATAATCTTATAACAGTAATTACAACAACAGTAACACTAATGAAATAATTTCATTTTCCATAGCCTCTCCAAAATAATTTAGTTTTAAAAGTCTATGGAAACCAGTAATGGGGGTCCAATCTGATTTCTAGCAGGACATTGTTCCATAGTACAGATGCCTCCATTGAGAACCTCATTCATTCATTCATTCATTCGTTCATTCATTCATTCATTCATTTAAAATTTGTGCCACCGCCCATCTCTCACAAAAAGAGGGACTCTGGGTGGTTTACAATAAAAGCAATATTAAAACAATAAATATACTAAAATACAATACAATTTCCAGGCCTAAGTACAAAAAAAAAACAAATATAAAATCCAAGTGGTGCAAGATGTCTGACACAGTGAGGTGGGCTCTACGGCACTACCCACCCCCAAGTACGGCTATTTGTCTTCCCACCCAAAGCGGCAGAGCCAAGTCTTCAATTTTCTATGGAAGACCTTGCCTCACCTAATATTCCATAATAGACAACCAACTTTAATATCCATAGGTAAAGGTAAAGGTTTTCCCCTGCACAGTCGTGTCCGACTCTAGGGGGTGGTGTTCATCTCCGTTTCTTAGCCAAAGAGCCAGCGCTGTCCGAAGACGCTTCCGCAGTCATGTTGCCGGCATGACGCGCACGGAACACTGTTACCATCCCACGGAAGTGGTACCTATTTATCTACTTGCATTTGCATGCTTTCGAATTGCTAGTTTGGCAAGAGCTGGGGCAAGTGTTGGAGCTCACTCCGTCACGTGGCGCTCGGGTCTCGAACCGCCGACCTTCCAATCGACAAGCCTGGCGTCTTAACCACTGAGCCATTGCGCCCCTTAACCATATTATATTCATATAATATCCATATTCACACAAAATATCCCACAATTCAAGCTGCTTCACTTTATCATATGCTTTCTCTAAATCAACAAATGTACAATACAGTAACTTTCTTCCTCACGTACATTACTCAATCAACTACTGAAGTGCAGCAATCTGGTCTGCACCCTCCATGCCAAACAAGCTACACTGCACTTTCCAAATGTTGCTTATTGTTAGCTCATTGTTATCTTTGTATAGGAATCAATAACAGCATTCTTCCAAACATTAGACACAGATGCACTCTTCATACACACATTACATAAATCTCACAGGAACTCTATAAGCAAACCACATCCATAATTTCTCCAGTTACACCATCTATACCTAGTTTTAAACTTTCTCACAGATTTATGACTTTTTTATACATTCTTTTCTTGGATGGATAACATTTATAGCATTCATTTTTGTAGTTTCACTCTTCAGGATATCACTGTCATTCCCATGCAGTACAGATCTCTAAAATAATCCTTGCAGCATTCACTTATCCATTTCCTCCTAAATCATGTCATTGCTATTATTTTTAATTCATTCACTCTGCTGGATTCTCCTCTTAGCCCTCTTCACCCACTTCCAAAACTATTTTTTATTTCTATCGAAATTGCTCTGTATTTTCTCTGCCTCTTTTACTCTTAACTACCCCATGCTTTCTCTGACTATGTTTGACTATGTTCATTGCAACTATCTTTTCTCTGTACACACTCTATACTATATCTCTGTTTTGTCCTCATTTTTTCAGCTGTTGTTCTCTTATATGCATTTTTTTCTTATCCACATCCTTTTTTCTTCAACATTCCATCAAGGCTTGATTTGGGTGACCCAAACCCTCCTGGGAGGGTGTGGCTCTGAGGTTTACCTACAAGGTTGCTGTGAGGAATTTGAAAGGCATCTGATGGATAAAGTCGATCAGATTCATGCTAAGTTGGATTCTAGCATTGGAGCAGGTCCTGTGGAGGTGACTGGAGTGAAGTCTGGCTTTGTTATTGAGAAGGAATTTGATCCTGTTGGGCCTGATAAAGTGGATTCTTGCAGCTGTTAGCTCAGCCACCTCTGTTTTAGACCCATGTCTCTCCTGGCTAGCTAAGGCCTCCTGAGAGGTAACATGTGGTTGGGTCTTGGTGGTGGTGAATTCCTCTTTAAGAGAGGGGGTGGTCCCCCTCTTAAGGAGGCAGTGGTCAACCCCCTCCTCAAGAGGCCATTGCTGGACCCAACTGTTCTGGACAATTTTCATCCAGTTTCCAACCTTCCCTTTCTGGGGAAGGTTGTAGAGAAGGTGGTTGCACAGCAACTTCAGAGAACTCTGCAAGAAGAGTCGCTTGCGAGATGGGCGGTGTAGAAATATGAGAAATAAATAAAAGAAGTGGATTATCTGGACCCCTTTCAGTCAGAATTCAGGCCTGGGCATGAGACTGAGATGACATTGATTGCACTCTTGGATGACCTCTGGTGGTGGGGGGATGGGATGGTGGTTTAAAGTTGTCCTGGAATATCTCAGAGAATATGATGAAAGTTTAGGGAAGAAGGAGTTATGCAAGATCCAGCATCTATCTGGAAACTCAGAAGAAATCGAAAAGAATATTTGTAGCTCAGGGTTGAACTGTGGAGTCCTTGGTGCTCTCCGAGCCTTGTAGTTTTCTTGCAGACATTTCATTGCCAGACTAGGCAACATCTTCAGTGCAAAAAGGGAGTGGGGTTTGCTTTCTGTTTATATACAGTGGCTTGCCCTGCTTGTGTTGGTGGGGGTCTTGTACTCTCCTTGGTAGTTACTTGATTAGGCTGTTGTTTGCTGCTTGGTTGATTGACTGAATTAATAGTTCCTTGATTAGGGTATTGTGTACTGTTTGATTGTTCGTCTGGTGTTAATCCTGGTGTTAATCTTTGCATATCTGGGTGTTGATTGCTCATGACTAGGTGTTCCGGTCTTTTGGCTTTTCTATTGTCTCTCTTGAATGGTATGTACTGTAAATGTTGTTTACCTCTGTGTGCCTGTTGATGGCTGACTTGTCTGAGTGCCAAGCTTCCAGGAATTCCCTAGCATTTTTGAATTTAGCTTGGTCTAGGATGCTCACAGTTTCCCAGTTGAAAGTATGGTTGAGTCTGTCCATGTGTTGTGAGATTAAGGAGTTTTCATCATGCCTTCTGACTGCTAGTTGGTATTCGTGGATGCGCTCTGCTAGTCTTCCGCCTGTCCTTCCTACATAGTGGCTTTTACAGTCCTTACACTGTATGTTGTAGATGACTCCTGTTTTTGGTTCTCGGGCTACTGGGTCTTTTGGTTTGCTTAAGATGTTCTGAAGGGCTTTGGTTGGTTTCTGTGCTACGGTGATGCCGTGTGGTTGTAACAGTCTGTTGGTAGTTTCTGAGATGTTTCTGATGTATGGCAGGGTTATCCTTTTCATAGCTTGTGTTGGTTGTGCTGTAGTGGGATGGGTGGTCAGGCACTTTTTGATAAAGTTGTGTGGGTATCCATTTTGCTGGAAGATGCTATATAGGTGGTCTGTTTCCTTTTTCTGGTGTTCTGGGTTGCTGCAGTACGTTTGTGCTCGTCTGAATAATGTAAGCTCCTCTTGTGGTAGGTTGGGTTGTTGCTTTGGTAATGGAAATCAACCCACACTAACCAAGTCTCTGTAATCCATAATAGTCATATCACTTCTTAGCTAAATATTATTTTCATAGGAAGATGTTTGCTATTCTAAACTATTTTTGTGAGTATTTGGATTTTATGAAGTAAGTTTTTTTTAATGGCTTCTTAAGTTGAATGCTTATGGCCAAAATAGATATTTGGCAGCAGTGGTGGATTTGGGGTTTCCAGTTAGCACTGAAGACATTGTAGGAGGAGAGCCATGTTAGTCTACGTTAGCCAAAAATCAGAAAGAAATCAGAAAGCACCTTTTCAGACGAATGGGCCTGTTTTTAAACATCAGATGCATGGAGTACCACTCCCCTCCCTTCCCCCTTACCTCAACCCTGCATCAGTTTAGCCATTCCCTGCTTTTGATGAAGTGAGCTGTGGCTCATGACAGCTTATACCTTTTAATAAAATATGTTAGTCTGAAAAGGTGCTACCAGACGTTTCCTGATTTTTAGCTAGCACTGAGTGGCTGCAAGAAAACAACAGAAGGATACAGATTGCAGAAGCAAAATAGCAGCTAGGGAAGGGTGACACCAATCTTTCTCGGTCTGGAGGCCTTCAGAAATGTTGGACTTCAGCTCCCAGAATTCCCAACCAGCATGGCCATAGGCAGTGCTTGCTAAGAATTCTAGGGGAATCCAATATTTAAGTGGAGAGTGAAGGAATGGGGGAGGTTGAATTGCACAATGTTGTCTCACCCCTCCCCCTTTTCTGCTACAATCTTTTCCTCCAACTGGGATTCTCAGAAGTGTTTGCTTTATCACCAGCAAAATAAAAACTACCAGCCATTCTCACAAGAAGGCCCCCCACTTTGCAGTTAATTGGCAGTAACTGAGGTTGCCAGACTAGGGTCTGCTGCTGTTTATTTAATCTGGAGTTCAGGTGGTAGATGACACCACTTCTATCAGTATAAATCTGGTGCTCCCATTCAGTAGGGTTAATGGTCTCTCTCTCTCTCAGATAGAAAAAGGCCATTGTCTAATTCAGGGCTTTCCAAACTTTTCATGTTGATGACATGCCTTTTAGACATGCATAATTTTGTGACACCGTAATGAGGGGTCCCCACCCCCCGGACCACGTGATTGGCTCCTAGCTCCAAACCCCACCCCCTAGCCCACGCAATTGGCTCCCGCCTGCAAACCCTGCCCCCCGGCCCATGCAATTGGCTCCCGCCTGCAAACCCCACCCCCCGCCCCCCGGTCTTGTACTGTATGTATTGTATTGTATGTAATTGTAGATAAAATACAAAAATGCCCTCCAGATGTGCTTGATGGGAAGGTCATGGACCCAAGACCATGAGCAGTGTTTTTCAATCTTGGCCACTTTCAGATATGAGGACTTCAACTCCCAGAATTCCCCAGCCAGAATGCAAACCTCACTTGCTTGCTAGGTCCAGGCCATCGGAGATGTGCAAAATGTTTCCATTCCTAACCGTGTCCACTTCAAAAGGCACCATCTGAAGTGCCAATTGGTCGTCCTGCACACAAATGGGGTTGGCAGGCTGGCATTTTGGACGTGGCCCATACCCAAGAGCTGGGTGCTTCACCCTCAAAGCAGGCTTGCCAGCCACAAAACACTGCCTGGCGTGACCAGGGCAAGGTTGAAACACAAGGTTTTGCATTTGAAATGTTTTGCACACCCTTCCTTAGGCTGTTGTGGCCACTAACATTTGCCCCACATCACATGTGCTACCCCCCACCGCGGTGGCCTACTCGTATCCCTGCCCCCCCACCCCCTAGCATGGCAGCCTAGTCATGTCCCTGCACCCCCCAGTGCGGTGGCCTACTCGTGTCCCTGCCCACTCCCAGAACAGCGCCCTAGTCATGTCCCTGCACCCCCCAGTGCGGCAGCCTAGTCGCATCCCTGCCCTCCCCACCCCCCAGCGCGGCGGCCTAGTCACGTCCCTGCACCCCCCAGCGCGGTGGCCTACTTGTGTCCCTGCCCCCCACCCCCCAGTGCAGTGGCCTACTCGCGTCCCTGCCCCCCACCCCCCAGCACAGCGGCCTAGTCGCATCCCTGCACCCCTCAGCGGGGCGGCCTACTCACATCCCTGCCCCCCAAACCCCAGCGCGGTGGCCTAGTCGCATCCCTGCCCCCCCCAGAGGCTGGCACCTTACCTGGGTTCTGCAGTGGGAGCTGAGCACGGAGCAGGGACTGGCAGCGCAGCAAGGGCTGGGCGGGACTCCATGTGGTGCGGCTTTCATGCTGGCTCCTCCTCCGTCTCGTAGTCGGAGTCCAGCATGACCTCCTCTTCCGGATTCCCCTGCAACACACCTGGGCCCTGGACGCGACACAGCAGTGTGTCGCGACACACAGTTTGGAAAGGTATGGTCTAATTTCTTATTCTGTGTTATTCTTGATTCATACCACCATCTATTGAAATAATAAAGGAAAAAAACTAAGGAGAACCAGCTGTACATCACAGCCTAGAAGAATTATACCTTTGCCAGGATTGTAGAGCAGGATCTCATTATCTCTCATAAATACACTCACATATACACCCTGAGTATTGTTGTGTTTTAAAATACCAGGATGCGTATGTGGCAGGTAGGACTAGTGGTCTTAAAGGATATGGAAAACTGTGTGGGTACCTGAGGAATAATATTGGAGAGCAAAGTATCTTCTAATGATATACAGTCATGGCTACCAGCTGCGTTATGGTGGACACAGCCTTATTTGTAACAAAAATGAGTTCTATGGTTATTCTTATCTAATTGAATCTTCCCAAGGAACCAGATAATATCCTTAGATACACATTGCAAGGAGGTGTTAAAAGCACCAATGAAGCAAAGTGTGATGACTCACTCCTTTGATATTAACTTAGAAACTTTTAGCACAAGCCATGATAGGATATGAAAAAGTTCTTTTATTAGTACAAGTGAATAGAATCGATGCAAAGAGCAGACTAAACATTACTACAGGCTTCGCACTAACTAGTTACTACAAATCCCACCTATCTAAGGCAGAATGGCAGGATGGCATCCTGACATACCACCCTCCTTAAACAACCCCCCCACCATTACAAGATCATAGGAAAAACATGGAAAAGTACAGAAAAGAAGCAATTGGTTATGAGGCAATAACTCCCCCATCCAACCTCAGTTGACCCAATTTATCCTCACTTAGGCTTATCAGGGACCATTGGTGAAACCCATTTACTAGTTGGGGTGCCTGCACATGGTGTCTGTTTACCCATTCACTTTGGGACTTGGGGAAATGTTTCCACTGTATCAGGTACTGCAATGTCCCATGGTGTCTCCTGGAGTCCAGGATGTCTTGTACATAGTCTCAAAGTCCCATCCTTCTTGGTTCTGAACAAAACAGATGCAGCCATTGATGAGGAGGCAGGGCGAATGAAACCCCGTTCCAAGTTCTTGTCAATAAATTCCCACAAAGCATCCAATAGAGCCAGTTTGGTCTAGTGCAGGGGTCCCCAACCTGTGGACCATGGCCCACTAGTGGGCCGCGGCCTGTTAGGAAGTGGGCCGCACAGCAGCAGGTGAGCGGTGGTGTCAGGAATGAGCCTGTCCCTGCCGCCATGAGTCGGAGGAAGAGCAGCCGGTAGCAGGAAGAAGGTGGGAAGGTGCAAAGACAGAGCCAGAGCCGGAGCAGCTGATTGGTGGGGACCCTGAAGGGGAAACACCTCCACCTATCGGCACACGGCAAAGAAGGGCGGAGAGGCGGGCTGAGGAGCACGAGGCCCAATTGGCCCCCGCTCGCAAACCCCACCCCTTTACTTTTTTTCTTTTGCTCCTTTTTGTTGCCAGGCTCTTAACATTGCCAGTTCCAGCTTTACTTTTCCCCCCAGTGGCGGTTTGCGGGCAATTAGCCAGGCGATGGCCCTCCTTTCCGCATTTGAAACACAAGCCTTGCTTTGCTCGGTGTTCCTTTTCCTTGCCCCATGATTTACTCGCTGGTCTTTTCGATGTGGTGCTCAGCGTTGGTTTCCCCGCTGCTTGAGTCTGGGGCTTTTGCCTCCTCTTGAGGCGTAATCTCGTATCTTCCACCTCCCCAGCCAGGCAGATCCACTCCATCAGCGTTTGAGGATTTCCTTGAGCTAGGGACCACTCCAGAATCTCCTGCTGCAGTCCTTCTTGGAAATATCAACCTTCAGAGCTTCTGGCCAGTCCGCTAGTTTCCCAGCCAAGCTCCTAAATTCCATGGAGTACTCAGATACGGACCGTGACCCCTGCTTGATATGTTGCAGGCTTGTTTTGGCCTTCATTTTGCTGAAGGGGTCCTCAAATCTTTTCCACAATGTGGTCATAAATCTCTGGAAATTTCCCAATAAATAAAATAAACACCCTCACATGGGTTAGGAAACAAGCAAGAGTCTTAGGTTCTCCAGAAAATTTTACCTTTAGATCAGGGGTCGGCAACCTGTGGACCGCGGACCACTGGTGGTCCGCGGGCTGTTAGGAAATGGGCCACAGGGTGAGCTGGAGCAGCTGATTGGTGGGGGCCCGGAAGGGGAACCACATCCACCTATCAGCGCGCGGCAAAAAAGGGCGGAGGCGGGCCGAGGAGCACGAGGCCCGATTGGCCCCAGCTCGCAAACCGAGCTCACCCAGCCATGTGGAGCTCCTGGACCGAGCCGAGAGATGACGACGACGCAGAACCCGCTGCCAACGCCAGCCCAGTTCCTGCCTTGCCGCCAGTTCCAGCCACGCGCCGTGCAGCTGCCATTCCAGCCTTCGGAACTGCCGCGTTGGTAAATGCCTCCGCCTTGCCGCCTAGTGCCGCGAGAGACCCAGCCCCTACCGACCGGTCTCACTGCTGTCGGACCAGTTTAAAACTAGGCAGGTGCACAAACCCAATATGGCTCTCTCTCTGTGTGTGTGTATGAGAGAGAGAGAGAGAGAGAGAGAGACCTCGAGTCCTGCTGAGGGGGGAGGGAAGGGCGATGCTGAGGAGCCGAGAAGCAGCCCGGGAAGAATCTGGCCGGGTTTGAATCCTGAGCCAGGAAATAGGGTGTGTGTGTGAGAGAGAGAGAAAGAGAGAGACCTGAAAACCCCGCCCCCGGTCCACGCGATTGGCTGCCGCCTGCAAACCCTGCCCCCGGTCCATGCGATTGGCTGCTGCCTGCAAACCCTGCCCCGGTCAATGTGATTGGCTGCCGCCTGCAAACCCCGCCCACCAGCCCATGCAATTTGCTGTTGCCTGCAAACTCCACCCCCCTGTCTGCGCAGTTGGCTGCCACCTGCAAACCCCACCCCCCGGTCCTTGGAAAAAAAATTCCCATGGAAGTGGTCCCTGGTGCCAAAAAGGTTGGGGACCCCTGCTTTAGATCTCTTCCTCCAAAGGCTTCTCTCTGTCCTGAAGTTCTCCTGCATTGTCATCTCGAAGCTCTGCTAGCAAGGGAGGGGGAGCAAGCAGCGGCTGCCCTTGCTGGCCTGCTTTCTTCCTCTTCATCCAAGGAAATGGCATCACTCTCCCCCACTGTAACTTTAGGGGAAGCATCTCTGGAGGCCGCCGATTCCCCATTGTCAGCCTTCCCTCGGCTTTCACGCTGCAGAGTTCCACGGCCCTCTGTAGTCTCACTATTTGGTTTCTTAGGGATCTCATCTCCCCCTCCATTATATCCATTCACTCCTCTTGCGCTGAAAATCTTGGGTTGGGGTCACGTTTTTGCTTTGTGACCCATTGATCGGATGCCACTTCCACACTCTGCTCTACATCCCGGTCCCTCGATCGGTCATCCTCCTCCACCGGCCCGGGGGAAAGCGTCTCTCGCTCAGGAGTCGGAAAATACGTTCTCCTCACACACACCCCACCCTGAAGGACCCTGTAGAAATCTGAGTGCCTGCTGCCTCTGGCAATTCAGCTGCCAGAAGCGAGGCCTTTCCAATCTCTGCATCTTCCTGCTGGTCTTCAACAGTCGACGTATTGTCGCTATGTAAGACAGCAAAACTGAGTCTTCTCTTTCTGTGATGACTCACTCCTTTGATATTAACTTAGAAACTTTTAGCACAAACCATGATAGGATATGAAAAAGTTATTTTATTAATACAGGTGGATAGAATCGATGCAAAGAGCAGACTAAGCATTTTCACATGCAAACATATTTTAGAACCTGCCAGACTCTCAAGCACCCCTCATCCACCCCTCCCCTCCTGACTTACTTCCCATAACTTTACACTGCCAGCCTTTGATGTTTCCAGATGGATGGCCTTGGAGTCTGGTTCCCCTCTTCCCCATTTTAATGCCTGCATGCCATTCTTATCTCTAATGGTTGCTCTACAGCAGGGCTTTCCAGGGTTGCCATTCTTATCTCTAATGGTTGCTCTACAGCAGGGCTTTCCAGGGTTTTTCCCGCGGCGACACACCAACCGGCGTTGGTGTGTCGCCGCGGGAAACCCGGAAGCGCTGATGATGATCAGTGCTTCCGGGTTGTGTGGCGACACACCAGACTGTGTGTGGCGACACACTTCTGTGTGGCGACACACAGTTTGGAAAGCTCTGCTCTACAGTCTGGCAAGCACTCTAGCTAATTACTACAGGCTTTGCACTAACTAGTTACTACAAATCCCATATATCTAAGGCAGGATGGCAGGATGGCATCCTGACACAAAGAAGGTGTAAACATGCTGGATTCACACTGCAAAACTACAATGTGATTAGCTTAATTTGCAGTTGCTGTTGTTGTTGCTATTATTATCATTATTATGCTTTCTCCTGAAGAATCATAAACACAATCAACAATCCCCCGAAACAATAACAATTCTAAACTTAAAAGAAAGGTTTAAAAGTAAAAGGAAGTCTGGTCCTGGAACAGTTGTTCTACAAACACCTGGGTGAAAAGGCATTTCCCCCCGGATTTGTTTAAAAGAAATTACTTTCCTCAGGACAGAGTCCTATAACTGACAGTGCCACCACCAAGGCCAGATTCCTGACCACTCCATCATGAATCTCACCCACAGGTAGGACCACAAGCAAGGCCTCCGTAGCTGACTTTACTGCACAGATTAGGTTCTCTTGGGAAACTAAAGCTTCAAAGCTTTAGGTTCAGTGTGTCCTTAGAACCCAGGAACAAAGCAAGCCATGGATTCATTTTCTCCTGTGTTACCTACTTGACAAACCTGTTTCTGGAGATGCTTACATACGCATCTGCAAGGGACACAGTTATTCTCCTCCTGATGAGCCATACTCCACAAATTACTCCTTAATCCCTTTTCTGCTCCTTTTCTTTTGTAAGGAAAGCCTGCTTTTCAGTGTTTTTAGCTAATGAGTGAATAGTCCTACCAATGATTGATTAATATACAGGATTGCGGTGTTTCTTGAAGAACTATTTTCTTAAAAGCTGCCCTGTGAAAAATGCTTGTTTAAAACAACAACAACAGAGTAATCCAGACATTTGGTGTTGCCGGGATCAAACAATAGTGTGCTGCCAAAAAACAAAAGATAGGACCAAAGATAGGAATTTGTAAAGCCTCTAATTCAGATTTTCCTTTAAAATATAAAGCTATAAAGTACTTGTTTTTTTTTTAAGATGATAATTTTTGTGGTGTTTATAAATGCTTTTAAAAGTTATCCTGCCAAAACCTCTGATAAAGTCCTCAGGACAACAGTTGAGAAACTGTGAGCAGAATAATCCACAACAAAATTGCAGGTGCATCCCCAGATCAAAGCCTCACCCTTTTGTATATCTGTCCATGTTGTACACATGCACAGAGAAGTGGGGCTACAGTTTGCAGGTGCGCCTCCCATTTTGGCCCCTTTGGCCTTCCTGTTGCAGACACACTTGACTGAGAGTTATGCCAGCCTTGCAAAGTAATTCAATATTGTTATGCCTAGCCGGGGAAAGAGCAGTGTATGATGACCTGCAGAGTAGTGCTGTTGACTTTTTTTCCTTTTTTAAAAAATATAAATTGCTGATAGAGACAAAAGAGATTTTGGGAGTTACACAGTTGGTGTAATTTCTTTAGGGAAATGCAGAATGAGTTGTGGAATGGGGGTTTAAAGCTCATCACCGTAACAGCACAATTACCTAGAACCTGGAGCAGTGTCTGATATATGAATGTGCAGCTTTAAGAAAGGACACAACTTTTCCTTTCTCTTAGATCTTGGGTGGGGCATCTTTCTCTTTTGGAGGAACTCTGAGGTTCAGCAGGAGGCTAATAAGGCTGCTCAGAAAATAGTTTTTGGTAAATAACACTGTGAGTGTGAGATCTGGTTTTCATACTGATCAGAAGTCTAATAGCATTTTCCAAAACTATCAGCAAGTGCAGATTATGTATGTATGAAGATCTGAGATGTACACTCCTGCATACCTGGTATTGAAATAAAGGGTGCTCGGAGAGGGATTACATGTGGCCATAATGCAACTATTTGAGGAACCATAAAGGTAAAGGTAAATGTTTTCCACTGCACAGTTGTGTCCGACTCTAGGGGCCGGTGCTCATCTCCGTTTGTTAGCCAAAGAGCCAGTGTTGTCCGAAGACACTTCCATGGTCATGTGGCCGGCATGACGCATGCAGAACGCTGTTACCTACCCACTGAAGTGGTACCTATTCATCTATTTGCATTTGCATGCTTTTGAATTGCTAGGTTGGCAAGAGCTGGGGCGAGTGCAGGAGCTCACTCTGTCACGTGGCACTCGGGTCTCGAACCGCCAACCTTCGGATTGACAAGCCTGGCATCTTAACCACTGAGCCATCGCGCCCCTTGTTTGAGGAACCATAGAGAAGTGTAAAAACTGCACACATCCAGTCCACATCTAGTTGGTCTGAGTGCTAGCAGAGAACTCAGGTTTTAACAAAATTAAATAAATGTTAATAACATCTACTGAAAGTAGATTCACACCCCTCTGACCAGGCTGCCCCTGGGATTCCTTTCCTGTCATAACATCGTGTAATGGCTTGCTTTGCTTCCTTATCCTGTCAATTCCATATATAGGAAATCATCAGAAACAGTCAATTACAGCCTACCTACCCTAATGGAAACTTGATTTAATTTTAAGCAAATGCCATTAACATTCCCTCCCTTGTTCTGACAAAGGTACCTATGGGCACGTGCATTCATGCATTCAACTTGATATGGCGGACATTACATCTGCTTGCTGTTCTTCATGTATAAAGTGGTTGGTGAGACATTGCAAAATCCAAAGCAGATTTGAATAACTGGAACTTGGATTCATTCTTGAAAAGTGAGCAGGGAATACTGTTTAGTCACCCTTATTCTATTATACTTTTTTTTTCATTTTCTGCTCTGGTTTCCTTTTGGCTCTTCCTCCAGTCCTTGGGTTGGTAGAAAAATATATCAGTGTAATTTGTGCTGCCTCAACAGCCGAGTTGGTGGGAGGAAGGAGAGGTATGTGGCGAAGCGGGAGTGCTAAGACAAGAACCCCAGAGTAGGAATATTGGCTCTAGCATTATCCTGAAAAGCATTAGGCCTGTTCTCCCCTGTGTAAGTCAGGGGAGATCACCCTGCCTTTTAGATAGTGATATGCACCCCCACTTGTCCCACTTATCAAAATATTATAGCAAGAGGGTGATGCATGATGGGCAAGGTCATGACTCAGTAAAATAGCAAAAAGTGACCCTATAAAGAACTTTTAACACATCTGATGCTCTCGTGGATAGCTAGATCTGCTGATGTTCCAGGCTGAAATAGAATTCTTGTATTTCTGTCAGATAAATAAATAAATAAATACATTGAAATTCAGTGAGGAACTGAGAGAAAGTTTAATTCCTACATTGCTGGGACATTACTGAAAAACGATTTACTTTATTATTAATTTGTCAGTTATATCCCACCGTTCCTCTAAAGCAGTGTTTCTTAAACGTTTCTATCTCAGGACCTCTTCCCACTTTTAAAAATTATGAAGGACCCCAAAGGAGATTTTGTTTGTATGGGTTATATTTATCAATATTTACCATATTAAAAATTAAAATTGACACATTCTCTGCTGCTACTGCTTCTCATGATTGTTTGATGGAATTTTAATATTGTATTATTTCTCAACAAAGGCTGGCAAATGAATTTGATTTTGAGGACCCCTGAGAGAGTCTTGGGGGACTCCCAGGGGGCTAGGACCACACTTTAAGAAACACTGCTCTAAAGGAAGAGGCGGAGATCTGTTGGGAATCTCCCTTTTATTCTCACAATAACAACATTGGGAGGTAGGTTGGGCTGAGAGAATGATTAGCCCAAAATCACCCAGTGAGTTTCCATGCCTAAAGGTGGATTTGTGCCTGGGTCTCTCCAGTCCTAGTTCAACAACTAAACTACTACACCACACTGGCTGTCAGAAACGATTTTGTCTACAATCCTAAAGCAGCAAAAAGCCAAATGTCTTAACATTTACACTGAAATTATTCAAAATAACCAATATGTAAAGAGATATATGTTTGATTGAATCATGTGTTACACTAAACCATATTTAGTTTTAATCATAGCTTGTGGATCAAGCCATGGTAGGCTAGTTCACACACTATCATTATAAACCATGATTTACAAACCACTACTGCTGGTGGGTGCACACATCATTCTAATGTAAACTAGATAAATGATGACCTAACATGAGTGGACAATCTTTTTGGCTGGGGAATGAATTTAACGTTTTTAAAGGTTGTGAGGCTTGTAACAATGCAGAGTGTAACTGTATCACATACTTGGGGGAGGGACTAGTGTTTTCTAGTTTTTTGTTTGTTTCGTTTTTTGTTTGAGGGTAGAGGTTTTTAGTTGGAAAAACAAGGTTGAGTGTATATTAGGGCTTAACATTATAATTCCTTTGTTTTTCATAAACAAATAGTAGGAAAGTCAGCCACCCATTTTTAGTAATTTTAATTGGAGAAGGCTCTGACAGCTACAGCCAAAAGGAATAAGCCACTTATTTGTTTGTTTGTTTGTTTGTTTGTTTGTTTATTTATTTTCTATCCTTCCTTTATTATTTTTATAAATAAGTCAAGGTGGGGAACATACCTAATACTCCTTCCTCCTCCTATTTTCCCCACAACAACAACCCTGTGAGGTGAGTTGGGCTGAGAGAGAGTGACTGACCCAAGGTCACCCAGCCTTACTTTTGCTTAGAGAGTTGTGTGAATTGCTAGAAGATATTTTATCCTTAACATTCAAACTATTTGAACAACTCCTAATGGGTTAGCATGGCCACATTAGCTAACCATCTGCTTGATAAGCTTTATCATAGAAAAGCTAACTCTTTATCTGCTTAGTTTCTTAAATCAATTCCCATCTATTTTTAGAAGATGTCTGGGTTCATATATTGCACTAAGATGGTTTATTTAGCTTGGTTTAATATCATGTATGAACCATGCTATTATGGTTTATGAACTGTTGTTTATGTTACGGTAAAGTGTGAACTTAACAGTTGTGGCTAAGTTGCAGTATGTCGATTGATTGATTGATTGATTGATTATGTGCCATCAAGTCAGTGTCAACTCTTAGCAACCACATAGATAGATTTTCTCCAGTTTCACCTGTCCACAACTGATCCTTCAGTACAGTGCAGTAAGTCTATATATTATATGAAACGTATGTCTATGACATTGATTTTATATGTAATGCATACAAGTTAATAGAAATGATCTACGCCTACTGTCACATGTAAACAATGGCAGGATCAGTTTAAGGAATTTGGAAGCGCGCCCCCCCCCCTCTTTCATACACATAGCTCTAGTTTAACATTGCAGATGGATTTCTGCAAAATGAGATTGTAAATGGTTGTTGTGGGTCTTCCGGGCTGTGTGGCCGTGTTCTGGAAGTTGTGGTTCCTAACGTTTCGCCAGCATCTGTGGCCAGCATCTTCAGAGGGCAGGAGCACAGATAGAAGCAAAATCTCTGTGCCCAGGTAGAGTGGCAATGTTCTATTTATAGAGCTAAATTATAGGAGATTAGGTGGGGTTTTTTGTTGTGTTGAAATGTTAACGAGTGGCTGATGAGCGTGATTAGCATGTTCATTGTGAGAAGTATTCCCATGTCCTGGTGGTTGGACTGAGTTCGTTGACCTTTTGCAGGCTGTGTTTTTCAGGACTGGTAGCCAGGTTTTGCTAATTTTTAAACTTTCTTCTTTTTTATTGTAACTGTGAATTTCAATGGCTTCTCTGTATAATCTGGTGTAGTGGCTTTTGGTGTTGTCCAGTATTTCTGTGTTTTCAAATAGGATTTTGTGTCCTGTTTGCTTGAGAGCATGTTCAGCTACTGAAGATTTTTCCGGTTGCTGTAGTCTGCAGTGTCTTTCGTGTTCTTTTATCCTGGTGTGAATGCTTCGTTTTGTGGTTCCGATGTATACTTGTCCACAGCTGCATGGTATGCGGTATACTCCTGCAGCGGTGCGGGGGTCCCTTTTGTCTTTTGCTGATTTTAGCATTTGTTGTATTTTTCTGGTGGGTCTGAAGACTGTTCGAAAGTTGTGTTTTTCCATCAGTTTTCCCATGCGGTCAGTGACTCCTTTGATGTAGGGCAGGAATACTTTGTTTGTGGGGGGCTGTTTTTCTTCAGTTGGATGTTGTTTTCTTGGTTTGATGGCTCTTTTTATTTCATTCTTGGAATAGCCATTTGCCTGTAGGACCCAATTCAGATAGTTAAGTTCATTGTTGAGAAATTGGGTTTCACAGTTTCGATTAGCACGATCCACCAAGGTTTTGATCATGCCTCTCTTTTGTCATGGGTGGTGATTGGAATTTTTGTGTAGATACCGGTCTGTATGGGTGGGTTTTCTGTATACTTTGTGTCCTAGTTTGAGGTCCGGATTGCGTATGACCAGCGTATCTAAAAATGGAAGTTTGCCATCAGTTTCTTTTTCCATAGTGAATTGTATATTGGGGTGGATGCCGTTTAGGTGGTCCAGAAATTTCTCCAGTTCTTCTTCAGTATGACTCCAAATTGCGAAGGTGTCATCCACGAACCGGAACCAGACTGTGGGTGTAATGGGTGCCGATTCCAAAGCCTGTTTTTCAAAGTGTTCCATGTAAAAGTTTGCTATGACTGGGCTCAGGGGGCTTCCCATGGCAACGCCATCCATCTGTTCGTAGAACTCATTCTCCCATTGAAAGTAACTAGTTGTTAGGCAGTGTTGAAATAAAGCTGTAATGTCTTCTGGGAAGATTTGCTTGATGAGTGCCAGGGTGTCCCTTAATGGCACCTTGGTAAACAGGGAGACCACGTCAAAGCTGACCAGTTTGTCCATGTGGTTGAGTTTTAGGGTGCTGATTTTGTTGATGAAGTGTCCTGAGTCTTTGATGTGGGATGGAGTCTGTCCGATGTGGGTCTGTAAAAGGGTTGCCAAATGTTTGGATAATTCATATGTCGGGGAGCCAATGGCACTTACAATGGGTCTGAGTGGGATCGAGTCTTTGTGGATTTTGGGGAGTCCGTATAGTCTAGGTGAGAGAGCTTCTGTCTTGCAAATACGTTGTAATATGTTGGGATGCAGGGAGGAGCTCTTTATCAGTGTGTTGGTTTGCTTCATGATTTTGCTGGTCGGATCCCGTCTTATTGTTCTGTATGTGGTGGGGTCTAGTAATTCTCTGATTTTGTCTTTGTATTCATCTATGTTCATAATTACCGTGGCATTGCCTTTGTCCGCTGGAAGGATGATGATGTCTGGGTCCGAATTGAGGGTCTCTATGGCGTTTCTCTCCTTCTTAGTAATGTTGCTGGTGGGGGGCTTTGCTTTCCTTAGGATTCTTGCCACTTCACCCCTTATTTCTTCTGCTTCTTCCTCTGGACGTTGGTGAATGGCTGATTCCACATTGGCAATGATATCTTCCAAATAGGACACAAAATCCTATTTGAAAAATACTGGACAACACCAAAAGCCACTACACCAGATTATACAGAGAAGCCATTGAAATTCACAAACACCAGCACAGTTACAATAAAAAAGAAGAAAGTTTAAAAATTAGCAAAACCTGGCTACCAGTCCTGAAAAACACAGCCTGCAAAAGGTCAACGAACTCAGTCCAACCACCAGGACATGGGAATACTTCTCACAATGAACATGCTAATCACGCTCATCAGCCACTCGTTAACATTTCAACACAACAAAAAACCCCACCTAATCTCCTATAATTTAGCTCTATAAATAGAACATTGCCACTCTACCTGGGCACAGAGATTTTGCTTCTATCTGTGCTCCTGCCCTCTGAAGATGCTGGCCACAGATGCTGGCGAAACGTTAGGAACCACAACTTCCAGAACACGGCCACACAGCCCGGAAGACCCACAACAACCATTGAACTCCGGCCGTGAAAGCCTTCGACAATACATTGAGATTGTAAAATTATGTATTCAAATAAAGTAGAACCTGAACTAAAATTAAAAAATATGTCTAGAAGAAACATGCAAAATCTAAATAGTTTGTACATTTCTTTTTTAAAAATCAAAGTCACTTTCATTAGAGAGGCACAATTCCCTTGGCAGAGAGAGAGAAACTTTTATTTTTGGAAAGCTTTTTTCTTTGCTTCCTGTCCTGCAAATATTGCTACCAGTTTATCAATGTTCAAAGTGTGAGCAATGTTGTCATTGTCATCCATGGGGTGGGGGTGGGGGGCAGAAATGAGGGTCAAATGACAACACACTTGAAATCTAACATGACCTAATGACTCAAATACCATGAACGATTGATTGATTATGTGCCATCAAGTTGTTTACGACTCCTAGCGACCACATAGATAGATTTTCTCCCTGACAAATGCCATGATTCGGTGTAATTTGCTGAGAGGAGAAAATGTCATAACTATCAAGGCCTTCCAGAGGTACAATGCCTTTTTCAGAAGTAAGGGGAGTTGATGGTTCAGAAACTTTTCCCTTTATGCTCGCAAGCTTTGAATTTTGAGTTTTGAAAAAGTTCACGCCAAACTCTTTCCTGTTTTCCTTCACATTTGAGCTATTTCTTTCTTTTTTTTCTGTTCTGGGCACCAGAAAAATATTTTCCACCCATATTCTTCTATGGATCGATTCATTGATTAACTAATTATGTGCCATCAAGTTGTTGTCCGCTGTTAGCGACCACATAGATTTTCTCCAGGATAATCTTCTACAGTTCTACAAAACAGCTGTAGCAATGGCCCCTGTTTCAGCCACACAAACAAAACAGAAGCACAACAAAATGTTCATCACCATGAGAGTCCTCCTACTTCAAGAAATAGGATCTGGGTGCCTATTTATTCCTACTCTGGGATTCCTGTCTTTTATTCAGTTACCTATCAAAGAGGGGACCTCTCCATGTCATCTACAAGCACTAAGCTCATTTAAGTGGTTTTGGTCAGGAACCCTGTGAAAAGCTTTTTAAAAGTCCAACTCTATAGTGTAAACTGGATTACCTCTATTCACATTCTCACATTCCATCAATGTTCTCTTGCTTCTCTTTCACTCTCCAGGCATGATGAGCAGTAAATGGGATGGCCTATGCTGCTTGCCTTGCTCTCTGCCTTGGGCAGAGGGCAGGGCTACCTGTTTTTCAAGGCTCGCTCTTACCGCTGCATTAATATGCATTCCTCCAGTCCTTGAGTTGGTAGAAAAATATATCAGTGTAATTTGTGCTGCCTCAACAGCCGAGTTGGTGGGAGGAAGGAGAGGTATGTGGTGAAGTGGGAGGAAGCTTGCACGGCCTAACTCCCCAATAATTCCCCAACTCACCAGTCTGTCAGCCAGCCTATTTCTAGACACAGATTGATCAATATCCCAGAAGACTGGTGGACCCATGTTCAGAAATAACCTGAATAACAAATCACATGCATGGTGCAGAGATTGTGAGGATCATCAACAGTGCTCTTTTGCTGACTACTGGTCCTGTTTTTTTAAGCACAGGTTTATCGCTCTTTCAAAAGATCACTTAATACATGTTTAAAAACAGGCCTAATGCTTTTCGGAAGAATGCTAGAGTCATGGATATAAGGAGTCTATATAATGCCTGAACGACTCTAGGCAAAGCACCTCTCAGGCATTATGCAGGCAGATGCCTCCACAGAAGCCAAGTGCCTGGTCTCTCTCTAGCCCAAGACATGGAGGACAGTGCACAGTGCCTGAAGAGAAAAGGTGTGCCCACAGCAGCCAAAAGTGGCCAAGGGGACCTGAGCAGATCCCAGCCCCATACCATGTCATCACCAAGATAGTGTCAGCTCTTTGAGGAAATTTGGACAAGAAACCAATACCATGAGTACTAACACCACCTTTACTGTAAGGTTACAGTAACAGAGTCTTGCAACTCTGAAGGCACATCCCTCGTTCCTTGCCTTTACTTTCCAGGGAATTAGGGAGGGTCCCTTCTGAGATGCTTTCCACATCCCCATTCCTTCTGTGGGCTGAGATGTCTCTTATCTGACCATTGCCCTGGCTGTGGCTCTTCCTCCTCCTGTCTCTCAAGAATATTCCCACAGACCATGACAGATAATCAATGAGGTGTTGTTGGCAAGACTTGCATCAGGAGAAGAGAAAAAGCACTATTTGAAAACCAGAATAACTCATGACTAATATAAACTAGGGTGGGTTGCCAAAAATGAAATAAAAAGTAAAACTGACCCTTATCAGGATAAGATCACAAAGGAATTAGAATCACCTGAGACTCTTAGATAGAACAAGGGTTAGTAGGTTGGTGCACAAACAAAAAGGTGAAGTACAAATTGCTGTATTTTCTATGTGGTTAATCTGCTGTTCTCTTCTGAAAAAAGAATCTGTGATCAACTTTATATAGGGTGGGAAGGTGCAGAAAGCAGCTTTTGGGTGATGAGAGCCTGATGAAATATTTAACCATGGTGCTAAAATAACCATCTGAGGAATGTTAATTACATTTATACTTGCAGTTATGTGGCTTCAGAAAGGACTTCCAGATTTGGGCTGCAAGGAGATGCAGAAAGTGCTAGCTCTTTGCTGCCATCTAGAGATCATCTGCATTACTGCAGTTTGTCTGAAAGCTCTAGACCAGAGCTTTCCAAACTGTGTGTCGCGACACAAAAGTGTGTCGCCACACACAGTCTGGTGTGTTGCCACACAACCCGGAAGTGCTGATCATCAGTGCTTCCGGGTTTTCCCACGGCGACACACCAACTGCAGCATGCAAAACCTGAAAGCAGCAGCAGCGCTTCCGGGTTTTTGCGCGCTGCCGCACTTCCGGGTTTTCCCGCGACGACACACCAACGCCGGTTGGTGTGTCGCCGCGGGAAAAACTTTGGAAAGCCCTGCTCTAGACCAGCTTTTTGGCACTTTGCCTTCTTTTTCATTTTTTTAGAAACCTTCACACCTCCCTACATGAATGTCCATTAAATCTGTCCATCATTTTGTACATCAGACCTTCACATCCCCATTTTTCCAGCAATCTGTCTCCAATCTTCCTGGCAACTCAGTCAGCCCTGAACTTCTCACTGCATGTCCCCTAATCTTTCTGCTGCATACCTGCCAACATTGGCATTGCCTCCCCTCCCTTCTTCCAAACAGCCTGCCGTCCACCACTGATCTTCCCAGACTGTTAGATCTTCATGTGAATATTAGTGTATTTTTAATGCAGACAATTTAGTAAAAAACTGCCCTTGCAACCCACTTGCAACATCTTGGAATGCCTACCCAGGAGGAAGACTCCTCAGTTTGGAACCCCTGTTGAAGAACAGCAACATTTTCCATCCTTAAAATTATGACCCCATGCAAGATTGGCACGATCAATAGATTTAGCAGATTATTGATGGATGAAGTTACACAAGTGCCTCTGCTAAGTGCAGCTGGAGCAGACCTTGCCCAAAATTAAATTCAACTTCATCTTGGCTTGAGAGAAGAGGCAGCTGTACCTTTTCTCCTTTGGCTGGCCAGAAATTCGGCAGCCAGAGCATGCCTTGTCTTTACTCCTTTCATTTTATTAGGCCAGCAGTAGATGCTGTTATGCCGCCATCACAGTTCATTGCTTTGAGGGATATATTTCTACTGAGGACAGTTCAGGCATTATTTATAGCAGGCCTGGGCAACTTTTTGTGACTGCCAGCAGCATTTTGTAATGAGAGCTACGGGAACCCAGCAATGATGCAAAGGCATTGCACGAAAGGACGGGGCTGGAATTTTAGGCCTCTTCCCCCATGTTTTGAATTTTTTAAAATAATAAAAAAAGTCATGTTAGGGCTGCTGGAGACTCAGTACATTTATTTTATTTATAAAATTTGCAATTCTTGTCGTTTTCAGTTTGGCAGAACATTGAGTGAAAACCATGTTGCTGTTATTTGGGGAATTTTCTGCCAAATTTTGGTGGCATGATGGGTGAGAGAGTTTGGGTCTGTAAAAATGGGGCTTTACCACTAATCGAAGAATAGGGTGTCAACATGAGAGGTGATATAGAGCCATGCCAAGGACTCTTGCCCCATGTGCCACACATGGCACATACAGTAAGTTTCCCCCAGTTGTCCACACTTACTGTATATTGAGTGTCGTATGCCAAGTGGGCAGCCAAACAAATCGAAAGAAAGAAACAAACGTTTGAGACAAATTTCTACGTAGAGCTGTACAAAACCCTTCAGACATTTATGCACAAGGTTAGGGCATATTTATGACTTCAGGGCTATCTCTATGTTACAATCCTGTCCTTACAGCACAGCTTTCCAAACTGTGTGTCGCGACACAAAAGTGTCGCCTGCAGGGCCCAGGTGTGTCGCGTCAAAACCTGGAAGCGCTGATGGCACGTCGCCGCCGCGTGCGGCCATGCACACGGCGGCAGCGTGCCATCAGCGCTTCTGGGTTTTCGCATGGCACACAAGGACACCACTGCTGCCACCGCTGCGCCCGAAAATCCAAAAGTGCCGCAGTGGCGGCAGCGCGCAAAACCCGAAAGTGGCGGCGGCGCTTCTGGGTTTTTGCACACCGCCACAGCAGTGGCGCTTCCAGGTTTTCTTGCGCGCCGCCATTGGTGTGTAACCGCGGGAAAAGTTTGGAAAGCCCTGCCTTAGAGGATTGTTACAATCCCCCAGTGATGGCTGGGGAATTTTGGGAGTTGAAGTCCATGCATCTTAAAGTTGCTGAGGTTGAGAAACACTGCTATATAGAATCAAGGTAGGGTTATGTTGAGTCTCTTTCTTTTTTTTTTAAATATTTTATTGGGTTTTGAAAATACATAGTTAAAAGTTGGAAACGGAAAAAGAAATAGAAATACAAATCAAAGAAAGAAGAAAAAAAAAGTGTAGTAAAGCAAATAAAAAAATAAAAAAATATGAAGCATAGAAAGTAATCAACTTCCGATTTATCTCTGGTCATAATATTTTACAAAATTTGTCATACATGCTATGTCTATACATTACATTGAAAAAACATTTCTTGTCTAATATATCAGTTTGTATATAATTTAATCTTCAAATCCTCATATAAGCTTTGCCCCTCCAGCATTTTCCAAATAGTCCATTAATAGTTTCTACTCTTAAAAAAAGTAATAGTTTGAATTTTCTTTTAATAAACATGTCGATTTATCCTTTTCTGCCAATCCATCAATTTTAGCAATAAAAAGTCCTTATAGGTCAGCCATTTATCTCTATTCTTTACTTCTATTCTATTCTATGAAATGCTTCTTACGTTCTCCTGGTGCCTCCCTCATGTCTGTCTTATATTTCTCTAGAAATGTTTTAACTTTTGAAGTAGAAATTATCCTTAACTTTTGTCCTTTAAACACTTTCTGTTCTCTAGCATACCATGAAACAGCTCTAAAGACTTTATCTATTTCGAAATCCAAATCTTGTTCTCTCATTTCTATAAATCTAACTAGTTCAGAAACCATATTTTCTCTTACATTTTCGTTTAATTGTTCTTCTTTATTTGGTTGTTCTAAAACTGCTCTCAAACACAAAATATATTCCTTCTCTCTCATTTCTGCTGATTCTATAATATCCAAATTGTATTTTATTTCTTTAGTAACATCAAATTCCTTAGTAACATCTTCTGATTTAGCCTCTAATTTTTGCATCTGACCTTGCATATCTTTAAGTTCTCCTGACAAATTATTCACTATTTCCTTTACTGTCTGTCCATCCTTTTTAAATTTTTGTTTAATCTCTTGAGTTATCTCTTTCTTCATTTCTTCCATCTTCATATCAATTTTTTTATCTAAGAATGTAATTTGTTCTTCCATCTGTTTATTTTGTATCATTGAATCTTCCATTTTCTTATTTAATGATGCCATTGCCTCCAGAAGTTTTTTCAGTTCTGATGGAGGGGGCTCCATTGATGCTCCAAGTGTTGAAAGATTAACAGATGTCCTTCCAGTTTCTTTTTCTTTCTCCTTCCTCTTCAATGCCATAGTTGTCATAATGTAGATATTTTCCATGTAAGAGAAAAAAAAAGGAGAGAGAAGGGAGGGGGAAGACAAAAAACCAAAAAAAGGCTATTAATTTTTTTTAAAAAGGAATAAAAACTTCAAAAAATAAAAATAGTCCTTTAAATGTAATAATCAAAATAGCTCAAATATAGTCCATTAAAATTATATATCCAAGTGTAAAAGTAAAAGATAAAAAGGAACAAAGAGGCTTCTATTATAGTCAAAATAATAACAAAAAAGATAAACAATCCCAGGGTTTCTCACGCCAGCTTGTATCCACACAGTCCAACCATGAATAAGTAATCCAATTTATATACAAAAGAGATCCAAAAAAATCATAAAAATTCTATAAGGCAACTTATATAATCCAAAAGATATTCAAACACTTGCAAAGAAAAAGAAGAAAAATTCTTTCATAATAAAAATCACAAACAAATAAAAGAAAGAGTGTCAAATCATTAAAATTAATCCTTAAAAAATTAAAATCCAGGCAAGTTAGTCTCAAAAGAGAAATACTTTTAAATGCAATAGGAGTAAAAACAAACCAAAATAGGAATAATAAAAATAAAAAGAGAAAGTCACTCAATCCATTTCAGGCAGAGTCGATTAGCTTTCCAGTCCCACCGTTTAAACAATCCTTTGGCAAGAAAGAAATAAAACACCAGCATTTATAAATCAAAGTCCAGAGATAAATCTTAGATATTAGTAGGCAAATAATATTTAAAAAATAAAAATATGTGTCTAAAAGGTGGGGTGCCGTGCTACTTATCTTATTCAGATTCGCGGTTTCCGCAGAGCTGCAGTTGTCAGTTCCAGCCGTCTCTCACCGCTTCGATCTCCCTCTCCCCGCGGTGGATTTACGGGGGTCGGGAGAGAGCAGTGATCCGACAACCCTTTTGTGAGCAATCTTCTGCTCGCCCTCTCTTCGAGGGCGATTTTTCAGCGATTTTTCTTCCTTTTAAATCGCCGCAAACGGAAAAACCGCGGAGCTTTCGGCTCAGCACACCGGTCACCTCGACACCCGGAAGTTGAATCTCATGTTGAGTCTCTTTCTGATGCTTCCTCCTTTCCCAGGACTGTCTTAATGGTACTGCTAATGGTTCTTCCATTACTTTGTCAAAGTTATCTTTGCACTCCTTTACACATTGCTTGAATGCAAGTAGATCCCTCCAGGTGATCCTGGACTTCAATGAAGCAGGTTTCTAGGCAGCACTGACTACTATACTCAAGTTCAAGTGAATACACTTATAACTCCTTCAGACACCTTCTCTAAGCAGATGGAAGCTGAAGAAAGATAGGGTTAGACTGTGTGTGTGCTGCAATTCAGGCCCAGAACTGTGTGTGTGTGTGTGGTGGTGGTGGTGGTGGTGGTGGTGGTGGTGGTAGGGCACAATCGCTGCATTTTCTTCATGCCCCTAAAGTTCAAGATAAATGGTACAGCCCAGGCTGGTTCCAACAGGCATGCCGCTCCATTTTTTTGGCTATGTGTTTACTCTGGCTTTCTTCCCACTTTGAGTTCCCTATGTAATCAGGTAATTACTTCAAATTATAATATTACCTAAAAAGAAAACATTTTGTGTTAGAGGTCAGAGAAAAAACACTTTTTAGTTTTCCTATTACAGGTAGTCCTTGACTTATGACCACTTGTTTAATGACCATTCAAAGTTACGACAGCACTGGAAAAAGTGACTTACAACCCTCGCACTTACTACCGTCACAGCATCCCCATGGTCACGTGATAAAAATTCAGGTGCTTGGCAGCTGGCATGTATTTATGGCAATTGCAGCATCCGGGGTCACATGATCGCCATTTGCAACTTTCCCAGGGGGTTTCTGACAAGCAAAGTCAATGGGGGAAGCCATTCACTTAATGACCATGTCAAAAAGGTTGTAAAATCAGGCATGACTCATTTAATGACCGCATCACTTAGCAACATAAATTCCGGTCCCAACTGTGGTCATAAGTCGAGGACTACCTGTAATGGGAATTACATGGTTAGCTGAGCATACAGTGTTGCATTAATTCTGGCATTCATAGTTAAACCTAAACCTAATTGTGTAGGTTTATCAATATCCTTTTCCATCATTATCATAGAAAATGGTACTGCCAGCTGGTTGCACACAGGGATGTGTTTTCAATACAGTAGTGATAAAGTGGCCTTCGCAGCTTTCATGTGTGTGTGAACAAATAGCATACCTTAACATTAATGTACAAATCTGTTTTGATTTTTGTTATTTCTTCTCAGCATTCTATCCCATTTTCTATCTGTGTGTGTGTGTGTGAGAGAGAGAGAGAGAGAGAGAGAGGGAGAGAGAGAATCTGTGTAGCTTTTTTTACACTTTGGCAGGTGGTCTCCAATTGTTAATGAACTTAAATATGCAGTTTTGAGATGAAGGATAAAACTAGGCTTCTTATAGGAAGAGGCTTGTTATCATATTGAGCTCTAGAGTTTTCTTGTACTCTTTTTCATGCTTCACTGAACTGTATTTAGCAGCTCCGGATCGGATTGCCGATGGCCTCAACGCAGCATTCTGAATATATTAGCTTGATTTCAGGCAGAGCTGCCCATGTCAGACATGAGATTCCTACTCCCTCTAGTGCAGCAAATGTGCATCCAGAAGACACTCTCTGTTCCCCTGTTTAAATCAGAGACCTCAGTCGTTCAGCAATTACACAGAAATAAAAATAATATTAAAAAAATATTTAAAAACTTGGAATCAAAAGTAAATCTAAAACCAAAATGCTTACCATTAAAATCCCCACAAACACTTTTCCCCCAGAGTTAATTCTACTAAACAGGAAGTAAAATATTTTACCATATAGTCCAGTGAATGAAGTATTAAATGTCTCTAAATAAATAGAGAACCTGAGACCAAATCTGTGTTTTATCAGGAGGCCTGCATCTAGGCTTCAACATTAGCTTGTCAATTCTTTTTTGTCTCTGTAAATGAGAAAGATCATGAATGGCCCTTTGGAAGGAGTCCAATCCTCACCTGTGAGAAGAGGGCAACACCTATGTGTATCTTTTGCAGCCCTAGCAGGCAACAACAGATAATGTTACAGGAAGAAAGGAATTGCTCCTGGGGATGCAAACCTGAACCACATGATCTACAAAATCAAGTCATTCACTAACCTCTTAGACATTTTATTCAATGTCATTATTTTGTATCCCTGCCTTCCTAACTGGTGAGTATTTATTTATTTATTAAATTTCTATGACCGCCCATCTCCCAAGACAGCTGAGAATAGCAGCATATAGGAATTAAGCCTTGAGACAAAAACGGGGCATTGGAATGGCAAAAATGGGACGAGGTTAAACTTATGTAATATTCCGTATTCATGAAAAAGTAAGATGATAAAAAAAGTTTTAAAGCGTTTTTAAGATTTATTTATTTATTTATTATTTAAATTTGTATTACCGCCCATCTCCCCTGACCGGGGGACTCTGGGCGGTAGAATAGAATAGAATAGAATAGAATAGAATAGAATAGAATAGAATAGAATAGAATACTTTATTGGCCAAGTATGACTAAACATACAAGGAATTTGACTTCGGTGCAAGAGCTCTCAATAATAAATTATACAATCAAGAAAAGAAAAATTAAGAAAAAAATAATACTACAGTTATTTAACTAACACATACTCATATTTTAGGGAGAATTAAGGGACAATAATCTCCAGCAAAGGAGATTGTTACCTTGTTGTGGTGCTGGAGCTTGAGCACCTCAATGAGCACCATGAGCTAAACCGTGAAGGGACACCCAAGACAGGAAGGTCATGGAAGACAGGTCAGACTAAATACGATCCCTGGGGAAGGTAACGGCAACCCACCCCAGTATTCTTGCCATGAAAACTAAATGGATCAGTACAACCAGAGATACGTCGGTATACCATCGGAAGATGGGACTCCCAGGTCGGAAGATGGTCAAAATGCTACTGGGGAGGAACAGAGGATAAGTTCAACTAGCCCCAGATGTTATGACGCAGCTAGCTCAAAGCCGAAAGGACGGCTAGCGGCCGACGGTGCTGGTGGTGAACGACAAATCCAATGTTCTAAAGATCAACACACCATAGGAACCTGGAATGTAAGATCTATAAGCCAGGGCAAATTGGATGTAGTTATTGGAGAGATGTCAAGATTAAATACAGACATTTTGGGTGTCAGTGAACTGAAATGGACTAGAATGGGCCACTTCACATCAGATGACCACCAGATCTACTACTGTGGACAAGAGGACCACAGAAGAAATGGAGTAGCCTTCATAATTAATAATAAAGTGGCTAAAGCAGTGCTTGGATACAATCCAAAAAACGATAGAATGATCTCAATTCGAATTCAGGGTAAGCCATTTAACATCACAGTGATCCAAATATACGCCCCAACCACAGATGCTGAAGAAGCAGAAGTAGATCAGTTCTATGAGGATCTGCAGCACCTACTGGATAATACACCAAAAAGAGATGTTATTTTCATTACAGGAGACTGGAATGCTAAGGTGGGTAGTCAAACGACACCTGGAATTACAGGCAAGCATGGTCTAGGAGAACAAAATGAAGCGGGACATAGGCTGATAGAATTTTGCCAAGACAATTCACTGTGCATAACAAACACTCTCTTCCAGCAACCTAAAAGACGACTTTATACATGGACTTCACCAGATGGTCGACACCGAAATCAGATTGACTACATCCTTTGTAGCCAAAGATGGCGGACATCTATACAGTCGGTAAAAACAAGACCTGGAGCTGAGTGTAGTTCAGATCACTAACTTCTTATTGCACAATTTAGAATCAGACTAAAGAGAATAGGGAAGACCCACAGATCAGTTAGATATGAGCTCACTAACATTCCTAATCAATATGCAGTGGAAGTGAAGAATAGATTTAAGGAACTAGATTTAGTAGATAGGGTCCCGGAAGAGCTATGGACAGAAGTTCGCAACATTGTTCAGGAGGCGGCAACAAAAAACGTCCCAAAGAAAAAGAAAACCAAGAAGGCAAGATGGCTGTCTGCTGAGACACTGGAAGTAGCCCAAGAAAGAAAGCAAAAGGCAACAGTGATAGGGGGAGATATGCCCAATTAAATGCAAAATTCCAGAGGTTAGCCAGAAGAGATAAGGAATTATTTTTAAACAAGCAATGTGCGGAAGTGGAAGAAGATAATAGAATAGGAAGGACAAGAGACCTCTTCCAGAAAATTAGAAACATCGGAGGTAAATTCCAGGCAGAAATGGGTATGATCAAAAACAAAGATGGCAAGGACCTAACAGAAGCAGAAGAGATCAAGAAAAGGTGGCAAGAATATACGGAAGATCTGTACAGGAAGAATAATAATATCAGGGATAGCTTTGACGGTGTGGTCAGTGAGTTAGAGCCAGACATCCTGAAGAGTGAGGTTGAATGGGCCTTAAGAAGCATTGCTAATAACAAGGCAGCAGGAGACAACGGTATCCCAGCTGAACTGTTTAAAATCTTGCAAGTTGATGCTGTCAAGGTGATGCATGCCATATGCCAGAAAATTTGGAAAACACAAGAATGGCCATCTGATTGGAAAAAATCAACTTATATCCCCATACCAAAAAAGGGAAGCACTAAAGAATGTTCAAACTATCGAACAGTGGCACTTATTTCACATGCCAGTAAGGTAATGCCCAAGAACTTGCAAGGTAGACTCCAGCAATTCATGGAGCGAGAATTGCCAGAAGTACAAGCTGGGTTTAGAAAAGGCAGAGGAACTAGAGACCAAATTGCCAATATCCGCTGGATAATGGAGAAAGCCAGGGAGTTTCAGAAAAAACATCTATTTTTGTTTTATTGACTATTCTAAAGCCTTTGACTGTGTGGATTATAACAAATTGTGGCAAGTTCTTCGTGGTATGGGAATACCAAGTCATCTTGTCTGCCTCCTGAGGAATCTGTATAACGGCCAAGTAGCAACGTTAAGAACAGATCACGGAACAACAGACTGGTTTAAGATTGGGAAAGGAGTACGACAGGGCTGTA
This sequence comes from Charina bottae, assembly GCA_023362775.1. Lineage (NCBI taxonomy): Eukaryota > Metazoa > Chordata > Lepidosauria > Squamata > Charinaidae > Charina > Charina bottae. The sequence goes on from JALMGJ010000001.1 coordinate 150,321,205, forward strand.
TATTCTCACCCTACCTATTCAACCTGTACGCAGAACACATCATGCGACGTGCTGGACTTGAGGAATCCAAGGCTGGAGTTAAAATCGCTGGAAAAAACATTAACAATCTCAGATATGCAGATGATACCACTTTGATGGCTGAAAGCGAGGAGGAGCTGAGGAGCCTTATGATGAAGGTGAAAGAAGAAAGTGCAAAAGCTGGGTTGCAGTTAAACCTCAAAAAAACCAAGATTATGGCAACGAGCTTGATTGATGACTGGCAAATAGAGGGAGAAAAAGTGGAGGCAGTGACAGACTTTGTATTTCTAGGCGCAAAGATTACTGCAGACACTGACTGCAGCCAGGAAATCAGAAGACGTCTACTTCTTGGGAGGAGAGCAATGACAAATCTTGATAAAGTAGTTAAGAGCAGAGACATCACACTGACAACAAAGATCCGCATAGTCAAAGCAATGGTATTCCCCGTAGTAACCTATGGCTGCGAGAGCTGGACCATAAGAAAGGCTGAGCGAAAGAAGATAGATGCTTTTGAACTGTGGTGTTGGAGGAAAATTCTGAGAGTGCCTTGGACTGCAAGAAGATCAAGCCAGTCCATACTCCAGGAAATAAAGCCAGACTGCTCACTTGAGGGAATGATATTAAAGGCAAAACTGAAGTACTTTGGCCACATAATGAGAAGACAGGATACCCTGGAGAAGATGCTGATGCTAGGGAAAGTGGAAGGCAAAAGGAAGAGGGGCCGACCAAGGGCAAGATGGATGGATGATATTCTGGAGGTGACAGACGCGACCATGGAGGAGCTGGAGATGGTGACGGCCGACAGGAAGCTCTGGCGTGGACTGGTCCATGAAGTCACGAAGAGTCAGAAGCGACTGAACGAATAAACAACAAGGGACAATAATACTGCATCTGTTATCTAGCATATGTTCATATATAACAGAGCATTACCGGTCACGTCTTAGCAGTCATGTGTTATCATACTGTACATCATCAATCATTTTCTCATGCTACATTAATTAAAAGTTCAACAGAGTAATGGCATACATTATCAATCATTATATCATGCTGCATTAATTAGGAGTTCAACAAATCAATAGCACAAGGGAAAAAACTGTTTCGATGTCTAGATGTTTTGACATACGGTGCTTTATAACGCCGTCCTGATGGAAGAAGTTGAAACAGTTTATATCCAGGGTGAGAAGGGTCTGCAGATATCTTCTCCGCCCTACTTTTGACCCTTGCAACATACAGGTCTTCTATAGAGGGCAGGCAGATTACAATAATTCTTTCTGCAGACTTGACTATCCGTTGGAATCTATGTCTGTCCTGCCTGGTTGCAGAGCCAAACCAGACAGTTATAGAAGAACAGATAACAGACTCAGTAGTTCCTCTGTAAAACTCTACCAGAAGCTCCTGAGATAGTTTAAACTTCCTAAGTTGATGTTCATCCTTTGTTGTGCCTTTTTGATAATAGTTCTGATGTTAAGCGTCCATTTCAGGTCTTGAGAAATTATGGAGCCCAGAAACTTAAAGGACTCTACTACTGATATATAGATTATAGCCACTTACGGATCCACCGTTAAAATTTTACCTTTGGAAGACAATCTTACTCGGCTACGAGTGATCGCCAATGATATATGACAGGGCCATCGAGTATAGTAAGGAAAGGGGAATTGAAGGAGTTCTTTCTAAAATCCACAACCATCTCTACAGTTTTAAGTGTATTCAGTTTCAAATTGTTGTAACTGAACCACAGGACCAGTTGTTGTACCTCCCGTCTATATGCTGACTCATCACCAATACTCTGGGCGGTTCACAATAGATCCATTTTTTGGTCCTTAAACTCTGGGCAGTTCACAAAAGATCCATTTGTTGGTCCTTAAACAGATTACTGTATATATAAAAATATTTTTGTTTTCATTAAAATAAAAAAGTTTTATTACGTGAACATACTGAGCTAACAATTATTCTTCAGTGACAGAACTCATACAAAAATTTAGGTAGACGTAGAGGGGGACTGTATTTATGTCCGGATCATGCTGTGGCCTGTTGCCATGTCAGACTCTGAACCGGAAGAGGAGCCAGCAACAGGAAGCAGCGGGTTCAGCGCGAAAACACCGGAAGAATCAGAAGCGCTGATTGGAGGGGACCCGGAAGGAGAGGCACCCCCGCCAATCAGCGCGCACCAAAGGAGGGCAGAGAGGCGGGCCGAGCAGCACGAGACCCGATTGGGCCCTGCCCTCCAGCGGCACAAAATTCGAAATAAAAGGGCTGCGCGACAAGCCAAGGTTGCCAGAGACAACCATCCTTACCTGCTGCCAGTATGCCAGAGAGACTCCCTCGCCACATGGCCTTCCGAAGCCAAGCTGCGCCGCGCTGCTGCCTCCAAAGCTACCTCCGCGCCGAACCCTGCAGCCGCCGTAGACCCTGTTCCAGAGAATCACCTTGAGTCCGCCTTGCTGCCTGTTCCTGAACCGCGTCCCACAGTCGCTGAAGCTTCCAGACCCTGGGCCTTGCCAGCTGACTTGCGCCACTCCAAAAGGGAGCCGCCAATTTGGGACTGCAGCCGCGGTAAGCTCGCCCACCTGGTTCACTTGCCCAGCCTCCCCGCTGTGCCCCGCAACCGACTCGCCTGGACCCATCATGGACAGCTCCCCGGGATGGGCTGATTGGGCCACCTATTGTGACATTGCGACCGGCACCCTTCCGTCTCATCTGCCTGTCGTGTCCACCCCAGCTGTGGAGGCCTCCGCCACACCCCCTACTCACCTGCCTGCTGTACCGGGGTTGCAAGCCAAAGGGTTTCCGTCTCCAGAACTGGGGTCACCTGAGCCCGGGCCCACTGGAGAGTGGATTACCTTCTGCAGCCGAGAAGGGGGAAGCTTCCAGCCTTGCCTGCCTGTTGCCCCAGTTGCTGTCCTCGAGGGTCTCCCTTCCCTTGGACTTTGCCTACCTATAGAGGAAGAAGAAGAGCACATGGACTGGTCTACCTGTTGTACGCTGTAAAATAAAGATATTTCAATAACGCTTCTGTGTCGGTCTTAGTTGGAACAGGACAATTTGACAGGAGGAAAATGGGGAAAGCACAGCTCACGGGCTTTGTAACATCACGGATTGCAGGAAGGAAGGGAGGGGGGAGAGAAGAGAGGCAGGGAAGGGAGGATTCAAAAACTCCACGCCCGGCGAGGCTTCTCTTCCTTCTGCCTTCCCTCCTTCTCCTCCTGCTTTTTTTTATCCCTCTTTCTCTCTCTTCCACAATCCCAAACTAAAGTCTCTCTTGCCAAGCTGGAGAAATAATCAGTTTCACTCTTGAAAAAACAGGGCGGGATCACATCCCAAACACATTTTAATAAAACAAACAGAGAGCAGAGAGCGACCAGCTAAGAGCAGAGCAGAGGCGGTGGCAAAGATCTCTCTCCCCATCTCTCTCTGTCTCCCTCTCTCTCTCTCTTTCCGCCTTCCTTGCCCCTCTCTAGTCTCACCCAACATCAGGCACCTCAATCAAGCACTTTTAAAATGATAATTCCATCTTGGCTGAATCAATCTTGCCATTCCTGGCATTTTGCTAATTTTTTTTAAAAAACGGGACAAAATTGACATTTATATTAAAACGATGGGACGGTCGGGAAATGTGAAAAAAATGGTACTGTCCCGTTTAAAACGGTATGTATGGTCAGCCTAATTAAGCCCATCCTGGAGGACTTCTCTTTCCCCATCCAGAACTTGCTCATATGAACCAGGATTGCAGATGGAATACCTGTTGTTTGCATAGGGAGGAAGCAGGGGTGGCAACAGATTCAGGGACTGCTGCCATACTAAGACAGGAAGGATTTGCAGTTCAGGTTTGAGATCCAGAAGCAATTTCTTTTTCCCCATAATGTCACTCACTGTTAGTTGCTGGGCCCTGACTGAGACTAGGACTCCCACAGTTTCTAGTCAAATGGAAAATTGAGCTGTACTGACGGGAATTCCAAGAGTTGCCATCCCAACACATAAGTGGGCCCCTAACCTATTCTTTATCCACAACTCTACTTCATTTTAGCTCTGCCATTGTGGTGTATCTTGCTGCTAGAATTGCAAATCTGAGTGTAGCTATCATGGCAGTGGCAGCTCTTGCACTCTTCTTTTCTGGGCATAGTGGGGTTTCCTTCACTCCAGGTAGTCCTCGTTTAGTGATTGCCTCATTTAGCAACCATTTGCAGTTACGACGGTGATGAAAAATTAACTTTACAACCAATCCTACATTTTTATTTATTATTTATTTATTAAACCAATTTATATAGCCGCCCATCTCACAACAAGTGACTCTGGGCAGTGTACAGCAGAGTTAAAAACAGTCAATACATATATTAAAAAATAAAAAAACCAAACTAAAACAAAAAATAAAAGGATGTTAAAGGTCATTGATTTACGACCTTCACAGGTCTATAAAGCAAAGGAAAGCTGAAGTAAGATCATAAGCCCAGTCACGGTTTCATTTAGCAGCCGCTTCACTTAATGACTGACTTTCTGGTCCCAATTGTGGTCATTAAATGAGGATTACCTGTACTACTGATTCTTTAATCCATGCATACCCAGTATAGAATGTTAACCTAAATAATCCAATGGAACACTGGGCAATTGCCTTGTGGAAAAAGGCACTAGAAAAACCAAACTATGGTTTCATGCTATGCAGAGCAATAACCAATGTGAAGGCAAAATCCAGACAAGAACATCTGATAGGACAGCTCACACAGCTAAGTACTAAAAATAAACAAATAAATAAATAAAATAGCTAATTTCCTCAGACTTGGGAAATAATATTTGTTTTCTTTTCATGAGTCAATATTAAAGGGTTCGTTTGTATATCAGATGATTGCCTCAGCTTCTTGTAATCACTTGGACACCCTTTTTTCTTTGAAAAATGGATTAACCTTTTGCATAATTAAGAAAACATTAAGTAGCAGCCATGATTAGTTTAAAAACCCCTCTTGATTAGTGACAACAGAGAATTGCCTGTTGTAATCTGTACCCATAAAAATAATTTAGTTGGAATATTATGGGTTTCCTAGTAAATAGAGAACAGCACAATACATCATTTTAAATTAAAATAACTAAGTTTAGATTGGGGCTTAGTAAGTGCAGGAAGAGGAAAATGACAGATTGGTCAGCACCATGCAGTGGTGAAGAAGGAATATGCAATGAAAGTATCATTTGGAAGGAAGGAGCGGAATGAGAAAATCTCATCAGCACAGTATTTCTTATTTCTCAGCCCACTTGTTTATCGCAGTTCCAAACGCTGTGCCTTCTTGCTTTACTGGCTTCTTTTGCAAACAAGTCCAGGCCCAGCACACGGTACTGCTGGCATCGAACACCTGGCAGAGATTACTACTGATCCTTGATCTGGACCTGATGAAGATGAAGATGAAGATATGCCAGTGAGAGCCAGGTACATGAATCACAGCCATATGAATTTTCCAAAATGCCTTGAAGCAATGTTGTTTCAAGACATTGTGGGAAATTGGCCTTTCCCCAAATGTGAGTGCATTGCATTGCTGGAGACATTGCTGCTGCTGCTGCTGCTGAGTAAACCTGGTGATGTGGTGATCTCTTTGCAAAGAGACTTTCTACTGGATCCATGACAAGTTGGTTCATAAAAGCTAGCTCTCAACAGTGTTCACTATTAATTTCAATGAAAACTCTGATATCTCATTGTTCAGCTGATGGAATCTTGCTTGCTTGCTTGGCTTGCAGGCTATATCCTCTGAAGAGCAGTAAAAACTGGATATATTTAGCTAAAGGCTGAAGAAAGACATGATAGCAATCTTCCAGTACTTGAAGTGCTGTAACAGCAAAAGGGGGTAGATTTATTTTCCATAGCTCCGAAAGGTAGGATAAGAACCAGTGGGTGGAAGCTTTACAGAGGGAGATCAATGAAATAAGTGAGAGAAATATGAAATTAGTTATTTCATACCTGTTGCTGAGTGTGGCTCTTCCTTGGTGTGAGCACGGTTGAGTCCACCAGCCTTTGCAAATGCTTCAATAAAACTTTTTGTTTCTACTTTGACCCGTGTTCTTTACAAATTGGGGGCTCGTCCGGGATACCTGAACGGCGTCCGGTAGGTCTGGGCACTGGCCCCCACTATGGGATGCATGCCCTACTGATTTCAGTAGTCCAATGTGGGGTTCCTGAGTCTTGGACCCCGGCGCCTGTGAAGGAACCAGACAACAAAAAGAGAAGTCAAAGAGAAACAAAAGGTGTAGGGACCCAGGTAAGAGGATTGCGCAAAGTAAGTCACAAAGGGTGCCTTGCCTGGGCCCAAAAGGTGCCAGCAGAGAAAACTCGAGTCTGAAAATCCCCCGGAGACAAATTTACCAGGCAACTTCATGCACGGACCCAGGTAAGAAGATTGCGCAAAGTAAGTCACAAAGGGTGCCTTGCCTGGGCGGTATGGTTCTGGTTGGGTAGGCCTGTAAGATTCCTGAGACCGGTGTGATTTGAGACGCCCCGAGGGCCATTAGGGCTGGCAACGCGGAGTGAGTGTGGAGTTCAAACTCCTGTTTCCGTATCCTCGCGAGAGGACCGGCCGGGTGCGAACGAAGTAGTTGCTGTGTGATAATTGGGTCTCAGTAGAGGGAAAGTAACCTTTAAAAGTAGCCAGCGCAGGCTGGGAGGTTATTGCGAATTAGGAACTTAAATTTGTCCGGTGAACAAGTCCAGCGACTGCTGGAGGTCCTGGTTCAATAAGGGGAGACACTGGAAATATGGTCAATAGGGAATAGGCAGGATAGTGAAACCAACCATGGGAGGAGGCTCGAGTGTGGGGAAGGAAAAGTGCACTAAAAAGATAAGGAAAAATCCTAGGTTAATTATAAAGAAGGACAGTCCTTTAGGTCAGATTTTAAATAATTGGAACCAACCACCATACAAACTTATGGTGGACAAATTATATGGTGAACCTGTGTTGTTATGTGTGGTGGGAGGATGATAATGCCTCCTGGCCAAGGGAAGGATCAAATGATTATTTTAGGTGTCATGATTTATATGACTATGTGAAACAAAAGTCATGTAAGTCTTTAGAAAAGGAATTTCTAAAAGTCCCCTTTGTGGGGGGAGATGGGCGGTGATAGAAGTTGGACAAATAAATAAATAAATTACATTATGCCCTCATCTGGGCTCCGGACAAATGACGAGCGGGGAAAATAAGAAGGCAATCAAGGAAATGATTTATAAATTGGAAACTGTAAAAAAGGAACCAGCTTAGAAGTAAGAAATTTCAAAAAGGATATGAAAATATTAATTGAAGATCCAATTGGACTGGCTGAACAACTAGATCAGTTCTTGGGACCAAACGTATATACCTGGGCAGAACTTATGTCCATAATGGGCATTTTGTTCTCTGGAGAAGAAAGGGAAATGATCAGGCATGCAGCCATGACCGAGTGGGAAAGGCACAACCCACCGGGCCAGAATGCAGTGCCAGCAGATCAAAAGTTTCCCCTTAATGACCCCAATTGGAATAATCAAATGGCAGCAGACAGAACTAACATGAGAGATTTGAGATGGTATAAAAGAAGCTGCCCCCAAATCACAAAACTTTGCCAAGACTTTTGATACTGAGCAACAAAAAGAGGAAGCACCCTCAGTCTTCTTACAAAAACTGAGAGACCAAATGAGAAAATATTCAGGGATGAATCCTGACGAAGCTGTGGCACAAGGTTTACTGAAAGTAAGCTTTATGACTGAAGCATGGCCAGATATCAGGAAGAAGTTACAAAAGATAGAGGGATAGAGTGAAAGGCCACTGGAAGAATTGTTAAGAGAGGCCCAAAAATTATATGTTAAAAGATAGGAAGAAAAACAGAAAACCATGGCTAGAATGATGGTTAACAATGTAGAAAATATTGTAGTAAGAAATTAGGAAGTGTAGAGAGAGGATTAAAGGCCCAAGTTTAGATCATGGGAGGAGGGGGTAAAACAAGCCCTAAACATCTATGTTAACAATAAAATGCCTTGGCCAGAGGAGGAGTCGGAATATGCTCAGTGTTGGGTAAAAACTTCCACCCTGATGAAGCACCGGTGTGTTTTTGTGTATGAGTATTTGTCTTTTTGGATTTGTGTGTATTTTGTGCACAGTGAACGCATACTGCTTCTACTTTGGGGAAAAAATATACTTTTGTTGTCTGGGGTGTATGTGTGTTTCCTCCCTGTTTCTACCCCCCTCCTTCGATCTGTCTTTTGTCTGCTGGTTACAGGCTTGAGGAGGAAGAGAGGGAGGGGGAACAGGGGGAGTCCGGAGGAGCTACTAAGATAGAGTTGCCAGGCAAACTGGAGACTATGCTAAAAGTACTTTCTCTTGTACTGTGTTTACTGTCTGCACCCACTGATTAGACCAGAGCTTTCCAAACTGTGTGTCGCGACACATTTCTGTGTCGCGTCAAGGGCCCAGGTGTGTCGCGGGGGAACCCGGAAGAGGAGGCCATGCACCACGTGCAGCCCCGCCCATCCCTTGCCGCGCCAACAGGTCCCTGCTCTGAAGCCAGCTCTTCAGCTCTCGCCGTAGAAGCCAGGTAAGTGCAGGGACGCAACTAGGCTGCCACGCGGAGTGGGGGTGGGGGGTGCAGGCACTGCGAAGCGCGGCAGCTGGAGACATAGCTTTAAGTGCCAGCGGCCTGGCAGCCAAGAAAGGGACGGGGAGGCGGCTCTGCTGCCCGCCTCGCATGGCCCCCGCGCCATCCGCGTCTGCGGCTCCCCTTCCCCCTTGGTGGAGGCCCCATCCAGGCAGAGGCAGGACTGGGCGAGCAGACAGGTGGTGTTCTCGCCGCTTCCACCCATTGCCTACGAGAAGAAGATGGTGGCGGTTGATGCGCGGCCCGCGACCCGCGGCTCCGGCACGCTTCATTGAAGAAGGTAAGATGCCGCGCCGGCGGGCAGGCGGGCAGCTGAGAGGCGGGCGGGCAGCTGAGAGGCATGTGGGCGGGCGGACAGGCAGGCAGGGGGTCGCCTGCAGCGGACTCATCTGGCCATCCTTCCCGGAGCTGCTGGGGCCAGATGGAGCGGTGGGGGACTCGGCATCACTCCTTCCAGCGGGCACTCCAAGCCCAGCTGTTCAGGCATCGATCAAGGATTGATCAGGCCCGGGGGCAGGGCTGGCCGAGGGGCTGGATGGGAAGACGGGTCCCTGTTGCCTGAGACATCCTCACGCATCCTCCCCCCTCCCCTCCCCCCACAATATGGTAGCAATAACAGGCAGGGCCCGAAAGAGAAGGAAAGCCCCAAGAAAGAGTGGGGATCCTGCACTTTCCACTCTCCAGAAGAGCTTTCCGCACTTGGATCCATTTCTGCCAGAGCCTTCGCGGCAGGTGGTGGTCGCTGTGGTTGTTATTGCTGCCATATTGTGGGGGGAGGGGGGGAGGATGTGTGAGGATGTCTCAGGCAACAGGGACCCGTCTTCCCTATTCCCCTCGAGCCCCTCGGCCAGCCCTGCCCCCGGGCCTGATCGATCCTTGATCGATGGCTGAACAGCTGGGCTTGGAGCGCCCGCTGGAAGGAGCGATGCCGAGTCCCACACTGCTCCATCCGGCCCCAGCAGCTCCAGGAAGGATGGTTAGATGAGCCCGCTGCAGGCGACCCCCTGCCTGCCCACCCGCCTGCCTCTCAGTCGCCCGCCCGCCAGCGCGGCGTCTTACCTTCTTCAACGAAGTGCGGTGGAAGCCGGGCAGGCGCCGGTGAGGCACTCCTCGTGCCGCGCTCCCGCCGGCGGCTCCTCTCCTCCTGCTTCTGCCCCGTCCCCGCCGCCCGCGCTGGGTCGCGCCGGGAGCCCTTTCGTTGGGCCAGAGCCACCGGCAGGCTCCCTCGGCTCGGCCCCCGCTCTGCTCTTGCGAGCCGCGCGTCAGACCGCCGCCATCTTCCGCTTGTAGATGATGGGAGGAAGCGGCGAGCCAGGCCAGGCCACGGAGGCGGAGAGCGCCGCCTGTCTGCCCGCCCAGTCCCGCCTCTGCCTAGCTGGAGCCGCCGCAAAGGGGAAAGGGGAGACGCAGACGCAGACGGTGCGGGGGCCATGCGAGGCGGGCAGCAGAGCCGCCTCCCCGTCCCTTTCTCGGCTTTCAGGCCGATGGCACTTCTTGGGAAGGAAAAGCCATGTCTCTGGCCGCCGCACTTCGTGGTCCCTGCACCCCCACCCCCTCTAGCGCGGCAGCCTAGTCGCGTCCCTGCACCCTCCCCCCCCAGTTGCAGCCCTAACAGGCTGCTAACTTACCTGGCTTCTGCGGCAAGAGCTGAAGAGCTGGGTTCAGAGCAGGGACCTGTCGGCGCGGCAAGGGATGGGCGGGGCTGCACGTGGTGCATGGCCTCCTCTTCCGGGTTCCCCTGCGACACACCTGGGCCCTTGCCGCGACACAGAAATGTGTCGCGGCACACAGTTTGGAAAGCTCTGATCTACAATTACATACAATACAAGACTGGGGGGCCAGGTGGTGGGATTTGGAGCCGGCAGCCAATCACATGGGCCAGGGGTGGGGTTTGGAGCCAGCAGCCAATCACGTGGGCCGGGGCCGGGGTTTGGAGCCGGCAGCCAATCACGTGGGCCAGGTGCGGGGTTTGGAGCCGGCAGCCAATCACATGGGCCGGGGACGGGGTTTGGAGCCAGCAGCCAATCACGTGGGCCGGGGGCGGGGTTTGGAGCCGACAGCCAATCACGTGGGCCTGGGGCGGGGACTCCTCATTAGTGTGTCACGAAATTATGCATGGCTATAAGGCGTGTCACCAACATGAAAAGTTTGGAAAGCCCTGGATTAGACAGATATTGAAATGAATTTGTGAAATTGAGATTGTTTAAGAGAAAGTCGAAATGAGAGAGAGAAGGAAGGAGAAAAGGGGATGTATGTGCAAACACTAGATGAGGGAGTTAGATTTTTTGCGGAAGAGGTGGTGAGGAGCATAAACAAAAGTGAAGGGATTTAGGGAAGAATCGTTTCCAAAACTTTGGAAATATGAGTGCAGGATTTGTTAGTGAAAAGCAGGCAACAGGCTGGGACAAATGATGCCTCTGAAAACAAAGTGCAACTCCCTTGTGTTTCCCCAGCCCTTGTAACAAATTTAAACTGGGAAGGTTGTGTGAATTGTTTACTGAAGCGGCCAGATCTGTTTTAACAAGGCATTGCCCTTTTAAACACAGCGGCACTTGGGAATGCTGGAAGCATTGAGAAAACAGTGCAAAAGCCCTGTTCTAACAACATTGGCATGTGCAGGGCAGGGAAAGTTTTTACCCTCGGCTTTTTATACGTGCCAGATTCTCCCATAAACATGTTTTGTTAATGTTAAGGGCTGGTGTGAGTTTTTGTGTGTGTGGTTGGGAAAATTATGTGAGTCTGTCTCTTTAAAAACCGTATCTTTCTATGGTGGTAAAGATGCAGGTTCTGGCCATACCTGCATCCTCTGTTAATTTGGTGTGTTTTTGTGTATTGTCATTTGTACAAGGTTGCATGTGTATAATAAGAAAACTGAGAACTTCCTACCTCACCCAAGCCTCCCCTTCTTGTTGAAGCTGCTTGAGGGTGAACTAAGGAGAAAAAGAAGGGAGGACAGAAGTGAAATACAATGCTTCCACAGAAAATACTTTTCCCCATCTCTTTAGGATTTTCCTTCTTTTGTAATATAGTTTTTTTTTTAACTTTGCACCAAGATAAACTTGTAAGCTTCTTGTTTAAGTTTTTTTTCCCTGCGGCTACTGCTGTTGGTGAAATTTTTTTTTAGATGTTCCTGTTAAGAAACAGTGGTTGCATTTTTCTAGATAGTAAGAGGAACCAATGTTCAGTTTTTAGTCCTACAGGCTTAACATGTGGATTCAGATCAAGGGACACGTTTTAATTCTAAAGTATTGTAACATGTTATGAGAGGAGTAGGAGTAGCGTGGGATTTTCACACCCCGTGGAACCCGCCTTCTTCAGGAAAAGTAGAGTGAATAAACCAGACTCTAAAGAAGCATTTATCAAAATTGATTTTAGAAAATAAGCTACCTTGGACTAAGTGTTTACCTTCAGTATTGTTGAGAATTAAGACAAACCCTAGAAGGGATGTGGGAATTTCACCATATGAAATGTTGTTCGGCTTACCTTATCTAACAAATCCAGGAACGCTGCCACAATTAGAAAACAAGGATGTATTTTTAAAGAACTGTATACTGGGGTTGTCCTCTTCTTTGTCTTTCCTCAGACAGAAAGGTCTGTTGACTCAGACCCCACCACTTGAATTTGCAGTCCACCATATTAAACCAGGAGAGCGGGTCCTGATAAAGTCCTGGGAGGAGTCGAAACTGCAACCCAAGTGGGAAGGTCTGTTCCAGGTATTCCTCACAACAGAGAACACTGTACGAATGGCCGAAAAAGGCTGGACTCATTATACCAGGATAAAAGGGCCAGTGGATGAACCAACTCCAGAGTGGAGGGTGAAACCCAGCGAGGACCCGATGAAAATAAAGTTATACAAAAAAGTGGTGATGCTTGAATATGGGGTACCAAGGGGAGTGCCTGATGAATTCAAAGCCAGAAATCAGGTTTTAGCAGGGTTTGAATCCTTTCTCTTTTGGTGGGTGACTGTCAATAAAAATGTGGACTGGATATAAACTATATATACTATAATCAACAAAGGTTTATAAATTACACCAGGGATGCTGTAAAAGGGATCTCAGAGCAATTGGATGCCACAAGTAGAATGGCCTGGGAAAATAGAATGGTACTAGACATGATGTTGGCTGAAAAAGGGGGAGTATGTGTTATGCTTGGAGGGAGTTGTTGTACCTTTAAAATGTAATGCAAAAAGCAACATTAGTATAAAAGAGGGGGAAACAGTGTTAATAATAATAGTATATAAAAAAGGGTGGATTGAGAGAAATATGAAATTAGTTATTATTAACAAAGAATTAATAAACTTAACACATAAACATATGTTGTACCTTTCCTGTATTAGCTGACAAAACTTCTACCATAAACCACATGCAGGAAATGAGAATATATTTTTAGCAAGCTGAATGTAACCCACATGCTATAGGAAGCTTTGCAGTCAAAGGTGAAGTTATGAGCATTGCTTAAAGTAAGACACCTTCCTTACAAGGAAAGAAAGAAATAAAGGGCAGGGGGAGGTAAAAAGGGGGCAGTGGGATATGTAAACAAGGGCGTGCTTAATTATATGCTGAATAGGCGCTTCTGATAGGTTGTGAGCACTAGAGTAGTCCAGCCAATGGATGAAAGAGGTAAGTGTTGAGCGACGGGTGAGAACTGTATAAATAAGTGTGTAACCTGTTGCTGAGTGTGGCTCTTCCTTGGTGTGAGCATAGTTGTGTCCACCAGCCTTTGCAAATGCTTCAATAAAACTTTTTGTTTCTACTTTGACCCAACGTGTTCTTGACATAAGGAAGAATTTCCTAAACCATGAGAGCTATTAAGCAGTGAAACAATCTGCCTCCTGGAGTCATGAGTGCTCCATCACTCCATCAAGCAAACATTAGACAACCATTTATCTGAGTTAGTATGTTTTTCATTTTTGTTTTGGTATGTTCTTGTTTTTGTATTTATTTGTCTGACTAATGGCTGTAATAAATTGAATTTGAACTGATTCCTGCCCTGGGCAGGGGGTTGGACCAGAAGACCTCAAGGTCCGTTCCAACCTATGATTCTATGATCAAGATTCAGAAGGAATTTGATAAGATGGAACGTTGGGCAAAACCCAGCAAGATTAATTTCAACACAGATGAATGAAAAGTCCTGTATTAGGGTGGGAAAATCAAAGGAATGAATATATTGGACAATAATGCTTGTGAAAGGGATCAGAGTACCTTGGTAGATCATAAGCTGAACCTGAGGCATCAGTGTGATGCAGCTCTAAAAAAAGCAAATGCAATTCTAGGCTACATAAATAGTAATATAATGTCAATGTTTTATGCTGTAAACCTGCTGTACCTAGAATATTTTCTTTATTACAGCCTTCTGTAATATTTTATTCTGTACCTAGAATACTATGCCCACATGTGGGCACTGTATTTTAGGAAGGACATTGACAAACTAGAGTGTTTCCAGAGGAGAACAACCAAGACGATAAGCGGGGTGAAAGAAAAAATGTATGAAGAATTGTTGGAAGAGTTGGGTGTGTTTAACTTGGAGAACAGAAGACTGATGTGAGACATAATAACTGAATTCAAATGCCTGTCATATAGAAGATGGGGCAGAATTGTTCAGAATTGTTCTAGAAGGCAGGATAAGAAACAATGCATTTGAAATTACAAGGAAGCAGATTTTGGTTGGAGACCAGAAGAAGAAGAAAAAAGCCCTAATGGTAAGAGCTATTCAACAATGGAACAGATGTGCCTTGCGAGGTGGTAGATTCTCCTTTGCTGGAGATGTTTGAACAGAGGCTATTGGTGATGCTGTAGTATCAAATTGCAGGCTAGATGATTCCCAAGGGCCCTTCTAACCCTTCCATTCTATGAGTATGAGGTGGATAAATCAGTCAGTGTTGACTTCCCTCAGTTTTTCCCATATTAAAATCAGTTTTGTTCTATTTCTGTCAGTGAATTATTTTTTTAAAAAAAAAAAAGCCATGCATGTAATATACATTAAAAAAATGGATTTAGCTCAATGTACATTTTTGCAAGCAGTTTCCTTTAATATATAAGAAGTTGTGTATGTTAAATATATATAACATATACAGTAATTGTATATATCATATCATATCATATATATACTGTATATACATATATATACATACGGCTGACAGGAAGCTCCGGCGTGGGCTGGTCCATGAAGTCACGAAGAGTCAGAAGCGACTGAACGAATAAACAACAAAAATACATATATACATATATAAAACATATATATAAATGTTTTGGGGCATTGGTTACAGCTTTAGTAGTGTCTTTTTATGCTATGTGAAGCACTGGGGAATCCAAGTATTTAAAAAAATTAACCAATATAGAAGATTGACATCTCCTTCACTCCCAAGCAGCCTGAACTTTTTAGCCGAGAGGCAGAGAAACCAGATATATCCTGTTCAATTTTAGCTGACCTGTGGCAAGAAGTCTGACCCAGAATTTTAAAAGAACAAATCAATAGCTTTTTTTTAAAAAAAGATACAGTTTATCAAGCCTTAGCAGTGTTCTCAGGGAACTCCTGAGAATTTCCAAAAATAAACTAAAAATGCAGTTAACCGTCAGGTTTTCATTAAAGGGAAACCAAACTGAAGAGGAAAACAATTGTGCTAGATTTCCAAAAGGAAGGGAATTAAAATAACTTCAATAACTTTGTCCTACATTAAAAGCTGTTGTAAACACCCTAATGCTTTCTAACAGAAAACATTTTTTCGCCATTGAACAAAATGGGGATTATGAGTTGGAACAGAATTTGGATTATTTTCCTGAGCAATGGGGGCAGCAGAAATTAATCAGCAAATTACTTAGTAAGGCTACACTGTATTTAAGTTACTAGAGGGGGTCCTCTGGATAGAGCTGAGACAAGAGCCATTAGAGCAGTGTTTCTCAACCTTGGCAGCTTGAAGATGTGTGGACTTCAGCTTCAATTCTGGAAGTTGAAGTCCACGCATCTCCAAGTTGCCAAGGTTGAGAAACACTGCATTAGAGGTAATGGGATATTGGGGTATCTCCCATCTGTATTGTTGGGTGACCCAGAAACTATCCTAATTGGATGTGAAAAAAGGGGCCAAGTGGCCCCCAAGGGTGGAGGGACTACGGGCAAGTAAACCTGAGGATTCAAGGCATATCTTCCACACATACCAGCTGACAATGCCCTTGAAATCCTAGTCATCTGGGTTGTACTCCTTCAGAACTGGAACTACCACTTCTGCTGTCCAATGGGAAATGGGTGCAGTTCATACAGTATAAAAAGGAATATAACTTTCAAAATTTATATAAGAATCTCTTAATTTTACCTTACTATCTCTAGGTAGCAAATTCAGGCATGGATTTGTAGATTCATGGGCTGGGCATACAGTATGCATGTATGTCATTTCAAGAACCTTGCCTACAAATCAGGCTTTATTTACTTACTTATTTATTAAACAAGTCAGCATGGCTGCCCATCTAACCAATGAAACTCTGGGCAGCGAACAAAAGATAAAAACACAAGAAACATTCAACTTCAGTTTTAAACACTTAGTCAAGGCCCCTGTAAAAATCTCCCTGCCCACATAATACAAATTATTTACCTGAAAACACTGGAATAATAAACATCACTGTAATTTAGATAAGAACAGTATGTGTGTGTGTGTGTGTGTGTAGTGTTTTTATCCCTCATTCCCACCCTCTGACAGGCCCACAATTCACAGCATTTTTGGGAGAGCACTTTTTCAGCTCTTTGATGTGAAGCTCCACTTGTTCTCTACCCATGATCCACAGTCAGATGGAGATATTGAGAAGACAAATGCTACCTTAGAGCAATAGCTTCGTTGCTTTATAAATTATCATTAGAAAAGTCAGCCTGATATTTTAACCTATAACTGAGTTCACCTAAAATTACTTAGCTTATGCCTCTACTTAGTCACCCTTTCAGGCCACTAGAGCAGAGCTTTCCGAACTGTGTGTCGCCACACACAGTCTGGTGTGTCGCCACACAACCTGGAAGCGCTGATCATCATCAGCACTTCCGGGTTTTCCCGCAGCGACACACCAATGGTGGCGCGCAAAAACCCGAAAGCGGCAGCAGCGCTTCCGGTTTTTTGCGCGCTGCCGCAACAGCGGCACTTCTGGGTTTTCCCGCAGCGACACACCAACGGCGGTTGGTGTGTCACCGCGGGAAAACTTTGGAAAGCCCTGCACTAGAGTAATCACCTGTGCCTGCTGCCAAATCTTTCCCAGTCCTCCCCAGTTCCTCTCCTGTTACGATTCCAAGGCTGAAAAAGAGAAACCAGCAAAAAAAAGTCTGCAATTTAGAAGGCAAGAGGTTGTCAACCACCTGTGAGTGATGAGTTAGACTCAGTGCTTGTGGCTACTTATTCAAATAGCAAGGAGTCAGAGCCTGACCTTGCTAGAATGCCAAGTCCTAAATCATGCTGCCTGCTTAAGATGATTGAGCAGCTGAAATTGGCACAACTTCTTACAAGCAGGGGGTGTTAATGCCTCTAATTAAGCAAAGCTAGGAACTCTGGCTATATAAGTATATACTCCAGACTCTATCCCTTTGTTGCAGTGTTTCTCAACCTTGGCAACTTTAAGTTGTGTGTGGACTTCAACCAGATGCATCTTCCTCTCCTTCCCTCCAGTTGTGGGAGATTGGCTAGCATTGTGCCTATCCTTCCATTTTTGTTTCTTTGTTGATTGGTCCCCCCCCCCCGTAACGCTCTCTACCCCTCTTAGCTTCACTTAGTTAAGTGTTTAAGGCTTGTGAGGGTGTTACAAATGGAATGGAGTTGTTGAAGGAAGCAAGGGGTGGGTAAATTATCTGCTGATCAGTCCATGTCTGGGTGGCCCTTCCAATAAATCAAATATTCCAGTCTGCCTCTCCTGCACTAGGAGGGAACAGTGAAAAACCAGATGTATCTTCAATGGGGCTGGAAGCTGCAGATGAAACCCTATAGGACTCAGGCCTTGACACAATCCAATTGTTGCTTGAGGAGGTGCTGAGTGGAGTTTTATCCTGGAATAAACAGGAGGCTGTCCTGTATTAGGCTGAGTTACGAACAAGCATGAGGTAATTAGCATGTTTCTAATGGTTTTATTAACTTGGTCTTACATCATTTAGCAGGTACTGCTAGAACTGAGTGACTGTAAATTAGAGAAAGATCTGCAGAGAAAGAATTTGTAATTTGTAGCAGGTGCATTAATGCAGCCAAGAAAAACAGGTCAATTTCAATCTGATAGTCTAGAGCTAAAAATATCCATAATGTCCAGTCCGGGGGTTATAAGACATTTTGCAGGGCAAGGAGTCAGGAGAAATCAGGAATGAGAAGCCAGAGCAACACACTCTCTGGTAGTGGAGAGTTGTTTCCAACAAAGCAGTCTTTCTCAGCCTTGGCAACTTTAAGATCTGTGGACTTCAAAGAGGGAGAGGGAAGATAAAATAAAAAGAGAAATAGTTTAAGTGCTGAAGCTGGCAAGATGGTTCAGCCCAGAACATTAGGTAAACATGGGAGAAGTGTCTCCACCTCTCAGTACTGAGAAAAAATGGCCAAAAGTTCATTGACTTGAAAGGACAGAAGGAAAAGGCCTAGGATTTAAACCCTGTGGCTGACACACATATATATGTTCTGCAGTAGACAGAACTTTGTGTATAGGATATTTTTTCTTGTTTGCAATAAAGCAACTGATCTAATCATGCCACCTTTGTGAAGTTTCTAGTATTAGCTAGCTACAGATTGGAGGGTTGAATTTCTGGAAAAGAGATTTATTGACATGCCTGGTATGAAGTCAGACATACTATACATTTGGACATGAGATCATATCTTAGATCAGAGCTTTCCAAACTTTTCATGTTGGTGACACACTTTTTAGACATGCATCATTTCGTGACACGCTCTTACAGCAGAGCATCATTTCACGACACACTCTTACAGCAGGGCCCAAGGCAGGCACTAGGACCTGCGCGGAATCACAGCAGGTTTGGAGGCAGCAAGGCACAAGGCAGGCACTAGGATATGCACAGAATCCTGGCAGGGCTCCGAGGCCGTGACACACCCAGACACTGCAGCCGACACACTAACGTGTCCCGACACACAGTTTGGAAAGCTCTGTCTTAGATTGATGGAATATGGCATCCCTTGATCCAAGAAACATAAAGGATAAGATGAAAGAGGGAGGCTGCAAGGACTCCCAGCCCCAGCTTGTGGAGCTGATGGATAGATCTTCCACCTATGCACAATTGGCTTATGCAAGGCATTCCTAGTTTTCTCTTGGCAGACAGGCTATTTGGTCAACAGGCAGGTTGGCTGGAGTATGGCAAAGAATCCTGTCTTTGCTCTGTTCCAAACCTCTTATGAGACTAAAACCAATGAAATTATTGCCCATATTTTCCCATCAATCTGATCTCAACATGTGAAGCCTCTTTATAATCCACCTTGGCAAAGCTGGTGTACCTGCCTCTTTTTCCTAGGACTCTGTGGCTGCTACAGTTAATCCTGCTGCAGCAAGTATATTTATGGCACCAAAACACAGGAGCGTGAATAAATAAATCAGCCCCTCAACTCCAAACACATTGCAGATGAATAAATGGCCTTCAAGAAATGCCACCTATATCCTTGAAACAGCTGGTTGTATAATTTGTTAATATAGATATGGTAATATGATGGTTTATCACTGATGTTTCTGCCTCTCGACCCATGCAAATATTTATGTATAATAATAATCACAAAAAGACCTTGGGGTTTCTCCATGTCTGGTTGGGGAAAACAAAACAAGAAACATGGTTCAGATTAGTCTGAAGGAAAGCAAAGCCCAATGCTGTTCAACAATTTTATAAATGACATGGACAAGGGAGTTGAGGGAATGCTTACCAAATTTGCAGATGATACAAAGCTAGGAGGAGTGGCTAATATTTGGGAGGAGAGGGAAAAATTAAAAAATACTTAAACAGGCTAGAACAGTGGACAGAAACAAATAGAATGAAATTTAACAAGGAGAAATGTAAAGTTATGCATCTAAGGTAAAGGTAAAGGTTCCCCCCGCACATTTGTGCAGTTGTGTCCGACTCTAGGGGCTGGTGCTCATCTCAGTTTGTTAGCCAAAGAGCCAGTGTTGTCCGAAGACGCTTCCAGGGTCATGTGGCCGGCATGACGCACGCGGAACACTGTTACCTTCCCACCAAAGTGGTACCTATTCATCTACTTGCATCTGCATGCTTTCGAATTGCTAGGTTGGCAAGAGCTGGGGCTAGTGTGGGAGCTCACTCCGTCATGCGGGACTAGGGATTCGAACCTCCGAACTTGCCATCTTCTGATGGACAAGCCTGGCGTCTTACCCGCTGAGCCACCACGCCCCTTAAAAAAGTTATGCATCCTTGGCTTTCCAAACTTTTCTCATTGGCGACACACCAACGGCGGCTCATGAAAACCCGGAAGCGCCGCTGTGGCGCTTCCAGGTTCTCGCCCACCACAGTGGTGGTGGCGGCGCTTCCAGGTTTTTGTGTGCCGTGGCGGTGCTTTTGGGTTTTTGCGCAGCACGGCGGCGTCGGGGTCCTGGTGTGTCGCCTGAAAACCTGGAAGCGCTGATGGCCCGCTCCGCCGCACACACCGCTGCATGCAGCGGCGTGCCATCAACGCTTCCAGGTTTTCTCGCAACACACCTGGGCCCCGCAGACGACACACAGTTTGGAAAGCTATGATCTAGGTACTAAGAAAAATGGAAGAATCTTGTGCAAAATGAGGAAATCTGGCTCAAGAGCAGCACATATGAGAAGGACTCAGGTGTACTAGTGGATCACAAGCATGACATGGCCCAACAGTATAACACAGCTGCAAAGAAGGCCAATGACATCTTGAAGAGCATCAAGAGTGGCACAGAGTTCAGATTGCGAGAGTAATTATCCCTCTGTACTCTGACTTACTCAGACCTCACTTGGAGTATTGCATTCAGTTCTGAACACCCCAGTTTAGAAAGGATATTGATAAACTGGAGCAAGTCCAGAGAAGGGCTACTAAGATGGTGAAAGAACTGGAAACCAAGCCCTATGAGGAACGGTTAAAAGACTTTGGTATGTTTAGCTAGCAGAAGAGAAGGTTGAGTAGGGACATGATAGCTGTCTTTAAATACCTGAAGGGCTGTCACATTGGGGGCGGTTAGGACTTATTCTTACTTGCTCCAGAGGGTAAGATTAGAACTAATGTGATGAAACTTCAAGGATGTAGATACAGATTAGGAAGAACTTCTTGACAGTAAGAGTTGTCAATCAGTGGAATAGACTATTCCATGGAGTAGTTTCTTCTACTTCATTGGAGGTTTTCAAAGAGACTTTGGATAGTCATCTAGCAGTCATCTAGCAGGGATGGTGTAGTGAATCCTGCAATGTGCAGAGGGTTGGACTTGATGACCTCTCAGGTACCTTCCAACTCTGTGATTCTATGAAATCCCTGTAGTTAGACATTTATTTAATGCGTGTATGGTCTATCTTACAACCTGAGCTTTCAAAGCAACTTTGTAATAACTGATAAAATAGCATATGAAATAATACCTATGAAAAAGCTATCTCATCCAATGGTTGTCTGGAGTTTTTCTGCAAAAATATGGCAGCCTTAGTTTAGCGTGTCCCTTTTCTGAAGTAGAATTAGAGGCCACAGAAAATTAAACTCTGTATTTATTATTCAGTCTGTTGTACATTGTTTCTTCAGTTTCTTATTCTTCCGAGATTGTAGATTTGTTTCATATAAGCTAATCCTTTAAGTAACTAAATACTTTACACTTATATCAGATTATGGTGGCTGGTTAATGCTCTTCTGCTTGGGTGATTTTGCTGATTTTACTTTGTAGCCAAATAAAGTTTGTCATATACGGTATTCTCATTGAATTCAGTTCTGCTAACAGAATCCACTACCAAATTCTCCTTCTTTAGTTGCCTTGTTGCAACTGTCACTACAAGCAAGATCTTCTACAAATCTTCAGTCCCTGGAGAACCCATACCTTGAAGCAGAATTTCTGAACAGCCCCTGTTTTTCCTAAGCCCAACAAGTTACAGACTAGGTCAACCTTTTGTTCCAACAGCATCCCTCCTTATTGATATATGGAGAAAAATTGACTTAATGAATTGCCCTTCCAGAATTTTGGATCCAGGTTTCATGTTGTCAGGCCCAGCCCAAGAACTTCAGAGAATCAGTTCAGTCAAACTCCAGTTCTTTATTTGCTTGCACCATATAGACAGAATCTTGCCAGACTAAAGCTACTGTACCTAACCTAAGGGGAAATAACCTGGGAAAGCTCTAGGGTGGAGCTATTCTGAACCTCTTACTGTAGCTTTCCCACATTCGCTTTCTGGACTGTGTCTCCTTTTATCTTCTCCTCCTCCTTGGAACGTGCTCCCGCCTTCCTGAGAACCAGCAGCATTACTGAAATCCACCACACGTGTGCAATTTGCAGGAACAGAGCCTCTCTACCCATATAATCTCTGCTCCCCCGCCCAAATTTGGAGCTATACATGTGAAGTGATCAGAAATGGACATAGATAACGAATTTACTCTCCATATAACATCAATAAAATTTGCAAGATCATGACAGCTAATAGTGTATTTCCTCTATATTCTCTTCTCTGAACTGGCAAAGCACAAATCTCACTCCATAGACTTGAGGATCAAGTCTGCAGCCATACAAGATAGGAAATGCTTGAAAACCATATAATACATATGTCTTACTCTTGTATTCATACTTAGTAGCCATAAAATAATGAAGACATTCCAAGGGCTGAATGGAAGAATGCCTTAAATCACACTGAAGGTTGAAGCCTCCTTAAAAGTTTATGGATTGCATCCAGTAAAGTAAATGGATTGTATGATCAAACCATATGCATCCAGTGCTTCTTTTTCTTTTCTAGGAAAGACACACTTTATATATTCCAGGCATGTGGGGAGCAGCAAGAGCTTTAATTGATTTGGGGCATGTAGCAACTGCTATCATCTTCAGGTTATTCCTACTTGGCATCTGGTGAGCTAGCTGGTAAGCCAGATCCCTGCCAATATAACAGTGGAAAACTCACTGCTGAACCTGCAGAAATACAGACACTATTTCTATGGTGAGAAAATTCATCTTGAATGAAATGCCCCCCAGTCATGTGCATCTGACTCACTCTGTGACATAATCCTTAGGGGAACTGGAGCACCCTCCTCTAAATTACATATAATTAAGCTCATTTTTTGGAATTTTAAAGTAGAAATTTAGAAATGTCCTTAAGCCTTTATCAACAGGAACAGTAAATGTTTAACAGCTCTGCTCTCCTTGGATCTGTTCCTTGGTTTCTGACTTGCCAAGGTTCTTCAGGTCATTGAAAGCAAAATCAACACTGTATATTGTTTGAGCTACATCAAAGATTCCATGTGGACAGGAAAAAAATGAAAAAAGTAGGGAAGAAAGCATCAAAATACAGGACATTTATGTGTATCAAAATCAGGGGTGTCATTAATTCTCTTGACAAAAAGGCATTGACATTAGTGCAGATCCCTAGTCCCTATGGAGAGACGGCTTTCTAAAGTACAGTAGCAAATCTGGTGTGCTGTGTACTGAATCACTGATGAAGTACTGCAGCATCTACAGAAGGAGAAGAGAACATTTGTTGTGCATGCTAAACAAGAATTAAAACAGTCCAGCTCATCTTTTTCTCTCTCTCTGTATGCCCATGGATATTAGCCAAGCATCATCAGTTTTTCAGTCTTTTTCATGTTTCACTGCAAATTAGACACAAAGGGAGGTCACTTTGATCTGCTAATTGGTAACCGTGCATATGATGCAGCATTCTTGCTTGGATTTGCTAAAGCTGACAGTAACTTCAGCCCCTCAAGGGAATACCTGTTCAGATAAAGCACTTACACAATAAATTGTAGTAAACACAGGTATGCTGAGGAAATGAATATATGTAATATCAGCATTGAGAACTGGGAAGCCCTAACTCATGAGCGTTTCAATTGGAGGTCAGCCTTTATTAATGGCGCTATGGACTTTGAAGAAGCACAAGTACAGGGCGAAAGGGAGAAAAGAGCTAAAAGGAAGGCACGTCAAGCAAACCCTCATCATGACCATCTCCCACCCGGAAACCTATGCCCTCACTGTGGGACGTTGTGCGGATCCAGAATTGGCCTTTATAGCCACTTACGGATCCACCGTTAAAATTTTACCTTTGGAAGACAATCTTACTCGGCTACGAGTGATCGCCAATGATGAATATATATGAGAGATGGGCTGAGCTGATGAAATAAACACTCAGGTACAGGTTTAATTGATTCCCAAGAAAGCAAACTGAAGTTATTCTGGCTAAAATAAGCTTCCCATTTTCTCCTGTCCCCAAGAAATGTTTTTCACCATCTTTGTAGAGAACATACAGTATATAACATTTTAAGGCACCAGACTCAAAACTGGGAGTTTTAGTCCTGCCTTAGGCACAAAGCCAACTGGGTGACCTTGGGCCAGTCACTCTCTTTCAGCCCTAAGAGGAAGGCAAAGGCAAACCACTTCTGAAATCTTGCAAAAAAAAACCTGCAGGGACTTGGCCAGGCAGTTGCCAGAAGTCAACACTGACTCGAAACCCGCCCCGCCCCCCGGTCAAGACTTTCAAAGGTTACTATGAACACACATACATGCGTGCTTATCATTACAGGCTGGGCATGTTTAGGTAGTCAATGTATCGATGCATTCTCTGTAAGAAAGCAGGCAATTAGGAAATCAGATAAGCAGATAGAACTGGCTACTAGTACATAACAGTAGTAAGCCTGGAAATACAACTCTCTTATTTTTATTATCCTGTTACCTGCTCTGGGAGCCTTTGGGGCACAAGAGTGGGGCCTAAATTCCTTAAATATATCAGTTATTGCTGCACAGATAACAAGTAGCCTGACAATGTGGGTCAGTCTCACAGCAGCTAATAGTACAAGATGGGGAGATTTTAAGCAAATGGATTGTTCATTCGGCGGAGGTCACTGCTAATGCATCAGCAGCATCAGAAGAATTGAAGCACAAGTCTTGATTATTCACAGTTTCCATCATACTGACTTCTGAGTTTGAGCTAAATACAAAATGGGTCTAAAATAGCTCTGAGCTTTATTAACCTTGCTTTTTCCTTACAGGTATCCAGGATACAAAGCCAGAACACAAGTACCAAAATGAAAATGAAAAAGCAAATGAAAGGCAGTGCTATTAGGGCTAAATATTCTTTTGAGACCATTCCTTCTCTTTTTGGTCAAGAGGCACTTCTTTTTTAAGGCATTTGAATGTGGTCAGCTCCATGAGTATGTGCTGCAGGAACTGTCACTTTACACCTGCTTAAACATACCTGTACAAAACCAGGGTTTAAAATCCTGGATGCATTTACATTTCCCTTGTAACTTTGTTTTGGCAGAAAAATGGAATATGATAGCATAAAATGTGCTTCACTGATTAGCATTACGTGGCTAGATATAAAAATTAGATAATGGCTGCCAACCATTGGGAAGGTTGTGAAAAGGGATACCCAATAGTAGGAGCTTATGTTAATCCTTCACAGGAACAGGAAGGACCATTGGCCTGTATTTGTCTGTGATGCATTACCTGCCAAGCCTGTAGATAAGCTGCAAAACGAAGTGTGGTTGTTAGTGCTAATATATGGATTATGGTACTGTATACAGTACAACAGAGTATCATACTTTAGGTTTCATTTGTAACACATGCAAAAAGATTTATTTATTTATTTATTTACGTATTTATACCCCGCCTATCCCCTCCCTAGACGGAGGGCTCTAGGCGGCTTACATACATTGCAATTCATATTTATACATTCAATATTAAACAATGTTTACCGCGCGCTGAGGGAAGGGGTAAGGAACCGACTCTTCTTCAGTGGGTATTGGACTACAAGTCCCAGGATACCTTGCTTCCGAGTCGGCTGTTGACGTCCTGGATGTTGCTATTTGGGATTCGTCCTCCGCTGCCATTCACGGGATCTTCTTCGTGCCGAGGGTGACCCCCGACAGGACGCCAGCACATTTTCCCACGTAAGGTGGTACCCATTTATCTACTTGCATTAGCTTTCGAACTGTTGGGTTGACAGGAGCTGGGGCAAGTGACAAGAGCTCACCTCGTCACGCGGAGATTCGAACTGCTGACCTACTGACCGGCAGTCCCACAGCATCAGCGGTTTAACCCGCTGAGCTACCGCGCCCTTCATTCATTGCTGTTGACATAAGTGTAGCTACTGAATTATGTTCACATGAGAATTTCCCATGTTTCTGGTTTGAACTGCAGTCCAAAGCTGGAGATATAGGATAAGAGAACTCTAGAAGGGATAGTGTGCAGGATTTTACCCCTGTTGCAATTAATCAGCAGGAAGGACAAATTTGACCAAACATGGATAGCAATAAGGGCAATGAAGTGTTTGAAGTTTTCTGCTTTTATTGTGTTGGTGGATTGTATCCTAATGACCATTTTTAGGCTGACCCATTCCATTTTGTATGGCAAGGTACAAAGATCTGCCTGAGGGCTCCTATGAGATGTCTGCACTATGCTTCACTGATAAAAATGCTCAAATTTGCTTAGATCTGGACTCTGCTCAGCTGAGGTTTGAGGAGGTAAGTGGGATAACATCTTGTGAGGTAACATGGATCCATTGCAACCTCCTGATTCTGAGTAACTGGATAAAGTGATCTGTGGGATGAGCTCTGCCACTTGTAGGCTTGATCCGTGTCAACCTGAGAGTTGTAAGGCTGGGCAGGGTGTGTGGTTGGATCTAGAAAGTGGTCAAGGCTCTGGTGGGGGAGAGGGTGATCCCAACTGCCTTGAAAAGAGGCAACAGTGTGCCCCCTTCTGAAGAGACCTTCCCAGGATCCAGCCATTTTAGACAACTGTCTAAAGCCTTTTTATAATCAATAAAGCAAAAATAGACATGTCTTTTCCATTATCCATTAGATGTTAGCACTGTGACCTCAGATGCTCCTGCCACTTCTAAATTCAGCTTGCAGCTCCAACAGGTCTGTTTCCAGGTATTGCTGAAATCTGGATTGCAAACTCTTGATCGTGATCTTACTAGCAGGTGAGATAAGTGCAGCTGTTCAGCATGCAAGCGTTCTTTAGCATTTATTTATACTAAATTGTATAATTTAGCATACATTTAATACTGGAATATCTATTGAACTTTTCTGGCCTCTTAGCCACTGCTGTGTTTTCCATACCAGCGTACAAACTGCTGCAAGTAGCACCTTAACTGCATTATCTTGTAAGCTTGTAAACCAGAGCTTTCCAAACTGTGTGTTGGGACACGTTAGTGTGTCGGCTGCAGTGTCTGGGTGTGTCGCGGCTGCTGCTGCCTCCTGGCTTCCACGCAGGTCCTAGTGCCTGCCTTGTGACTTGCTGCCTCCAAACCTGCCCTGCCAGGATTCCGCGCAGGTCCTAGTGCCTGCCTTGTGCCTTGCTGCCTCCAAACCTGCCCTGCCAGGATTCCGCGCAGGTTCTAGTGCCTGCCTTGTGCCTTGCTGCCTCCAAACCTGCTGTGATTCCATGCAGGTCCTAGTGCCTGCCTTGTGCCCTGCTGTAAGAGTGTGTCGCGAAATGATGCCCTGTTGTAAGAGTGTGTCGCGAAATGATGCATGTCTAAAAAGTATGTCACCAACATGAAAAGTTTGGAAAGGTCTGTTGTAAACAGTTCTGCTGGTATTTCATCAACTCCTGCAGCTTTTTTGTTAGCAATATTTTTGAGCCCATTTTACTTCACTTTCTGAACTTCAGACTCTAGTTTGGTGATCCTATCTAATATATATCAGTTTGGGTTTTCTTTTCTATAACTGTTCTATGTATTCATGCAATGTCTTCTTTTTACTGTTCATTAGATCTTTGCATTCTTTTATCATGCCCATCTTTGCATAAAAGCTTCCCTTAATTTCTCCAATTCTCTTAAATAAATCTGTACTGTAGTCCTTTTAGTTCAGTTGTTCTCCCCAGTTTCTTTGCTTATATCTCCTTGTCTCTTCTTGCTCTTCTTTAGAATTTGACAATGTTGGGAATTTTTTTCTGTCACTGTTGCCTTTTTGCATTTTGCCATTTCACAGTAATGTTCAATATATCATTTCAGCTATTTGTTTCTTAGAATATCAACTGTTTTCCTATTTAATAGTGTCATGAATTTCAGTCAAGAGTTCCTCAGGCACTTTGTTTACCAAATATACTTCACTGAATTTGTTTTGTACCTTTACGGCATACTCATGGAATATGCTGAGGTAGTATCTTGTTGCCTTGATGATTTTGCTTTCTTTAAGGTAGAAGTTTTCAAGAAGTAGTTCATGATCTGAGCTGCAGTCAGCACCAGGTTTTGTTTTTGCTAACTGAATAGACCTCCTCCATCTATATGGGAACACCTTAGCACTCTTTTGTTATTAATGATGATTACTCCATTTTTTGCTATGATTTTCTTGTCTGCAGTAGAAGTTCTGGTGCTCCTCTAATTTGAAATGAGCCATTACAATCCATTTCAGCTCAGATTCCCAGAATGTTAGTCTTAATAGTTCTGATCTAACAACCAAGTTTACTTTGGTTCATGGATCTGACACTCTATGTACCAATAATATACGTGTCTATACAGCATAGAATTTTCCTTTTGTCTCAGGCCACATCAGCACCTGGATGTTTCTTTAATCCAGTCATACCATAAACACCAGTGTTCTTTATAGTTGTCCTCTGCTCTTCCACAGTAGCCTGTTGGATACTTTCCAATCTGTGGGCTCATCTTCCAGTATCATGTAGTCACTGTCCTATTCTGAATATCTATTGGCAGAATACCAGAGTAAGCTGCCATTTCCTTCTGTTTAGTCTAATCCCTTGCCCATTATGGATGATCCTCTTGGAAGTGTGCACTCCCAATAGTATAGCTCATAGCATTATTGGGATGTACCATTATTGGGATGCACAAACCCCTTCACCACTACAAATCATGATCTATGAAGCAGAGCTCAAGTTCCATTAACCTTCAAATCAAGCTCAGAAATTAGAAATCTACTGATATGCCTTAACCATCACAAAGTATTCTATCAAATCAAACATGCTGGGAAAGAAAAAAATGGAAATTTGTTTTTATATATGAACATCTTACAATGAATTCATTGCAACATTTTATATTCAGGTGGCAAATACAGCAGCATTGTAAGTTATGAAAGTTGAGTGGTAAACTATGGTGTTCTATTTGGGATCAACTAGGTAACAACCAAGCATTTTTTTTTATTTTTATTATGTTAGGGTTCATCACATTGAAGTTTGTATAATAGGTTTGAAAATTATTTACATTCTATTATTTAGATAGTTTAGAATATTGACAATAGAAAAGAGAAAGAAAAAAATTATATCAATGTTAACTACAATTTAGGGTGTCAATATTACAAGCATAAAATTATTTGGCTTTTTTATCCAAAGTTGAGTATAACATTGAGAGAGAACCACTACAACTCACATCAAAATGATTGTTATATACTGAAGGTTTCAGTCTTAAGCTGATTACTTATTAAAGTCTCCCTTGCTGAAATGGTATGTTGAAATGACCTTGGGAGACAGGGAGAAGAGTCACAGCCAGGGGAACGGTCAGATAAGAAACAGCTTAGCCTGCAGAAGGAATGTGGGTGTGGCAAACGTCTCAGAAGGGACCCTCCCTAGTTTCTTGGGCTGTAAAGGTGACGTGGGGGGAGATGTACTTTCAGACTTGCAAGATTCTGTTAATGTAACCTTACAATAAAGTAGAATTAGATCATCTGGGCATGCTTCCTGTCTGGACTATCTTGCAAGGCTGACATCAATCGTGCAAGTCTGAAAATACTTTTCTCCCCTGTCGCCTTTACAGCCCAAGAAACTAGGAAGGGTCCCTTCTGAGACATTTGCCATGCCCACATTCCTTCTGCAGGCTAAGCTGCCTCTTATCGGACCGTTCCCCTGGCTGTGGTGCTTCCCTCTATCTCCCAAGGTCATTCCCACATACCATTACACTTGTATTGTTATTTAGTATATCTAACCAAGCATCATTATTACATATAACAGGATATATTTATATACCCACACACACATGTACACATAAAGTGTGTGTGTGTATAATCTGTTTTGAAATTATTTGAACATATTAACTTGAATTAGCTATCTGTTTGTTATATCCAAAAGCCTTAATACTTAGAAGAATCACATTGAATTTTAGAAGAAGATATTTTTCACAGCTAGGTCAGCTCTAGTAATTACAATCTGTTGACCTAGATTCTTTCTGCTGATGCAGCTGAGAACATTATTCTTTTTACTTCTTCAACAAAAACTGTTGTGTAGCACTGGTGAACATTGTTATACAGCTACTATATTGCTTTTAAGCAAAAGGTCATTGTACAATGATGGCTCAATAGATGATATATCTCATCTAGCCCCTTTGACAGAAGTTGTATCTGTAAAGAGACATTTTATTTATTTTTTAACATATAATTAAAATTATTCACTAAGAGGAGAAAGCAAACAAAATCTCATGTGGTTTTAGTCCATAATGCAGCAGGTCAGATCATTTTAGGGATTTTCAGAACCTAATACCAAACAGTGCTTTAAGAGCTGTCATTCGTAAGTGTTAAAAGATAATAACTCAGAGGCCCTGTAAAATGTTCAGATGGCTTTGAAACTAGCTTAAAAATACAAGGCTAAAAATGATGAACTTGAAAGGGGGAGATTTGATTTTTTCTTAATTTGGTGCTGTCCTTGAACCCAGGGTCCTTGGCATTTGTGTTTCATTTTTATTCCTGGTAGATTTAAAACAATTGTGTTTATTAAAAAAAAAAAAAGAAAAGAAAAGGGAAACATCAAATTTCCAAAAGTTCTTGTTCAGCAATTCTCATGCCTTCAAACTTTTCCTGAAATACTAAAATCATTAGGAAACTTCACTAGTGATAGGAAAGTGCTATCATTTTTCAAAAACCTGAAAACGATTTCCATCATATTTCACATCAGCTATGCTTCTTCTCTCAGACTTTCAAAATGTATGATCTAAATCACTACATACTCTGGAAAGTATTTGTCCTAACTGAGGACATGCCTTCATACTTGATATATCACAGTCTGGTACTTTGCACACTCATCCATGCTCTTCCCTTTCTCTCCCTCTCCTTAAAAAAAAGAAAAAGAAAATAGAGGTAACTTGGATGACCTGGCTAGGAATTAAATATTGTAATTCTGGAATGGTCATTATAGTTGACGGTCACCAAGCAAGCCTGAGATTGATGCAGAATTTCTAGACCCCCTCCCCCCAGTTTCAAATCTAGCACAGTCTTCAACATTTGTAATGAAGTTCATGCCTTCCTTTTCTTATGCTGCCTCACTGATGACCATTGTGTGTTTACATTTTCCATTCCTGCAAAAATAAATAAATAAATAAATAAATAAATAAATAATCAAGCCACTTGAAGGATATAGAAGAAAAAGCCAATAAAATAGGCTGACCATATGTCCCATTTTTTAAGCATTTTTCAACCGTCCTGTCGTTTTGATAAAAATCTCAGTTTTGTCCTGTTTTTTGAACCTGGCGGGAATGGCGTGGAAGGAGGATCTGAGCTGGAGCTGCCGATTGGAGGCAGCCCGGAAGAGGAAGCCCTCCCGCCTATCAGCGTGCGGCAAAGGAGGGTCCGGGGGGCGGGGTTTGCAGGTGGGAGCCAATCACGCAGACTGGGGGCGGGGACCCCCGTCATGAATACGGAATATTACATAAGACCCCTCCCATTTTGCCATCCCAATGTCCTGTTTTTGTCTCAAGGAAATATGGTCAGCCTACAATAAAAACTTAACACCAGCTGGTTAAGATCAGGAGTGTTAAAGAAAGAAACTGAAGGCTTTATTTTAGTGGCTCAAGAATAAGCTTTGTTGACTAATTGCATGAAAGTGAAAATTCAGCATGTAACAAATAAGAGTAAATGTTGCCTTTGTATTGAAAAGGATGAAACAATTGACCATTTGATCAGTGGCTGCAGCAAAATTTCACAAACTGACTATAAGCAGCATCATGACCGACTTCCCAAAATTATTCATTGGAAACTTTGCCAGAGGTTTGGATTTGAATGTAGCAAGAACCACTGGGACCATCAAGTTGAGGAGGTTTTGGAAAATGAGCAGGTTAAGATCTTATGGGACTTTAAAATCCAAACAGACAGGTACCTTGTTCATAACATACTTGATATAACAGCCATTGAAAAGAAGAAAGTCTGGTTCATCGATGTTGCTATATCAGGTGCTAGGATTGAGGAAAAGCAATAGGAAAAAATTACGAAATACCAGAACTTGCAGATCGAAGCTGAACACTTATGGAAGAAGAAATCTGCTGTTATACGAATCATGATTGGAGCCCCTGGAGCAATACCTAAAGGATTCCCTTGATATTTGGAAATTTTGAATTTAGCAAGAAGAAAAACAATACAAGTTCAAATGTTCTTTAACCCTTTCTGTAATTGATAAAGTTTACCTCTGTTTTATGTTATATAACTTTTTAGAAGATAAGCTTGGGGATGGGCAGTGTATTTTTTTAACTGATACATAAACCAGTCTGATAGCATTTTGTGGAGCCCGTGGTGCTCTCTGAGCCTTGTTGTTTTCTTGCAGACGTTTCATTGCCAGGCTAGGCAACATCTTCAGTGCGAAAAGGGAGTGGGACTTGCTCTCTGTTTATCTACCATGGCTTGTCCTGCTTGTGTTGGTGGAGGTGTTGTTCTCTCCTTAGTAGTTCCTTGATTGGGCTGTTCTTTGCTATTTGGTTGATTGACTGTGTTAATAGTTCCTTCATTAGGGTATATTGTGCTGTTTGATTGTTCCTCTGGTGCTAATCCTGGTGTTAATCTTTGCATATCTGGGTGATGATTGCTGGCAAGGAGGTGTTCTGGTCTTCTGGCTTTTCTATTGTCTCTTATGAATGGTATGTAAATGTTGTTTACCTCTATGTGTCTGTTGATGGCTGCTTTGTCTGAGTGCCAAGCTTCCAGGAATTCTCTTGCTTTTTTGGATTTGGCTTGGTTTAAGATGCTCACAGTTTCCCAGTTGAAAGTATGGTTAAGTCTGTCCATGTGTTGTGAGTTTAAGGAGTTTTCATCGTGTCTTCTGACTGCTAGTTGGGGTTCGTGGATGCGTTCTGCTAGTCTTCTGCCGGTCTGTCCTACATAGTGGCTTTTACAGTCCTTACACTGTATGTTGTAGATAACTCCTGTTTTTTCTTCTTGGGCTACTGGGTCTTTTGGGTTACTTACAATGTTCTGAAGGGTTTTGGTTGGTTTGTGTGCTATGGTGATGCCGTGTGGTTGTAACAGTCTATTAGTAGTTTCTGAGATGTTTCTGATGTATGGCAGTGTAATCCTTTTCATAGCTTCTGTTGGTTTTGCTGTGGTGGGTTGAGTGGTCAAGCACTTTTTGATAAAGTTGCGTGGGTATCCATTTTGCTGGAAGATGCTATATAAGTGGTCTGTTTCCTTTGTCTGGTGTTCTGGGTTGCTGCAGTGTGTTTGTGCTCATCTGAATAGCATTCCTACATAGCTCCTCTTGTGGGAAGTAGGGTTATTGCTTTGGTAGTGGAGCACTTGGTAAGTGTGGGTAGATTTCTGGTAGACTTGTGTTTCTAGAATGCCATCATTTCCTCTACTGATGAGGATGTCCAAGAAGGGTAGTGTGTTGTTGTTTTCTTCTTCCCTTTTGAATTTTATTCCTTTGAAGATGTTGTTGATGGTTTCATGTATTTCTTCCAGTTGATCCTTTTTTATTATGACGAAGGTGTCATCTACATACCAGATCCATACTTTGGGTTATATGCGTGGGAGTGCTATCTGCTATGAGTCCTGAGAGTGGTGATCCCATAGGTGTTCCTTTGATTTGTTGGTATATTTGTCCATCAAACTGAAAGTAGGTGGTGAGGCAGAGGTTGATGAGGTCCATGATTCTGGGTATTTTGATCTTGGTGTATCTAGCTAGGTCAGGTGTGTTACGTAGAACTGCTGCCATGGATTCAATCGCTAGTGCTTGGTCTATGGATGTAAAGAGTGCAGTGACATCAAATGACACCATAATTTCATCATCATCTATTTTTAGGTCTTTGATTTTCTGGAGGCACTGTAGTGGGGAGTTGATAGAATATTTGCTCTCCTCTGTGAGATGCCCAAGTTTTCTTGTAAGTTCTTTAGCTATGTTGTATTTGGGGGTCCCTGGTAATGATACAATTGGACAGAGCGGTATGTTGGGCTTGTGGATTTTGGGGCGTCCGTAGAAACGTGGGATGATGGGTCCACTGCTTTTCATCTGTTCTTCTTTTGTGATTTGACCTTTCTTGGTTAAGTCGTTGAGGATTCTTTTGACCTGGTTGTCCAATTTCTGTATGGGATTGGTGTTTACTGGGGCATAGGTTTCTTTGTCCTCAAGTAAATCTTTGGCTTTTTGTATATATTGCAATCTGTCCATAATGACGGTGGTGCGGCCTTTGTCTGCTGGGAGGATGATGATAGTTTGGTCCATCTTTAGGTTTTTGAGGGCTGCTCTGTCCTCTGCTTTCAGTTGGTTCTGTTTCCATGTCCTTCTGGTTTGTGGTATGGTTATCTGTCTTACATTCTCTTGGGTTTCTGTAGTAAGTCCTGTAGTTTTCAATGCTGCTTCTAAAGCTGCAAAGAATTCTAATTTATTTGCATCCTCTGTGTTGTAATTGAGGCCTCTCTGCAGGATACTGTGTTCTGTAGTAGATAATAGGTGGCTGGACATGTTGACCACCCATTCCGGTTCCGGTACTTCTTTGTTTCTGGGGTTTAATTTAAGTAATTTAGTTTGGAGTTTAGCTTTCCTTTTTTCTGCTTGTCTCAGTGATGTGGTCTTGATGGTAGTAGTCAGCATGTAGATTTGTTCAGGGGTCATACTCTGTTCTAGTTGTTCCTTGAGGCTGTCTAATGTGTGTTGGTATTTGTTTAATCTGAGGTGGGCGTCCATGATCATTAGTTGTATCATTTTTCGCCCACTTTGTTGCACTATCTTCCATCCAGCTGTGCAGTTGATTGGAGGTTTGTATCTGACACTGGCAGGCAGGGCATGCTGTCGTAGGCATTCATGAAGAAAGAACAGCTGTTCTTTGGTGGAGGTTTGCCTACCTGCAAATTTCTCCCATTTGCGTGCTATCTGGAGCATTTGACGCCCATATGTGGTACCAATCGAAGAGAATATTTGTAGCTCAGGGTTGAACTGTGGAGTCCTTGGTGCTCTCTGAGCCTTGTTGTTTTCTTGCAGACATTTCATTGCCAGGCTACGCAACATCTTCAGTGCGAAAAGGGAGTGGGACTTGCTCTCTGTTTATATACCTTGGCTTGTCCTACCTGTGTTGGTGAGGGTGTTGTTCTCTCCTTAGTATTTTATATTTTATATAAAATGTATATGTATTTTATGATAGCATTTTATTTATTTGAGGTTCTGTCCACTGCAATTGGTAGACTCTTAGTGGATTGGAGCGATTGGAGATAGATGCAATAAGGTATACTTTTATTGGCTTGCACAAATTGCAGAAGAGCCCCAAACAGAGCAAGGCTACAGATGATATACTGTATGCTTGGTTTATAGATTATTGTAGATGATATATGTTTGGTTTGGCTACAGATGGTATATGTTTCTTTCTTTTGGTGAAAGCAAAGAAAGAAAGATAAAAGGAATATTGCAAATTACAATATGTCAGAGATCACCCGATCTCTGCCAAAATGGCAGGCAGACAAATAGCTCATCAGAAGACTGGAAGTGGCGCAAAACTGACATTGCCGGTCTAACAAGGGGAATAGACCGGCTCGCATCCAACCGACGCCCGGGAATACACATCTGGATGGCGGTTGCTGGAGCAACCGGCAGACCTGACCACATGTGTCAGCAGCAAAGGACCCTGGGGGAGGGAAAGGTTTAAATGTGCTTGTTGTTCCCAGAATCGGCATTCCAGTCTTTGTTCGTGCTAGCTTCTGTATCCTGTAATAAACTCTTCTACTTCTAAGAACTCATGCGTCTGTAAGTTACTCTAGAGCAGGGAGGTTACAGATATCGGATGGAGTGCCTTACACAGTATGACCCTTACACCGGAATGCTTTTGAAAAACTATTGGAATGACCTCCCTGTTACTTTTCATGCTAGTAGGATTCTAACCTTTTTGATAATATCAGCATGTACAATAAACAACATTGTTGATTGCATCTGCATCCTTTCACACCATCCCATTCACACACTGAAGGGACAGCTGTCTAGTTTCTAGTTATCAGTCTCCACTCCAGGGTCACAGCACTGAGCTACTTGCCTCTTAATACCTAAGCTTTTGTTGTTTATTCGTTCAGTCGTCTCCGACTCCTCGTGACCTCATGGACCAGCCCACGCCAGAGCTTCCTGTCGGCCGTCACCATCCCCAGCTCCCCCATGGTTGAGTCCGTCACCTCCAGAATAACATCCATCCATCTTGCCCTTGGTCGGCCCCTCTTCCTTTTGCCTTCCACTTTCCCTAGCATCAGCTTCTTCTCCAGGGTATCCTGTCTTCTCATTATGTGGCCAAAGTACTTCAGTTTTGCCTTTAATATCATTCCCTCAAGTGAGCAGTCTGGCTTTATTTCCTGGAGTATGGACTGGTTTGATCTTCTTGCAGTCCAAGGCACTCTCAGAATTTTCCTCCAACACCACAGTTCAAAAGCATCTATCTTCCTTTGCTCAGCCTTCCTTATGGTCCAGCTCTCACAGCCATAGGTTACTACGGGGAATACCATTGCTTTAACTATGCAGACCTTTGTTGTCAGTGTGATGTCTCTAATACCTAAGCTAACATGATCTATTTCCAAGGCATAAAAATGAACATATGAATTAGATCTCCACAGTAGCAGCATTGGTTGGGGGGGGGCATGAAAGTCTGAAAAAGGTCAATGAATAGTGGAGAAGCTCAGTGCTTGCAGAACATCTATATAATTCCCCCCCCAAATCCATTACAAAGCAAGCACAGTCCTAGTTAGTAGCTACATTATGTATTATTAATAGCATGATCTTCTGATTTGTTTTACCCTTCTCTTTACATTTTCACCATAGGAAATCTCTTATTAGAGCTATTCCTCTTCTAAGAACCTGAGCTTCTCTCTGTGCTAGTTCTGTACCAACTCTTTCAATTTCCAACAGCTCCTTCTTCAACCTTCCATGCTCTGAGAAACTCCTCTTCCTGCTTTCCTTAATTTTCTCAACCCCATCAAAATCCAGTTTACTACAAATATCATAAAAATACAACATTATTATTCAGAATTTCACAAGCCAAGTTTTATGACAGGCTTTTCTGCCATTCCCTCAGCTGAAGAGGAGAAAGAAAATCAGGCTGATGTCACAAGTCGGAAAGCTGTGCTGATATTTGTCCTAGTTGTGACATTTTAGTTCTAAAATCACTCAGTGATGAGATATCATCTGTCTTTCCCCCTTTGCTTCTTAAGATAGGGATAACAAGGGCTAAAACAAAGTCTTGAGATTCTTTCATTTTTTCCTTGAGGCAACCCCATTCTAATGCTTGACTTCACTGTACGGATTTGGTCTACAGGGCTAGGCAGCTACCGTATGATTTCTAAGCAAGACCGAGGAAATGGTTCCATATATTTTCCTTCCAATAGCTAAGTGTTGTCTAGATAGATAATCCATATCCTAAATCAGAGGTTACAAGGAAGGATTTTATCTGTTATATATGCTCCCTGTCCTTAAAAGTTCTACGTTATAGGTGAAGAGTCTAAAATCAATAAAAGCAATGTTGCAAAATAATGAAATGCAGTTGAGAACAGTGTAGAAAACACTCAAAAGACACAGGCAGAGATATAAATACCAATAAAAAGAGTGCCAGTTAAAACAAGGACACTAGTTTTAAAGTTGAATGCTGGGGAATTACTATCTTCTTCTAATAATGGTCTACATTTACTCCTATATTTAATTTTTAATTTATTATAAATTATAAATAAATATTATAAATAAATTTTTAATTTTTAATTTAATTACATTTACTCCTATATTTAATTTTCATTAGGTATCTATCTGTCTAGTAACTTTAATAAGCATGTGAAATTCATTTGTTTCCTTCCATTACTTCATCATGTCCATCTCACCATTTTATTTCATCCCTTAAATAAGAGTTATTGGTTAATAACTGATATGCCATTCTGCTTGATGATCTTATACATCAGTTATCACTCTGTCTTCCAGGATTTTGTCTCTGCATATTAGGTCTTCTCTTAGACCAGAGCTTTTCCAAACTGGGCCCTGCGGGGCCCAGATGTGTCGCGTCAAAACTCAGAAGCGCTGATGGCGTGCCATCAGCGCTTCCGGGTTTTCCCGCGGCGACACACCAATGGCGGCGCACAAAAAATGAAAGCGGCAGCAGCGCTTCCGGGTTTTTGCGCGCTGCCGCAATGGCGGCACTTCTGGGTTTTCCTGCGGCGACACACCAACGGCGGCGCACAAAAGCCGAAAGTGGCAGCAGCGCTTCCGGGTTTTTGCGCGCTGCCGCAACGGCGGCACTTCCGGGTTTTCCCACGGCGACACACCAACGGCGGTTGGTGTGTCGCCGCGGGAAAACTTTGGAAAGCCCTGTCTTAGACACTGGTGGTTTGGCCTTCTCTGTTTGATTTTCTATTTCTGCAAGTTTTTAAAACATATGTTGCAGTAACTTATTTCAGTCTCATTTATTCTCCTTACTGTATGGCTTCACAGTCTACATATTTTCAATCTAGTTGTATTAAAAGCCATTCACTCAGACCCAGAAAAGGAGGTCTGCATGTCAAAACAGTTGATGTTGAAAATGCATACTTAGACAGACACATATTCATTCTAATACTTTCTTGGGCACCATAGGGTTCAGCGGCTAGATACATTTTTTGGTATATGGAGATAAGAAAGGGCATCTACACCAAGGTTCCTTAATCTGTTGGCCTCCAGATTTCTAGGATATCCAGTAGGGTTGTGCAGCACTTCAGATTGAAGGCAAAAAGGTATTTTGGGTGTGAACATAGCATCCCTCTGCAACTCCTTAAAGCAGCTGCGGTGCAATCCTAGAAAAAGCAAAGTGGATATGTTGCATCTCTATGGCCTCCTGTGTAGATGTTTTCAGCACATCTAACAAGTGGAAGTGGCTTCCATGGAGCATGTACAGAGATGCCTCTTCTAGATACTGAAACTTGCGGAAGAGACAGTAAGGGATACAAAATGTCTTCTGGAGGCAAATTAGTCACTGAGGTGTCTACAGCCTGGCCTAATGTAAAGCTGCATTAATGGGCAAGGAACTGATTCAAGCACATTGTCTTGCTTTAAATGTCAACTCTTGTTTGCATAAGGAGGATCTTTTGAGTTCATTGAGGCTTGCTGTGATGTGCAGGGGTTCTTGGTGTTCATGTAGATTGCACATGTTCCTTGATAGGAGAACAGGCCTCCAGCTATTGGCAAGTGCACAAAAGCTGAGAGTTCCTTTCAGGATGTTAACTATACAGATTGAATTCTTTGTTTCCTTCAGCTTAATTACTGCTTCTGGGCGCCAAAGAGAACATGTTTAGCAAAGAGCAAAAAAAAAAAAAAAAAAAGGGTCCTCGGTTCACCTTCTGAAAGGACCATCTTGGTAAAGCTCACTGCATCACAGAGGGAAAAGCAGAGGCTATATATAGGATGGCCTAGGGCAGGCACAGAAGCCACACACGGTGATGCTAATCAGAAGCCAAATAAAGATGCTGTCAGAGTGAATCAGCTGGTGAGTCAGCAAAGCCTCTAGAAAGGGAACAGCAGGCACAGCTGTTGCTAGGATACCGGGCTTGCAGTCAAAAAACAGAGCACAATTTGGTTTTCCCTAATTGGTAAATCCCCGTCCCCCTCCCCCCGCCGTTTACTTTCATCTAAAATAAAAATCGGGCTTAACTGCAATATGACGTTCATTTACATTTTACCAGATTTTTTTTTTAAAAAATGTCACCGAAGAGCCCCTGCCCCTCCAAAATCCCTACAAATAAGGCTGCATTAGACTCACACGCGTGGGAAGCATGGGAGCTAAAGTACGGTCTCATTCTTTATAGATTGCCTTTGATTTCAGGTAATTCTTTCCACATCTGTTGTCTTAATGTGATGTGTATGTTTTAGCATTCAGTACCTAGGAGCCTTACTTTTCCTTTATTATGTCTTAAATTTTGCATCATACTCTGTAGTCTGTTTATATCACCTACACAAAGTTACATGCCCAAGAGCATCTCCATGTTCATCTCACTGAGCAGCGTCCCTCCCCTCGTTGATCACTGTAGTGAGATATGACTGAAGGGTGTTAAGGTGAAAACTGCCATGAGGAGAACCCTTGTATGTTCAAGATTGCGCTGGATTCATGAAATGTGTGTTCCTTTGGAGCACAGTCCTGTGTATCTACTCAGAAATAAGTGCCACTGAATTTAGTGAGATGTATGTAAGGTTGTGAATAGCAAGGATGAGAATCTATAAATGTGTTGAACTACAACTCCCAGCAAAAAGGGGCGTGGTGGCTCAGCGGGTAAGACGCCAGGCTTGTCGATCGGAAGATCGCAAGTTCGGAGGTTCGAATCCCTAGCCCTGCGTGCGGAGTGAGCACCCGCACTAGCTCCAGCTCTTGCCAACCTAGCAATTCGAAAGCATGCAAATGCAAGTAGATTAATAGGTACCACTTTGGTGGGTAGGTAACAGCGTTCCGCGCGTGTCATGTGGCCACATGACTGTGGAAGCGTCTTCGGACAACGCTGGCTCTTCGGCTAACAAACGGAGATGAGCACTGGCCCCTAGAGTCGGACACGACTGCACAAATGTGCGGGGGGTACCTTTACCTTTTTACAACTCCCAGCACCACCAGGTGGCATGGCCAGTAGTGAGGAATGCTGGCAATTGTACATCAGTTCCATGCCCCTATGGTACAGGAATGCTGCACAATGCTAGGCATTTTTTTTAATCTGTTCAATCGTGTCCGATTCTCGGAGACTGCTTGGACAAGTCCCTGCAGTTTTCTTGGCAAGGTTTTTCAGAAACGGTTTGCCATTGCCTCCTTCCTAGGGCTGAGAGAGAAGGACTGGCCTAAAGTCCTTTTGGGGGAGATGGGCGGTGATATAAATATAAATAATAAATAAATAATAAAGTCACCCAGCTGGCTTTGTGCTCAAGGAGGGACTAGAACTCACAGTTTCCTGCTTTCTAGTCTGATGCCTTATTAACCACTACACCAAACTGGCTCTAGGCATATTTAAAAAAAGGTAAAGGTTCCCCCCGCACATTTGTCATGTGGCCGGCATGACGCACGCAGAATGCTGTTACCTTCCCACCGAAGTGGTACCTATTAATCTATTTGCATTTGCATGCTTTCGAATTGCTAGGTTGGCAAGAGCTGAGGCAAGTGTGGGAGCTCACTCCGTCGCGCGGGACTAGGGTCTCGAACCTCTGAACTTACGATCTTCCGATCGACAAGCCTGGCGTCTTACCCGCTGAGCCACCATGCACCCTAGGCATATTTACTCAGACATAAATAGACTTTCTTTACTGGGACTTTTTCACTTTTTACCCCACTAACTGGGAGTGGGGTAAACAACCTGGTGCCATCTGGACATTTTGGACAACCATCCCCAACACCTTTGTATTTGGTGACTTACAACACTGTTTTAATTATGCTTGCTTTATGTATAAGATATTTTTATACTATGGTTTATTATGGTACACCCTCTTGATATATCATACACCACTGTGTTATAGAGATAATAAAAAATAAGCACCTACTGGTACAGCTAATGATGAAATATTGTAGGAATATAATTTTAAAAATTTGGAGGATATCTGGTTGCCTACTCCTGCCTCAATATGTTTAGCATTATGTCCATAATATAATTAATGTAATACTTTGTATGCTTGGTTTCTTAGGTCAAATGTGAATCAGTTAATAAATGCTCTAGTTGAAGTATTAATTTTAATAGTTAATTGGTTTCTAGCCATGGAAAAGAAAATTGAACTGATGTCAAATCACAGATAAGCAGTACTGCCTCCATAGACATAGACAAATGGTACAACCTGTATAAAAATATATTCATACATTAGTAATGAATATGACAATTTTGGGGCTATTTTTATTGTATTGTTTTTCCTGCTGTTCAACAGATACTAGCATAACACTTCCTTCTCATAAAAGATATACATCTCTATTGGTTCTATCCAGTGGTTATACCAGCTTATGCAACCTACAATTTCCTACTCTTACCTACAGTACCATATGTGCTGAAAACTCTCTCCAGAGAGCTGTGAACAGGGAGGGGGCTCAATCATGTGGAAATGTATGGAAAAGGGGAAATTGCCTATATTGGAGAAATGTATTATCACCTTTCAAAGTTAGGTTAGGAATAAATACCTTTTAAAGATTAATCATTCACCCCATATGAATTCCTCAAGAGGCAGATACTCCAAAATCTATTGTTAGAGGAATTTGAGATTTATTTATTTTTTTCTTTTTCTTTTTGCTTTCCTTATCCCCAGGGCTCATCTTCACACAAATCTTTTTAATAAATAATCTTTATGTACTTCGGAATGACTGTATTCAAATAACACTAAATCATAAACTGACAAAACTGAGGGTTCAAATAATATGATAACACATGCACACACACCACAAATGAACCAAGTTTATAATTAACCAAGCTTTGAAAATACAACCTTTAGATTTGTAATTAACCTGGTTAAGCATGTGATATGAACATAGCTGATACGTAAATTCTATCCACTGGCCTTCATAACGAAAGAATATACCAAATGTGTTTAATATTCTTTTACAGTTACATAGGAAAGACAATCAGCCCCCGCCCCACAAACCCACCTACATAAGATGTCATTTAAGCAATTTGTCTATGTTTTTTTTTTTAAACAATGGAACCATTGACAGGCTTTTTGGGAAATGCTGGTTACCATGGAACACAGTTAATCAAACAAAAATCAAATCTTGCAGTGATCAAGTTACCTGATCTTTCAATCTTCCATAATGATGAAGATTTCATAATGCTCTGAGAAATGTACAGTTTCAATAACGGATTGGGGAAAAAAATACCAGCCATTGTTATCAGCCATTATTAGTTATTGTACATGGTTAATATTCCCAGTTTTACTACTTCTCAGAGGCTACCAGTTTACATAGTGATAGAAACCCAAAGATTAAACCAGTTAAAATCAATCCTTTCTGACAGGTTGATGCTATCTCAGACTGCATTTATTGTGGATGTAAAAACTCAGGACAGTTAGCATTCACTGAAGACCAAATCACAAAAGAGACCTAGAGACAATCTGCATCCTGGCAGTTCATAATGAATACTTTCCCAAACAATTAGAGAAGCAATATAAATGTATAAACAACCAAATAATTTAAACTGGGAGAAAGATTAGCAATTGCCTTTGGTCATTCCACTCCATTGAATAAAGGATGTGACATCTGTTGCCAAGTTTCATTTCAGAACCGCTCTGAAGAAGCTAGCAACACGGCTAGCAAAACATCAGCACAAATTCATTGGATCACACAGCATTGTCCAGAAGTCATGTTACCTATAAGGAGCAGCTATGAAACCTACACTCTTTGTACAACCAATCTATTCTTTGGAGTCCTTGGTGGTCTCTGAGCCTTGTTGTTTTCCACAGTTCAACCCTGAGCTACAAATATTCTCTTCAATCTATTCTTGTATAACTTTATATACAGCTACTGTATATCCCTGTTACTTTGTTTCCTGTGGTCAGTTCACTGCATGTAACTCCTAGTTAGTGGGATATGGACAACAGTATGGCTCTCAAGATAATCTTTACATTAAAGATTCTAACTTGCATGGCACAGCATGTTTGCTGTAAAGCTGGGCTTTGGTTGTGATTGTGGCATACTGTTCAAAATGTCCCTAGAGTAGCAATACAACTATGGTGTATGAAAGATTGCAGCTTGTAAGTGAACATTGTAAAGAACATGAATTAATGAAATGAAAGAATAGTAGACATGTTGTGGGTTGTGAAACTAAGAGAAAGGGGAAGGATGTAATACACCTGAATGAAGTTGGTCTGATCTTGTGGAATGGAATTGATGTATGCATGCATGGAAATGAAGGTGTAGGT
Source organism: Charina bottae (assembly GCA_023362775.1). NCBI lineage: Eukaryota > Metazoa > Chordata > Lepidosauria > Squamata > Charinaidae > Charina > Charina bottae. The sequence goes on from JALMGJ010000001.1 coordinate 150,364,938, forward strand.
TTAATAATGAATTAAAGTGTTGTGAATGAAGGTAGGAATTAATAAATTGGTGATAGTTGTGAGTTATGCTCCAGTGAATGGTGATAATAAAAGAACCAGGAATGAATTTTGGGAAAATTTACAACATTCTGAATGAATGCAATCCAGGGGAAAAAGTTATTCTGTTAAGTGCCATGAATGAATGGGTGGGAATTGTTAGAGATCGGGTTTCAATCAAGCACGTCTCACACACAGGCTTGAAGGAGGAGGCAGCCTCTGCTGTAACCTGATCTTACTTGCTTTGTGTGGGAGGGGCTGAATCCCGGTTTCCTGTTTCCTGTTCCCTTCTCTTCTTTCTGCTCTGATCTCCTACCAAGGAGCATGGCAGCTATGGCTGCTCCCACATGTTGATCATACTTCCATCCAGGTGGGCCACACTGGAAGCATGTGGTTCATGTCAGAACCAATTGCTCGCATGCATGGAGCGTTTCTACTAAGGAACTGTAAGTTACAATAAAATTGTAAACTCTTTTTTTTGTAACTTTACATTAACGTGTGAAGTGTGTTTATTTTGTGTTTTGAACTGATTAAGCCTTGTGCAAGTTTATGGGAATGCTTCTACTCTGCTATATACTAATAAGAAGCTGCGTGGAGTTCTGGTACTACCATCCCAGAATTCCTACAGGAATGAGATGACAGATTAGAGAAAAAGTGATTAGGCCATTTACAGATGCAAGAATGAATGAACATGGTGATTGCTTATTGAACATCTGTTAGACAAAGATCTGTTGGTTTCAAAGACATAGTTTAAGTGTAAGTCTAATTATGCATATACATGGCAAAGGAAGAAACCAAAAGCAGAATTGATTTTATAGTTTATGGTGAAAGGTTAATAAAATTAGTGAAAGCTGCAAGGGCAATAAGACGTTCTGAAGATATTTCCTAAGTCAAGAATATATTTGGAAAAAAATGGACATGGAAGAAAAGAAGAGAAATAAAAGAAACTACAGTACTGCACTAAATAAAGAGCTGCCCAGAGTCCCTCTTTTGGGGGAGATGGGCAGCGACGAAATTTGATAATAAATAAATAAATAAATAAATAAATCTACTGCTACTGCTGCTACTACTATTAAACTAGAGTGAAAATAGAATAACTGCAGGAAGAGAATGTACAAGTCCCATATGGAAAAATATTAGAAAATAGAAATTGTCAATCTCATAGATCAGCTTGATGGCTACTGAATCTCTGGCTACTCTGCTGGTTGTCAACCAGGTTGACTCACTGATTCTCTGCTCAGGTTGATGCTGAGGTCTTGCTTCCTTGCCAGAGAAATATAATGGGAATCCAAACAAATGTATAGTTCATTCAATGTGAACTATAACCTCCCTGAGTTCAGATGACTTCTCCAATGACTGAGCTCACGTCAGATTTATAATTATCCTAATGACTGAAAGAGCTATAAAATAGGCAAACTCCCTTCTGATTCAGGTCAGCCTGGATTTGGACAGTTAATGAATGTTATGGCACACCTGAGAACTAACTCTGAGGATGCAGTCAAGCCAGTGACAGACAACTGTGACGTTTGTTACCTTTGACAGGACAAGTGTTTGATGTAAGAATATGCTGTTGAATTTCAACTTCTAGATCAGTGTGTAGGCTGGAATGAAACAGGCTTAGAGGGAAAGATAAAATTCCATACGAGCTAAGTAATCAAGGCATCCCAGACACAATGACTTCATTAATCCTGGTCTGCTTTGACACCAATTGAAGACTCAAGAAACTGTGGGAGAGTATAGGCAGGAAGGGAAGAGGACATTACTCATTTTGATACCCTCCTCCCCTTCCCCTCCCATGCAGTTGGGGGCCAGCAGAGCTCCAACATCTGCAAGAGAAAGGTTCTGCTGTCACACACAAAGCTATGTCTAAGTTGTGACACCTCACATAGGAGTGCCGTTACTTCCAAAGCATCAGCAAGGTATCATAGTTGTGGGGAAGAAGGGAATGGCATGTCAGGAAATATCTGTCTCCGACTCCAGGGGCTTCTAGTGGAGTTCATATATGAAGAACTATAATTGACATTTAGTTGTTCTTGTCACCCTGCAAATGTAGTCTGCAAACCCAGGGTGCTACTGGAATACAACTGCTGGCCTTGGTAGTTTTTGCCCCAAGGGGCAACTTTATTCATTCACTCATCACATGAAAATATGCTCTTCCCACTGTACTTGTCTAACCTCCTATTAGGGCTTTGATTACTGATGGACAGCTCTTACAGTTAAGGACTAGCAAATAAGTCAGAGAACCTCTACAACTCACCAAAAGCAACCGTCTGGAATTTCTGCTACTTTCTTTAGCTTCCCCATCATATTTTCCAGTAATTCTAGGAATGGACTAGCTACAGAATCCACATATTAATTGGGGTCATAATGATACCATCACTGATTCCCAGGATGCAAGACTCATCGTCTGCAGGGTCTTTTTTGAATCCCCTCCCTGCAGACACTCCTAGACAAGATAAATCTTGACTTTTTTGCCCCCCCAACAGATACCCCTGAAAGGAAGAGAACTTTGGCCTGGAGGCACAGCTAAAAAAAAAGATTAATATAGAAAAAGGCAGCCAAAGGAGATAAAGGGAATATGAGACAGAGATCTGATTATTCATGAGAAAGCAAGAAGTGAGAGGGAGAAAACATGATATATTTTTTTCCTACAGCATTTTGTCCAGCTGGGATGCTATTACCGATAGCTGATCATAAGCTAGGGTAGCTTGGAAGGTGCAGAGGGCTTAAGAATATTGGTTGGCAGCTTGGCCAACAGGGATAGAGAGAGGTTAGCAGTTTCATTGGTGAGAAAATCCATGGATTAGCTGGGTTAGGAAATGAGGCTTGAAGGGCCAAGAAGATGAGAAGCAGACTAGATTCAGAGAGACCAGGAAGGAGGAGGTCCAACCCAGAAGGAGGCATTAAACAGCCATGAAGAAGAAAGGGGGGAGAATTGCTACATGAGATTTTGGCAAAGACAGATGTTTGCCATGAGCATCTTTGCAAAAGGAAAGCAGGGAGTTGGTTTAAGGAGACTGCTTTGTCTGTTGTGTATGAACTGCTAGCTCTGAGCAAGCCTCCAAGGACATGGGGAGATGCCCAGCACTGAGTTCAGTAGCTTTCTGTTGCTTAAATTTATTCTCGTTTCTCTTTGTATATCTGTATGGTTATTGTTTCTCTAATGTAAGTAGTAAAGATGTTCCTAACTGTTTATATCGAAAAGTTGGATATTTTTCTTATTTGGGTGCCCCAGGAGGGAGGAGGGATATCAACCCTCCTCCTTAGAGTACCCCTGCTGGTGGAATATTTGGCAGAAGGCTTTTTTGAAGTGAATCAGAGAGGGGCCCAGCTGGGGAGAGTCCTTAGGAAGCCTGCTCCTCCCTCAGGACAAGATTCTGTGTTAAAACAGGGGCTACATTTTAAAGAGCACAAATAAAATGAATAGTATAATTGTTGATTGATTGATTCCATGCCATCAAGTCATTGTTGACTCTTAGGGACCACATAGGTAGATTTTCTCCATGCTGATCTGTCCTTAACCTGGTCCAAGAAAACCACATGGATAGTATAAATGTTAGGGTTCAGGGGGGAAAATCATGAAAAGGAAGTCATAAATACTGAGAGAATTTTGGGAAATGGTAAGGCTGCAGGTGTTGAGAGTTGGGGAAATGTTAAAATATGGATGTGGTTTGCATATGGAATGGCTGTGCAACTTGTTTAACATGCATATGAAAACTACATCAGTGCTTGGAAGAAGGCTGTTATGTTCTGTCATACAAAGGGGAAGGTAAGAATAGTGAAAGCAAAACTGCAGGGAGATTATTAGTTATTAAGTGTGCCTGGAAAGGTGTTTGGCAGAATTCTGATTGAAAGGGTATGAGAAATAAAAATGAGCAAAATTTGGAAAGTGCACTGTGGCTTTATGCCAGGCATGGAGTATGCAGACCAGATACTTTTCTCTTCAGGGGGTCATTGAGAAATGTATGAACGTGAGAAAGACAGTTTATTGTACATTGGTTGATTTAGAAAAAGTGTAGGATTAAAGTGAATAGGTTTGAATTATGTAATATTTTGCATAAATCTGCAGTTGAATGTGTGTCAAAAGAAGCAAAAACAGCTACTGTATGTATCTGAGTATCATAGAATCATAGAATCAGAGGGTTGGAAGGGACCTTGGAGGTCTTCTAGTCCAACCCCCTGCCCAAGGCAGGAATCCTCATAGCATCTCGGACAAACGGTTGTCCAATCTTTTCTTGAAAACCTCCAGCGATGGAGCACCCACAACTCCAGGAGGCAAGCTGTTCCACTGCTTAATAGTTCTCACTGTCAGGAAATTCCTCCTTATTTCCAGGTTGGATCTCCCTCTGATGAGCTTCCACCCATTGCTTCTTGTCCTACCCTCAGCTGCTATGGGGAATAAATCAACATTCTCTTCCCTGTGGCAGCCCTTCAAGTATGGGAAGACTGCTATCATGTCTCCCCTCAGTCTTCTCTTCATTAAGCTTAACATACCTAGTTCCTTTAGCCGTTCTGTTCTGTATGTTTCTGCTCAACTTGTTTTATGGAGTGAGAGTTGTGTATGAAAGTTGAACGTGGTGGGAATGGATTACTTCAATGTGTGTGGTAGGACAAAAAGTGATAGGGTCACAAATAAAGAGTGATGAATTAATTTGGATTGAATACAGAAGTAAGTGACGAGTGAAGGATGTGTGGTTTGGCTGTACAGAAAGAAGGTTGAATGAGAAAACAAATATATGAAGGAAGAGTGAATTGGTTGAGTGGAATGTGAAGACCAAGAAAGTTGTGGCTGGATGGAGTTGATGGAATATTCAAAAAAGAAGCAAGATGATTAAAGAATAAAAGGCAAAGCATGCATAGATGTGGTGGAAGTAAGAATGGTTTGCAGAGACAGAGAAGTATGGAAAGATATAGTGAAGAATATTAGTTTCCCTTTCCTTTCCTCCTCTCTTATCTCCTGCCTTTAATTTCTTTTCTTTTATCTTCTATCTCTTACTCTTTTTCTGTACTTTTCTGTACTTTTCATAATGTTGTTTAAACTGGAAAAGGCTATATATGTATGTAACTACTTATTTATGTTGAAATTGGCATTCTGGGTATTGCTGAAGCCTGGTATTATACAGTATATTAACAATACATCAATGACAATAAAAATAAAGCCAAACAAAAAACTCCAGTGTATGAAAAAAACTGAAAATAACAGGTAGAATACCTGTTAAGAGACTAATTTGTAATTTACATGTGAGTAACTATGTCTACAGGAGATATAACTTACAAAGAAAAGCGATACCATTAAAAACTTAAGAGAATAAGATGTTGCCAGGTGCTAAAAGAGCATCGTGAATTAGAAATAAGCAAAACATTTAGTTTCGGAGAGAGCATGTTCTGGGGAATTTCGGAACACTTCCCAGAACCACGGCGTTCTGGCCATTCTAGTTAGGCTAGCAGTTTTTGCAGCACAGAGCAAAGCTTCTTTAGTGGAACTAGTCTGGGGTCTCTAATTTGGGGTTGGGGGATCTAATAGACACTTTGAATTTTGAGAGTGTCACAGATGCTCTCATGGAATGGCTTCCATTGGTGAGTGTCCCATACCTATTTCCTGAAAGGTAAACTTAGAAAAATAAACTGAATACAAAGCAGGAGTTGCCCCCCTTTTATTTCTAAAGGAAAATCCATTATTTTGAACTCACAGTTTCTTGCTCCAACTTTCATTTCACAGAAAGCAGAATGACATGGTTTACTCATTCAAAGAAAATAAGCTGCTCAAAAAAATAAAGGGAACACTGAAATAAGACATCCTAGATCTGAATGAATGAAATATTCGTATTAATTACTTTGTTCATTACATAGTTGAATGTGCTGACAACAAAATCACACAAAAAGCAATGGAAATCAAATGTAAGCAACCCCTGGAGGTCTGGATGTGGAGTTACACTCAAAAATTAAAGTGGAAAAGAACACTACAGGCTGATCCAACGTTGATGTAATGTCCTTAAAACAAGTCAAAATGAGGCTCAGTAGTGTGTGTGGCCTCCACGTGCCTGTATGACCTCCCTACAACGCCTGGGCATGCTCCTGATGAGGTGGCGGATGGTCTCCTGAGGGATCTCCTCCCACACCTGGACTAAAGCATCCCCCAACTCCTGGACAGTCTGTGGTGCAACGTGGCGTTGGTGGATGGAGCGAGACATGATGTCCCAGATGTGCTCAATTGGATTCAGGTCTGGGGAACGGGCGGGGCAGTCCATAGCATCAATGCCTTCGTCTTGCAGGAACTGCTGGCACACTCCAGCCACATGAGGTCTAGCATTGTCTTGCATTAGGAGGAACCCAGGGCCAACCGCACCAGCATATGGTCTCACAAGGGGTCTGAGGATCTCATCTCAGTACCTAATGGCAGTCAGGCTACCTCTGGCGAGCACATGGAGGGCTGTGCGGCCCCCTAAAGAAATGCCACCCCACACCATTACTGACCCACTGCCAAACCGGTCATGCTGGAGGATGTTGCAGGCAGCAGAACGTTCTCCACGGCGTCTCCAGACCCTGTCACGTCTGTCACATGTGCTCAGTGTGAACCTGCTTTCATCTGTGAAGAGCACAGGGCGCCAGTGGCGAAGTTGCCACTCTTGTGTTCTCTGGCAAATGCCAAACGTCCTGCATGGTGTTGGGCTGTAAGCACAACCCCCACCTGTGGACGTCAGGCCCTCATACCACCCCCATGGAGTCTGTTTCTGACCGTTTGAGCAGCCACACGCACATTTGTGGCCCACTGGAGGTCATTTTGCAGGGCTCTGGCAGTGGTCCTCCTGTCCCTCCTTGCACAAAGGCGGAGGTAGCGGTCCTGCTGCTGGGTTGTTGCCCTCCTACGGCCTCCTCCACATCTCCTGATGTACTGACCTGTCTCCTGGTAGCGCCTCCATGCTCTGGACACTACGCTGACAGACACAGCAAACCTTCTTCCCACAGCTCGCATTGATGTGCCATCCTGGATGAGCTGCACTACCTGAGCCACTTGTGTGGGTTGTAGACTCCGTCTCATGCTACCACTAGAGTGGAAGCACCGCCAGCATTCAAAAGTGACCAAACCATCAGCCAGAAAGCATAGGAACTGAGAAGTGGTCTGTGGTCACCACCTGCAGATCCACTCCTTTATTGGGGATGTCTTGCTGACTGCCTATGCTTTCCGCCTGTTGTCTATTCCATGTGCACAACAGCATGTGAAATTGATTGTCAATCAGTGTTGCTACCTAAGTGGACAGTTTGATTTCACAGAAGTGTGATTGACTTGGACTTACATTGTGTTGTTTCAGTGTTCCCTTTATTTTTTTGAGCAGTATTTCCTCCCACAGAACATAACCAAATATTAATATCACAGAAAACATACTGTAAGTCAAAGAAATACATACAAAACTCTCACCAAAACCACATCCATCCATCTCAAGCAAAGGGTGGTCAATATAAAAAAGATGATACAATAAATCTGGCACCAAGGTTGGTTTGTTTCAATGCTATGTGAAGAGCCACTGACATTGGTTTGTTTCAATGCCATGCTTTTGATTTTTTTCAATATTTACTGATACAACAGATAATATTGATTTGTTGTTCAGGTACAACTGTGGTTCTAGAGTTTGTGACTGAGTTGTTTAACACTGAAGTGATTATATTATGAGATTCAACAGTTATAACTTGCATACATCAGTGTAACAAAGGCATAAATCTGTTTCGAAATACATTTGTTCAGGTTAGTTAATATATACTTGCAGTGAGGTAGAGAGAAACTAACCTCATTTCCAGAAGAGCAGAACATTTTTCATTCCTACCAGGCGGTGGCACTGTTGAACAGAAATAAAACAGGGTTACACATCTGGCACAGAAAAACTTCTACAGAAGGTTCTAATAAAGGCTTAAACATTTTTCTCTAAGGTAAAACTCACCAGTTGAAATTTTCCTGCATCACAAAAAAGCAAGGAACTTTCAGTCAGTATTAATTTTGGTAAGGGACAGATCATTATAAATCAACCAGCTACATCCAGAACAATACTTGAAGAAGCCCATTTTGCTGGGATAGGTGGTCCACTGAAGCACTATTGGCTCTTTTGATGGTTTCCCTATCATTCAGTTAATAAACAGGATAGAAAAGTGCCTTATTCACACCAAATTTGATATCATTGAAGGTATGGGGGAAAACGGGGGATAAGTTGGTGAAGAGAAGAAAACCTGTCTTGTTATTACAGAAGACAGATACAATTCTTAGTGTTTGGCCAGGCATACAAAGCTTAACCTTACCCTTTTTATTTTCTCTTTATTTAATGGATTCAGAAATCACTTTTGAGGATCATCTTCCACAGTGGTTTGGTAGAGTAAGTGGAAACAACGTAAGAACATTATGTATTTTGTTATAAATGGGCAATCCTAATATTGGCAATTGTAAGAGTCTAGGAGGGTCTTTGAAAGCACTGGCCTCTGAATTTCATTTCAGCCCTTGATGGAGAGCTGCAGGAAATGCCTAAAAATAAAACAAGCACTCTACAGATCTGGCTCTCTTCATTCCCCAATGAGCTCCACCTCTGGAGATGGATCTAATTGATTACTTCTTTCAGGAAATGGTATAATTCCTCTGAAGAGGCTGGAGAATACTCTCAGTTCTCTTCCCTTGCTCCCAGCATGCAGAACGACTTTCTTGTTCTGTTGTGCCCGACTTAAACAAACCCTCACCTAAATTGCTGCTTGTTGCTTTTCTCTTTTCTGCCCTTTCCCCTTACTCCTCCAATGTGTTCTGCACTGAGCTTTTCTGCTGCTCGCATTTCAGCACCACCCATTCTTTGACGTTCCCCACGGCCTGGCACAAGAAAGGGCTTGTGTATAAAACAAAGCAAAGACACGTAGAAATCTGACATGGTAAGTGCACTTCCTCTACTATGGAGCCTGATGAACTCCTGACAGAAATTTTCTTGCCAAAATAACTGTGGATTCAATGAATGATTTCATATTCTTATGAGCACCATTTAATGCTATGCATAGGAGTGACTCATTGACTAGCAAGCAGTCATGCAGAGTTATGCCAAGGATTAAATAAGTCCTATGTCAACACATTGGTGGCTTTTTATGTTGCCTTTTGACTGACAGCTTTCTCTAAGCACAATGGGAAGCCAGCAAGAACAGCAGCAAATTGTACATGGATTTGGCAGACCGAGGGCTTTATCTGAATACAAGACAGCTCTAGTATCAGCTGCAAGTGTCATTTAAAAATGCAGGCTCCTATGGGAGTGAAATATGATGCTATTGAGTTGTAGATGTTCTTTTAGCCTATCACCAAATAACAAGGCAAAATAACACAATAAATCTGATTTACACTACAATCCAATGAACACTTGCTTGTTGAAATGTAAGGCTTACTACATTCAGTGGAAGTCACTACCTGGGCTTTTCCACATCGCATTGATCAGCTGCTTGCCTCCCATGTATAAGCCATCTGCAAATGAAGTTGGCCTAAGAAATTCCCTTTCCAGAGTTCAAATTCTTCCTCCACTTTGGCTACAGTGATGCAAGTACCAACTGCCTCTCATTCTGTGGGTGTGTGTTTTGAGGACTGGTAAAGACGATAAAAAAGGACAACAGCTTTACAGTCACTTGAGCAAGAAGGAAAATATGGTGGAAGTCTTGTCAATTTCATTCAGTTAAAAGAAAAATGGCCAGAATTTTACCTGTGGGGAAAAAGTCCAGCCTTTCATAGCAGGCAGTCCAGTACAAAGTGGCCCTTGGAAGCATAAAGAATGGAGGAGAGGGGCCACACCCACTGGAGCACACACCAGCCAATAGGAAGAGAGGCATCTGTGTAAAATGGAATTAAGCTGCCCTGCTTGCGAGGGGAGGGGAATAATTTTGATGCAAAGCAATTAAAGTTGGGTGGAGGTACAGTAGCCTTCCCAGCAGAGTAGGTATGGGCTGAAGATGAGATCATTGGTTCTTGCTCTCCCAAAACAGAGATTCTTGACTTGGGGTAAGCAGGAAGTGCAGATTAGCCCCCAGGTAAATAAGCCCTGAAGTCTTAATACTCAAAATATGGTGTAGCCTAGAAAGACCGGGCAATGAGATGACATACTGTAGATATTATTGGAACATATAAAAGATAGATTGTGAGATATTTTAATCTGCCCAGGATTTGGGAGGAAAGTGTCAATATTTATATAATTTCAATTCCAATTTCAGACCTATTGTAATCATTAATACAGATAACCTCTCATATGCTAAATAAGAACACAAAAGGAATACATTTTAAGTCTATACTTATTAAACTTTTGCATGACTAGACAGTCATCAAGTATGGAAGAATAAAACACAACAACATTACAAAAAGCATACAAAAAATCAATAATATATTCAACTATAACTGTTTTGGTCTTTTGTTATTGGAACTTGTAGGGTATTGTATTATTGTTATCACTGATTGATTAAACATTCTTGTGACTTTAATTGTTTTGCAATTTTTTTTTTTAGGGGGGGTGCCTTTGAGTCAGTCTTGACACCTGGTGACTGCCTGGACAAGTCCCTGCAGTTTTCTTGGCAGGATTTTTGGAAGTGGTTTGCCATTGCCTCCTTCCTAGGGCTAAGAGAGAGGGAGGATATCTGCCCATTCCACCAGAGCGGGCATGCTTCAGGCCCTTTTCCTTTAATGTTGCCATCTATTGGGACCTAGGAAGTGTGCTTCTCTGAAGCCACCCCTGCCCTGTGGAACACTCTTCCCCTTGAGATTTGGCAGGCCCCCACCCTCTTAACCTTCTGGAAAGCCATACATAGCTGGCTTTTCCCCAGGAAAAAGGGAATGTGAGTGGAAGGTTGGAGCCTGTGGAATGCAGATGAATGGATGCAGGTGATGGATTGGCTCCCTGTTTTTTCTTGTTTTTCTTGTTTGTAATTTTATTATTGTTGTAAGCCTCCCAGAGTTGTGTTCCACAAGATGTGTGGCCATATAAATCTTTTAAATAAATAAATAAAACATCAACAACACATGGTGGTGAAGTGGAATCATTAAAAAAAGGCCTCTCCAGTCTCATCTTATCTCCAGAGGAGGAGAAAGGGCAGAAACTCCCATTCCCCCCAAAACAGACAAACAGAGGAAGAATAATGCTGAAGTAGCTGCAGTGACTCAAAACAATGGGAAGAACTGCAGAGCAGGTCAGTTGGCTTTATTGGGAAGTTACTGTTGATTAAATATTGGAGAGAAAGAGAGAGAGAGAGTTGAACTATTTTTGAGGTGAATGGAATAGTTGCTGGAGAACAATTTGCCTGTTTTAGTGAGCAGTGTGGGAGGCAAAGCATATAGTTTATTAAGAAGCTTTAACTTCCCCACTACTTGCAATTCTGAGTCTCTGGGAGTCAGGCAGTATATAAATTGATATTATTATTATATGATGATGATGATTTCAGCTTTGTAGAACTAGTAAAAATAATGTAGGAACAATTGGCACCAAAACTGTAACTGATTACAAATTAGTTTCAGGTTCCATAAATGAAACCAGAAAGAGGATGACTCAATCCATTGCAGCCAAAATTATAAAGCTGTCTGAACATTTCAGATTTGGTGAACAGCTAAATGATCCATTGAGAGAGCGGCAAATCTATGGAACTCTGAAAGAAAGCATTACAAAAAAAGGGGTGGGGGACTCTTAATAGAGGCAAATTTAACATTCAAGAGAGCATTTGAAATTACAGTCTCCATGGAAATTGCTGCTAGAGGCACTATAGAGCTACAGTATAGTGTAAAATCAAATGTGAATAAGCTTACAATATGATTTAAAGAGTAATGGCTCAAAATGAAATGTGCTATTGTTGTGGCACACCAGCTCAATGTAGTTTTAGAGGAGAAACTTGCAGAAAATGCAATAAAGTGGAACATATTCATAGAGCCCTTTGTTCAGGGGAAAGTAAGCCATTTGCTAAAGTCAAACAACTATTTTAAAAGGAATGCAGTGGTACATGCTGCGTGCTGCACATGATGTATCTGATAATGAAAGTGGGACAGGGACAGATAGCCTGGACATCTAGAGTATAAAAGTGAAATGAGACCAACAATATGGCTCGGATCTGAAGTGAATGACAAAACCATATCAATTTAATTGGATGCTGGTTGTGCTGAATCAGTTATATCACAAGATGAATTTGAGCACTACTTCAGAGATGTTACAGCAAAACCATCAGAAATACAATTAAAAATGTATACTGGAGAAAAGATCATTCCCATTGAAATAATACTTGTAAATGTGAGATACAACAACCTGCCAGGAATGTTGAATCTACAAGTTGTGAAAACAGATGAACCAGCCCTCTGAGGTCACGATTGGCTGAGAAAGCTGTTGCTAAATTGAACAACGCACACAGAATCAAAATTGTGCAGTTGGAAGGTACCTCAAGGATCATGAAATCCATCCCTGTTTACTCTACTTCTTATCAAGGCATACTACTGTACACTTCCTATTATGGAGACTGAGAGTATTGGATGATGCTGTGACTTTGTTCAAAGATGACATTGGTACATTCAAGCACATCCAAAATAAAATAGTGTCACAGAGAACTCCACACTCAAGTTTCACAAAGCACATCCAGTTCCATATGCCATATGCAAAAAAGTAAAAACTATTGGATCAGAGAGAGTTCTTTCAGAGGTGGATTGGAGCCAATGGGGTATACCTGTGGTTCTCATAGCTAAGAAGACTGGAAATATCAGATTTAAAGCAACCACTAATCAACTATTACAGACTGTTCCCTTGCCTAGAACTGAGGACATTTTTACAAATTTTCTGAGGGCATTTCAGCAAAATAGACCTAGCAGAGTCTTTGTGTTTATCGCCATAAATGCACATTTATGTGTATATCATTATAACAGAAATGTTATTGGAGTAGCATCCGCATCAGTGCTTTGGCAGAGAGCCATGGACCAGGTGTTGCAAGGCTCTCCAGCTATTCAGTGCTCTTTTCAGCAGTCCCCAACCTTTTTGGCACCAGGGACCGGTCGTGGAAGACAATTTTTCCATGGACCGGGGGGACGGGGTTTGCAGGCGGGAGCCAATCGCACGCACTGGGGGCGGGGTAATCGTGCACACCAGGGGGCGGGGTTTGCAGGCGGGAGCCCCGCGGCCCACTTCATAACTGGCTGTGGCCCACTAGTGGGCCATGGCCCACAGGTTGGGAACCCTGCTTTAGATGACATAATTGTCAGCAAAAAAGTGATGAGGTGTATCTGCAAAACTTCAAGACATCATTATGCAGGTTGATGCACTATAGCCTTAATACTAAGGAAGAAGAAATGTCCCAGATATGATTCTTTGGGGGATTTGCTAATTACTATAAGAGATTTCTGCCAAATTTAATTTAATAAATACCCTCTGAACACTTTAATACAAGTGGGGGATGCATAGCAGTGGACAAAACACTGGAAACAGATGTTCACAGAAGCAAAGAAAATGGTGACATCAGATCTGTGTTATAAATCACACTTAGCAGAAGTGAAATGGTCTGTGATGGTGAAATGGTCTGTGATGCCTAAGAATATGGCATTGACATGGTTATGTCACACATTATGGAAGATGACAGTGATTGCCCAATTGATTTTGCATCATGCTTTCTCACAGATGCAGAGAAAAATTATGCACAAATAGACAGGGAAGTGCTGAGTTTGGCTTGGGGAGTTACAGTAAATGTTTCAACCAGAACATTTACAGAAGGGAGTTTATCTCATCGGTTACTAGTGACAATCTTCAGCCCACAAAAATGGATTCTGCTGACAGAAGCTGCTTGAATGCAGTATTGGGCTTTATTCTTTGCAGAGCACAGATAGAAAACAATTCAACAGGATGCACAATCATGCAAATATGGACTGATGTGTCATTCACCTGTAGAGGATAAACCGTTCGGGAAATCTGCATCAGATGGAGATTCTTTTGACGTGTTTTCTTTCACAGATATTGAGTTTTCCTAACCCAGCTGAAATCATTCAGAGAAAAACTAGGGAAGACCAACATCAACACTGATTATAAGATATTCACTGCTGTATTAGCTGAGCATGCAAAGAAGTGCACTCCCGACCAGCCATATTACATTCCAAAGAGGAAGGTGATGGTTAACAGCAGATTTATTATAAATGCATTAGAATATATTAATAATAAGAAAAAGAAGGCAGCAGTAATATTTTTAGATGCGGAAAAAGCCTTCAACAGGTTCAAAAGTTGTTGAAGGCTTTTTTCTGCATCTAAAAATATTACTGCTGCCTTCTTTTTCTTATTATTAATATATTCTAATGCATTTATAATAAATCTGCTGTTAACCATCACCTTCCTCTTTGGAATGTAATATGGCTGGTCAGGAGTCATCTAACCAAACAGCATGGAAAATGAAGGAAGACCTACCTGACTGGCCCCCGGTATCAGCGTACGAAATTAAGTTGCTTATAGGACAACTTAGAAAGAGGAAGGCCCCGGGTGCTGACCTTATACCCCCAGAATTATTAAAGAACAACGTGGAGTGGTGGACTCCAATCTTAGCATCACTCTTTACTTTCATTGATTCCACTGGACAGATACCTGAGGATTGGGGCGTGGCTATCATAGTCCAAATTTTCAAGAAGGGTAAGAGAGATGACCCCGTAAATTATAGGCCAATAAGCCTATTAAATATAATTAGTAAGCTCTATGCCAAACACCTATATGAAAAATTAAAGGTCTGGATGGATCAGGGAAACCTGATAGCCGATGAACAGGCAGGGTTTGGAGAAGGTCGAGACACTATTGAACAATATGTGATTTTACAGCATTTAATTGAAAAACATTAGTCGAATAAAATAACAGCACTGTATGCTGCCTTCATAGACCTGAAGGCAGCCTTTGATTCGGTTTCTAGAAACAGACTCTGGGAGAAGCTGGAAGCAACATCAATCGATCGTAGGCTTCTCCATCTAATTCGTGCCCTACATACAAATACAACCCTTAAGATTAGGTGCAATAGGCAAGGGGCTCTCTCGAAGCCAATAAAAGTCCAAAAGGGGGTGAGACAGGGATGTATTTTGCCCCCCCTACTTTTTAACTTCTATATCAATAATTTGGTGAACTGCTTAAACAAGCCAGAATTCCACCCTCCCAAATTAGGAGATCGCAGAATTTATTTATTTATTTTATTTATTTAATTTATCCCCGCCCATCTCCCCGAATAGGGGACTCTGGGCGGTTTACAAGATAGCAGAAGTTAAAATCTATACAAAAATTAGTATAAAACAATAAATAAAGGGAATAAGTAAAATCCAAAAGATGGTTAAATCCACAATCAAGATCAAGGCACTATGGGGCCAGCCACCCCCAAGAGGCACTGCCACCTCTGTTGTCCCAGGCAAGGCGGCAGAGCCAGGTCTTGAGAGACTTCCGGAAGGTCAGGAGTGAGGGGGCCAGCCTCACCTCCGGGGGCAAGATGTTCCATAATGCGGGCGCTATCGCAGAGAAGGCACGCCTCCTGGACCCTGCTAGATGAAATTCTCTTGTTGAAGGGGTCCGAAGCATGCCCTCTCTGCATGAACGGGTGGGGCGGGCTGATGTTATCGGGATGAGATGGTCCCTCAGATATCCTGGCCCCATGCCATGTAGGGCTTTAAAGGTGATCACCGACACCTTGAATTGGACCCGGAAGCAGACTGGGACCCAATGCAGCTCACGCAGCAGAGGTGTCACATGTGCTGATCTTATAGCACCCATAACTGCCCACGCTGCTGCATTCTGAACCATCTGAAGCTTCCGGATACTCTTCAAGGCTAGCCCCATGTAGAGCGCATTACAATAATCTATATGGGAGATGACAAGGGCGTGAGTGACTGTTCGGAGGGCATCCCGATCCAGGAAAGGGCGTAGCTGGCGCACAACTCGAAGCTGTGCAAAGGCCCCCCTGGCCATGACTGCCACCTGCTCTTCAAGCAGGAGTCGTGAGTCCAAGAGGACCCTCAGATTCTGCACTGGATCCGAGTGGGGTAGTGCTACCCCATCCAGAACCAAAGATGATAACTTCCCGGATACAGGGGTACCATCAGTCCATAGCCACTCTGTCTTACCAGGGTTCAGCTGAAGCCTGTTGTTCCCCATCCAGACACCCACAGCCTCCAGGCACTGAGATAAGGCATCGACCGCATCACTTACTTCACCCGGGATGGAGATATATAACTGAGTATCATCAGCATATTGGTGATACCTCATCCCGTGGTGACGGATGATCTCACCCAGAGGCTTCATGTAGATGTTGAACAAGAGAGGAGAGAGAACCGACCCCTGCGGCACCCCACAAACCAGGGGTCACGGATCGGCTCTCTCCTCCCCTATCAACACCGACTGGGAACGGCCCCAGAGGAAGGAGGTGAACCAGCGTAAAACCATGCCACCCACCCCCAACTCCCTGAGCCGCCCCAAAAGGATACCGTGGTCGATGGTATCAAGAGCCGCTGAGAGATCTAAGAGAGCCAGGATGGATGCACTTCCTCCATCCCGCTCCCGCCAGAGATCATCCATAAGTGCGACCAATGCAGTCTCTGTCCCGTATCCCGGCCTGAAACCTGACTGAAAGGGGTCCAGATAATCCGTTTCCTCCAGGATCCTCTGGAGTTGCAACGCCACCACCTTCTCAACCACCTTTCCCAAAAAGGGAAGGTGGGAGACCGGACGAAAATTGCCCAAGATGGTGGGGTCCAGGGATGGTTTCTTGAGGAGCGGGTGCACCAGCGCCTCCTTAAAGTCAGCCGGGAACACCCCCTCACTCAAGGACATATTAATCATCACCTGGACCCAGCCACATGTCACCTCCCTAGCTGACTTAACTAGCCAGGAGGGACATGGGTCAAGCTGACATGTGGTGGCATTTACAATCCGGAGGATCCTGTCTACTTCATCAGGCCCAACAGGATCAAACCATTCCCAGATAACAGGGTAAGAACGTTCCTCTGTCATTTCCCCAGATCTTGTCTCACGCTTAGAGTCCAACTTGGAATGAATCTGAGCGATTTTATCCTGCAGATGCTCAGAAAACTCTTCCGACCGGCCCTGTAAGTGGATCACCGACTCTACCCGACCCAAAAGAGATCTAGTAATCTTAAACAGGGCTGTCAGACGGCATTCTGCGGATGCAATAAGAGCAGAGAAATATTCACGTTTCGCCGCTCCTACCGCCACAAGGTAGGCCTTAACCGCAGCTCTAGATTGTGTTCGGTCAGATTCAGTCTTCGTCTTTCTCCAGTGGCGCTCTAGACGTCTCTTAACCCTCTTCAAAGCCCTCAACTCTTCCATAAACCACAGAGAGTGACGGGCCGAGCGGGGCAGGAGAGGTCGCACAGGCGCAATCTTGTCCAGGGCTCCGGCCACTTCCCTATTCCAGGCTGCAGCCAGGACCTCCACTGGACCGTGTAGCAAGTCCTCGGGAATAACCCCAAGCTCCTTCTGAAACCTCACTGGGTCCATCAGTCGCCGGGGGCGGACCAATCGAATGGGTCCCGCCTCCCTGCGGAGTGGGGCAGCACAAGAGAGCCTCAGGTTCACCAGGGTGTGGTCTGACCATGACAATGGGGATAGATGTAGCTCTCCCCTCAGATCACATTGCCACTGCTCAGACAAGAAAACTAAGTCCGGGGTGAGACCACTGTCTCGAGTCGGGTCCTGAATAATCTGGGACAGGCCCATGGCTGCCATGGTAGCCATGAACTCCTGGGCCGCTTCCGAGGCCCGTCCCAGAGATGTCAGATTGAAGTCCCCCAGAACCATAAGTCTGGGGAACTCCACTGCCAACCCCGAGACGGCCCCGAGCAGCTCAGGCAGGGAGGTTGCCACGCAGCAGGGAGGCTGGTACAACAGCAACACCCCCAACTGTTCTCGGGAGCCCAACTTGAAAAACAGGGTCTCACAACCGGCCACTTGTGGAGCAGCGCCCCTGAAGGCCACAAGAGACTCTCGGATGACAACTGCCACCCCTCCTCCCCTGCCCCGGTGTCTCGGCTGATGCCACACCTGAAACCCGGCAGGGCACATTTCCGAGAGGGCTACTCCCCCCTCTGGACCCAGCCAGGTCTCGGTGATGCATGCCAGGTCAGCCCCCTCTTCTGTGATCAAGTCACCTATAAGGGGGGCCTTGTTGTTCACAGACCTGGCATTAAGCAGCAGCAGTCGGAGACCAGGTCCCTCGAGGATCTGCTTACCAGGGTCTGGGTATGAACTCGGAGGGCCGGAACACACCACTGGTAACAGACACCGGGGGCGCCTTCCCCGAAGATGGCTTGCCCTCCGGTTCCCGTCGTAACATCCCTTGCCCATCACCACCTAAATCAGATAGCCCGCCATATAGCCCCCAGAGATTCGGGCCTCCACTCCCAGGCCTCCGGAATTTCTGGGCTTAAACAAGGGTCCCTTGTCCCACACATCCATCTTCCCATACCAATCAATCTTGGGCGGTGACAAGACCCCCCAGCGCACCAGCTCTCGCTCTCGGCACTGGTAGGGCCTAGCACCACCCACACTCTCACACTGTCCCTCCCCCTCAACCTCTGTCACTGGTCAGGGAGAGGTACCAACAATCACCAGCTGACACTCCTACCCCCACCTGTCTCTCACCCAGGGGGATACTCTTACATTCCCATACAATCTTGGACCCCCCCGCCGTGTCTCTCACCCACGGGGGAGTACCACATTCATACCAAGGGAACCCCACAAACCCTCTTCCGCCTTAGTTTGAACGGGACGACCAGACCAATTTGGCTGGTGAGTCTATCCGGCCAAGGGGATCACACAATCCACATCTATTGCTCCCCTTATGCTCAGGTGTTCCGATCGTGCCCCCTGTGGACCACCCTCTGTGTCCAGAGGGCTCTCAGAAGGAAACTGAAACCCTAGAGGTTCCTTGCCCCCTCCCACAGTCCAGATCTTCACCCAGGGGACGTCTAAAGTCCAGGGGGCTCTGAAAGAAGAAATCAAACTCCAGAGCTCATCTCTTCTGTCGCCGGGTTCCATCATAATAAATTTAGTTACTGGGATCTGCTACACCATACGAGGTCGTATTAAGGTTTGTATGTCATTTGCCAGGATCAGTTCGGGGTCTGCTAGAATTACTACGCTACTATACGCAGACGATGCTGTAGTCCTATCTAGAACCCCCATAAGACTCAAAAGAGCTCTGAAATCCTTGGCTCATTATTGTGATAGCGAGAAGCTGGAAATAAACTATGAGAAAACCAAGATAATGGCATTCGCAAAAAGATTGAAATGTAACTCATGGAATATCCGTGAACACAAAATAGAGCAAGTGACCAGTTTTAAGTACCTAGGTATAGTTATTCATACTACAGGTTCGAGGAAAACTCACTGCGAGTATGCTGCAGCCAATGGACAACAATCAGCCAATGCTATTCTAAAATTCTTCCGATATAAGGGGGGATTGTATGTTCCAGCAGCACTTAAACACTTTCGGGCGAAGTCATTAGCCCAACTCCTTTACGGGACTTTAGTTGGCCCCTCCCCTTCATGCTTTACATCACTGGAAAAAGTACAAGCCAAATTTATCAGAGCGTTACTTCAGATGCCTAGATGCGTGTCAAACGCACATCTGTGACTCGAAACTGGCATGGTTAGGGTTGTGTCTAGAGTGTGTCTAGACTCTCTAATCCTTTGGCTAAAGTCCAAACTATACCCTAAGGGCCTTGTACCTCTTATTTTTCAAGACAATTTTCAATCTTCATGGATCAAGGCCATCAATGCAAACCTTCTAAAGCTAGGATATTTGCCAGCCACTCTTCTTGAGATGAATTATAACCGAGCAAAGCTAGAGTTAAAACAAAGGATAATGGATATAGAGAGACAAGCAGACATAGAGAAGGCAACACTTTTTCTGTCTCCTGCGCATAAAAAATATATTGTTTCTGCCGCCAGCTATCTTGAGCAACTTCAAATTCCCTTCCTTCGGAAAGCCTTTTCATTAGCTCACTGCCACGCTCTCCCTTCTGCAGTGTTGGAGGGAAAATATTAAAAAATTCCATTGGCCGCAAGACTTTGCCCATGCGACTCAGGGGAGGTCGAAACTATAGACCATGTCCTTTTGCACTGTGATTTTTACAAAGACATTCTTATTAAATTCTTTACACCACTCATTATTAAACGCCCTGGACGTACAGATTCTGAGTATATGCTTATAGCTTATCGCTGCTTATAGATGAAACTTCTGCAGTTACGGTGCAGGTAGCAAGGTTCTGCGCTGCAGCAATGAAGATTCAACACACCAAGAGAGGCCAATCTACGTAATGTCTTGTATACAACAGTAAACTTTTATAATCTTATCTATATTTACAACATAGCCGTAAAATAGTCTTTTATGTTTTATATCTCATATCTAATATACTCTTAAAATTTTATATTCTTAAATAGTTAAAATAGGCCACACCTTAGATTTTATACATAGAGATAGATAGATAGATAGATAGATAGATAGATAGATAGATGATAGATAGATAGATAGATAGATAGATAGATAGATAGATAGATAGATAGATAGATAATAAATGTATTTTAATTGATTTTTAATATATATTTTATTATGTGTTGTTAATACTCCAAGCGTGACTATGTTTACCTCACAAAATAACACCATGGTACTGGTCTATGACCGCAATAAAGTGATTTCTGATTTCTACTGGAGATTTTAGACAAAATGAATCCTGGAGAAGAATTCAAAACTGAGGTGGAGAACATATATCAATGGCAAACAGCAAAGATTCCACCATTAATGTTTTGTTTTATTTCATTTTAATGCATTTGTATTTGTATTTCTACAAATTTGTATTTTATTTGTAATTTAATTTGTAATTAAGAGAGCCAGTGTGGTCTAGTGGTTAAGGTGCTGGGCTAGAAACCAGGAGTCTGTGAGTTCTAGGCGTGAAAGCTGGCTGGGTGACCAGTCACTCTCTCTCAGCCCTAGGAAGGAGCCAATGGGAAACCAGGAGACTGAGAGTTCTAGTCCTACCTTAGGCATGAAACCCGGCTGGGTGACCTTGGGCCAGTCACTCTCTCTCAGCCCAACTCACCTCACAGGGTTGTTGTTGTGGGGAAAATAGGAGGAGGAAGGAGTATTAGGTATGTTCTCTGCCTTGAGTATAAAAATAATAAAGGGGGGATAAACATTAAATAAATAAATACTAAATAAATAACATTCTGGTCTGTGACCATAATAAAATATTGATTGATTGACAGCAAAGATCATAATGAATGGAACACTCTCTGCAAGCTTCTCAGTATGTAAAGGCACAAGAAAGGGTGTCCACTTTCTCCTTTATTATTTGTAATTGTCTTGTAAGTCCTGGAAGACAAGATTTGAAAAGATAAACAAACAATTGGGATCAAAATTCAGGGAGAGGAATACAAGATGAAATGCTATGCAGATGAAATAGTACTAACAATTATGCCACCACAAAATCCATATGACAGTTGATTATGAAAGTAATCAAAGATTGTGGCTACCTTTCTGGATACAGAATTAATGAAATGAAAACTAAGGTATTAACAAGCCATTTAGCTTCCAAAGTAAAAAACTGTGAAAAAACAGACTGACTATGAGAAAGCAAAAGATTCAGTGAAATATTTGAGACTTGGTTTGATAGGATGCGATAAAGATATATTTCAAAACAATTATGACAATTTATGGAAAGAAATAAAACAAGACCTTGAAAGGTAGAAAGGCAACAGAAATGAATATATGATCCAAGATGAACTTTTTATTCCAAATGGCACCAATTCTAATTCTAGACAAAAATATGCAGGACTGGCAAAGAACAATAAATAGATTTATATGGAGTGGAAAAGGCCAACAAGTTCAAAATATTGCAAAACTCAAAAGAAAGAGATGGCTTAACTTTTTAAGTCTTAAACTGTATTACAAAGGAAGTTGTCTGACATGGATAACAGAATGGATAACATTTCCAAATAGTATAGCATCAGTTATAGAAGGAGCAGACCTAGCTAACGGACTTTTCTTCAAGAAGAAAATAATCTGAAGGGACATATTATAAGACAAAGTTTATTAAAAATCTGGATATGCCATTAGCCTCACTGTCAAATACTTTTTACTCTAAGGACAAATGCAGTAAGAAAGATTTAATCACATATGCCAATATGATATATGTGGATTGAGGAAACAAATAAAAGACACAACAAGAATTGCTCCATGAAGGAAGAAACCTACCATGGTTAATATATTTGCAAATAACTGGAAAGATAAAAAGCAATCTTGAAAAAGGAGGGCTCTTGAGAAAGATGACAAAATTTGAAACACTTATACAAAATCAAGATTACTTATTAGGTCATATCTATAAATTGTTACCAAAATATTATATGGAGACAGAAGAAATAAAAAATTGCATGATAAAATGGATTCAAAATTTTAAAGAAGTAATCAAAGTGGTTCAATGAGAAGAGTTATAGGAAAAAAATCAATAAAATTTACTCCAAACTATATTTAAAGAGAAAACTGATATAAAAACTTATAGATGGTATATAACTCCATTGATGATTGCTAAGATGGACAAATCATATAACAATAAATGCTGGAAATGCCATAGCAAAGAAGGAATATTATATCATATGTGGTGGTAATGCAAATAATACTAATACTGATACTAATACTAATACTACTAATAATAGGAAATAAATGGATCAAAACATTCAGGGAATTTTGAAAATAAAAGTTGAATTGAAACCAGAAATCAAAAACTCTGCTGATGATACAAGATTGGGAAAACAAAATTGAAGAGTATGCAGCAATGGAGAAATTGATTTTATATATATTGACAATTGAAGTCTAATTAAATTCAAGCAGGAATTTCTTGACATACAACATGCAACTTATTACACAGCAAAGCAATCTAAAACATTTAGAATATGGCTTTTGAAGAAAAGAGAAACTGATTAAAAAACAACTAAAATGATATAAGCAATAACTGTTAAAATGTAAAGCAAACTATATGTATCTAAGTAGTAATTAGTGATTGGAGAAAAGGAAAAAGAAAAGTGTGCTATTGAATGTTTATGGAATTTTATCAGTACTGTGATGAATTTACACTTGACAGCAGATATGTTCTGTGGGGACTGAGAGTCATTATATTGTCCAAGTTGAGAGTTCAAATGTTGTAGGAGCTATATGTTGGACATCTTGGAGTAGTAAAAGTGAAGATTTTGTTTGGTGGCTAAGAATACATCAACAATACAGAGTCCCCCTTGGGGGAGTTGGGCGGTGATAAATCCAATCAATCAATCAATCAATCAATCAATCAATCTAATAGCTTGCAATGAATTGCTCATGTTGCCAATATGCCCAAAAGATGCTAAAAAGACCACACTTCACCTGTTGGAATAGCTTGCCTTGCCATAGAAAAGGATTGATAGAGACATTTCAGACCTTTTCAGTTTTGGTGAATGCATGTTCAAAGTGGCCAGAGATATTTCCAATGCCTGATGTATACTGGGAAAACTCTGGGAATAGGTGTTCCAAAACAATTAGTGAGTAATAATGGACCACAATTTGTAGTTGAACAGTTCTGAACATTCCTGAAAAACAATGGAATCAGTCATAGAATATTAGCACCAAGCTACAAATGAATTGACTGAAAAGTTTGTTCAGAGTTTCAAGAATACTTTGCAAGCAGTGGCTGGCAAAAACTTCTCACTGAACCAAAAGCTTGCAAATTTTCTATTTGTATATCACAACACGTTATGCTTGGTGCTTATCATTATTATATTATCAGGGGCGTGGTGGCTCAGCGGGTAAGATGCCAGGCTTGTCGATCAGAAGATCGCAAGTTCGGAGGTTCGAATCCCTAGCCCCGCGTGACGGAGTGAGCTCCCACACTAGCTCCAGCTCTTGCCAACCTAGCAATTCGAAAGCATGCAAATGCAAGTAGATTAATAGGTACCACTTTGGTGGGTAGGTAACAGCGTTCCGCGCGTGTCATGTGGCCACATGACCGTGGAAGCATTTTCGGACAACGCTGGTTCTTCGGCTAACAAACGGAGATGAGCACCAGCCCCTAGAGTTGGACACGACTGCACAAATGTGCAGGGGGAACCTTTACTTTACTATATCACAATACAGTGCATACAACAACAAATCAAACAGCAACCACATAATTTTTAGGTTGTAACTTATGTTCAAGGTGAAACTGAATTTGAGGAGAAGTGTTCAGGACAAACAACAAATTGAGCTGTTTTTTAATGCTGAAACATTATATTTTTCCATTGAACAAAGTGTACTAGCTACAGCCTATGCAGGGGAGTTTAGGTGGACAACTGGAAAAATCAAAAAAAGAACCAGACATTTTTCTTATATTGGAGAGTAGCAGCTACCTCCAAAGTAGACACACAACCAGTGGTTGTTCCATGTTTGTCATTATGTGGTTACCCTGGGTATTCCTGCGTGATGTGGCAGATGTTATCACCTTTGCATAAGCACAAAGATCACATCTCCTAGAATATAATATGGATTTGTATCTTGATGGGGAGGGATACATCGTATTCAATTATACTTGTCATTGATTAAGTATGCCAGCAATTTTCTGTTGCTTGATTAACTTGGGTTGCCTATATAGGTTGAAATTCCTACAGGCTCACTGGGTTAGTTCTTCTAGAAGTTTCAGCAAAGCAAGTAGGACTGACTCTAGCGTCTTTTATTTGATTAGTAGAAAAGGTACAGCAGTATCCTGGACACTGTTTCGGTCAAGAGCAACCAGGGAAGCGACTGCTGAGTGGAGGTGATTGAAGGTGTGTGGAGTTTGATGGAGAAGATAGGTTAGTAGGAGAGCACCCCCCCTGAGAGCAGGGAAGGGAATGGGACCTTGTGGTGGTGGTGGGGGGAGGGGAGGGATTATAAGGCTTCTGGCTGCAGCTGCTGCTGAATGTGGTTTGGAAACAATTATGGCTTAGTCCAATGTGTGAGCCCAGCTCACCATGGTTTATTAAGTGAACAGTGGTTATGGAAATAAGGGCTCAATGAGTTCTTTGAGTCCTGGAGGTTTGTTGTAGAAACTCTGAACCCCAGAGCTGTTTCCTGACCCCAAAAATGCTATATACAAGAAACCGAAGACGCCATCTTTATATGAGCTGTGAAACCCTCAAAAAATGAAATCATTGTAAAGATTAGTTGAAGGTTGACCTAAAAGCACTAGGATTATAAAATTCTTAGTGGAACTGCTGAGAAAATGTTTGAGTCCTTATGTGTCATGGACCATTTGCCAGATCAGCGAAGTAAAGTACAAGATTTATTTCTCATGAAATGAGTCATATTCCCTACTGGGCTAGACTTTCTCTCTTGCTTTTTTCACCATGATCCCAGTTCTGTGAAGTAAACAGAGTCCTCTTAGAAAAGGTGTGTACTTGTCAGAGAATCTAAAAGGGCAAGTGATCACTTTCGGTGGGGACATGGTGGACTGAACAGCTGTGCTCGCGGGCTCCGTGGGCAGAATTGACAACGTGGCAGTTTTTTGGGGCTCAGGCAGGTTTTTCCTGAAGCCCAGGAGCGTTTTACCAGGAAAGGAAAACACTTGGAATCACCCCATTTGTCCTCCAGGACGGCAGCTTGCAGCCAGGAGATCGTAAACAGCGTTCGCGTTCGACTGGTAAGAGCTGCCGGGAGGCTGGGACATCACAATTTTCCAAGCCGCGCTGTAGCCTTAAAGGGACATTAAGACTGCCACCCCATTTCTAAATCACCCAATTTATTTCTCCTTTAAGTATGTGTACCCTAAGAGAGGCTTTCTACAGCAAGGAGAAACATGTTCTGTTGGTGCTTAATCGTTATTTTTGTGATTAGTTTCTTAATTTTTTTTTAAGTTTTGGATTTTGCTTTCCATCCAAATATTAAGGAAGGTTGAGAGTACGTAATCATCTCCCTGTTATTATTTTTGTACTAAATTTGAAGATTTTAGGATTGTCCTACACGTTGAATCTGCTGTTTTGAACTTTCAGCTTTCTGTTGCTACTTTCTCTGAGGAACTGCCTGTTATCATACTTTCACTTGTGTAAACACATTTCAGAATTTTTCTATTGTCTCCCACTTTCACTGGTTAAGTACCTAGGGGGCGCCATACTTTACTGCGTGAGACATGGAGGATTTCAATCAGACTCTCGGATTTTCATCGAGACCTTAAACAGATTCTTTTTTATTCCTGTCAAGTTTTTATGCAAGTCATTCAGGACGTTGTGGAAAACATGAGGTCTAAAATGTGTCATGTGGTTGGGGATGTTGTGGAAGAAATTGAAGTGCTTAACGACAGAAATGTTTCTTCTAATAGCGAGATCAGGGCTTCCGTTGAAATGCTAGATGAAGATTGGATAGTCGAGTTGAAGAAATTAAAGGGACAGAACGAGTTGCAAGTCATAAGTGAAATTGATTTTCTGGTGGAATGTTATGGAAAAGAAGGGGCTATTATGTATGGGAGGCTTTCTGTTGAGAAGTTGGAGTTTTTAAGGGGGGCAGTTGGGCTGTTTGGTTTTTTTTAATGAAAAAAGCTCTGTGTATATTATGGGGATATGTAAATGCTCTGGTTTATTTTGAAGTGGGGTAAGGGTTTAAGAATATCTATTTGGATTGTGTCAGGGAGATCCAGGACAGCGGTGGGGGGACGGAGGGAGAAGGCACTTTGTTTTTATTGTGGGGCCCCTGGACACATAGCACGGGCTTGCCCAGCCAGACGCCAAGCAGCTCCGGTAAGAGTTACAGCCCAGGAGGCAGAGCAGACACCGGCTCCAGCTTCGGTTTCCAACCAGTTAAACTCCAACAGCCCCTCTCAACAGAGCTCCACAGGGAGGCCATCCAACAATTAAGAAGGGCTCATTCTGCAGACTTCAGCCAAACTTTTTACCTTGTTCCAGCCATGCTGACAATAGATTCCAAGCAACCACTACCTGTAGAATTGATGATTGACTCCGGTGCAACGACAAATTTTATAGATGTGGAAGCAGTGGAAAAGTTTCGAATTCCAACACTCACATTACCAAGCCCCTTACAAGTTGAAACCATTGACGGTCAACCCCTCAAAGCAGGTCCAGTCACACGCTGCACTCAGCCAATTCAACTCTCTATTGCAGATCACACCAAGTGGATTCAACTTTATGTCACAGCCTCATTGCAAGTTCCTATCATCCTGGGCACTCCGTGGTTAAAACTTCATAACCCCTGTTTGGACTAGGTGACCGGGGCGGTTTCCTTCCCCGCTCAGGACTGCCTGCACCACAAATTACAGGCAGCCGCATCCTCTCCAACGACGGCTGCACTCTTGGAAACAAAGGGGGCTCACCTACCAACAAAGTATGGGGACTATGCAGACATTTTTGGCGAACAAGAGGCCACAGCGATGCCACCCCATAGACCTTTCGACTGCATGGTGGACCTAAAGCCCGGAGCCAAGATTCCAGCGAAAAAGCATTATGCTATGTCACCAAAGGAGCTAGCTACCCTGAAGGAGTACTTGGATATAAACCTCAAGAAAGGATTCATTCGACCGTCCACATCTCCAGCATCTGCCCCTACCTTCTTTGTCCCAAAGAAGCCGGACCCCTTCGCTCCTTCAGCACAGGCTGATGGAAGGGGGGCTCCCATGCGCACAGTGCATGACTACAGCGCACTTAATGCAGTTACTGTTAGAGACCACTACCCCCTTCCTCTCATATCAGATTTGCTCAATCGCTTACAAAAGGCACGCATTTTTACCAAGTTTTTTTACCTCATTTTTACCTCAGGAATGCCTACAGAATGAAGGAAGGGCATGAATACCTCACAGCCTTCGATACCAGGTATGGTAAGTTTGAATATTTGGTCATGCCTTTCGGACTAAGTAATTGTGGGGCTGTATTTTCCAGATTTATGAATCACATTTTTTCAGATTTGTTAGATAAGTATGTAGTCATTTATCTTGATGACATCCTGATATTTTCTGATGACCCCACGTCTCACATAACTCATGTACGCAATGTTCTGCAGAGACTGAGGGAGAACAAACTTTTTGCTAAGCTAGAGAAGTGTGCCTTTGATTTAACTCAATTGGACTATCTAGGCTACAGAATTTCCACAGAAGGCATAGCCATGGATCCCTCAAAGGTCCAGGAAATTCTCTCTTGGAAACCTCCCCATAATGTCAAGGAGGTCCAGCAATTTTTAGGGTACGCGAATTTCTATCACAAATTCATTGACGGCTATGCAGAAAAGGCACAACCCCTTACTCAGCTTTTAAAAAAAGGCACACAATTTTGCTGGGGTGAACAACAACAGGCTGCCTTCCAAGAGTTTAAACAGATGTTTGCCTCCACGCCTCTCCTGAGACACCCTGACAATTCATTGTCCATACTGACGCCTCAAATGTGGCAATAGCCACCATTCTGCTCCAGGCTGAGGACCCAAAAGGGGAGGATTTGCTTCCTTGTGCCTTTTTCTCTCGCACGCTGTCACCAGCAGAGAGGAATTATGATATCTTCAATAAAGAATTACTTGCAATTAAGGCAGCCTTTCAAGAGTGGAGACACTGATTAGAGGGGGCACGATTTCCAGTCAAGGTTTCCACAGACCACAAGAACTTAGAACTTTTGCAAAAATCTGGGTCACTCACCCCCCGCCAGGTCAGATGGAGTCAATTTTTTTTCACGTTTTGATTTTATAATCTCTTACCTGCCGGGCAAGCAGAATAGGTTGGCAGACGCCTTATTTAGGCAGCCGCAGGAAATTACAGGCTCCCACCAGGCCACTCAAACTACAATTTTACAACCTCAAAATTTTGAGAGGCCTCCCGAAGGGGACCAAGCAGAGATCTTAGCAGCCGTCAGGCAAGCGGACGATCTCCTTGCAAGAATCAAGGCTCAGCAGCAACAAGACCCCTATGCAAGGGCTAGGCTGGATGACCTCCAGGGGGCCCAGAAAGGAACACCATCCCCATTCACAGTAGATATGGGTACTCTTTGGCATAGCGGACGGCTTTATGTTCCCATTTCCCTGAGGGAAGAGGTCCTACAGCTATGTCATGATAGCCTAACAGCAGGGCATGGGGGTGTGTTCAAAACGCTGCACAGAACTCTCAGAGATTACTGGTGGCCTAAGATGGCTGCGCACATTAAAACCTACATGGCCTCTTGCCACACATGTAGACGTGCCAAAACTATTGCAGGGAAGCTGGCAGGGCTTTTACAACCCCTGCCCATGCCCCCCCCCCCAGCTTTGGGACACTGTCTCCATGGATTTTATCACTGACTTGCCACCGGTCCAAGACTTTACTTCCATTCTCGTGGTGGTGGACTGTTTTACAAAGATGGCACATTTTATTCCCTGCAAGGGCCTTCCAACAGCACAAGCAACAGCGCAGCTCTTTTTGGACAATGTCTTCCGACATAGAGGCATGATTAATCACTTGATCTCGGATCGCGGATCGCAATTTACTTCCAGGTTCTGGCGGGCGCTTTTTCAGTCATTGGGGGTCAAGATACATTTATCCTCTGCGAATCATCCTTGTACTAATGGGGAGGCTGAGAAAATTAACCAATTATTACAGCAATATCTCAGATGTTACATCAACTATCGCCAGGACAATTGGCCAGACTTGCTCCTCATGGCAGAATTTGCTTACAACAATTCAGTGCATTCCTCAACCAAGATGTCACCTTTCCAGGCACTCTATGGCTTTAACCCACGAGTATTGCCTCTCTCCTCCCAACAAGCAGCCGTCCCAGCAGCCACTGATTTCATTGAGGAAAGACAGGTGGCCCAGCAGCTTTTAAAGGAGCAGCTGGAAATCGCGAAAGCAGCCTACAAAAGACATGCAGAAGCACACAGACAGGAAGGGCCACAGATTGCTGTAGGAGACAAGGTCTGGCTCTCTACCAAGTTGTTGCCCTCTAGCAGACCTTGTAAGAAATTGGACTCTAAGTTCATCGGCCCTTTCCCAGTGTTAAAGCAGATAAACCCTGTGGCTTATCGTTTGCAGCTTCCACACTCCATGAAGATCCATCCAGGGTTCCACAGGTCGTTGTTGGTCAAGGAATCCCCCCCCCCAAGTGCCTTGCGTTCGCAGAAACCCCCCCCCCACCACTTTTGGTAGAGGGGGAGTATGAAGTTCAAGACATTTTAGATTCAAGGCGGAGAGGCAGGGGCATCCAGTATTTGATACACTGGAAGGGGTATTCTCAGACAGAGCGCTCCTGGGAAAATGCCAAGGACGTGCATGCTCCTTTGCTCGTACACAAGTTTCATCGGCTTTTCCCCCACAAGCCACGGCCTCCTCAACTACCAGAACTGCATCCCTTGGCTGAAAACGACGGAGGCAGCCAGACAGAGGAGTTCGTAAGTTGGATGCCTTCTCCTCAGCACCAGGCACCAGGGCCAGCGAGGGGGGAGGAGGTGGAATCTCGCCCATCAACCTCTGGCTTGCAGTTCCCAGGGGGGAGGGGGGACAGCCTTGCTAACCCTCTAGCTGTTTTTCAGAAGCCGCCAGCTGCACCCGAGATGTTATCTGATCAAACAGACAGCGACACTTCCTCCCTTGAAATTCCTTCTATGGATGAATTGCCTCCTCTGCCCAGTTCCCAGGAGGAGTCGGAGGAGGAGATGGATTCTCATGGGACTGTTGCTGACACCAAGGACACAGGAGGGGAGGGGGTTTCTATGGAATGTTTTTCTGGAGGGGAAGGTGGTGTCAGGGAGATACAGGACAGCGGTGCGGGGAGCTCCCTCAAGGAAGGGAAGCGCATGCACAGTTCTGAAGCTTTGGCCTTGTCTCCCAAACGCTTCCGGAAAGCCCCGCCCTAGCCTGGACTTGTCTCTGGGATTCTTCAAGCCATTTTAGTTTAGCAGGATTCTGTAAGTAGGAAGGTAATAAACACTAGAGACTCGATTCCAAGCCTCGGCGTGTTATTTCTACACCTACACCAGGACAGATTGCTTCTAGAGCTTGTTTGATTTCATAGATTAAGATTAATAAGGTATAATAATAAATGCTTGGTTTTAGGCTTAATATGATGAAGATTTATTTATTTATTTATTTATTTATTTATTTATTTATTTATTTATTATTTAAATTTATATGATCGCCCATCTCCCCCAAATTATAATTGTTGTATTATTAATTACAATGGCAGACAGTTTATATGCCTTTTAGTTTGATTTTTATTATGTAGACAGAAATGTTTAGAATAGTGGTAGGAAGGAAATAATTAAATAAATATTATCTTTGGGGGGAAGTTCATTAGGATATGTATGTGTATGTGTATGTGTATGTGTATGTATATATATGTATATATATATATATACACACACACACGTGTGTGTGTGTGTGTATGTATATATATATACACACACACACACACACACACACACACACACACACTCTCTCTCTCTCTCTTTATATATATACTGTAAGGGGGCGCAATGGCTCAGCGGGTAAGATGCCAGGCTTGTTGATCGGAACATCGCAAGTTATATATATATATACTGTATATACTGTATATATTTCTTCTTTTTTTTTAATATAAGGGGATGGAGCAACTGTATTTAGTGATTTTTTATAATGTGCCAATGGAATTATTTATAGAAATAATGTGATTTTGGTTTAATATACTGTAGAGCAGGGCTTTCCAAAGTGCCGCCGCTGGCAACACACCTGGCGGTGGCGGCGACACGCGCGCGCACGGTGGCGGCGCAGGGGGGCGTGCGGCGGCGGTGCGGGGGGGCATGTGGCGGCGCGCGCACGCACGGTGGCGGCACGGGAGGGGCGTGCGGCGGCACGCACGTGCATGGCGGCCGCCGTGCACGCGTGCGCCGCCGCTTCCGGGTGGTGTGGCAACACACCATGCTGTGTGTGGCGACACACTTTTGTGTCGCGACACACAGTTTGGAAAGCTCTGCTGTAGAGTAAGGGATTGATTATGGAAAATTTGTTGTATATTCTTGCTGTTAAAAGTCAAAAGTCACCTCTTGTAATTGTAAAAAAATTTTTTTCTCTTGTGTTTTCACACTTTTTTAGTTTTCTCTTTTTTCTTTTTGTAGTTTTTTTTCTTTTTTGTAGTTTTTATCTTTGTCTTAAATCTAATAAAAATTCTTATGAAAAAATAAATAAATAAAAGGGCAAGTGATTGCCCAACTGATTAACTGAGACTTAGGATTCCTATGGTAGATCCACCAAATTGGGCCTGCAAAAATCTGGTGGAGTACTAGATGGCGAGCAAAGAGATCAAGAAAACAGTTAAGTCTTCCCTGCCATCTAGTGATAATTTGAATATTGCAAGTCAGGTAGCTCTGTGCTTTTTGCAATAAAAGACCTGCCCAAATAAAAATGCCTTTAAGCAGCCACTGAAAGATTCACTCTGATGCTTCAACACATTGTGTCTGATTAGCAGAAAAAGGGGTGATAGAGAGACTTATTCCAAGGTTCTTAAAATCAAACAAATGTATAAGGGAGAGTGTAATATTTCAAATAGCGTTTCAAGTAGCTTTTCAAAATCTTAGCTGGCTATTTTGGATAATTATTTAATATCCATACTGATGGTTGTTGAAGCCACACAACAATATGGTTTCTATTGTTTTGGCTACCTTATTAATTTGCAAAAACATCTAATTTGCTTCCTTTAATATAAAAAGTATTGATAGACTGTTGTAAGAAATTGGGCTTTATAATTTGCACAGATTGAATAATATATTTGGGATTGTAATTTTCTCAAAATATATCACATTATTTTTGAATTAAATATGTTTAAATGTAGGGATATGATTACAGGGGATAAAAGTTGTTGTATAGTATTACTAGACAGGTAGCTGGATCAGTTTCAAAGGAATCTCACATATTCCTATTATGTTTTCCTGCAAGTTTACTAATAAGGGAGAAAATGGGACAAAGACAAATTCCTGCAGAGGGCAGCGGTTCTTCACATTTCAGCAGCAGCCTGTAAATAGTTATGTATAGATGGAGAAGGGTTTGTCCCGGTGTATTTTTTATCTGAATACTAAATACTGCAAAAAAGTTGACAAAAGTTGACAAAACGTCTGACAACCCCACCATCCAAGTTATCAACCTTTTTTTCTGATATTAAGAGAAGGCAAAATGAAAATACATCAGTTCTGAGTTTAAATCTACATGTTTCCTAGATCTTGCCATTTTAAACAGGCAGTACTTCTAATATGTGTAAAATCCCACTCCATTTTCAAAATTCACCCATTGTTTCATCTATAGAACCATCTACAGAATAATCCCATGCATTTTTCAAGAAGGAAACCCTATTGTGTTGAAAGTCAGTATGATGTAGTGGCTAGAATGCTGGACTAGAACTAGGGGGACTATTTCAATTCACCATTCAGCCATGAATCTCACCTGGAGACTTTGGGCCAGTAATTACCTCTCAGCTTAATTTATCTCACCAGGTTGCTGTAAGGATGAAATTGCAGGGTTTATGTGTGCTACAGACGCTACTTTGAGTTCCTGGAGGAAAGGAAGGATATAACCATTATAACTATTCCCATCCCAAGATCAATTACAACCAATCTGGCAAAAGAAATGCAAAGAGACAGTGAGGCAAAAAGAAATTTTGAGGAACATATTGCCAAAACGTTGAAGAGAGATAATACAAGATTCCTCAAATACATTAGAAACAGGAAGCCAGCCAGCGAGGCTGTTGGTTCCTTGGATGAAGAAGGAGTCAAAGATGTGCTAAGAAGATAAAAGGAAATTGTAGAGAAGCTGAATGAATTCTTTGCCTCTGTCTTCACAGGAGAAAAATTGGGGCAGATCCCTGAGCTCCTATTCTCAGGAACGGGGTCAGATGAACTGAGCCATACAGTGGTGACAAGAGAGAAAGTGCTAGGCCTTATTGTCAAACTGAGCATCAACAAATTACCAGGCCCTGATGGAGTCCACTTGAGGGTTATTAAGGAGCTTAAAGCTGACACTGTGGATGTCCTAACTAAAATACACAACCTGTCTCTACACTTGGCTTCTGTAGTTGAGGACTGGAAGGTGGCCAACGGAACTCCAATTTTTAAGAAGGGCTCATGGGGAGATTCAGGAAATTATAGGCTTTGTGAGATTAACATCTGTTCCAGGGAAGATGGTGGAAACTGCTATTAAAGATAAAATTACCAAACATTTGGAGACTTGCTCAAGGATACCCAACATGGCTTCACTAAGGAAAGGTCCTGTCTAACTAATCTAGTAGAGTTTTCCGAGGGTGTTAATAAATATGTCGATAAGGGTGAGCCAGTAGATTACTATTTTATTTATTTTTCTATCCCGCCTTTATTATTTTTATAAATAACTCAAGGCGGCGAACATACCCAATACTCCTTCCTCCTCCTATTTTCCCCACAACAACAACCCTGTGGGGTGAGTTGGGCTGAAAGAGAGTGACTGGCCCAAGGTCACCCAGCCGGCTTTCATGCCTAAGGCGGGACTAGAACTCTCAGTCTCCTGGTTTCTAGCCCGTTGCCTTAACCACTAGACCAAACTGGCTCTGATATCATCTACTTAGTTTTTCAAAAAGCCTTTGATGAAATCTTTCATCAAAGACTTCTCAGCAAGCTTAACTGCCATGGAATAAAAGGGCAGGTCCTCTTCTATTCTGGCTAAAGAACAGAAAACAAAGAGAAGGAGTAAATGGACATTTCTCACAATGGAGGGATGTAACTAGTGGGGTCCCCCAGTGTTCTGTCCTAGG
This sequence comes from Charina bottae, assembly GCA_023362775.1. Lineage (NCBI taxonomy): Eukaryota > Metazoa > Chordata > Lepidosauria > Squamata > Charinaidae > Charina > Charina bottae. The sequence continues at coordinate 150,399,695 of JALMGJ010000001.1, forward strand.
ATGGTGTTTTTTACCATATTTATTAATGATCTGGAATTGGGTGTGACTAGCGGTATAGCTGAGTTTGCTGATGATACTGTATTGTTCAGAGTGATAAAATCAATAAGGGACTGTGAAGACCTCCAAAAGAATCTCTGCACATTAAGGGAGTGGGAATCAAAATAACAGGTATAATTCAATGTGAGCAAATGTAAAGTGGAGGGTCGTGGTGGCTCAGTGGGTAAGACGCCAGGCTTGTCGATCGGGAGATCGCAAGTTCAGAGGTTCAAATCCCTAGTCCCGCGTGACGGAGTGACCTCCCGCACTAGCTCCAGCTCTTGCCAACCTAGCAATTTGAAAGCATGCAAATGCAAGTAGATGAATAGGTACCACTTCCTTCGGTGGGTAGGTAACAGCGTTCCGCGCGCATCATGCCGGCCACATGACCGCGGAAGCATCTTCGGACAACGCTGGCTCTTCGGCTAACAAACGGAGATGAGCACTGGCCCCTAGAGTCAGACACGACTGCACAAATGTGCGGGGGGAACCTTTACCTTTTTTTACTTAAATCATATTAACACTATTGTGAATATTGTCCTTAGGGGGGCGCGATGGCTCAGTGGTTAAGATGCCAGGCTTGTTGATCGGAAGGTCAGTGGTTCGAGACCCGATTGACACATGACAGAGTGAGCTCCCGCACTCGCCCCAGCTCTTGCCAACCTAGCAATTCGAAAGCATGCAAATGCAAGTAGATGAATAGGTACCACTTCGGTGGGAAGGTAACAGCGTTCCGCGTGCGTCATGTGGCCACATGACCGTGGAAGCGTCTTCAGACAACACTGGGTCCTCGGCTAACAAATGGAGATGAGCACCGGCCCCCAGAGTCAGACACGACTGCACAAATGTGCGGGGGGGGGAACCTTTACCTTTACCTTTAAGTGTAAAGTGATGCACATTGGAGGCAAAAATCCGAACTACTCCTACAAACTAATGGGATCAGAGCTAATGGTGACTGATGAGGAAAGAGGTCTTGGAGTAGCAATGAACAGTTCAATGGAAGTGTCGACACAGTGTACCTCTGCTATCATAAAGGTCAACAGCATGCTAGGGATAAAAAGAAATGTTATTGAAAATAGAGATGCCAATATTATAATGCCAGTATATAAATCAATGGTGCAACCGTGTCTGGAATATTGTATGCAGTTCTGGTTGCTGCACCTCAAGAAGGATATAGCGGACCTAGGGAAAGTTCAGAGGAGGGCAACTAAGATGATCAAGAGGCTGGAACAGCTTCCCTATGGAGAAAGGATGCAACATTTGGGGCTTTTTAGTCTAGAAAGGAGGGAAATGAGAGGGGACATGACTGAGGTGTACAAATTATGCCTGGTGTGGATAAAGTGGGTGAGGAGAACCTATTTTCCCTTTACCAAAATACTAAAACCAGAGGTCACCGAATGAAATTGAATCCTGGAAGAATGAGAACAGACAAAAGGAAATATTTTTTTACACAATGTGTAATTATACTTTGGAATTCACTATCACAAGATGTTATGTTCTTACTGTTTTGCACATTCGTAGCTGCTCCTAAATGACTTCTCATCAGCTAGGACAGCACTTTGAGGAAAGGTTGAAAATGTTAAGAGTGTTTAGTTTGGTTTAGTCTTCTGGCAAGAAGATATCCGTCACCAAATATCTGAAGGCCCTGTCACCAGGGTTGATGAAGCAGACCTACTTTCTGTTCCTCCAGAGAGCAGAACCAAAATCAAAAGGTTCAAATGAAAAAAAAGGTAATCAAGTAGTATGTTAGAAAAATTTCTGATGATACAAATTATTTGTCGGTGGAGAAGACTGCTTTGGAGAGTAATGGACTATCCTTCATTAAAAGGTTTTATGCAGAGTTTGGATAAATGGGACTTACCAGGAAAGCTATAATAGGCTATTTCCATTCGTGTAATTTCCAGCATTATGATTCCATATATGTGGTCATCCATTTGCTAGCATTTGTTTTCTAGCAGTGATAATTTAGTGAAAAAGCAGTGATGTACAGTAACATAGTTATATTACTTGTGATCTTTAAGACATAACCTGGAGGTATGGAAAACCACTGCACCAGTCTTCTTGCAATGCTTTGCTAATTTCCCTCTTTTATGAACATATTATTCTATTTTTAGTCACTGAAATGTAGGGTGCTTGATTAGACTTGAAGATCCTGTCTGTCCATCCTTCCATATGCGTGCTTACAAACACACACACACACACACTTACTTGCATGGGACTATGGCTTCATAATCTACTTGATTTATTGCTATAATCCTTTGTTGTTGTTGTTTATTCGTTCAGTCGTTTCCGACTCTTCGTGACTTCATGGACCAGTCCACGCCAGAGCCCTCTGTCGGCCGTCACCATCCCCAGCTCCCCAATGGTTGAGTCCGTCACCTCCAGAATACCATCCATCCATCTTGCCCTTGGTCGGCCCCTCTTCCTTTTGCCTTCCACTTTTCCTAGCATCAGCTTCTTCTCCAGGGTATCCTGTCTTCTCATTATGTGGCCAAAGTACTTCAGTTTTGCCTTTAATATCATTCCCTCAAGTGAGCAGTCTGGCTTTATTTCCTGGAGTATGGACTGGTTTGATCTTCTTGCAGTCCAAGGCACTCTCAGAATTTTCCTCCAACACCACAGTTCAAAAGCATCTATCCTCCTTCGCTCAGCCTTCCTTATGGTCCAGCTCTCACAGCCATAGGTTACTACAGGGAAAACCATTGCTTTAACTATGCGGACCTTTGTTGTCAGTGTGATGTCTCTGCTCTTAACTATTTTATCAAGATTTGCCATTGCTCTCCTCCCAAGAAGTAGACGTCTTCTGATTTCCTGGCTGCAGTCAGCGTCTGCAGTAATCTTTGCGCCTAGAAATACAAAGTCTGTCACTGCCTCCACTTTTTCTCCCTCTATTTGCCAGTCATCAATCAAGCTCGTTGCCATAATCTTGGTTTTTTTGAGGTTTAACTGCAACCCAGCTTTTGCACTTTCTTCTTTCACCTTCGTCATAAGGCTCCTCAACTCCTCCTCGCTTTCAGCCATCAAAGTGGTATCATCTGCATATCTGAGATTGTTAATGTTTCTTCCAGCGATTTTAACTCCAGCCTTGGATTCCTCAAGCCCAGCATGTCGCATGATGTGTTCTGCGTACAGGTTGAATAGGTAGGGTGAGAGTATACAACCCTGCCGTACTCCTTTCCCAATCTTAAACCAGTCCGTTGTTCCGTGCTCTGTTCTTACCGTTGCTACTTGGTCGTTATACAGATTCCTCAGGAGGCAGACAAGATGACTTGGTATCCCCATACCACCGAGAACTTGCCACAATTTGTTATGATCCACACAGTCAAAGGCTTTAGAATAGTCAATAAAACAGAAATAGATGTTTTTCTGAAATTCCCTGGCTTTCTCCATTATCCAGCGGATATTGGCAATTTGGTCTCTAGTTCCTCTGCCTTTTCTAAACCCAGCTTGTACATCTGGCAATTCTCGCTCCATGAATTGCTGGAGTCTACCTTGCAAGATCTTGAGCATTACCTTACTGGCATGTGAAATAAGTGCCACTGTTCGATAGTTTGAACATTCTTTAGTGCTTCCCTTTTTTGGTATGGGGATATAAGTTGATTTTTTCCAATCTGATGGCCATTCTTGTGTTTTCCAAATTTGCTGGCATATGGCATGCATCACCTTGACAGCATCATCTTGCAAGATTTTAAACAGTTCAGCTGGGATACCGTCGTCTCCTGCTGCCTTGTTATTAGCAATGCTTCTTAAGGCCCATTCAACCTCACTCTTCAGGATGTCTGGCTCTAACTCACTGACCACACCGTCAAAGCTATCTCCAATATTATTATCCTTCCTATACAGATCTTCCGTATATTCTTGCCACCTTTTCTTGATCTCTTCTGCTTCTGTTAGGTCCTTACCATCTTTGTTTTTGATCATACCCATTTTTGCCTGGAATTTACCTCCGATGTTTCTAATTTTCTGGAAGAGGTCTCTTGTCCTTCCTATTCTATTGTCTTCTTCCACTTCCACACATTGCTTGTTTAAAAATAATTCCTTATCTCTTCTGGCTAACCTCTGGAATTTTGCATTTAATTGGGCATATCTCCCCCTATCACTGTTGCCTTTTGCTTTCCTTCTTTCTTGGGCTACTTCCAGTGTCTCAGCAGACAGCCATCTTGCCTTCTTGGTTTTCTTTTTCTTTGGGACGTTTTTTGTTGCCGCCTCCTGAACAATGTTGCGAACTTCTGTCCATAGTTCTTCTGGGACCCTATCTACTAAATCTAGTCCCTTAAATCTATTCTTCACCTCCACTGCATATTCCTTAGGAATATTAGTGAGCTCATATCTAACTGATCTGTGGGTCTTCCCTATTCTCTTTAGTCTGATTCTAAATTGTGCAATAAGAAGTTCGTGATCTGAACTACAGTCAGCTCCAGGTCTTGTTTTTACCGACTGTATAGATGTCCGCCACCTTTGGCTGCAAAGGATGTAGTCAATCTGATTTCGGTGTCGACCATCTGGTGAAGTCCATGTATAAAGTCGTCTTTTAGGTTGTTGGAAGAGAGTGTTTGTTATGCACAGTGAGTTGTCTTGGCAAAATTCTATCAGCCTATGTCCTGCTTCATTTTGTTCTCCCAGACCATGCTTGCCTGTAATTCCAGGTGTCGTCTGACTACCCACCTTAGCATTCCAGTCTCCTGTAATGAAAATAACATCTCTTTTTGGTGTATTATCCAGTAGGTGCTGCAGATCCTCATAGAACTGATCTACTTCTGCTTCTTCAGCATCTGTGGTTGGGGCGTATATTTGGATCACTGTGATGTTAAATGGCTTACCCTGAATTCGAATTGAGATCATTCTATCGTTTTTTGGATTGTATCCAAGCACTGCTTTAGCCACTTTATTATTAATTATGAAGGCTACTCCATTTCTTCTGTGGTCCTCTTGTCCACAGTAGTAGATCTGGTGGTCATCTGATGTGAAGTGGCCCATCCCAGTCCATTTCAGTTCACTGACACCTAAAATGTCTATATTTAATCTTGACATCTCACCAATAACCACATCCAATTTGCCCTGGCTCATAGATCTTACATTCCAGGTTCCTATGGTGTGTTGATCTTTAGAACATCGGATTCGTCGTTCACCACCAGCACCGTCGGCCGCTAGCTGTCCTTTCGGCTTTGAGCTAGCTGCGTCATCACATCTGGGGCTAGTTGAACGTATCCTCTGTTCCTCCCCAGTAGCATTTTGACCATCTTCCGACCTGGGAGTCCCATCTTCTGATGGTATACCGACATATCTTTGGTTGTACTGATCCATTTAGTTTTCATGGCAAGAATACTGGGGTGGGTTGCCATTACCTTCCCCAGGGATCGTATTTAGTCTGACCTCTCTGCCACGACCTTCCCGTCTTGGGTGTCCCTTCACGGTTTAGCTCATGGTTTCACTGAGGTGCTCAAGCTCCAGCACCACGACAAGGTAACGATCTCCTTTGCTGGAGGCTATAATCCTACCATATACTTATCTTGTCCTGAATAGATTTAGGAGGTAGCCTCCATTGTGAGTGGATATTTTGGGGGCTCATGAGGTCCTTTTTATTTCATTAATGGATTTCTCATAGCATAATAGCAGCTCTACTGCAGCATGTAGTTATGAAAAACCACTGTAATCTACGTCTACCAATGTTAGCAAAAATATATTTTGTTCTGGTGTGTGCTTTCTAAATGAATATACCAGTGTGTGTGCTTTTTTAGATAACATGGTACAGCATTCTTCTGGAATTTTTGAGAACAAAAGTATCTCTCCAAGTGCATTGTACCTGCACCTTGAAACAGAGAATATTCTACATTTGCCCTAGTTTGGTATTTCCAGGGACACTGTGCACTCTCAGTGGAAAATTCAGGGTGACATTTACTATTTTGATAACAGGCTAAAGAAAATACTTTCCCCTGACAAACAAGTTACCCCCGATGTAAAAGAAAACTTATGTGAGGAGAAGATCTGTTGAAAAGAAGTGTGAATGTCATCAGCAAAAGTGCATTTGATTAATTCCTTGATAGGTCTGCTCCCTATATTACCTTTTTTTGGCTGTTGTTTTGGTTCTTTTCAGGCTGGGAATAATCGCAGGCTGTCACACAGATCCCCAAGTGATTAATTTCTTCAAGGAGGTTATAGCACAGAGCAGGGAATTAGAAGAAAGGGTGCAGGGATAGGTGAAGAGAAGCAGAGGCTGCTCTATGTAAGAATCTAGGGCATTCTTTGTGGGAGCTAGAAGATAATGAACACAATGTGACATCCAGGAGTGGAACACTTTTTGTTTGATAAAAAGTCATGTTATATATTCAGCATTCTTTTTGGAGATGATAAAGTGTTTGTCTTTTGAAAGAGAAAGATATAATTGCAATGACACCTGATTTCTTGCTTTTCACAACTTCCAGCTTATCTACATTTCAGAATAAGCCTATTGAAACAGATAAACTCCCTAATGACTATTACCCATCCCTACAAGCACTGGATTGTGTGTATGAGTTTTTTTTAATATTGTCAAAAATATAACCATTGCCAAAGATGTATGGTAATAAGATATGCAGGTACTGTTTTGGGAAGAGCAAGAATCCTCACATAAATGCATTGTATTTAAGCCTGTGCTACAGTTGATTCCTCTTTCCCTATTTTCTCTAAATGACTTCTAAGGTAAAGGCTCCCCCCGCACATTTGTGCAGTCGTGTCCGACTCTAGGGGCCGGTGCTCATCTCCGTTTGTTAGCCGAAGAGCCAACGTTGTCCGAAGACGCTTCCACGGTCATGTGGCCGCATGACGCGTGTGGAACGCTGTTACCTACCCACCGAAGTGGTACCTATTCATCTACTTGCATTTGCATGCTTTCGAATTGCTAGGTTGGCAAGAACTGGGGCGAGTGCGGGAGCTCTAGTGCAGAACTCACTTCTGATCCACAAGCCTGGCGTCTTACCCACTGAGCCACCACGCCCCTAAATGACTTCTAACTGCCAAATATACCATCAACCTAGTTAACTTTAGCCAGAGGAGAGGAGAAATGGGTTTCTTGGTCTCTTAATTATTATCTTAACTATTATCTTAACTATTACTAACTGAAGACCTTATGAAGGTCCAAGCCTAGCTTTGTCATGGAATTACGACTTTACTAATGACTCTGAGATAATGTTCTATCCAGTATTAAAATGCAGAGTGTGGAGCCACCCAGTGGTCTTTAGGATAGATGGCATTTGTGAAGCAGGTTGTGCTTGCAACTATCATTTGAACGTCTTTCTGATGAAACATGCATCCAGGATGGTCTTATACAGCCGGGATCGTCTTTTGTTCTGCAGGCCTCTGAATGTCTGCTCACACCTTTGTTGAGTGGGACTTACTTCTCAATAAGGGATTTGCAACCCAAATCACTAAATACTTAATAAATGAAAACCAAGAATGTTTATGACCAGAAGCAAAACAAAAGAAGCCAAGTCTGAATCATTGGAAACATAATGCTAGATTTAAAGAACTATCAGATGTGAGGAAATAGCCTAGCTCTTTCTCACTGAGAAGAGAAAATGCGGATCCCATGGCTGTGAATTAAGTAGCTCTGAATGCCTCCTACTGTATATATATAATTTCAGATAATGCATAATAATACTAATATAGTATTTCAGAACAGTCAAAAGATATTGGGAACAAGAATGCACAGGGTAGAAGCAGTCCTGAGCCAAAGTTACCCAAGATTACTTTTCACTGTAACATACTTTTATTCCACTGAAAAACTGGTAAGTGAGCAGATCGAGCCCAACATTGGAATAAGGCTTATTTGAGAGAAATTGTACTTCCATGCCTCCATGACTTTGTCTCATAAGAATACACAAAACATTTTAAGGCCCAGGAAGTGAGTCTGATGCTTGGTTTAGTGCAAGGGTGTCTACAGGGTGTGGTTAAAAAAGTCAAGATGGTGGTATCAGCCTTTCCAGGTAGACCAGACAGGAAACACGGACAGATGAGCTAATTCTACTTTATTGTATGGCTACATTAACAGAATCTTGCAAGTCTGAAAGTACTATTCTCCTGCTGTCTCCTCTACAGCCTGAGAAGCTAGGGAGGGTCCCTTCTGAGCCTCTTGCCCCTTCCACTATCCAGCTGCAGGCTATTCCCTCTCTTATCTGACCGTTTCCTAGGCAGCATCTCTTCACCCTGTCTCTCAACGTCTTTCTCACATACCATTACAGGTAGCCATAATGGTCCAATTGAAGCTCTACCTGGTTTTCATGCACTTGTAATAAACAAGCAGAACTTTGTTTTTACTGTTCCAGCTGCCATCTTGACATTTTTGACCATACCCTACAGATACCTCTGGTTTAGTGAGGCAGTGATTGAGATCTTTGTTTATCTGTTTTATTTCCCCGCAAGGAAAACACATATTTTTTTCCACCCTTACAACTTGAATACATAACCGTATCATTTTTCTCCTACAGTACTTCTAGGATTTTAAATGTTTCAAGATGATGAATAGTCTAGATGAATGTTCTTTTGAAATTCCTCCAGACTCACCTCAACATTTCAACTGTGATTTGTCTGCTTTGCTGCAGGTCAAATGTTCTTTTAAACAGGCTTTATTAGATAAAGAATTATATGGTAGGATACTTTTGATCATGTAGACCTCAGGCTCCTAGGAGTGTCACATTGCTTTTTCTCACTTCTGTAATTCTGAGATTAAATGGATTTAAAGAAAAGAATCTTAGAATATGAGGTACTTAAAGCACTATTTAATGAGCTACCAACATATATGTTTAATGCAGAACCATCTTAATTTAGCAGTTTCATAAATACACAAAAGAGTGAAAGACAACTGCAGTTTCTTCTCAGCCATTGCATGTTTCATTAAGAACCTATATCCAACTCCAAAGTAAATGCAATCAGTGCCATTGATTAATGGCTATCAAAAATATAGATGCTAGTTTTTCTAGCAAAATATATTTGAAAGGAAGCCCAGTGAGAATAAAAACCCCAGTACAAGAAAGGAAGCTGTGCTGAATATTAATCAGACTCAGATGACCTTGTGATGGCAGGTAATGACTGCAACTGTTGTCTCACTAAATCTTGTCAGTTTCATCTTAGTCTGAGGCCATCCATGTTCTAGCCATATTTGATTGGAGGTGTATCACCTTTAATTGGGCTTCTTTTTATACATGACAAAGTGACAAAGTCTGCTTTTAGGACAATCTTAGATCATTTCACATATTGCTACCAAACGTACACTCAGACAGCTCATCTTGGATTCTTGATTAAAATACTTGGTATCTCACCAAAAGATTTCACCAAGATGTCCTGGGGAGAGTTGGTAAAGCACATCTTTGTATGCCAAAGTTTTTAAATTCAATCCTTGTTATCTATGAATCAGGTGGCAGATGACATCTGTGCAAGTTCCTGGATAGCTGCTTTCCATATGAGTATATAGTATTGAGCATGGTGGCAAACAATCTGTCTGGCATAAGGGAACTAAAAATATGGCACACATTAATCAACACCATGGCAACCTATGGTTGTAACTAAAAGTAATCTAGTAAGTACCTGTTGTTAAGGTATTTGTTATTTTCAAAACAATTCCCAAAGTCATTTTGCTGCCATAGAATAGTATAAGGCACCCTCTTATCACTAAAGTCACCCAAATTATTTTGGCATATGTAGTAGAAATCTTACAACCACTGTCTTTATATGTAATGGTATGTGGGAATGACCTTGGGAGACAGGACGAAGACCCACAGCCTAGGCAATGATGTGATAAGAGGCAGCTCAGTCCACAGGTGGGGGAAAAGTATGGGAAGTGTTTCAGAAGGGGCCCTCCCTAGTTTTCCAGAGACTAAAAAGAGAGGAGGGGAGAAACACTTTCAGTCTTGCAAGATTCTGTTAATGTAACCTTACAATAAAGTAGGATTAGTTCATCTGGGTGTTCTTCTTGACTGGACTACCTTGCAAGGCTAACATCATCTCTAGCAATTTGCTGCTCTTTCCTGACACTTAATTTTTCTGGCTGGGTTAACCACTGTACTCATCCTAATGATGAGGCCAGTCCTGGGAACTTCTCTTCCCTACCACCCCTGAATAGTTTGCTATACATCCTAAAACAAACAAGAGAACTAGAAAGACTTCTGGTTTCTCTCATCTCTCTTGAACCCTCCCTCCCTCCCTCCCTCCCTCCCTCTTCTTTCTTTCTTTCTTTCTTTCTTTCTTTCTTTCTTTCTTTCTTTCTTTCTTTCTTTCTTTCTTTCTTTCTTTCTTTCTTTCTTTCTTTCTTCTTTCATGATACTATGGGTTCTGCTGTGTCCATGCTGAAAATAAGTCCTGTGTCCTTGTGCTAGAATCAGCACTGCTGCTTTCCATTTCTCTTAATCTGTTGTGCTACTTTAGCAACTTGACAGGCAGTTAGCTCCCCTTGCACAAAACATATTGGGAGTTTTTTGACTTGGCTTTGTGTGAGTTTTGAAGTTCTGGCTTTTGTGCCTGAGATTGCTGGCATTTTGTCATCTCCATGAAATGACTTACTGTTTTCTGATAGATTGCCTTTCAGTTAATTAAAATGTTTCACTGTATAGCATAGATGCTGAGGTGACGTCTTGGCCAAAGATGCTTCCTTCCTTCCTTTGTACATATATTTATTCTCACTGACAAGTTCTTAGAAAAATCTGAGAAGGGCTAATTACATGTCTTTTCTCTCTTTTTCAGGGATGCAGCATCTACCTTAAGAAATACTTGCTTTATCTTTCCTCTTTTGTTAAGAAGGAACCATCCTATGGAACCATCACAACATGTGCAGCATTCTGAAGGATTAATTCCAGTTTGTATCAGCAAGCTGGTGAAAGTATGGACAAGTAGGCATTCCTGTACAGTAGTCACCATTTCTAAATTTGTGAACTTTTAGCTGTGTCCTTGACTGCTGAGCCCAGATAAGTCAAAATAAAATTAATCTTTCTCTTAGGGCTAGGTACATATTCAGGTTATTTCTTGCCTGCAGGAATGGATGATAACATCTTCTATCTATTCCCAGCTCACTGCAAATGCACATCCCACCCATGTTTTGAAGCTCTACTTCAACAATACTGTTTTCTATCCTAAATCATCTTCAACCTTTCCAAGGGGTTAGGCTAGTGCCCTTCACTCCAGTCTAGAGACATCCCCAACTCCAACTGGCTACAATGTCTGGGACTCCCCCTTCCTTCTAGTGGCTGGTTACTTCCCTGAATGGGCATTTCACTCTGGGTTGCTATGTTCTCATCTGGCCAGCAGCTTCCATTTTTTCCCCTCAGGTTGATCCAACAATGACCCATAAAGACCTTGTGTGTGTGTGTGTGTGTGTGTGTGTGTGTGCGTGCATGCGCACGCACCTTCAAGTCAGTGTTGACTCCCGGCAATTGCCTGGACAAGTCCCTGCAGTTTTCTTGGCAAGGTTTTTCAGAAGTGGTTTGCCATTGCCTCCTTCCTAGGGCTGAGAGACAGCGACTGGCCCAAGGTCACCTAGCTGGGTTTGTGCCTAAGGCGGGACTAGAACTCACAGTCTCCCGGTTTCTAGCCTGGTACCTTAACCACTACATCAAACTGGCTCTCTATAAAGACCTTGGAATCCTGTAAAGGCTCCTGGGCCACCATGTTACCTCACCTCTGCCAGCATATTTCTGTTTCACTCTTATATCTTCCAGTGGGCATCCTTTCTGCTTCTGCCCAGGGTGAGCCATGCACACTCTCCTTTCTTTCCCACTATCTGTGCAATGAACTGTCATGGTTCCCTTTCATTTGTTTTTTAAAAAATCTTGTAAATAGGCACAAAGCTAGGATGTTTCAATGAATGGTAGTTCTTCGGTTCTATAAATCTGAATCTTCATTGCCACAAAATTTCTATGGATCCACAGTGGACTGAAGAAACAACGTGTTCCATTTGCTTAATCATTGTAGCACTGAAGCCAGGAACAAGCAGTCAGAGCCTGCAGCAGCCATAGCCTAGACTGCAGCACCAACCCAGTCTCATTACCAAACCACTGGAATTTTTTAAGTTGGCTTCAAGAACAGCTGGGAGCAGCATGGGAGACAAATAGCTTGGGCTGTGATGCAGAATTGCCCTCAGTCTCAAACCTCAGAGCAGCCTTCTCCAATATGATACCTTCCCTGATACGTTGGAAATCCTTGAATTGTATATTCAAACACCTCTGGAAGGAACAAAGTTAGAGAAGGAGGCCAGAGGGCAGCAGACCAAATAACTTCATGGACTGACCATCTGTTTTATGAATCAGTTGTACCACAGCCCTGAGGTGTTAGGAGATAAATGTACCAATAAATATACAGTAGGTTGTTTAGAGAAGGGTCTACGTATTTTAGGGAGGAACTGATCACTCACAGCTCCATTCTTCCTCTCTCATTACAGCAAGTCATGTGAGAAATAGGATAAAGTTTTCTCTTGTGTTAGATTTATCTAAGGGAGATGGAAAGGGGGTGGCCAGTATATATTCAAAGCCTCCGGCCACAAGGCATCAGAGGACACTGTGCAGTCTGGGAATGGGCTATTGGTTGCCCACCAATGCAAGGACTTTTTCTAGAACATTTCTATTTTCCAAACTGTTTACTGTTGTTCCACTTCGGGGGTTTTCTGATACAGAATAGAGTTTTCAGTTTCAAAAAATCTACTTATTATTCCAGATCTGGGCTTCTTTGGTTAGGGTTTTTATTGTTGCATTATGCTTAAAATAGAAAACCAAGAAAAAGCAACCCGATGTTACATTCAGTTTCACATCTTCTGTAGAAGGCAGGTGGTTTCAATAGCCATCCAGGAAACAAAACAAAACAAAACAAAACCCAAACGTGCTGTTTGTGAAACGTATGCTATGACCTCTCAGTATTCTATGTGAGATGGATGATATATGGGAACATATAGCTATTGCCAAGCATAGGACATATGTGGAAAGTGAAAACAGTTTAACATCTCCCCCAAAGAATAGAGGGAGATGCTTTGGGTTCAATCCATACCACCCATGCTTAAAGCATCCTGCATAGTCTCTGTAATGCCCAGTCCTACTGGCACTATCTACAGTATTTATAACAGAGGCATATAACCCGAAGTCTCTGGCCACCTTTGATAACCTTGGGATGGGTCTCCCAAGACTGCAAAAATGATTAACCACAAAAGTTACAGTAACAAAGTTATTATCAACACAACATTGAAAATGCTGAGGACATCATTATCATCATTATTGCATTTACCTATTTGTATTTTATTTTATTATGCTCTTAATGTCATATTAGCATCATTGAAAACCCCAGTGAAGGACTGATAAAAAAAGTGTGAGAGAGAAATAATTCATTTAATTGATGGAAACACAGATGGGGTAGGAATGAATGAATAGGGGCACTGAGGAAAAAAAAGAGTAGAGAGAAAATAGAGAGAAGAAAAGTGAGTCAACAGAGGCAACAGAATGCAGAAGGCTTGTTTTGGTCTTCTAAGTTCCTTGAAAAGTAGAAAATTCCATTTTCAAAAGCTGCTTTCTTTGTGGAAGGAGGGAGGGAGGGAGGGAGGGAGGGAGGGAGGGAGGGAGGGAGGGAGGGAGGAGAGAGAGAGAGAGAGAGAGAGAGAGAGAGAGAGAGAGAGAGAGAGAGAGAAGACTGTAACTTATACAGCCCAGAACAAAAGTGCCTTGCAACTTATAGTTTTGGGGGGTTGGGGAAAGAGTTAATATTTTCAAGAGATGCCACTTTCAGAAGGGTGAGAGTTAATTTACCCTGATTGCCTGGTGACATCCTTCCATACAGATGACATGCCAATATTGTTCTTGAAGTGATACTGTATCATACCTCATCATCCAATGTTATCACAAGAAGAAATTTAGTTAAAAAAGCAAGTGAGTGGTGTCCGCCATTTTCTCTCTCTCACAATTCTCCTTGGAATGACACATGTCACAACTTTTGAGGGGGAGAGCCACAACATGTTACACTGAGGTAAGCAGGGGAAGGGGGATGTCAGAGTGGGAGGATTGTGGTGAAACAAATTGTTTTAAAGAAAGAGTGAAGAATTGCACTACTTCTGCTCTCCTTGGCAGGTCTTGTCCACCACTGAGCTGAAAATTCAGTTTTGGCTTGCTTTTACAGCTCCATCGCCTAAGCAGAGCTTTTCTATGGTCACAAAAGCAATCCACAGTAGTTCACACGTCACACTAAACCATGCTTTGTTGAATGAGCCATAATATGTGGGTTCACACATCATATTAAACTATGACTTGTAGTTTACAAATCATACTGGCTAGAGTCACATATTGTGCTAAGCAAAAAAGAAATGACATTATAGCTTACAGCAATATGTGAATATAGCCAATATGTATATTTGCAATATTTCAGGAGTACAGTACTAAGAAGAATAAAATATTTTCAAAATATATAGGATCTGACAAAACAATATACTATGTAATCCTTCCTTCCACCCTTTTTAAAATTCAACATTTTAAAGGAAAAAGGAGGACAAACAAGTAAAAAAGAAATGAGAATAAAGAATAAAAACACAAAATAAACACAAAATGAATAAACAATAAATTTGCAAACTTCATGGAACTGAATAAATGGAATATATTATTTTTTTTAAAAAAATAAACATTTTAAAGAAAAAGCGGACCAACAAGAATAGAATAAGGAGACAAAAAAGAATAAAATACAAAATGAATAAACAATAAATTTACAAACATCATAAAAATGAATAAAATGGAATTTATTAGATTTTTTCTTTTTTCTTTAAAAATTTTAAAGGACAAAAGAGGTATTCTATTTCCAAAGACATTTGTTATTTCTCCTGAGTTACTCAAATACAAGAAGTTGGGTAGCATGCGCAAACTGCACAATCCAATACAAAAATATTGGTGCCCATTATGGTGCCCATTATCTCAGTAACATATAATATAATACCCTTCCTGTCTCTTTATCCTCACTATTAATGAAATGTCACGTCCACAGTCAGCAATAGGCAAGAAGGACCACTGTAAACAGGTCTACCTTCTACAGAGCCAGGATAAGAATGTGTAAAAAAAAATTAGCACATTTCAACCTGATTGGCTAGGCATTTATTTATTTATTAAATTTATATGGGCGCACATTCACCATTGAATGTTATATTTCAAGAATGGCTAATTAGACCACTGAGCAGAGCGGAAAGATCCATCGTAAAAAGCTGGTTTATGAAGCGCAGAAGAAGCAACACGCGACAGAAATTGTTGTTAAAGTGGGAATCTGGGTAATTTATATGATGTGTGACCCGCAGCACGAGTGACGATTGCTTTGTTCATGCCTTATGCTTGTCCATATATTTGTCTCAACTGGGACTGTAATACATGTCCTCTTGTGCAACATTGTTTGACGTCACTGATTGTTTGAGGAAGAGTGAACACTCCTTAAGATTTTAGGCGGGGTTAGAGGTTTCGATGGACTACAACTAACTTTCATCCTGAACCTGGGACCTTACCAATTGGGAGTGGTTTTAATTTTGCTTCTCCCCTTACATTGCAGCATACTGTTAATGCTAGAGTGGTTGACATGGAGGACAGAATAAGACTATTTTTCATTTCTTTCCTTATTGGCTTTTGAATTGTCCTGCTCTTATGGCTTTGCACTTAATGGAGGGCTTTTTTTTGAGTGCTGAATATTTATGCAATCATTACTGCATTTCATACCATTGATGCCAAGCATAACTTGTCAGGAAGCCTTCTGAAAATGCAAAATGCATTTCGCAAGCAGCTTCATACAACATGCCACCTGTTCCACTACGCTGAGATGTCTCCATAAATCCACTGCTATTAGATATTAACTACCTTGTAAATCCCAAGCCAATAATCAATTGGCTCACACCCACTTTATGGTAATTGCTCTATAATTAAACCATTAGCACTTAGAACAGGGCTAACATTAGAAGTTCTTAATCAAATATTTCCTCTAGGCTTTCTGTCCATAAAAATACCTGATGATACATGATGCTTGAACCATGTAATTGAATATTGTTAACTAGACCACCATTATTTCCAATGACTCTTTTACTGCCCAGGCCTGTTAATGTCATCATCATTTTATTAAAAGAATTCGGTAACTATATGTTTGGAATACCATTCCTGCTTCAATTATTACCCCCTTGAAAGGCATTGGGACTGAGATTTTGGATTAAAATAAATATATAGCATATTCATTTTTAGTTCTTGTGTTTGCTGTTAATGGTCAACTTTAAGTTCTCTTTAGCTTCAAACTACACTTGAACTGCATGGTTTCCAATAGAGGAATGTAAACTAGGCACATGGGCACCCTAATCTGAGATGTTTAAAATCAGAAATGGGAAACATCCAAGCACTCCAGATATTGTGGAACTCCATTTTCTATGAGCCTTAGACAGCAGGCTAATAATAAGAAAAAAATGCTTACTGCAGTCCAAGAACATCTGGAAAGTCACATGTTGTTTAGCCCATACTCAAGAGGAGGGATGTATGGTTGATCTATTTATATAATTTCAATGCTGTCTTTCAATCTGGAAGACTCCGAAAATGGCTTACATTAAACTGTTCAAGCCTTAAAACATCAGTTAAAACATGCAGTAAAATGATTTATGAAAACACCTAATTAAACAAAGTGCCTGGATATGTAACACCTTTTGGATATCACCAGCTATCCCAGCTAGTAACAGTTTTGTATTAAAAAAAAATAGAGGGAGAAGGGAGAAAGAAAAAGTGTTTGTCAGCCTTCTCTAATTTAGGAGAGTGAATTGGTTGGTTTCTTTAGGCGAGATGCTAGAGAGATAAACATGCCATCAGAGAGGAGGCAAATCTCAAACAACTACAAGACTTCTTGTGACAAAACTAAAGCAAAGGACAAGTTTTGATAACATCTTAATCTGGGACAATGAGATTTGATCTTCTTCACCAGCGTATCTGTAAGGTCTTAAGAAGCCCTTGGAGGAAGAATGTAAACCTTTAAACACTGGGAGGCAGATAGAAGCCGGACATGCCACAACCAGTGCTCAAAGACTTCAAAGCATAGCTAGATGACCTCTTTAGAGCAGGTTCAGGCTAATAAAGGGATTAACCAATCAGCAACTGTGCCTCTGCCCCCTTTCTTGATGCTTAAAGGCATAGAAATTGCCCTGCTCCTTCTATCTGTCATGAAGCAGTGGTTGTGATTTTCCCTACGAACTCTCTCTTTGTTTATCCTCCATGGTGGATTTGAAGGATCCCTCTTATGTGTAAGGTGCGTTATCCAATATCATGCTTCTTGTAATTCCCTTCTGTGAAATTTGAAATTCTTGAAGTGAGGCCCTGATGTACTATAAGATGTTCACATAGGAAAGTATCTTCTCCTAAGCTGCTCTGGTTCTGTTTCTAAATTATTTTCCTCTCAGGACCCCTTCCCACTATTAAAAATTATGGAGGACTTCAAAAGAGCTTTTGTTTGTATGGGTTATATTTATCGATATTTACCATATTAAAAATTAAAATGGATGCATCCGCTGCCGCTACCGCTTCTCATGATTGTTTGATGGGATTTTAATATTGTATTATTTTTTTAACATAGGATGGCAAATAATTTTGGTTTTGAGGACCCCTAAGAGGGTCTTGCCCCCCCCCCAGGTCCTAGGACCACATTTTAAAAAACACTGCTCTTATTTACCTAGGGAGCAGAAGATTACTGGGTGATTTTGGGCCAGTTGCTATTTCTTAGCACACCATATCCCCCAGGATTGTTGTTGTGTGTGTGGGGGGGATAATGGAAGAGGGAGTACACGTAAACTGTCTTGAGCTTCTGTGGGAAAGGTGGGACATAACCCTAACAATTAAAAATAAAATAAAAAAACAGAAGGAAACAAGGTACAATCTCTCTCTTAATCAATATCAATACAGAAATAGGACATTCTTGACCACATCCTCCATGATCTCCATGATCTCCATGACTACCAGATAGGAGAAAGGTGACTGAGGCAGCCAGTGATAGTCCCTCCCACCTATATAGACTTTCATTTTGTTGTGATGACAATCTCAGCTGAGCCAAACATAGCAATACTGATGATCACATTTTTCCTCCACTCTCTCTAGATCCTTGATTTACTGGCACTGAAATGCTGAATTTAGCATATATTAACCCTTCCCTTTTGTGTGACAATGGAGTCACACAACAGCTGCGTTCAAGCCAAACATGCATATCAAAGAAGAAACTCTTACAGTTTATCTAACCAGAGCAATAAATGTTCTTTACTTCTTTAGCTTTACTTCCTAAGTATAGTTAACTGAGAGTTCCAGAATTCAACAGTTAGTGCCTTCTTTCTAGAACTCACATGTGTGATAAACAGGATTTAGGCATTAGGCTTTTATAGTCAGTGCTTGACAGTTGCTATTATTTGGATTTCAGTTTCCACACTTTTGTTTGAGATCATGTGACTACAAGAAGAGTTGTTTTAAGGTCACCAATGAATTGTTCTATTTTTACCATTGTTGCTGCTGGTTTTCTGAGTATTAGTATCTGGGTATCAGTTTCACTCTTGACACTCTGGACAGTAAAACCAAGAAATCCACATAATAGCTAAAGGGTGCCACAGGACTGCTGTTGTTGCTACAAGAGCATAGTTAGTGCTCTGGAAATTCTTGACAGAGTAAGTGTTCTGTTCTCAATCACACCAATCCAAATAACATTTATATGACATTTAAATACATTGTAGAAACATCACTAAAATAAGTTTCATGTTTTTTTTTTAATCTGTTCAATCGTGTCCAATTCTCAGAGACTGCCTGGAAAAGTCCCTGCAGTTTTCTTGGCAAGGTTTTTCAGAAGTGGTTTGCCATTGCCTTCCTCCTAGGGCTGAGAGAAAGTGACTGGCCCAAGGTCACCCAGCTGGCTTTGTGCCTAAGGCAGGACTAGAACTCATGGTCTCCTGGTTTCTAGCCTGGTGCCTTAACCACTAGACCAAACCAGCTCTCTATATAAGTTTCATGTATATATAGTAAATACAAAATGGGACCAAGCTGCCGTTGATTTTTTCCACCACTAAGGGGAACCATTTCTCATTTTTTCTAAGTTACAGTATTTTTTCCCCCCCTTTTTAGTAAAACTCTTCAGTACAAAAGTAACTCCTCAAGTCCCTTATGCATGTTATCTTAGAGGGACATTGTGTTATATTTATTGAGGCTTAGTCCTTGATAGAGAGCCAAGTCATTGGCTTGAAGTAGTCCTGAAACATTCCTAAATTCTGAACACTCTTAGAAGGGAGGAGGCCCCATTGAACATAGGTAAAGGTACAGGTTTTCCCCTGCAGTCATGTCTGACTCTAGGGGGCAGTACTCATCTCTGTTTCTTAGCCGAAGAGCCAGCGTTGTCCGAAGATGCTTCCGCGGTCATGTGGCCGGCATGACGCGCATGGAACACTGTTGCCTTCCCACCGAAGTGGTACCTATTCATCTACTTGCATTTGCATGCTTTCGAATTGCTAGGTTGGCAAGAGCTGGGGCGAGTGCGGGAGCTCACTCCGTCACCCGGGGCTAGGGTCTCGATTGAACATACATTGAACATACAGAGATATAAAACAAATGTCCACAGATGCCTATGGGGACGGAGTTCAATAGATTCTACCAAGCTCCAGTCATATGAAAAAAGAATGTTTCTGAGCACTGTGTATACAGAGGGTTATTTTTAAAAAGAGTTCATGTCATGGAAATTTGCAATTAAAATGCATCAGAGAAATTTATATTAAAAAAGAAAAACAGAAAAACTAATATAAATGGAAGAATTTGGGGAATATGTGTGTTAAATATATATATATATATTGGGGAAAGTTGCATAGAAAAGTTCTCTGGATCAGGAAAAAAAATGTTAACATTTATAGATGCAGATTTTTAATGGAATGTTTAAAAAACCTTGTAAAGCTCAATAGATTAGAATGCTGTGCTATAAAAGAAGACCATAAAAATGATCAGATATACAAATATACATATGGGAACACCAGGGTTATAAGGAAACATAGAAGTGTATTAAACATTTCTAGTAGTCCAGTTCTTTGAGATTTTATTCTGAAGAAGGGGAAATATAATACAAATCTTGGAATCAAGTGCTACTTTTGTTGCACTTTGTAGATTATATACACTTTCCTTCTAATTTATTTATTTATTTATTTTCTATTCTGCCTTTATTATTTTTATAAATAACTCAAGGTGGTGAACATACCAAATACGCCTTCCTCCTCCTCCTATTTTCCCCACAATAACAACCCTGTGAGGTGAGTTGGGCTGAGAGAGTGACTGGCCCAAGGTCACCCAGCCAGTCACTCTCTCTCATAATATCATCTGAGAGATATAGTTTACACTGAGGTTTACATTTCTATAGGTTATCCTCTTAAGACTGCATAATTTAAGCTGAATCGTTTTTTATAATACTCAATAGTTTCATTTTATTGACTATAAGATATATTTTATTATTATCACTTGTCAGTTGATGATTAATTATATCAGAAGCTGTTGATCCTAAAATATTTAATAGTTCCATTCTTGTTACTGGTTACATCTGTAGTAAACTGTTATACACTAACAGTGTTATATAAAAGTGTTATAACACTTTCAATTGTAAGAAAATCTCTGTTTGATCAGGCCAAGTGCCCAACAAGTTCCATCTTCTGTGTGACACACTTTTTCCAACTGGAAGTTCACAAACATTGATGGGAGGGCAATAATCCTCTTATTTCCCAGCAACTAATAATTATGTTGCCCCATTCCAGAGGTAGTGAAGAAACATCAAGACGAATAGACGTTGGCAGTGGTATGCTGGTAAGTGTTTAAGAACCAGCTCTACCAGTTCCATTACCACCACCTCAAGCTGTGGAACAGCTGACTGCACACTAGGCATAGTGGCTTAGCTCTGCTTTCAACTGGCTGACAAAATTCCAGAAAATTTAACAAACGGCTGTCGTGAGCTGGTGCAAGCCAACTCACTGGATGTTGGTAGCTTCCATGTATCAGTGAAATCACCTTTTGAAACTGCCCTAGTTGATGCACTGTAATCCATCAATCCAAGACAACTGAACAAAATCTCCTTGCTGCAATGCAATATGGAATGTGAATATGGAATGTGTACTGTACTGAATTCACAGTTGGACTATGCTTCTTCCCATTAGATATGGAAGCAGTTGTAGTAGAAGAGCATATTAGAAGTGGGACTTAGTGGTTGTGTATCTGTTTCTGTGTCTGTGTTTGGACTGTTTAGAAACTATTTGGACTGTCTTGAAACTATTCACTATAGTGTTACAGATAATGATATTTAAAATAAAATAAAATAAATTTTTTTAAAATAAAAATTATAAAATGGGACCTATAACTATGCACATGCCACCTCTTGATTAGGTAAAGAAAGAATAAAGAAAGAATAAAGAAAGGATGCTTTGATGAGGAGCAACAAATCCTGGAATTCTCTGGCACGCTCATTTTAGCCCAGATATTGACACTAGCTTGGTTGGGTTGTCCTGATGACGTGCCATTGATCATTTGAGTGATCATGTGGACCCTTCTTGTCTTTGGGGTCCTTGACATCAGCCCTGAGGTCCAGCTCTGCACCACTGTACAGAAAGTGCAGAAAAAGACAACCAAAATGTCTATTGAAGACAAGGAAAGAACACATGATCACTCATACATGATGTTTTTATATTTTTAACTTGTTGTTGTAAACCGCCCAGAGTTCTCTGGTGTAGAGGAGATGGGCGGTGCTACAGATTTAAATAATAAATAAATATATAAAAGTTAAAAAAAAAGGCAGAGACCTTTTCCCTCCATCTCACAATTTTAGAATAATCAATTGAAACAAAATGCAAGTAGGTTCAAAACTGATACAAAAAAGTACTTATTTATAAAACTCATAGCTAAACTAAGGAAGGCACAGTCATCATATGTGGTGGAGAAATCCAATTTAGATAGTTTTAAAAGAAAATTGAACAAATTCATAGAGGATCAAACCATCAGTGGTTACTAGTCTTTATGGTGCTATACGGCTTCCTGAATAACATACTAACTGCTAAGCAGCATCTATTACAAAGGGCTACCGCTTTCCATACCTGTGAGCTTCCAGAATGCAATTAATTCATTTGCTGTGCTACACAGCATCCTGGGCTAGAAACTGGTTGGATCCCGAAGGGCTCTTTTAACATTCTTATAGAAGCTATTCTCCTAGTATATTCAACTTCTATTTTGGATCACAAAAATGAAAATAAAATTATTATCTCCTGCAAAAATGAAATATTATTTAAAGACAATGACATCCATTGTGGTTCTTCTGAAATATTATAGTTCTTATGAACAGTTAAGTTTTTTTTTAAAAAAATTAACTCCATGAAAATTTAATCAACATTATGCTTAAAAATATGAAAACTGTACTGCAACAAACTACATATAATTCTATCTGTCCCAGCATTACTAAAATGTAGTGAAGATTGACAAATGTAATGATCAGCAACTTCTTGGAAGCAGTAAGAGATGCCTAATGCATCTGAATCATTGCCCCAATTTTGAGTAGTGACTGCTTAGCAATGGAATGGCTTCAGATAGTTTCTTTCATGTCAAGAAGGAATAATTCACCATAAAGAGCTACTTTCTAATGATTTCAAATTGCTGACACAGTGATGTCAGTGCTGAAAATAAAAGAATTAGTTGAGATGGGAGTATTGTGGCTCTATCCTGACATGAATTATGTACAGATGAGAGAGTATGAAACAGTTACTTGGTTTTTAAAAGTGAACATAATTTCAAAACTAAACTTGTTTTTTAATAAAATGGCAGAAATGTAAGTAAGATCCCAGGGTATAACCTTGTCAATTAAATGTACAGTCCTAACACGTGCTGTTTCCTGAAACATAGAGCTAATCTTTAGAAATCGTTGATCTTCTTTCTGCCAGTCTGGGTACCATTCTTTATCAGGACAGAGAGAAGATATATTGACTACTACTATTACTACTACGCTCTGAAATTGACATAGGACAAACACCAATCCATGGGCCATATGTGAACCCCACTGCCAATTTTTGCAGCCCAATGCTCCTCCAGGATCATGTTGGCAAAATTTGACAGCACAATGGCCACTTTCAACAGGATAATTTTTTAAAAGTACTTTTCTAATGTGGTGGTAAAAAGTACCCCTCCACACATATGTGAGCTGCATTCACTACCAAACCTATGAGATCCTCCCCGCTCCCCCATACCTGTGAACTGCTTAAAGTGCCCTTGTAAAAAATATTCACAGCAAGCTGAATTGGCCAGACAGAGCCCAGTGTCCCAGTGTCCTGACTTCGAGTGCAGAAATAACACGCTGAGGCTAGGAATCCAAACTCTAGTGTTTATTATGCTTACTCTAACAGAAATCCAGCTAAACTAAATCGGCTTGAGGAATCCCCGAGATAGAGTCCAGAATCTAGGGTGGGCCGAGATAGAGTCCAGAATCTAGGGCGGGGCTTTCTTGAGTCTCTTGGGAGGGAAAGATAGATTCTCAGAACTACGCATGCGTTTCCCTTCCTGGAGGGAGCTCCCTCCTTCGCCGCCCGTTATCTCCCTGACACCCAGTAAACCAAACTGTTGATATTCACTGGCCACATCTCAAAGATAGTATAACTGCCATGCTGACCTAGGAGGAAGGGATCAATAAAAAGGTCACCCAGATGGGTTTATAAAAAACATTCCAGTGCCATGCTGTAATTGACTTGTCTTTGAAATGTCGCAGGCCAAAGGTATATAAGCTCTGGTTCTGCTTTTGCTCAGAGCTGCTCAACAAGCTGGCAGTGCTTTGCTGGGAGCTCGGTGTGTACTGTTTTGTTGTTTCCATGCCTAATAAAATTGTGTTGTATGTTCAAAGTGATTCGGTTACTTTAGGTGAGTGTAATGACCCCAACTACAATGCCCTAATAAACACTTCTCAATGCAATTCATTGAAATGCAGATTAAGCTTTATTCAGGATGCATGTAAATTGAAGCACTCCTAAAGATCTGAATACGGATTCCCACCAAACCTTGCTAACTTAACTCTCCCCCTTGCGCGCCAAGTTCAGGCTCAATGATGTCAGTGTCCAAAACTTTCGCTCTCCGTTCCCAGCCTCCATCTCCTGCAGGTGGTTGACCTTGACGGTGCATTCTCCAGTCTCCAGACGAAGTCATAACACTCCGTGCCTCTTCCCCCCTCCCTGCAGTTCACACACTCAGTACCTCTCTATTGCTAATGACAGGATTCACGGGGATGAACCCTGACAGTGAGCCAGGTTTTGGCCACAACACCCAACTCAAAGTCTGCCACCTGTTCATGAGGTAAAACCCTCCCCAATTAAAAAGCAGGCCCCCAAATGCTGCCCCCACCCAGTGCAATGATGTTCTTCGTGGTGTTAGCTATGCACCCTGGGCCCCCCCGAAATTAGGAAAATGCAAAGGAAAGTACAGCCCACATCTGTCTGCAAACATATTTAGAAGATCACAAAGGAAGAACTTGCATATGTTTTCTGAGAGAATTGCAGAAAATTTTGCAAGGACTGAACAACATACATTAGGAAAATATCTCCTAAATAATGGATATTTTCTTGATCTTGATTATAATCTGCTTTACTGGCTATATATGATAAAAACAAAGACTTGGAATACAGCAATATATTTTGAGGCTTCAGGAAAAAGATTACATTTCTCCAGAAATAAGGAGCAGAATAGATCTGAATTGTTTCATTGCTGGCACTGGGTTTTTTCCCCTTTCCCCCCTTTATTCTGCTAGAGCATATAGGACGTTTGCTGAAACAATGACCTTTTCTTGATATAAATTCTCTAAGAATACAATTGTGCATGAGTAGCATTTGTGCCTCAATGTTTTAATCTCATGGGAGACTTTCTCTACCCCCAGTGAAGTTTTGCTTGCTGCCATCCAGGAGGCTGTGAGCAGAATCAGCTGTGATCATTTCCAGTTGTACTTTGAGAACTTCATTATGTGTAGAAAATGTCTTCATAAATAAAAGTGAAGGTGGGAGAATATTTCTTGCAATTAACAGGATGGATTGAGACTTCTGTCAGTTGATTCTGGTCTGCAGTTACTGCCTTAGGCAATCTAAATATGTATACAGAGGACTAGGAAACATCAATATTGTATTTGTACTGAGACTGCTTTGATGCCTCATATTATATGAAATCATCCTTGAGAAATTGATCTTTGCTATTGTGAAGGGATGCAAGAACTCTGCAGTTCCCCTCTTTATGATATCATAATTAACTGTTATATTTCCAGTACTTAAATTACACAAATGTTTTTACATTCTCCTTTCTTTTAACCCTCTATAAGATAGGAAAGCAAAAAACTACAGCCTAATGCAGATTTTTAAAATTCATCATTTAAAAAAAAAAAAAAAAAAAAGCAGTGGAGCAGAATATGGTCTTACTAATGTGTACAATAAAATGAATCACTTTCCTAGTTCAACCTGTTCTCCCTTAAGGACTAAATTCACTGCTTGGGAGCTCACTGATCTTGCAGCCACAACCAAGAGTATCCCCAACAAGAAGTCAACAACATCAACATGATGGGTGTGACTGGGTGATCGAAGCCTGCCCCCTTTTTAATGTGCATTGCATGCATGTGAAATGGAGTGAAGCTACAATCCCTTGGGAGCACCCATCATGTTGATGTTGTTGACCCAACCGCCCAATGTCTCTGGTCACAACATACTGTTTTCAACTTTGGCATTTCTCTAACAGTAGGTATTCCTAGAAGCACATAGCCTGGTTATGGTGATCTACAGTATATGTTCTGGAAATTTCCGGGTTGGATTGCTGTTATGTGTGAGGCTTCCCTTGAAGAAGACTTGGAATCTTCAAGCACAGAGATCAACTGTCAGACTCATATATTTCACACCAATTATAAAGGAACTATACTGTTTTCTAGAATCTAGAACCTGGCTGATTCTGGGCCAAAGTCAAGCATTAGTGGCTACTTCTAATATCCTGGAAGGCTTTGGACCCAATATCTGATGAAGTATCTTTTCATATACCAACTGCCCTTACCTTAAAACCTTCTACAAAAAAACTCCTAGTGCATCCCCTACACAGCAAGGAAGGCACCTTCTTGGCAGAAGACAATGTATTGCGGTGGCGCCATAATTTTGCAAGAAGGGCATAGCAAGCAAGAAACCCACAGTGCCCACATTTGAGAAGACGACAGAGACAAAAGAGTATCTTAAAAGGTTTGTGGTAAAACATCAAGCTATTAATGGTGTTCTTTCCTAGATTGTAGATGAAACGTTCGGTGGCACTACCAAATATTTTGATCATAGCATAAGGACTTGGTCTCTGAATGCTGGCAAAAAAAGAGAAGAAAATAAAATAATCAAGTACCTATTTTGTCTTCTGCAATGATGCAGAGCATAAGCAGTACTATGGAGAGGGCAAAAAAAAAAAAAAAACAACCCTTGGAGACCTGTCTGCACTGTTCATTCTTGGTTTTCCTTCCTGAAATGCTGGAACCATGGGGCCATTCTGCATTGCCCAAGGAGTTCCCTGATATCTAGAATAATATCTGTTGTCTGCATCACTTTATCAACCAGTAAAGATGTATTAGCAAAGGCAGAAGTTTACATGATAAATGAACCAAGCACAACACGTTATTAGTATGTTTTTTTCCCCCCAAATGAAATACATGAGAAAGAAAATCAGCCTGGTGAGGAATTTTATCTCCTCTCTGATTCTCTCCCAAGGTGGTATTGTTAAACTGGGCAGAGGGCCTGAAGAAAACTTTCCAGTTTCTCTGGGTACTATCTTGGCAGCCACAGGAGATGATTATGGAGTGGGGCCTGGTGACGCTTTCTGTAAAAAGTTAAAGGGTACTATACAGTATACAGTCCAACACTGGTTGTAGATAAACCACTAGGCTCCAAGCTACAGAGATCTGGCACTGATTTATTGCAAGAAAATAATTATGTATTGACAGGTGATAATTCCTTCCAGAAGGGAATAAATTGATGGTGATTGAAAATGAACTTTAGCCTGGATAATTCCAGAGAAGAAAGCAAATATAGGTGCAGCAATCTTACCATCTGATCCTTATCGATCTGCCTTATACTGAGCCAGACTGTTGATCCATTGCCCAATATTGTTTCTCTGATTAGCATTAGCTCTTCTAGATTTTAAATAGAAGTATTTCCCTGATGTGTTACTTTAGATCCTTTCAACTAGGGATGGATAGAGAAGGAAAAAAAAAACTCTTGTGCACAAAGCAAGTGCTGAGGCATTGAAAACAGCAGTCTCTGTAGCCAACTGCGATGATGCCCAAATGATGCAATGGTGTAATCACACAGATGGTACAATTATGCATTTGTGTCAGGACATCTGACACAACTATGTAAACCACAGCATTTGTATAATTATGTCATTCTGCACGTGTTATTCTTTGTCCCTCCCCATCCCTCTGAGAATGCCCATCTTGATGAAGTAAAATAGTCAGTATGTTGTAGCTACCTCCACCTTCACCCTGCTTGAATACATTCTTCAGCTAATATAATCCCTATATTAGCTACCTAGGTTTCATTTAAATATAAGGGAAGATGTCCTGATGGTAAGATCTGTACAACAGTAGAACAGTCCAGCTATGGAAGTTGTGCGTTCTCCATCTCTGGTGTTCTTAAAGAAGAGGATGGACAGCCATCTTTCATAAATGGTTTAAATGCCTGTCATGCACACTTAAGAACATTGGACTAGATGATGCTTGTGGTCTTTTCCACTTCTATAATTCTGTGATTCTAAGCTAAGCTAAGATAAGCTATATTATCTCAACATCTATCAAAATAGGTGGCAAAGAGAGAGGAAGAAAGGCAGGTGATAACCATCACAGAAGCCTCTTCAATTGGACTTTGACTTCCCTGCAATCGGTGGGATAGATCCCTGAAAAGCAGAAGGAAATTATGATCACCATAAAAACCCACGCAGTTGAACTCTACCCCCCCCATCCCGCCTAAAGGACCATTGCCGCCCACTGCCTTGTGAGAAGGATCCTAAAAGGTTGTTTTTTTAAAAAAAAAAATAATAGTGATTGCATTTTTATTTTAAATTGTTTGTATTACTTGTAAACTACTTTGGGAGGATTTTTATCCTGAAAAACAGAGATAAATAACTGTAATAAATAAGCATAACTCTGCTGTTCTATGCTTATGGAACAATTTTTCAAGAAGTCAGATGGTTGCACTGGATTGCACAGGTTCATGCATTCAAGAAAACAGCACAACCCCTGCTCTAGCTTTCAGTCCACTTTTTCATGCATGGGGGTGGGGAGGGGGCAGGGCTCTGTAGGTTTATCATTAACCTTGCAGAGTGTTCAGTCAGGCAGAGAAAGTTATTCATGAAATTGTGACGAGAGCTCCTCTTTAGGCCTCGATGCTAAATCCTGCAAGGTTAGTGACTGAAGAATTTATGGGATGGAGGAGTCAGCATGCATGGCTCCATTTTTCTTATATGTGAATTAGTATCTATTTCAGGTGTGTATTTAAGGAGGGATATGTCAAATCTCTTGTTAAGATAAAATTTAAAGGCAAAGGTTATTGCAGGTTGAGGCATTCTCTCTTTCTCTGTATGTGTCAGTGTTCCTGAGAGTGGGAAATTTGACCTGAACAAGATTTAGGGAAGCAGATTTTGTAACTAACCAAAAGAAGATTTATTTATGGAAATAATTATAGGGATAAGCAAAACCTGGCACCTAGATAACTACATCATACAAGGAGGACAGTCCAAGAGCACTCATCACATGCATGTTTACCTGGGAAGAAAGGCAGAAGGAAGTGATGTGTTAGACAAAGATCAGGCCGGGTGATAGATAAAGAGGAGATACAGAGAATACCCTTCACTATCTTCCCACTGTTGGCCCCTTGTGATCAGTCGATCACGAGGTACTGAAAAGTCAGTGCCATTGGAATTGGACTCCCACGAAGGATGTCCTTAAGTCAGTGTTGCTCAACCTCAGCAACTTTAAGACGTGTGGACTTCAACTCCACACCATGGTAACTGTAGGAGTTTCCCTGGGAATGTTAGAGAAATGATTGGCCACTGTATTCCTCTGGGATTTTTTTTTTAACATCCCCATCAAGCCGACAGCCCTAGAGTTCCCAGGTGTCCCCTATCCAAATACTAGCCATGGCCAGTTGTGCTAAGCTTCTAAGATCAGCTCTGTGCTTCCATCTGGTGAGGCATATTACAAGAACCATTCAAAAAGTAAGATGGTTGTTCCCCTCCACCCCTTGACACTTAAAGAAAAACCCTTCTGTATTTGTTTCTCCATATTGCTGTCACAGCGTGACTTTCATTCATTCCCTTTCTTACCTTTCCCATGTATTTCGGTGCTAATTTTGATAAAAAGAATTGAGAGCTTGTTCCCTTGGGGGTTCCAGCTTACTGAAAACAGAAAGTAAGCTCTCCACCTTGAAAATAAATATACAGTTATTTTTTCCCCTTTAGTTCCTCACAGCTAAATCTAGACTATTATCTTCCATTAAACAGGGTTTCATTATTTTTATTCTTTAGCTATTTCTTGTAACTAAGTGAGAAAATAAAGAGTCATGAAACAGGGTGCTACGAGTTATATAATAGGAGGGCAGGTTACAATTCATTCAAAGCTTGGGGGAAAAGGCACATTAGAAAAGCTCGGGAATGCTTCTGTAAGGTGTAGGAGGCCAGGTTTGATCCTTCTCATGCACCGATAAATCTTAGTCAAAAGGAGGAGGAAAGATTATCTGCAGGATGCATTTGTGGTTGTGAAGGGGGGTGTTCTCCTTAACCAATTTACAGTTGCCATTTCACCAGAAATTGCAAGGAGGTTTCTATTTTGGCTTTCACAAGAATGGCTTTCACAGAAATGGAGCCTCTTCCTCTGACTTTGAAACATTTATCATTCTGCCTAAAAGAAGGTGTCTAGTAGCCCCTTTGCGAACTAAAACAT
Source organism: Charina bottae (assembly GCA_023362775.1). Lineage (NCBI taxonomy): Eukaryota > Metazoa > Chordata > Lepidosauria > Squamata > Charinaidae > Charina > Charina bottae. Next base: position 150,429,674 of record JALMGJ010000001.1, read on the forward strand.
TTAATAAAATAATAATTAATAAATAAGAGGTGCTACCAGACTCCTCCTAATGTTTTGCCACCATAGACTAACATGGCTGTCCTCCTACAACATTCTGCCTAAAGCAACTGAAGATCTGAAGAAGGAAAACAGGTCCTTAGCAGAAGACATTGGCATGGATCCTGACATCCTGAGAACAGACATCATTCACAGGCCACTTTTGCTATAGAAGAGAACGATGATTTTCACTGATATCCTCACCTTTTCCCAGTCCTTTTTTCCCTCCAGAAATCCATTCCAAAGGGTTGGCATTCTCTCCAAACCAGGAGTAGTTGCATCTGAAATGCTGAGGGTATGCTGCAGGCAGATGCACAACATGGCTGTCATACAAAATGTAGCATTCCCTCCTGCTCCCCCTATCACCCCAGCTTAGCTTTGTTTTTTTTTCTGGGAGGCGGGCACACCTCCAAACAAAGTGCTGGGCTGAACCCAACCATCACTTTTATTTTCTAAAAAGTCCTACGGTATGTATGATAAATGAACAAATGGGTGGATGAAATGAAAGGATAGATGGATGGATGTCTGGTCAGGAAATATTGCAAAAAACAGACTTCTGGTGGGAAATGGACTGACCAGCTATGCCTGCAAGATCCGTGGGCAGAACTGGCATTGTGGCTGTTTTTTTTTTGGCTCAGGCTGGTTTCTCCTGAAGCCCAGAGTGTTTTTCCTGATCAAGGAAAACGCTTTGAATTGACCCATTCATCCTCCGGACGGCAAGTTGCAGCCAGGAGATTGTAAACAGCGTCTGCGATCAATGGGTAAGACTTAGCCGGGAGGCTGGGACATCACCGTTTCCAAGCCTCACTGCAGCCTTAAAGGGACATTAAGTCCAGCCACCCCATTTCTAAAGCACCCAGTTTTTAAAAAGTATTTGTACCCTAAGAGAGGCTTTTTACATTAAGGAGAAACGACCTCTCTTGGTGCTTATCGTTATTTTTGTGATTTATTTTTTTAATTTTTTAAAAAGCTTTGGATTTTGCTTTCCATCCAATACTAAGGAGGGTTGAGAGTATGTTATCATCTCCCTGTTATTATTTCTGCACTAATTTTGAAGATTTTAGCATTTTTCCTACACGTTGAATCTGCCGTTCTGAACTTTCACTTTCCTGCCACTACTTTCTCTGGGAACTGTCTGTGATCTTATATTAACTCAGTTCGGAAATTTTCCATTACCTTTCACTTCTGCTGGTTAAGTATCTAGGGGGCGCCATAATTTACTGCTTCAGAAATGGAGGATCTTAACCAGGCTTTCTCTGATTTTCGCTGAGACATTAAAGCAGATATTAAGCAATTTTTTTCTGATTCCTGCCAAGCGGTTGTGCAGGACATTCAGAGAATTGTGGAAAATATGTGGTCTGAAATGTGCCATTTGATTGGGGATGATGTAGATGAACCTGAAGAATCTAACAGCGATGGAAATGTTCCTCCCAAGAGTGAGATTCGGGCTTCTGTTGAAATCCTGGATGAAATTGGCAATGCTGAATCAAAGAACTTAAATGGAAAAATTGAGTTGCAAGATATGAGTGAATTTGACTTTTTGATGGAATGTTATGGAAAAGAAAGGGTTATGTATGGGAGGTTTTTTGAAGAGAAGTCTGTGTTTGTGAGGGGAGCAGCTGGGCTGTTTGATTTAAGAAAATAGCTTTGTGCCCATTATAAGGTAAGGTTTCCCCTTCCAGTCGTATCCGGCTCTAGGGGGTGGCTCTCATCTCTGATTCTCGGCCGAGGGAGCCAGCGTTGTCCATAGATGCTTCCATGGTCATATGGGGATATGTAAATGTCTTGGTCTATTTTGAAGTGGGTTAAGGGACTAAAAATATTTATCTGGATGGTTTTTTGGCTTTGGATGATTTTACTTATTGTTAATGACTGGGATTATGATTATTAAGGTTTTTTCTTATTCATGTGTTTTGTTTTCATGTTTTTTGTATTATTAACTATAAAAAGGTAAAGGTTCCCCCCGCACATTTGTGCAGTCGTGTCCGACTCTAGGGGCCGGTGCTCATCTCCGTTTGTTAGCCGAAGAGCCAGCGTTGTCCGAAGACACTTCCATGGTCATGTGGCCGCATGATGCACGCAGAACGCTGTTACCTACCCACTGAAGTGGTACCTATTCATCTACTTGCATTTGCATGCTTTCGAATTGCTAGGTTGGCAAGAGCTGGAGCTAGTGTGGGAGCTCACTCCGCATGCAGGGCTAGGGATTTGTACCTCCGAACTTGCGATCTTCCGATTGACAAGCCTGGCGTCTTACCCGCTGAGCCACCACGCCCCTGATTATTATTAACTATAATGGTAGACAATTTATATGCTTTTCTATTTTTGATTTTTATTATAGTAGACAGGAATGTATAGAATAGTAGTAGGAAGGGAATAATTAAGTAATTGTTATTTTAGGGGGAGAAGTTGATTAGGTGATTTATACTTTTTTTATTTTAATATAAAGGGAGGGAGCAATGATACTTAGTGATTTTTATAATGTGCTAAGGGGTTGACTTGTAGAAATAATGTGATTTTGTTTCAAAATAGAGTAAGGGATTGATTATGGGAAATTGCTGTATATCCTTGATGTTTAAAGGTTGAAGTCACTTCTTTTTGTAATGTATCTAAAAAATTTTCTCTTGCGTTTTCACACTTTTTTAGTTCTTTTTTTGGTAGTTTTTTTGTTTTTCTGTATCTTTTATCTTTTTTTGAAACTTAATAAAATTCTTTAAAAAAAAGAAATATTGCAAAAAACAAAGACACTGAAAGCTGGTACGTTGTATATATATTTACATTAAAAGGAACTTTAAAAAAGAGAGTGGGGTAAGGCATACAGGAGTGAGGCTTCAGAACGTATGGGGCAAAAATGCTTGGCTGCTGAATACTGCTAGATCAATGGCCTTTATAGAGATTGAAAGAGTCTTTCTGTTCTCAGAAGGGCACACGCAGATCATAAAGGAAGCTTTGCCTTTATGTAACTCAACATCCAAACCATTTTTATTATACTGGCCAATGTGTTTCTTCCCGGGATTGAAATTCTTTTTCCCATCTATCTGTAACATTTTTTCTTGATTGTGACAGGAATGTAAAATGTAATACATTTCCAGAAGAAGGTGTAATTCAGGAAACAAGTGATGATAAGCTTTTGTTTCTCCTGCTTCTAAATAACACAGAGTTTCCTAAATGGTACAAAAACAAGTATAAAGAAGAAAAAGAGTTAATTAGTGGGAATATGTTAACAGCAAGCTGAAGGCAAAGAGCAGGGAAAAACAGCAAGGGCCACCTCTGGAGGAATGGCTTTGAAAAGGCTGCCATATCATGGTAAAGTGTCAAATCAGACCATTTATTGTGAATGTTTCTTGACATATTTATTTATTTATTTGTCAAATTCCTCTGCCGCCCATCTTGTATACAACGACTCTGGGTGGCTTACAGGTAATAAAATGACAATCAATAAGAACACTATAATATAATATCAAAACAAGTATAAATACACATAAATACAGGCACAAGTATAAAAATACAAAAATATAAAATATAAAATTCAAGATGGGAATAAGATCTTATCCTTGGTACCATCACGGTGCCAGCCACCCCCATGAATGGCTACCTCCCCTCCCCTCCCCTCCCCTCCCCTCCCCTCCCAAGTGAGGTGGCATAACCATGTCTTCACCCCCTTCCAGAAGGCCGGGAGAGTGGGGGCCTGTCTTACCTCCGGGGGTAAGCTGTTTCATTGATTTTATAACATATCCACCTGCCCCTTCCTCAATGAATATTGAAAACCTCAGTGATTCCTCATACTGCCCGTTCTTGCCTTTGGCAGGGGAGATGTTTTCTTTGCAGTGGCCAAGGCCCCTGCCCAGCTCTGCTGAAACTCAGGTCTCATCCTGGGAACAAAGTAGCTGCATTGGTTGGGCTCTGCGGATAAAGACTAGGGACATCAGTCCTAAAGTGGAATCTCTCCTCTCTCCTCTGGTCTGCTCAGAGGCTATACAGTACATTTAGGTCCTGACTGGGTTTATGCATGGCCATGGCTGACTTCCCTCCTCTTCATCCTTGATTAATGGAACTCGTTGCAGTTGCAACAGATCAGGCAAAAGGGCTGGTTGTTGGGGCTGGAGATATTTTTTATTCAGGATTCATAACTAGCTTTTGGTTGTGTGTATGTAGATGTCTGTTTATGTTTGGTCTTTTTCATAGATACGTTTTCTATAATATGTAATTTTTCATGATGATACTGTCATAACATTTTGACCTGTGACAAAGGTCCTGGACTAAAGTCATACTAAGCCCAGTTTGTATAGGCTCCCTCCTCCGTACAGGAGAGGGGTTATATTAATGTCCAGCCTGGCTCAGCTTACCTGTGATGCAGCTGGGTTACTAGTGACTTCTCCCAGTTCTGATCCACATCATGGTGGACCTGATCCTGCACCGACCTTTCCAGATAAGTTGACTTCTAAATTGGGCTGCCCTTTGCCGAGATCTGTGCCTTTGGCCATGCCAGACTGTGTACAATTAAAATTAAACCCTGGAGTCCTTTGTGCTCTCTGATCTTGGTTGTTTGCTTGCACTGATGATATATGTCGATGAAGATTCTCAGTCATCCAGGTGGAATTGTCTGTAGGTTGAGTCATGGCAACTGGATTTCTTTCTTTTGGTTTTGCTGCTTGTCCAAGTAGCTTCTTCAGACTGAAGAAGCTACTTGGATAAGCAGCGAAACGTTTCAACCAAAAGAAAGAAATCCGGTTGCCTTGCACTGATGATGTTACCTAGTCAGGTAATGAAACGTCTACAAGCAAACAACCGAGCTCATAGAACACCAAGGACTCCACAGTTCAACCATGAGCTACAGATATTCTCCTCTATTAAAATTAAACCCATTTAATTTTAAACTCATTTCCTATCCTACAGTAAATTTTGGGCTGCTTAGTGATACAAGGGTTCTGCAATGACCTCACCTCCCCACGTCACTTGATCTTTGTCCTTCAGTGACAATGCAGGGAGAATTTCAGTGAATAGGCTAAAGGTATAGGACAGCCAAGCATTTATGGAGTATGTACATACTTTAAGAAAGGAGAAAACTCAGTGTTTTATATTATATGATTAAGGAAAACAAATACATGTATAAATAAGGAGGAAAATGCACACTCATCCCAAATCAGAATCTGTGCTGTGAATTTTATTTTATTTTATTTTAGCATTTCTATTTCTATTTGCACCATTACTTATATCTCTGTTTTAAACATTCTTTTTGTTAAATAAAAATGTCTAATCTTCTAATAGCATAAAAATAGAGCAAAATATATTTACTTAGGTATTATAGATGCATTAAACTGGGCTATAAAGAGAATGTTATCCTTAGCATGGGAAAATATTCCTTGTATTTTATTACCTACCATTTAACACATTCAGATTGTTCTCTGTATTCCATTGCTCCCAAAAGGATGTTGTGAGAAACATTTTTATTCCTATAAAAATGGAGACATAATGATATCTGTACCAACTCTTTGATGTATTTACAGGGCACTCTGGCAAAATAAAGCAAAACAAAACTCTACACCACCACCTGTAAACTACCAGTTCAGAATTGTATGGTTTTATTCCACCTTCCACCATGGAAAGTGAATTGGCCTTGCTTCTTAATAAATCATCTGTAGTTCTGTCTTGCTCCAGAATTCAAAGTATTCTGCTCAAGTTTTATTTAGATGAGAAAGTTCTAGTATGCTACTTTTCTGTCCAAAAATTTGAGTGTGCTTGCTAAGTATGAACACACCTCAAGCTGCTGTATAATAAACACACAAATTATAATGGCAATAAATTTATGATTGCTCCTATATTAATTTAGTAAAAGGGAGGTGAGAAGTGTTTTTTAATACTTCAAAAAGCTGAAGGCAGCAAATTGGTTATTAACGTGATTATGACATATTACCAAATTGGTCTTATCTTATTTCTACAAAGGACACTTGTAGAGGCAGTATAAAGGGTAGAATTAAAGATTAATTTTAAATGAATATTTTTCCAAGAGTTCATAGTAGAAGTGCATATGCAACCAGGGCAGGTGTGAGAAAGGTTTTTTACTTCTTTTTTCAGACTGGATAATCTTGTTCAAAATATTCTCTCCCTTTGTTTCAGTGAGGGGAAAAATAATGATGCTGACTCAAGGACTAATATTTTTCTGCTGTATCAGGGGCATGACATCGTATTAGGGAGACTCTGGAATCTGCAGATTCGAGGCCTCAACTGATCTACCCCTCAACCCACTGTGTTTTAGCCACCACATGATCACTGTGAAGTTTTGGTAAATAACCTCCATTTTATGGGCCTATATTTCCCCTAGTGGGATGAAAGATGTGTGTTGTTCAGTGGCCTAGTCATTGCCTTCTCTAGCATTTAAGAATTTTCGTTTAAGATGTACTTTTTAAAAAACTATGGAATTTAAGTCATGTGTAACTTATCTCACTGATTTTAATGTGTGCCAAGTTCAGCTAAATCTGACCCACCCCCATAGAAAACTACTCAAAACCACTATCTCAGGGCTTTCCAAAGTTTTCCCATGGCGACACACCAACTGCTGTTGGTGTGTCATCGCAGGAAAACCCGGAAGTGCCGCTGTTGCTGATGATGATCAGCGCTTCCGGGTTGTGTGGCGACACACTTTTGTGTTGCGACACACAGTTTGGAAAGCTCTGCACTATCTTCTTCTCTCTGTAGTATGGGTCTTTCTTATCCCAAAAAAATGGCTTTCTCATCCTAAATAAAATCCAACAATATTCTTTGCTAATCCACTCTTTGCATACAAATTATTTGCTAATCCACTGTTTGTATACAAATTGTATACAAATAATAAATAAGTAGAATCTAGAGGAACCTTTTCTATATATGCTAAAAGTAACAACCCCATTAACCCCTCAGAACAATGTTAAAAAGAGTGAGAGAAAGAAAAGAGATAGTATTAATAATAGGAAAAAGGGATGTGTTGGTGGGAGAGTAGTGTCAGTTCTGCGCTGATATCCAAATAACATAAGAAAAATGTCAAATCAAGCAATGCATATTTAATCAAAGATTTTGACATATACATTACATAGAAACAAGCTTCCATATTTGAAAATCTTCACTGAGAGTGAATACAGAGAATCACATCCTTGTAAAATAATTTTCTTGACCAGTTTTGTGTGTCCATATAAGAATTTTCAAATGTATAATATGACACAGAGCAGAATACTTTTAATAGTGGAAAGGCTATTTCTAACACCCAATTTATCTATGTTGATGAAGGTTCTCAGTCATCCAGGTGGAACAGTCTGTAGCTTGAATCATGTCAACTGGATTTCTATTTTCTCAGTGGAAATGTTTCGCTCCTTATCCAAGGAGCTTCTTCAGTCTGAGCAAAGTTAGTAAGGGAATCCTTAAATATGTTTCTAGGGTGGCTGTGTGACCTTGCACCTGGGGCTAGGTCATGGGTATTTGAGATGTTTATTTCTAAGTCCCTTTATCATCCAAAGGAGGACTACAGGCCAATTTATCTATATTACCATGAATAATGTATATGCATTAGAAGGGTGTGAAATATACAGTTTTGGATGAACATTTAATTAAATGCTGGGTGAGTTAACAGGAAGAACAAACAGTTTGATGTGGGAGTTCGATGGAAAAAAGGAAAGAAGCAGAAGAGAGGGGAAGAACCAAGGAGGGAGAGAGACTGCTGACTGATTGTTTGTAGCTGTTGGATTGCTTCCTGACAGCTGCTGATTGCCCATTTTATGTGACTGGAGGATTGCTTTTTGCTGAGCTAGTTTAGGCAGTTTCAGGAGACATATAAGGAAGCCAGTTTCCAGAGAGTGAATTCACAGAGTAAGCAAATGGGGAGAACAGAAAGAAACTGGAGTTTGATGTAAGGAGTCAAGGAGAGCCTCTTTTCCTCCTCTTCTGTTCATCTAAGCAGCATGGAGAGAACTGCTCTTATAGCTTACAAAAGATGTGCCAAGTTTGTTTTCCTCTCTGAAGATGACATGAATTACATAGGTTGCAATTGCAGGCAGATTGCCCTCCTGGGAAAAAAGATGAAGGGACTGGATATGAACTGTCCACCCTCTAGCTCAGAGCTTTCCAAACTTTTCATGTTGGTGACACACTTTTTAGACATGCATCATTTCGCGACACACTCTTACAGCGGGGCACAAGGCAGGCACTAGGACCTGCGCGGAATCACAGCAGGTTTGGAGGCAGCCAGGCACAAGGCAGGCACTAGGACCTTGGTGGAATCCTGGCAGGGCTCGGAGGCAGCAGCAGCCGCGACACACCCAGACACTGCAGCCGACACACTAACGTGTCCCGACACACAGTTTGGAAAGCTCTGCTCTAGCTCATTAGCAAAGATGAATAATTTCTGGAGGGGAGACAGGAGGTGCTTGTGGAGGGAGAACAGTACCAAGAAACCTCCCATAAAATAGAAGAAAATCAGAGAGGACACAAAAAGATGGAAGAGGAATGTGATATGAAGGACCAAGACTGTCAAGAAGTGCTTTGCGGGCTGTGTGTATGTGTGTGTGCTTTCAAAATAGATTCCCTGTAGATGATGTTGCACCCCTGGATGAATAACAGCTGCTCCAAGTTTCAGGAACTGAGGGAGAGGACTGCAAAGAGAAAGAGTCCTATCTCTAACCTGAAGAGCAATCTGTCAGCTGGATAGTCTTTCAAGTGATGTGCTGCCTTCCTGGGACTCATATTTAGAATGTGATGACTCCAACACTCTTTAAGCCCACTCATATATATTCCTTTCTACTGATCCATGTTGAAAAGTGAGACACAGCTATGGAGACACTGCAAGGAATGATGAATCACTGGGGAGGAGGGGAAGAGATGAGGGCCGAGTTGGTGTGTTCTTCATTTCTTCCTGTTGAAGGATATGACCCAGGAAGAGAGAAAAGACTATTGGAAGAAACAAAAGAGAAAAATATTGGAAGAAAATGATGAGGGACTCTGATGATATTCAAGAAGCCATTGAAGACCTGGCTTTTCTCCCATGACTGGGGGTAGGTTGATGGAGGATCCCCTGTTGGATGTGGTATGTATATGTATATGTATATGTATATGTATTTTTGTTGTTGTTCAGTCGTTTAGTCGTGTCCGACTCTTCGTGACCTCATGGACCATAGCACGCCAGGCCTTCCTGTCCTCCACTGTCTCTCGGAGTTTACTCAAATTCATGTTCATTACATCGGTGATGCTATCTAACCATCTCATCCTCTACTGTCCCCTTCTCCTTTTGCCTTCAGTCTTTCCCAGCATCAGGGTCCTTTCCAGTGAGTCCTCTCTTCGCATTAGGTGGCCAAAGTATTTGAGCTTCATGTATATGTATATGTATATGTATATGTATATGTATATGTATATGTATATGTATATGTATATGTATATGTATATGTATATGTATATGTATATGTATATGTATATGTATGTTTGTCTTTGGGCTGCTTATGATTTTTATAGTGTTGTTCTTGCTTTTTGGATTGTAAGCCAGCCAGAGTCATTAGGAGTCAAGTGCCCTTTAAATTGTTTATATGTAAATAAGTAGCTCCTGACAAGAGATGGGCAGGAAAATGAGTTTGGAAGGTGCCTTCAAACATGATTCAGAGGGCTTTAGACTGAATTTTGGATGAAAGGAAGATAAAAACCCAGCCAATAGTGTGACACCAAGAACTGGGAATGATACACAGGATGTGCAGACATACAATAATGAGTAGGTGAATGCAGAATGAGGACCCAAGATTTTCAATAACTATAAAAATGGGAACAACCAGGAAGGACTTGAATTCTTAATGCAGGAAGTCAAATATGATTTAGTAAGTACCAATGAAACCTATTGGGAGAAAGCTCATGAAGGATTGCCTAAATTGAAGGATACAACTTTTTCAAAAGGAATAGGTGGACCAAGAGCCAGATTACAGATTTCAGAGAGGAAAGGCATAGTAATAACAGGAGACTTCAACTATCTGGATATCGGTTGGAAAACCAACTCAGCCAAGACTGCAGTATATGCAAAATTCCTCAGTAGTCTTGCTGAGTTGCCTTTCCAGAAGGTTGAAGAAGAGACAATGAAGAGACAATGAACTGACTCTCCTATATCTGATCCTAATCAATAGGAAGGAGCTGGTTAAAGAGGTAAAAGCAGTGGGACAAAGGGGAATGGGACATAATTATACACACAGACATACACTAGATTTCATGAGAACCAGCTTTACACAAGCTTACAGAAGTACTAGGTGGAATCCCATGTACAGAAATCCTCAGGTAAAAGGGAACATAGGAAGGTGGGGAACTTCTCAAAAGTAAGATATTGGAAGTACAATCATCTACTATTCTGCTGTGGCCTCTGCATTGTGGAATCTTCTGCCCCCTGAGGTGAGGTTGGCCTCGTCATTGTTGAGCTTCCGGGGGTCTCTCAAGATTTGGTTATGCCAGCAGGCTTGGGGACCCCGGGTGATGGGTGAACTAGTGATGCGGCTCCCTTGTTTTTAACATCCCTTCATCTTTTATTCTTTTAGTTGGTTTTTAATATTTTCAATGTATTTATTCATTATCTTTTAGCTGTTTATACACTGCCCAGGATCACTTGTTTGTGAGATGGGCAGCTATATAAATTTGAAAAATAAATAAATAAATAAAAGAGAAAAATGGGGGAGCAGGGGCAGCTTAGGAACCTATTGTAGATGCATAGGGAGCTATAGACTAAGACGTGAGTTAAAAGGGACATGTTGTGGAAAGCCACAAAGTTTACCTTGGAGAAACTATGCAGAGATGGTTATAAAAAGATGTAGAAAACATGTTTTAAGCCCAGGAAACAAAGAAAACATTAAGAAGAAACTCAGAATGGCTCTGCCCTAACTCGCTGGGATTTAAGAGGGAGGGAAGGGAAAATGCAATCAGGCTTTCAAGTTCAACCTCCAAGGAAGTTTAGCAGCAAGTAGCTAATATCTGCAGAAAGAAAAGTCAGAAAAGCAAATGCAAAAAAGGAATTTAAGCTTACAGGAGAAGACAATACAAGTTAAAAGGTAACAGATGGGGAAGACAGAGTTCTTCATCTCGCCCTGTTCCTCTCCCCATAGGAAAAATGTTCCGTTGATGCCTGGCCATCATGAATTACTTTAAATTCCCAGGATCAGATCAATTATATCTGTGAGCCTTGAAGGGGCTCGTGTTCTGTTCCAGGCTGAGTGGAAAGAGGAAATTAGCAGGTTGGGTCTAACTTTTTATTAGCTTAGCCATAAATATGTTTACACAGTAAATAGAGGTAACACACAAAGTGAGGATTATAAATTAGGCAGAATTACGGTTAGGAAGACAGTTTGGAACAATGTACAGAAACCAAGAAGAGGAATTCCAACAAAGAAAAATAACAAACTCCTTTGAGTAGGAAAAATCACACACATGAGTATCAGGTGGGAGAGACCATACCAGGCAACAGCATGTAAAAACATTCTGGGTGTCTTGGTTGATCACAAGCTGAATATGAGCCAACAGTGTGATCAAACTGCAAACCAAAAACAAATGCAGCAGTATGCTGCATCAATAGAAATAAAGTCTCAAGGTCAAGATAGGTCACTGTTCCTTTCTATTCTGCATTGCTCAGACCTTATCTAGAATGTTTCATCCAGTTCTGGGAATTACATTTTAGGAAGGATATTGACAAAGTGAAGCATTTTCAGAGGAGACAACCAAGATGTTAAGGGACCTGAAGAATGTTTGGAAGTTTGGGGTAGAGGAGAGAGAGAAAACTGTGGAGAAAGACGATAGCAATCTTCAAATATCCGAAGGGCTCTCATATAGAAGATGGGGCAGAACTGTTCAAAGCTTTTCCAGAAGATAAACCGAGACAAGGCAAGACAAGACAAGACATTACAACAGATGACAAGAAACAAGGGGTTTAAATTTACAAGGAAGTAGATTAGAGTTTACAGCCACTTTGGTCTAGTGGTTAAGGCACCAGGCTAGAAACCAGGAGACTGTGAGTTCTAGTCCCACTTTGGGCACAAGCCAGCTGGGTGACCTTGGGCCAGTCACTCTCTCTCAGCCCTAGGAAGAAGGCAATGGCAAACCACTTCTGAAAAACCTTGCCAAGAAAACTGCAGGGACTTGTCCAGGCAGTCGCCAGGAGTCAAGAATGAGTTGAAGGCAAGTAAATAGATTAGAGTTGGACACCAGGAAACATTTCTTAATCGTAAGAACTCTTCAACAATGGAATGGACTGCTTTGGGAGGTGATGGGCTGGAGGCATTTCAAGAGAGTCTGAATAGCCATCTGTCAAGGATCCGGCAAGAATAGATTCGCACATTTGGCCGGGGTTGGGTTAGATCATTTCCAAGATACCTTCTAGGACATATATTCTATGATTCTGTAAAGTAAAGTAAAAACAATATAATGAAATATAAAATTTAATATTAAATATGTTAAGTTCTATTTTGTTAATTTTCTCCTTTCTCACCTATAACCATAAGTGTTCCCTGCTGTTCTCTCTGACACATAGACACACACACACACACACACACACACACCCCTCCTGAGAAAACTGCTCGTTTTGGGCTCTGATTGCTCATGATAGAAAACTAAGAATTTGTGACTGGCATCGCTGGAAAGTGGGTGAGAAAACTTGTTGATCCCCCCTTAATAATCATAAGGTTTCTAAATGTTCACAGTAGGCAGGACATGGGAGAGCCAGAGCCAGGCAGCGATGAGGGGTAGATAGACCAGGGCAGTGAGAAGAAGGCAGTGAGAGAAGAAGGCAGGCCGACGCAGGGAGAGAGGGGGCACAGGGACAGAGGAAACAAGTGGAAGAGCAGTATGGAAAAAATCGGGAAGGAAGGTGAAGTGGCTGGCTGGCTGTGGAGGACAACAGTTGAATAGAAATGGAAATAGGGATTACAACAATTTGGCAAGCTGAGGCTTAGCTCTGGAAGGTTAAGAGTGGGGAGAGTCAGTCACACATATCTTGACTTGGCTAGTTGGCTCTAGAAGCTTTTCTAGCTTGGAAGGTGCTCTGCACAGTTTATTTACATGCCTGTTGCTTGCCCTTCTTCCAAACTTATTTACATGCCTGTTTGTTTCGATAAAAGCTGATAGCCTTGTTCTATCAGGACTGCAGGGTATTCATTCCACTCAGCCATTTCTGCTCACAGAGGGCCCCATGTCCAGAAGCCGCTTCTGGCTTTCACAAGTGATAGAGGGAAGACAGAATGGGAAGACTTTTAGGGAATGTGATTTGCTTTGCCTCAGTTGGAAGCTTCCTGTAACCTCTACAGCATCAATCTCTTTGTAAGGCAGATCTACTCCCATGTTGTTGTTTATTCGTTCAGTCGTTTCCGACTCTTCGTGACTTCATGGACCAGTCCACGCCAGAGCCCTCTGTCGGCCGTCACCATCCCCAGCTCCCCAATGGTTGAGTCCGTCACCTCCAGAATACCATCCATCCATCTTGCCCTTGGTCGGCCCCTCTTCCTTTTGCCTTCCACTTTCCCTAGCATCAGCTTCTTCTCCAGGGTATCCTGTCTTCTCATTATGTGGCCAAACTACTTCAGTTTTGCCTTTAATATCATTCCCTCAAGTGAGCAGTCTGGCTTTATTTCCTGGAGTATGGACTGGTTTGATCTTCTTGCAGTCCAAGGCACTCTCAGAATTTTCCTTCAACACCACAGTTCAAAAGCATCTATCTTCCTTCGCTCAGCCTTCCTTATGGTCCAGCTCTCGCAGCCATAGGTTACTACAGGGAATACCATTGCTTTAACTATGCGGACCTTTGTTGTCAGTGTGATGTCTCTGCTCTTAACTATTTTATCAAGATTTGCCATTGCTCTCCTCCCAAGAAGTAGACGTCTTCTGATTTCCTGGCTGCAGTCAGCGTCTGCAGTAATCTTTGCGCCTAGAAATACAAAGTCTGTCACTGCCTCCACTTTTTCTCCCTCTATTTGCCAGTCATCAATCAAGCTTGTTGCCATAATCTTGGTTTTTTTGAGGTTTAACTGCAACCCAGCTTTTGCACTTTCTTCTTTCACCTTCATCATAAGGCTCCTCAACTCCTCCTCGCTTTCAGCCATCAAAGTGGTATCATCTGCATATCTGAGATTGTTAATGTTTCTTCCAGCGATTTTAACTCCAGCCTTGGATTCCTCAAGCCCAGCATGTCGCATGATGTGTTCTGCGTACAGGTTGAATAGGTAGGGTGAGAGTATACAACCCTGCCGTACTCCTTTCCCAATCTTAAACCAGTCTGTAGTTCCGTGCTCTGTTCTTACCGTTGCTACTTGGTCGTTATACAGATTCCTCAGGAGGCAGACAAGATGACTTGGTATCCCCATACCACCAAGAACTTGCCACAATTTGTTATGATCCACACAGTCAAAGGCTTTAGAATAGTCAATAAAACAGAAATAGATGTTTTTCTGAAATTCCCTGGCTTTCTCCATTATCCAGCGGATATTGGCAATTTGGTCTCTAGTTCCTCTGCCTTTTCTAAACCCAGCTTGTACATCTGGCAATTCTCGCTCCATGAATTGCTGGAGTCTACCCTGCAAGATCTTGAGCATTACCTTACTGGCATGTGAAATAAGTGCCACTGTTCGATAGTTTGAACATTCTTTAGTGCTTCCCTTTTTTGGTATGGGGATAGAAGTTGATTTTTTCCAATCTGATGGCCATTCTTGTGTTTTCCAAATTTGCTGGCATATGGCATGCATCACCTTGACAGCATCATCTTGCAAGATTTTAAACAGTTCAGCTGGGATACCGTCGTCTCCTGCTGCCTTGTTATTAGCAATGCTTCTTAAGGCCCATTCAACCTCACTCTTCAGGATGTCTGGCTCTAACTCACTGACCACACCGTCAAAGCTATCTCCAATATTATTATCCTTCCTATACAGATCTTCCGTATATTCTTGCCACCTTTTCTTGATCTCTTCTGCTTCTGTTAGGTCCTTACCATCTTTGTTTTTGATCATACCCATTTTTGCCTGGAATTTACCTCCGATGTTTCTAATTTTCTGGAAGAGGTCTCTTGTCCTTCCTATTCTATTGTCTTCTTCCACTTCCGCACATTGCTTGTTTAAAAATAATTCCTTATCTCTTCTGGCTAACCTCTGGAATTTTGCATTTAATTGGGCATATCTCCCCCTATCAAGTATTCTTGCCATGAAAACTAAATGGATCAGTACAACCAAAGATATGTCGGTATACCATCGGAAGATGGGACTCCCAGGTCGGAAGATGGTCAAAATGCTACTGGGGAGGAACAGAGGATACGTTCAACTAGCCCCAGATGTGATGACGCAGCTAGCTCAAAGCCGAAAGGACGGCTAGCGGCCGACGGTGCTGGTGGTGAACGACGAATCCGATGTTCTAAAGATCAACACACCATAGGAACCTGGAATGTAAGATCTATGAGCCAGGGCAAATTGGATGTGGTTATTGGTGAGATGTCAAGATTAAATATAGACATTTTAGGTGTCAGTGAACTGAAATGGACTGGGATGGGCCACTTCACATCAGATGACCACCAGATCTACTACTGTGGACAAGAGGACCACAGAAGAAATGGAGTAGCCTTCATAATTAATAATAAAGTGGCTAAAGCAGTGCTTGGATACAATCCAAAAAACGATAGAATGATCTCAATTCGAATTCAGGGTAAGCCATTTAACATCACAGTGATCCAAATATACGCCCCAACCACAGATGCTGAAGAAGCAGAAGTAGATCAGTTCTATGAGGATCTGCAGCACCTACTGGATAATACACCAAAAAGAGATGTTATTTTCATTACAGGAGACTGGAATGCTAAGGTGGGTAGTCAGACGACACCTGGAATTACAGGCAAGCATGGTCTGGGAGAACAAAATGAAGCAGGACATAGGCTGATAGAATTTTGCCAAGACAACTCACTGTGCATAACAAACACTCTCTTCCAACAACCTAAAAGACGACTTTATACATGGACTTCACCAGATGGTCGACACCGAAATCAGATTGACTACATCCTTTGCAGCCAAAGGTGGCGGACATCTATACAGTCGGTAAAAACAAGACCTGGAGCTGACTGTAGTTCAGATCACGAACTTCTTATTGCAAAATTTAGAATCAGACTAAAGAGAATAGGGAAGACCCACAGATCAGTTAGATATGAGCTCACTAATATTCCTAAGGAATATGCAGTGGAGGTGAAGAATAGATTTAAGGGACTAGATTTAGTAGATAGGGTCCCAGAAGAACTATGGACAGAAGTTCGCAACATTGTTCAGGAGGCGGCAACAAAAAACGTCCCAAAGAAAAAGAAAACCAAGAAGGCAAGATGGCTGTCTGCTGAAACACTGGAAGTAGCCCAAGAAAGAAGGAAAGCAAAAGGCAACAGTGATAGGGGGAGATATGCCCAATTAAATGCAAAATTCCAGAGGTTAGCCAGAAGAGATAAGGAATTATTTTTAAACAAGCAATGTGCAGAAGTGGAAGAAGACAATAGAATAGGAAGGACAAGAGACCTCTTCCAGAAAATTAGAAACATCGGAGGTAAATTCCAGGCAAAAATGGGTATGATCAAAAACAAAGATGGTAAGGACCTAACAGAAGCAGAAGAGATCAAGAAAAGGTGGCAAGAATACACGGAAGATCTGTATAGGAAGGATAATAATATTGGAGATAGCTTTGACGGTGTGGTCAGTGAGTTAGAGCCAGACATCCTGAAGAGTGAGGTTGAATGGGCCTTAAGAAGCATTGCTAATAACAAGGCAGCAGGAGACGATGGTATCCCAGCTGAACTGTTTAAAATCTTGCAAGATGATGCTGTCAAGGTGATGCATGCCATATGCCAGCAAATTTGGAAAACACAAGAATGGCCATCAGATTGGAAAAAATCAACTTCTATCCCCATACCAAAAAAGGGAAGCACTAAAGAATGTTCAAACTATCGAACAGTGGCACTTATTTCACATGCCAGTAAGGTAATGCTCAAGATCTTGCAAGGTAGACTCCACCAATTCATGGAGCGAGAATTGCCAGATGTACAAGCTGGGTTTAGAAAAGGCAGAGGAACTAGAGACCACATTGCCAATATCCGCTGGATAATGGAGAAAACCAGGGAATTTCAGAAAAACATCTATTTCTGTTTTATTGACTATTCTAAAGCCTTTGACTGTGTGGATCATAACAAATTGTGGCAAGTTCTTGGTGGTATGGGGATACCAAGTCATCTTGTCTGCCTCCTGAGGAATCTGTATAACGACCAAGTAGCAACGGTAAGAACAGAGCACGGAACTACAGACTGGTTTAAGATTGGGAAAGGAGTACGGCAGGGTTGTATACTCTCACCCTACCTATTCAACCTGTACGCAGAACACATCATGCGACATGCTGGGCTTGAGGAATCCAAGGCTGGAGTTAAAATCGCTGGAAGAAACATTAACAATCTCAGATATGCAGATGATACCACTTTGATGGCTGAAAGCGAGGAGGAGTTGAGGAGCCTTATGACGAAGGTGAAAGAAGAAAGTGCAAAAGCTGGGTTGCAGCTAAACCTCAAAAAAACCAAGATTATGGCAACGAGCTTGATTGATGACTGGCAAATAGAGGGAGAAAAAGTGGAGGCAGTGACAGACTTTGTATTTCTAGGCTCAAAGATTACTGCAGACGCTGACTGCAGCCAGGAAATCAGAAGACGTCTACTTCTTGGGAGGAGAGCAATGGCAAATCTTGATAAAATAGTTAAGAGCAGAGACATCACACTGACAACAAAGGTCCGCATAGTTAAAGCAATGGTATTCCCTGTAGTAACCTATGGCTGCGAGAGCTGGACCATAAGGAAGGCTGAGCGAAGGAAGATAGATGCTTTTGAACTGTGGTGTTGGAGGAAAATTCTGAGAGTGCCTTGGACTGCAAGAAGATCAAACCAGTCCATACTCCAGGAAATCAAGCCAGACTGCTCACTTGAGGGAATGATATTAAAGGCAAAACTGAAGTAGTTTGGCCACATAATGAGAAGACAGGATACCCTGGAGAAGAAGCTGATGCTAGGGAAAGTGGAAGGCCAAAGGAAGAGGGGCCGACCAAGGGCAAGATGGATGGATGGTATTCTGGAGGTGATGGACTCAACCATTGGGGAGCTGGGGATGGTGACGGCCGACAGAAAGCTCTGGCGTGGACTGGTCCATGAAGTCACGAAGAGTCGGAAACGACTGAACGAATAAACAACAACATCTCCCCCTATCACTGTTGCCTTTTGCTTTCCTTCTTTCTTGGGCTACTTCCAGTGTTTCAGCAGACAGCCATCTTGCCTTCTTGGTTTTCTTTTTCTTTGGGACATTTTTTGTTGCCACCTCCTGAACAATGTTGCGAACTTCTGTCCATAGTTCTTCTGGGACCCTATCTACTAAATCTAGTCCCTTAAATCTATTCTTCACCTCCACTGCATATTCCTTAGGAATATTAGTGAGCTCATATCTAACTGATCTGTGGGTCTTCCCTATTCAATTCAGTCTGATTCTAAATTTTGCAATAAGAAGTTCGTGATCTGAACTACAGTCAGCTCCAGGTCTTGTTTTTACCGACTGTATAGATGTCCGCCACCTTTGGCTGCAAAGGATGTAGTCAATCTGATTTCGATGTCGACCATCTGGTGAAGTCCATGTATAAAGTCGTCTTTTAGGTTGTTGGAAGAGAGTGTTTGTTATGCACAGTGAGTTGTCTTGGCAAAATTCTATCAGCCTATGTCCTGCTTCATTTTGTTCTCCCAGACCATGCTTGCCTGTAATTCCAGGTGTCGTCTGACTACCCACCTTAGCATTCCAGTCTCCTGTAATGAAAATAACATCTCTTTTTGGTGTATTATCCAGTAGGTGCTGCAGATCCTCATAGAACTGATCTACTTCTGCTTCTTCAGCATCTGTGGTTGGGGCGTATATTTGGATCACTGTGATGTTAAATGGCTTACCCTGAATTCGAATTGAGATCATTCTATCGTTTTTTGGATTGTATCCAAGCACTGCTTTAGCCACTTTATTATTAATTATGAAGGCTACTCCATTTCTTCTGTGGTCCTCTTGTCCACAGTAGTAGATCTGGTGGTCATCTGATGTGAAGTGGCCCATCCCAGTCCATTTCAGTTCACTGACACCCAAAATGTCTATATTTAATCTTGACATCTCACCAATAACCACATCCAATTTGCCCTGGCTCATAGATCTTACATTCCAGGTTCCTATGGTGTGTTGATCTTTAGAACATCGGATTCGTCGTTCACCACCAGCACCGTCGGCCGCTAGCCGTCCTTTCGTCTTTGAGCTAGCTGCGTCATCACATCTGGGGCTAGTTGAACGTATCCTCTGTTCCTCCCCAGTAGCATTTTGACCATCTTCCGACCTGGGAGTCCCATCTTCCGATGGTATACCGACATATCTTTGGTTGTACTGATCCATTTAGTTTTCATGGCAAGAATACTGGGGTGGGTTGCCATTACCTTCCCCAGGGATCGTATTTAGTCTGACCTCTCTGCCACGACCTTCCCGTCTTGGGTGTCCCTTCACGGTTTAGCTCATGGTTTCATTGAGGTGCTCAAGCTCCAGCACCACGACAAGGTAACGATCTCCTTTACTCCCATAGACCTACACTATTCCTCCCTCCCCTTGGTAATGGTTATCACCTGACACACGTAGAAACTGGGCCACATTCCTATTAATACCTCTTTTGAGAAGAAGGAAAGATACGGTTTTTAGGAAAAATGTGCATACATTGGTGCTATTGTTCAGACACTCCAGCAAAGGAGATCGTTACCTTGTCGTGGTGCTGGAGCTTGAGCACCTCAATGAAACCATGAGCTAAACCGTGAAGGGACACCCAAGACGGGAAGGTCGTGGCAGAGAGGTCAGACTAAATACGATCCCTGGGGAAGGTAATGGCAACCCACCCCAGTATTCTTGCCATGAAAACTAAATGGATCAGTACAACCAAAGATATGTTGGTATACCATCGGAAGATGGGACTCCCAGGTCGGAAGATGGTCAAAATGCTACTGGGGAGGAACAGAGGATACGTTCAACTAGCCCCAGATGTGATGACGCAGCTAGCTCAAAGCCGAAAGGACGGCTAGCGGCCGACGGTGCTGGTGGTGAACGACGAATCCGATGTTCTAAAGATCAACACACCATAGGAACCTGGAATGTAAGATCTATGAGCCAGGGCAAATTGGATGTGGTTATTGGTGAGATGTCAAGATTAAATATAGACATTTTAGGTGTCAGTGAACTGAAATGGACTGGGATGGGCCACTTCACATCAGATGACCACCAGATCTACTACTGTGGACAAGAGGACCACAGAAGAAATGGAGTAGCCTTCATAATTAATAATAAAGTGGCTAAAGCAGTGCTTGGATACAATCCAAAAAACGATAGAATGATCTCAATTCGAATTCAGGGTAAGCCATTTAACATCACAGTGATCCAAATATACGCCCCAACCACAGATGCTGAAGAAGCAGAAGTAGATCAGTTCTATGAGGATCTGCAGCACCTACTAGATAATACACCAAAAAGAGATGTTATTTTCATTACAGGAGACTGGAATGCTAAGGTGGGTAGTCAGACGACACCTGGAATTACAGGCAAGCATGGTCTGGGAGAACAAAATGAAGCAGGACATAGGCTGATAGAATTTTGCCAAGACAACTCACTGTGCATAACAAACACTCTCTTCCAACAACCTAAAAGACGACTTTATACATGGACTTCACCAGATGGTCGACACCGAAATCAGATTGACTACATCCTTTGCAGCCAAAGGTGGCGGACATCTATACAGTCGGTAAAAACAAGACCTGGAGCTGACTGTAGTTCAGATCACGAACTTCTTATTGCAAAATTTAGAATCAGACTAAAGAGAATAGGGAAGACCCACAGATCAGTTAGATATGAGCTCACTAATATTCCTAAGGAATATGCAGTGGAGGTGAAGAATAGATTTAAGGGACTAGATTTAGTAGATAGGGTCCCAGAAGAACTATGGACAGAAGTTCGCAACATTGTTCAGGAGGCGGCAACAAAAAACGTCGCAAAGAAAAAGAAAACCAAGAAGGCAAGATGGCTGTCTGCTGAAACACTGGAAGTAGCCCAAGAAAGAAGGAAAGCAAAAGGCAACAGTGATAGGGGGAGATATGCTCAATTAAATGCAAAATTCCAGAGGTTAGCCAGAAGAGATAAGGAATTATTTTTAAACAAGCAATGTGCGGAAGTGGAAGAAGACAATAGAATAGGAAGGACAAGAGACCTCTTCCAGAAAATTAGAAACATCGGAGGTAAATTCCAGGCAAAAATGGGTATGATCAAAAACAAAGATGGTAAGGACCTAACAGAAGCAGAAGAGATCAAGAAAAGGTGGCAAGAATATACGGAAGATCTGTATAGGAAGGATAATAATATTGGAGATAGCTTTGACGGTGTGGTCAGTGAGTTAGAGCCAGACATCCTGAAGAGTGAGGTTGAATGGGCCTTAAGAAGCATTGCTAATAACAAGGCAGCAGGAGACGACGGTATCCCAGCTGAACTGTTTAAAATCTTGCAAGATGATGCTGTCAAGGTGATGCATGCCATATGCCAGCAAATTTGGAAAACACAAGAATGGCCATCAGATTGGAAAAAATCAACTTATATCCCCATACCAAAAAAGGGAAGCACTAAAGAATGTTCAAATTATCGAACAGTGGCACTTATTTCACATGCCAGTAAGGTAATGCTCAAGATCTTGCAAGGTAGACTCCAGCAATTCATGGAGCGAGAATTGCCAGATGTACAAGCTGGGTTTAGAAAAGGCAGAGGAACTAGAGACCAAATTGCCAATATCCGCTGGATAATGGAGAAAGCCAGGGAATTTCAGAAAAACATCTATTTCTGTTTTATTGACTATTCTAAAGCCTTTGACTGTGTGGATCATAACAAATTGTGGCAAGTTCTTGGTGGTATGGGGATACCAAGTCATCTTGTCTGCCTCCTGAGGAATCTGTATAACGACCAAGTAGCAACGGTAAGAACAGAGCACGGAACAACGGACTGGTTTAAAATTGGGAAAGGAGTACGGCAGGGTTGTATACTCTCACCCTACCTATTCAACCTGTACGCAGAACACATCATGCGACATGCTGGGCTTGAGGAATCCAAGGCTGGAGTTAAAATCGCTGGAAGAAACATTAACAATCTCAGATACGCAGATGATACCACTTTGATGGCTGAAAGCGAGGAGGAGTTGAGGAGCCTTATGACGAAGGTGAAAGAAGAAAGTGCAAAAGCTGGGTTGCAGCTAAACCTCAAAAAAACCAAGATTATGGCAACGAGCTTGATTGATGACTGGCAAATAGAGGGAGAAAAAGTGGAGGCAGTGACAGACTTTGTATTTCTAGGCGCAAAGATTACTGCAGACGCTGACTGCAGCCAGGAAATCAGAAGACGTCTACTTCTTGGGAGGAGAGCAATGGCAAATCTTGATAAAATAGTTAAGAGCAGAGACATCACACTGACAACAAAGGTCCGCATAGTTAAAGCAATGCTATTCCCTGTAGTAACCTATGGCTGCGAGAGCTGGACCATAAGGAAGGCTGAGCGAAGGAAGATAGATGCTTTTGAACTGTGGTGTTGGAGGAAGATTCTGAGAGTGCCTTGGACTGCAAGAAGATCAAACCAGTCCATACTCCAGGAAATCAAGCCAGACTGCTCACTTGAGGGAATGATATTAAAGGCAAAACTGAAGTACTTTGGCCACATAATGAGAAGACAGGATACCCTGGAGAAGAAGCTGATGCTAGGAAAAGTGGAAGGCAAAAGGAAGAGGGGCCGACCAAGGGCAAGATGGATGGATGGTATTCTGGAGGTGACGGACTCTACCATTGGGGAGCTGGGGATGGTGACGGCCGACAGAAAGCTCTGGCGTGGACTGGTCCATGAAGTCACGAAGAGTCGGAAACGACTGAACGAATAAACAACAATTGTTCAGACAAAGCTGCTCTTTAATTTTTTGTGTGTGAACATTTTCACTGGTGATGATGAATATTTGTTAACAGGTAGCTTTGTTTAGTGGAAAGAATGCCTGTAGAGACAAACACAAATACTCGGAAAATACTCGGGAGGCTGGTGCTTGTGTGAAAGAAACCAAGATAAGCTTTACTGAGGAAGGAATTTACTTTCCACAATAGAGTACCAGGTTTGGTTCAGCCTCTGTACCCACTTCCCCTCTAGGTTTCATGTTGCAGTTTTGTCTTCGGTCTAGTTTTGTCTTCAGTCTAGTTTTGTCTTCAGTCTAAAACAGCTGACACACCCATAAAACCAAATAGAACTTTCTCATTCATTTAATGGAGCTTGTATAGGACTGGTTTACAGCAGATGTTGTTGAAATGGGCCAAAACAGCAGCTGCTTTTTGTTTATAGATTCTGTGCGCAGTTTCACCCTACTATTTTCCTCTGCATGGTTGTCACCTCGTCAGAAGTTAGATTAACATGCAAGGGCAGTATGTCACCATAAATAGAACCGCAAATTATCCTTGTTGCTCCAGCAAATTTGACCTCGAAGCATTTATGGAGATCTCACCATCTGCTAAGGGCCCTTATTTTTTTTCTTCATGATCCCCCTCCCCACTTTTAAATATTAACCTGGAAAAAAGCATTAGTACAAACATCTTTTTCAATAGATTTCAAGCATTACCTGACAGTCTAAATTAACAAAAAATATAAATATTGTAAACATGAAGAAGGGAAACAAAGGGATGGGGAAGGGAAAAAGGAAACAATATATAATCAAAAACTTTCTTGCTTTTTCTTCCTCATCTGTATACATTTTCTTCCTTTTAGTAGAATCATGTGGCCTCAGACTTTTAGCCCTCAGAATTGTCCCACGGTAGTAAATGTATGGATTATGAAATGTTTATGAAACATTTATTAAGGTAAAGGTAAAGGTTTTCCCCTGCACAGTTGTGTCCGACTCTAGGGGACGGTGCTCATCTCTGTTTCTTAGCGTAAGAGCCAGCACTGTCTGAAGATGCTTCCGCAGTCATGTGGCCGGCATGACGCGTGCGGAATGTTGTTACCATCCCACCGAAGTGGTACCTATTTATCTACTTGCATTTGCATGCTTTCAAATTGCTAGGTTGGCAAGAGCTGGGGCAAGTGCGGGAGCTCACTCCGTCATGTGGCACTCGTGTCTCGAACCGCCGACCTTCTGATCGACAAGCCTGGTATCTTAACCACTGAGCCATTGCACCCCATAAATCCCAAAATATAGGGTATTGAACTTTTCAAAGTTGGTCTGACTTGCAATTTGGCTGACATAAGATACTTATATATTCAAAATGAACTGGAAAAAGTCAATTCAAACTTGAAAAATGCCTCCCTGTGGTCTTCATTATTTTGTTTTATTTGCCTATAACGTCCAAGGTATGCAGAGCTTTATAGCATAAGCAATGAGAAAACAAAACAGACATCCCTGTCCAAAAAATAAATTGTCTGTATTGGTAATCATATGCATTTAACCTCTTACAGTTCCTGGATTCCAGCTCCCTCCCCCCAATTTAAGTACTCAAAGTTTAAACTAGTCATGGCATTTTTATGTAATTGCTACGGAATCTACCTACAAAATACTTACTAAAATGCATTGCAATAAAAGTCTTAGAGTTTCAGTCATGACTTTTCTAGCCCATCCTTTTGGCTCAGTTTCACTCTGTGTCTGTGAATATTAATTAAAGATACCAATCATTTAATAGCAAGTGAAAGATTTCTTATGTTTCCAAGAACAAATGGTGACAGGCAGAATGTAAAAGTGCACGCAGGGTTTAAAGTTTCTGCACTCCAGTTAATTACTCACTGTGATACTTGTTTTGCATGAATTTCTTTTCCCAGTAATTGAATGTATCACTGAGTGACTTTAATGTAATGCTTGTTGGCTGACTATATTTGTTACATATCACCAGGTACATGTGGAGTAGAGCTCATTTGAATCTTGCTTGGTGTCTGCTGTGCTGATAATCCATTACTAGTCTCACACATCTTTTAGTACATAGTAGGAAGTAGATAATTCCAGGAGGCATCAAGTCTAAGTGTGTGTGTGCACGCAGATGTGTGTATAATTAAAGCAACAATTTGATGCACACTTATCTGAGAGCTAATATTATTGAGCTAAATGAGACTTGTCTCTGAGTAGACTGGCAGAAGAGCACAAGCTCTGCATGCAGAAAATTTCAAGTTCATCTCTAGGTGGTCCTGGGAAAGAGGCCCATAGACGGTAGGACTGATGGGGCAAGGCAACGTTCTGTCTTTTTCTTCCTTGCAAGAGCTTTGAAAAAGCTGGTGGAGAGCAGTCTTTTTCTGGCTATTTTCAAGTTTGACGGCTCTCATCCGTCAGCTTTCTCAAAATTTTGTGAGGAAGGAGCAACATATTTACATGCCTTTGCTCAATTCTTTTTCTGGATTGAAGATGCAGAAGCCACTGCTTCTCTTTTCCCTTCATCAAATCAGCTGGTCCTTGAGAATAGTGACTATTTTGGTATTCAACCACAATGTGCCATTGTGGCATGGAGGCTATTGAAAGGCAATCCAAATGTTGCCTTAGCAATGTCTTCATTCTTCATGAATCTGGAAGATTTTGTCATTTTTAATAAGGTATATCCAGTGATATGGAAGATTTTCAGCTATAGCCCATGAAATACCTAAACAGTACTCTACTAGGGACACTTTGGATTTTACTCCAGATGACCATTATTTGTTCAGCATATTCTTTTTTATATAACAATCTATCACAAATCAACCCAGAGTTCTCACTCAAGGCACTAATGACCAGGCTCAAATTATCCTACTTTGGACACATTTTGTGAAGACCCAGCTTTCTGAAGAAGGCTCTAATACTGGGAAAGGTAGAAGGAAAGAGAAGACAACCATCAGTAGCAAGGTGGATGGATTCAGTTATGGTGGTGGTGAGTGCACTGTTGGAAGACCTGAAAGACCAGGTTAGGGACAGATTGTCATGGAGAATATCATGTAAATATTGTATCTAGGAGGCTGCTAAGAGTCAACAATGACTTGATGGCACATAATCAATCAATCAATCAATCAATCAATCAATCAATCAATCAATCAGAATAAGGGGCATTAGACTTCTCACTTTTGGGGTAGTAACAAATGCAATATAATAGGGCTTCCTGCAAAAGCATAGTATGCATCTTCATTCCAGATGTTTCCTCTGAAAGCCTTTGACTTACTTATAGTTTATCTGGCATAAACCACAGTATCCTCTTCTCTTCTCTTCTCTTCTCTTCTCTTCTCTTCTCTTCTCTTCTCTTCTTCTCATTTATTTTATTTATTTTCTATCCCGCCTTTATTATTTTTATAAATAACTCAAGGTGGCAAACATACCTAATACTCTTTCCTCCTCCTATTTTCCCCACAACAACAACCCAGAGTGTTGTGGACTTCTTCTAAATAGTTGCTTTTGCAACAAAGTATCTACACTAGTGCATTTTTCTTCTCATAAAAGGTAAAGGTTTTCCCCTGCACAGTCGTGTCCAACTCTAGGGGGCGGTGCTCATCTCCATTTCTTAGCTGAAGAGCCAGCGTTGTCCGAAGACGCTTCCACGGTCATGTGGCCAGCATGACGTGCGCGGAATGCTGTTACCATCCCACCGAAGTGGTACCTATTAATCTACTTGCATTTGCATGCTTTCAAATTGCTAGGTTGGCAAGAGCTGGGGCGAGTGCGGGAGCTCACTCCGTCACTCGGTGCTCGGGTCTCGAACCGCCTAACTTGCAACCTTCCGATCAACAAGCCTGGCGTCTTAACCACTGAGCCATCGCGCCCCTTTTTTCTTTTCTTCTCATGCATATTCTATTACGCTGTGTCCAGACTGTGGGCATGAGGTTTCCTCTTAGTCCCTCACCATTGCTGAGTCATTTAGCACTACAATTTTAACAGCTGTTCTTGACACCCAGTTTGAGGTAGTAAAGGAACATATACAGAAAGCATTTCCTTCTAGCGATTTCCTTCTTAAAAAAAAGGGCCATGTGGTTAAAACAAGACTAGTGTGAAAGAGTTGAGTAGGCATGGGGTTGGTAGCACCGCCAAGGGTAACCAACTTTATTAGGGCATAAGCTGTTGTGAGTAATGCTGAAGGTGCTACCAGACTCTGTGTCGATCTTGTTGCATAGACTAACACAGCTCTCTCCCCCAGCTAAACAATTAGGAGGAATAAGTGTTTCCAAGTGAAGCTGAATGCTTGCAGAAGAAGAAAAAAAATAGGCAAAGAAAAGTTAGGACACCGTCCTCAAATTATAGCATAATAAAGTTAGAATACCTACAGAATGGAAAATCTGAGGAGAGAGGAAGGAATGGTGTAATCTAAATGAAGACATGTCTGGCAACTGAGACACAGTACAAGAGCATTCCCACTGCAAGGTTTGATGTGAACAACTCTTGTTTAATCAAAACAATTACTGCAGAACACTGTAGATGCAATCTCATTGTACAGAAGCAGCAGTAGAAAGCAACAACAATGCATAAACTTAGACTTAGGGTAAAGGCTATGGAACTTAATTAGAAAGTAAACTTGGCCATCTCTATTGAAGAAAGTTTTGATAACTATGGTCCCCAGTGTAAGCCTCTCTGTCTATCCGTTCAGTTGTGTCCGGCTCTTGGTCACTTTGTGGATCAATGCTTTCCATGCCTTTCTATCTCTTACAGCTTCCTTTAGTTCCAGTGTAAGCACCATCCATTTAATCAGAGGCTTTGATGTCAGTTCCTGCTTTCCAAGTGAACTGCTGATGGCAAATGCTGAAGAACATTGACATTTAATAAGGCCTCAACTTTTAATTATAGTCAGACATCAGGCTATAAGATAAATCAGACTAAAGACTTCATGAGGTCATGAAGTTCCTTCTGGAAACATACCTATATGACAGCTACACTGAGCATGTAGAAAACCACAGATTCTAGGATGGATCCCACTTATCTATGTTTGTGGATGAGAAAGATCTTAAAAAAAACACATAACCCATATCAGAACTTAATGGTCTGTGAGAATGTCCTTGAGAGCCAGGAGGAGGAGGAGGAGTGGGAGGAGGAGGAGGAGGAGGAGGAGGAGGAGGAGGAGGAGGAGACAACTAGGCAATGGTCAGATAAGAGGCAGCTTAGCCTGCAGAAGCAATGGGGGTGTGGCAAATGTCTCAGAAGGGACCCTCCCTAGTTTCTTGGACTGTAAAAGTGACGTGGGGGGAGATGTACTTTCAGACTTGCAAGATTCTGTTACTGTAACCTTACCGTAAAGGTAGTTTTAGTACTCAAGGTTGGTGCTTCTTGTCTGGACTACCTGTAAGGGTTGACATCAATCTTTCGAGTCTCAAAGTACATCTCTCCTCCCTCACCTTTACAGTCGAAGAAACTAGGGAGGGTCCCTTCTGAAATGTTTGCCACACCCCGATTCCTTCTGCAGGCTCAGCTGCCTCTTATCTGACCATTGCCTAGTCTGCTGCTGCTCCACCTCCTATCTCTCAAAGACAACCTCACAGACCTTTACAATAATACACCATGGTTGAGAATTATGGGAGTTAATTAATTTCCTTACTAATGTCATCCATCATTTTACTGATATAACAGTAATGAGAATAGGCTTTATATTCCCTTAATGATTGGTGGGTGATTGTTATAAAGATGTTGTAAGTCCCTAGTAAAGAAGAACATATACTCTAATATATCTGGAGAACATCAAATGGAAAAGATTATATTTTGGTGAACTGTGGTGTGTGTCCTTAATACAAATGCAGCAAGTTCTATAGGTGGCTGAACCTCCAGTTACTGCTACTATGATTACAGAAGTGAGTATGGCTACTATAATTACAGAAACCGCTGTAGCTGTCTTCATACTTTCTGTCTCTAGTCCATTCCAATTTTCATCCCAAGATACTCTGCACTCACTTATATTGGAAGGTGGGACAAAAGGCTGATGACATACCAAAATGGCACCTATCAAGACTGGTGTGGGCAAATGCCTGGAGTAGGTAGATGTCTGGGTTGATGCCTAATTCAACTTTTCTCTGCTTTCCTAATTCTCAAGCAACCAATATGACCAGGCAATGTATTCATACTATGGCAGACAGATCTCCCAGAGTGGGAAAGGTGGAAGTCCATCCGTTGTGGTCTTGCCACGCAGCCATTAACTTTTTCAAACCAGCTCTGGTGAAAGAATCCTCTGTGTTAAATCACAACAACTTGTGAGTATGGATCTGGAAGCCTTCTTAAAAGAAACATGTCAGGCTCACTGCGAGAGAACAGCCTGTTTCTTCATGGGATATAGGATGACAGATCTCTCAATACATATGTCTAGCAATGGAATGGGATGAAAATGTGGGGTGGTCCAATTTTTCCAGGACTAGAGTAAGCAGAGTGAAATGTGTATGCATTTGCCAAAGATCACAAATGAACACATGACACTCTTATAGAAGGATAGACAGACGGGCTATCTTTCATTCTGAAGGCTTCATTGGCTTTTTGCCATTACCCAAACCCCAGGGAAGGCAGAAAACCCTCTGCTTTCAGTCTGCATTATAATTATTCCATTTAAATTACTCTCCACAGTGAATAGAGAACCGTGGAACACAGAAGCACTGGGATGACAAATGCCCCCTTTGATTTTTTTTATTTCAACCTGCAAACATAATACTGTGCACAGAAATGCCCTGCTGAGCCTATATATGCAGACTAGGCTGCTAACTGGACCCCCCGTCAACCCAGTAATAGGCAGGCCAGATGGCAAAGTACAGTGATGCTTGTTCAACTCCATACAACTCCAGCAAAGCTGTGAGTGTCCCGTGTTTCAGAGCAGGATGAAAGGCTTCAGAGATGCAATTTTGGGATGGAAAAGTTCTGCATGTTTTCTATCAAAAAGCAAAGCACCATAAAAATGTTGTATTGAAATGTTTAA
Source organism: Charina bottae (assembly GCA_023362775.1). Classification (NCBI taxonomy): domain Eukaryota; kingdom Metazoa; phylum Chordata; class Lepidosauria; order Squamata; family Charinaidae; genus Charina; species Charina bottae. The sequence goes on from JALMGJ010000001.1 coordinate 150,459,663, forward strand.
AGACTCTGATTAGGTCCCTCTGTGAACTAAAGTCCAGGTTCACCTATTGCTCTAAGCTAAATTGATTTGAGTTTGGCTTAGTGTTACCAGGAAATCCAGCCAGGCTGATTTATGAACTATGGCTTGTTTTATTTACTCATAATTTTGATCCCATTCATTCAGCATTAAAACAATTGCAATGATTAATACAATGATTTAGAATTATATATAAACCAGGTTACTGCACTTTATTCAACAAACATTGTTAAATAAAACCATGTTTTTAGAATTTTAGAAAAAGAATTATTTTGTTGGATTAGATTGTGTGTGTGTGCGTGTGTGTGTAGACTTGTTGGCCTCTGAATGTTATTGTACATTACATCTGTCAGCATTATCAATGTTTGGAAACTATTAGAATTGAAATCCACACCAAATTTACAAAATCCAGTACCTATCATATACTAGTATTTTGGAGGATTACAAAATCAAACAAAATCTCCCACCTCCCCTGCATTATTTGCTGTGAGAACTGAGTAGTTAAAGAAATACAGGTAGTCCTCACTTAACAACCATTTGTGCAGTGATGGTTTAGACTTACGACAGTGCTGAAAAATCTGACAAACGGTCCTCAGACTTATGACCATCACAGCATCCTCAAGGTCACATGATCGCAATTTGGGCATTTGGCAACCGGTTTGCATTTATGACCATCGCAGTGTCCTGTGGTCACGTGATCGCCATTTTTCTGGCTGGCTTCTGGCAAGAAAAATCAGTGGTGAACTTCATGATTCACTTAATGACCACATGCTTCGCTTAACGCCCACAACGTTTCGCTTAATGACTGCTGCAAAAAAGGTCGTAAAATTGTGTTGGATTCGCTTAATAACCGCTTTGCTTAGCAACCAAAATTCTGGTCCCAATTGTGGTTGTTAAGCGAGGACTACCTGTAATTCCTCTGAACATGAAAGTTCTGTTTTATTATAACAGCCTACACATTGGTAGATTTCAATATGTTGAATTCTCTTAAAAAGCAAATTAAGCTAACAATCATCAATTCCATAATAAAATACCCCCATGGGCTTCCTTTTACCTGTCCTTCCTTCTGAATCTACTATAAATCAATGCCCTTGAGTTCAACTAATCTGAAATATAGAAAAGCTTTTCTGCAATCTTGCTCTCCACTCCACTCCATAAGCCTTGTGATAATACCCTCCTGCATCTCTTTTCTAAACAGCATCTCCTTACCTTTATAATAAAGAAGACATTCCAATGGCTGATTTATTTTTGCCATTTTGCTATTTTCATAGCTTTTCAGCTCTACCCTATCGCTTCAGAAATCAGAGTAACTAGTGTGGTATAAAATTATTGTGTGCTATTACGATACACAGCATACAAAATTAGAATTGCATCATAGAGTTATATAATATGGTACAATAATCCTTCCTAGTTAAAAACTATGTAGAGGGATTTGAAAGCAGCTTAATTTCTGCCTAGGCTTTAGTATAGCCAATACCCAAAGATGCTCCTTTGATGCCCAGTTGAGGAATTTTGATAGTGAATAGTTACTAACTCCTAGATGCACTTCGCTTGGTTGGATGAGTGGAGGAGAGAATCAGTTTTACAGCTGGTTGGTCAGAGTCTTGGGAAATAAATGAATGAGCCTTTATTACTGTATTTAATGAACCAAACAAAAATCACAAACACACAGCTGCAAGGGTAAGCTTTTAGGGGAAAAAATGATGCTTTGAAGGACAGTATGAAAAGTTGCACTGGTGATGTAGCAAGCCTTGTATGCATCCCTGGAACAGCAACGCTCTGCTTGTATTAACCCAGGACAATAGCAAAATGTTTTCTTTCCCTACAGCTATGTAATTAAGCAATGGCACTATCTAATTTGAATCCAGGATTGCTGTTCTGAGTACTTCTTTTTAATGAACTCTAATGAATGGAGCCAGTTTGGTGTCGTGATTAAGGCATCAGGCTAGAAACCGGGAGACCATGAGTTCTAGTCCCACCTTAGGCACAAAGGCAGCTGGGTAACCCTGGGCCAGTCACTCTTTCTCAGCCCGAGGAAGGAGGCAATGGCAAACCACCTCTGAAAAACCTTGCCAAGAAAACTGCAGGGACCTGTCCAGGCAGTCTCCAAGAATCAGACACGATTGAACGGATTAAAAAAAAAAGAGTGGACATTGAATGCTGGTAATGACAGGATAGGATTAATAAAGCTTATAATAATTCTTAAAATGTAGATACTCTGCATAACTCAGTGTTTGTCTGGGCACAGATTTCCGAAGGAGCACACACATCATGAAGAGGTACACAGAGAATGAGAGATTCTTTCAGCTTCCTGCTTTGCATTCTAATCATCTTTCTGTTTCTCTTGAACTTAGCAAGCCTTCCTATAATTTCTCCCTATCTGTCTTCATCATTTTCTGCACTGTAGTGAAACTCTTCTAAAGAATCCTATTACAGCCTGACAGTTTTGCTGTGGGCTGTTTTCAAGGGGTATATGAAATTCAAATCTCTTGGACAGGTTTTACCTGTGGCCAAACTATACTGAATGTTGATAAGCTCATTATCTTCAACTTCGGCATAAATTCAGTAGACCACGGAAATGTGAATGTTCTCTAAGTGCTGTTAGAGGCTCCTCCCCTACCAATGTATCCTGTTTCTCCTGCCTTTACATTTTTATGTTCATATGCCACACATCTACTTTCAGGTTTCTTCAAAGTGCCCCCTTTCTTTTTCTCTTCTTTTAACTGAGGGCCACATTTGGTCTCTGAGAGGTGTGGGAGGGAGCACACTCCAAAACTTATGGCAATACCTGAAATTAATGTTAATTTAAATGAAATGAAATAGATATAATTATCATATGACTGTTCTCTATGTATCCAATACATTTTCCCTTCTGTCTCATTAAAAATATAGTTTGGCAGCAAGGTAGCAGATGGAAAAGTTGACTGAGCAGGGATGCAACCTAATGAAAGGATCCAGAGTGAAAACAAAAGGTAGAGTTTTCATTTTTCTTCCTTTCATTAGTCTTCATCTCTGCTCAACCAACTTTTCCATCTGCTACTGGCCTGTGGTGGCATGTCAAAGGGTTTATCATTTGCATGATAAATAGCAGTGATAGGAGTTATTGATTTAAGGATTTTTTACACGCTGGAATTCTGGAAGTAGAATCCTGACACATCTGGAGGGCACCAAGCTGGAATCGATTAAGACTCATGGTACTGCATATCTGATGGCCAGTGGCAGCAAAGAAAGAAATAGTGTTTAAAGCTTAAGTTAAAGTGAATGCAGCAAGGGCGTGACAGCAACACAAGCACTTTCCAGAGCCAGATTAAGCCCAATGACTGGCTTTGGGGAAAGACCTCTTCCACAAGTTATGGCAGGGCTTTCCAAACTTTTCATGTTGGTGACACACTTTTTAGACATGCATCATTTCGCGACACACTCTTACAGCAGGGCACAAGGCAGGCACTAGGACCTGCGTGGAATCACAGCAGGTTTGGAGGCAGCAAGGCACAAGGCAGGCACTAGGACCTGCGTGGAATCCTGGAAGGGCTCAGAGGCAGCAGCAGCCGCGACACACCCAGACACTGCAGCCGACACACTAACGTGTCCCGACACACAGTTTGGAAAGCTCTGAGTTATGGCATGGTCATGGTATCTGGGTCTCACCCATTACCCTTCACAGAGCCACAGATGCTTTGTTGCTGCAAGAAACATCCAGCGGTGCTTTGACAGGCTGCCTGAGTTTGACTCAGAGAAGGGGAAAGGGAATGCCAAGCCTTTACAGAAAAGATATCTGAGCCCTGGAAAAGTAGAAAGTGTGAAACCCCCCCCCCCTCAAAATCTTGATTGTGTTAGGTATAAGTTGAAGTAGAGATGAGCTTTGAGAGGTTTTCAAGATAATTACATTTCCTTAACTGCATCAAAGAACATTCCAAGATTCCTAGTGACTCCTATTTCCTGACATCAGTCTTGAAGACCGCATTACTGATTCATTAGAGAGGCATTGGACTTTTCCTTCTAGATCTATAATTTGGATCCTCAAGGTACCCTTCTGTCTACAGAACAAGTGGCCGAGGCATTATTACAACATCAGCAGCAGGTATTGCTGCACAGCCAGTGTTACTTCATTCTCCCAGAAGTCTACTGGAGAAATTTTGGGATTGGGTGGGGGCTTAAGACCAATTGACTTTCACAGCCCAGTGTGAATTGTTCATGGCAGGCAGGGAGTGGAATTTCCTACAGATCAAACCAAGATCATCTTTGTTCTTAGCCTACTGAAAGAAGGAGCATTCCACTCATTAAGAACAACTGTGCCAGCTCAAACAACTATCAGAATTTCATACAAAGATTTAGAGCTGATAAGCTCAATGAAGAAGTGGAGAATTCTGCAGTGGAGAAACAACAAAGGTGGGACGTTGGGTTGTGTTTTCACTAGCAGTGAACTAGGACACATAGTGGTGGCTTTCCCTGTTTCCTTGCTCAGAGTCGGCTGGAATGTGTCACGCCTGTGAAAATATGGGTCATCTTGTGAATAAATGCCCAGACCATGCCAAAACTTTGATTTTGGTAACTTCACAGTCCCCTTCTTCCAAGAGCTCCATGGGGTGGCCTCCAGATAATTAAAGGAAGCTCCAACATTCAACACCAGTTAATTGCATTTCATAATCTCCATTAATCTTCGTACCTCCATAGGCTTGGAAATCCAGCTCTCACCTCTGTAGGCCTCTCATGCAACTGCCAATTTCATAGATGAGGTTATTGTTCAACAGTTTCATTTGCTCACATAATTGCAAAAAATCCTATGGAGGTGAAGATGATTCATGGCAGACCCCTAAAATCAGGTCTCATCCTGTAACATATGACATTTCTGTAGCTGAGAATAAATTACCACAAAGAATTTTTGCAACTGTATTTGACTGTCTCTTTGCACATCCCAATTGTCTTAGGGATAAACTGGCTTCAGACATGAAATTCTGATATTCACTGATACCAAGGAACTATTTCTTTTCCTTTTCAAAAAATATCAACAGTACTGTTTGCAAACGTCTGACTTATATTTCATTCTCTTGCCTGCACTGCTTCTTCAACCTCCTTTCTGGCCAGAAAAGAATGCAGATCTTGCTGATGTTTTGGGGGAAGAGGAAGCAGCTACCTTGCCTCTTCATTGGGCATGTCATTGCACCACTAACATAATATCTGAACCCAGATCCCCGCTAAAAGGCAATATCCCACATCTATTCAAGAGTTAGCCATTTTAAAAAAGCTTGTGGACGATAATCTGAAGAAAGGATGAATTCTCTCTTCTTCCTCTCCTGCATTTGCACCCTTATTTTATATAAAAAAGAAAATTAATTCTTCCTCACCACGATTACAGTATAGCCTTCTAAACTCTGTGACCATTAGGAACTATTATCTACTGCCTGTTATTGCAGATCTGCTGGACTGCATTCAGAAACATGCATTTTCATTAAATTGGATTCAAGAGGAGCTTAGAGTTTGATTTGGATGTAAGAGGGACATGAATTCTTAACAGCCTTTGACATTCAATATGGCAAATTTGAATACACAATAGCCACCCAGCTGTGATCTGCAGATTAATGAATGAGACGTTCTTAGATATTTTGTACACATATGTAGTGGTTTATCTAGATGAGATTTTGATTTTTTCAGAAAACTCTTCTCTGCATTCTACCCAGATCAAAGCCTATGTGAAAACAAACTCCATACTAAGATTTATTTATTTATTATTTATATTTCAATTTATATGGCCACCCATCTCAAATCCATGCCTCTGGGTGGCTAACAACAGTTAAAAACACCATATAACAACATATAACAGTAAAAGTAATGCATACATAATTGGCAACTGAGGTGAAAGCCAAAGAAGCAATAGACAAATCAGCATAACATTGCACGGACTCTGTCCCACATCCAGATCCCCAAGCTTGGTGACACAACCATGTCTTTAAGGCCTTGTGAAAGACCAACAGGGTCAGAGCTAATATAATTTCCAGGTAAATGATGTTTCAAAGGGCAGGTGCCACAATTGTTTTGTTGTTTATTCGTTCAGTCGTTTCCGACTCTTCGTGACTTCATGGACCAGCCCACGCCAGAGCTTTCTGTCGGCCGTCACCATCCCCAGCTCCCCAATGGTTGAGTCCGTCACCTCCAGAATACCATCCATCCATCTTGCCCTTGGTCGCCCCCTCTTCCTTTGGCCTTCCACTTTTCCTAGCATCAGCTTCTTCTCCAGGGTATCCTGTCTTCTCATTATGTGGCCAAAGTACTTCAGTTTTGCCTTTAATATCATTCCCTCAAGTGAGCAGTCTGGCTTGATTTCCTGGAGTATGGACTGGTTTGATCTTCTTGCAGTCCAAGGCACTCTCAGAATTTTCCTCCAACACCACAGTTCAAAAGCATCTATCTTCCTTCGCTCAGCCTTCTTTATGGTCCAGCTCTCACAGCCATAGGTTACTACAGGGAATACCATTGCTTTAACTATGCGGACCTTTGTTGTCAGTGTGATGTCTCTGCTCTTAACTATTTTATCAAGATTTGCCATTGCTCTCCTCCCAAGAAGTAGACGTCTTCTGATTTCCTGGCTGCAGTCAGCGTCTGCAGTAATCTTTGCGCCTAGAAATACAAAGTCTGTCACTGCCTCCACTTTTTCTCCCTCTATTTGCCAGTCATCAATCAAGCTCGTTGCCATAATCTTGGTTTTTTTTGAGGTTTAACTGCAACCCAGCTTTTGCACTTTCTTCTTTCACCTTCATCATAAGGCTCCTCAACTCCTCCTCGCTTTCAGCCATCAAAGTGGTATCATCTGCATATCTGAGATTGTTAATGTTTCTTCCAGCGATTTTAACTCCAGCCTTGGATTCCTCAAGCCCAGCATGTCGCATGATGTGTTCTGCATACAGGTTGAATAGGTAGGGTGAGAGTATACAACCCTGCCGTACTCCTTTCCCAATCTTAAACCAGTCCGTTGTTCCGTGCTCTGTTCTTACCGTTGCTACTTGGTCGTTATACAGATTCCTCAGGAGGCAGACAAGATGACTTGGTATCCCCATACCACCAAGAACTTGCCACAATTTGTTATGATCCACACAGTCAAAGGCTTTAGAATAGTCAATAAAACAGAAATAGATGTTTTTCTGAAATTCCCTGGCTTTCTCCATTATCCAGCGGATATTGGCAATTTGGTCTCTAGTTCCTCTGCCTTTTCTAAACCCAGCTTGTACATCTGGCAATTCTCGCTCCATGAATTGGTGGAGTCTACCTTGCAAGATCTTGAGCATTACCTTACTGGCATGTGAAATAAGTGCCACTGTTCGATAGTTTGAACATTCTTTAGTGCTTCCCTTTTTTGGTATGGGGATATAAGTTGATTTTTTCCAATCTGATGGCCATTCTTGTGTTTTCCAAATTTGCTGGCATATGGCATGCATCACCTTGACAGCATCATCTTGCAAGATTTTAAACAGTTCAGCTGGGATACCGTCGTCTCCTGCTGCCTTGTTATTAGCAATGCTTCTTAAGGCCCATTCAACCTCACTCTTCAGGATGTCTGGCTCTAACTCACTGACCACACCGTCAAAGCTATCTCCAATATTATTATCCTTCCTATACAGATCTTCCGTATATTCTTGCCACCTTTTCTTGATCTCTTCTGCTTCTGTTAGGTCCTTACCATCTTTGTTTTTGATCATACCCATTTTTGCCCGGAATTTTCCTCCGATGTTTCTAATTTTCTGGAAGAGGTCTCTTGTCCTTCCTATTCTATTGTCTTCTTCCACTTCCGCACATTGCTTGTTTAAAAATAATTCCTTATCTCTTCTGGCTAACCTCTGGAATTTTGCATTTAATTGGGCATATCTCCCCCTATCACTGTTGCCTTTTGCTTTCCTTCTTTCTTGGGCTACTTCCAGTGTTTCAGCAGACAGCCATCTTGCCTTCTTGGTTTTCTTTTTCTTTGGGACGTTTTTTGTTGCCGCCTCCTGAACAATGTTGCGAACTTCTGTCCATAGTTCTTCTGGGACCCTATCTACTAAATCTAGTCCCTTAAATCTATTCTTCACCTCCACTGCATATTCCTTAGGAATATTAGTGAGCTCATATCTAACTGATCTGTGGGTCTTCCCTATTCTCTTTAGTCTGATTCTAAATTTTGCAATAAGAAGTTCGTGATCTGAACTACAGTCAGCTCCAGGTCTTGTTTTTACCGACTGTATAGATGTCCGCCACCTTTGGCTGCAAAGGATGTAGTCAATCTGATTTCGGTGTCGACCATCTGGTGAAGTCCATGTATAAAGTCGTCTTTTAGGTTGTTGGAAGAGAGTGTTTGTTATGCACAGTGAGTTGTCTTGGCAAAATTCTATCAGCCTATGTCCTGCTTCATTTTGTTCTCCCAGACCATGCTTTCCTGTAATTCCAGGTGTCGTCTGACTACCCACCTTAGCATTCCAGTCTCCTGTAATGAAAATAACATCTCTTTTTGGTGTATTATCTAGTAGGTGCTGCAGATCCTCATAGAACTGATCTACTTCTGCTTCTTCAGCATCTGTGGTTGGGGCGTATATTTGGATCACTGTGATGTTAAATGGCTTACCCTGAATTCGAATTGAGATCATTCTATCGTTTTTTGGATTGTATCCAAGCACTGCTTTAGCCACTTTATTATTAATTATGAAGGCTACTCCATTTCTTCTGTGGTCCTCTTGTCCACAGTAGTAGATCTGGTGGTCATCTGATGTGAAGTGGCCCATCCCAGTCCATTTCAGTTCACTGACACCTAAAATGTCTATATTTAATCTTGACATCTCACCAATAACCACATCCAATTTGCCCTGGCTCATAGATCTTACATTCCAGGTTCCTATGGTGTGTTGATCTTTAGAACATCGGATTCGTCGTTCACCACCAGCACCGTCGGCCGCTAGCCGTCCTTTCGGCTTTGAGCTAGCTGCGTCATCACATCTGGGGCTAGTTGAACATATCCTCTGTTCCTCCCCAGTAGCATTTTGACCATCTTCCGACCTGGGAGTCCCATCTTCCAATGGTATACCGACATATCTTTGGTTGTACTGATCCATTTAGTTTTCATGGCAAGAATACTGGGGTGGGTTGCCATTACCTTCCCCAGGGATCGTATTTAGTCTGACCTCTCTGCCACGACCTTCCCGTCTTGGGTGTCCCTTCACGGTTTAGCTCATGGTTTCATTGAGGTGCTCAAGCTCCAGCACCACGACAAGGTAACGATCTCCTTTGCTGGAGAGGTGCCACAATAGTAAAGGCTGTTTTCCTAGGTCCCATCAGATGACATTCCATAATAGATGGGACCTGGAACACACCTCTCCTGCTAGATGTGATGTGATGGGTAGACATAATTGGGGAAATAACCTCAAATTACCCAGCCCCATGCCATAAAGAACCTTACTGCTCATTACCAGCATCTTGTATTGAACCCAGAAGCATATTGGCAACCAATGCAGCTTGTAGAGCAGAGGAGTAACATGCACTGACAGAGAAGTGCACATAACTGCCAGCACCAATGCATTTTGTACCAACTGCAGCTTCCAGATACTCTTCAAGGGCAGCTCCATGTAAAACACATTGCAGTAGTCCATTCTGGTGGTGATCAAGGCATGGGTGACCATAAGCAGAGCCTCCTGGTCCAGGAACAGGCACAATTGGTGCACAACATGAAGCTGTGCAAAGGTCCTCCTGGCCGTGGCTGCCACCTGTTCCTCAAACAGGAGCCACAGGTCCAGGAGAAGACTCAAATTGCACACTGGTTCTGTTTGGGGAAGTACAACGTCATCCAAAACTAAATGTGGAAAGTCTCCAGAACCTGGGGCCCTGGAACCCAGAGCCACTCAGTCTTGCTAGGGTTGAGTTGAAACTGTTGCTTCCCATCCAGCTCCTGAATGAAGGATGCTAATTTAAATGGTCTACTCAAGAACAAGATACCTTTCAGGGCCTGAAGAGTCTGTTTTCATCCCATCCCTACTCAGACATCTGATACTAGCCACCTCCTTTGTTGTGCAAAGTTTTTGTTGTTGTTCAGTCATTTAGTCGTGTCCGACTCTTCGTGACCTCATGGACCATAGCACGCCAGGCCTTCCTGTCCTCCACCGTCTCCCGGAGTTTACTCAAATTCATGTTCATTACATCGGTGATGCTATCTAACCATCTCATCCTCTGCCGTCCCCTTCTCCTTTTGCCTTCAGTCTTTCCCAGCATCAGGGTCTTTTCCAGTGAGTTCTCTCTTCGCATTAGGTGGCCAAAGTATTTGACCTTCAGCATCTGTCCTTCCAATGAGCAGTCAGGGTTGATTTCCTTTAGGATTGGACTTCTTACCCTGAGCTTTTTACTTTTGGTTGAACAGAACTCTGATACTTTCAATAAATAGTTGCTGGCACTAAAAGCAACATTTCAATAATGGAGACATTTTTTAGAGGAAGCAACTCATCCAGCATAGTCTGGATTTTTGTTGTTTATTCGTTCAGTCGCTTCTAACTCTTCGTGACTTCATGGACCAGCCCACGCCAGAGCTTCCTGTCGGCCGTCACCATCCCCAGCTCCCCCAAGGTCGAGTCCGTCACCTCCAGAATATCATCCATCCATCTTGCCCTTGGTCGGCCCCTCTTCCTTTGGCCTTCCACTTTCCCTAGCATCAGCTTCTTCTCCAGGGTATCCTGTCTTCTCATTATGTGGCCAAAGTACTTCAGTTTTGCCTATATTATATTATATTATATTATATTATATTATATTATATTATATTATATTATATTATATTATATTATATTATATTATATTATATTATAATATTATATATTATATTATATTATATTATATTATATTATATTATATTATTATATTATTATTATATTATAGGTCTGGATAGATCACAAGAATTTGGAACACCTACAAAAGGCACAAACCCTCATTCAATCTCAGATCAGATGAGCAGAATTTACTTATGTGTCCATATTTACATTACCTAATGTTCCTAGCTCATGAAATAAACTACCAGATAACCTATCATGCAAGCTTGAATTTGACATTCCCTGCCTGTCCCCCACCACAATCTTGAAACCTAACAATTTTGCTTTTCTACCTCCAAAACAACACTCCAGAAAAGCTAGGGATAGGGAGGTAGGCAGTAGATCTGCTGGACTGGATTTATTTAAAACATCAAAGACCCATATACTCTTGCAGTAGAGAGGGCACAAAGTAATGAAGGCAGGGGAATATCCACTTTCTTCTCAGTGCAAACATTGGTTATGCATTATTTTGGTTGATTCTTTGTTTTGTTTTGTTTTGTTTTGGTTGATTATTTGGTTTGACTCTTTGCCCTGCCCACTCTAACCTTCCCAATCCTTACAGTGGCAAATTACTCCACCTCAAAAGCTAAGCATAGCTTCAGTCAATAACAGAGGAGGAGTCACTGCACTAAAGAAAGACAATTTCTGCAATGACAGTGTCCACTCCTCTGCCCATTATCATTCCTGGACAAGGTATAGAATTCACACGGACTAAGCTCACTTTCCCATCTATTTGCCCTGTGACCTAGGAGGTGGAGATTCCTTCTCCTTCTCCTTCTCCTTCTCCTTCTCCTTCTGGAGGCGGAGCTACCTGTCCTGTAACAGCTGCAGCCTAGCCAGCCCTTGTTTTGAGGTTTTTGGGGCATTTAGAGCAGTGGGAGGCGGGGCTGTTTGGTAGCCCCTGTTGTGGGAAGGCGTGGGGCACCCCCCCGTCGCAGGGGTGGTGGTCCTGGTCCCCTCTGGGGCGTTTGGGGGCCGTTTTTCCCTCCCCCCGTTTCCCTGTTTGAGTTTGGTGGGGGCCATTTTGTCCCAGCTGTTTCCCATCTCCCTGGGCTTTTTTGCCTGTTTGTTAGAGTTTGTTTGGGTTTTGGGGGCGTTTTTTTGGGTTTTTTTTCCCCCTGCCCCACGGGGACGGCTCCTTGGAGCAAGGGGGGTCGTTGTTGGGCCCCCTGTCCCTTTGTTGGGGTTTTTTTCCGGGTGCTTCATTCCCTTTCACTCTCCTTCCTGGTGGCTGTTGTGAGCCTGGGACATGGCTGATTCTTTGTTGACGGGAGGGGGGTGCAGTGCGGCTCCGTTTGGGCTCAGTTGGGGTGCAGGGCAGCCCTGCTGCTGTTTCTGATGGGACTCCTCGTGAGTCGCTTACCGAGCCGGCTGGGACCCCTACGACTCACGAGGAGGCCCGTTTGCCTTCTTCGCAGGGACAGGCTTGTGGTCCCTCCCCGCTCTCCTCTGCCCTCGGGCTCGGTGCCGGGGCAGTTCCTGGGGGGTCCGCTCTGGTGGAGGGGTCTGGTGGTTTGTTGGGGGGGCCCCCGGGGGTGGCACAGTCGGGCCCGGCCACGCTTGTGGCGGGGGGGGCTGCGGCACCCGGGGAGGAGGGGCAAGCGGGTCCTCCCACTTCGGGAAGCGCTGGCCCTGCCCCTGCGGGGTGTGTGGGGGCTCCACGTGACGCCCCAGCGCAGCGCGAGGGACTGGTTTCTTTCTTGGGCCTCGTCGGCCCGGACGGTGCCAGGCGGGCCATAGTCTCGGGCCCGCGGGTGTGGGGGCTCCCCTCGGATATGGGGAGCGACTCCTCTCAGGCGGGGGAGAGTATGGGCTGGTCCGGGGGCTCCTCACTGGGGTCCTCGATGGAGGATGTGCCGGCCGCTCTCGGCCCCTTGCGGGGTCGCCGGCGGGAGTTGGGCCACGCCGGTGGTGGGCGGTCAGTAGTGGGATGCCGCTGCTCCTCGGCCTCTCCCTCGGGGGGCCGGGCGGGGTCCGCTGGGTGGGACCGTTCCCCCCTTTGCAGCGGCTCGCAAGAGGGCTCTGGCGGGTTCGGCCGTTCCACCTCGTGGGGCGATGGCAGCGACGCGGGCTGTTCTTCGCAGGGGACCCCCGGCTCGCAGGAGGCCATCATCCGGGAGGGGTGGTTGCGGGATCTGGCCGCGGCCCTGAGCACGCTGCCCACTGCATACCTTGCGAAGGAGCAGGATGCGGCAGTGGTCCTCCTCCGCTTCTGGGGGCTGGTGGTGGGTCACATGCGCCTCCCGCGGGTGCCGGTCCCGGCCCTCTCAAAGTGCATCCAGGCTCGCTTCTGGGCCGTCTTGGAGCGCGAGCTCAAGCCCCTGCTGACCGTTCTGCGGGACGGGCTCCCGGCCCCGGGCCCTGCGTATGAGCGTGCGTCGGTCGCGCGCTTGCTAACCTTGGTGGCTGTGGAGTGGCTGCTGGTGGGCCGGAAGCCGCGGGGCGAGACGTCCTGGCCCCTGTGGCTGATGGAGCAGGGCCTCCTCCGGGCCTTCCAGGAGGTTTCCAGGGGCTGGCAGGCGGCCGCGGGTGCGGAGGTCCCCGTCGGCCAGCAAGCCGGGTACGTCCTCTTGGCCCTGTCCACCCCCGACTATGGGGCCTGGCTGGACGCCGTCATGGTGGCGCTCCAGAGCCGGGGGCGACGGATTCGTGCCTCGGAGGAGGGGGCGGAGGCTCGTTCAGGCAGTGAGGGCAGGGCGGTTCAGCCGCCTGGCGGGGGCTCATCTGTGCGGCATCGGTGGGGTGGCCGCCGGCACCGCAGTGCGTCTGGCCAGGGGGCGGCGCGCGGCCCCTCGGCGGCGGCTAGCACGCGCTTGTTGCGCTCGGGGTTGGGGTCGGGTGCTGCTGAGGGCGCGTCGGAGGGACGGGCCCGCCGCAGCTCCGTGGCGGACCGGTTCGATGCACGGCGCCCGGCTTTGCTAGGGAACCGGTCGGATGGGGCCGTCCCCGGGGATTCGGAGACCACAGGCGCGGCGGTTGGGTCAGGGGAACGTCCCGTGAGCCCGCTCCCGCAGAGGGCCCCGTGGGCTCCTTGGGTGCTGGCTGGGGCCCCTCCGGGGGAAACGGGGGATTTGAGACCGGAAGGGCCGGGGCGCGGCCCGGAGGGATGGCGGTCCGCTCCGGAGCCACCCGGGAGGGGCGCGGGGGAGTCGCGTGCAGGCCCGGCCGCCTCCCCTCCCTCACCTCCGAGGGCCGGGCCCACCACCGGGGGCGCAGAGGAAGTATGGCCGCGGTACGTCCTCTGCTTCCGCTATGTGGGGGGGGATGCAGGCTTCGAGCCGCGGCGCCACCTCGTTCGGGAAGTGATCTGCAAGGGCCTGGGTTTCCCCGTGGAGCTGCTCGCCGCTGTCATCAGGCCCCTGGAATCGAGGGAGGTGGACGTCTGTTTTGTCTCCTTTGCGGCCTTCTCCCTCTTCGTGCTGGGTTGCCGCGACCTGGCGACTGTCCAGCCGCGGCTCTTCGAAGGCTTCCATGTCTCCTCACTTGTCGAGGGCGATGTGCGGCAGGTGGTTGTCTTCTTCTGGTCTCACCTCGTGCCGCTGCAGGACATCGGCACCTGGTTGGGCCGGTTCAGCACGCTGCTCGCGCCACCGGCCAAGGTGCGGGACGAGGCGAGCATCTGGACAGGGGAGGTGCGCGCCTTGCTCCGCTTCAGCCCGGGGGGGGTCCCGGCGGCTCCCCGCGGGGCGTGATGCGCTATGCGGGGCAGCCGCCCGCCTGCTTTTCCTGTGGCGGCTATGGCCACCAGAGGCGGACCTGTACCACGCCGCTCTGTGCGCACTGTGGGGCACGGGGGCACGTTGCGTCAGCGTGCCAGGCGGTGGTCTGCTGCAACCTCTGCGGCGAGCAGGGCCACACTTACGCCAGCTGCCCGCGGGTGGCCTGCAATAGAGGCCAGGGACGAGCCTGTGGCTCCCGTGTCCCTCGCTCGCCCGCGGCGGCTGGTTGAGGGGACGGCGACTGGCCGGGTGCTGCGGTCCCAGGCGGGTCCCGGGCCGCCCGCGGGAGTGGAGCCAGCGCCGGCATTGGCGGGGGACGATGCGGCCCAACTCCTCCCAGCCCTGGACTACGGACTCTCCTCCAAGGAAGGGGGCTTGTCATCAGAGAGTCCGGGGGCTGTCGGTGGCTTGGGGGCGGAGGCGGCCCCCTCGGGCAGTGAGGCGGACCCAGGGGGGTCACGGGAGCAGGTCTTGGAGGGGCCGGGCGCCCCTTCCGTGGTGGCCGGCTTGGGACTAGGGGAGGACAATATCCCTCCTGAGGGGGTGTGTTCATCCCGGGAAGGGACACGGCAGAGGACGGGCAGACTCGGGGGGGGGAGGAGGGGCTGCACCAGCCACGCCCACCTCCTCCTTTACCTCTTTTTCCTCCACGGCGTCCCCAATTCGCTTGTTCCTCCCGTCGGGGTCCGAGAGCCCGTCGTCGTCTGGGGGTGCTTCGGCGCCTCCCACGCCGGCCCGGGCTTCTGGGAGCGGCAGGGTGGGTGGGGCAGCCATGGCCGCCGTGGGCGGGGAGAACCGGTCGGCCGTGTCACCGGCCGTGTCCGGCGGCTGTGGGGTGCATCTCGCTGTTGAGCCTGCTCTGGCTTCAGGGGGCCTTCAGGGGCCCAGCGCCGCCTCCCCGTGAGGCGCTCCCTGCTCACGGCCTGCTATGGCGGGGACACAGCGGGAGTCGTCACTGTCCCCCCCGCGGTCTCGCTCGGGGACTTTCGTGGTGGCCACGTGGAACTGTGGTGGGCTGCGGCAGGCGGTGCGGCGAGAGGAGCTCCTGGGGGCGCTGCGTGAACTCCCCGCAGACATTTATTTATTTATTTTATTTATTATTTCAATTTATTCCCCGCCCATCTCCCTTGCAAGGGACTCTGGGCGGGTTACAACAATTGAAAGTTTAAAAACTATAAAAATATCCTCTAAAAATACAATAATAAATAATACTATACAGTAATAAATTATCTAAATCCAAGATGGATTGGAGACCGTGGTGTAGATTGTATTCCTACGGGGCCAGCCAACCCCAGGAGGCACTGCCACTTCTGTCATCCCAGGCTCGATGGCAGAGCCAGGTCTTGAGGGCCTTCCGGAAGGCCAGGAGTGAGGGGGCGAGTCTCACCTCCGGGGGCAAGATGTTCCATAAGGCGGGCGCTATCGCAGAGAAGGCACGTCTCCTGGACCCCGCCAGATGGAATTCTCTTGTTGAGGGGGTCATCCTCGTTGAGACATCCTCGTCCTCCAGGAGATGCACCTCCTGGACGAGGGCCACCACGCCGCGGCCTAGCGCCTGTGGCCCGCGGGCCCCGCCTTCTGGAGTTACGGGACCGAGGGCTGGGCGGGTGTGGGCATCCTTGTGTGCGGCGGCCCCGGCCTGCGCCTCCAGCACTACGTGGAGGTGCCGGGCCGGCTGGCCGTCCTCGATTTCGAGGTGGTAGCGGCGGAGGAGGTGGGCGGCGCTGCGGCGGGTCCGCGTGGGCCGGGTGACCTACTACTGGGCGCTGGCACGCATCCTCTCGGACCGGCTGGCCGCCGCGGACTTCGTGGCGCTGGTCCGGCTGCTGTACCCGGGGCGACAGTCGTCCCGCAGGTGAACAACGTGCGCGGCGCGCCCGTCCCGGTGCGCTCGAGCGTGTAGCAGGGTTGCCCCCTGAGCCCGCTGCTGTACATCCTCGTGCTGGACGTGGCGCTGTGGGGGCGGTCTGGCGGGCTTCCCGTGCCCAGTGGGGCTGCGGGGCAGCGCGGCGCGCGGGGTGCGCTTCCTCGCCCATGCCGACGACATCTCCCTCCTGGCCAGCGGGCGAGGGAGGTCTTGCACGGGTATGAGGCGGCGTCAGGGGCCCAGGTCAACGACCGCAAGAGCTGGGTCGTGGCCCTCGAGCCACCAGCCGCGGGCGATGGCGTGCTGCGCCGCTGGCCAGTCGCAGAGTGGTGGGGGGAGGGTGCGGGGCCGGGCGTGGCCCGCGCCGCCCTTGACGGGGGTGGCGGTAGCGGCCCTGCCCACGCGCACGGTGCGCATCCTGGGCGTTCGCTTTGGCCTCCACCCGGACGCCTGGGTGGAGAACTGGGACCGCTGCGTCGAGCGCTGGGAGGCACGCTGGGCACGCTGGCGGTGTTGGCGGCTGCCGCTGTTCAAGCAGGCCACCTACCTGCGCACCTACCTGCTCCCGCAGGTGGCGCACCTGGCGGCGGTCTACCCGCCGCCGGACGCTTTCCTGCGCCGGGTGACTCCTGGGTGGTTTGCCTTCCTGTGGGGCACAGCGTTCTTCCCCCTGGCGCGGGCCGTCACATACCTGCCGGTGCGCGAGGGCAGCCTTGGATTGCTGGCACTGGACTTGGCGCTGTGGGGGTGCTTCCTGGCGCAGAACCTGGGCAGCGCGTCTGAGCTACTCCCGCCGCCAGGCGCGGGGCGGGCGGTGCTGCCGCCGGCTGGGCGCGCACCGGCGCTCTGGGCGGCACTGTTCCTGGCCCACTGGTGGGGCAGCGACTGGGGTGAGACGCGCTGGTGGCGCGGCGGGACCTGCGCCTTCCGTGTCTCGGGCGCCGCCGGCAGGCCCGCTGGAGCCCTTCAACGACTGGTGGCTCCCGTACCTTTACTGGGAGACGCGCTGGTGGGCGTACCACCAGGTGCTGCGGGAGCCGGCGGCGCAGCCGTGGGCGCGCGGGGCAGCGCGACTGTGCCCGCACACAGTCTGCACCGCCACGGTGCTGGCGGCCGGCGCGGCCAGCGCCGTGCCCGAGGATGACGTGCGGCACTTGGTCGCCGAGTGCCCGGAGGCGCGCGCGCTCTGGGCGGCGGTGGCGTGCCGCTTCGGGCGGCCGGAGCTGGACGGCCAGCTGTGGCTGTGGCTGGTCTCGGGGCTGGAGGACCCCGGGGCCTTCTCCCTCCCCCCCCTCCCCCCCGTGGCTGGCCCTTCATGGGCGCCCGTGCCCCCGGCCCCTCTTCCTCTCCCGCTCCCCCCTGCTGCAGGTTCGCCCGGACAGAGCGGCGGAGACGGGGGCCCTGACGGCGGTGGCATCGGTGCGGCCTATGGTGGAGCCACGGAGGGCGGCGGCGGCGGAGCAGCCGGCACCACCGACGGAGGCGACGGAGGCGGCGGCGCCGGTGGTGGGGGTCGCGCAGGTGGCTCTGGACTGGCGGCGGCAGCGCAAGTGGCGGGGCGGCGGCGGTAGCGGCGGCCGCCGGCCTTGCCCTGGTCGACGCTGCGGATCCTGAATTATCTCGTCCTCCATGCGCTGTGCCAGCTTCGGACTCGGCACCTGCGCGTGGAGCGGGCTGGCGGCGCCCCGCCAGTGGACTGGGCGTCGGAGGAGGCAGAGCGCATCGCCGACCGGGCGGCCTGGGTCCGTGCCGCCGAGCGCGAGCGGCTTCCCGAGGAGCGCTGGCGGCGGCTGTGGCCGTGGCGTGAGCGGGCGCCCTCCCCGCCGCCGATCACGTGAGCGCGGCTTTCCCTGTGGGCCTTCCCGGCCGGACTGACTCTGGGGTTTTCCCAAGGATGACTTTGGTGGGAGGCGGGTTTGCCGGTGGGCGTGTGGGGGTTTTTTGTTGCGTTTCTCCAGTCCGGAGTGTTTTTTGTTGTCTTCATTCCCGTGGGCCCGGCCGCCCGTTCCCACTGGGGGCGTGCCAGGGCCGGTTGTAGGAGGGTTTTAACCAATAAAAAATCGTGTCGTTTCCTAAAAAAATCGTGTCGTTTCCTTCTCCTTCTCCTTCTCCTTCTCCTTCTCCTTCTCCTTCTCCTTCTCCTTCTCCTTCTCCTTCTCCTTCTCCTTCTCCTTCTCCCTCTCCCTCTCCCTCTCCCTCTCCCTCTCCAGCCTCCTTTTCTCTCTCCTGCAATCTATCCCAAGCAGATCCTTCATGCAGAAATGTTTGTTCCCTATTGAGTTCAATACTTTGAGGCCTGCAGTTGCAATCTGATTTCCTGATCCCCAGTCTTCTCCTCCCAAAATACACGGAAAGATAAGAACCTCACTGGCTTTCTATATTGTTCATGTGTGCGTGTTGAGATACAGGAGGAAAAATTGGCTTCTGAGGCAAAAGCACTTTTATTTCTATAAGCATCATAGTCACAATCATCAAATGAAATCAAGAACATGTCATCAGAAGGATGGTTTGTGGAATACATTGTGTGCTTACAGAATGAAAGAGACATAACTAAAGATAAGATCAAATGTCTTTGTAGAATTTGTCATAAATAGATCAACTGCTGCAAAAAGAGTGATTTTAACATTTATCCCAAAATTTCAGAATGGGCCTGAAATGGGACTATAAGAAGTTGGCATGGCAAAGTGTCAGATGCCAACTGCATCTGTGCAGCCAAAATAATATATGTGACTCATGTTTGTACTGAGAACAAAGTGGATATTCCCTTGCCTTCATTACTATGTGCAAGAGGGATAGGACCAAATACTGCCAACAGAGCCCCACAAGGTGTCAGTGAAAAGTCTTTGTGTGAATTTATGTTGGCATTAAGGTATATGGAACTCAAAGCTCTGGAAGGACATTTAAGGTTGATCAGACTTTTGATTGCTGATTTCTGTGCAGTTTGAAAACTAACACTCCTTCACTTACATATCTAAATTTGCTTAAGTTCTGCCTTGTTCTCTGGTGCCCATATTTATTTATTTATTTATTTATCATATTTATATCCTGCCCATCTCCCCCGCAAGGAGGGACCCATATCATTTCCAAATACTATGCTGAGGAAAAATAGTGCATGAAATCAGGTCTATGCATTTTTATACTAAGCTATGGAGAATTAATTTTTCCCTCCTTAGTCTGCAGTGTGATGTTGACCTTGGCTGATCTCAGAAGCTTAATTGTAATGCATCTGCTTAGTACTTGGATGGGAGACCCCAGTAACTACCGGAGCTCAAGGCTAGATTGGGTATTTGAAAAAGCATCCTCGATGAACTCAATGGGAACCCCTTCTTGGTTGTTGCCAAGAAAATCACATGGACAGGTCCAGAAAATCCCAAGGAGTTGACCTTTTCTTTTCACTTTCATCCCCAAACATCATCCTCACTTCCAGACACTGACACCCAGTCTCTAAGCCAACCTTCTTTCCCAAGTAGTGTGTGGCATTCCATTAGCTCTAATGTCTTTTGATCTTTCTGTACTTTTATTCAGCCAACTGCAGGATTTGTTTTCTGCAGAGCTCAAAGACTGGCATGGTCTTTCAGAATTGATGATGACCTTTCCTTCCTTGCAGTTTCAGCAGGAGCGGGCTGTCAGAAAGGCTTCTGTAGCACCTCAGTCAAGGTATCTCTTTTGTGAGCACAGAGTTTGAGCAAAAGTTTTCAGGAGGTTAAGTGGGGCAGCTACTTCAATAGGAGAACTGCTTAGTGAGGACTTACACAACTTTTTTTACCAGCACACTGGCAAAAAATGTCAGCTGGCTCTAATGGGGACTTTTAACTGATCTTGGACACAGCCACCTACTGAGCAGCTGCAGATGATCTATCACTCTGTACTCTGCATGTCCTCAAGGAAAAAAAAAGGAACCACTGAGAATATATAGACTGCTGGATTCTTTCCAACTCATTATACAAGAACCCCGTTTTAAACAGTAAACTGCTATCGTAGGAAATATTTTGAATGATGCTCCGATTTTTAACCATAATGTACTTGTGCTGTCACATTTTCAAAGAAGTGAGAATTATATTGTTCTGAGCTTGGGTGCTGGGTAACATTCAGTGTTCTGCAGGCAGACCACGACTCGCACAGCAGGACCATACTTTTTCTCCTTTCCTTGCAACCCTTTTGCAAAAGCAGAATTTGCTTTCAAATTCTGCTCTGGCAGATCCATCAATTTTCTGGAGCTGGTTTGTTTTTTTTTTGGGGGGAGCACGGGGGTGAAGTACAGAGGGAAGGGGAACCTGCTGTCTTGGAAAGGATGCTCCATCTCTACCTAGGTCAAATTATCATCTCAAATGACCTCATACCCTGGCCAAAGAAACAGGCACCAGAACTAGTATAATTTGAACTTGAAATTATGAGAGGGAGTAAGTCACCAAATGGCTACTGTAGCTATTATTCTCCTTATAGTCCTTGCAACATGTTGTTCTGACCACAAGGTAAAACTACTTTATGGGATAAGTGATGAAATCAAATCACTTTGCCTCTTAAAGCATTTGTCTGAGATTGTGTTCATTATCTGGTTAGCGTACATCCTAGTTACATATTGATTAAAGGTCTTCACTTTCTCTTCAAGGGTCTGCTTTTTTCAAGCATGGTTATATACTGCATTTTCTGATCATAATATTGAAGAAAAATGGATTTTACTGGGAATGAGTAATTTGATGGAAGAAAACAAATAAAGGAAAAATACCAGTTATTGTGTGCTTACATAAACCCTAAAGACTCCTTTCTGAGTTTTGTTTTATTTACAGCCTCTTCCCCTCAACATAATGGAAAACACACTCATCCCCATCTTTGCTGATGTATAAAAACTGCCACAGCACCTCACATTACCCAATAAATTCATGGCAGAAATGGGAAGGTAATTGGCACTTGACGCACCCTATGAATCGATGCATATCACTCACAGTACATTGATTGCAGAAATTAGTTAATTCAGGAGGAATATGATAATCCTCAGATCCAGGCATAAATCTTTCCAAAACCTGCATGCATTACTGCCATTGAACCAAACGATAGATATCTATCAGGCTGCTCAAATCTCTGCACTCCTGATTTAGATGCTAGTCACCCTCCTGCTTTCACTGAAATGGATATATATCCCTATTAAATCTGCCAAAGAGAATCCAAATGGCAGCATTCAATAATATTGGGGTAATCTGTTGCATTTATTTACTGAGCCTCTTCTAAGGATTATAAATCCCCAATTACATGGTGTTGCTTCCCTCATTATTTATTTAAATGAGAACTAATTATGTTGCAAGGGTATCTGTACGAGTGGTTGTCTCTCTTTGCTATCAATCTACGTCTTTCATAGCACGCTCACCCCCCTGTTGCCATGGAGGTTTGAAGAAAAGATGCTAAGCTCTTACAGAATGAATTCCTTGCCCCATTAAAGACCATTTGTGGCCATCTTAGATGTTCTTTGAAATGACCCTGTCGGAACAGAAAGCATTTTATGTACTATAAAGTGTTGGAGCTGCAGCTATCAATCTCAGTGATACTCTGCTCATTTTAAAAAACAATATTATATTTTTAGATAGTGCTGAAGCCATGAGTGCTGGAGCTCTCTCCATAAACCAAGCATGCTTGAATTTTCTCTCTCAGCCCATAGGTTGCAGGGCTGACTCTTTATGATTACAGTTAATACATTTTAAAAACACCTTTTAAAAAGTAATTTGCCAAGTCACATAAGGGGCTGTCTTGAAGTCCAAAGACCTCTTGAGCCCATGTGCAATTGTGTAATTTTTAGAATCTTGGTCCGTGTGGACAACTTTAAAGAACATTCTCCTATTGACTTGAAGATTTTACCTTAAATGTTTAGATTAGGGGAGTATGTTTATTCATAGAGGGGGTAGATGAATTAGCAAAGCACTCTATTTTCCCCAAGATCCATTGTCTCCTAGGAATCTTACTCTTCTTCTCATTCCTTATTCTCTTCCCCCCCCCTTCCCTTCCCTTCCCTTCCCTTCCCTTCCCTTCCCTTCCCTTCCCTTCCCTTCCCTTCCCTTCCCTTCCCTTCCCTTCCCTTCCCTTCCCTTCCCTTCCCTCATATGCAGTCATAGCACTATTCTGATGTTTTCCTATGTTCTTCTTGATTCTTGCTGCTCAAAAGTCCCTGAGAAGTCATCTCAGATAATTTGGCTTTGGAGTTCAGAGGAATTTTTGATGTTGGTAATCAGAAGAAAAAGTGGGAAGGAGAGATCAGAAAACTTCTGGGTGAGCTGCCTATCATTGCTAATGTTTCACGGAGTCTGGTATTCCATTCTGAGGCCCTGTCCAGTGCTAACGACACATATCTCCTAGAACCTTCTACACTTGAACATAATTTAGTTTACTAAAATTTTTCATGCTTGTTCCAAACTGTTTTATAAATGTGATGCTCTAAACGATTACATATTACAGTACTGGACACATTAAGCAGAAATACAGTTCTGCTGTGGAACTATTAGCAGACATAAAAATATTAATAGTGGAAGTCATAACATTTAAGATATTTTAACTGAACACATGCAATCTTACTAAAGTTGGTATTCCTACTTTTCTTCTATGATTTGACTGATAAAGTTTTGAGGTACTATATTATTAGCCTCGTGTGATTGACCCAAACTCCTTCTATTAACTAAATTCGTGTGTGTGTGTGCGCGCACGTGCATGCCTTCAAATCAGTGTTGACTCCAGGGACCGCGGTGGCTCAGTGGTTAAGATGGTGAGTCAGAAGCCATTAAGGCTTAAAACTCGGCAGTTCGAAACCCGAGTGTGAGCCGGGTGCTGGAGTGAGCATCTGGCAATTAGTAAAATCAGTCCCAGCTTCTGTCAACCTAGCAGTTCAAAAGCATGCAAAATGCGAGTAGATAAATTAGGTACCACTTCGGTTGGAAAAATCACAGGGACATGAAAGGAGCCTCCTTGGGCATCCCCCGGGCAACGGTGATGTCACCGGCAAATCCTTTCACTACAGAAGCGAAAGCTTCTGACACGAAACAACAACAATAAAGTGTTGACTCCTGGCAACTGCTTGAACTAGTTCCTGCAGTTTTCTTGGCAAGATTTCAGAAGTGGTTTGCCATTGTCTCCTTCCTAGGGCTGAGAAAGAGTGACTGGCTTCAAAGACACCCAGCTGGCTTCATGCTAAGGTGTGACTGGAACGCACAGTATCCTGGTTTCTACCCTTAACCACTACACCAAACTAACTACCTTACATTAATTTTAGGTGTGTAGAATGAGCTTTGGGGAGGTCTGCTTTGAGCTGCAACTGCATATGTAATTTACATTATTGCAAATAAGTAACCTAAAGTTAATGATGTAATTATTCCTATTTTCTTTTATTTCTACGACCTATAAATCTCTGATTCTTTGGTTCCTGCTCAAAAGAAATGCCCAGATGATAGTTTATTACAATGGGATCTTTGTCAGTTGTGTCTCTGATTTATATACAGTCCTATCAGACTTAAGAAGCCTTGTTTCTTGGTCTTCTTTAACCTGTTAGAAGGTTATTTTCCACTGCTGATGTAAATGATGTGTATTTTACAGTGATCATGTAGGCTTCACCCAGACAACTCACTCCTTGATTAGGTTTCTATTTTAGTTCACAAGCTGGTCATGAACAATTCTCTAAGCCATAGAAATTCTAAGTACCACTTGTCCTCCAAATCATAAGAGTCCTAAGAACCAACATATATATCCCCCTTTTTCATGTTTCCTGGATTTTCCATGGAATGCTATTGTTTCTTTTATTCATGCATGTCAAACCTAGGTGCTTTCTGAAATTATGTCTCGTTAGTCATACCCAGTTCTCAGTCCCAAATAAACCATTACTTGGTTTCATAGTGTTTTCTTCTTAAATATCTTCAGATAATTTTATCTTCTATAATGTCATTCCTTGCTATTATTTAGCACTAGTTCACTATAGTATGGCAAAAATAGTCAGTGCAAAACAAGGTGATGAGGAGTCCTTGGTGCTCTCTGAGCTTGGTTGTCTGCTTGCAGACATTTCACTACCCAACTAGATAACATCATCAGTGCGAGTGAGTGTGGGGTTTGTTCCCTGTTTATATACAGTAGCTTGTCCTGCCAGTGTTGGTGGGGGTGTGGTTTTCTCCTTGGTAGTTCCTTGAGTAGGGCATTGTTTTCTGCTTGATTTTTTGCCTGGTGTTAATCCCTGATTATCGGGGTGTTGGCTCCTGGAGAGGATGTGTTCTGTTCTTTTTGTTACTACTACTGTATGACTGTATATAAGCTATTGTATATAAACATGGAGCAAACCCCCCACTCAGTAGTACTGATGATATTACCTAGTTGGGTAATGAAATGTCTGCAAGCAGACAACCAAGCTCAGAGAGCACCAAGGTCTCCACAGTTCACCCCTGAGCTACATATATTGTCTTCTTTTGGAAGGTGATGATTATTATGACAGTAACAAAAATGAATAAAAGTCAATAAAAGGCTATATTAAGGCACACAATTCTAACTAACCCCCTATTAAACTTTTGGACATGACAACAGAGTAGTTGGTTAGCCAAGATTACCTCTCTGTGTAAGTTCATTTGTTTAAAATACCAAATTAATGTAATTGTTATACTCCCTTTTCTATGCAAGCCACATTATGATTCAATTTTATGCAAATTTACTAGTGTATCTTAGGTGTGTTTGGCCAAGAGCTAGAAAATATATTTGAATTTTAATGTATACTATAGGGATGCATTAGGGATACATACAGTATATTCTCTTCTATTGGAAAGTGATGATTATTATGATGATAGTAACATAATTAATGTAATTGTTATACTCACTTTTCTATGCAAGCCACATTATGATTCAATTTTATGCAAATTTACTAGTGTATCTTAGGTGTGTTTGGCCAAGAGCTAGAAAATATATTTGAATTTTAATGTATACTATAGGGATGCATTAGGGATACATACAGTATATTCTCTTCTATTGGAAAGTGATGATTATTATGATGATAGTAACATAATTAATGTAATTGTTATACTCACTTTTCTATGCAAGCCACATTATGATTCAATTTTATGCAAATTTACTAGTGTATCTTAGATGTGTTTGGCCAAGAGCTAGAAAACAGATTTGAATTTTAATGTATACTGTATGGATGCATTAGGGATAATCCACAAATGAAATACTAAGTGAAATTTCATGCCATTCATCCTGCTTCTGTTGTATTTGCAATACCCTGACTGCTCTTCTGATGCTTTTGCTGTCTGTCTCTAAGCCACTGTGACAATATAAAGAGGTAGACCCAGCTTCCCTATGCACATGCAGCTTTGGAAAGTGCCTTCTTGGTAGTGGCCCCTCCTTAGGGAACACCTTGTCCTGACTCCTGGAGACTGCCTGGACAAGTCCCTGCAGTTTTCTTGGCAACATTTCTGAAGTGGTTTGCCATTGCCTGCTTCCTAGGGCTGAGAGAGCGTGACTGGCCCAGGGTTACCCAGCTGGCTTTGTGCCTAAGGCAGGACTAGAACTTATGGACTCCCGATTTCTAGCCTGATGCCTTAAGCACTACTACAGACTGGCTGTCTTTGGGGGCATCTTAAAAATATTGTTAAACAAACAAATAAATATGGTTCCCCGAAGTAGCTGAGACATGGCTGACAGACTTACATGCAATGGAATTGTCATAAGCCCACCAGGAGATTTGCCTTCAAGTGGAAGAAAAAGAGCATCTTTTTAGTTTTCTTTTTTATGCAAAACTTGTTGTCATTGTGGCTCAACAGTGAAGTGAATGAGCAAACAAACTCTCCAGGGTAAGAGTGCATAGCAAATATATGCCAAGTTTTGTTTTGTTTCACTGGCGAAATTTTATTTATTTATTTATTATTTAAATTTGTATCACCACCCATCTCTTCCATACCTGGGGACTCTGGGCGGTTCACAACAATAAGTTAAAAATATAAAATTACAGCAACAATAATTTACAAATAAAATCCAAACAAAATGATGTTAATGATAAGGCGGGTTTCATGGCACCAGCCACTCCCAAGAGGAACTATTGGCATTCCCGTCCCAAGCAGAACCAGGTCTTCAAGTCTTTCCGGAATGTTGGGAGCAAAGAAACTCGCCTCAGCTCCAGGGGCAAGATATGCCAAAGGGTGGGTGCTACTGCAGAGAAGGCACGCCTCCTGGATCCCGCTAGATGGAACTCTTTTGCTGATGGGATCCTTAGCATGCCCTCCATGGGCCGATCTTACAGCACCCATAACTGTCCGTGCGGCCGCATTCTGGACCAGCTGAAGCTTCCGGATACTCTTCAAGGGTAGCCCCATGTAGAGTGCATTGCAGTAGTCTATATGGGAGATGACAAGGCCATGAGTGACTGTTCGGAGGGCATCTCGATCCAGGAATGGCCGCAACTGGTGCACAGCCCGAAGTTGCGCAAAGGCCCTCCTGGCCACGGCTGCCACCTGCTCTTCAAGCAGGAGATGTGAGTCCAGGAGGACCCCCAAGTTCCGCACCGGCTCTGAATGGGGCAGTGCTACCCCATCCAGGACCAAAGATGACAACTTCCTGGAACCCGAGAGGCCATCAATCCACAGCCACTCTGTCTTACCAGGGTTCAGCTGAAGCCTGTTGTTCCCCATCCAGACCCCCACAGCACTCAGGCACTGAGAAAGGGCATCGACTGCATCACTTACTTCACCTGGGATGGTGATATACTGTACAGTTGAGTATCATCCACATATTGATGATACCTCATCCCGTGGTGACACATTGGATCCCCTGAGAATGCACCCAGTCACCTAAAACAGCAGGGTCAAGCCGGAAGAAGGAAGCTAAGGCAAATAAGGTTATCAGATAAGTATGCTGCATCAGTGGCAACGACTATAGAACTGTGTTTCTCAACCTTGGCAACTTTAAGAAGTGTGGACTTCAGCTCCCAGAATTCCCCAGCCAGCATAAGGTCATCAAATAAGTATGCTACATCAGTGGCAATGACTATAGAACTGTGTTTCTCAACCTTGGCAACTTTAAGATGTGTGGACTTCAACTCACAGAATGGGGAATTGCTGGCTGGGGAATTCTGGAAGTTGAAGTCCACACATCGTAAAGTTGTTAAGGTCGAGAAACACTACTATAGAAGGTTGAGAATCTTTTGCTGATTTGAATCTGGCACAGATCTTCATTCAGAAGTAAGCCCTGAACTAATGCAGGAGATCTCCAATGGTATAATGTAGCATTTTGGAATCAGAGGGATTATTTCAGCCATATAACACATGCTAAAATGTTGAGTAATAATAGTGGAGATCTTTTAGTGGAATTAGCAAACTATGGTTTGGAGTTTGGAGTTCCATCAGAGACAAATGGTGTCCTGAAACTGTCATGAGTAGATCTGACTCATTTTTCATCATTAGATCCTCATCCAATAGTTTCTGATCTGCCCAGAGAGCCCTTTGTACAATATACAGTATGTTACATCTGACATTTTGGGCACACACATTTCATTTCTCTCTCCCCCCCCCCCATCTCTCTTTCTGTAATGCTGCATACTTAAACCTATATGCATCAAATCTTTATGTATTTCCGCAGACCTGGTTCAGGGGACTTGTTAGGTAAGATCGCCTCTCACTTTGCCTCCCTTATAACCAAGAAGCAGCCACAGCCAGGTTGAAATCTTTTGGTTAGTTTCAGCTTCTCATGAAGACACATCCGTGCCAGTTCTAACTGGTTTGTGAAGAAGACGACTTCCTAGGAGGAAAGCAAGCTGCTACTGCAATCTAGGCAAATGTCTTATCATTATTATTTGTAATGTATTTGTTTATTGAACTATTTCTAACTTGCTTTATATCCATAAACCACAGCACAGGATACAATCAATAACATCAATCAACATAGAACTATGTACTTATAATAATAAGCTGCAGAATAAATTGGCAAATAAAATACAAGTATATTATAAACAATAAAACTCACAGGCTTTGTGAACAGTCTTAACTCTGCACTTAAACAAGAGTAATGGCAGGTCTCCTCGAGGAGGGCTTTCTGTAAGCAGGAAGTCATAGTTGAGAAGACATTCATGTTATACTGTTATAATGTACTATAACATACTGCTCTCAGTGGGAAGATAGCGAAGAGTCGTCTGCCCTGGCAGATTTTAATACTTAGGCAGGTATGCTCTTAAAGAGAGGGACCATACATGAACTAATATACAGTATATATCAGTGTGATAATGATGTGGACTGTATATGTGCCAAGGGCCTGTACCTGGCTCTCTGTGTGTGTGTGTGTTTAAACATATGGTAAAGGCCCATCCATGCCACCGCTTTTCTTGATTTGGGAGCAACATAAAGAACCAGTTTGGTGTGGTGGTTAAGGCATCAGGCTAGAAACTGGGAGACTGTGAGTTCTAGTCCTCCCTTTGGCATGGGGCCAACTGGGTGACCTTGGGCCAGTCACACCCTCTCAGCCCTAGGAACGAGGCAATGGCAAACCACTTCTGAAAACCTTGCCAAGAAAACTGCAGGGACTAGTCCCGGCAGTCGCCGGGAGTCAACACTGACTCGAAGGCGCGCACACACACACACACACTGACATAAATTGAACTGCTCCTCCCAGCCCACCTAGAGTTGCTGCCCTCATGGAGTGTAATGTGGGGTAGTTAAGAGCAATGATTAGTGGATTCCCTGCTGTCTTTTCCTCTCCCACCCAATGGCACAAGCAACCACCTACCACTTTCCTGAATGTGTTCTGTTATATCAAGGTGAAGTCTGTTTTCAGGGCAACATTTTTAAAATGTTCAAGCCATGGAAATATCAGTATCTCAGTCTCCTGGAAGATAAACAAATTGAGAGATGGATCTTCCCATGCCCCAAAAAAAGAAAAGCTGGCAGATTGGTGGTGTTCTCTATTGATGGAATCTTTCATTTTTATTTAATGGAAGATAATTTATTCAAGTTAATTTATTAAAATAGGAGGGAGGTGACAACAAACAAGTTAGATATATTTGGCAATAAAGGACCAGCAGCTCTTTGAGGGCCACATTTCTCTCAGACTCTATGAGCTATTTTTTCCCCCCAAAAGCAAGTTTAGATTGCCAGGGAGCTAGCCCTGAATGAGATTGAAATCTGTGTGCTGCAACAGAATCTCTTAATGGATCCAAGAATTCAGTTGCTGGAGAGGCAGTGATCTGCATCTCTATGCACCATCTATGCAACAAACATAACTACTAGTCCAAACTGGCTAAGGCACCAGGCTAGAAACTAGGAGACTGAGAGTTCTAGTCCCGCCTTAGGCATGAAAGCCGGCTGGGTGACCCTGAGCCAATCACATTCTCTCAGCCGTAGGAAGGAGCCAATGGCAAACCAGGAGACTGAGAGTTCTAGTCCCACCTTAGGCATGAAAGCTGGCTGGGTGACCTTGGGCCAGTCACTCTCTCTCAGCCCAACTCACCTCACAGGGTTGCTGTTGTGGGGAAAATAGGAGGAGGAAGGAGTATTAGGTATGTTCGCCACCTTGAGTTATTTATAAAAATAACAAAGGCAGGATAAAAAATCTAAAAAAATATTGTGATTTCCTTATTAGTCCCTTCCCTTGGAGAAATGCCTCAACTTTCTCCTAATATAAGAGTTTTTACTTCCCTGAGCACATTTCCCCAAAGCATGTATTTGTTTGGTGGTTTGTTTATTCGTTCAGTCGCTTCCAACTCTTTGTGACTTCATGGACCAGCCCACGCCAGAGCTTCCTGTCGGCCATCGCCATCCCCAGCTCCCCCAAGGTTGAGTCCGTCACCTCCAGAATACTATCCATCCATCTTGCCCTTGGTCGGCCCCTTCTCCTTTTGCCTTCCGCTTTCCCTAGCATCAGCATCTTCTCCAGGGTATCCTGTCTTCTCATTATGTGGCCAAAGTACTTCAGTTTTGCCTTTAATATCATTCCCTCAAGTGAGCAGTCTGGCTTTATTTCCTGGAGTATGGACTGGTTTGATCTTCTTGCAGTCCAAGGCACTCTCTCAAACAAACACTTGTTTGGTGGGGAAGTGGACAATTGAAACATTTCAGACATGTTGGCCTGGATACCTGACTTCCAGCCTATCCCCTGATTCTTGTTCCCTGCCATCTTATTGCTACTTCATTCCTTTGATCCAAACTGTTGCAGCCTATAATTTATAAGGAATCTATGGATACTTGAATTTTTCAAAATACTTACTGCTTCATTTTTTATTTCATGTCTTTCTAATAAACTGGAGTGATGAGTATAAAGTTTTAGAAGATAATGAAGACTCAGGCTGCAATCTTAAATCTAATGGGATTTACTTCTGAGCAGACGTTTTAAGATTGCACAGTCAGCTGATTAGATCCATCCTGAGCATTCTGAAGGAATGTGTGTGTCTTTTGTAAAAGCATAAATTTGGTCGCGCTTACAGATGATCTCTGGCGGGAGCGGGATGGAGGGAGTGCATCCATCCTAGCTCTTCTTGACCTCTCAGCGGCATTCGATACCATCGACCATGGTATCCTTTTGGGACGGCTCAGGGAGTTGGGGGTGGGAGGCGTAGTTCTGCGTTGGTTCACCTCCTTCCTCCAGGGCCGTTCCCAATCGGTGGTAATAGGAGAGGAAAGGTCCGACCCTCGCCCCCTCGTCTGTGGGGTACCGCAGGGTTCGGTTCTTTCCCCTCTCCTATTTAACATCTACATGAAACCGCTGGGTGAGATCATCCGTCACCATGGGATGAGATACCATCAATATGCAGACGATACTCAATTATATATTTCCATCCCTGGTGAGATAAGTGATGCAGTGGCTACCCTTTCTCAGTGCCTGGAGGCTGTGGGGGTCTGGATGGGGAACAACAGGCTTCGACTGAACCCTGGTAAGACGGAGTGGCTGTGGATTGATGGCTCCCGTGGATCCAGGAAGTTGTCATCTCTAGTTCTGGATGGGGTTGCACTACCCCATTCAGACCAAGTGCGTAATTTGGGGGTTCTTCTGGACTCACGGCTCCTGCTCGAAGAGCAGGTGGTAGCCGTGGCCAGGAGGGCTTTTGCACAACTTCGTGTTGTGCGTCAGTTACGCCCTTTCCTGGATCGGGAAGCCCTCCGTACAGTCACTCATGCCCTGGTCATCTCCCATATAGACTATTGCAACGCGCTCTACATGGGGCTACCCTTGAGGAGTATCCGGAAGCTTCAATTGGTCCAGAATGCGGCTGCTCGCGCAGTTATTGGTGCGCCTAGATCAGCTCATGTGACACCTCTGTTGCGACAGCTGCACTGGGTGCCTGTGTGCTTCCGGGTCCAATTCAAGGTGTTGGTTATCACCTTTAAAGCCCTACATGGCATGGGGCCAGGTTACCTGAGGGACCGTCTCATCCCCATAACGTCGAACCGTCCCACTCGGTCATTCAGAGAGGGCATGCTACGGATCCCGTCCGTAAAGGAATGTCACCTGACGGGGTCTAGGAGGCGTGCCTTCTCGATAACGGCACCCACCCTTTGGAATATGCTACCCCCGGAGGTGAGGCAGGCCTCATCGCTCCCAGCCTTCAGAAAGAACTTAAAGACCTGGTTCTGCCGCCTTGCGTGGGGGGAGGGGGGGAACAGTTCCTCTTGGGGATGGCTGGTGCCATAGGGCCCTTTTAAACATCCAAACATCATACCACCGCATCTTGGATTTTTATATTTAATTTTAATATATTAGAGTGTTTTATTGGGTTGTTTTAATTGTCGGATTTTAATTTTTGTGTTTTGTAAACCGCCCAGAGTTCCCTTGCGGGGAGATGGAGCGGTATATAAATTGAAACATAAATAAATAAATAAATAAATAAAGAACTGTGGGTTTAATAGAACTTGATGACTTAGGGAATTTCACCTCCAGATGAGCAGAAAAGGGGTTGGGGGAATGAGGAAACATGCACCCTAATTCACTTGTGGCACTTCATCAGACTAAGATGAAAAAACAAAATGCCATTTATTAGAAGTGTTTTCCAGATTCTTCAGTTACCCCAAGAAGTAATTTGTGTTCAGGATGAAAATTGTTTTAGTTCTTAAGCAGAATTATGTTCAAAAGCTTTGGAAAAAACAATTAAGGCTTCTATGGCATAATTTTGAAAACTTTGTAACTTTTAAGGGGGGAAATTTTGGTCTTTTGATGGCATAAATAGTATCTAGCACACTTCCAAATGTAAGACATCATTGCTTATTAACTCAAATCCCAAACAAATGGTAAAGTGATTTTTTTATCTACTCATCCATCCAAAAGTTATATTTATACCCTGCCTTTCCTTTAAGAAACTAAAAGACGCTTACATGGTACCACCTCTCATTTTATCCCCTCATTGACAACCTTCTCTGATCATTATGATTTATACTTTCACCAACTAAAAACAGACTTTAAATATTATGTTCTATTCCAGGCTGAAATAATACTTTTTACAGCTCAAAAACTTGTGGAATAAAGTTATGCAAAAACTTTTTATGAGCTGCCAATCTGGAGTTTATCAGTATGATTCTATCAAAATTTCACCTTGAAACCTTAAATTGGTGACATAACCAGTGAACGTGTAGCGTGCCTAGTGGCCAATTGAATTTTATCCTATCCATATCAGAGTAAAATGCTTTCCTGATATACTGATAAATGTTTTTCATCTTTTTAAGTAGCTGTAGACCATTCTCCATCCAATTTTTGCAAGGACACTGACAAAACATCCAGGCAGAACCAAGCTGGCTTAATCAGCTATCCAGTCATGATGGAAGGGGCTTCCAATGCTTCACAGCCATGGAGATGTTTCAAGGGGACACTTTAATTGAAGGCTTCTTGAAGCAAGTGCCCCCTTGAAGCTCTTCACAGCCTCAGAAAATAAAGTAAATCATTGCAGTTAACTTCTTTCAAGTGATCAAATATTTAGAATCTGTACTCTATACTCCTATATGCTGCTTTTGGCCTGAAATGCCAATACACAGATTCCTGTGCCAATATGCTCATGAAAAGAGTATTCCTGGACCTGTTGTAAGTTCGAACAGTCACTGAATGAGTGGTCATTAAGTGAGGACCACCTGTAATTCTGTAGGTATTTATGAAATGGCTTCTTGGTAAAATTCAGGCTGCCACCAGTCCCTCCCACCCCATTTTAGGTTTTTGGGAACTTTTGAAGACTGAGTTATTCCAGAGTTCTATTTTTTTTTAAATAAGAATTTTATTAAGTTTGAAGCAAAGATAAAAACTACAAAAAAGCAAAAAAAAAACTACATAAAGAGAGAAAAAAAGTGAGAAAACAGAAAATGAAAAAATATTTTAAGAGATTACATAACAAGATGACTTCTGACTTTCAACAACAAGCATATACAGCAATTTCCATAATTAATGCCTCTATCATCTATCTATCTATCTATCTATCTATCTATCTATCTATCTATCTATCTATCATCATCTATCAACAGATATATAAACCTCCAAATCAACTTCCCCTCCCAAAACCATTTATTTAAATATTTCCTTCCTACCACTATTCTATATATTTCTGACCACTATAGTAAAAATCAAATTATAGAATTTAAATTGTCTACTTTTATACTTCATAATACTATAACAATCTTAACCCTATTAAACCTAGAACCAAACACTTATTATTATATCTTATAAATCTTAAAAGATCAAACAAACTTTAAAAACAATAGAGTAAATCTTAATCCAAATCATTAAAGAAAAATGGAATCATACAAGCCTTAATATCAATCCACATACATATTCTTAATTTCTTATCCCACCTCAAAATAAACCAGAACATTTACTTGTCTCCATATTACACATAAGGCATTTTTCATAAAGAAATCAAACAGCCCAACTGCCCCCCTTAAAAAGTCAGACTTCTCAGCAGAAAACCTCCCACAGAACAGAGCCATTTTGTTCCCAAAACAATCCCTCAGAAAAACAAGCCCATAATTATCTTGCAAGTTGAGCTGTCTTAACCCCTTCAACACCAAAGTGTATTCGTAGCCTGGCATTTCCTCAAAAACTCCAATCTCACTGTCAGTAAAAGCATCTTCGACTTGATACAACTCTTCCTCTTACTCCAGAGCGTCCTCAACCAGCTGACACATTTTAAATCTGATATTTTCTACAGTATCCCAAATATCTTGCAGAATAGCTTGGCAGAGGGGGTGTGGTGGCTCAGTGGGTAAGACGCCAGGCTTGTTGATCGGAAGATCACAGGTTCGGAGGTTTGAATCCCTAGTCCCGTGTGACAGAGTGAGCTCCTGCACTCGCCCCAGCTCTTGCCAACCTAGCAATTTGAAAGCATGCAAATGCAAGTAGATGAATAGGTACCACTTCGGTGGGTAGGTAACAGCGTTCTGCGTGCGTCATGCTGGCCACATGACTGTGGAAGCATCTTCGGACAACGCTGGCTCTTCAGCTAACAAACGAAGATGAGCACTGGCCCCTAGAGTCGTACACGACTGCACAAATGTGCGGGGTGAACCTTTACCTTTAGCTTGGCAGATATCATGGAAGATCTGTTTATACTCACAACAAAGCTCAGAATGAAACTCTGAGAAAGTCTCCTTAAGGTTGTCCATGTTTCAGGCAGTAGATTATGGCGCCCCTGTCCTGTTCCGACTAAGACTGACACGGAAGCGTTATGGAAAGTAACTTTATTTATACAGACACACAAGCAGCCCAGTTTATACAGTCCTCTTCTTCGTCTGCAGGCTGGATAACCACGGGTACAGCGGATTCTACTGGCCGGGCAGGAAGGACCAGAGGGGTTGCAGGAACTACGATTGATCTGGAGGTACCAGGCAAGGTGACCGCAGGCGTCTCGTTAGCTGGGCAGGTAGGACTTGAGGTAAACCGGGGTCCAACAAAAGCAGCCCACTGATGTCCGGCGCCAGCTGGGTTATGTTGAGGACTATGGCTGGTGGCTAGAGGGGTAGACCGGGGCCTGACGAAAGCAACCCACTGCTGGCCGGCTTCAGTTGCCTCAGGTTTGGAAACCTGAGGAGAATCTGTGGCGTGGGCAGCCGGGACGGAAACAGGCAAGGCAGCAGCGCTTACCCCGGTGGTGGCCTTTTCCTCAGGAAACAAGGAGTGCTCCGGAAGATGCCCTGGAACGGAAAGCTCACTGGACGAAGACGCAGCGGCAGGAGAAGGCTCGGCGCTCGGCGGTGACAGGTCTGTGGAACTTTCTCTTTGCTCGGTCTCTTCAGTGGCTATCAGGCGGTTCGCGGGGCTTCCCTCATGGCGAAGCTCTTGGCTAGGGTCGGTCCGGTTGTTGTGCGTGGCGGGAGGATCAGGCGAAGGCACTGGTCCAGGTCGTGAGGAGGATCGGTTGTCTCCGGCAGCTGAGGTAAGTTTCGCCGGCTTTTTATTCCTTTTTTCGCGCCTTGGGAGAGCGGGGGCCAATCGAGCTTCACGTTGCTCTGCCCGCCTCTCCGCTCTCCTTTGGCGCGCGCTGATTGGCGGAGGCGTATTTCTTTCAGAGCCTTGGCCAATCAGCGTTTCTGGGTCCCCAGTCAAGTTAACGCTGAGCCTGCTGCCTCCTGTGATTGGCTCTTTTTCCGGTTCGGAGTCCAGCATGTCGGCCGGTTACCAGGTAAGTACCGGGGCTCTCATAGCCCCCTGGATACTTGGGTAGGGCAGATAGGAGCTAATGGGTTAATAAAAGGCTTCCAAAAGTTATTGAGTGATATTGACAAAAGGGAAAGTATGTTAACCAGCAGCTGTGGCACCCAAAGAAAGTGAACAGAAAACTGAAGACTCAAAATGACAGATTCAACGTGTAGGAAAATGTTAAATCCTTCAAATTAAATACAAAAATAATAGCGGGGAGATTATTATTTATTCTCAGTCCTCCTTAAATTTTAAATGGGAAATAAGCCAAAGATTAAAGGAAGGTTTTAGGATTAATCCAGAAATAACAATAAGCACCAAGAGAATTAGCTTCTTCTTGCTGTAGAAAGCCTCTCTTGGGGTACAAAAACTTAAAGAAAATATAAATTGGGTGATTTAGAAATGGGGTGGCATGACCTAGTGTCCCTTTAAGGCTGCAGCGCGGTCTGGAAATGATGGTGCCCCCGACTCCCGTCATCTCTTACCAGATTAGCTCTAATGCTGTTCGTGATCCTCTGGCTATGAGGCGACGTTCAGGAATCATCATGGGATGATTCTGAGCATTTTCTGTCCATGAAAAAGCTCTAGGGCATCAGGAAAAGCCTACCTGAGCCCAAAAATACCCCACGCTGTCAGGTCTGCCCGCAGCACTCGTGGGCACAGCTGTTCGGTCGGCCATGTTCCCACCAGAAGTCCAGTTATTCCAGAGTTCTAGAATGCTCAGGATCACTTGATTTATGTGATTTTTATGATTTTATGTATTTGTTTTAGCTTACTGTAGATGTTTTAATTTTGAGTGTCTTGTTTATTGTTGCATTTAATTACTTTAAACCTGTAAGATTCTGATTGATTGAGGTGGGCATAAATGTGATAAATAAATAAATAAATAAATAAATAAATAAATAAATAAATAAATAAATGCTTGAAATGTCAAGCTAGAAAGGACAAGAAAATAGCAAGAAAAGAAAAATGACAGGGAGTTTTAAGAAGATCTATACCGAAGAAGAGAGCTGCAAGAGAATATACAAATTACTGAACCACTGCAATAATTCCTCATACAAACCAAGTTTAGTTTGAAATCTTACAAAGAAGAATACAGCTGTATATGGAAAGAGGGAGAGAGAGAAATACCAGTGAAATGTGGATTTATTCTCCATAACTCCTGAGGGTAGGACAAGAACAATTGATGGAAGCTTTAGAGAGGGAGATCTAAATTTGAAATAAGAATGAATTTTCTGCCCATGAGAGCTATTGAGTAGTGAACAGCCTACCTTCTGGAGTTGTGGGTGTTCCATCACTGGAGGTTTTCAAGCAAGGATTTAAACCATTTGTCTGGGATGGTTTGTGAATACCTGCCCTGGGCAGGTGGTTTAGACTAGAAGGTCTCCTAGGTCAAGGGTCGGAAATGGCGGCTCGCGAGCCAGATGCGGCTCTTTGGCCCCTTGAGTGTGGCTCTTCCACAAAATACTGCATCACTGTCCCGAACGGTCTAAAATAGAACACCGCTCTACGAATACCGTCACGCGCCCAGCTAAGCCTTCGGACGGGTGCGCGTGTATCTACGGCAGGGCTTTCCAAACTGTGTGTCGCACAATACTGTGTCACCTGGGGGGCCCAAGTGTGCCGCACAAGAACCCGGAAGCGCTGATGGCGCACGGGTGCAACTCCACTTCCCCGCCACACAGCTGATCCCCGCCGCACAGCTGATCCCCGCCGCACAGCTGATTGGCGCACCGCATGGGTGCAAATCCACTTCCCACTGCACAGCTGATCCCCGCCGCACAGCTGATCCCCGCCAAACAGCTGATCCCCGCCGCACAGCTGATCCCCGCCGCACAGCTGATTGGCGCACCGCATGGGTGCAAGTCCACTTCCCCGCCACACAGCTGATCCCCGCCGCACAGCTGATCCCCACCGCACAGCTGATTGGCGTGGAGATTTTCCACCCGGGCCCTCCCCCCCCAGAATACATCTCCAAGCTTTAGCAGAACAAACCGTGAAGGAGGAGGAGGAAGAGGGTGGTGGTGATGATGGGGGGAGGTTTGAAAAAGCAGATCCAAGCACAAAAGTTAGTGAGTCATTTCGGTGGTAGCTGGAACAGCTTTCTTGACTCCGGCCTCCCTCCCTCTCTCACTCTCTTTCCCTGGCAATGGATCAGTACGGGGGGGGAGGGAAGGGAGGAGAAGGCAAGGGAGGGAGCGTTCAAGAGAAGTGGATTTAAAAGAGCGGGGGGGGGCTTTGTATACAGATACCCGCGTGTTAATTCTTCCGGCGGTGATGCGATTCACGCCCTTAATTGATTTATTTTTAAAGCTACCCCCCCTCTTTTAAATCTGCTCCTCTTGAATGCTCCCTCCCTCCCTCCCTCCCTCCCTTGCCGTTTCCTCCCTTCCCTCCCGACCCCCCCCCCCCCGCACTGATCCATCACCAGGGAAAGAGAGCGAGAGGGAGGGAGGCCGGAGTCAAGAAAACTGTTCCAGCCGCCGCTGAAATGACTCAGTAACTTTTGCGCTTGGATCTGCTTTTTCAAACTTCCCCCCATCACCGTCCTCCTCCTCCTCCTTCATGGTTTGTTCTGCTAAAGCTTGGAAATGTATTCTTCACCCCTCTGCCTTGCCCAGGTAATTAAAGCTTTCTCACCCCTCCCCCCAATATTCTCCTTCACACACACACCCCGCGCTGCCATGCTTCGCATTACTATTCGCTTTCTACTCCACTTCCCTGTTTTCTCCCTGCAGTTTTTTACTTTCTACTCTGCTTCCCCACCGCACAGCTGATTGGCGTGGATATTTTCCACCCCGGGGTGCCCCCCCACTGTCACTTTTTGCAGTGATCCGAGGCTTTTTTGCCTCGCGACCGCAGATTTTTGGCAGAGGCAGGGCAGGGCAGGGCAGGGCAGCTGCGGGGCGGGGCAGGGCAACCCTGCCCTGCCCTGCCCAAGGTGGAAGCCAATCGCATGGGGCAAAGGACAGGCAGAGGAGAAGATCAGGGAAGCGGACTTGTCTCCCAGCAATTAACTCGGAGATTATACAATGCTGGTGGCAGGTGGGGAGCTGCAGCTACATTTTGCCACCCAAAATTGTTTTCAAGGCTCCCGCCCACAAACCCTGCCCCCAGTACGTGCAATTGGCTCCCGCCCACAAACCCCGCCCACTTCCACGCGATTGGCTCCCACCCGCAAACCCCGCCCCCTTCCACACAATTGGCCCCCACCCGCAAACCCCGCCCCCTGGCTCTCGAGCATGTCAAAATGTCCTCGAGCATGTCAAAATGGCTCCTGGCATAAAAAAGTTTGCCGACCCCTGTCCTAGGTCACTTCCAACCATATGATTCTAGGATTGTATTGTTGGATTGTAAACATATTCTTACATTTCTGTATATATAAATACAAATATATTTCATATTCATATATTAGAAACATTTGCACTTGCATTATGGCTCTGAAACCATGTTGTATTTCCTTGAAGAGTTTTGTTGACACCCTTCCTTTCTAACAGGCCTTGATAGATAGCTGTGCCCATAGAAAGATAAAGTGTACTTTCCAAGGATAGCTTCTCCAGGGAAAATATATTGTTTAATAACGGTCAAGGAGCCCTAGCAAGGATGGAAGGAAGTTCCTAATATGGAGTGAAGGAAGGAAGTTCCTAATATGGAATGAGGGTAAGGTGGAGTATGGGTAACTGAGTAAGGGGTGGTCTTCTAAAGGAGGAGTTGAATGGAATCTATATAATGTGCTGTAGGAAGGGGGTCCTGCGCGGCCGCCCACCTAACAGCTTGCTGTCATTGCTTTTGCTCTTGGGTGAATAAACTCCTAACTTCATGCAATTTGTCAGTTTCTTTACTCCCGGCTCAGGAACGAACTTGGTAAGATAAAATTTACTTCTAACATTTTGGCACCCCAGATGTTTTACTGAGCTAACCTAATGGAGTGGGTCCCAGGGGGATAACACGCCCTGCCGGCACCGGGCCACTTGCCCGGAGGGTTGTGATTTTCCTGCGGGACCGCCCAGAGGGTAGTAAAGGGAACTTTGGTTTTTATGCCAGCCGATTGCATGAACCTAGGACAACTCCACAGTGGGTGAGTACCTGAAAATTTTATTCCTTTTATAAGCCCAGTGAATGTGTGTGCTTGATTCCTTTTATAAAACCCGACTGTCAACCAGGGCTGTGTGTCAAACTGGTTCAAGACGCCCCCGGGCCTCTGGTCGCTCTTTTGGGCGTTGACCAGAGTAACTCGGATAGCCAGTGGGATCAGGGCGATACGCGTGCCCAGACAGGTTGCGATTGAATGCATGAATGAACTATAACTGGGCAATTACCGCTTGTGAGCTAAAAGTAGAAAAAGGTGAATAAGTAATTGAAGACTTGGAAGCGCGCAGAGGGTCGGTACTCTAATAGGGAGTCTCTGGGTGTTTAGACACACCCCAAATCCGACGGGCACCGGTGCCATGCTTAGGGACACGAGTGGTTATGAGGCATACTAAGTCGACAGTACCCCCATCTTCCCCCTTAGGGGCGTTGTTGAAGGCTTGGGATAAGGGGATTTTGCCCACCCAGCCAGGAATGAAGAAAAGACGTGCACGTGAGCTATGTATAGAATGGACTCAATATTTAGACACAAGCGGTAATGCAATCTGGCCTCCTATGGGTACATTTCACTGTGAGAAATTGAAGCTTCTTAAACTTCAGCTGAAAAGAAATAACCCTGATCAATTATCCTATTGGCATTGCTGGAATGAGCTTGCAGACCCACCCTCAATTGCCAGTGCTCCTGATTCCCAACCTTTGTTAGGAAGTCTCCAGGTGGTCAGGTGAACCCTGGTCAAGCTTGGGTACTTTCCACTATGAGAAACTTAAAACTTTTAAAACACAACATGATCATGCCAGTTAAGCTCAAATATTTGTGTAAGTATCTGTAACCAAAATGTTTTCTGTTTGTTAAGTATTAGTCTGTGTACATTTGTATGTATATTTGTTGAGGGAAATGGTGCAGGTTTTATGTTTGTGTATGTCTATATATGTGTGTATAACATGAACATCTGTCGGCTGAAGAGGGAAAGTCTGTGAAAATATGTATGTATGTATGTATGTCAGTTTGTCCCTTTAGGAGTTAAATGTGAGTCTGTCCCTTTATGGAACTAAATTTCTCCACAGTAAGGGAATGCTTCGAATTTTTGGAGATCCATAGCTCTGGCCAGGCTGTGGCTCTTCCAACTTTTTGGCTATGCAACCCTTTCTGTTATTTACTGTGAATAGTTGGACATGGAATTTGATCGTGCCATGTGTCCAGTTATTTGCACTTCCTGTAGTTGTGTAAGTTTTGTGTTTGTTTTCTAAGTTGAGTACATACAAGAAGAAAGGTGAGGTTGTTTGTTGTTTACCATATAATCTTTATTGTATGATATGTACATGCCATCTTGAATGTTTGCCACCTTTGGAAAGGGAAAGGGGGAAGAAAATTGATTTCCTGTGAAAGGTTGTGTGTGTATACATGAGAAGCTCTTTCTATCTGTGTGTGTTTCTATCTCCCCTGGTTTGGTTTTCATTGTTTTTTTTTACTCCAACTGGGCTACACTTATGTGTGTGTAAGTTTGTATAAATCTCCTGTTTGCTGACCAGGGCTGTTCCTCTGATTTCCTAGTTGCAAATAAGGAACTGAAGACTGTATGTGCCCTGGTAGGCTGTGCTTGATGGGACTTGGGAGAAGGAGTGTGTGTTCTGACTGACATGGGATCCTAACTTTTCTCCTTTCCTTTTACAATAAGTAAAGCATGAATTAAACTGATGAATGTCATGGGAAAGGCTTGTGTGTGCCCTGATTGTGTGGTATGGTGTTTGATGTTTGAAAAAGTGTGTAAACTAATCAGTTGTAAGCTCTCTTTCACTCAGCTTGGAAATCCTTTCTGCTAACTTGAGGTGTGTCCCTTGTGAGTGGTTGGCTGGCTGCTGTCTCTCCAGAAAAGTGTTTAGAAAGAGAGGAGACCCTGCAAGGACAGCCTTCTGTTCCTGACATCTACATAGCTTTCTCCTGTCATTTTTTTTCTGTGTGCCTACTCTCCTTGAGGTTCCCCCTCCCACTGACTGTTTCACTGACTGTTTGCTACCGAAGGACAGAAGAGGCGAAGAAGAAATCAGCTCCTATGCTGTGTCTGCTGCCTGCTCCCAGACAAAACCTGATGGAGCTCTGCCAAAACACCGAAATGCTATTTCAACTTATTTTTGTTTTTTCAATTTAAAGACCGAGACTTTGGGAGGGTGTTGGAAAATAATTTGTTGTTTGCAGATCTATTGTTTGCCTCTTTGCATGTTACTTCTGCTGTAAGTAGGTAACCAATTTGATCTGTATGGAAGTAAGAGATGGGAATGTGAGGAAAGAATATTGTAAGTTGGGTAAGAGTAAGTTGACGTTGGGTGAGAGTAAGTTGAATGAAGTGAAGATGGAGATACAGGAATGTATTTGTGATGTTGAGATGGCTTGGTAGAGAGTTGATGTGGAGTGAATCACAGAGGGAAAAAAGAAAGGAAATTGTTATGTTTCCACTGTGCTTTGTTGCTGTGACCCCAACACCTGGACCAACTAATAAAGTAGCAGGATGAAAATAGGGGTGATCCTGCTGCACAAACATAAAGTTATACATTTGGGAACCACCCCATATATTTTTGTGTTTGCAAACACATATCTTAGAGCCCTTGAGAGATACGTTTTGACCCACACACCTTTCCCTCCAGAACCTTCTCATGTGTATCCAGTTTTGCCTGTCGCTGATTCTTCTCAACCAGCTGGCTCTACAAGCGACCTTACCCTTGAGTGCACTCATGTTACCTATACATTCTGGACCTGGAGGAGAACCTTTTCTTCCTTTAACTATAGGTGGTCAACAGTATCACTGCCTGGTTGATACTGGGGCCACTGCATCCTTACTAACTCACCCTCCCTCTTCCCCTACTGTTCTTTCTGGGATTTCTGATCATATTATTGGGGTTGGGGGATCATTCCTGTAAATGTTACTGACCCCTTAACAGTAGAGGTGGGTCCTCTCACTGTTGAACATGCTTTTACTGTTTGTTCTGAATCTCCTGTTTTTCTCCTAGGTCGTGATTTACTCTGTAAACTCGGGGCCACTATTAAATGTACTCCCAATGGATTGATTTTGGACTTTCCCCTTCCCACGGTGCCCAAGCTGCAGAACTCATTGCCCTGACCGAGGCTTGCAAGGCTGCCCGCACCCTCTGTGTGACGATCTACATGGACTCTAAATATGCCTTTGGGGTTTGCCATGCTACAGGAGCCCTGTGGAAACAGCGGGGCTTCCTTACTTCTTCTGGTGCCCCCATTGCTCATGCTACCCTCATAGCCTCCCTTTTCAAAGCCATTATGCTCCCTAAGGCTCTGGCCGTAGTGCACTGCCTTGCACATCAACACGGCGTCTCCCTGGTTACAAAGGGGAATGCTTTCACCGATGCTACAGCGAAATGGGCCGCCCTGCAGCCTCTATCTCTCTCTGTC
Organism: Charina bottae; assembly: GCA_023362775.1. Classification (NCBI taxonomy): domain Eukaryota; kingdom Metazoa; phylum Chordata; class Lepidosauria; order Squamata; family Charinaidae; genus Charina; species Charina bottae. Next base: position 150,503,175 of record JALMGJ010000001.1, read on the forward strand.
ACAGCTGCAGAGTTTCATCTTCAATTGTCTCTTCCATACGACAATTTCGTTGAGAGGGGGGAGGTGGAACAGAGGCAGGCAAACTGTGAGGCAACTTTTTCTGATGGATTCTGGAGGGTAAAGGATGGAAGACCCTTAGCCCCTAGATGTTTGTTACACCTTCTTTGTCAACAGATTCATGCAAAGGGCCACTGTGGGACCAGGCCATTGTGGATATCGTGCGATGGGTATGGTATGCGCCTGGGGTTTACATGGAAGCTGAAAAAGTAGCACGAACATGTCTCACTTGCCAAGCTAACAATGCTTCCTCAAGACAAAAGATCCATAAGGGAGGGAGACCCTGGGCCCAAAGACCTTTTGAAAAATTACAGCTAAACTATATTCAATTACCCAAGGCAAATGGCTTTGAACATGTACTTGTTTGCAGAGACCAACTTACACACTGGATTGAAGCCTTCCCTTGTCGACATGCTACCGCAATTGAAACTGCAAGACACCTGCTGAAGCACATCGTTCCCCGATACAGCATCCTCTGTCTTAGTTATGGACTGTGGCCAACACTTTGCGGCACACGTGATTACTCACATCCTGCAAGCTTTAGGCATCACACAGAACTTACATGTCCCTTATCTTCGGGGTGGGGGGTGGAATGGGCTAACAGGGAACTCAAGACATTGCTAGGAAAATTATGCCAGGAGACACATTTAAAGTGGCCCCAGGTATTGCCTATCACTTTATTTCACTTATGTACCCGACCTTGAAAAGATGTGGGATTGTCTCCATTTGAGTTGCTTTTTGGCAGGCCACCAGATGTTTCAAAAGGCCTGGATCCCCACTCCCTTCACCTAGAGAGGGGGGATTCTACGTTATTTTCTTATCTCCTCTCTATGTGCAGGTACTTGCGATCTCTATGGAAATGAAGTGCTCTACTCCAGACCTTGCCATTGGAAGAAACTCTTCATCCTTTTGAACCAGGTGATTGGGTGTGGATATCCTTTTGACAACACAAACAGCAGTTCAGGTTGCTGAACGAAATAAGAAACACCTGGCTTCATTGGACACACGTCAAACCAGCAGTCCAAGATCACAGCCCCCTTCCTGCCTTGGCCTCCCATCAAGCTCGTTAGGGATCCGGATTCTGACATTTGGGGTTTGAAAGAATGTCTTGGCTTATAATGCTGTGGACCCTCCTACTAGAGGTTTCTAAAGGGAATCCAGTCACTATTCCCTTTGCTTCCTCAACCACAACTACTGACTGGACCATTCCTAGGTGTGCTATGGGAATATGCTTTCCCATGCACAGAGGGGGGATTGTTGGATTGTAAACATATTCTTACATTTCTGTATATATAAATACAAATATATTTCATATTCATATATTAGAAACATTTGCACTTGCATTATGGCTCTGAAACCATGTTGTATTTCCTTGAAGAGTTTTGTTGACACCCTTCCTTTCTAACAGGCCTTGATAGATAGCTGTGCCCATAGAAAGATAAAGTGTACTTTCCAAGGATAGCTTCTCCAGGGAAAATATATTGTTTAATAACGGTCAAGGAGCCCTAGCAAGGATGGAAGGAAGTTCCTAATATGGAGTGAAGGAAGGAAGTTCCTAATATGGAATGAGGGTAAGGTGGAGTATGGGTAACTGAGTAAGGGGTGGTCTTCTAAAGGAGGAGTTGAATGGAATCTATATAATGTGCTGTAGGAAGGGGGTCCTGCGCGGCCGCCCACCTAACAGCTTGCTGTCATTGCTTTTGCTCTTGGGTGAATAAACTCCTAACTTCATGCAATTTGTCAGTTTCTTTACTCCCGGCTCAGGAACGAACTTGGTAAGATAAAATTTACTTCTAACAGTATGAAGAGTCAGGTTTCTGAAAAGGCAGATGGTCATGAGATCAGACAGCTAAAATATATAAGTAACTTGCTTAATTTGTATAACAATTGTATTGTGAATGTATTATAAGAATAGCAGGATTGGAAGATATACACTAACAGCTGGAATCAAATTTGAAGGTCACATGCTAAACAGTTTGTGATATTCAGATGATGCCACTTTATTAATTTAAAATATGGAAAAACGTAGAAGAGGTCATTATGAAAGAAAAAAAACTGGAAAATAAAATATATGGGCTAATCTTAAATATTAAGAAAACAAAGATAATGTTAACTAGCATGCTTATGAGCTCACAGTTGATGAGACAAAGTGAAGGTATTACATCATTTTGTTTTCTTAGATTCAAGTGTAGATAAAAGTGGACAGTGTGCTGAAGAAGTAAAGAGGAATTTGATCCTAGGGAGGAGGGCAATGACAATGCTAGGCAAGATCATATGGACATCTCTAATAAAGATCAGAATGATGAAAGCTATGCTTTTTCCAGTTTTAATTTATGGCTCTGAAAGTTGGATGAGCTAGAAAGAGCTACCTTAATGGAAAAAATGAGATGATGATGGATGGATGGATGGATGGATGGATGGATGGATGGATGGATAAAATTGATGAATAGGATCTAGAGTATCTCTGGAAGAGCTGCAGATTATTGCTGGGGAAGGGTTGAGATGGAGGGCATTTGCCCACATAGATCCTAGGGGTCAGGCTCAACTCATTCATACCTAACAAGAAAACAGTCTGCTGTGCTATTGCAGAAGATTATTGTAATAGTAATACCTGAAGGACCATCTTATCCCCATTTTATCGACCCGCCCCACCAGGTCATTCAGAGAGAGCCTGCTACGAACCCCATCAATCAAAGAATGTCATCTGATGGGGTCTAGGAGGCGGGCCTTCTCTGTGGTGGCACCCACACTGTGGAACATCTTGCCCCCAGAGTTGAGACAGATCTCCTCCCTCCCGACCTTTAGGAAAGAGCTGAAGACCTGGTTCTGCCGCCTGGCATGGGAAGGAAGAAAGGATAGCTCCTCATGGGGGTGGCTAACTCCTTAACTTTATAATGTCCTTCGTTTTAATTCCATCCATCTGGATTAAGAATTATTTATTATTTTATATATTGTATAGTGATGTTTTATATTTTGTTTTAACTACTTTATTGTAAACCGCCCAGAGTTCCCCATTGGGGGAGATGGGCGGTTATATAAATTTAATTAAATAAATAAAATAAATAAATAGTGGTGAGGAATAGATGGTGTGCCCTATTTTCCTCTGGGTTTTTCTGTCTAAAATGACTTCCCTTCTGTATTCTTGTGCATGATATGTCTCGGTAAGACTTTAGGTTTTTCAAAAGCAAGCTTCTGGCCTTCTATCCCCTCCATCTGTTTTTCTTAGTTAGCTCTTTTCCTCTGCCTTGATGCTACCTGGCTCAAGAGCATCATGTCGTTTCTTTCCAGAGTGTTCTGCCAGCTCCGAGGTCAGCCACCTGTGGCCAGGAGGGCTTGATGTAAGAACTGGTTGTGTCTAACGTGCACTTTTGTTACCTGAAAGCAAGAAGTATAAATATGCTTAGTTAGAAGTATGAATACTTGCAATATATACTATATAAGCTTTTAAACCCTTTCTGGGATTGAGATTCAGCATAGACCTGTCAGTGCTACATGCTAGATGTATAATCTGTGGAAAGTTTGTGGTTGCCTCTGACAAGGAAGGGCCTAAAAGAACATGAGATTCTGTTGCATATTCATATCCCTCTATTGAATGTTGCCAGTTCTTGTTGCTGTGTTTGTGGATATTTCCTTTAACTGGCAGTAAAAGTTGTTTGTTGTATTTTAAGAGAAAATGGTAAGTTGTTAAAATTGTTTATACTTGTTGAGATGAAGGGGGAAGTTACTTCTTTATATTTCTTTTCTTGTTAGATTCTTATTCTCTTTTTTCTTCTCTATTCTTTCTTTTATATTCTTTTTCCTTTTCCTTTTCTGCACTTTTTCTTTTTTTCTATTTCTTTTTTGTAGTTTTTACCTGTGTAACTGTAATATTCAATAAAATTATTTGAAAAAAAAGAATGTTTTTTTTTAAAATATTCAGTGTTGTTGTTTTAGGTGTAAATGTTAATAAAGAAAACAAATTACCAAGCCCTATGTGTTGAAAACACAACTGATTTAATAAAGACAGTTTAAAATATTTTCCCCACTTATTCTTTGCCATTTAGGATTTAGCAAAATGAATAAACAAATAATAAATCTAGAAGGCTTATAACATTAAATTTAGCTGGAACAAAAGTGCAATTTATCATATTTCCTCATACTTTAGCCATTCATGAGTTATGAAGAACACTTGCCTTGCCAAAATCCATTTGTGATACAAAGAGAATAGAGGATAAAATTGCTTAATTAGTCAAAAGTATCCAAAATAAAGTTATTGCAAAACAGTAAGCTATGCAATGCTGTAAAATACAGTGTGGGTGAGATGAAAGCTATTTTTGTAACTTAGGTTCCCCTGCCTTTGCTGTCCTGTCACTCAGCCTTCCATTACTGAAGGCTTGTACAAATCATTGTTGGTATAACTTTGTAAAGAATACAAGGCCACCATATTTCTCTACAGCGACTTCCCCAACCTGATGTTTGCTGAGAATGCTGGGAGCTGGGGAGGGTTGCTCTGTATGAACGTCTTCGTAAGGGAAAGCCTTGAAGAGTTTCCATGAAAGTGAAGTGAATATCCTTCAATTTGAGCTCCACTACTGGTGATATGTGCATGCCCCTATCGTTCTCTTGACAAGAATAGGGAAGTGGCTTGCTATTGCCTTCTTCTTCTGGAATATTTTTGGTCTCAATAGAAGAGAATATATGTAGCACAGCGTTGAACTGTGGAAACCTTGGTGGTCTCTGAGCTTGGTTGTTTGCTTGCAGACATTTCTTTATCTGCCTAGGTAACACCATCAGTGCTAATGAGTGGGGGTTTGCTCCCAGTTTATATACAGTAGCTTGCCCTGCCAGTATTGGTGAGAGTGTGGTTTTCTCCTTGGTAGTTCCTTGATTAGGGTATTGTTTTCTGCTTGATTGTTTGCCTGGTGTTAATCCCCGCTTATCTGGGTGTTGGCTGTTGGAGAGGATGTGTTCTGGTCTTTTTGTTTCCTTCTTAGCTTTTTTATTGTCTCTTTTGAATGGCGTGTAAATGTGGTCTATCTCTATGTGTCTATTGATGGCTGATTTGTCTGAATGCCAAGCTTCCAGGAATTCCCTAGCATTTTGGATTTAGCTTGGTTTAGGATGCTCACAGTTTCCCAGTTGAAACTATGGTTGAGACAGTCCATGTGTTGTGAGATTAAGGAATTTTCGTGTCTTTTCACTGCTAGTTGGTGTTCATGGATGTGCTCTGCTAGGCTTCTGTCTGTCTCTCCTACATGCCTGTCTGTCCCACAACTAGCCCCAACCAGGTATTTCCAAATGGATTCTAGATTGGAGAGGAAGAATGGCATGGGCAGAAACTGTGAAACTGTGTACATGGCTCCTGACTTTCTGCGGAATGAAAATTTAGTAAAGTATCATCCTCTATGGGCCTCGCTGGAAAGTTATGTTCTATCTCCACTAAGTTCATGGCAAGTTTTTGGCTCAACATATCACTGGGATTTATGAACTATGGACTAAAAGAATTGGAATATCTGATAATGCCACATTTATGATTGCAAGAACATTACACTGATATCAACTGATTTAAGATTATAATTGATTCACCAAAAATTGTATTTTGAATTTATTGGAAGCCTGAAAGAATGTATTGAAAGGATGGACATCAGATTTTCTTTGCTGTAAAAAATTTGAGTATTCACTAACCCATATGATTGAGGACTTGTGAATTACTTGCATCTTTCTGGAATACCATTTTAATGTTTATGTATATTCATGGAAACATCCCTAAATATTAAAGATCTTAGTGTTATATTGAATTATATCCCACAAGTTTTGAATCTGACTGTCTTGGAAGGATTATGGTTATACAAGGCATGGGGAAGGGGAGGTCGCCCAAACTGTTATTTTGAGAAATTGGAAAAGTGATGTTATTCCAGATGTTAAAGATCGGCTTTTGGAAATGTGTAATTTATCTGTTTGGAAAGACTATTTTCTACTAATCAGAAAATGAACAATCTATGCTTTAGATTTCATGATATTTTATAACATCAGAATATAACACCAGGTTAAAATAACATCAGATAAGTACAGTAGTATTAGGTATTTTCTGTTAACCAGTGATTTCACACATTTAATATTCATATTTAGAAGCTTAATATTAGTTTTTTGGGGGTTCTTTTATTTTGGGGGGTCTAGTGTTTGTTCTGTTTAGGGTTTTTTAAATATAGTTTTATTAATTGTCTTTTGTACTTCATTGTTTGTTACCTTTTGTATTTTTGTTTATTTTTTGTAATGCAAAAAAAGATGGGACTCAGCAGTGTTACAAAGTTACATCTTCATCATTTGTAGGCCATTCTACCAAATTTCTCCAGGAAAGGAAAAATCCTATCAACACTTTCTCAAAGCTGAGATGACTGGTAATCACTGTAGGGAAGCTTTGTTTTCTTCCTTCCAGCATTTGGTTTGGCTGATGCTGAAAGTGGCAGAAAGAGTGACGGGTAGCCTGGCCCTGGTTTTTTTGCACCCCTCATGGTGCTTCAGACCAGTGTTTCTCAACCTTGGCAGCTTGAAGATGTGTGGACTTCAACTCCCAGAATTCCCCAGCCAGCATGCTGGCTGGGGAATTCTGGGAGTTGAAGTCCACACATCTTCAAGTTGCCAGGGTTGAGAAACACTGCTTTAGACCAAGAGAGGTAAATGTGGGCTCCTCTAGTATATGTGTGTGCACGCATGTGTGTGTGCACACGTCTGTGTGTGGGGAGGAAAAACCTGTCAGTTTCATGCAACAGAAGAGGTTCTGCTTTCTCCTTGCCCATCCTTCTGAGCAGCTGCTCAGTTCTACCCATAAATTATATGCAGGGCATCTTACAAAAAAAGGGCCATACAGGTAGTCCTCACTTAACAACCATTCTATTATTTTATTTATTTATTTATTTATTTTATTATTTGGATTTATCACCGCCTATCTCTACAACAGTAGACTCTGGGCGGTTTACAATAATATTATAAAAAAGTTAAAACCAGATTGCTTAGTGATGGTTTGGACTTATGACAGTGCTAGAAAAACTGACTTGTGACCGGTCCTCATACTTACGACCGTCACAGCATCCCCACGGTCACATGATTGCAATTCGGGCACTTGGCAACCAGATCACATTTATAACCATTGCAGCATCCCGTGGTCATGTGATCACCATTTTCAACCTTCCCGGCCAGCTTCTGGCAAGCAAAATCAATGGGGAACCATGTGATTTGCTTAACAACCACGTGGTTCGCTTAATGACTGTGGTGATTTGCTTAACAACCACCACAAAAAGGTCATAAAATGAAGTCAGATTCGCTTAATGACCACTTTGCTTATTAACTGAAATTCCAGTCCCAGTTGTGGTCATTAAGCAAGGACTACCTGTAGTTTGGTGGTGCAGCTTATATTTTGCATGCAGGAAATCTCTAGTTCAATTTCTGACATTTAAAGATCAGACAGGAAAGATTCTTGCAGAAACCATGAAGAGCTCCTGCTAGTACTGACCTAGGTGGATTATAGTTCTGACTCAGTATACAGCTTATTTTGATAATCCTTTGGAATTTGATCCTGCTCAGGGAAATGGGGAACCGTGCACACAAAACAATAGGAAAATGTTTTAATGTTATTCTGTTTTTTTCTTTTAAAGCTTTGATTTAAAGCTTTGATTTTAAAATTCTTCTACATCAACCTTATGCAAATATTTATGTGTGCAATTCTAGACAGGATGTATATTCAGAAATGAAAAGGCAAAATCGAAAGATGAGGTTTTTTTCCCCTAGTTCACAAAGTGCTAGATAAAAATACAAAAATGCCCTTTAGCTTTTTGGGTTTTAAATGTAATGAGCCAGTAACACATTATTTGTCTTCAAAATTGTTCCAAGTACAAGTAGATAAATTCCTAGGCAACAAGAAATACAAACTGCTAGAAAAAAATTGTAGTGACTGAGATGTTAATCAGTATCATTAAGAATGATAGTAAGTTTGCTTTGCAGAAATAGCTTGAGTTATATAACATGGCTTCTGCTGTGTTTCAAAATGGCTTGTTTTGTTAAAAAAAATAGCTCCTATAGGGAGATAGAGCCAGCAATGTATTGTTGATAAATTTATATTTTTAGGAATTTTATTATGTTTGTTATGAACATCTTTGCATCTGAGTAAAGTGGTTTATGACTGTAGAAATTTGAAAACATGGACACTGATCAATATCAGAGGGCAGGGCAGGTATTGCGTCCCTGTGACAAACCTTGGTGGATTCGGCTCCTGAAGATACTAGCAGCATATGCACAGCGCTTCTCGGGCTGCATGTTTGTTCCATTTTCTAGATACAATCTCTTGGGTGAAGCAATCCTTCCATAGGTGGTTTGAGAGAGGGGTCAAGGAATCCATTTATGCCAACTTGGAAAATCCTTCCTTGAATAGAGGTGGGGGCCTCAGGCACAACCTTTCCCCTATCTTCCTTCCTGCTTTGTCTTCTGTGCCTAGGAAGATTAAGACCATTTCGCAAGCTCAACAGCAGCAGGGTAATCTTAACGATCCTCCTTTAGATGATAAAGGGACTTAGAAATAAACATCTCAAAATAACCATGACCTAGCCCCAGGTGCAAGGTCACACAGCCACCCTAGAAACTTATTTAAGGATTCCCTTACTAACTTTACTCAGACTGAAGAAGCTCCTTGGATAAGGAGTGAAACGTTTCTACTGAGAAAATAGAAATCCAGTTGACATGATTCAAGCCATAGATGATGAACTGTCTGTGGGGATTCTGGGGTTCATTGAGAGGGTAGAAACATAGCTTGGGTTCCCACCTTATGCTAAGCTTTAACTTTGCTCGTTTTGGTTTGATTCAGTGCAACCTGTAAAGCTTGGTTTATAAAAAGTTTGGGCCTGTTTGGGGAGGTTTGCGGGAGAACATTGGTCCATTTGGCCCAAAGGAGTAAATGAGCGTCTTAAAGTTCTGCAAAACCTAAGAAACCAATTTTCCCCATTAACTCCCCAAAACAGCCGCAACATCCCAACATTTTTGATTCTACTGACTTTGGAGTTAAGAAGGTACCTTAGAAAGAACAGAACATAGGTAGTGGTCATGGGTTGCCCAGTGCTGATTCATTGAGTAGATTGTTGTGCAAATTGTGGTTCATGTAATCATTCATGATTAAATAAAGCCTGGGTTAGCTTGATGCAGCAACCAAATCACAGTGATGGAAGTCATTCAGTCCAACCCCCTGATCAGTACAGAGCCTGCCATTCAAGAAGCACATGCAATATTCTTGGGCTTCCGGTGAGAACGTGGCCGACTGAACACTCTGCCCGCGAGCTCAGCGGGCAGATCTGACAGCGTGGGTTTTTTGGGGGGGGGGCGCAGGCAGGCTTTCCTGTTGCCCCAGAGTGTTTTCATGGACAGAAAACACTCGGAATCATCCCGTTTGTACTTCGGAACGTCACCTTGCAGTCTGAGGATCGTCAACGGCGTTGGTTCTAATCCGGTAAGAGGAGACGGGAGTCGGGGATTACACCACTTCCAGACCACGCTGCAGCCCCATTGGGACATTAGGTCGAGCCTTTCTCATTTCTAAATCACCCAATTTGTATATTTTCAAGTTTTTTGTACCCCAAGAGAGGCTTTTAACAGCAAGAAGATACGAATCTCTTGGTGCTTATTGCTGGTTCTGGAGGAGCTTTAAAACTTTTTTTCAACTGCTAGCTTATTTCCCATTCAAAATTTAAGGAGGACTGAGAATAAATAATCATATCTCCGTTACTATTTTTGTACCCAATTTGAAGGATTTAACATTTTCCTACACATCTAATTTGATGATTTGAGTTTTCAGTTTTCTATTCATTTTTTTTTGGACGCTGTATTTACTGAAGGTGCTAGATTTTACTGCCTGGACTATGGACGACCTTAAGAAAACAGTTTCAGAGCTCCGTGCTGAGCTGCGTGCTGATTTTAAAGAAACTCTACATGAAACTATTCAAGTTATCTTGCAAGATGTTCGGGATACTATCTTTGAAATGTATCAAGTGGCTGTGAACTTTCTGAAAGGAGAAGAGGAGATTTACCAAGGAGGAGGTATTCTTCCCGATTCTGAGAATCCAGACTGTGAAGAGATGCCAGTTAATGAATACATGCTGGTCATGAAAGAGTTACAATTTGACTTGCAAGATAAAAACTGGTCTGTTTATTTTAGGCTTTGTTTTGAGGAGATGACGCCTCAGCTATGTGGGAAACTTTTTGCTGACTGTTTAGGAGGGCAGCTGGGTTTCTTGATTATTTTATAAAAAATGTCCTGTGCATAATATGGAGACAAAAGTTGGAAGTCATCTTGTAATCTCTTTAACAATCTTTTTTTCATTTTCTGTTTTTTCACTTTTTTCACTTTTTTGTAGTTTTTTTTCTTTTTTCTTTTTATCTTTGCTTCAAACTTAATAAAAAAGAAGAAGCACATGCAACATTCTTGGAAGTTGCCACTTATCTTCTCCTGAAATCCTTTCATCAAAGGACAGCCACCTACCTCTTGGGCACTTTGCTTCTCCATCAGAAAACTTGCACTGTTGGACATTGTCTCCTGAAAATTATTAGACTGCTTCTTTGCATTCCTAGACTTGTGTTTCAAATAGAAGTGTACAATGTTTCTCCAGATGGGGGGCTACCTTTGGCCTTACATAGTATGCCAAGGACCACACCCCTCACATTTATCTGCAAATTGCACTCAATGAAATGCAATCAACATTTAAATGTAACAACTTTTAGGAGATTCCTAGAGGCCCCAACTATGCATGCAAATGTCCACAAGGGAGGCAAGGAGGGGGAGAAGGGACAAAGGGCGTATTGTGACATTGCAAAGCAAGCACACTGTTCTGTACTTCCATAAGGTATTGCAAGGCCAGTATAAAAGGGTGGAGCTTGCATCATAATATCACAACACAGGTTGTGTCGTTTTGATGTCACTGTGATTAGGAACAGATGTGTATGCACCAAGGACTTTTATATCTCTATGTGACTTTTGGGCCTCCAGTTATAGACACTTCTACTTTAGAGCAGGATGATGGGGCTTTTCTAGGGGGTCTTCACAGCAGCAATCTTCTGAGAATCCTTAGGATTCCCCCAGTCACCAGATACAATGGGAGCAGCCGCATCACTGCTGGCTGTTCAGCTGCAGCTTCAGTGAGAAACACTGTTCTGACCTTGCCATTTATTTCCTACCTGAAAGGTTATTTCATACTTTCCCCTTCTTAAAGGATTATTATCTGTCTTCTGATTGAGGTCCAAGAGAATGACATCTAAATGAGCATTCTCTCCCCTCCTTAGGTCTTGCAGATAAATAAAGATGTGGTCATTCTTTCCTTGCCCTTGTCCAACTTAATCAGCTTCTGAAAAGAACCATCTCCAGGCAGCTCATTCATCCTGCTGACAATAAGGATCACGCTCGCTTAATCGATAAAATATATTCCTGAGAGAAAAGGAATAAGGAGGTAAGATCAGAGGTTATCTTCAGGGAAATGTCACCTCGTGAGCAGAGGGGGGAAAAAAGTTGGGCCCTCGTCATATACAGTAAACAATGCTTGAGAGTATGTTCCATTGAATGTCAGCTAATATACTTCTGAGTAAACTTGCATGTATTTTCCAGTTGTCTGACTGGCAAACCACCAATACATGTCTATTGAAAAATAAAATTGATGGCCTTCAGTGGGTTTTCTCCCAGAGAAGTGTGCATATTGCAACTAAAGCAAGCACTTTGATGTGCCCTTGACCCTTTGAAAGCAAGCGAGACAGAAAAAGAAACCTCATCTCCTAGAGAATAAGCAAGTACATTTCTTACATGTATTTGCTTTCCTGAATGGAAGAAATTATATAAATGTTATAATCTGTAGAAACACAATTTTGGCAAATACAATGCTCAGAACATCTTTGATTATCTTCCCCAGTACAAACAGGATTTTCAGATGTGTGATGGGGATTTAATAAAATAAGGATGAGAGGTTTGTTGCAACAGTTTTCCTTCATCTTGGAAATGATTCTTATCTCCCTGTTCTAAAACATGCTTAACATAGTAATAGCTTATGGCATATAGCAAAAACAAATATGAGCACACATTTTTCTTCCATTTAATTTTTTTTTAAATTAAAAAAGAGTACCGTTCAATGCTGCTTTTATTCTGGTCATCATTTCTAGGCTGGGCAGAATAAAATGAAGAACCAGAGTGTTCAGAATAAAAAATACAAAAAAATAAAAACAACAAGCTCTCTGTTTGAAAAGAAACAGGGACTTGCGTTGAAACCATTCGGTTTTGAACCTTGGATATAAATAAAGTGGGCTTTAAAATGCATCTCCCTTTTTATTCAATGTAGTAGGTTAAAATTGTTTTGAACCTGAAAGAGATTTTCCATTATCTATCAAGGGACTGAAAACTCACATCAGATCTGGAGCCCAGTAAATGTCAGAGGACAGAGTGAATTAGAAAAACAACAACAGATAATCACATGAAAGGGCTAAAAATAACAGTCATGAAATTGGGGCTGAAAAACTTTCTACTTCCCATGTCAGTATATTATTTTCAATAGGATCTGCATTATCATTAAAAGGTTGAAAGAAAATGAGGGAGGATAATTTTAATTTTTTAATTTACTTGATCTTCTCTTGTGACTTTAACAAGAGCTGGATGATAATATACTAACTAGCGGAGTAAGGTCCAATTAATACATTGGGGCTTTGAGTAAGCATGCAGAAGATCATGGTTTTAGCAAGGATGTCAAACTGCTAAATATTTTATTTTTAGGCATAAGAGGAGGGCCAAGAAAAAAATATGGCAATTCTGTGTGGCAACTTAAAACTTAACAGCAGGTACAGCCAAAGGAATTTAATATAGTATCAATATTAACCTGTCTGTAAAAAGAAAGAGGGAAGAAGGGAAGCAAAAGGCAAGGGAAAAAGGGAAAGATATAAGCAACTGAATGCAGATTTCCAGAGAATAGCAAGGAGAGATAAGAAGGCCTTCTTAAATGAACAATGCAAAGAAATCGAGGAAAACAATAGAATGGGGAAGACTAGAGATCTCTTCAAGAAAATCGGAGATATCAAGGGAACGTTTTGTGCAAAGATGGGCATGATAAAGGACAAAAAAGGCAGGGACCTAACAGAAGCAGAAGAGATTAAGAAGAGGTGGCAAGAATACACAGAAGAACTATACAAGAAAGATCTTAATATCCCTGATAAATACGATGGTGTGGTCACTGACCTTGAGACGGACATCCTAGAGAGTGAAGTCAAGTGGGCCTTAGGGAGCATTACTAACAACAAAGCTAGTGGAGAAGACAGTATCCCAGCTGAGCTATTTAAAATCCTAAAAGATGATGCTGTTAAAGTGCTGCACTCAATATGCCAACAAATTTGTAAAACTCAACAGTGGCCACAGGATTGGAAAAGGTCAGTTTACGTTCCAATTCCAAAGAAAGGCAATGCCAAAGAATGTTCAAACTACCGTACAATTGCGCTCATTTCACATGCCAGCAAGGTTATGCTCAAAATCCTACAAGCTAGGCTTCAGCAGCATGTGAACCGAGAACTACCAGAAGTGCAAGCTGGGTTTCGAAGAGGCAGAGGAACTAGAGATCAGATTGCCAACATTCGCTGGATCATGGAAAAAGCAAGAGAGTTCCAGAAAAACATCTACTTCTGCTTCATTAACTACGCTAAAGCCTTTGATTGTGTGGATCACAACAAACTGTGGCAAATTCTTAAAGAGATGGGAGTACTAGACCACCTTACCTGTCTCCTGAGAAACCTGTATGCGGGTCAAGAAGCAACAATTAGAACCGGACATGGAACAACCGATTGGTTCAAAATTGGGAAAGGAGTACGACAAGGCTGTATATTATCACCCTGCTTATTTAACTTATATCCAGAGTACATCATGAGAAATGCCAGGCTGGATGAATCACAAGCCGGCGTTAAGATTGCCGGGAGAAATATCAACAACCTCAGATATGCAGATGATACCACCCTAATGGCAGAAAGTGAAGAGGAACTAAAGAGCCTCTTGATGAGGGTGAAAGAGGAGAGTGTAAAAGCTGGCGTGAAACTCAACATTAAAAAAACTCAGATCATGGTATCTGGTCCCTAAGGAATATGCAGTGGAGGTGAAGAATAGATTTAAGGGACTAGATTTAGTAGATAGGGTCCCGGAAGAACTATGGACAGAAGTTCGCAACATTGTTCAGGAGGCGGCAACAAACAACATCCCAAAGAAAAAGAAAACCAAGAAGGCAAGATGGCTGTCTGCTGAGACACTGGAAGTAGCCCAAGAAAGAAGGAAAGCAAAGGGCAACAGGGATAGGGGGAGATATGCCCAATTAAATGCAAAATTCCAGAGGTTAGCCAGAAGAGATAAGGAAATATTTTTAAACAAGCAATGTGCGGAAGTGGAAGAAGACAATAGAATAGGAAGAACAAGAGACCTCTTCCAGAAAATTAGAAACATCGGAGGTAAATTCCAGGCAAAAATGGGTATGATCAAAAACAAAGATGGTAAGGACCTAACAGAAGCAGAAGAGATCAAGAAAAGGTGGCAAGAATATACGGAAGATCTGTATAGGAAGGATAATAATATTGGGGATAGCTTTGACAGTGTGGTCAGTGAGCTAGAGCCAGACATCCTGAAGAGTGAGGTTGAATGGGCCTTAAGAAGCATTGCTAATAACAAGGCAGCAGGAGACGACGGAATCCCAGCTGAACTGTTTAAAATCTTGCAAGATGATGCTGTCAAGGTGATGCATGCCATATGCCAGCAAATTTGGAAAACACAAGAATGGCCATCAGATTGGAAAAAATCAACTTATATCCCCATACCAAAAAAGGGAAGCACTAAAGAATGTTCAAACTATCGAACAGTGGCACTTATTTCACATGCCAGTAAGGTAATGCTCAAGATCTTGCAAGGTAGACTCCAGCAATTCATGGAGCGAGAATTGCCAGATGTACAAGCTGGGTTTAGAAAAGGCAGAGGAACTAGAGACCAAATTGCCAATATCCGCTGGATAATGGAGAAAGCCAGGGAGTTTCAGAAAAACGGACTGGTTTAAGATTGGGAAAGGAGTATGGCAGGGTTGTATACTCTCACCCTACCTATTCAACCTGTACGCAGAACACATCATGCGATGTGCTGGGCTTGATGAATCCAAGGCTGGAGTTAAAATCGCTGGAAGAAACGTTAACAATCTCAGATATGCAGATGATACCACTTTGATGGCTGAAAGCGAGAAGGAGCTGAGGAGCCTTATGACGAAGGTGAAAGAAGAAAGTGCAAAAGCTGGGTTGCAGTTAAACCTAAAAAAAACCCAAGATTATGGCAACCAGCTTGATTGATAACTGGCAAATAGAGGGAGAAAAAGTGGAGGCAGTGACAGACTTTGTATTTCTAGGCACAAAGATTACTGCAGACACTGACTGCAGCCAGGAAATCAGAAGACGTCTACTTCTTGGGAGGAGAGCAATAGCAAATCTTGATAAAATAGTTAAGAGCAGAGACATCACACTGACAACAAAGGTCCACATAGTTAAAGCAATGGTATTCCCTGTAGTAACCTATGGCTGTGAGAGCTGGACCATAAGGAAGGCTGAGCGAAGGAAGATAGATGCTTTTGAACTGTGGTGTTGGAGGAAAATTCTGAGAGTGCCTTGGACTGCAAGAAGATCAAACCAGTCCATACTCCAGGAAATAAAGCCAGACTGCTCACTTGAGGGAATGATATTAAAGGCAAAACTGAAGTACTTTGGCCACATAATGAGAAGACAGGATACCCTGGAGAAGAAGCTGATGCTAGGGAAAGTGGAAGGCAAAAGGAAGAGGGGCCGACCAAGGGCAAGATGGATGGATGATATTCTGGAGGTGACGGACTCAACCATGGGGGAGCTGGGGATGGCAATGGCCGACAGGAAGCTCTGGCGTGGGCTGGTCCATGAAGTCACGAAGAGTCGGAAGCGACTGAACGAATAAACAACAACAACAATACATGCGAAATGGAGTTGATTTCCTTGTCACCACATGGAAGCAAAGAGTGAAGTTTAATGAAGGAAAGATGTCTAGGAATCAGGGGAGCTCCAGATACACACATAGGGGGGAAATCATTGTTACAAGTATAGATGAACTTGTTTGTAATATCCCTGACAACCAGTGTGCTTTTGTGTCCCCTTTCATTTGCAAGTTTTTCAAAGAAAAAAAAACCCACTTCTTTTGTTCAAGTATGCATTCTGCTTTTGAGAAGGTAATTTCTCCCTTTAATTACAAGAAGCTTGTCTTTGAAATGCAGGATTGCAGTGTTGGAGACCGTAAGAAACTTTTGCATAAGGATGGTACTGAGGAAAGAAGAAACCTGACAATCTGGTCCATTGTAAGGGCCATGCAAATTGAACTTTTATTTTTTAAATCAAACTTTATTTATTTCAAGATATATTTACACATAAAAGAAATTTACAAACTAAACTACATACTACATATAATACAATAATACATCAAAATACAACAAAATGCAAAAAAAGAATAAATCAAACAAATTAGAAGTTAAAGCACAAATAAAAAGACCTACATTACAGAAATAAACACTACATAAATACAAAATGAAAAGAAACAAACAAACAATAAGAATAAAATTAAACACACACACACACACACACACACATATATTAAAAATGGTTTCCGACTATCACAACTATAGATATATTTATAATTTCACTATAATACTCTCTTGTCTCATTTACCTATATTACCATTATTTCTATTTGGCTAATTCATTAATATACAAAACCTATAATCATAGCTTCATTTTTTTCCATCACAAGCAGGTATTCAAGAAATGGTTGCCATAGTTCCTTAAATCTAGATATATTTTTATCTTTCATCAAAACCATTAATTTTGCCATTTGTGCTAAGTCCAGTAATTTAATTATCCATTCTTCTGCTGTTGGTATTTTTTCTTCCTTCCAACGTTGAGCGTATAATATTCTTGCTGCAGTGATCATATATAATAATAAATGTCCATCTTTTTTTCTCCAGTTCTTCCTCCATCAATCCTAATAGAAATAATTCTGGATTTTTTGTTATTTTTATCTTAAGAATTTTTTGAACAATCATATGTATCTGTTCCCAGAATTTATTTGCTTTTTTACAAGTCCACCAAAGATGATAAAACGTTCCTTCTTCCTGTGAGCATTTCCAACATATATTTGATACATCCTTAAACATTTTTGATAATTTATCTGGTGTTAAGTACCATCGATACATCATTTTATAAAAAAATTATTTTAAATTATAACTCAATGTAAATTTTAATCTCCTTGTCCACATCTTTTCCCATTGTTCCATCATAATATTGTACCCAAAATTCCTAGCCCACTTAATCATAAAATCCTTAACCCAGGGTTTTCCAAAGTGCCGCTGCTGGTGACACACCCGGCGGCGACACGCGCGTGCATGGCGGCGGCGCGGGGTGTGTGTGCGGTGGCGCGCGCGCACGGCGGTGGCGCGCGGGGACTGCGGCGGCGCACGCGTGCATGGCGGCGGAGCGGGGGGCCATGCGGTGGTGCGCGCGCGGTGGCAGCGCAGGGGGGTGTGCGGCGGCGTGCGCGCGCATGGCGGCGGCACGGGAGGGGCGTGCGGCGGCACGGGGGGCGTGCGGTGGCGCACGCGTGCATGGCGGCCACCGTGCACGCACGCGCCGCCGCTTCCGGGTGGTGTGGCGACACACCACGCTGTGTGTGGCGACACACTTTTGTGTCGCGACACACAGTTTGGAAAGCTCTGCCTTAACCTGTTCATCTTCTAAATTCAATTGTAGTAACATTTTATACAGTTTTGAAATAATATGCTCATCGTTCATACATTTTCAAAATATGTTTGTTCATTTACAAATCTATAATTCTTTTTATCTAATTTAAAACGCTCATTTAATTGCACATATGTGAACCAATGACATGGGTGACCTATTTCTAGTTTTTCTCTTGTTTTAAGCACAAATTTGTCTTCTTCATAATCTAATAAATCTTTGTATCTTAACCATTTTTTCCCCATACTTTCCTTTCTTGCAACTGCTTCTTGTGGTGAAATCCATAAAGGTATATTTGGTGTTAATCTAATTTTGTATTTATCCCAAGTCTTTAATATGGCCTTTCTAATAATATGATTTTTAAATTCCTTATTTATTTGAGCTTTATCATACCGTAGATAAGGATGCCATCCAAATCTCAATTCATGGCCCTCTAGTTTTAGCAGTTTTTGATTTTTTAACGTTATCCAATCTTTTATCCACATAAGACAACATGCCTCAATTTCAGATCTGGTAATCCCAGCCCTCCCCTTTCTTTGGCATCTTCCAATAGTTTAAATTTATTTCTTGGTTTTTTTCCTTGCCAGATAAATTTTGAAATATCTTTTTGCCATTGTTTAAATATTGTTTCAGTTATCAAAATTGGTAATGTTTGAAATAAAAATAACATCCTAGGTAATACATTCATTTTAATTATGGAAATCCTTCCTAAAAGGGATAGATGTAATTTTTCCCATCTTGTCATATCTTGTTTAACCTCATTCCAGATTTTACCATAATTGTTTTGAAATATCGCACTATTTTTGGTTGACATGATTACTCCTAAATATTTAATCTTCTTTTCAATTTTAAAACCCATCTTTTTCACCAATAATTCTTGATTTTTCTGTGTCATATTTTTACTTAACTTTTTTGTTTTTTGTTTATTTACTTTAAAACCCACTAATAATCCAAAATCTTTCAATTTCTTCATTAAGTATTCAGCTGAATCCAAGGGATTTTGTAATATTAGAACTAAGTCATCTGCGAATGCCCTTCACTTAAAAACCTCTTGTTTAATTTTTAAACCTTCTACTCGCTTATCTTCTCTTATGTCTCTATTAAAAAAAAGGTAAAGGTTCCCCCCGCACATTTGTGCAGTCGTGTCCGACTCTAGGGGCCGGTGCTCATCTCCGTTTGTTAGCCAAAGAGCCAGCGTTGTCCGAAGACGCTTCCACGGTCATGTGGCCGCATGACACGCGCGAAACGCTGTTACCTACCCACCGAAGTGGTACCTATTAATCTACTTGCATTTGCATGCTTTCGAATTGCTAGGTTGGCAAGAGCTGGAGCTAGTGCGAGAGCTCACTCCGCATGCAGGGCTAGGGATTTGAACCTCCGAACTTGCAATCTTCCGATCGACAAGCCTGGCGTCTTACCCACTGAGCCACCACGCCCCTTTAATGTCTCTATTAAGAACCTCTAAAACTAAAATAAATAGCAAAGGTGATAAGGGACATCCTTGTCTTGTTCCTTTTTCAATTTTACAGGTTTCCATTAATTCTTCATTTACATTAATTTTAGCTCTTTGAGTTGTATAAATTGATGTAATCCCTTTTATAAATAATTCTCCAAATTCCATCTTTTCTAAAACCTTAAACATAAAAATCCAATTTAAGTTATCAAATGCTTTTTCAGCATCTAAAAAAGTAAGGGCTCTCTGACATTCATTATGATATTGTGCATATTCTATAATATCCAATATAATTCGTACATTATCCTTTAGTTGTCTTTTAGGTAAGAATCTACTTTGATCATCATCAATAATTTCTTGTAGAATTGCTTTCAACCTTTCTGCTAGTACCGATGTAAATATTTTATAATCATTATTTAATAATGATATTGGTCTATAATTTTTAATCAAAGATGGGTCTTGTCCTTCTTTTGGTATAAGTGAGATATTTGCTTCGCTCCATGTATCCAGCATTTTTGATCCCCTCATAATTGAATTCATCAATTCCTTAAATGGTATGATAATCTGATCTATACAACATTTATAATATCTTGCTGTTATTCCATTTGGGCCTGGTGCTTTCCCCAATTTGACTTTCTTTATAGCTTCTATTATTTCCTGAGTCATTATTGGACTATTAACTATTGATTTCTGTGTTTGTGACAATTTTGGTAATTTTTGTTTATTCAAATATTCATCCATTTTTTCCACTGATATCTCCTGTTTTTCGTATAGATATATACGTATATAATATAATATAGTATAGAAAAAAATGAAATGCTTTTTTAATTTTTTTATTATCCACTAATTCTGTATTATTTTCTTGAATTTTAGTGATCATTTTTCTCTCTCTATCTTTCCTTATTTTATATGCTAACCATCTTCCTGGTTTGTTGGCAAATTCAAAGTTTCTCTGCTTAGCATATTTTAATTTCATTTCAATTTCTTTTAATGTTAACATCGAAACTTGTTGTTGCAATAATTTGATTTGATATACTATATTATTATCAGAAGGATTTTTCTGTAGTTCTTTTTCTTTTAATTTAATCTGATCCATAATTGTTTGTAATTTTTGTTGAAATTTTTTCTTTATCAGTCGATTAAAATAAATAAAATGACCTCTCATGACTGCTTTACTAGTATCCCATACAATTCCAATATCCACTTCATTATCTAAATTAATCTTAAAAAATTCTTTTAGCTTCTTTTTACAATCTTCCATTATCTCTTCTTTTTTCAAGATGTTTTCATTTAGTCTCCATCTAAAACTTCTAGAGTTTTTCTTTATTATTATATTAACAGGATTATGGTCAGAGGACGTTTTTGGTAAGATGTCTACTTTAGAAATTTTATTTGCCAAGTCCATTGAAATCCAAATCATGTCTATTCTAGAAAATGATTTATATCTCTCCGAATAAAATGTATAATCCTTTGCCATTCCATTTTTATGCCTCCAAGAATCTACAAGTGCCAAATTTTCCATTAATTCAAAAAAGGATTTTGGCAGTTTTCCTTGTTTAATTTTATCAAATTGAACTTTTAAGATGTCTAAGTCAAGCATGGTCAACATGGTGTCCATTGGCATCAATATGCCTGGGGCTATTTTGCTTGGTGTCTCCAGTGGATGTTTTTAGCAAGGCAATGGGAAGGTGGACAGCCTCCAGAATAATTTTAATATTGAAATAGGGTCCTGGACCTCATGTGTGTCTCACAGTGGAATGGCTACCATTCATATTTTGTTTAAAACGGAATCTGTATTCCAAGAAAGAAGGTAAATGCAACCTGAAAGTGGTAGGGAGCATCCTACGGAGGGAGTGTGTGAGAATTTGTGACTGGCCACATCCATCATGTAGCCCTTTGGTATTCAGGCAACCCCCCCTTCTATAGGCAACTTGTTGGTACCTATAGGCCTCAAATTAAAGATGTGTCCACTGTCCCAAAATGGTGCCTATTCCAATCATGCAGTTTACTTGCAACCTCCTCCTAGTCAGTACTTGGTACTAAGATTATATTTTGTGGCGGAAGAAGAGCCTGCCATTTCTTGTTCCATGAGCTGTTACCAAGGTATCACCCATCAGGTGAACTTTCCGAAGCCCATGCCATCATTTTGGCTACACCACATGATCAAAAAAAATGGTCTGTATCACAGCAGCAGCTCTAGCAGAAGTGCAAGTGTGGGAGAATCTCTGTGGATCTGCTCCTTCAGGAGAAGTGCAATCTTGTCCAGAGCTAAGGTGGTGCTGTTTTGGAACTGGAAGATCCTGAAACAATAGTCATTCCATCTTGCTCAGATTCAATCTCAGTCTGTTTCCCCCCAACTGGTCTCTCACAGCTTTCAGAGTCAGGTTGAGACTTCCACTGAGTTTCCTGCTCAACTTTGCATGGTGATAAACACCCTACCTCATCCTATGCCCACAGATGAACTTGCCCAGCTCTTTCAGGTAGATGTTAAACGATATGGGTGAGAGGGCTAGGTTCTGAGTGTTGTACCACATGCTAAGCCTCCAAAACCTAATTAAGGTTTGAGTTAATCAGGTTTAGCATGTTTTGCAGATCCAGCCATTAAGTCTTTAACTGAACTGGTTAAGTGTATTGTGTGAATATAAACAGTAATCTTTGATCTTGGTGCAAAAAAATGGAACATTTTGGAGGCACTGGAGTGACCCTCATCTTGGAAAGAATTTGGCTTCCAGATTAGTAAATAGGACATATAGAATATGTCCTAGGAAAGAAAAAGGTCCAGAAAGGTGGGTGATTGGTAAATAATGTTTGATATCCTTCCACCAACAGAAGATTCTTTAAAAGGAATATCCACTTTCAACAACCAGAATGGATAATAATTCATTAAAGGCTAACTTTCTGCTTCCAATTATGCTATCAATTGCCAGATAAGTTACTCTTTCTTTTCTTCAGATGCTACTCACAGTTGCCTTAGCCTGCATGCATCATGAGTAACATGAAAAAAATGTAAATATGAGATCAATAAAACACTTAACACATTAGAAAGCAGCAATAGACAAGAAAGATGTGAAGACAAACCTATGATATTGACTGTTGTTCCTTTTTTCCTTCTGAATATAATATTGAGGGAAGCTGGATTAGAAGATGAACACGTTTCTAAAATTGGAGGAAGAAACATCAATAACTTGCGCTATACTGATGACACTACTCTGATAGCCGAAAATGCGAATGATTTGCAAACTCTAGTAATAAAAGTCAAAGAGCACAGTGAAAAATGGGACTAAGTTCAAATATAAAGTTGACCAAACTAATGACAACAAGTACAGCAACCAGCATTAGAACTGACAATGAAGATATTGAAGTGGTGGATAGCTTTCTGCCTTTTAGGAGCAACTATCAACAGTAAAGGAACCAGCAGTCAAGAATTATGCTGCAGACTAACACTTGGTAGAGTAGCAATGAAGGCCTTGGAAAAGATATTCAGATGTCATGATGTATCTACACCTACAAAGACCAGAATCATGCAGGCAATAGTTTCCCTGTGACACTCCATGGAAGTGAAAATTGGACTTTGAAGAAGCAGGTTAGAAAGAGTATTGATGCATTTGAACTTTGGTGTTGAAGAAGACTCCTGAGAATACCATGGATAGCCAAGAAAACAAACAAACAGGTCATAGACAAATCAGTTCTCACTCAGGGCACAAATGACCAGACTAAAAGTATCATATTTTGGACACATTATGCAAAGACCTAGCTCTCTGGAGAAGTCTATAATGCTGGAAAAGGTGGAAGGAAAGAGGATGACCAGGAGCAAGAATGACCCAATTTCAGTGGCAATGGGTAGCACCATTGGAAGATCTGAAAAGCCAAGTTGGGGACAGAGTGTCCTGGAGAAAATCGGTGGGTAGGTAACAGCGTTCCTGTTATCACCTGGTTTATTTATTTTATTTTATTTATTTATTTACATAGGCGCGATGGCTCAGCGGGTAAGACGCTTCAAATTGCTAGGTTGGCAAGAGCTGGGGCGAGTGCGGGAGCTCACTCCATCATGCGGGGCTAGGGATTCGAACCTCTGAACTTGCGATCTTCTGATCGACAAGCCTGGCGTCTTACCCGCTGAGCCATCGCGCCTATGTAAATCAATAAAATAAATCAGGTGATCGGCAAATCACAGGAATCGGACCGCTGGGTTGAAAAGGAGCAATCTCTCTCATAATGGCCTATGGCAAAAGGAGTGCCCTCCCCACAGGCCCATGGGTTGCCCTTATTGTGAGTGAGGGCCACGAGTCTTTGAGCCCACCCATGATTAAAGGTATTGATCCCTAAGAGATTCCCAATATTTTTCCTCCCTTTGCCTTTCAAATTTTGCTAGCTTCAGTTCTAAAAACAAAGAACTACTGATAACAATTTTAAAGAGACAGAGTGGAGCCGCTTGAGTTTGTAATACCACTATCCTATAGTTATTGTTCCAGAATTAGGACCTGTGTTTGTATGCTTGTATATATGTATATTTGAAATACATACATACATCTGAAATACATGACTCTGAGGAGGCTCACAGCAATTAAAACTACTGTATATACTGTAAAAAAAAACAAAAAACAATATAAGAATCATGTATGAAAATGATAGAAAGCACTTGCCATTCTTTGTAAAATGCATTAAGATTTAGTGGTTAAGAAAATGGGACGACCAAATATTTATGATAATGGGATTAACCAACGTGTTAAGTGTAGCATAAATGGATGCAATACAGACCCAAAAGGAGCATGTTTATTACATTTTGCAGGCAAAACCAGAGAGCCAACAAAGGACATAAAATGTAACTCGGTGCAGATGCTCTCAAGCCGAGAGAGACAAAGTCCCCAACACCATCTGTATCTATAAAATTCTCTCTGTGTAAATTAAGCCAAGAGAAACAAGGAAACACATGTATTGGCACACACCGTAGCTTGAAAACATACTTGGGATGTTCAAGCTGAATTAAGAATATTGGTTTCAACAGAATTTACACCAAAAAGGCTTTCTTTTGCTGAATTTGTCTTCCTTGCTCTACTTTTGCTGCACACTATATATTCTTAGTATTAAACCATTTACATTAGCATGTATTGACATAAATTAACAATGACTGCCCCCCCTCCTTCCTCCTCTGAAATAGGTATTCTGTTTGTTTTGCTAATGCAATTTGTCGTAACCTTTTGCCATGGAATAGGAGCCCTTAAATGTGCTGACAAATGGGAAGGCTTGCTAAGATGTGCATATCTAAAAACATAGCCACAGTAGTAGTTAGATGAAGAGGTTGTTGGAAATAGAGCTCCAACGAATCCGTTCTGCTTCACAGTCAAGCTACTGAACAGGATAAAGTCTGACTTTCAAGTCTAAAAGTCTAACACTTTAAAAAGTCTAAAACTTCAGCTGAGGGGGGAAAGGCTGGGATCTGACAGAATGAAGCTCAGTGCCCTTGTCATATAGATGGTGGCAGCTACTAATTTCTTAGGATATTTTAGGATGGATTTAATCTCAGTGGTAAAGCAGGAGCAATGCAGAACATGTTCAATTGGCATATACAGTGACTTCTTGGTATGCCAAGCTAAGGAGAGGTTCCATTTGGATACAAGCATAATCCTATGCCTGTTTGTGCTGACAGTCTTCTATTGTGCTTCAGCTTGCTTCTTTAATAACTATGCAAAGCATTATAATTTTAAGATACAGTCTTATCTTCAGCTGCCATTGAGTAAGCCCGACTGTACTCAAAACGTCTTACTTCTGAAGAGACTTATTTATGATTGTGCTTAACTAGCATAACTTAACTAGCCCATTAAAGTAGAGCAAAGGTGAGTAACCTGTGCCCCGAACCTCAGCTGTATCGCCTCCAACCACTGTATCGAGTCCTTCCAACCATGAATGCCGAAAATAGCTAGTGCTGTTCCCTGTTTTTTTCTCTCTCTCTTTTTTAATTAGAATTTTTCAGTACAATAAAAGTATGCAAAATTAAAACAAGGTTAAGGAAAAAAAGTATATAGAAAATAAGAAAAAGAAGGAAAAGTAATGAAAAAAGAAAGCAAACATAGAATTATGACTTCCACCCTTCATTCTATCGAGTAATTGCCATCTTATTCTTTCCCCTTCCCCTTTGACTCTTTTTAACCCCCCAAATCCATAAATCATCAATTCAGTCTTTTCTTCTTTCAACAAAAAGTCCACGTAAGGCTTCCAGTCTTTTAAAAAAGTATTTATCGTTTTTCCCCTGACCAAATTGGTCAGTTCTGCCATTTCCATGAGCTCTGTCAATTTTATAATCCAATCTTCTACTGTGGGTATTTCATTTTTCTTCCAACTTTGTGTGTACAATAATCTTCCCGCAGTTACCATATACAATATCAGTTCCCCATATTTCTTTTCTAGTTCATCATCCATAAAACTCAATAAAAATAATTCCGGTTTCATCGTAATATTAATCTGCAATACCTTTTGCATCATTGTATGAATTTGCACCCAAAACTTCTTTGCTTTTTCACAGGTCCACCATGCATGATAAAAAGTTCCCTCTTTCTTTTCACACTTCCAACCACTGCCCCCAGACAGGGTGGAAAAGCAGGAAATCCAAGCCCCGTGAATGAAGGTATGTGATGTGACAACACCTGCTTTGTATTCTGGCCACCAAAAGCTTGCTCATGCTTTGAATGGATTACCAGTGAATTAGCCCCAGTGACTCCTGAGTAAGCATAGAACCACAGAACAATAAATTGGAAGGGGCCTTATAGGCCATCTAGACCCTTCTTCAGGAATCCACTAAATCGCCTCCAACAGTGGCCATCCAGCCTGTTTGAAAATCTCCAGTGATCGGGAATCTAGCACTGTTCTAGGCACACTGCTTAGCCGCTGTTACTCTTGGGGTATTCCTATGAATGTGTCTGCAGCGTTAGGACAGCACTGCTTTGTCTTCATTCCATGCAATATGATCTATGGAGAAGTGGCTTCATCCTGCGTTAGCGCTGAGTAGTTTGTAACAGATATTACCTTATATAATTCTCCATAAAATTAAAGAAAGCGCCGAGGGACTGGCAGCCTTTTTGTGCCAAACAGCTAGATAGACTGAGGCTTTGGAAATACTAATGATGCCCTCTTCCAGTGATTGCAGGGAAAGCTCTGGGGTGTTACAAGTCAGCCATTAAACCATCACAGCAGAGCTTCAAGGTGGCTGCATGGACCAGTGGGTGTGAAGGTGACTAATGAATTCAGTCCGTTGATCTCACACGGAGTTCTCTGCGGAGGCTATATTCTCGTGATTACATTGCTCCTAGAGTATGTCTAAGCAGCAGGTGGGTATAAAATGAAATGGCTTAGATTAAACACAGGCACACTTCCAAATGTCTCAGACATAAAACACAATGGGAATGAAGGGTTACGGCTCTTCCCCCCCCCCCCCGCCAACTTTCCAAGCACTTCTGCCTAAGTAGTCAGTTCAAAACCAGACAATAGGGAACACAATTGTGCCCTCCTTTTGCCTCTGGGGAAGAAGAGCAATAATAACAATAGTAATACATTACTCCAGGAAAGTAATGATTCTCCTCCCTTCCTTTTGAACATTTTACTGTAGCTTCTGTTGCTACAAGTTTCAGCTAGAAATGGGAAGGAAATAAAATAAAGAACTTTCCCATAGTATATAAATAATAAACAGGAGGTAACGTATGTGTGTGAAATAAATACAGACAGTAGGTAGCTTTTCTAACTCAATAGCGTAGAGAATTTGGGCTTCTTATGTTAGGCTTGCCCTTTTCTGAATTTTGCAAATTCAGGCTCCTCCTATGCAGCAGCTGATTTCTTTCCGCTGTTTTATCCTGCAGACCAGGCTCTGCCCATATCTGTTTTTCCCTTCCTCGGTACGCTCTTCAGCTGGCAATGGAGGACTGATAAAATGGTAACTAGCCAGTATACTGCCTCCTTCCATGTTCTTTCATTGCCGCCACTTGTTTTTCTTAAAAACAGGCAGAGAAACAAAACAGCCCATGGGCCACTTTGATAGGCTGACTATGTGCCTTCAAGTCTTTTTTCAACTCCTGGCAACCACATAGATGAGTTTTCTCCATGATGATCTATCCCTAGCCTGGTCTTTCAGGTCTTCCAACAGTGCACTCATTGCCTCTGTAACTGAGTCCATCCACCTTGCTGCTGGTCGTCCTCTTCTTCTCTTTCTTTCCTCTTTTCCCAGCGTTAGAGCCTTTTCCAGAGAGCTGGGTCTTTGCATAAAGTGTCCAAAGTAGGATAATTTGAGCCTGGTCATTTGTACCTCGAGTGAGAACTCTGGGCTGATTTGTTCGACGATCCGTCGGTTTGGGCCAGTTTGGGCCACTTTGAATGGTATAGTAAAGCCACCCCTGAGGGCGGCCACACAGCAATGATAGCATCACAGCAAGGCACTTTTGCTTCAAAAGGGGAGGGGAGGGGGAGAAAGGAGGAGGAGGCAGGAATTCACATCAGTAGAAAACTGCTCACCATACAGCTACAGAGGAAATCTACTTTTGCTGTATTTCTTCTGGAGCAGCAAATGGACTAATTCAATTCTGAAGTTAGTTGGCTCAGGGGGCAAGCTGCCAGAAGCCCCATTGGAGGTGGAAGGGCCCTTAGACTCAATTGCAGTGATTTAGGTCAAGGGGTTTCAAACTTTTTCAGGCTGCAGAACCTGTTAGTTAAAAAAGAGACAAGCAAACACATTCGTGGAACTGCTGATGAAAACGCAAAGCTTTAATGGTAGAAAATTGGCTGTGTTCGAGTGGTTTTTTTGGGGGGGTTGCCCCTAGTCTCTCACAGAACCCCATCAAATTCTCACAGAACTCTAGGGTTCCATCGGACACCGTTTGAAAATGTCTGATTTAGGTACTTTTTTGTTGTTGCTGTTTGGAGTTCCTGTAATTTGAAGTTCTCTTTAGGTGTTAAAAAGGTAAAGGCTCCCCCCGGACATTTGTGCACTTGTGTCCGACTCTAGGGGCCGGTGCTCATCTCCATTTGTTAGCCAAAGAGCCAGCGTTGTCTGAAGACACTTCCACAGTCATGTGACTGGCATGATGCACGCAGAACGCTGTTACCTACCCACCGAAGTGGTACCTATTAATCTACTTGCATTTGCATGCTTTCAAATTGCTAGGTTGGCAAGAGCTGGGGCGAGTGCGGGAGCTCACTCCGTCACGCGGGGCTAGGGATTCGAACCTCCGAACTTGCGATCTTCTGATTGACAAGCCTGGCGTCTTACTCGCTGAGCCACCACGCCCCTTTACGTGTTACTTTCATGCTTTAAGCAGAGGATCTATAAGGAGGTCTCCCTCATTGGTAGCAGTGCTGTGACATAGGTGGAAAGATGGTCTTCACGTAAAGGCAACAGAGCTTGGTCAGGTGCATATTTCTTTCTGATATACAGTATCTACATGCGTTTGTGTGCAAGCATGTGCTTGGGAGTACTTGTGAGCAGGGAAATTTGGAGGCCTTGACATATCTGTGAACTGGGTTAAAGGAGGAAATGGAGATTCCCAGGAACATGTGATGATGTCACTTATATTTTGCCAGTACTTTACTATGCTGCATTATTTATGCGCCTTGAGAGCTTCCTCAAATATTTATTTTTTCCCAGATTTTAGTAACCATGTGGTGCAATGACCTCTCTGGTTGGTGTGCAAATGTAAAAATACAACTCAGCATCTATAATCAAGTAAATAGAGAATTTATTTATTTATTTATTTATTTATGTGATATTTATACCCCGCCTATCCCCTCCCTAGTGGAGGACTCTAGGCGGCTTACAATCATATATATACAGTTCAATTATACACCAAATTTCAAATATACAAATGCACCGCGCGTGAAGGGAGAGGGGAGAGGGAACCGACTCTAAAATTTACAGCGAAAAAGCAATCACCATAGTTTTAAAAAAATAATAAACCAGTTTTTTTCCTGACCAGCAAGAGAAAGTAACAAAGAAAGAAATCTGCATAGAGTTGCTTTTCCTTTTAAAAGCTCTTTCTCATGATTTACAGTCTTTTAGAACAATTTAATTCATGCAGATAAAACTGTATATAATGTGAATCAGCTTTCTGGAGCTGAAGCAGGGATTGGATTGTTTTGATTAAAAAAATAGAGTTAAAAACCTTAGTGATTGATTCACATGAAACAAGAATTACTTAACTTGAAAATTCTGACAAATAATGTGCCACAGATGATTAACTAGTGCTGAATATAAATAATGATGTTCAAGATTAAGTCACCTGTTCACAAGTTCTGTTTCACAGAAGTAATGTATGATTTTTAAACATCCCATATAAAGCCACGTAAATATCTGTCCATAATAGTCTTTATGAAGAAGTGTGTGTGTGTGTGTGTGTGTGTTTACTGCAGAGACTTCAATCACATAGTTTCATTGCCCTGGGACTGTAAAGAAAATGAATGAAAAAATGATCACATAGTCTCAGCCACCATTTTGAAGTTTTTGACTGCCCCTGGCATGAAATCATATTCTGCACTTATCTAGACAAACCAGATATTTGGAATGGAATGGGAAGAAGATGTTATTGCACATGCTTCATGGAAAAATAATTTTTAAACATCTGAAAAAGAAAGTTTTGAAAATAAAGTTAAGGATTTTAAAAAAAATCTCCATACAAGACAATCTATCCCACAACTATATAAACTTTTTATGTCTGTTAAAGTGGAACTTAATTCCCTTTAGGCATTCAATATAGAATATTCTTTGAATTTCATAAGGAAGATACTGGAGCCTGTCAGTTGAAACAGCAGCAGCTAAGTAATACAATTTTAACTTTTTCAATGGTTATAATACTGAGTCAAAGCTGACTGAGGAAGAAATCAAATAATTCTCAGGAGGCTTCTCTAACACCAAAGTTGAAAAGCGTCAATACTCTTCCTATCTTGCTTCTTCAAAGTCCAACTTTTGCTTCCATAGAGTGTCACAGGGAATACCATGGTTTCCACAATTCAGATCTTCGTAGTTGTAGACACATCATGAGAACCATAAGTCCCTAGATCTTCTTTATCTAAACTGCAGTTGTCATGTGATAGGTATGTGCATGTTCACTACGGGCAGAATTAGGCTATTATATGTCCCCTCTGAAATCTGGCAGGGTCTTGGTTCCTTTCTAAATCAAAATTCTATTGTATTTTCAGAATTAAGAGATGCAAGGCATATTTCAAAGATATTGGAATGGAAATATAATTTTTCCCTTTTCTACCTTTTTTCACACAATAGATTTACATATAAATCCAGCCTGCAAATTTCAAGTATTTTTGTAATTCATGGGCTAATAGGGTCTTAATATTTTAGATCATTCAAGTTATTGTAAGAGGATTTTGAATTGTGTAATACTGTAAAATGATAATGCATTCAGTTAGAACATCATTTGATTTCACAATTTAGCCCAGAAGCATTACCAGCATCTCAAACTCCTGAATTAAAAAAAAAATCAGCACAGAAATTTTGTATTGACAGTTAAAGAGTATGGATAAAGTAAGTATTAATTATTTGCAAGAATTTGGAATAAAGAGATGGAATACCCTATATTAACATTGACAAATCAATGGCTAAAATGCTTAAAGAATATTGAGTATGTTTCTTACAATTTTAAATGAGGTGCATTCAATAAAAGATTTTTTTTCATATTTATTGGACACTTCAGAATATGTTCAAAAAGGGTCAGCTATCAACTTTATTATGATGGAAGTCTAGAATGGTGCAGGGTACATATTATTGTCCCATTTGGTTTCATATCTGTAAGTTTGATGTTTTATTCTTTAAATAATAATAGGGTTTCCTGTGTATTAAAGAAATATAATTAAAAAGAAGTGATTGCAACTTAAACTGGGGATGGGTGGATGGATGGATGGATGGATGGATGGCTGGCTGTGAGGAGGGGAAGCTGTAACTAAAATGCATCTGTGTAAAACTTAAGTGTCAAAATTCACTCACAGAACAATAATTTCAGGATGAAAGAGGCCATGAGTCTTTCATCTTCAGGAAAATGAAATTAAATAGCCTTTCCTGAATTATTTCCATGGGGAACATGTAACCCAAGTATGTGTGAGAATTTTACTTATGTGCAAATTAACTTATGAATAACTATCTTAAATTATTTCTATCATGACTGTCCCTGAACTACAATACACACTTGCCCAATTTCTCACTGTGAACTTGCTTTGCTTTCTCAGAGCGAGGCGTATAAGAAAACAACACTAGGCTGCAATTCTAAACATACTTACTGTACCTAGGAGTAAACCCCATTGAAAATAGTGGGACTGATTTCAAAGTAAACAAGCATGCAGTCCCCGAAAGCTCCAGCAATAAGCATCCAATAATTTCAATCTTTAGTTCAGTTAATTCTAACAGTTTTTGAGAATGTAGCAATTCATCATATTACTTGTTAAAATGGACAACTCAGTAGAGATCAATAAGTCTCTTGCAAAAGACAGATGGCTCACTTTCATGTCAAAACTAGCAAACTATATGACTGCTATATTGATATAACACCAGAAGAAATTTATACAAATACATAACTGCATACACTGAAGTGCTGGTCATTGAGGAGATTAGATTTAAGACCAATACCTCTTTGCTAGCTTTCCAGCTGTGTCTCTCAGGTCAAATAACAAGTTAATCCCCATGCCTGCCACTCAAGTTGAACAGATCCAATGCTGCCTTTGAAGACATGTAGCCAGTAAAGTCCAGGAGGAAAAAAGAGCAGTTTTTGCAACCTTTCCAATATCTTCACTGGTTATGGGCCCCAAAGACATGACCAGTCTCGCACTTGGGGGAGTACTTTACATTTAAACGAGTGGCTGCATTTCTAAATTCCCAGCTGGGCATTTTTCCTTATGGCAGAGGTGTCTGGGAGCTGCACTCACAGCCTTGGAGAAATCAAGGGTCACAGTGGGTGGGACAATCATGTAAACATGAGTGGAACTGAGTTTCCTCAGCTTGTGTAGGATTTGGGTGAGTCTTAAATTATGAAACTCTCTTAAGCCTATTGCAGAACTAGCAGTGCAGTTTTACTGTAATGTGTTTCCTGCCTCAACACATTGAGAAATTGTACCACCAATTTGCAGCAACAGTGATCAGAGAAAGCTTTTGGGGTCCACCAAATAAGGAGCTTGGGGGGCACTTGAGACCTCTTCTGTTTGGCAGTGTTCACCGGCTGGAAGCAGTCCAGCCATCAGAGAAAGGAGAAAATGAAGAACAGTTTTGTCACCAGGGTTCTTGCCTGCACCTTTAATAGGAAAATAAAAAATTGAGGCTGCTGATGGGACAGGCAGGTGGAGAAAGGCAACAGCAAGCCTAGCAGAAAGAGAAAGTATCCAGGAAAGTGGAGGAGCTGGAAAGATCCCTTCTTTGCGGCCCTTCTCTTTATATCTGGTACGTATCCCTAAATAAGCTTGAATCAGTGAAATTAAGAAACCGTGAAATTATTGAATCAATTGGCCAATTTCATTAGTTCTCCCCTAGTTCTGGCCCGCTTCTTGTGGTCCAGGGCCCTCAAGGGGAGAAGAGAGAATAAAGCATTAGTTCCCCATAGAAAGAGTCCAGAACCCCAAAGGACTACTAGGGTGTTTGTCCAGTTGTCTCCATCCCTCTGCTCAAGCCAGGCTTCTCAGCATGGTATTTGATCAGGCTCTCCTTATGGAGCAGAAGACATTATGAATTTAATTAATCTGATGATACAAAATTATATTGTTGCAATATTGGACTAGCCCAAAAGGATAAGAAATAGAAAGGGGCTTAAGGAGCATAAATTGGGGCTTCCGGTGGGAATGGCAGACTGAACGGCTGTGCCCGCTGGTTTAGCGGGCGGAGATGAAAACACTGTAATTTTTTTCAGGCTCAGGCAGGTTTTCCTGAAGCCTAGAAACGTTCTTTGGATCAAGGAGAATACCTGGAATCATCCCATCTGTCCTCCGGATGGCTGCTTGCAGCCAGAAGATTGCAAACAGCGTTTTGCTTTTGACTGGTAAGAGCCAGCTGGGAGGCGGGGATTTCATCACTTTCCAAGCCGCACTGTAGCCTTAAAGGGACACTAAGACCGGCCACCCCATTTCTAAATCACCAATTTGTATTTTTTTAAAGTATATGTACCCCAAAAGAGGCTTTCTACAGCGAGGAGAAGCTGGTTGTCTTGGTGCTTAACGTTATTTTTGGGATTACTTTTTTTAAAAAAAGAATCTTTCAAGTTTTGAGTTTCGTTTTCCTTCCAAAGGAAATTTCAAAGATTGAGAGTAAACAATTGTCTTCCTGTTATTATTTTTGTACTAAATTTGAAGATATTAGCATTTTCTTACACGTTGAATCAGCTGTTTGGAACTTTCAGTTTTTGCTTCTACTTTCCCTGGGGAACCGTCTGCATATCTCACTTTCGCTTATGTAAACACATTCCGGAATCCTTTCATATCTTCGACTTTCATTGGTTAAGCTCCTAGGGGGCGCCATAATCTACTGCGTGAGACATGGAGGATTTCAAACATATTCTTTCTGACTTTCACCAGGATTTTAAACAGATTTCTTCTGACTTCTATCAAACTTTCATGCAAGATATCCAGGACATTGTGGAAAATATGAGATCTAAAATGTGCCATCAGGTTGGGGATGTGGTGGATGAAATTGAGGAATTTAAGAGCGATAGAAAGTTTTTTTTTTAAGACTGAGATTGGGATTTTTATTGAGATGCTGGATGAAGATTGGATAATTGAGTTGGAGAAATCTAAGGGAGAGAGTGATCTGCAAGCCATAAGTAAAATCAATCTCCTGGTGGAATGCCATGAAAAGAACCTGGAATTTTTGAGGGGGCCAGTTGGGCTGTTTGATTCTTTCAAGAGGAAAGCTTTGTGCACATTGTGGGGATATGTAACTGCTTTGGTTTATTTTTAAGTGGGATAAGGGTTAAGGATAAGGGTTGAAGAATGTTCATCTGGTTTGCTTTAAGGATTTGATTGATGATATTTGCCTTTAAAGATTTGGATTTACTGTTTTGAATTGGCTTTGTTTTTTGGGTTTATTAAGATGAAAATTATTAAAACTGTTGTATTAGGGTTAAAGAATGTTCATCTGGTTTGCTTTAAGGATTTGATTGATGTTATTCCCTTTTAAAGATATGGAATTACTGTTTTGAATTGTCTTTGTTTTTTGGGTTTATTAAGATTGGTTTTATTAAAATTGTTGTACTATTAAGTATAATAGCAGACAACTTATGTGCTTTTTAAATTGGTTGTTATTATAGTAGACAGAAATGTATAGAATAGTGGTAGGAAGGGAATAATTAAATATTTTTATCTTTTGGAGGGGAGAAAGATGTTTAGGAGGTTTATATGAACTTTTTTTTCTTTATTTTAATATAAGGGGGAGGAGTAACTGTACTTAGTGATTTTTATTATGTGTTAAAGTGGAATGACTTATATAAATAATGTGGTGGTTTGGTTTAATATAGAGTAAGAGATTGATTATGGAAATTTTTGTATACCCTTGCTGTTAAAAGTCGGATGCCACATCATTTTGTAAATTTGAAAAAAAAAATTCTTGTGTTTCTGCACTTTTTAAAAATTTTTTCTTTCTTTGCAGTTTTTTTTGTAGTTTTTATTCTTCTCTTGAAACCTAATAAAATTTACTTTAAAAAAAATGGGTATAAATTGGGTGATTTAAAAACAAACAAACAAACAAACAGCAGCCTGCATTTTGATCACGATCGCAAAAAGGGCCTGGTGGAGAAAAAGGTTACAAATACTCCAAGCATCCCAGTCCTACGATTGTTCTTGATAATCACGGAACAGTTGGAGAACCGCTCCATTAGAAGCCAGGGAAGACCATTTCAGATTCCAGCACGAGGCCTAAGAGCACTTTTCTCTGTCTGGTTGCTGATTGTAACAACTTTCCCTTGAGAGACTGAAGGCTGCTTGCTGTGGAGACGCAGTTGAAGCAAAAAAGACCCTTCTCTGCGTCTACAAAACTCTTTTTCCAGCTGCTTCTAGCCAGGCATGGTGCTTTGCAAAATCAGGAGCTGGCAATTATATTGTGGGAAGACAATTACTTGGCAAATACATTTATATACAGTAGTAGATACAGTCCGGGCTTGTCAAAGCTGCTCCTGTATTGCCCTTTCTCCCTTACCTGCTGTTTAAGGAAACCTGTCAAAGTAGTTGACAAACAGGGGCAACTCCATCTCTACGGTTAATGAGTCCTTCTGCCCTTGAAATAGCTGTTAGTGGGAAGATAATATCCATGCTCCTCCCCCTCATGCTGTATCAGTGGGAAAACAGAGAAATAATGGAAAATATCATCTTAGTTGCTTTCACAAACAAAAGGTTTTGCATCCATGATTTGCCATTCTGGATCGGCTGGAAGAATTTGTTTAGTGACAGTTAGGACTTACGTCAGTGCTGGAAAAAACAGCTTATGACTGGTCCTCACACTTACAACCATCACAGCATCCCCACCGTCATGTGATCACGATTTGGGCACTTGGCAACTGGTTTGCATTTATGACTATCACAGTGTCTCATGGTCATGTGATCACCATTTTGACCTTCCTCGCTGGCTTCTGGCAAGCAAAATCAATGGGGAACTGAGTGATTCGCTTAACGACCACATGGTTTGCTTAACAACCATGTTGATTCGCTTAATGACCACCACAGAAAAGGTTGTAAAATCAGGTCGAATTCGCTTAATGACTGCTTCACTTAGCAACTAAAATTCTGGTCCCAATTATGGTTGTTAAGTGAGGACTACCTGTATGTGCCTAAGACTGCCATGGTGGGCCAGTTCCAAGAGGAAAGAAGGCCCTGGGATATATGGCTGAGGCAGCTGGTAACTTTGTGGGAAATGTAGCTTGGACTAGCCTTCTCCATGCATACAAACAGCCTCTTTCAAGGAACTGCATCCATTTTGTTACTCTGACATAGTCCCAATGATTCCTAAACCAAAGGGGTGAGCAACCTGAGGCCCCAGAGCCTCCCAATTCCTTTGCTGAAGATAGGCAGAATAGCTGCTTGTCACTGCAATACAGAAAACACATGAAAACTGTAGATAAAGCGCTAAATTAGGGTTGTCATCATACATACAGAGAGAGAGAGAGAGAGGGAAAGAGTGAGACAAAACTCTCCCTCTCTAAAGTAGGAAACCAGAAAATCCTACCCCCATCCATGTCCTTGATATGGCTTCTGCCACTCCGCATTATCCAGTCAGTGTTGACCTTTGTCCCTTATAAAATATGTCAAGTGTGCCCCACCCCTGCTTTTACATAACTACAATGGTTAAAGTGTCCACAACTATTTTTTCAAATTGATAAGGCCGGCCTTCAGTCAGTGTGTTACGGAGAGGGGGAATGGTTTTGGAGTTCTGCCCATTTGTATCCGATGTAGGCCTGGCCCAAAGTCTTTGAAGGTGTCAGCAGAAAAATGCAAACATTAGTCCAGCATCAAAAGGATTAACTTCAGGAGCTTGTCCCAAAAGACAAATCAGCAGTACGGAGAACATCAACTCCTGCTTTCCACAGCAAAATTAGGAAATTGTGCTGACTTGGTTTTGGCTTCGGAAGCTGTCTCTCCATATTTATGTTCCCTTGCACAGAAACAAAATGAATAGATTAGAGAAAAGATTGCGAAATGTTCTACTGGGGCTTGAAGACAAAGGAGGACACTGAAATACCAGGTTTCTTTTCTTGTTAATTAATCTTAGCAGTTTATTTATTTATTTATTTGTACAGCAGGAGGTGTCATTTGGGAAACATCTCCTTTTTTCTTTTTCTTTTTTTAAAAAAAGCACAGGCCAGGTTGTGTCCTTCTTTCCTACCTCTCTGTAAGGCTGCTGATTCAAAGAAGCATTTTTTTCCATTTAAATATACAGAAGCTTTAATTAATCTGCAATGAAAGGGGAAAGTAGACTATTTCATGGCAGAGATTTAGCCCATTCATGATAGAAACACAATTCCTGCCTATTTGTGATGTGGAAACAACCTGATTCTTGCTATTTATATAATACTTGTCAGAAGCTCATAAAATCCAGCAGCTTTTTGTGCAGTTGGGCAACCTTAGCTCTCTGGGTAGAGCTGCTGGGAGCTGTAGTTCAGCACTTTCTGGAGGAACCACAGATTTGGTCACCTCTATTCTACTGGATGAGGAATTTCCCCACATCTGCTGTTTAATATAAGTCTCAGTATACTTGGTGGCTGTATTCCTAACTAACAGTGGAGTGGATTGCAACTTTAATACCTGATTATTCAGTGGAAGCTGGAAAACCACGGGTTTGCTGTCTAACAGTGTTCTAGCTAACTGTTACAACACATCAGCTGCACCAGCTAACCTTTCTCCTTCTCCTTCTCCTTCTCCTTCTCCTTCTCCTTCTCCTTCTCCTTCTCCTTCTCCTTCTCCTTCCCCTTCCCCAGGACTATCAGATTTGGACACCAAAACTCTGGATGGTCATTAGATGGCAGCAAAGAGATACAGCCCATTCTACTTCTTTACTGCCATCTCGGGATCATCCAGATTTTTGCAGCCCAGATTTGGTAGCGTTATTTCCAAGTCCATTGTATATAAACCGAATACCTAGAGATCATTCTGGACATAGTCATTGAATCCCATGAAGAAGGTTCATTTGAGATTGGTGGAATTGTTTTATCTGCTCTGAAACTACAGGTTTGTAGCTAAAAAATCTCCCTGGTTCCAAATTCTATAATTTTATTCTATCCAGTTCTGCCTTCTTCTTCCTTTCTGGGCTAAACTAGAAGGCAGGATGTCACAAATGTCAACCTGCTTCCATTCCAGCTTAGGAAAGCTAGAAGAAAAGCAAATTTATGATTTGGCAGGAATTGCAGTCATTTGGTAAGATGCAAACATTTGCCCATTGCACTAATGGCAGCCAAACTCTGTGCATCTACATGTATATTTTAGGGGGAGTGAAGTGGTAAAAAGGGACTGTACCTTACTGTAATCTGCAGGTTCATAACACTTTATCCCCCCCATCCTTGTCTTACAGTATTTGCTGACAATAACATTTTTATGAACAGCAGCTAACCTAAACTTGCTATGTTTAGTATATCATAGAATGCAGTATTTTTCAAAAAGAATTCTTTTTTAAATAAAACAGGCAAAAGCATCTGACTTTGTGATCACTCTAATCCCATAATGCTAAGAATTAAGTTGGTAGTGGCCTTTGTGTGCCCAGTCAGTTGAACACATGAAGCTAACTTAAACCCTATGTTTCACCTGGAGCTGGCTTTCTTTCACCTTCCACAGCCATACTGCTATGGTTTCTCCTCTGCATTTGCTTGCATTCGTTAACAATCTGATTTTATGTTTCTGCCTCATTGACTCTCTATCCCATTTCAAAACTCATATCTAAACAGGTTTCCTATTCCTTATAAATTCACTCTCTGTTACATGGAGAACAAAAGATAGTAAATAAAGGAGAAATAGAATTGCCCTGAGTAACTTTGCCTTTATACATATAGCTTTTTTCTTCTTCTTTTAGTTGTATTCACAAATAAACCCTCTTTCAGGATATTTATTTTTTATTTATTTATTTATATATCAAATTTATTCCCCACACATCTCACTCAGAGAGCGACTCTGGGCGGGTTACGTAAAACAGGAGTAAAACATTAATTAAAATACAGTAAAACAGTAAAACAGTACAATAAAAACAGTCTTCTTAATAAATAATGAATTCCAAAAAGATGGCTAGTAAAAAGTTCTTGATATTTGTAATGTATGCATGGATAGCATAGGATGAAGATAAGGCAAATCAGTATGCATAATGAGGGGCAAGGCTACTCATCACAGCACTGCTCCTCCCTCAGATATTGATTTAATTCTTTCATTTGTCTCTTCAAAATAGTTAAAACAATGGCCTATGTAAGGATTTGAAAGCTTGACAATGAGAAAGAAGAATAGAAAGTAGATAGATGCCTTCAAATTATGAATCTAGTGAATACAGTGAACTGCAAGTAAAGCAATCGGCTCAAGACTTACTGTAAGTTCTTGAGACCAACTCAAGACTTAAGGTGATAATCAATAAGTAGAAATTCACATATTTTGGCCACATGATGCAAATAGATGATGAACTAGAATGATTATGCTTGGCAAGGCTGAGAGAAGTAAGGGGATAACAGATAACATGCATGAATGATATTGCAGAGATTACAATACTGTCCTTGGAAGAGCAAAAAGTTATTATCAGAGAAAGATTGAGACAATGAACAGTTGCCCATGCATTCATCAAGTGGAAGCCTAACTCAATAACACCTTACTCATCTATCCAGAATGCAGTGATTCTATATAGTGATCAACATGTGTTAGCTGTTATATTTATTTATTTATTTATTTATTTATTTATTGGATTTATCACCGCCCAACTCCCCCAAGGGGGACACAATAATTCCTTTATATTACTTCTACAGTATGGTTTATATATACCACTCTCAGGACTCATAGCAGAGATTGTAATGCAATGTCTAGAAAGGATAGCACTCCCACGCATACAACCCAAAGTATGGATCCGGTATGTAGATGACACATTCGTCATAATAAAAAAGGAACAACTGGAGGAAACACATGAAACCATCAACAACATCTTCAAAGGAATAAAATTCACAAGGGAAGAAGAAAACAACAACACACTACCCTTCTTGGACATCCTCATCAGTAGAGGAAATGATGGCATTCTAGAAACACAAGTCTACTGGAAATCTACCCACACTAACCAAGTGCTCCACTATCAAAGCAATAGCCCAACCTCCCACAAGAGGAGCTGTGTAAGAACACTATTCAGACGAGCACAAATGCACTGCAGCAACCCAGAACACCAGAAAAAGGAAACAGACCACTTATATAGCATCTTCCAGCAAAATGGATACCCATGCAACTTTATCAAAAAGTGCCTGACCACTCAACCCACCACAACAAAACCAACAGAAGCTATGAAAAGGATTACACTGCCATACATCAGAAACATCTCAGAAACTACTAATAGACTGTTACAATCACACGGCATCACCATAGCACAGAAACCAACCAAAACCCTTCAGAACATCTTAAGTAACCCAAAAGACCCAGTAGCCCAAGAAGAAGAAAAAGGAGTTATCTACAACATACAGTGTAAGGACTGTAGCAGCCACTATGTAGGACAGATGGGCAGAAGACTAGCAGAGCGCATCCACGACCACCAACTAGCAGTCAGAAGACATGATGAAAACTCCTTAATCTCACAACACATGGACAGACTCAACCATACTTTCAACTGAGAAACTGTGAGTGTCTTAAACCAAGCCAAATCCAAAAATGCTAGAGAGTTCTTGGAAGCTTGGCACTCAGACAAAGCAGCCATCAACAGACAAATAGAGGTAAACAACATTTACATACCATTCATAAGAGACAATAGAAAAGCCAGAAGACCAGAACACCTCCTTGCCAGCAATCAACAACAAGATATGCAAAGATTAACAGCAAGATTAGCAGCAGAGGAGCAATCAAACAACACAATAGACCCTAATCAAGGAACTATTAACTCAGTCAATCAACCAAGCAGCAAACAACAACCCAATCAAGGAACTACCAAGGAGAGAACAACACCCCTACCAACACAGGCAGGACAAGCCAGCGTATATACAGTAAACAGAGAGCAAGTCCCACTCCTTTTTCGCACTGAAGATGTTGCCTAGCCTGGCAATGAAACGTCATCAAGGCCATCAAGTCCAATCTCCTGCTCAGTGCAGGAATTCAAATTAAAGCACCCCTGACAGGTGGCTGTTTAACCTCCCTTTGAATATATCCAATAAAAGGAAGCCTTTTACTTCTTGGAATAACTGGTCTTTGAAATTGTGTCCCCTGTTGATTTATTGTTAGGAAGTTTCTGATATTTGGTTGTAATCTGCCTTCATGTAACTTAAATCCATTGTTATGTGTCCTGCACTTGGAATGAGAGAGAACAGATCTCAATCTTCTTCTGTATGAAACCAGACTAGTCTTCTCTTCCCAAGACTAAATATAACCAGCTCCATTGGTCTCTGT
Organism: Charina bottae; assembly: GCA_023362775.1. Classification (NCBI taxonomy): domain Eukaryota; kingdom Metazoa; phylum Chordata; class Lepidosauria; order Squamata; family Charinaidae; genus Charina; species Charina bottae. The sequence continues at coordinate 150,544,533 of JALMGJ010000001.1, forward strand.
ATGTAAGACTTAATTTCTGGTTCTCTCATCATCCATCATCCATGCCACACTGCTGATATATTCAGTTTGCCCCTTCCTATTGCACCTCCTGGTAGATGGGGGACCCAAGTGGGCATTCTCTGACTTACTGTAGGTGGGCAGAATTTATAAGGGAAGGATGGTGTCTTACTTACCCAGGCCCTGAGCCATTAAGGGCTTTCTAGGTGAAGATCAGCACCTTGAATTGCACTTGGAAGCATACTGGTAGCCAATGCACCTTCCACAGTTACAGTGTAATATGACAACACTGAGTGTCCTGTAAGCACACAGACCATTGCGTTTTGGATGAGTTGAAGTTTCTGGGTTGTCTTCAACGACAACCCCATGTAGAGTTAATTACAATAATCTAAACGATTATTCTAAGATCTTTTTCAAAAGTTCTATTACCAAGACCACTTATGCTTTTGATGTTAGTTTCTTAATGTAGAAAACTAATTGTAGAACTTTATACATGTCTCAAATGTTATTCTGTTACTTTCAACTATTTCTCCAACCTATCAATGAATGTAATGTCTGTCATCTACAGTATAGTAGTAGCTTTCCCACTCAAATTTGTGCCATATGCAAGTCTGATAAGCATTCCTATGCCTCTTTATCCAAAACATTAATAAAAATATTGAAGAGTACAAGGCTAAGGACTGAATATTGGGGTACACCATTCAATCTCAGTCTCAGTCTGATGATGAACCAGCAGATGAGCACCCTTTGACTATAACTTTTAAGCTGCTATGTATTCAACATGTATATCATGACATCATGCCCAATGTAATTAGTCAACCTAACAGGCTAATTGTCGGTTAGATATTCAGAGGAAATATTGTGGGGTGTTGCTGGCTTTTGGGGTTTCAGGCGCAGATTAATCCAAACAACGTGATTTAAGGCTAACAATATCTTTATTGGTAGCATAAGGCAATAATGGATGTATAGTGCATTATTGCAAAAAGGAAAAAACAAAGCATACGCAGAGTTCCATCAACAGATGTGAGGAAAGAAAAATCATGGTCTACGCAAAGACCAGGCGTAGTTACAGTACAGATAGCAGTCAAACAGAAGCATAGAATTGAGTGAGTGAATACCCACAGTTCATAGCTGAATTATACACTTGAAAACCTTGTTTCAGCATTCTGATTGGCTTAGATGTGGGCTAGGCCATTTTTCAGCTTAACAATGTAGTAACAGTTGTACTTACTATAAACCGCCATGTGATGGCGGTGTTGCACATTGGCTTCCCCCCCCCGGGAACGGTTCTCATGGGACAAGGCTGTTATCACCACATTGTTTTGACTAGAGAAAAGCACATCTGGTGTTTTTACTGGTTTTTGTTATGGGAAACTGCTTACAGCAAGGGGAATGGAAAAATCCACTTTACAGGCTAGAAATTCATAGTGAAGGAATCCATTCGCTTGAATCCTACATAGAATAACCTTAACACCCCTTCCGAATGGTTTTCCGGAACGGTTTTGGGGAGTGAAAACTGTCATTTTACAAGCACACAGAGACACAAATGATTTTATTTCAAACACATTCGCTCTAGTCCCAATCTTGTAACCATGGCAGCATGTTTTTCAAAAGGTAGAGCTTTCGTGAATACATCTGCCACATTCAGTTCAGAAGGACAATATTCTAACTGGATAAATCCTTCCTGAATTGCATGTCTTACATTTTTGAACTTTACATCGACATATTTTGTCCGGCCTCTTACATTCTCAGAGAGAGCAAGCGCAATGCATGATTGTGAGTCTTCATACACTGTGACTGGTGAGGCTATATTTACGGAAAGATCTTCAAATAGTTGTATACACCAGTGTAGCTCATTTACATTTAATCAAAGGCTTTAGCGTAGTCAATGAAGCAGAAGTAGATGTTTTTCTGGAACTCTCTTGCTTTTTCCATGATCCAGTGAATGTTGGCAATCTGATCTCTAGTTCCTCTGCCTCTTCGAAACCCAGCTTGCACTTCTGGTAGTTCTCGGTTCACATGCTGCTGAAGCCTAGCTTGTAGGATTTTGAGCATAACCTTGCTGGCATGTGAAATGAGCGCAATTGTACGGTAGTTTGAACATTCTTTGGCATTGCCTTTCTTTGGAATTGGAACGTAAACTGACCTTTTCCAATCCTGTGGCCACTGTTGAGTTTTCCAATTTTGTTGGCATATTGAGTGCAGCACTTTAACAGCATCGTCTTTTAGGATTTTAAATAGCTCAACTGGGATACTGTCTTCTCCACTAGCTTTGTTGTTAGTAATGCTTCCTAAGGCCCACTTGACTTCACTCTCTAGGATATCTGGCTCAAGCTCAGTGACCACACCATCGTATTTATCAGGGATATTAAGATCTTTCTTGTATAGTTCTTCTGTGTATTCTTGCCACCTCTTCTTAATCTCTTCTGCTTCTGTTAGGTCCCTGCCTTTTTTGTCCTTTATCATGCCCATCTTTGCACAAAACGCTCCCTTGATATCTCCGATTTTCTTGAAGAGATCTCTAGTCTTCCCCATTCTATTGTTTTCCTTGATTTCTTTGCATTGTTAATTTAAGAAGGCCTTCTTATCTCTCCTTGCTATTCTCTGGAATTCTGCATTCAGTTGTTTATATCTTTCCCTTTCTCCCTTGCCTTTTGCTTCCCTTCTTTCCTCAGCTATTTGTAAAGCCTCATCAGTCAGCCACTTTGCTTTCTTGCATTTCTTTTTCTTTGGGATGGTTTTAGTTGCTGCCTCCTGTACAATGTTACGAACCTCCATCCATAGTTCTTCAGGCACTCTGTCTACCAGATCTAATCCTTTAAATCTATTCCTCACCTCCACTGTATATTCATAAGGGATATGAATTAGGTTATACCTGATTGGTCTAGTGGTTTTCTCTACGTTCTTCAATTTAAGCCTAAATTTTGCGATAAGAAGCTCATGATCTGAGCCACAGTCAGCTCCAGGTCTTGTTTTTGCTGATTGTATAGAGCTTCTCCATCTTTGGGTGCAAAGTACATAATCAATCTGATTTCGGTATTGACCATCTGGTGATGTCCATGTGTAGAGTCGTCTCTTGTGTTGTTGGAAAAGAGTGTTTGCTATGACCAGCGTGTTCTCTTGACAAAACTCTATTAGCCTTTGCCCTGCTTCATTTTGTACTCCGAGGCCGAACTTGCCTGTTATTCCAGTTATTTTTTGACTTCCTACCTTAGCATTCCAGTCCCCTATGATGAAAAGGACATCTTTTTTTGGTGTTAGTTCTAGAAGGTGTTGTAGGTCTTCATAGAACCGGTCAACTTCAGCTTCTTTGGCATCAGTGGTTGGGGCATAGACTTGGATCACTGTGATGTTGAATGGTTTGATGGCTGTTGTGGGTCTTCCGGGCTGTGTGGCCGTGTTCTGGAAGTTGTGGTTCCTTAGGAACCACAACTTCCAGAACACGGCCACACAGCCCGGAAGACCCACAACAGCCATCGAACTCCGGCCGTGAAAGCCTTCGACAATACATTGAATGGTTTGCCTTGGATTCGAACTGAAAGCATTCTGTCGTTTTTGAGGTTGTACCCCAGTACTGCCTTTCCCACTCTTTTATTGACTATGAGAGCTACTCCATTTCTTCTAAGGGATTCTTGCCCACAGTAGTATATATAATGGTCTCCTGAATTAAATTCACCCATTCCTGTCCATTTTAGTTCACTGATTCCCAATATGGCGATGTTCAATCTTGTCATCTCATGTCTGACCACATCCAGCTTACCTTGATTCATAGTTCTTACATTCCAGGTTCCTATGCAATATTGTTCTTTACAGCATCGGACTTTCCTTCCACTTCCAGACACATCCACAACTGAGCGTCCTTTTGGCTTTGGCCCAGCCGTTTCACACTTTCTGGAGCTACTCGGAATTGCCCTCCGCTCTTCCCCAGTAGCATTTTGGACACCTTCCGACCTGAGGGGCTCATCTTCCGGCGTCATATCTTTTAGCCTTTGGTACTGTCCATGGGTTTTCTTGGCAAGGATACTGGAGTGGTTTGCCATTCCCTCCTCCAGTGCTTGTATATGCTTGTAGGAACCCCAAAACAACTGTTGTGTTTACAGTGGCTGGTAAATAGGTTGCCTTAGTACCAGTAATCAATAGTAGTAATTGTTTTGGTACTCATAGTCTGTTTATTTTATTCTCTTTAGGAACTTGTTCCGTTATGAAGTCCTTGAGTATATATGTTCACTGAATCTCTTTGAGGACATTTCTAAGAGAGATATTCAGATTTCAAACATTATGTTCCAACACGCCTAATTATCCTGTATTTCCATTTCTTCACAGTTTGAAAAACTCCTCCTCCCTCCAAGAGGTCAGAGGCAATACAGCACATCTGACAAAATCAAAATCAATATTTGTTAATGATAAGACATGTTTCAAAATGCATTAAATTGAAAGCCATTTGGATATTCATGTCAGATTGTGACATATTTTCAAGACAGTCGGTCTCCTTTAAAATGTCTGCATCCCTTTGTTTTTTAAAAAAGCAAAAGTGTAGGATTTAAAAAAAAAACACTTCTCTTACAAAATCACTCTTGTCTGTTGTTCTACTTTTCCCTTTCCCTGGAGCAACCAGACTAGTGTCCACAGGAGACATTTTTTGCTGCTTGCCTACTATGTCATGAACAATTACAGACTATTTCTTTCCAAGTAATTGGCTTTTTTGGTTGGTGCATAGTAGGAAAAAAACGAAATGATCAAAGCAAAATAAAAAAGTAGTCTGGTCTTAAGCATACTTTTCAGATGTAGCTCTTCAGTTTGATTACTTCCAAAAATGAGTAATTAAGATCATAGCTCAACTGATCCATGGCATTTTAGAGTCTATAAAATAGTTTACAAATACCAATACCTTACGATTTCTTTACATGCATTGATTCACAGGTGAATGTGAGACCTAATTCAATTGGAAAGCAGTGTGTTTGAGGGCATGTCAATGGACAGTCTGTTGTGCATAAGTGTTTATTTACATATGCAAGCAATATTATTATTATTATTTATTAGACTTTTATCACCGCGCCATCTCCCCCACAGGGGACTCTGGGCGGTTTACAGATATAAAAATTAAAATTCTACTAAAAATATACAATACAATATACAATTACTTATTATATAAATTAAATAGAAAATCCAAGCGGGCGATCTCAACCAACCTAGGACCCACATGATCTTAAAAGGGCTCTAAGACACCAACCATACCCATGAAGAGCTATTCCTATTCCCGTCCCACGCGAGGCGGCACAACCAGGTCTTTAAATGCTTCCGGAAGGATAGGAGTGATGGGGCCTGCCTCACCTCCGGGGGCAGAATGTTCCAAAGGGCAGGTGCCACTGCCGAGAAGGCACGCCTTCTGGACCCCGTCAACCGAAACTCCCTTACCGACGGGGTTCGAAGCATGCCCTCTCTACATAATCGAGTGGGACGGTTTGAAGTTATGGGGATGAGGCGGTCCCTCAGGTATCCTGGTCCCATGCCATGTAGGGCTTTAAAGGTCAAAACCAACACCTTGAATTGCACCCGGAAGCATACTGGTATCCAGTGCAGCTGGCGTAGCAGAGGTGTCACATGGGCCGATCTAGGGGCACCAATAACTGCACGCGCTGCCGCATTCTGGACCAGTTGGAGCTTCCGGATACTCTTCAAGGGTAGCCCCATGTAGAGCGCATTGCAGTAGTCTATATGGGAGATGACCAGGGCATGAGTGACTGTACGGAGGGACTCCTGATCCAGGAAAGGGCGTAACTGGCGCACAACACGAAGTTGCGCAAAGCCCTTTCTGGCCATGGCTGCCACCTGCTCCTCGAGCAGGAGCCGTGAGTCCAGTAGGACCCCCAGGTTCCGCACTGGTTCTGAATGGGGAAGCGTAACCCCATCCAGAACCAAAGATGATAATTTCCCAGATCCAGAAGAACCATCAATCCACAGCCACTCCGTCTTACCAGGGTTCAGCTGAAGCCTGTTGTTCCCCATCCAGACCCCCACAGCCTCCAGGCACTGAGAGAGGGCGGCCACTGCATCACTTACTTCCCCTGGGATGGAGATGTACAACTGTGTATCATCAGCATACTGATGATATCTCATCCCATGGCGACGGATGATCTCGCCCAGCGGTTTCATATAGATATTAAATAGGAGAGGTGAGAGAACCGAACCCTGCGGCACCCCGCAAACGAGGGGTCGAGAGTTGGATCTCTCATCTCCTATTACTACCGATTGGGACCGACCCCCGAGGAAGGAGGTGAACCAGCGCAAAACTACGCCAGCCACCCCCAACTCCTCGAGTCGTCCCAAAAGGATACCATGGTCGATGGTATCGAAAGCCACTGAGAGGTCAAGGAGAGCCAGGATGGACACACTTCCTCCATCCCGCTCCCGCCAGAGATCATCCATAAGCGTGACCAATGCAGTTTCCACCCCATATCCCGGCCTGAAACCCGACTGAAAGGGGTCTAGATAATCCGTTTCATCCAGAATCCTCTGGAGTTGTAACGCCACCACCTTCTCAACCACCTTCCCCAAAAATGGGAGGTGGGAGACAGGATGAAAATTATCCAGTATCGTAGGGTCCAGTGATGGTTTCTTGAGTAGGGGGTGCACCAGCGCCTCCTTGAAGGCATCCGGAAACACCCCCTCCCCCAGAGATATATTAACCATCGCCTGGACCCAACCACATGTCACCTCCCTGGCTGCTTGAACCAGCCAGGAAGGGCAAGGGTCTAGATGGCATGTGGTGGCCTTTACAGTCCGGAGGATCCTGTCCACTTCCTTAGGCCCAACAGGATGAAACCGAACCCAGATAACCGGGTAATGACGTTCCCTTGGCATCTCCCCAGACTCTGCTTCACGCTTGGAGTCCAACCTAGACCGAATTTGAGCGATTTTATCCTGCAGATGCTCAGAAAATTCTTCCGCAATATCTAGTGATGAGCATGCAAGGGTGAACCATTCCTTTCTGGAATAGTGTGATATGGGCTATGGTAAGAATTAGCTTTTGCCAGCAGTTTCACAAAGTGACCTGTAATGGAGGTCACTTCATTAGTCCAAATGGGCTACAACAAAGCCAGGAATGAAAAAAGATAATATAACTCATTTTGGTTACTGGAGCAATATATTATTTTTAAGGTGAACAATTCCTCATAATTCTTATTCAAGCTCTAGAAAATCCACCAGGATTGTTACCAAACACTTTTTCTGACATCCCCAATTTACCATTTTAATCTTTTAACTATTGTAGTACAATTGTAAACTGGTAAGAAAAATGCATTGTTATTATTAAATATTCACAAGAGAGTTCATAGCTCAATATCAGGGCATGTGCTTTTTGTACAAAAGGATCCAGAGTCAATCTTACGTCTCTTCGGTTTAAGATGGAGTTCAGGACCTTGGAGAGCTGCTTCAAATCATTCAGCAAGTTATGAGCTTGCTATCCTATTTAGAATAATGTTATGTTGAATTAATGGAAAATTAGCCTTCACTTTGTTTCTGTCATGAAAACAGTTGCCATATTGTGCTGAATTTTTTAGGGACACTTGAAATATCAAGTAGAGCACTAACAAGAGGAGCAGGAGATCTAAATGGACCTCTTCTACTGGTAACCTGTCATTGATGAATTATTTTTTTAATTTCTGAATCTGAATAATATCATCTCTAGAATATATATTAGGGAGGGGATGGGCGGGGTGTATATATATATATATATATATATATCCATGAACATTGCATAATTATATTATGTGAGATAATTTCTTACAAATCAAGTTTTTGGCACATGCAGGTTTTAATCATTTGTTATGTTCAAAGCTGGCCTTCCTAATTTTTTCCCTCTAGTTGTGTTGTGACTTCAAATCCCTGAATGGTTAAAGGAATTTCATGAGTTGCTGTCTTAGCACAATATCTGTGCCAAATAGACTATTTATACTTATATAACTGATACACTTTATTTATAATGTGGACATCCTCATCTAGGTGCAACTTAACTGTAAGGTAGAGAGTACATAAATATTTATAATTGGCCACATAATCCTTTTTATTGATTTATTAGCAGTATCTGTCCCTTAAATTGGTTTGTGCTGGACAAAAACGTCATTTTTACTATACTTTTATACTTGAAAAAATTGTACTAGTTTTTGCCTTCTGATACATTAAGCACACAAAGCTTCCATCAAGAGAAGAGGGAGGGGGGCAGATGAAAACTTTAATTCTATGACCTACTGATGTTGCTATAGGGACGAAGAGACTCATATACTGTAGGTTGGATATCTTTTCTTTTTAATGCTGCCCAAACCTCTCCAATTTGTCTCCCCCTATTTGTGTAGAATCTCGACAGGTGTGTTTCAGAAATGATTTCTACTGGAATCTCTTCCTTAAAATGATTATAGCAGGTACAGGATCATTCTTCCATTTTCCATTTGATCACCCTTGTGATTTGTTTGAACCCTTCAATGAGCTGAGTTGAGCGGTCCCCTTTCAACAGTTTCAATTTTCTATTTATATTATTACACTTCAAGAAGACACAACTTGTAGCATGTGATAAGAATGCAAAAGCTGCTCAGTCTGAAAGAGGTGCAGAGAAACAGAGATTTTGTAAGTTCAGTTTATCATAGGAGGGTGAGAAAAATCACCACCTATTGACATTTCCATATCTGCATGTACAGTAGCTCCTTTAGTCATTAATACATACTGTAGCAGGCATTGTTGATAACATTTCTGGTATTTTAAACCTTTGCATTACCAACTAAAATCGGTTATTTAACTACGTATTTAACTTTGGGGAAAATCATAAACAGGCTTTTATTATAACATCTTCCAAAAGAATTGGTGCTAAAACCCAGCAAATAATTTATATTACCTCTTCTGAAAACTGCACATTAGCACTCTGCCCATTTAATTTTAATACTTGGGCACTGGGAAGATTCAAAAGAAGGCTGCGTAATTTGTGTTTACCAACAATTACTTTTTCTAACTTCCTTGCCATTTGCTTGGTGTTACCTGCTGTTTTTCTTTTCCAGTCCATGAACTGCCTTTCAAGTTTGCCGTTTCTGGTGTCATAGACCACATAGCAATAAAATAAATAAATAAACAAACAAACAAACAAACAAACAAAATAAAAAATCAAGTCCATGCTTCTACATGCTGAATGCATGTTCATTAGTGTTAATAGAAAGAATAGTAGATGTATGTGTGAGTGGTGCCAAGGAGCTTTGTCATAGGTCTGCAGTTAATTACTGTCACTCTGCATTTGTACAACTAAAACATCTGTGATATTTTGGTCTCTCTCTTACCACCAAATGTTCTTAACACAAGGAAAAACCTATTATATTCAGGAACATAGTAATTACCATACTGAGTCAGATGAGCAACCCATCTGGTCTGAAATCGTGTCTTGGCCAGTGGCCAGTGCCAGATGCTTTAGAGAAAGTTGCAAGAAATCTCAAAATTAGCAATTAATAAGCATAGGAAAAAGTCCCCACCTAGTTTTTCAGAGAATGATTGGCTTGTGCCCCAATGTGAGAATTTATGTACCTCCTTACATTTGTTGATCTAATTCTTTAGGTAAAAATTGCAAACTAAATGTCCTTGGATGCACAATAGACTTTTAAATATATCTCTATGTCTCATTATTTTGCTTCTTTCTTTACAATTTCTGTTATTCTTCATTTGTGTGCATTCTGATCTAGTTCATATTCATTGTGGGACTTTATTTAAAGTAAGTGTGCATACAATTGCAGCCTTGACCCTGTGTATGTTTACTCTAAAGTGATTTTCACTCTCAGTGGGGTCTTCTTAAGTATATACGTGAATGCTGGTGCAAATAGTTACAGGATTTATTTATCTTCCCATTTCAACTTGACTGAAATGGGAAGAAGCCATGGACTTTCAAATACAGTATAAATTACTACATGGGGATAAGAAGGGACAAAATAGCAAGCAATTAATTTGCATCCTTGGATATTAAAGGAACTTGCTGGCAGAATCACTATCTATTATCTTTGAGAAATCCTGGAAAATAAAGTTGTTCCCTATCTTCAAAATAGAAAGAAAAATCCCCTAAGAACTATAATCAGTGTGACATCAATATCTGAAAAGATTCTACACTGGACCAATAAGTGATTAACCTATAAACATCTTGACAATAATTCAGTGATGATTAGAAATGAGTATCAAGAACATATCTTGCCAGTTTTTCTCTCTCCCTTGTTGTTTTTCAGTCGTTTAGTCATGTCCGACTCTTCGTGACCTCATGGACCATAGCACGCCAGGCCTTCCTGTCCTCCACTGTCTCCCGGAGTTTACTCAAATTCATGTTCATTACATCGGTGATGCTATCTAACCATCTCATCCTCTGCCGTCCCCTTCTCCTTTTGCCTTCAGTCTTTCCCAGCATCAGGGTCTTTTCCAGTGAGTCCTCTCTTCGCATTAGGTGGCCAAAGTATTTGAGCTTCAGCTTCAGTATCTGTCCTTCCAATGAGCAGTCAGGGTTGATTTCCTTTAGGATTGACTGATTTGACCTCCTTGCAGTCCAAGGGACTCTCAAGAGTCTTCTCCAGCACCACAGTTCGAAAGCATCAATTCTTTGGCGCTCAGCCTTCCTTATGGTCCAACTCTCACAGCCATACATTACTACTGGGAAAACCATAGCTTTAATTATACGGACCTTTGTCGGCAAGGTGATGTCTCTGCTTTTTAATATGCTGTCTAGGTTTGCCATAGCTTTCCTCCCAAGGAGCAAGCGTCTTTTAATTTCATGGCTGCAGTCACCGTCTGCGGTGATCTTGGAGCCCAAGAAAATAAAATCTGTCACTGCTTCCATTTCTTCCCCTTCTATTTGCCAGGAAGTGATGGGACCAGATGCCATGATCTGGGTTTTTTTAATGTTGAGTTTCAAGCCAGCTTTTGCACTCTCTCCTTTCACCCTCATCAAGAGGCTCTTTAGTTCCTCTTCACTTTCTGCCATTAGGGTGGTATCGTCTGCATATCTGAGGTTGTTGATATTTCTCCCGGCAATCTTAACTCCGGCTTGTGATTCATCCAGCCTGGCATTTCTCATGATGTACTCTGCATATAAGTTAAATAAGCAGGGTGATAATATACAGCCTTGTCGTACTCCTTTCCCAATTTTGAACCAGTCGGTTGTTCCATGTCTGGTTCTAACTGTTGCTTCTTGACCCACATACAGGTTTCTCAGGAGACAGGTAAGGTGGTCTGGTACTCCCATCTCTTTAAGACTTTGCCACAGTTTGTTGTGATCCACACAATCAAAGGCTTTAGCGTAGTCAATGAAGCAGAAGTAGATGTTTTTCTGGAACTCTCTTGCTTTTTCCATGATCCAGCGAATGTTGGCAATCTGATCTCTAGTTCCTCTGCCTCTTCGAAACCCAGCTTGCACTTCTGGTAGTTCTCGGTTCACATGCTGCTGAAGCCTAGCTTGTAGGATTTTGAGCATAACCTTGCTAGCATGTGAAATGAGCACAATTGTACGGTAGTTTGAACTTCAGTATCTGTCTCCCTTACCTCTCTCTTAATTACTTCAGGAGATTATGGAAATACTATAGATGAAATACAGTATATCTTGGATTTCAGCAACATGTTTGACCATGTACCTCATGATTTTCAGATAAGCAAGCTAGATAAAAGTAGATTGAATGAGTATTAGGTGGATCAATAGAAAACATGAAAAAAAAACTATATTCAAAGAATGCTCATCAAGGATTCCTCATCAGACTGGAAAAATGTGGGAATGAGATGCCCAGACGTTGGTTCCTGATCTCAAATGTATTAATGACTTGGTTGATAAGGTGAAATACTTATCAATTTGAAGGTAAAAACAAAATTCAAAATGGTCTTGGTAATTCAGAGAAAGAGGATGAAAAACAAAATTCAAAATGATTTTGATAAGTCAGTGAAACAGGATGTATGTAATCAAATGAAATTAAAGAGACACAAATACAAAGTTCTTCATTTAGAAAAAAAGAAATAGAACACCAAGCAATAGAACATGGAAGAAAGATGCTGGAATTATAGCTAATCCCAAAATGAATATAAGCCAAGCATGTAATGTGGCTGGAAGAAAAGCAAGCATAATGTTGGCCTGTATCAAGAGAGGTATATTTTCCAAACCATGGGAAGTAATAATTCTACTTGATTCTGTGTTGGTCACACCCTGCTTCAAGCACTGTGTTAGTACAATTTCAGCCAAGACAATGAGAATCAGAGGACTGGAACAGAGGGCAGCTACGTCATCACCAATTTTGAAGCTGACTCACAGTCATCTTTTTAAATGGTTTTTATTGTTTTAAAGTTTTAATGGCCTTTTGTTGTTACGATTTTGGTTATTTTTTATCATGTATGTGAGATGGGCAGCTATAATAATTGAACAAATAAATAAATAAATACATAAATAAATAAAATGTTCCCAACAATGTTCTGCCCAACTCCATTTCATAGCTTTCCCGTCACAAAAGGGAAATTGCTTCACTACAATTTGAAATGCACCACAGCTGAGCCAAAAGTAAATTCTACAGGAATGAGATTGCATAGACTCAATGCTATGTGGAGGTGCCCTAAATCCTATAAGGAATGATTAGGGGAACTGCATGTGTTTTACCTTAAGAGAAGGCTAATAGTATTCTTCAAAGACTTCACTGGATGCCATGCTGAAGAAGGCCGCTCTCTGATATTTCTCCTAGAGTGCAGGACACCAAATTATGGCTGTTGTGGGTCTTCCGGGCTGTGTGGCCATGTTCTGGAAGTTGTGGTTCCTAACGTTTCGCCAGCATCTGTGGCCAGCATCTTCAGAGGGCAGGAGCACAGATAGAAGCAAAATCTTTGCTTCTATCTGTGCTCCTGCCCTCTGAAGATGCTGGCCACAGATGCTGGCGAAACGTTAGGAACCACAACTTCCAGAACACGGCCACACAGCCCGGAAGACCCACAACAGCCATTGAACTCCGGCCGTGAAAGCCTTCGACAATACACCAAATTATATTCATCAGGTACAGGAGAGCAGATATGGTTGAAGATTAGGGAAAATGTCCTAACAAGAAGATCAGGTTTACAGTAGAACAAGTTACCCAACTTGGCTCCCCTATCTATCATGTAGGCTTTAGTTTGGATTCCTGCAATGAGCTGTGAGTGGGACTCTGTGGCCTAAATGCTCCCTTACAACTCTACGATTAAGCTTATAATCCTTGCTTGGGATGAAGGAGGTAATAGTTCCTCCTGGGGGTGGTTAGCTCCGTAATATCCTCCTTTTTAAGATCTCACCACCCTCTGGATTTTTTCTATTTATTATTATATTGTATTTTAAAGTGTATAGGTTTTAATTTTAATGTTATGGTTGTAAACCACCCAGAGCCTACTGCTGTAGAGATGGGTGGTGATAAATTTGAAAAATAAATAAATTAAAAATAAAATAAAATTCTATCTCTGCTTATTTAAATGAAAGACTTACTGATACCAGACTTCTGTGTCAACACAAGATGAATGTGTGTATTTTTTGAGCTGGAAGGCTGATCTGAATAGCTGTTGGGAAGAAATAACTGTAACCAACAATCTACTTGGACAGCTGTTACTTATTCAGGGCTATTCTACTTGGAGGACTGAGCAAAAATTTCCCTGCAATATGTTCCTAATGCATAACATTACATGCACATGCCATATTTACAATTGGAAAAATTGCTGGGATAGAAAAAAGTGTTCTTGTGGATTGCTATACTGCCTTGGTGCATCAGGTTTTCTTATTCACATTTGTTTTAGCCTCATGCCTGCTCCCAGGAGGCAAATTACCCATCTGATCAGTCTCATGGATGCTGGATCGCAAGTATGGGCATCACCTGGCCAAATTGGATCAAGTTGGAATCAGATTCATTGCACACATTACAAAGAGATTTTACCCAATAAAATACATCACACATCAAACTTGATATAATGCTTGTTGTCTGAAACAAGTACACTCAGTTCTGAAAGCAGCAATAAATCCGTAAAAAGAGAACGAAAGAGGAACTGTTACTGTGGTTAATAAATGTTAGTAAGTGAAATGGAAAAGGTCAATGTTATTAGTTGATTGGAAAGGGTGTGGGTCTTCTTGTCATTGCCAGCAAAAGAAATAGTGGGGGCTGTACTGTATCTGGACCCCAGAGATACATAATACGCATGAGAGTGCTACCTGACAATAGCATCAGATCTGCTGCTTCAAAGGAAGGGAGAACTTATTTGCATATGCTGTAATGCCAAATGTATTAGCAATGCCCTCTTTCTTGCTGGTGGGAGGTGTGAGAATGACTCATGTTCAGAAATGATTAGCATATTTGCATTATATTTTGACTTTACTATGCATTCATTTCACTCCCCCCTTCATATGAACTACTGTTTAACCAGGATTTTTTAAACAAATGAGCATGTTCTATTTACTCCAAACAGGAGTGTTATGGATATCAGTTTTAGACTAAGTTTTCCAATTCTTGACTGTAGTAAATGAATCACTGGAGATTGTATATCCTGGCCCCTCACCTGTTTGGCAAGAGCCTCCTCTCCTGCACTTGATGAATTCTTGTCCCAGGGATAGCTGTGATATTCACCTGACCTCTTCCAAGAATAAACTACTGTACGTGCCATCTTATGTGGTGTCTCCTTCCTCACCTTTGCTTATGGTGCTGAAAGAATTATTGTAAATTATTTAAGGGGATATTAAGTCTCTACTAAGAGAGGCCTGAGTTTGGCAAGAACAATGACACTGCTGGCTATTATAGTGGGGTTGATGGAGTGGAATGTGATGACATATCTTATCCGCTGTTATGGAGAAATGCATGTTCAGGTGAGTCTCCACATTATGAATTCATTTCCTCAAAATGCGGGTAGCACATGAGCATCACTGTATGTGTACCACTTGATTGGTGGATTGTGATGGGATAGTGAAGTATATCTAGGGTAACTATATCTCAGCTACAGAAATCTTGACAAGTACATTTGTTACCATCTAGTGATGCTTACCGACCAAGGGCAAGATGGATGGATGATATTCTGGAGGTGACGGACTCAACCGTGGGGGAGCTGGGGATGGTGACGGCCGACAGGAAGCTCTGGCGTGGGCTGGTCCATGAAGTCACGAAGAGTCGGAAGCGACTGAACGAATAAACAACAAAAAGTGATGCTTAACTCTCTATCTACATCCAAATGCCCCATTGTGGTTAGTAGGTCAGTAGGCGCTGAAGTGTCAATGCCACTGGATTTGGACTTCCAACGTAGATAAGGTAGACTCACCTCGATCTTATCTCTTTCTGCCTCTTTGTGTTTCCCCTCCCCCTCCCAATCTAAAAACACATTACAGTGGCAGCTATCCTGCTGGTTAGTGGAGGCATCGCCCCTGCTCAGTCATTATGTAAGTATAGTGTTAATCCCCTAATTTTAATGTCCTTCTTTTAATGCATACCTTGTCCATCTGGATTTTATAATTATTTATTGTATTGTATATATTGTGGTTTTATATATTTTTAGATTTTATTTTAACTTATTTATTGTGAACCGCCCAGAGTTCCCCATGGGGAGAGATGGGCGGTCATATAAATTAAACAAACAAACAAACAAACAAACAAATAGTGTTGCTCTGCTAAATCTCTTTATTTTTAATGGGTAGGTTATGCATGGGCCTAACTCTTTCTTTAGTGACTTAAATAACTTAAAAGTTTTTCTAATTATTTTAAAGGTACACTTTTACATTAGAAGAAGAGAAAATGAAGGAGTAGAATGTCCTCTGGTAATTCTAATAAGGTCAACATAATTGAATGCCAAATCTCAGGGCAGGTTTTTACCCTTTACAGGAAGACATTAAAAGCTACAGCCTAGGTTAATCTTTTAGCCATCACTGCTTCCTAGAATAGGGAAAATGAAGGATTATTTAGAAGAAAGGATAATAGCTGTAAGTACATTATGAAAGCCCAGGGGAAGGAAAAGCAGAGACCAAGGATATGAAAAATAAGAGGAGAAAGCTCAAAGGAAGACTGAGTTAAAAATGACCCAAGGCACAGATATAATTCTCTGTTTTGGTTAAAATGTACTAGATGATTAAAACGGAATGTGTTTTTAGAATTATAATTAAGCCTTTATCGAAGCTTAATAAGCAGTACTGGGTGTGATTTGATAAAACTTAATAGCCAATGTTCTTGTATCTCTCCATTTAGCAGAAGACAGTGTGGAAATTAAAATAGCAATGATTAGTTTGAAGAGCTTAAAATTCAGGGCATCTTTCATGAAAAGTTTCTCAAACCCATTTGCAGCTAGTTTTCAATTTGTCATAATCACATCCAAAGCCTATGATAAAGATAGGTTATTTGAAATAACAAACCTAGGACTCATCTGATATATTTGCTTTGTATTCAGCTGATTTTGCTCAGCTGGAATTGAATGTCTGTAGAAGATGCTAAGAACAAGACAACTGTAATCTGCCTTTATTTGGTGATGCATTTTTCCCCAGGAAGATTCTACTAATAATGTGGTTCAACATAGGAATTTTGTATTGCATATGTATTTTATAGCTTTTGTGAGACAGGACATTCTTGTTAACACTTGTTTAACACTTTCTTGTTTAGTCTTGTTAAGATTAAAAGAATAATTTTGCAGATCTAGCAAATATGGATGTATAGGATATTTTATATACACACACAATAATTCATTAAAGGAGGAAAAATAATATCACTTTACAGTTGTATACAGTTTTCAGCTGCTCAGAATGTTTTACATACATTGTTTCACTGTAACTTTAAAAAAACTATGTTGGTGTACACCATATTGAGGATGGATTGGATTGAAACTGAGAAAGTGGATTATCTAAATGTAAATCTACAAAAATGCAGATGACCAGGAGATGGCAAGAAAGAGGTACAGAACACTAACTCTTTGCTGCCATCTAGTGATTGTTCAAATTTTGTTCAAAATTTTGAAATTTTGTTCAAAATGGTAGCCCTACCAAATGAGGTGAGCCATGGCTTTCCAGATGTTGCTGATATTTCCAAATACTTGCTGAACTGTTTGAGTTAATTTGACTAATATTTGGAATGTTGGGAGTTGTAGTTCTCAATCTGGAGGGCAACAAGCTGCCCGTCTTTGCCAAAAGCCCTCATAGGAGAGAAGAATCACAGTTGAATGAGAGAAGATATTTTGTTTATGTGAAAGTACAGCTTCATTCATCAGGTAGAACTGAAAAAGCTACCTCTCAGAAATTCTGAGAGTAGTTCTGCAACCATCTAGGTGACTAGGTTTCCACTTTGCACTAACTGATAATATGTTTTGCTACTTTGTGATTTAGTGTGAACTGAGACATTGTGTTTTGTAAACCATTTTTATGGCTTGGTGTCTGTGAGAGCCCAGCCAATTCTGGTGTATTCAATAAATCATGGTTAAATCAGTCATGGGCTTACACAGTGTGGAAGCCCAGTCCCTATAAAGCAGTTACAATATGATCATCTAATAAATTCTTAGAAACTAAGATCCATACTGGAAACTTTGTAGCTCAATCATTTATTCACAACAGCAACAATTCATTCTCTGATTTTTGCCAGAGTGAACAGCCGGAGTTCTGCTGCAGTAGGTTTAATCAAGTTCTTTTTTAAGTACAGCTCTGTTAAATTTGCTGCAACTGGTAAAAATGTCATTTTTTCTAAAAAAAAGTTTTTACCTTTATTCTTCTTTTTCTTCCTGTATGAATCCCATAAATATTATACATTAACACAGCTGTACAAGCAGATGCTTTTGTTTAGAGAGTTTTCTCTGCACAGACTAAGAGGCAGAAGATTGGCAGGTTTTGCTAATGATCTTTAAAAAAAGTTTGACAGATGCATTTGTCAGTTTTCCTTTCTCAAGTATTCAATTTTTTTAAAGCTTGGGTTCTTTCTATCCCATTTCTAAAGAAATTTATGGGTTTGGTAAGTTTTGCTAAATGCAGTTCCATTTGCAAATGCAATAAATAAATTCATATCTTTAAAACCCTAAATTAAATTCCTACCTATCTGCAAAACCACCATGATACAGCCCTGCAAATAATGCTGTTTTACCTTGATTTGGAGGCTAAATGCTCAGAACCATTCTATGGATGAATCTTTTTTGCTTTTTGCCACATTTACTGAAAAAACCCAGCAACCTCAAGATCATTCCATCTTGTTTATGAAGACAATTCTGAATCTGTAAGAAGTGCTTATGAAAACAAAGAAACAAAGAAAAAGAACCACATGAATCTCTCAGGGCCTTATAAAAGATCGATTAAGAAAAATTTGGAAGCCACTCCAGGCTTGGCTGCCAGCTCGACCAGTCAGATTTCTCAGAACTGACTGAATTTCCCTTGCTTGCGTGGATTGCAGAAGTTGTGGTCCACTGAAGTTTTTTTTTCCCCTGGAGAAGGGGAGACCAGAAGATTACTCGTGGGGCCATTGGGATTGCCTACCCTTGTTTTTTCTGTAGTTTTCCACCGCGGAAGGAACAGGGTAAGTGCAAGGCAATGGCCGAGATATATCAGGCTCTTGCAGGGGAAACAAGTCTCTTTGAAGAGACACAAGAGCGCCCAGCCGCTTTTAGATCACTTTAGGAATGTTTTTTTTAGATTAAAATATTTTTGAAATCTAAGATCTATTTTTTGGACTTCGTTGAAAATGTTGGCTAACTTTGTGCTTTCTTTGCTATAACTGATTCTGGTGGAAGTTTGATGGACTCTATATTTGCAACATAATGAAACGTCTGCATTTTTTTTTTTTTTTTACTTCTCTTTTGTATTAGAGGGATTTAAGAGACTCTGTTTGTAATTCTTCGCTTGATAAACTAAATGACTATTCATTTTTTGAGAAACTCTTTGTTTGGATTAAGCAGCTTGCAGCTTGAAGAACGAAAGCTCGCAGTTTGAAGAATAAAAACACAGGGTAACGTGTTTTTTTCCTTGTCGTCTTTTTCTACATCCTCCCTGGTTGGATTTTGCTTCATTTGGAATATATTTTTTATTTCTCCTTCTATAAACTGTTTAAAATATTATTCTCTCCTGTATTTTGGATTATTGGAACTTTCTTTTTTCTTTTGACTTTAAAAAAAAAACAACAACAACGACGTTCTGCTTAATAGATTCTGCTGGTAGTATTCCATGGACAGATTACATGATTATTGTTTTGACTAGAAGGGTTGTTGTTTTAATTTGAAGGACACAGGAAAGATGGCTTTCCAACTTGTACCTGAGGAGCTCAGAAGAGAGATTACTGAGGTTTTTTCAAATATTCAAAGGTCGTTGGAATTACTGTTCGTAACTCTGCAAAATAGAGAGAAAGAACAGAGAACAGAAACGGAGACAGAAAGGAAAAATGTTTTTCAAGTGGAGGAGAAACAGAAGGAGGAAATTTTGAGTATATTAGTTCAGAAGAACATTCTGAAGGCTTTACACTACAATCTTGGTATAGATATGTTGTGGCAGTGGAGACAGAGTGAAAATATGGGTGCACAGTTGGATGGATGTTGTGAAATATGTGGAAAGGGAGAGAAGGTTGCTCTGATATTCTATATGAGATATAGAAAAGAGCAGGCTGTATATTGCGAATCTCCCACAGTGTATTGTGATTTTGGCATAACCTAAACAGAAGATATGAGAAACTGTATGGATATAAAGGTTAATGAAAAAATATGGACTTGAATTGTTATGAGAAACTGTATGGATATATAAAAAGTGATATTCTAAATGTAAGATGCTAAATACAAACACAAGTTGATATTATAGAATATTGTTTTCCTTAGAGATATATTTATGAGAAGATAATGATATGATGGAATTAGAATGATGGTTACTACAGGATGATATACAGTGGGGCAAAAAAGTATTTAGTCAGCCACCAATTGTGCAAGTTCTCCCACTTAAAAAGATGAGAGAGGCCTGTAATTGACATCATAGGTAGACCTCAACTATGAGAGACAAAATGAGAAAACAAATCCAGACAATCACATTGTCTGATTCGGAAAGAATTTATTTGCAAATTATGGTGGAAAATAAGTATTTGGTCAATATCAAAAGTTCATCTCAATACTTTGTTATATATCCTTTGTTGGCAATGACAGAGGTCAAACGTTTTCTGTAAGTCTTCACAAGGTTGGCACACACTGTTGCTGGTATGTTGGCCCATTCCTCCATGCAGATCTCCTCTAGAGCAGTGATGTTTTGGGGCTGTCGCTGGGCAACACGGACTTTCAACTCCCTCCAAAGGTTTTCTATGGGGTTGAGATCTGGAGACTGGCTAGGCCACTCCAGGACCTTGAAATGCTTCTTACGAAGCCACTCCTTCATTGCCCGGGCGGTGTGTTTGGGATCATTGTCATGCTGAAAGACCCAGCCACGTTTCAACTTCAATGCCCTTGCTGATGGAAGGAGGTTTGCACTCAAAATCTCACAATACATGGCCCCATTCATTCTTTCCTGTACACGGAACAGTCGTCCTGGTCCCTTTGCAGAGAAACAGCCCCAAAGCATGATGTTGCCACCCCCATGCTTCACAGTAGGTATGGTGT
This sequence comes from Charina bottae, assembly GCA_023362775.1. NCBI lineage: Eukaryota > Metazoa > Chordata > Lepidosauria > Squamata > Charinaidae > Charina > Charina bottae. The sequence continues at coordinate 150,565,086 of JALMGJ010000001.1, forward strand.
TCTTTGGATGCAACTCAGCATTCTCTCTCCTCCAAACACGACGAGTTGTGTTTCTACCAAACAGTTCTACTTTGGTTTCATCTGACCATATGACATTCTCCCAATCCTCTTCTGGATCATCCAAATGCTCTCTAGCAAACTTCAGACGGGCCCGGACATGTACTGGCTTAAGCAGGGGGACACATCTGGCACTGCAGGATCTGAGTCCGTGGCGGCGTAGTGTGTTACTGATGGTAGCCTTTGTTATGTTGGTCCCAGCTCTCTGCAGGTCATTCACTAGGTCCCCCCATGTGGTTCTGGGATTTTTGCTCACCGTTCTTGTGATCATTTTGACCCCACGGGGTGAGATCTTGCGTGGAGCCCCAGATCGAGGGAGATTATCAGTGGTCTTGTATGTCTTCCATTTTCTAATTATTGCTCCCACAGTTGATTTCTTCACACCAAGCTGCTTGCCTATTGCAGATTCAGTCTTCCCAGCCTGGTGCAGGTCTACAATTTTGTTTCTGGTGTCCTTCGACAGCTCTTTGGTCTTCACCATAGTGGAGTTTGGAGTGTGACTGTTTGAGGTTGTGGACAGGTGTCTTTTATACTGATAACAAGTTCAAACAGGTGCCATTACTACAGGTAATGAGTGGAGGACAGAGGAGCCTCTTAAAGAAGTAGTTACAGGTCTGTGAGAGCCAGACATCTTGCTTGTTTGTAGGTGACCAAATACTTATTTTCCACCATAATTTGCAAATAAATTCTTTCCGAATCAGACAATGTGATTGTCTGGATTTGTTTTCTCATTTTGTCTCTCATAGTTGAGGTCTACCTATGATGTCAATTACAGGCCTCTCTCATCTTTTTAAGTGGGAGAACTTGCACAATTGGTGGCTGACTAAATACTTTTTTGCCCCACTGTATATCAATATGTATTGTATGAATATTATAAGAATTGATATATTAGCTATTAGGTTAAGTGATATGATAGATTATGCATTTAGTTTAAATGGACACTACTACAAGGAATGGAAATTACAGATGGATAATTGAGATTCAAGAATTCCTTTTTTATGGAGATATATATATATTTTAGAATTAAATTATAGAAATATATATGTATGAACACTATAAGAATTGCTAAATTATGTATTAAGTTACATAACATGTTAGGTTATGAGTCATAATATGAATAGAATATATTGTAGTTTATTAGAAGTAAATAAGGCTTTTATTTGTTATACTAATTGGTCTTTATTGAAGATATAAATATGTAGTAATGAACATTCAACATTTAACTACTACTTCAAGGAGTGGAAGCCAAAGATGGATTATTGGGAGACAGTAAGATGAAGGTTAGAAGATTGGATTAAAGAAATCAAAAGGCATATGACAAAGAAAAGTTCCTGTATACTGTATGAAGTACTAACATTTAAAATCAATTGTTGTACTTTAAGTTCAAAGATAGATTGGAGGACATCTATTTTCTATATTTTCTTTGCTTATTATTTCTTGACTTCACTTTTTCTTTATCTTTTTCTTATTTTGTATTTCTGTTTCTATTTCTTTTTCTACTTTAAATTTTATTATGTATTGTAAAACTTAATAAAATTTATTAAAAAAAAAAAAAGAAAAATTTGGAAGTGTCCCCCCCTTTTTCCAGAAATAGTGGCAAAATGAACAGGGGTGGAGGAAATAGGGTGGAACATTCTTACTATCTTAATGTATAAGTACGAGAATAAAACCTGGCTTGTTTTTTTTTTGCATAATCTGTATTTTACTGTGTTTGTGTGTGTATATATTCATCAACATGTTCCTGAACTTCAGCTTCCACAACAGCATGAATTAGGCTCAATATGCAATTTGCTGTCATAACACTTGCTGGGTCAACATTTTACCATTTTCTTTGACTCCAGAGTTTGTGTTTGTCTTCTGGGCTAAGTTCTCATTAGATCATCTTGCCTTTCAGAAAAAAACATTTATTAGCAACTTGCCAATTTTCTTAAAGTCTAATCCCTTTTTTTGTGTAGGAGGTGCAACATTTTCTAAGTATAATTTTCTGGGCCAAGTGTCTCCTGCTAATCAGACAAATCTTGTCAAACTACAATTAGAAATGTCTTTGAATGCATATCTTTGAATGCCCATGCTTAATTCATGTGTTCTCAGTGTACCCTGTCTCACATACTATACATGCTGGAAACTAGGCTTGTTGTCATGTCTACACAGAAAATCGCATTGGTCTACCAATGGAGGATTATATGCGGGTGTATTTCTTAGCCATTTCTGATTAGGCTGAAGCTTTTGGAGGACAGCTGCTATGGCGTTCACTTCCGGGAGCATGGGCAGGGGCCTTCAGCTACAAAGACTCATCATGATACGAAATATCATTTTAGCCTTGGGAGCAGCTTGTGAACAGAAACACAACTGTAACTCTGCTACAGAATGAAGACCTTTCAACCATAGAGACTTCTTTGATGGCCTGAAAAGGGGGACAGCAAAATGGCATTTTTGGACAAGTCTCTAAGGTTTAATGAAGGTTCCTTACCAACTGGAATTATTAGAGCCATTCTAATTCTAATTGCATTGTGGGACTGGTGGTTTGGGGAAAGAGACAAGGGGGAAGAAGATTAATTCACAAATAGGATCATTTGCGGGTATGAATAGAAATAGCACTTCATTACAAGGGAATGCACTGGAGTCCTTCAAAAATAAAATCAGACATTCAAGAGGGAAGCAATATATTGGAAAGAGAAAAGCCATTAGAAGGAAAGAAGATGATTTTAGCAAAGGAGAATATTAGGCTTTTACCAGCACGTGTTCTTTTATACCTTCCCTTTTGGCTAAAAAAACAAAACAAAAAAATGTTTGTTTCAGTTACATTTCTTGTAATAACAGATGGCTGTGCCTTCTTTTCTTGACCTGCCAAGCAGGAGATATTTGATATCTCTCCAATTAGTTATAAATCAGTATAGTGTATGGGTGTGTATGTTTGTTTGTTTATTTGCACTGATTTGCATGCTGACAACTCACCAGACTCTTTAAAACACTGATCTCCTGTCTGTCCTTGTGATGGTATAAACCAGATCAGTGATGCTAGAGATAACTGCAGCTCCAGACATCATGCTTCATTTTCTCTGGATTATAGCTCATTGTTTCAATATCACTGTAAACACAAGAGTTGGTTATTGGCTGTAGCTTGATCAGATCAAATACCATGTCTATAAATGGATAGCTCTGGAAGATTCTAAAGTAGTTATCACCCTTGGCATTTCGTGGATAGGATTAATCCTGTGGAATTTGGGGAAGCAATAGGAGTCTAGAAAATCCCTGCTTGGAAAAGATCTGCAAGGAACAAGAGAAAGAATTAGAGAACTTTGTTTCAAATATACCTTTGTAAATGATGAATGCTTCCCTGCAACTGAATCATCCTACAGGAGGCGTTTATTACCAGCACGGCTATACTTACAACCCAAACAGTACCAATATTCCAGACATTTTAGACCCTCTCAAATTTATGATGGTGCAGTTTTGAGGACATTAGAGTTGGTCATAAGAAGTTTAACATTTTTCCTGGCACCCAGAAATATCCATTTAGAATGGAAACAAAACAGCCGGGAGGCATTACTTGGTGGCCAGTGAAACACCTGCCACTCTGATGAATTGTACTTATTTTCTCCTAAGAGAGAACACGGCATCAATTCACTTCTGGGTGAGCAAAGGAAAAAGTCAGAGCCGGGGATTGCTGCCACACATTGTTTGTGAGGGGAGGAGTGAGCCTCCTGTCCTTCTTCCCACAAGAACGAATCGCTGCCACTGCCAGTTTGCAGGGTTGGAATATTTGCTATTTCGAAGTGGCAGAACTCTGCTGGCCCAGATCCAAATTGGCCAAGATAAAGCAGTGTGCATGAGGCAGGTACAAAGGACAACGTCCAAATCCATGATGCATTCTGCTCTGTCCGAAGCAGTTTCAGTATTATGTCTTTCCCGTGAACACAAAGCATGGACAAAAGAATGTCTGAGACACATTAATTAAACAAATGGAATTGGTGTATTAAGATGTTCTTTGGCACGAGAAGCAGATGCTACTTCATTACTAGATCGTGAAAAAGTGGAAAATAGCATTTTTAAAAAGACTGCTTCTCTTCAAGGATATACAAGTTTCTTAGCTGGGCAAAATATACTTGATGTATGTCATATGCATTCATGAAGATCAAGGTAATTAATGTACATTAGGTACAGTGATACCTGAACAACTACTTTGAATATATATTCTTGGAAAAGAAGTAGATTTCGGTGAGATTTTCAGAGTTTTTGTCTGTCTATTTTGAGAAAGGTAAGGAATATAACCCAACTCTGTGTAGGAACATCCTTATTTCAGCAAGGATGTACCAGATAATTTGGGGACAAATAAGTAATATCTCACTATCTCCCAATTTCTCTGATATCTTTCCTGGTAGAAGACTCTCAATTGCTTCTTAAAATCTTTAATAAATAACTTTGTACTTAAAATTGCAAACCTCTGCATATTTACCTACAAGTAAGTTCCATTAAATAATGCAATATTACTAAAATAAATGGGCTTTAAAGATGTCCTGTACACATTATGTACAGATCATACCAAGTTAACCATTTTAGTTTTCATGTAGAAATGCTTGGATAATGATTTCTGCTTAATGATATCTATTCTAGCTATTGTTACTACCTGAGACTCTTAGATACAGAAAATTAGCTGAATATTCAAAGTGAAGTACAGCCAATAAGTACAAAAAGAGGAATGAAAGAGAAAAAAAAAGATCTGGGGAGCTATGATGTATCTCAGAGGGCTGATGCAAGGAATACAAATGTGAGAATCACTCTGATATGACTTCATATAAGTCATCTAATGTTTATATGAAATGCTGTCACATGTTGTCACCAGGATAAAGAGGGCAGGTACTGAAATCAACAGGGGTAAGCAAAGGTGAGGGGAGAGTATCTCTAATGCTAGCTCTAAATTTAAATTTATTGTATAAAAGCCCAACATGTTTTGTATGGATTCTTTATCAAGAGCACTACAAAAACAAATCAGATTGCACAATTTTATACATGCAATTTTTATATATATGTAAAAATTCCAAATGAGATAAAGCCAACATTCAACAAAGTATATTATTTCAGAGTACAACAAAAGCACAAAATGAATATTTCATAATTCTACATACCTTATATCTAAAATATTGAATTAAATAAAAATAAGCTGGAGCTAATATAAAAAGCAACCTAATATGCAAATGAAAACTGTCCACTGTTAGGAGGAAAGGCTAAGCTAATTAAGCCATGGCTTGAAAATATCTCATAGACATATGTTCTGTAATCACATTTTACTTTCTAAAGTTTACATTCTCAAATGAAAATAAAGCCACAAATTCTCAAATATCCCTCAAAAGTGCCTCAATGTTTTTTCCTGGTAATAAAGTTCATAAAAGGTTTGTTTTAAATAATATTAAATACAGGCTTACCTTTGCTTATCATCTAAAACATATTTGTTAGAAGACACTAGCAAAGTTTATGAAAGTAACATGTTTTAACTTCTAATATTAATTAGTTTTTCTGAAGAAAAGGGTCATTCTGTTCTTCCAGGGAAACAAACTTAATATCTCTGGCTGAACAGTATAATAACTTTGGGGAAAAGAAGAATATATGTATTTTCATGTGGTGACCACTTCAAAATAAAAAATAAAGAGGGGAGTTAAAAAAGAAAAACTAAGTACTGTAAGACTTAGATCAATCATAAATATAGAATGCCTTCATCTAGTCTTGGGAACTAAATGGGATTTTCTATTTGCTTTTTCAAAACTGGCTTTCACAAGTTTCATTGGATATTGCCTGATTATTGCTTTACAATCTCAGATTGCAATTCAAAATTTCCCTCTAAGAAACAACTATGTTTGATTTTTAGAAATAGTTCTAATGGTAAATTATTTCTTACTCACTTTGGATGGGAACTATCAGATTTGAGTAATTAATCCCTATATGCTTCTTTCCTGTATAATGTGGTTTTCAAATAATTATTTTAAGAAACATGTAGGTTCTGGAGAAATAATAAGGGAATATGGTCTAATGGACAGAACAGAATTCATGTATCTGGAAACTGGACAATAATGTTATAATTATTTTTTCTGAAGAATTTAAAACAATATATCTGTTTTTGTACAAAATCATATGGAATTTGGAAAAAGAAAGCCCTTTGTTGAGAATATTTAATTCCTGTATAGACCAAATTTTCTTGGACAAATAGGCTAGCAAATTTTCTTCTTGAATATCCTTGATGGGTATATGGTTTTTTCCCCTTTCACTAGATCTTCTTTTTTTTCTCTTCATCAATGTCTTCTGGTTATTTTCTATATTTAATTATACTTACAGTGGATTGATCTATGTGGGAGAACCAGGATTTTCAACAGGAATTAGAATAATAATTGTCTCTATAAACAAGGATGATGACCCCTCTAATGGCATGGAAGTGACTTTGCTTCATTAGATTAGGACCTTTAAAAGTTCCATCACAAAATAATAGTATAAATAAACAGGACAAAGTATGCAAGAGGAGGAAAATTACAAGAACCAGAAAATGTATCCATGGTTGAACAAGAAGATAAACATGTTCTTTTTTGCATGATGTTTCCACTAACAACATAGCTGTCATGGAAGGGGATCTGCAATAGGACATCTTAATGATAATGACAGCATGGACCTGGATGAATCCAGTATGACAATTGCTTTAAAAAGTAATTGGTTTAATCCAATGTCATGGGTGAATGCCAACTTTGAAAGCGAAGGAAAGATCATGTGAAGAACTCCTCAAAACTCAAGAATAAAAGCAGAGGACTATATTTATTTATTTTATTTATTTATTACATTTATATCCCGCCCATCTACCCAACAAGGGGGGACCCTGGGCGGTTCACAACAGAGTTTAAAATCAATTAAAACAATAAATGTCATATATGACATGTATTGTTGACTTTGATCATACCATAAATTCATTTCAGCCTAGTATGAAGAAATAATGGGGACTGCTTAGAAATGTATCAGGATGCAATGTAGTATCACATTCTGGAAGAACCAGAAATTCTGAAGAATATAATTGTTATAATATATTATCACAAAACAGAATATTTACAATATCCACACATGACCATTGCATTTATTGCTAGTATGCATATGAAACACTTTTTCCCCCAGAAATCCAGTGGATTGGCAGAGGCTTTTTTTCATTAACTCTCAGTAAATGACTATTTTATACAGAGATGTAGACAAGGAGGTGGTCAAAAAAGTCAAGACGACAACCAGAAACATGTGATCAAAGTTCTGCCCTTTTTTACGTGCTTTGTGATGCGTGTAAAAAAAGGGTTGGGGCTTTGTATGGCTGCCATCTTGACTTTTTTGACCCTGTACTTGCAGACACTCCTGGTGAATATATTTTCATGTGGTGACTATTTCAAAATAAATAAATAAATAAATAAATAAATGGGGAGCTACAAAAGACCAACACCCCAAAATTTATATGGACAAAACTAATAGAGCCCTAAAAATTAGAACTGAGGGACATTTAAGGCATACAAGCATATTAAGTTTCAGAGAGTTTGAGTCTTTTTAATAAAATCTTTTATGGAAAAAAGACATGAGATTTTAGAGCTATGATTCTGGGGTAGAGAACAAAGAACAGCACTGAAACAACTTTATGAACAAAATAAAATAAAATAAAATAAAATGGCATTAAATAGCTTAATTCCCAAGGGATTAAATGAAGGCATTCAATATTTACCAATAATTTGATGATTCTTGTAGATCTTCCTTCCATCCAAAGTAGTCACCACAAGAAAATGCATTCATTCTTATGTTTCCATAGCATATTATTTTGTTCAGCTAGAGCTACTAAGTTTGTTTCCCTTTTAAAAATATATATTTTTTAAATAAAATATTTATACAGATCAGTTGAGAGCCAGTTTGGTGGAGTGATTAAGGTACTAGGTTAGAAACTGGGAGGCCATGAGTTCTAGTCCCACCTTGGGCACAAAGCCAGCTGGGTGATCTTGGGCCAGTCACTCTCTCTCAACCCTAGGAAGGAGGCAATGGCAAACCACGTTGGAAATCTTGCTAAGAAAACTTCAGGGACTGGTCCAGGCAGTTGCCAGGAGTCAACACTGACTTGAAGGCACATAGACACAAAATCAATTAACCTCATTAACATTAAAAGTTTAAACAGCTGCCCTTTCAAAAATCCAGTTCACCAGTGACTCCTAATTGATATGTTAGCTGGTACACACAGGTAAGATTATACACACCCAGCCAACCACCCTCTGGCTTTATTCTTAATGGAAAAGAGCACAAAATATTGAGCCATTCCTGAGGGATTTTTAAAGAGAATTTGTGAGTTCCTTTATTTTTATATGAGAATGTAAAACATAAACAGTAAAAAATAATTAAAATATGAACTTATAAGATACTTTTAAAATATGAATTTAATTGGCTTAGCCTTTTCCTCCTAACAGTGGACAGTTTCCATTTACATAGTATGTTGTTCTTTGTATTAACTCCAAATTTTTGGATGATTTTAGCATTTTAGATATAAAATAAGTAGAATTATCAAATAATTTAAAATAAATTTTAAAATATGCTCCTCTGTTATTCTCTGAAACAATATATTTCATTGAATGTTGGTTCTATCTTTTCTAAGTTGAAATGGGGAAATTTACATGTATAACGTTGTACGAGATATTTATTGGTTTTTATTTTGCAGTGCTCTTGACAAGGGACCTATCCAAAATGTAAAAAATGGCTTTTATGCATTACATTATTTCCTACTGGCACTTGAGAGGCTGCCGTCACATGTTAACAGCCATGTACATATCAGAGTTTAGCATGCAATACTCTCATGTTATCTTTGGAGAATGTGCACACGTGCCTACTCATGATGTTTTTGCATAGTGCAGAAAAGGAGTAAGGAATAATATGCCAAAGAAGTTAAAAGCATCAGATAAGAAAACTGAAGATAATTCAGTGGCCTGTTAGAACCATTGAGTGGAGCAGAGCTTAATGTTTCCAACAAAAACTAGGTTATACCAACACCATTCACGAGACTTCTCCATGCTTTTATATCCTTGCAAATTATTCTTGCTTCAACAGTATCGATTAACTTTTTCATTCATTGCTTCTTATTCAACATTTTTCATTTCTCTTTTTCATTTCCCTAAACAACCATGTCTGTCTTGGTCTTTTCTTTCCTTTCCTTTCAACCCATTCACTCCTCCTCTCTCTCTCTTTGTCTTTCTGTACTTCAGTTCTCATTTCTTCTATATGAACAAACCACTTCAGTATTCTTCCTTCATACCAATTGCTCACTTTTGTATTCAATCTACATTCATTCAGCACCCATTCATTCTTGATCCTCTACCACAGGTTGTGATGAACTAGCCCTTCTGTTATCAATCCAGAATCTCTCAATCACAAGCCATTATAGGATGTGGAAGAAATCTTTCATTGATACAGGTTATTTCTCACTGAACTCAGGGATGGAACTAGGGTCTGTGTCACTCGGGGCAAACATGGATTCCTTCCCCCCCCCATGGGTTATTTTGTCATTTTGGAACCCCCGGGTGTCATTTTGGCGCACCCCCCAGCACGACGCCCGGGGCACATGCCCCACTTGCCCCCCCCTAGTTGCCCCCCTGACTGAACTAACAAACAGTAAAATTCCACTCTCCCTCCTTTGCCTCACATTCCAAACTAACGAGCACAGATAACCCACACCTCTGGCTTTGCAGATGCTTTGCTCGGCTTCACCCGCCTTCATTCCCCGGCCTGGCGCTGCTAACTACAACTACTACAAATCCCATTTCTAAACAACTACTCCACACTGGCAGGATGTCACATCCTGACCCAGACACTTCTGAAGTACTCCAGTCCCACTGCATTCAGCCTACTTTTATCTTTCTCCTGTCGTACCCAACTCTCACTTATGTATAAAAAGGGGATAGATCCACATTCTTATATAAAGCCATTTTTAATTCTTTCAACAAACATTCATTCCTCACAACAGACCACATACTTCACTTTTCCACCAGCATTTTCATATCTTCACATTTCTCCATCCATTTTCTTGATCTTTAGAATTTAATATAATTAAGAGAGTTCTTAATACATACTCTAGAGTATATTGAAACTTACATCTTTTCATTACATAAAATCTTGAGACATAGCATGTTCTCAGTTTTCCATTTTGTCTCCTTCCCCACTCCACTGCTATCTCTTCCTGTCTGCTGTAACATCTCCGGTGGGACTTGCAGAGCTACACTACAGTTCACTCAATTTTCTCTGTGAAACCTAATTATCTTGGTCTATGATACATTAATTTTCAGATCCATACTTGGAGATTATAAAGGGAGTGATTTCATATCTGGAATCCTGATAATAAGGAATGAAAGAGTACTAGTCATTCAAATTTTGCTGCCACTGTCAAGTGTATGCTTTAAGAATACTTCTTATAATACCACAATTCAACAGAACACACACAGGCATGATGTGTCTGGAGCTTCATAGGAGTTGAGGGGTAGGATAGGCTTCTGCAGGAACTCTTTCTGAATTGAGACATCTCAGGTTTGGATTGTTCCAGGTTACCTCAGAGTCAGCAAATTGATACCCCAATTTTGAGGAGGAGATAGTCCATCTGAATCCAGATCAGTCTTGTTGCTTCCTGGGAGTGTATATTAATTCTTCAAAAATGACTCTGTATTCAAAGGAAAATTCCTACTGAATGTCAGTATCTTGAATGGAACAGCAGCAGAGCTATTTGCCCTCAGGCATCAATTATTTATTGTTTTAGAGATTTTCAGATATCTATCAGTTCAGGCAAGATAGAAGCTTAAAAGAAATTTCAGAAACGTTCGTTTGTGCATCTGCAGAAATTGCTCTAGGCTATTTTGTATTTGCTTCATGTTTTTCTGCAGGGCAGCAACTATGTTAAAAGTGGTAACAGTCATTTATCCTGTGCTCTGTATCTGCCATGCAAAAAGATAAGGTCCAAGTTAGAGTATGATTTCTGCTTTAATGTAGTCCATAACTGCTTTTATATATTAGCATTTAGGTCATCTCCTTCCTTAAAGATAAAAAAATCAACTCTGCTTTCCTCTGACCAATTCTAACCAAAGAGTCAATTTCCATCAACAATTACAATTATATTTCTTAATTATTTTCATATACAGTAGCTTCTTGGGAAATAAATGGGTGCTTTACATTGGCTAAATTCCATAAGGACCGTGGAATGCAGCAACATTATGCTAGTAAGTCTTGCTCCAGTTGCATGCCTCCACCTGGAAAGGCATTTAAGCCTGACCTCCAAGTGAACTCATGGCATGGGTCCTACCAGTCCAGCAAAGAAAAGAAAAGGGAGCAAACTTGTCTTCCCTGTTAAGGATCGAGGGAGATTGCTTTGCCTGCCTAACCTTTTACTTCTGGCTCATGTCTGGCTTCTAGCTGCTTTTTCCATCAATCATAGAATCACAGGCTTGGAAGGGACCATGGAGGTCTTCTAACCCCTTGCCCAGGCAGGAATTCTCGGAGCATCCCATACCAATGGCTGTCCAACTTTTGTTTGAAAATGTCAAGTGATGGAGCACCCATGGCTTCAGGAAACAGGCTGTTCCACAGCTTAAAGCAGTGTTTGTCAACCTTGGCAACTTTAAGATGTGGGGACTTCAACTCCCAGAATTCCCCAGCCAGCATGGGGAATTCTGGGTGTTGAAGTCCCCACATCTTAAGGTTGACAAACATGGTTTTCAACTTGCAGTACTGCTCCCCAGGCTGACTTCACCCTGTGATTCCTTCCTTATATCTTCCATCCATTGCTGTCTCTCTCACTACCGCTTCCTTGCTGTGTTGTTCCAGATACTTCCTCCCAGTGACGGTTGTAGGGCTAGTCAATAAGGGCTCTGTGACCCATGAAAACCATATGCTCTTGTGAACTCCCAGTCCTCATAACTCCTCATGCACAGGTTAGGCTTATGGTATGGCAAAACTAGTGACATCAGACAAAGCTGCAGTTCTAAGATTCCTTCTTGTTTTTGTCCACTTGGTGCAGAGCGGTCTTACTGGGCATGGCGGCATTCTATAAGATAGAGCTGGATAAGTGGTGTGCTGTGAATGAATTGCACTTTTGAGCAGCTCACAAAACCTTGCTTAGTCAACCTACTGCCTTCCTTGTTTTCTCTGTGAAGCCATAGGTACTCTCTTTGCTTTGCACAAGCCTAGATATGGAGCTTCCTGCTCTGACCCCATTTAGATAATTATGTAATGTGGAGTCCTTGGTGCTCTCTGAGCCTTGTTGTTTTCTTGCAGATGTTTCATTGCCAGGCTAGGCAACATCTTCAGTGCGAAAAAGGAGTGGGACTTGCTCTCTGTTTATATACCCTGGCTTGTCCTGCCTGTGTTGGTGGGGGTGTTGTACTCTCCTTGGTAGTTCCTTGATTGGGTTGTTGTTTGCTGCTTGGTTGATTGACTGAGTTAATAGTTCCTTGATTAGGGTTTATTGTATTGTTTGATTGCTCCTCTGGTGCTAATCTTGCTGTTAATCTTTGGCTATCTGGTTGTTGATTGCTGGCAAGGAGGTGTTCTGGTCTTCTGGCTTTTCTATTGTCTCTTATGAATGGTGTGTAAATGTTGTTTACCTCTATGTGTCCCGTTGATGGCTGCTTTGTCTGAGTGCCAAGCTTCCAGGAATTATCTAGCACTTTTTGATTTGGCTTGGTTTAAGATTACGTAATGCTTTCCCTTTAACTAGGCATTCACTCCCTGCTAGACACTTAACAATACAGCTAATCCTTGCTGATATGTAAACTTCCCTTGCTTAAGCCTAAACTATGCAGCTATTTCCTGACTTATTTTCCCAAACCTGGGGGGGGGAGATGGGGGGGCTATAACACTGGCTGGGTTATTTGAGGGACTGCCTCTCACCTGTTACATCTACCCATCCCATCAGATCCAGCAGAAGGGGTGTGTTGTGGGTCCCATCTACAAAGGAGTTCCATCTGATGGGACCCAGGAAGCGAGCCTTTTTTGCTGTGGCTCCGGCCCTCTGGAACATCATTCCCACTGTGGTCAGATTGACCCCAACCTTTTTGGCCTTTAGAAAGTCCCTGAAGACATGGCTGTGCCATCAGGCTTAGGGATCCCTTGGGCATGGCAAGCCTGCAAGATGACTGTGTTGTTGTAGGTCGGCACTCTCTCATGCTTTTATATTTCTGGTTGTTTTAACTGTTTTACTTTAATTTCTACGAGGTTGTCCTTGCTGTTTTAACTTGTGAGCTGCCCAGAGTCATGTGAGATGGGCAGCTATATCAATCAATCAAACAAAACATGCCCAACAAAAGCAGCCCATTGTGGGTGGATTTACCAAGGCTGGCTTCTTCTGCTGTTCCTTGCACCCACTGCAGCTGATTGGGGAAGGAAGTCTCTTATGTACTTTAAGTAGGCCAAATAGATCGATAAAGCTTTGCTGATTTTGTTCATTCTGGCTTCTGTCGTCCGTTCCTTCTTTGGAATCTGAACTATGGCCACCTCAGCCAGCAACAAGTAGTTTGCAACTTTTCAGTTAAATATGTACAGAAGGATTCAGATTCAGCTTGGCATCTCTAGTTGTAAAGGTTGTAGGTGTCTACTTGTAAACAAGTCTAGATGCTGGGAAAACCCTCAGCCCAATTCCTTACAGAGTCCCTGCCAGCACCATAGTCAGCACTGGGGAAAATGGACCAGTATTCTAGTTTCATAGGTTCAAATGACTGCAGTCTGAAATCTCATGTGACACTGACTATTGGCAACGGAGGCCGAAAAGTGTAGGATTTGTATTTCTTTTTCTTTTCCTTTCTGTTCCAATCTCCTCCATCTGACCCCTAAAGTCACTGGAAAAGATTCTCTTTCCTTACTTCATTAATAATCTTTGAAACACATTCAGCTCCTATCTATTAAAATGCACCTGCAGTATTTGTTCATCTGCAGTAGATTTCAAAGCATCTCCACCAAACATTTTTGGACAGGAGATATCTGACAGTTGAAAAGTACAGTTTTTTGGGGTGGGGGTGTTGCCACTTGAGATTTGTAATCTTCACTGTTACAAAATGCTTCAGACATCTCCATGATCAATGTGAGCCCTCAGTTATTAGCTTCTCATCTGTATTCTAAATTTATATGATGGAGAGTTGCCACTAAAACAAGGAAAATTTCTTTTATCCAGTGTTTCATCCCCCATCTTCCTTTGGAAAATATTCATTTTGTCGATAATTCATTTAACTACAGAGTAATAGCTCATTACTTTTTTTACATACTCTGGCTTGTCAAGTCACCATTTTTCATACATGATGGTTAAATTCAGCACAGTTTGCAGTTTTTAATCTCCCAAACGTCTTTTTTATAAAGAACTTTATTGTTTTTCAAAGTGTAGTTAAAATACAAAAATAGAAAGTATAGAAAAGATAGGGAATAGAACTAAAGAAAAAAGAAAAAACTATAAAAGTGTCAATAGACAGAAAATAGAAACAGAAAGTGACTTCCGACTTTCTCTAATACAGATATAGATAAATTTACAAATATAATCTCTTACCATTAATTAAACCATAGTAGCATTATTTCTATTAAAATAAACAATTTACTCACTAAAACCCAAGAACAAAATTTCATTTTTTTCTACCACAAGCAAGTACTCCAAAAGTGGTTGCCAAATAGATATAAATCCAGAAGTAGAGTGTTCTCTTATTAGTGTTGTTAGTTTAGCCATTTGAGACAAATCCATTAATTTAACAATCCAATCCTCAACCATAGGTATCTGTGGATCTTTCCATCATTGTGCATATAAAACTCTTGCAGCTGTAATCATATATAATAGCAAAACTCCATGTTGCTTCTCTTCCCCATCAAGCCCAGAAGAAACAGTTCTGGTTTTTTTTGTATATTAACTTTAAGAATCTTTTGAATATAATCTCCCAAACTTCTTGATGTTTACATAATACATAAACTTTTTTTTGTACAGAAACACAGTATTCTGCATGAATACTGCATGAATTATTTTGCATGAAACACAGTATTTTTTTTTAAAAAATCTAGATTTTATATGATATCTGAATATTTCAGATATAACTATACATTGCACAGACCAATGTGGTAAACATATTTTTGCCAGATTTGTTTAATGCAATTAAATTAATAGGCAGCATATAAATTAAGGATGGGGAACCTGTGGCTTTCCAGATGCTTGAACAATAACTCTCAACATTTCTCTCCATAGGCCATGTTGATTCAGGAATTGTAGTTCAGTAACATGAGCACAGGTTCCCTTCTCCTTTTTTAAAAAATGCTTCAGAAAACATAATGGTATTAAAAAGATACAGTCAGCTGTTTCTTCATGAAATGCTATAGCAGGGTTCTCAACCAGGGTTCTCTGGAACCCTAGGGTTCCGCAAGAGGTCACCAGGGGTTCCCTGGGAGATCATGATTTATTAAAAAAATTATTTCAAATTTAAAAAAAAATATTTCAAATTTAGGCAACTTCACATTGAATAGGTAAGTTTTATTTTTTATTTTTAGTTTAAGAACACTGTTAATGCATATATACAGGCCTACACATGAAACAAATATAATCATTTGGTAACTTCTGGCCTATATTTGAGCCTGAATGTGCAGGGGTTCTCTGAGGCCTGAAAAATATTTCAAGGGTTCCTCCAGGGTCAAAATGTTGAGAAAGGCTGTGCTATAGCGTTTGCAGCAAACTGATGCTATCAACATGATGACACGAATGCAATAACATATTTATATTTATATTTATATTTATATTTATATTTATATTTATATTTATATTTATATTTATATTTATATTTATATTTATATTTATATTATTTATATTTATCCCGCCTTTATCTGGCTTTCATGCCTAAGGTGTGACTAGAACTCACAGTCTCCTGGTTTCTAGCCTGGTGCCTTAACCACTAGACCAAACTGGCTCTCTTAGTAGGTCAGTAGGTGCTAAAGTGTCAATGCCATTGGATGTGGACTTCCAACTTAGATAAGGTAGGCTCACTTTCCTAAGGCATGAAAGCCGGCTGGGTGACCTTGGGCCAGTCATTCTCTCTCAGCCCAACTCACCTCACAGGGTTGTTGTTGTGGGGAAAATAAGAGGAGGAAGGAGTATAGGTATGTTTGCTGCCTTGAGTTATTTATACAAAATAATAATAATAAAAGCAGGATAAAAAAAAATGTTATTGCATTCATGTCATCATGTTGATAGCATCAGTTTGCTGCAGACGCTATAGCACAGCCTTTCTCAACGTTTGAACCCTGGAGGAACCCTTGAAATATTTTTCAGGCCTCGGAGAACCCCTGCACATTCAGGCTCAAATATAGGTCAAAAGTTACCAAATTATTGTATTTGTTTCATGTGTAGCATTACCATACAAATCCCATTATGTACTAGCATTGCAGCATATGACGACATTGTGCATGTGTCATCATTAGCTCCCCCCCTTTTTCCCACCCTATGAAAGCCCATGGATACATACCTGCTTTTTATTCAAAACAACAACAACAACAACAACAACAACTACACTCATTTGTTTGGAAAAAATAATAATTGTATAAAAAAGTCAAAATGATCTTGGCTTAATTTATCTTTCTAAAACTTCCTCGATAAACCCAGGTTGAGAGATGGACTTGGCCAATATTATTTGAATCTGGATTTTCTACCTGCACTTGATCTAAAGTAGAAGAAAAGAAATCTCCAACCATTTCTCAAGAGCAGGATTCCTTTGGGATTTAATTGAAGTGAGGGAAGCCATGGGGACTGCAAACCAAAAAGATGATTGAGCTATGAAAAACCAATTATTCATGCAGATACTCCCAGTCTACCTCATAACTAAATAGAGTAGGTGCAATGTGAATTGTTTTGGATTTCTCTTTTCAAATTCTCTTTCATTCAATGGAGCTAGAAAGAAAGAAACTGGACAGAACCACAGATTATCACAACCCTTATATAATGAATAATTTTGTAGATCCTCTTTTTTGTTTGTATATCTATTGTGTGGAAAATGGCTACTGAGCGTCATGGCACCTATGCTTGCTAGAGACAAACAGAACAGTTCTTTCTGCCTTCGTATTGTATAAGAACTGGGAAAAATCCATAAATGAAGCTCTCTTTTTTTATGATCAATGAGCATTTTATATACTAGCAATATGTAACATCACTCAGCTCTCTCTGTGGCATTATGAATATTGTGCTATGTTCCTTCCTGTTTATACAGAAATTTGCAGGTTAGAAAATGCTAATAAATAATAGTGACACTATTCCCATTCATTCCCTAACAATAAAAAGAAAAAAAGTACTTGGAATATTTAAGTGATTGAAACTTAACTGGAACTTAGTACCTCTTTTTGAGACTGGATATTCTGATCTCCATGTGGTGATACTTAACCCCCAAAGAGCTGATATTGCCTTAAAAACAAAAGCAAGACCTTTTCCACCAGAAGAAGAATGTGTAGAGCTTCTGTGATGGTGTTGAAGAGATTTACAGTGAGACAGAACTTCTAGTCTTTCCCAATGAAGTGTTATTTCAGCTTGAAATATATTGTGTTTCCTGAAAAGTATTTACATAAAGAGATACGACTTGCACCTGTTCCTTTCAATACCATTTGTTTCAACTCTAACTTTAAAATGCAAGTTTTAAGAGGTATTTTATTTGCCAATATATTTTAACAATTTCCAACTTGTGCTTCTTACAAAGTGATTCTAAGCGAACCAAAGGCATAAACAAAATTATGCAGGTAAAAATATCCCTTCCACAAGCAAGAACTTATGTATGTGGTGGGAACTGAATAGAAACTCATGCATTTTAGAGCTCCACTTCAAAATCTTGAAACTATGTGTGAATTGAAATATAATTATCTTCAGTAATATAACTTTCTTTTTCTGACCAAAACAAATAAGTAAAAAATGTAAAAATGCATGCATCTGAACAAAAAGTATGCATTTGTGAAAATAACATATACATCTGCATTATATTAGGGGAAATATTTATTTATCAAATTTATAAGGCTGCCTGACTCCATGACAATATTGAAAACAGACTGAAGAACATACAAGAAAGAAAAAAGGATGGATATCTGGAAAGAGTAAAGCAAACTTCTTCTCAATATGCAACATTCTCACAAGGGGTCTACCACCCATCCTAGCCCAAGGCCTGGGCAAAACTTGGTTTTCAGGGCCCATCTAAACAAGGCCAGAGTAGGGACAAGGTGAATCCTGGGGAGGGTGGAGGGAATGCTGTTCCAGAAGGCAGCACCATAACAGAGAAGGCCTGTTTCTTTTGTCCTGTCAGGTGACATTGTTTAATTGAGGGGACCCAAAGCATGCCAACTCTGTTGGATCAAATAGAACAGGAAGACATTACAGGATACACAGTCCCTCACATAGCCAGCCCCTATGCTATGAAAAGATTTAGAGGTGATAATTAGCACCTTGAATTACACTGAAAAATCTACTGGCAGCCAGTTCAGCAAAGATAGATAGATAGATAGATAGATAGATAGATAGATAGATAGATAGATGATAGATATAATTCGATTTATATCACCACTCCATCTCCCCTTAGGGGGACTCTGGGCGGTTACATGTTACATGCCCATAACTGCCTGTGCGGATTTATTTATTTATTTATTATTTATTAGATTTATCACCACCCAACTCCCACAAGGGGACTCTGGGTGGTTTACAATAAAACAAAACTAAGCAATACAA
Source organism: Charina bottae (assembly GCA_023362775.1). Taxonomy (NCBI): domain Eukaryota; kingdom Metazoa; phylum Chordata; class Lepidosauria; order Squamata; family Charinaidae; genus Charina; species Charina bottae. Next base: position 150,583,876 of record JALMGJ010000001.1, read on the forward strand.
TGTAAAAACAGACAATAAATACAATACATACTAAATAAATATAATAAAAACCAAATGGCTCAAGTTCTTCTACTACTGCAGGGCTTTCCAAAGTGCTGCCGCTGGCGACACACCAGTGGCAGCGGCGGCGCGCGCGCGCACGGCGACAGCGCGGGGGTGTGTGCGGCGGCGCACGCGCACGGTGATGGCGCAGGGGTGTGTGCGGCAGCGCGCGCGCATGGCGATGGCGCAGGGGGCGTGCGGCGGCGCGCGCGCACAGTGGCGGCGCGGGGAGGCATGTGGCGGCATGGGGGCGTGCGGCGGCGCGGGGGGTGTGCGGCGGCGCGGGGGGCGTGCGGTGGCACGTGCGTGCATGGCGGCCGCCGTGCATGCGCGCGCCGGCGCTTCCGAGTGGTGTGGCGACACACCACGCTGTGTGTGGCGACACACTTTTGTGTCGTGACACACAGTTTGGAAAGCTCTGTACTACTGCAAGTGAAATAAAGTTGTATTAGGAAACTAGCCATCCCCAGGAGTGGCTACTCTTATTGTCCATCCCAAGCATGATGGCAGAACCAGGTTTTTAAGTGTCTGTGGAAATCCAGGAGAGAGGGGGCCCGTCTCATCTCCAGGGGAAGGATGTTCCAGAGGGCAGGGGCTACTGCAGAGAAGGCCCACTTCCGCGACCCCACTAGATGGAACTCTTTAACAGGTGGGGTCCGTAGCATGCCCTCTCTGCATGTCCGGGTGGGACGGGTTGATGTGATGGGGATGAGACGGTCCCTTAGGTAATCTGGTCCCATGCAATGTAGGGCTTTAAAGGTCATAACCAACACCTTGAATTGGACCTGGAAGCACACTGGGTCCCAGTGCAGCTCGCAGAGCAAAGGTGTTATGTATGCCACCCTTGGGGCACCTAAAATTGCTCACGCGGCTGCATTCTGGACCAGCTGTAGCTTCCGGATATTCTTCAAGGGTAGCCCCATGTAGAGTGCATTACAGTAGTCTATATGAGAGATAACCAGGGCGTGAGTGACCGTTCGAAGGGCCTCTCGTTCCAGGAAGCGGCGTAACTGACATACAACACAAAGCTGCGCAAAGGCCCTCCTGGCCACGACTGCCACCTGCTCTTTGAGCAGGAGTCGTGAGTCCAAGAGGACCCCCAAGTTACGCACTGGGTCTGATTGGGGCAGTGCAACCCCATCCAGAACCAAAGATGATAATTTCCCTGATGCCGGGGAGCCATTAATCCACAGCCACTCCATCTTGCCAGGGTTCAGTCGAAGTCTGTTGTTCCCCATCCAGGCCCGCACAGCCCCCAGACACTCAGACAGGGTGGTCACTGCATCACTTACTTCACCAGGGATGGAGATATATAATTGAGTATCATCAGCATATTGATGATACCTCATCCCATGGTGGCGGATGATCTCACCCAGCGATTTCATGTAGATGTTGAATAGGAGAGGAGAGAGAACCGAACCCTGCGGCACCCCACATAAGAGAGGTCGCGGGCTGGATCTCTCCTCCCCTATCATCACCGACTGGGAGCGGCCCTGGAGGAAGGAGGTGAACCAGCGCAAGACTACACCACCCACCCCCAACTCTCTAAGCCGGTCCAGAAGGATACCATGGTCGATGGTATTGAAAGCCGCTGAAAGGTCAAGAAGAGCAAGGATGGATGCACTGCCTCCATCCCGCTCCCGCCACAGATCATCCATAAGTGCGGCCAATGCCATTTCCGTCCCATGCCTGGGTCTGAAACCTGACTGGAAGGGGTCCAGATAATCTCTTTCCTCCAGAATCCTCTGAAGCTGCAACGCCACCACTTTCTCAACCACCTTCCCCAAAAAGTTGAGGTGGGAGACTGGACGAAAATTGTCCAGTATGGTAGAGTCCAGTTATGGTTTCTTGAGTAGAGGGTGCACCAGCGCTTCTTTAAAGGCTTCTGGAAACATCCCCTCTCTCAAAGGTGTATTTACCATCACCTGGACCCAACCACATGTCACCTCCCGAGCTGCTTTTACCAGCCAGGAGGGGCATGTATCTCATTGACAAGTGGTGGCATTTACAGCTCGGAGGATCCTGTCCACTTCCTCGGGTCCAACAGGGTCAAACTTATCCCAGATAACATGGCAAGTACGCTCCCTGGGTATCTCTCCCGACTCTGTCTCATGCATGGAGTCCAACTGGGAATGGATCTGAGCAATTTTATCCTGCAGATGCTCAGAAAATTCCTCAGCATGGCCCTGTAGATAGGTCTGTGACTTCCCTTTCCCTAATAGGGATTGGGTAATCTTAAACAGGGCTGCCAGGCGGCATTCCGCGGATGCAATAAGAGCGGAGAAATATTCACATTTCGCTGCTCTTACCGCCACAAGGTAGGCCTTAATAGTGGCTCTAGCTTGTGTTCGGTCAGATTCGGTCTTTGTCTTCCTCCAGCGGTGCTCCAGGTGTCTCTTTACCCTCTTCAGAACCCTTAACTCCTCTGTAAAACATGGGGAGCGTCGGGCTCATTTGGACAAGAGAGGCCGCACAGGCGTGATCCTGTCCAAGGCCCCGGCTGCCGCCAAACTCCAGGCAACAGCCAAAGCCTCTGCTGGACCGAGCAGTAGATCCTTGGGTATAACCCCCAGCTCTCTCTGAAATTCTGCCAGGTTCAGCAATCACCGGGGGCAGACCAATCGAATGTGTCCAGCCTCCCTGCGGAGGGGGGTGGCATAGGAGAATCTCAGGGTCACCAGGGCGTGATCTGACCATGACAAGGGGGAAAGATGTAACTCTCCCCTAAGATCACTTTGCCACTGCTATGACAAGAAAACTAAGTCCGGAGTGAGGCCACTGTCTTGAGTCGGGTCCTGGATGATCTGGGACAGGCCCATGGCTGCCATGGGTTATTTTGTCATTTTGGTGCCCCCGGGCATCATTTTGGCGTACCCCCCAGGGCAGTGCCCGGGGCACATGCCCCGCTTGCCCCCCCCCCCCCTAGTTGCGGCCCTGCATGCACTGATGGTGCTTTTAGGTGCATGAGGCTCAGTGGCTAACAAGTACATATATGTTTTGTAAGTGGCAGCACCTGGCTGATTTTATCTGGACTAGGTGGGAAGTCAAGCAGGGTTGAACCTGATTAGTACTTGGATGGGAGACTTCCAGAGTCATAGGATGAGAGGTTGAAAAAAAATCCCAGAAGTTGGCAATAGCAAATCACTTCCATTTTGTTGCTAATAAAATTACATGTTCATGTTTATGAAGTCTCCAAAAGTTGAATTTGACTCAAAGGAGAATTTATTTTTTAATGGAGGAGCTGGCCTCAAACAACCTATGAGTAGATTGGAAGAAGAACTCATATACATAGATGGGGATGCAGCTTCTGGTGCTGAGACTCTTCAAATCCACCAATATTTATTCCATCCTACTGATTCATGTGGGGATGAACAATACTGCTAGAAGAGACTTGGAATGGATCTCTGGAAGCTATGTCACCTGGGTAGCTAGAATACATGGGTGAAGCATTTCTGTACCAGATGGCCAAACTTTCAAAAAGACACACAATTTTGACAATGAAAATTTTCTGGAAATGTAACTCTACCATGGGTCAGACTGAAATGAAATCCAACAAATTCCTATTTTCTCTAGCTGACAACTTCATTTGTCAGAAGGTAGAAGAAGGGGTCAACTATTCTGGATTTAACCCTACCAACAGGGAGAAATTGCATATGTGAAGGTGACTACAACCTTAGGAGAAAGTGTTTTCCTTGACTTCGTGATATCAAAGGGAAGAGGAATAGAGAAGACTCAGACTTGTATATTGGATTCCAGAAGCAAGGATTTTGATGGACTACGATAGATGGTAAATCAGTTCCAATGGTTTGAAATCCTGAATGAGTCCAGGAAGAATGGAAAGTTCTGCAAAACAGGATATAGAAACTGAAAAAATCACAAACAATTCCTACTAGAAGAAAAAATGGGAGACATCTGAAGAAACCAGACAGAGCTTTTAAAATGCTGAAGATAAGATAAATGGAAAGATGGGTTTATAACCAAAGACAGATACAAGGCAGTGACAGAAAGGGATTGTGTAGAGATTGTGTCAAAAAGGCTAAAACTCAGAATGAGCTGAGGTGCGCAAAAATGACCAAAACAACAATGGGTCCATCACAAAACCAAAGGAAAGACAAAACCGTCTCGTCCCGATAACGTCAGCCCATCCCACCCGTGCATGCAGAGAGGGCATGCTTCAGACCCCCTCAACAAGAGAATTCCATCTAGTGGGGTCCAGGAGGCGTGCCTTCTCTGCGATAGCGCCCGCCTTATGGAATATCTTACCCCCGGAGGTGAGACTGGCCCCCTCCCTCCTGGCCTTTCGGAAGGCCCTTAAGACCTGGCTCTGCCACCTGGCCTGGGACGACGGAGGTAGTAGTGCCTCCTGGGGTTGGCTCACCCCATAGCTCCGTGATCTATCTGCGGGTCTTAATCCATCTTGGTTTTTATTGTATTTATTTTTTGTTGTGTTTTTTAGATATTTTTGTATAGTTTTTAAATTGTATTTGTTGTAACCCGCCCAGAGTCCCTTGCATGGGAGATGGGCGGGGAATAAATCTGAGGAAAAAAAAAACGCTTGTAGATTTGTTGTGAGGAGAAAAGGGGAAGCTGATAATAAGTGATAGCCAGAAGGCAGAATATCTTAATCTATATTTTATATGTGTCTTCTCTTAGAAGGGAAATAACTCCCTATCTGGCCACTATTAAGCCACTAGTGGAAGGAGGGAGCTGCTGCTCAGGATAGACAAGGAGAGGGTAAAAGAATACTTGGATAATTTAAGTTAATTCAAATCTCCAGAGCCAGATGATCACATCCTAGGGTACTAAAGGAATCAGAGGAGGTGACTACAGAATTGTTAACTGTAATCTTTGGGAATTTCTGGAAAACTGATGAGGTTCCAGAAAACCTGAAAACAGCAAATGTTGCCTCCTTCAAGAAAGGGAAAAAGAAGGACCTGTGAGACTAGGCTGAAGCTGCCATAACTTAAAGATTAAGCAGGCGCGTAAGCAGAGAGGACAAAGCCAGGAATCTTGTCTATAATATCCCTTGGGGAGGTAGATACAAAGCAAGTCATTAAGAAAACAAAGGAAGAATGTCACCTGAACCAGACAAAGGAAGTTGGGCCTGAGCACATGGAAACCCCACCCCAATCCCATCAATAGCTACCAGACTTGCAAATTAACAAGGCAACAGTAGCTGCCAGTCTTGTGAATCAACAAAGCAGGAGGTTTTGGGGATAAAAGGGGTCCCAAAGCCCGGCCACTCCTTGAGTCATCCTTGGATCCAGACTTGGCGGCTTCTGTCCCTCTGGCTAGTGCCTGGCAGCCTAGTTGGAAGGACATGGGTAAGTGTGGATGAGTGTGCGTGTGCGTGTGAGGAAGAGCAAATGTACCTTGCAACCAGTAAAGTTTTCCTTTTACTTTAAATTCACTGGGTCTCCGTGTATTACAAAGAACCTGTTGTGCCTCGGTGTTCGGTTGGAAGTTATTTGTGTGTGTAATCCTAATTATTTCCCGGCTGTTGACCAGGGCTGTGTGTCTTGTCTGCTCAAGCCGCACCTGTCTGGAAAACCCAGGTAGCAAGCAAGAGGGGCAGACAAGATCCGCGAGCCTCAACAGTCTGTGAGTGTGTGAGTGAGTGACCATAAGCCGAACCTGGGAGCAGCGTGTGTAACAGACCCAGAAAATTACAGACGTGTAAGCTTGATGTCTGCATTAGGCAAGGTCCTTATGCAGATTATTGTTGAACAGCATGGTTGTGAGCGTTCGTATAGGAATGCAAGTTAACAAGATGCAGTGTAAGTTTGTCAGAAGCAAGTCATGCCAGACTAATCTTTTCTCTCTCTTTTTTTTTCACAGTTACTAGCTTTAATAGATTGTGGGGATGCCATACTTTGACTGATGAAAACACTAATGATATCTTCATTAATGAAATATAGGATAGATGATACAACTGTTAGATGGATTCATAATTGGCTGAATAATTGTATCCAAAGAATACTCATATTGGAGAGTAGAACTGAGTGAAATGCCATGGGCTCTGTCCTCAGCCCTATGCTGTTCAACATTTATTAAATATCTGGAGGGAGGGAGGGAGGGAGGGAGGGAGGGAGGAAGGGATGGATTATCAATGCAGATGACATCAAACCGGAAGGCACGGCTAGCACTTTAGAGAAAGAGAAGATTCAAAAAGATGTGGACAAGCTGAGCCAACATGAATGGGATGAAATTTAGCAGAGAAAGACAAGTCCATAATAGATCACAAGTTGAACATGAACATGAACCATGTGAAGCAGCTGCTAAAAAAGCAAATGCTATTGTACCCTATATTAATTGACCCATTCAATTCTCCCTTGGTCAGGCCCCATTTGGAATTCTGTGTACAGTTCTGGGCACTGCAGTCTGAACAGGACATTGACAAACTGGAGTGAGTTCAGAGAAGCACTATAAAGATAGTCAGGGGATTGGCCACCAAGTTCTAGGAGGAACACTTAAAGTAACTGGGAATATTAGGCCTGCAGAAGAGTAGACCGAGGGGAGATATAGCAGTCTTCAGATTTCTAAAGGATTATTATATAGAGAAGAAAGGGGACTTGTTCTCAGTTGCCCCAGAGGCAGGACCAGAATCAGTGGACTGAAACTACAGGGAAGTAGATTCCAGTTAGATACTGGATGGAATTTCCCAATGGTAAGAGCTGAAATCAGTGGAATAGGTTGCCTCATAGAGTGGTATGTTTGCCACTATTGGAGGTCTTCAAACAGATGTTGGATATGTCTGAAATGATTTACCAGATCCTGCATTAAACAGATAGTTGGACCTCTTAAATCCTTTTGAACTCTATGTTTTTGTGATTAATCACTTAACTCGGGTCCTTCAATGCACAGTTCCAATTTAGAAGCCTACAATTTTATCTAGCTGGAGTAATACCTCATTACACTGGGATTAGTATGGTTCATTGCTCATATTTCCCAGATCTTCTGGTCTTAAGCAGTTGGCTTCATCTCATCAGTATGCATATCTGATTTGATTTAGCTATTGCTGCTACATCGAGGAAGGAGATGATAATAGAGCTGCTGCCAAATATACCAATTTCAAGAACGTACTTTATCAGAGCCAACCAAATACCTCTCTACCCCACAGGCCCTGGCCAGAATATCAGATGGGCTATGTGTATGCAAACCCATGTTCACAGCTGACTAGGTTTTACGGGGATTACTACCAAGAAGTTTTAAATTTGCATCCCTAATGTTAATACGTTTACTTCTCCGTAAACCTATGTATCAGGCTTTCTCTGGATCATTGGTTCCACTATTCTCTGGATCATATTACTCATATGTTTTTGAGAAAAAAAAGAGGTATAATTTGAAGAATAGCTGAAAATGACAATGTACTGTTTCTTGCACAACAGAGAACTTATAAACAATGGTTCATAAATTGTTATTCAGGGCCCAGTGTTTTTCCACATCTTATCGCACACTGATGTACTCAATTGCATTTGTTATCACTTTAGAAAGGTTAGGTCAAAGTAGTACAGGTGGGAGAGGAGAGAAATGCACGGACAACTGACTCCCAGACAAATGATATACAAATCTATAAAGGGTAATTGCATGAACTCTAATTGCTCTAACAATGTGAGACCCAGTAATCTGACTAAGAACTTCTAAATATTTATAAATACTTTCATTGCAACAGGAAAGGGTTTCTCAGCTTTGCTAAGACTACATTAAACTTCTATTATGTATGTAACATGTCTGAGATGATGAGAACAGAGGCAAGCAGAAGAAGGATTTCCTTAGAAATAGTTTATGAACCTTTTGGGGTGTGGCACTCTTCAGACCCACAGTAAATAAGTTATTGTAGCTGAGACAATGGCAATGAAGTTATAGAAGCAACTTCGTCCTGTAGATCAGCGTTTCTCAACCTTGGCAGGTTGAGAAAGGTCAAAATAAGCAGATCTTTTTCTAAGCAAATATTCACTAATCACCAGTCTCATTCATTCTTGGGTCTCCAAAGAGAGTACTTGTCCCATACTTTATGGGAACTTGTTGTATTCCATTCATGATACATTGTAAATAATCTTTCCCCAATTACATTCATTTAGAATGTTGTACCATTTTTCCTAAACTAATCTCCGATTCTTGTCACCATTCATTACAGCCTAGCATACAATTATCACCAACTATGTATTCTTACTTTCACCTGCATCCACAACAATCACAATGATGCTAAGTCTGGTATACTGTATATTTGGTATTTATTTTATGTAAACATTTTCATTTATATTTATATATTATGGTATATGTTTTATTCCTTTCTTTCCTAACTAAACCTACATTTTCAGTTTATTTATTTATTTAATTTTTATCCTGCCTTTATTATTTTTTATAAATAACTCAAGGTGGCGAACATACCAAATACTCCTTCCTCCTCCTATTTTCCCCACAACAGCAACCCTGTGAGGTGAGTTGGGCTGAGAGAGAGTGACTGGCCCAAGGTCACCCAGCCGGCTCTCATGCCTAAGGCAGGACTAGAACTCACAGTCTCCTGGTTTCCCATTGGCTCCTTCCTAGGGCTGAGAGACAGGGATTGGCCCAAGGTCACCCAGCCAGCTTTCATGCCTAAGGCGGGACTAGAACTCACCGTCTCCTGGTTTCTAGCCTGGTGCCTTAACCACTAGACCAAACTGGCTGTTTTACTGGCTCAGTTTACTGCATGCATGCATCAGTCTGCTCCATAGGATCTGATCATTTTCATTGCAGGCAAACAAGATACAGTAGCTATAATTCATTTCTTCATTCATTCATTCTCTTTACTCCACTTACAATAATCACAATATTCTAGATGCCCTGGCATCACCAAATGGCCCCATTGATACTGGTTTCTACATCATGGCTTTTGTCAATCCGGCTTTCACAGTAATACAAAGTGTAGACTAGGTTACCAGTCTTAGCTGAACCCTAGCCACATTGGGCATATCTTGCTAACTGTTAGGACAATACTGTCCAGCTTGGGGACATTTGGGCTAGCATACCATAAGCACAACCAAAGCCCAGATTTCCTCCAAACACATTCATGTTATTCTATGAAAACTAAGATCTCTAATCTAGAAACTGCCTTGCAAACAAACATACTATTGCTTCCATCCCACCAGTTAGGAAATACATGCAATGTACTGCCATTCATCCAGGGTGCAGTTGTTTTTACATCAGACCCATTGAAATTTCTCAATACAATCCTAAGTTTGGAATATAAATGGGCATAGAATAGAGCAAGTGACTAGCTTTAAATATCTAGGGGTAGTCATGCACGCCACTGGATCTAGGAAACCTCACTTTGATTATGCAGCTGATTCCGGACAAAATTCAGCTAATGCCATTTTAAAGTTTTTCTAGAGTAAAGGAGGGCATTATATACCGGCAGCTCTTAAACTCTTCCAGGCGAAGACATTAGCCCAGCTCCTTTATGGGTCCTGTGTTGGTGCTCTAAGTTCAAGTATAACATCCCTGGAAAGAATGCAATCAAAATTTATTAGAGCAGTATTTCAAATGCCCAAATGTGTTCCAAACGCTTACCTTCGATTGGAAGCGGGCATGATAAAAGTTGAGGCAAGAGTGCGCCTAGCTTCCCTGAATCTTTGGCTAAAACTCAAGCATTATCCTCAAGGTTTAGCACCACTCATTTTCCAAGATTACTTCCAATCCTCTTGGTTAAAGGATATTGAATCTAGTCTCGCCAAGCTAGGATTTTCTACAGATTCAATTCTCAGGATGGATTATGAACAGGCAAAATTGGCCTTGAGGCAAAGGATAAAGGACATAGAGAGACAAACGGACTTAGAGAAGGCCCCTCATTTCTTATCATCAGAGTATAATAAATATATTGTTAATTCTGCTAACTACCTTACTCAACTTGAAATCCCTAGCCATCGGAAAGCCTTTGCCCTAGCTCATAGCCACGCACTCCCTTCCACAGTCTTGGATGGTAGATATAAAAAAATCCCAAAAGCTGCAAGGTGGTGCTGTTGTAATAATGGAGAGATAGAAAATACAGACCACGTGCTCCTCCGTTGTCCTTTTTACAAAGAGCCTAGGAGTAAATTAATATTACCTTTGACCAAGAAATATCCTAGGAGGCAAGATATAGAGTATATGCAAATGTTACTTATAGATGAAGATCCAACTGTTACGGCTCAAGTAGCCAAATTCTGTGCAGCTGCTATAAAGATACGCCAGACTATGATAGGAAAAATGTAGTAATGTATTCCTTGTAATGATTTTAATAATTTTAAAAGGTTTATATATATTGTATATATCACCATATTTTATATATGATATTTTACTTTTTATAAGCATTTACATCTGATAGAATATTAGTTATGACTAATATTAAGAGCATATTTAAATTTGATTAAGGGGCTCATCCACATTGTGGTCTGAATGTATTTTAATTTTTAATTGGAATAATGTAATTTAACTTATAATTTTAAAACTATTTTAAATCAGATGGTGCATATTGTAAGGTTCAATGAGTATACCTTGTAGAATCTTGTACTGGTCAGTGACCGTAATAAACCAGAATGAATGAAAATACAATCCTAAGCACTAGAGGTTGACAATACGATCCCCTGAGGCAACCATCTCCCTTGGTATCCTCTAGGTTTCCTTAAATCTCCTTAACTGAAATATTTTTTTTAAATTAAACAAATAAAAGGGAGTTGGTATAGGCTCCATAGGCATTTTTAGAAATTTCCTTCCTTCCTTCCTTCCTTCCTTCCTTCCTTCCTTCCTTCCTTCCTTCCTTCCTTCCTTCCTTCCTTCCTTCCTTCCTGTGTCTGAGTCATCTTATTTGGCAAAATAACAAACTGAAAGCAGGGAAGGTAGAGAATACACTAGAGAGCTAGAGAGGTGGCAAGAAACAGTCTTAACAGTTTGTCTTCTGTTAAATGGATGTTATATTACTTCCCCAACATGGCATCTATGAATGGTACCCATAATGGACACATTGTGAGAATAGGCTCTAAAAATTCAAAAGGTGTTCACTGTACCAAAATTGTGGCATAATCCCAAATTTCCCTGGCATACTTAGTGCATCCATCCTGCTAAGATTAAGTAAATCAGAGCTTTATGGACAATCCAGGAAACCCAAGGTCACCATCTAAAACATCTAGGACAGGAAAAGGATCTGGCCAACACAACGGAGCTAATTGTTCTCACTAAACATCCTTTATTCTGTCTAATTAATAGAAATGCAAACAAAGGACTACAGTAGAAGAAAGCAAGCACATGCATTTTGAAAGTAACACAAGCATAAGTAGCGCAAAGACACTTTAAAGGTGTTGCTTGAATCCATGGGATTCTTGGGTTAAAAATGAATCTTAATCATCCTAGGAAATGTTTCTAGGATGAGCGAATGTTGAGTTATTTGTTTTTGAGAACCTGTTTTTCACAGGTTTTGTTGGAATGTATTAGTAGGAAAATGTATTGGTGGACATCTTTTCATTTACCCTTTAAAATAAAAATAGTCTGATTATCAAGATAGAAGAAAAAGTAACAAAAGGGTATATGAATTGGAGCAGTAAATCAGAGCATATAGGATTATTATATTATCAGACCATAATGATTACATATATAGCATCAACGTTATTGTACCTATAAAAACAACCATTTCCCCCCTGTGTTCTAGCCAAAATGCTGACCTTTTTTAAATAGCCTAGGACCAGAAACTCTTAAGAACTGATGTCTTATCTTCCCCTTTGATTTAAAGGCAAACACTGTACAAGCCAGCTAGATTCCATATTCTCTGATCTACCTTTTGATTAACCAGGAGAACCAGTGTCTTGTCAGCATTAAACTTAATTTGTTTGCCCTCTTCTAATTAACAAAATTAGTAGGAGTGTGCAGAGCTTCAAAGGGATGCTTTGTTGCAAGGAAGGTTCAGGGAAACATCTCTTAAAGGAGACTGACCATATTTCCTTGAGACAAAAACAGGACAAGAGGAACGGGTGGGGATGGAGCGGCTGGTTGGTGGGGAGGGGGGTCGCCTCTGTCTATCAGTGCATGGGAGAGGCGGGCTGGGCAGCATGATGGGCGGGGGCGGAGCAGCTGATTGGAGGGAACCCAGAAGTGGAATCACCTCCACCTGTCAGCGCGTGGGGGGGGGGGCGGGCTGGGCAGCGCAGTGGGCGGAGGTGGAGCGGCTGGCTGGGCCCCCCCAGGGGGGTTTGCCTCCACCTATCAGCGTGTGGGAGGGGCGGGGCGGGCAGCGTGATGGGTGGGGGCGGAGCAGCTGATTGGAGGGAACCCGGAAGGGGAATCGCCTCCGCCTGTCACGGTGCTGGGCCCGCCTCTCCCACCTCCTTTGCTGCGCGCTGGTGGGCGGGGGCGATTCCTCCTCCGGGTTCCTTCTGGTCGGCTGCTCCACCTCCGCCTGTTCCTGAAAAATGGGACAAAACCGGCATTTATGTTAAAACAACGGGACGGTTGAGAAAAGGGGAAAAATGGGACTGTCCCATTCAAAACGGGATGTATGGTCAGCATACTTCAAAGCAATGTGTCCTTCCTGCTTCTAAAAGCAAAGTGAATCCTCAAAAGAGGCTTCTGATTGGCTATTGGAGATGCTAGTTGAGGCACTGAAGTGACTTGAGCGCCCCATTTGAGGAGTATCATGTCTCTTATTTGCCTTCCGGAGAACAGTGTTACCTCCATGGCATGCAGATATTGATTTAGAGCTTTGAACAGCTTCCTGGGATTTTGATGTAAAGTTGAGAAAGTTATTTTGAAAATATATATAAGCTGCTCAAAAAAATAAAGGGAACACTGAAATAAGACATCCTAGATCTGAATGAATGAAATATTCGTATTAATTACTTTGTTCATTACATAGTTGAATGTGCTGACAACAAAATCACACAAAAAGCAATGGAAATCAAATGTAAGCAACCCCTGGAGGTCTGGATGTGGAGTTACACTCAAAAATTAAAGTGGAAAAGAACACTACAGGCTGATCCAACGTTGATGTAATGTCCTTAAAACAAGTCAAAATGAGGCTCAGTAGTGTGTGTGGCCTCCACGTGCCTGTATGACCTCCCTACAACGCCTGGGCATGCTCCTGATGAGGTGGCGGATGGTCTCCTGAGGGATCTCCTCCCACACCTGGACTAAAGCATCCCCCAACTCCTGGACAGTCTGTGGTGCAACGTGGCGTTGGTGGATGGAGCGAGACATGATGTCCCAGATGTGCTCAATTGGATTCAGGTCTGGGGAATGGGCGGGCCAGTCCATAACATCAATGCCTTCGTCTTGCAGGAACTGCTGGCACACTCCAGCCACATGAGGTCTAGCATTGTCTTGCATTAGGAGGAACCCAGGGCCAACCGCACCAGCATATGGTCTCACAAGGGGTCTGAGGATCTCATCTCGGTACCTAATGGCAGTCAGACTACCTCTGGCGAGCACATGGAGGGCTGTGTGGCCCCCTAAAGAAATGCCACCCCACACCATTACTGACCCACTGCCAAACCGGTCATGCTGGAGGATGTTGCAGGCAGCAGAACGTTCTCCACGGCGTCTCCAGACCCTGTCACGTCTGTCACATGTGCTCAGTGTGAACCTGCTTTCATCTGTGAAGAGCACAGGGCGCCAGTGGCGAAGTTGCCAATCTTGTGTTCTCTGGCAAATGCCAAACGTCCTGCACGGTGTTGGGCTGTAAGCACAACCCCCACCTGTGGACGTCGGGCCCTCATACCACCCTCATGGAGTCTGTTTCTGACTGTTTGAGCAGCCACACGCACATTTGTGGCCCACTGGAGGTCATTTTGCAGGGCTCTGGCAGTGCTCCTCCTGTCCCTCCTTGCACAAAGGCGGAGGTAGCGGTCCTGCTGCTGGGTTGTTGCCCTCCTACGGCCTCCTCCACGTCTCCTGATGTACTGACCTGTCTCCTGGTAGCGCCTCCATGCTCTGGACACTACGCTGACAGACACAGCAAACCTTCTTGCCACAGCTCGCATTGATGTGCCATCCTGGATGAGCTGCACTACCTGAGCCACTTGTGTGGGTTGTAGACTCCGTCTCATGCTACCACTAGAGTGGAAGCACCGCCAGCATTCAAAAGTGACCAAACCATCAGCCAGAAAGCATAGGAACTGAGAAGTGGTCTGTGGTCACCACCTGCAGATCCACTCCTTTATTGGGGATGTCTTGCTAACTGCCTATGCTTTCCGCCTGTTGTCTATTCCATGTGCACAACAGCATGTGAAATTGATTGTCAATCAGTGTTGCTACCTAAGTGGACAGTTTGATTTCACAGAAGTGTGATTGACTTGGACTTACATTGTGTTGTTTCAGTGTTCCCTTTATTTTTTTGAGCAGTGTATAATGTTTACCACCTTTCATTTGTTATATATGAATGTGGGACAGAAAGAAATACCAGCATCAGATGCAAATAATGCTATAGGTGCCCATTCCAATAACTAACTAATCTGCCCACATTATAATGAGTAGTTGGTTACATGACGATGTTATCATCAAGCTTTGGGACTGAGGTCCTTACAAAAAAATATTTTCTCCATGTGATATTGGTTGCTGGATCAGAGCCCTGTTGTACATGAAGCAGCTATTTGTGTAAATAGTAAAGCCGCTATTATGGATAAAACTTTAAATTCTGGGATCTAATTCTTTTAAATAAATGATTAAGTGAAAGAAGCCCCAAATCTCCTTGTCCTTGTCTAATGTCTAGGTAATATAGGCACTGATAACTGCAATTGGAACTAGCCTTTATATCATAGCCCAGCATTAGGCAAAAGGCATTGTATTCCTTCTGAAATAAATTTAAAATTGTATTGTCGAAGGCTTTCACGGACGGAGTTCGATGGCTGTTGTGGGTCTTCCGGGCTGTGTGGCCGTGTTCTGGAAGTTGTGGTTCTTAAGTTGTTAGGAACCACAACTTCCAGAACATGGCCACACAGCCCAGAAGACCCACAACAAATTTAAAATTGATGTGAAAAATGTATTGCTTTCATCAAACAGGAGGAAACGGTGCACGGCAGGGAATAAAACTGTTTAAGAAGGATAACTGATTCACTGATCATTCCAGGTAGCTTTCATCTTAAAACAGCATTAGATCTAAAGCTCTAAAGACTGTCAGATACTCTGACATAATGCAAAAGATAGTGAAGGAAGAATCTCTCTGATTTCTAATAAAGGATATTCTTCTTCATGGCAGACTGACATACCACTCATTTCCCCGTTCCTCACCTCTCTGTGGTTACCTCCTATTGGGTTTTTATCAATTCCACATAAAGAAAGCACCTCTCATAATACGTTAAATAAAAAAATACAAAACTCTGAGCTGATCTTTAATTAACTAGAGGTAAATCTTCTCAGACATGCTGTGAGGAAGATGCTTTTCTCACTAATCAGATTGTGAAGTAATTTGGGAAAAGCTTTTGTTACATGAAGGAACTAGCTCTTCACGCCACAAAAAGTCAGAACACAATCTCTTATAAAACACGCATTTTAATTCTGCTGTTTCAGAAAATAGTCAACTGCAAAATAATTCTTCTATTCAGGGTTCAATAATAGAGCACTTACACTAATCACTTTCTGAAGAATCACTTTCCTAGTACAGTCACCCAGTGAAGAGCATGAGGGGTTTTGAGGATTATCTGGCTGAATTTCCTGAACTCATCATGGGTACCTCAAATTTAAATGTAATGATCAAAACTGCAATGTATATTGATTAGTATAAAATATATTTATTAAATCCATTTTCTTTTAAGAAATGAACTGGTAAATTAATCAATATTTTGGTGTTAACCATAGGATGTTGTTTTTTATTTCCTCCTTCCAGGTCAGAGAGAGAACTCCAATGTTGGAGACAGAAATCTTGAATTTGAAACTTCCTTCTACTTCTGCTCTTCCTACCCCCAGAAAGCCTAACAATGAAAATATCTTTTTGGGGGGAACCATGGAACCACAAGATTCCCCAACAATCCCATGGCTAACAAATAATGTATGCCTGTCTTAGAACCAGAAAAGATTTATTTGTTCCTTCCTACTAATTCCTATCTCACTTCTTGCCTGCCAACTGGATCCTAGTTAGGTGTTCAACCTTATGGAGTATCCAGTGTTACAGCACTTTGTTCTTGCTTCGCTATTGAGATTAATTCCCATTACCAATTCACATGAAATGACTGCGCAGAAGTAACCAAACATTAATCTTTTCTATTAAGTGATTAATAATAGCATTGAATCTGGGGAACAATGATTTAATGCTTCTTGTCATAAGTGGTCCTGAAACTTATTCTGTATGCTTCAGCTGTGATTCTAGCTTATTTTTCATAATTCTCTACTAGTACTAGAGAACCAGTACAAAAAATGTTTTCTTCCACATTTGGAAATGGAAATACTTGTATGTATAACCTCCACTACTCACAGTCCAAGAAGAAAATGTTGGTGAGAAAAGAAAACAACAACAACGGCAACAACAATCAGTTGTAAGCAAAGTTACTCATTCATATTATTCTACCGTACTGATAAAGGATTATCTAATACAGGGAAAAAAACATAGATACAGTACTTATCTGCAGTATAATAGCAATAATGTCAATAAAAGAGATGGAACTTAATAATTGATTTCTAATTAATTATAGAACAGTAGAAAAAATCAACCTCATAGAATTGTACGGTCAATTCTGCATAACTGAGGGAGTGCTGTATTTGACTTTTTAACAACATCCTTCTCTCCCACAACCTAATGCATCATGCATGATATACTTTCTCTTACGGGAATACTTATTTGTTCCCCATGCAAGGGGAAGGAAGGAATAGAAAAAGATGGTAGAGTTACTGACGGGTCACAAAACATGGTGGCACATAGTCAACCTTGGCCGGTCTCAGAAAAGCTAAGCAAGGTCAGATCTGGTTAGTACTTGGATGGAAGTACAGTACCAAGAGAGTAGACTGGACTGGAAAATAGAAAACAAAATCCCAGAAGAAGCAATGGTAAACTACTGTCTTATTAATGCCAAGAAAACTATATAGATGTATTTAGATAGATAAGTAGGAGTTAAAGGAGAATGTATCTGTTGCCTGGTAGGTAGCAATACATAGCTGACCTTGGTTGGTTTTGAAAAGCTAAGCATTAGTGATTAGTGTTTTGAGGTAGATCATCAAGAAAGACCAGATTGTAAACAAAACCTAGAAGGAAAAACAAACAAACAAAAGAAGTTAATGGCTAACCACTTCCATTTCCTGCAAGGATGTGTTCAGGTAATCAACAGGAACTGAGCTGATCTTGAGGTAGTCTTTACTTTTATTGCTGATGGTGGTGCAATCAGTTTTAAAAATATGTTATATGACATGAAGTTCCCACTCCACTGTTGTCTGGTTAACTGCTTCTTAGCTATGGTGAAGCACTTCAGATTGATGTGGCTGAATTTTGCTGCATTGCTGCCATGAAGTTAGTTTGTATTCAGATATTGGAGGAAATCAGACTCAATTTGAGCGTTGCATATTTTCTCCCAAAGAGTTGTATCATCCCTCTTTTTTAAAATCAACAGTACAAGATGTTTGTCATTGAATCTTTATGCACTTTGGATTTTAGTTCAGCATCCAAAATCTGGAGGAAAATTAAGGGCTGCACATATGCTCCTGACCATAAGTATTAGATTTTATACCTTTGTTTTTTAAATTAATTTTATTGCTTTTTTTAGATAATAACAGAAAAAGAAAAAAATACATGAAGATACATACATTATCAAAAGAAAAAAGAAAAAAACCAACAACCCCCATAACAGGTCCTTTAAAAAGTGAGAAAAGTATAATAGAAAAAGTAAAATAAAATATGAAATATATCATTACAACAATAAACAGTTATAATTCTATATATATTTATCTAGTACAAATATGATGCAAATAGATATCTATATTTATTTCTAATACAATTAAATAACCATCATGCTTTCCCTACTGTACTTTGTATAAATTAGTCCCATATTTTATTATATTTATCCATACAAAATCTATGTCTATAGGCAATCCTCTCATAGGTGGCAAGTGTAACCAGGTCTTCAATCCACTGAGTAAATGGAACCATACATTTATCTTTCCAATGCTTTTATACTTTTGTACCATATACTGTAGGGGCGTGGTGGCTCAGCGGGTAAGACGCCAGGCTTGTTGATCGGAAGATTGCAAGTTCGGAGGTTCAAATCCCTAGCCCTGCGTGCGGAGTGAGCTCCTGCACTAGCTCCAGCTCTTGCCAACCTAGCAATTCGAAAGCATGCAAATGCAAGTAGATAAATAGGTACCACTTCGGTGGGAAGGTAACAGCGTTCCGCGTGTGTCATGCCGGCCACATGACCGTGGAAGCGTCTTCGGACAACGCTGGCTCTTTGGCTAACAAACGGAGATGAGCACCGGCCCCTAGAGTCGGACACGACTGCACAAATGTGCGGGGGGAACCTTTACCTTTTTACCATATACTGTATATCAACAAGGGCTTAATAAATCCCCCAAGTCCAGGCTTAGAGCAGTGACATACAGTAACTGCAGGGCATTTTCAGCAGTCCTCTCTGCTATCTTAAAATCACAAATAAGATTTCGGAGGATATTGCCCTTAATGCATTCAAGACTTGGATTACTATTTTCTTTCATTTTAGTCCCTCAAGATGAGTAATAGGATTTGAAAGCCTCCTTTCCCAGGTGCCTCTCTTATACGTATTTATTTTTCTTATTTACTTCTGAGCAATTTTGGAAGAATTATGTCACTTGTTGTTAAGAATACCTACAGTAAACAAGAGGAGAGTTATACAGTCAACTTATCTTTCCTTGATACCTCAAGTACAGTATTCTGAAGAATAAACAGGGATCCTTTTATATTCTTTTGCTGTGGATAAATGCAAGCTTTCATTCACTGAGAGTTGCTTCTGTTGAACTTGTGACCACAACAGGCAAAGTGTCACTCTGCTTATATACACATATTGCAATGCATGGTGCTATGTAATCTTAAGGACTTGGGAAATTTGTTACCAACAAAAAAAATCATAGCTGGTGGTCAACATTCTGCAATCACAAACATTGCATTCCTTAGTTGAGGTTCGGAAAAAGCTAATCTTATTAAGCACATCAACCAAATAGAGATCTGATAGTTGCTTTCCCAAATGGCCTGCCCTGCTTTGCCAACAGTTTTAATGAAGAGCCTTGTCATAGCTATGTCCAGTCTTGTCTCAGGTAGAATCATAGAATCATAGGGTTGGAAGGGACCTTGGAGGTCTTTTAGTCCAACCCCCTGCCCAAGGCAGGAGTCCTCATACCATCTTGGTCAAATGGTTGTCCAATCTTTTCTTGAAAATCTCCAGAGATGGAGCACCCACAACTCCAGGAGGCAAGCTGTTCCACTGCTTAATAGTTCTCACTGTCAGGAAATCCTCCTTATTTCCAGGTTGGACCTCCCTCTGATGAGCTTCCACCCATTGATTCTTGTCCTACCCTCAGCTGCAATGGGGAATAAATCAACATTCTCTTCCCTGTGGCAGCCCTTCAAGTATGGGAAGACTGCTATCATGTCTCCCCTCAGTCTTCTCTTCATTAAGCTTAACATACCTAGTTCATTTAGCCGTTCTTCATAGGATTTAGCCTTCAGACCCCTTATAATCTTTGTTGCTCTTCTCTGCACTTTTTCTAGGGCCTCAGCATCTTTTTTTGTATTGTGGTGACCAGAACTGGATGCAGTATTCCAAATGTAGCCTCACCAGTGCGGTATGTGTGTGTGTGTGTGTATATATATATATATATATATATATATATATATATATATCCAAGATGGCGACAGCAAGCAGACACCGGTTGCAGCTCCAGGAGAATTGAGCCGTAAGCTCTAAAACCCTCCTTTATACCCCACAAAATTTTACCTTGGGGGCTGGAGAGGCTGCATCAGGGTTTGGGGTGAGCAGACTTCTCCGGACGGAGTGGTGCGGTGAGCGGAGTTCGGCGGTTGAGGCCGCAGCTACGGCGGAGTTGCGGCCCAGCGGTCTTGTGGCCCAACGGAGTTGCCGGAGTCATTGGCCCAGTGGAGTTTTACGAGGGCCGGCAGAGCCTGATGCGACGGACCGGGGCTTCTTTCTTCAGGCCCAGTGGAGCTGCGGGGTGGTGGCCCGGCGAAGTTGCTGGAGTTGTGGCCCAGCAGGGCTTGGCGGAGCCTGGTGGAGCCTAATATGAAGGGCCGGGGGATTTCCCACGTGTGCTTTTGAGGCTGCGGCAGAGCTGCGGCAGAGCTGTGAGAGATTGGGCCTGAGTCCGTTTTGGGCTGTGGCGGAGTCCGGTGTGTGGTGAGCAAAGGAGGGTCTGGGATCAACCCCCCCTGGTTATAGGGGAGTCCAGTGGTGGTGTGAAAGGACCCCGGTGAAGCCCAAGAAGATTGTTGCATCGCTGGCCCTTGCAGGAGGTATTGGGAAACATCTGGAACTCCTCCGGGTGGAACAGCCAAGTGGTTTCAGTGGCGAGCCTATGCAGAACTGATGGGCCTTTTGGGTTCTTGGTAGACTCTAGGGATCTGGACTCGGTTCCCTTTGGACCTTGGGGTCTTTTGAGTCTGGCTGGGGTCTCTGTGTCATCCAGCTGAGGATTGGTGTTCACCACATATAAAAACCTGACTGATGCCCATCAACCTCAATGCTGTGGAGGGAATGGAGTATGGGGGTGTAAGAGAGATCGGCTGGATATCACAAGAGACTTGGAGAGTGGAATGGCCTGCAGCAATAACATCCTGGACTTTGATACCATGGACTCTACAACATCTTAAAATTTTAACGGCTTGGCGGATGAAGTGGAGGATCGACCACCCCCAGTTTATTAAGGTGGCAGAGGATTGCGGGGTCCCTTGGTGTGAGTGTGGTGCTCCCCTTGGTGAGAGTGACAAGGGGGGACTAGGACTGTGTGAGCTGTGTTAGAGTACCTATTTCTGAATGAGAGGCAGGGTAGGTAGGAGTGATTGGGTACCCTGCTGTGGTTAGTGAGAGAAGCCACAGCCGGGATCAGTGAGAGATTGTGAGGTGTGTGGGGTGGTTGGGGCTTACCAGCGTTGAGAGCGTGAGCTGGTGCACTGGGAGCCCTGCCATTACCCAGGAGAGACTGAGTATGAGAGGATGTATGTATATGGAAAGGGACCTTTGCCCAAATCCAGGATTTCCGGGGGTCCAGGAGTAGAGGCGCCTGGGCTAGGATTCTCTGAGGGCTGCGGGGCGGAGAATTTGATCGAGGTGGTGACGGGTAAGGAACGATATGATGGGAGCTGGAGGGCAGGCCATCGTTGGGGAAGGCGCCCCCGGTGTTTATTACTGGTGGCGCATTCCGGCCCCCCAAGCTCAAACCCAGACCCTGGTAAGCAGATCTTCTTTTTTTTTTCTTTCCATAAGTTTTATTAATTTTAAAATACACATTAAAAGCTAATACAAAAGAAAAGAAATAGAAATACAAAGTAAGAAAAGGGAAAAGAAAAAGTGAAGTCAAAAAATAACAAACAAGAAAAAATATAGAAAATAGATGTCCTCCAATTTATCCTTGAACTTTAAGTACAACAATTAACTTTAAATGTTAGTCCTTAATACAATACACAGAAACTTTTCTTTGTCATATACCCTTTGATTTCTATAATCCAATCTTCTGTTCTTCATATAGGTTTCACCTTTCTTGATATCTTCCAACAATCCATCTCTGGTTTCTACTCCTTAGAATAGTAATCAAATGTTCGTTGTTGCATCAATTAAATGTTTTCCATTTGCTCTTTCCATTTTTACATCTATATTTATATCTTCAATAAAGTCCAATTAGTAAAACAAATAAAGGCCTTATCTACATCTAATAAAATACAGTATATTCTGTTCATGTTATGACTATATATTCCATTAATACATAATCTAACATATTACATAACATAATACATAATATAGCAAAAATACAAAACCTAACATAACATATAACCTAATACATACAACATATTCTTGTAATAACCTACATTCTAATTCCATCTCATCATCTCATTGTCTTCTCATAAATGTGTCTCCAGAAAGAGTAATATATAATATCAACCTATTTATTTATAATCTTGTATCTTACACTTAAAATATCATGTTTTTATGCATCTGTAAATTTCTCATATCTGTGCTTACTCTGTGTACAATACCAAATCCGCATTTTCATTCACCTTGCATTCCAAATCAATATCAATAAATCTCCTGTTTAGGTTATGCCAATATCACAATATGCAACTTGTTTATTTCTGTAACTCATATGGGATATCAAAATGTTTATTTTGCCATATCTATCAATTTGCATATTAAAATCTTCCTGTCTCAGCTGCCACAATGTATTTATGCCCAAACATTTAATAGACCACTTCCTGTAAGATATCATAATCTTCTTCTGTACCAATACATTCAAAGTCCTCTTTCCCTGTTTCTCTACTGGTTCGAAAAATCTTTCCTCTGTTTCTAAATCTGTCCCTTGTACCTTCTGTTCCTGAGCCACCAAAACTATTAATATACGTTCTATGGATTTCTTAATTTGCAAAATTTTTTTGCTGGTTTCTTCCTTAAAATCCTGAAGTACTGTGAGAAAGGCCATTATTTATTGTTCAAAGCGTAATCAACTGCCGTAGTCAAAACAAAAAAAAATTCTCAGGGAGCAAGGAACAGCTGTTCTATTATTTATCAATAATGTCTATTTCTTTAAGTGAGAAAAGCTTTTAAAGTAAGAGATGAAAAAATTCCACAGAGCAGTATTTCAAACAGTTTGTAAAGGGAGAGATGAAAATATATTCCAAATGAAAAATAGTCCTTTCTAAAAAAAAAATAGAAAAAGAAAAAAAAAAAGGCAGAGAGGCACACATTCTCTATACTTTATTCTTTATTCTTCTTTATTCTTCAGGCTGCAAGCTGCTTAACCCAAACAAACAATTTCTCAAAAGTCAGTTAGTTTGTGAGTGAGAAATACCAACAAAGTCTCTTAAGTCCCAATTTCTCTGATACAAAAGAAAGGCAGAAAAATACAAAACTTGTTCACTATGTTGCCAAAATAAAATCTATCAAACTTCCACCAAAATTAATTATAGCAAAGAAAACACAAAATTAGCCAACATTTTGAACGAAGTCCAAAGATAAATTTTAGAATAATAAAAATGTACTAATCTGAAAAAGAAAACTAATATAAGGTGATCTAAAAGCTGGCTGTCACTCTTGTGTCTCCCAAGAGACTTACTGTTCTCTGCAGAGCTAGAATCCTCTTTCGGCCATTTCATTGCATTCACTCCCCGTTCTTCTCCGCGGTGGAAACAACAAAGAAAAACAGGAGTGTGCAATTACAATGGCTCTGTGAGCAATCTTCTGGTTCCCCCTTCTCCAGGGGGAAACTTCAGTGGTCCGTAGACCCCTGCAAACAAGATAGAAAGTTAGCCAGGTCTCAGAGCTCAGAGCTCTGAGAAACTCTGACTTGTCGAGCTGCCAGCCAGGCTTGGAGTGTGGTAAGCAGATCTTCGAGGCCCCTGATGTCCGGCTGTTGCTCCTTAATGCCAGGTCTGTGAATAACAAGGCTCCCCTCATCCACGACTTGCTCGCGGAGGAGGGGGCAGACCTGGCATGTATCACTGAAACCTGGCTGGGCCCAGAAGGAGGGGTTGCCCTTTCAGAAATGTGCCCATCCGGGTTTCGAGTGTGGCATCAGCCGAGACAGTGGGGTAGGGGAGGAGGGGTGGTGGTTGTCATCCAAGAGTCTCTTGTGGCCTCCAGGGGCGCTGCCCCACAAGTGGCCGGTTGTGAGACCCTGTTTTTCAAGTTGGGTTCCCAAATACAGTTGGGATTGTTGCTACTGTACCAGCCTCCCTGCTGCATAGCAACCTCCCTGCCCGAGCTGCTAGAGGCCATCTCGGGGTTGGCAGTGGAGTTCCCCAGACTCATGGTTTTGGGGGATTTCAATCTGCCGTCCCTGGGACGGACCTCGGAGGCAGCTCAGGAGTTCATGGCTACAATGGCAACCATGGGCCTCTCACAGATTATTCGGGACCCAACTCGAGACAGTGGGCTCACCCCGGACTTAGTTTTCTTGTCTGAGCAGTGGCAACGTGATCTGAGGGGAGAGTTACACCTATCCCCATTGTCATGGTCAGACCACGTCCCGGTGAACCTGAGGCTCTCTTGTGCTGCCCGACTCCGCAGGGAGGCAGGACCTATTCGATTGGTCCGCCCCCGGCGACTGATGGACCAAATGAGGTTTCAGAGGGAGCTGGGGGTTATACCCGAAGATCTGATGCACGGTCCGGCAGAGGTCCTGGCCGCAGCCTGGAATAAAGAGGCGGCTGGGGCCCTGGACAGGATTGCACCTATGCGGCCTCTCTTGCCTTGTTCGACCCATCACTCCCTGTGGTTCACGGAGGAGTTGAGGGTTTTGAAGAGGGTTAAGAGATGTCTAGAGCGCCGCTGGAGGAAGACAAGGACTGAATCTGACCGGACACAATCTAGAGCCACTATTAGGGCCTACCTTGTGGTGGTAAGAGCAGCGAAACATGAATATTTCTCCGCTCTTATTGCATCCGCAGAATGCCGCCTGACGGCCCTGTTTAAGATTACTAGATCTCTCTTGGGTCGTGAAGATTCGGTGACCCATTTACAGGGCCGGTCGGAAAAGTTTGCTGAGCATCTGCAGGACATAATCGCTCAGATTCATTCCAAATTTAACTCTAAGCGTGAAGCACAATCTGGGGAGATGCCAGAGGTACGTACTTACCCTGTTATCTGGGAACGGTTTGATCCTGTTGGGCCTGATGAAGTAGACAGGATCCTCCGGATTGTAAACACCACCACGTGCCATCTTGACCCGTGTCCCTCCTGGCTGGTGAAATCAGCTCGGGAGGTCACATGTGGTTGGGTCCAGGGGATGATTAATGCATCCTTGGGAGAGGGGGTGTTCCCAGCAGTCTTTAAGGAGGCGCTAGTGCACCCCCTCCTCAAGAAACCTTCCCTGAACCTCACTGTCTTGAACAATTTTCATCCGGTCTCCCACCTTCCCTTTTTGGGAAAGGTGGTTGAGAAGGTGGTGGCGTTGCAACTCCAGAGGATTCTGGATGAAACGGATTATCTAGACCCCTTTCAGTCAGGTTTTAGGCCGAGATATGGGACAGAGACTGCATTGGTCAGGTTTATGGATGATCTGTGGCGGGAGCGGGATGGAGGGAGTGCATCCATTCTCGCTTTCTTGGACCTCTCAGCGGCTTTCGATACCATTGACCACGGTATCCTTTTGGAGCGACTCAGGGAGTTGGGGGTGGGCAGTGTAGTTTTGTGCTGTTTCACCTCCTTCCTCCAGGGCCGCTCACAATCGGTGGTAATAGGGGAGGAGAGATCCGACCCTCGACCCCTCCTGTGTGGGGTGCTGCAGGGTTCGGTTCTCTCTCCTCTCCTATTTAACATCTACATGAAGCCGCTGGGCGAGATCATCCGTCATCACGGGATGAGGTATCACCAATATGCTGATGATACTCAATTGTACATCTCCATCCCGGGTGAAGTAAGTGTTGCAGTTGACACCCTATCTCAGTGCCTAGGGCAGGGCTTTCCAAAGTTTTCCCGCGGTGACACACCAACCGCCGTTGATGTGTCGCCGTGGGAAAACCCGGAAGTGCCGCCATTGCGGCAGTGCGCAAAAACCCAGAAGCGCTGCTGCCGCTTTTGGGTTTTTGTGCACTGCCATTGGTGTGTCGCCACGGGAAAACCCGGAAGCGCTGATGATGATCAGCGCTTCCGGGTTGTGTGGCGACACACCAGACTGTGTGTGGCAACACACTTTTGTGTCACGACACACAGTTTGGAAAGCTCTGGCCTAGGGGCTGTAGGGGCCTGGATGGGGAACAACAGGCTTCAACTGAACCCTGGTAAGACGGAGTGGCTATGGATTGATGGCCCCTCGGCCTCCAGGAAGCTGTCATCTTTAACTCTGGATGGGGTGGCACTGCCCCGTTCAGATTCAGTGCGAAACTTGGGGGTCCTCCTGGACTCACAACTCCTGATCGAGGAGCAGGTGGCAGTTGTTTCCAGGAAGGCCTTTGCACAGCTTCGGGTTGTGCATCAGTTGCGCCCCTTCCTGGATCGAGAGGCCCTCCGAACAGTCACTCATGCCCTTGTCATCTCTCATATAGATTATTGCAACGCGCTCTACATGGGGCTACCCTTGAAGAGTATCCGGAAGCTTCAGCTGGTCCAAAATGCAGCCACTCGAGCAGTTACGGGTGCGATGAGATCAGCACATGTAACACCACTGCTCTGCGAGCTGCATTGGGTACCAGTTTGCTTCCGGGTCCAATTCAAGGTGTTGGTCATCACCTTTAAAGTCCTACATGGCATGGGACCAGGGTATCTGAGGGACCGTCATCCCGATTACATCTACCCGCCCCACCCAGTCATGCAGGGAGGGCATGCTACGGACCCCGTCAATAAAAGAATTCCATCTAGTGGGGTCCAGGAGGCGTGCCTTCTCTGCAATAGCGCCCGCCCTGTGGAATATCTTGCCTCCGGAGGTGAGGCAGGCGCCCTCCCTCCTGGCTTTCCGGAAGTCTTTAAAAACCTGGTTCTGCCACCTGGCTTGGGACAAAGGAAGTGATAGTTCCTCCTGGGGGTGGTTAGCTTAGTAATAACCTCATTTTATGATCTAACCATCCTCTGGATTTTTATATTTCTATTTATTATGATACTGTATTTTAATGATTTATAGGTTTTTAAATTTTAATATTTATTGTAAACCGCCCAGAGTCTATTGCGATAGAGATGGGTGGTGATAAATTTGATTAATAAATAAAATAGAGCAGTACTATCACTTCCCGTGATCTTGATACTATCCCTCTGTTGATGCAGCCCAGGGTAGATCATATATAATCCAGACTGCTCATCATAAGCAGCATTATGCTTTAATATAAATGATTTGGTGATGAGGTTGATGTTTTCTTTTTTTGGATTGCAGTAAAAATTATGCCCCTTCTCAATTCATGACAATGACACAATGACAATGACACAACTGATGGGAGAAGGGATGAAAGCTTTCAGGTTCTTCTCTGACAGGTTCTTCTTTAGCTCTTTACCATTTAGGCTTAGGAAATGCAAATGTAAAAATAGGTATTGTCTTACTTTGCCCTTTTCAGGGCAGCTACTCCCAAACTGTGTGTGTGTGTTTGTGTGCGTGCACACACACACAACAGAGCAGTTGATAGGTTATTTAGAAGTACATTCGATAATTAAAGTCTTGTATGAACTCAAATCATTTGCCTGCAGAGAAGGCTCTATTTTGTCCACTTGTGTAAGACATAAATTTTTTTGGGGGGGCTGTTAATTAATATTTTCTTCTCATCAAAAGCCACATACAGAATTATGACTCATGCAGACACAAAGGGCTATTTTCCTTTGCAAGTGGATAGCTTTGGCTCTCATCCTTTCTGAAAGTAAACCTTTTTAAAAGTATGAGAATAACACATGGCTAAAATGAGAGCCAGTTTGGTGTAGTTAAAGGCATCAGGCTAGAAACTGGGAGACCATGAGTTCTAGTCCCAGCTTAGGCACAAAGCCAGCTGGGTGACCTTGGGCCAGTCACTTTCTCTCAGCCCTAGGAAGGAGGCAATGGCAAGCCACATCTGAATAACATTGCCAAGAAAACTGCAGGGACTTGTCCAGGAAGTCTCTGAGAATCGGACATGATTTAACAGATAAAAAAAAATGTTGGCAAGAAAAGGTATGTATCAACTATTGGAGATTTAGGAAAATAGCAAACATTTGCACAATAGAAGGAAGAAATGCTGACAGTTCAGGCACATTGTTTTCAAGGTGTCTATATATGTAATACCTGTCCCGGGTGAGGTAAGTGATGCTGTGACTGCACTTTCTCGGTGCCTGGGGGCTGTAGGGGCCTGGATGGGGTCCAACAGGCTTCAACTGAACCCTGGTAAGACAGAGTGGCTGTGGATTAATGGCTCTTCCCCATCTGGGACATTATCATATTTGGTTCTGGATGGGGTTGCACTGCCCCAGACAGATCTGGTGCGGAATCTGGGTGTCCTCCTGGACTCACGACTCCTGCTCGAAGAGCAGATGGCAGTCGTGGCCAGAAGGGCTTTTGCACAACTTGGTATTGTGCGCCAGTTACGCCCGTTCCTGGATCGGGAGGCCCTTCGAACAGTCCCTTGCCCTTGTTATCTCCCATATAGACTACTGTAATGCGCTCTACATGGGGCTACCCTTGAAGAGTATCCGGAAGCTTCAGCTGGTCCAGAATGCAGCTGCACAGGCCATTGCTGGTGCCCCTAGATCGGCACATATAACACCGTTGTTACGTGAGCTGCATTGGGTACCAGTTTGCTTCCGGGTCCAATTCAAGGTGTTGGTTATCACCTTTAAAGCCCTACATGGCATGGGGCCAGGTTACCTGAGGGACCGCCTCGTCCCCAATATATCCACCCGTCCCACCTGATCATGCAGAGAGGGCGTGCTACGGACCCCATCTATAAGAGAGTTCCATCTGGCGGGGTCCAGGAGGCGTGCCTTCTCTGCAGTAGCTCCCGCCCTGTGGAACAACTTGCCCCCAGAGGTGAGATTAGCCCCTTCACTCCTGACCTTCTGGAAGAACCTGAAAACCTGGCTCTGCCGCCTTGCTTGGGACCAAGGAAGGAATAGTCACTCTTGGGGATGGCTAATACCTTAGAGAGATCCTCTCCTACATTGGATTAAGTTAGATCGTTTTACCACTCTTGCCTCTTCGATTTTAATCTTGTTTTATAATTTGTATTTTTATATTCTATGTATATTTTATGTTTTTTGTTTCTATTATTTTGTTGTAAACCGCCCAGAGTCCCTCCAGTGGAGGGAGATGGGCGGTGATAGAAGTTTGATTAATAAATAAATAAATAAATAAATAAATAATTTTACTTGGAGATCTTCATATTTTGAAGCAAGAACATTGTAGCTTTATAATTATAATGTGCAGGCTATTTGTGACACCTTGCTATTCAGTCATTCACCAAAGAGTTTAAAATAGCAAATGTTCCTGTAATAAGAATGTTATTAAGTTTAGAGCAAAGATAAAAACTACAAAAAAGCAAAAAAAAAAAACCTACAAAAAAGGTGAGAAACACACAAAAAAAGAATTTTAAAGATTACATAAGAAGTGACTTCCGACTTTCAACAACAAGAATATATAGCAATTTCCATAATTAATCCCTTACTCTAAATCTAACCAAGATCACATTATTTCTATAAATCATCCCATAGGCATTGTAGAAATCAATAAAAGCAATTGCTTCTTCCCCTTATATATAAAGAAAAATACACAAATATATAACTTTCCAAATCAACTCCCCCCCCCCCCATAAAAACCCATTTATAAAATGTTTCCCTCCTATCACTATTCTATCTATTTCTGGCCACTATATTAACAATCAAATTATAAAAACATTTAAAAAACATTTAAATTATCTACTTTTATGCTTAATACTACTGTAACAATCTTACCCCTATTAAACCTTAAAAAACAAACTTTAAATCATTACAGAAAAAAAAGAATCATACAGCTTGAAGTCAATCCACATACTTATTCTTAATTTCTTATCCCACCTCAAAATAAACCAGAACATTTAGTCTCCATATTATACACAGGGCGTTTTTTTATAGAAAAATGAAAGAATCCAACTGCCCCCAGAAAATTTCTCACATAACAGAGCCATCTCGTTCTCAAAACAAACCCTGAGACAAACAAACCAGTCATTATCTTGCAAGTCAAACTGTAACTCCTTCATGACCAACATATATTAGTCAGCTGGCATTTCTTCACAATCTGGATTCTCACAATTGGGAAAAATGCCTCCTTCTTGATAAATCTCTTCCTCTCCCTTCAGAAAGTCCACAGCCAGTTGATACATTTTAAAAATGCTATCCCGAACATCTTGCAAAATAGCTTGAGTAGTTTCATAAAGAATTTGTTTGAAATCTGCACGAAGCTCAGCATGAAACTCTGAAACAGTTTTCTTAAGGTTGTCCATAATTCAGGCAGTAAAGTCTAGTGCCCTCTAGCACCCTCTGAGTACTTAGCTAATACAGATAAAAGCTGATGAATTAATGAAAGGATTCCAGAAGCTATCAAATGATATTGACAAAACAAAAAGTATGCAAACCAGCAAATACAGCGTCCAAGGAAAGTGAACAGAAAGCTTGAAAAATCAAAGCATCAAATTAAACGTGTAGGAAAAAGTTAAATCCTTCAAATTAGATACAAAAATAGTAATGAAGAGGTGATTATTTATTTTCAGTCCTCCTTAAATTTTAAATGGGAAGTAAGCCAGCAAATAAAAGGTTTTAAGACGAATCCAGAAACAACTAATATAAGCACCAAGCGATTCATTTCTTCTTGCTGTGGAAAGCCTCTCTTGGGGTACAGAACTTAAAAATACAAATTGGGTGATTTAGAAATGAGAAAGGCTCGACCTAATGTCCCAATAGGGCTGCAGTGTGGTCTGGAAAATGGTGGTACCCCTGACTCCCGTCTCCTCTTACCGGATTAGCGCCAATGCTGTTGACTATCCTCAGACTACAAGGGGACGTTCCGAAGTACAAATGGGATAATCCCAAGTGTTTTCTCTCCATGAAAATGCTCTAGGGCAACAGGAAAAGCCTGCCTGCACCCCCAAAAAAATCCATGCTGTCAGGTCTGTTCCCTGAGCTCACGGGCAGGCTATTCAGTTGGCCATGTTCTCACCAGAAGTCCCTAAAATAGCAAATGTGATTGGACATGTGAATAGTCTTTTTTAACTCCACAAGCTACCATCAATATACAGCTTGATTGTTCTAAATTTTTCTCAGGATTTTTTATTCCTTCCCAGAGTGATCTCAACCAATCATGAATCACATGGTGAATGTAATGTTGTTGTAATGATCCATAAGGTAAAGGTAAAGGTTCCCCCCGCACATTTGTGCAGTCGTGTCCGACTCTAGGGGCCGGTGCTCATCTCCGTTTGTTAGCCGAAGAGCCAGCGTTGTCCGAAGACGCTTCCACGGTCATGTGGCCGCATGACATGCGCAGAACGCTGTTACCTACCCACCGAAGTGGTACCTATTAATCTACTTGCATTTGCATGCTTTCGAATTGCTAGGTTGGCAAGAGCTGGGGCTAGTGCGGGAGCTCACTCCACACGCAGGGCTAGGGATTCGAACCTCCGAACTTGCGATCTTCTGATTGACAAGCCTGGCGTCTTACCCGCTGAGCCACCACGCCCCATATTGGCTATGATCCATAGCCAATTCATAACTAGATTTTGATATATACTAACATCATTTAATGCAAATGAAACTGAGAAAAGCACTTCCTGAACTGATTTCATGTGTGAGGTTAGTCAGTTGAGAACCATGAAGTGAAGTGATTCTGATTACATCACTGAGAATAAATGAAAACTAAGACCACCAAGGTCCCCTATGATTCTGTGATTTAGATCAATGCTTTTGAAAAGACTTCTACTGTATGGTTATCTTCAGACAATATCCTAAAATGAGAAAGAGGCATTAAACAACAACAAAAAAGTGTGTTAAGTTGCTTCTTTCAGCTCCCCATATTGAAATCCAATTGAAAACCACACAAAATTCGCCTCTGCAAGCTAATGATTACAGTTAACAAAAATCATTCATTTCTTTCTTTCTACACTGAAGATATTTGGGCTGTTCTTAAGGAGATAATATTGTGAGGTGGGATTCTTAATTCTCTCAACTATGACCGGTTAATCTAAAATGAATGGATTAAATCTCCAAATTTGTGAATATATCCACAGAAGGCTGAAAGGAAATAGACACTGGGCATGGTCAGATAGTCTGACAGACTTCAGCTGAAATTATTGAAACATTTAAAGAATCAGAAGTTAGTATATAATCAGTTCTAGAGTATGGCTTAAACTTTGGAGAATAATTCATATAATTTCTAACTGTGGAATTATTGTCCTCCAAACATCAGTTAGGGAGAATTGAGTAAAGAGGTTCATTAGTATTCTACAATCTTATCTACAAAGTATATTTCAGGCCATTTTTTAATCTAACCTGATGCCTGCAACACAGTTAAAATCTCCGCCTATGACAATGTAACCATCACTAAATGTTAACAATTTAGGGGACCCTGCGGTTTAAATTGGAGGCTTTAAACTAAGGTCCTTCGTGATTAGGTTCAAGTTGGGATAATTGATTAATTTCCCCCCAAAGGATCTTCAATAAAGTTAGCTAAGAGCCCTTGTCAAGGAGGTGATTTGATTGTGATGTCATGCTTGACCTTGTGATCATAAGCTTTTTGGGGAAACTTCAGCTAGATGAGAAACCTCTGCCTCTTGTAAGATATTTTGAGATAAACTTAGACCCGACTTAACTCTAACTCCCCAATTTGACATGTAAGAGCAATTGTCAGGGAATCTAGGTAAGAACCACGCTGAGCAGGAGTTATAGCTCCAGTTTCTTTATTGCGCTTTCCGTATACAGAATCTTGCCAGACTAAAGGTGCCCTAATTGATCTAAGGGAAAAATACTGGGACTCTAAGGCGGGGCCAGCCTAACTTTTTTAGCCGGCCCCCTAAGGCTTTCCACACTGTGAGAACGCTTATCAGTCTGGAATGCGCCTCCTCCTCCTCCAGCTCCGAGATCCATCACATCAATGTCCATTAGCTCAGTGTAAGAAGTTATTTGGGGCACCATGTCTTGAACTCTAGATTCCCTGAGGTCTTTCCCCTTCTGTGCCACAGTGTCTAGATTAGAAATGTGGCCCTTAGAAGTTCCCTCACACCCTTGACCAGCTTTTTTTAAACTTGCATTATGTCCTTCTGCAAAATTAATTAAGTTTGGTGGGGTGTCTTGTAGCAAACCTATATCAGCTTGCATATAGTTCTCAGAAAGATTAAGAGAACAAGTCATCTCCTGTACCCACGTTTTGATATGGTCATTTGACTAATCAATAAAGCTATACTACTACTGTACCCACGTCTTCCCTTTGAAGTTCTAAATTCTCTTTAATTTGTGCAGGGGTATATAAGGTATGAATTGGTCTTTTCTATCTTTGATTTTAACACACACACACACACACACACACACACACAAACACACATATCTTTTTGGTCCACAAAAGTTAATAGAGGCTTTTATACTTTGTGTCACT
Source organism: Charina bottae (assembly GCA_023362775.1). NCBI lineage: Eukaryota > Metazoa > Chordata > Lepidosauria > Squamata > Charinaidae > Charina > Charina bottae. The sequence continues at coordinate 150,617,095 of JALMGJ010000001.1, forward strand.
CATCTTAAGGACAGTTCTTAGTTCATAAACAAGTTTGCTTTGTGAGCTAATTTTGTTTGCCTCATACAAAACATTGCAAATTAAATTTCCCCTTTCAGGTAAAAGACAACAACATAAAAACTGAGGTATTCGCCCAGCAGTGGAAAAAAATTATCCCACTGTATCAAGCTCAGAATCCTCTGGAGCACTTTGCATGAAGCTGGATTAATATAGTAATCCCAATAAAAGTTCTGTACCCTGCAGCTTGCTAGAATCCTGGGAATCTCTTCATTCTGATTATTAGCATATCAAGTTACAATTATCCTGACCAACTGTGCTCATTTGAGTTGACAGCCAAAGATTAAGAGCCTTGTCTTCACCCAAGCTGCCTAATCATAGATCTTGATCATAGTATTTGGGGTGTAGGCAAAAGTCTTATTTGCATTTGCAAATTACTTCTCTAGAATTCCTTCTGAGAAGATGGGTACATGGAAAATAATATTTTACAAATTGTGCTCCTTTGCTAAAATAATTTCTATGATTCCAGAAACATTTTATGAAACTGCATCATAATAAAGTAAATTGCTTTGGCTGGCTTTCCATTTATATACATATGCCAGCCCATTGAGGGGGTCTTGCAGAGAGTTTGGTAGGAAGACATTAGGAAAGAAGAGATTTCAGAAATGAAATAGTCCTTTCAGAGAAGAAGAAAGGAGAAACAAAACTAGAAGGAGACCTTGTAGGAGGAGAAAAAAAAATCCCTAGAAATAAAATAGCAGTAGTTTAGGAAGGGAGGATTTTTTTTCAGGAAGGAAACAAAAGGAAGTATGGTACAAAAAATACAGGAGGAGAGTCTGAAAGATAAACAGAAAGACAGTAAGAGAGAGAGGTGAACCAGACGATGGAAGAGTAGAGACAGATGATGATGAGAAGAGAACAGTGACTGAGATGAAAAGAAGTGAGCAGCAGAGATGGCAAGGGTTTAGAACAGTGTTTCTCAACCGTGCGCTTGAAGACGTGTGGATGTCAACTCCCAGAATTCCCCACTCTAAAGCTTTGCCTCCTTGCCTGAGATTTCACAAGATTTTGGGATGAAAACATTTAAGGCTGCGAGACTTAGTGATCTTGCTAGATATCAGCAGTTTTAGGATGCACTTTGGCCATTGTATGAGATTATGTGATAGCATCTGGGGCACAGAAAGGCTGCTGATCCCTGGTCCAGTCACTAAACCACACATGCTCAAGATCATCTTCCTTTGTTTTTCACACATTGACATTTGGACAAGATTAAAGTGGTAACCAGACCTGAGAATCCAGTAATGCAGGCATGGGCAACCTGCGGTCCCTTTCTCTGTCCTGAAATCCCTCTGCCCATGATGACTCAGAACTGACAGCTGTGTTTTCGATTATTTTGAACTGGGAAACATGAGTAATGTAAGTGCTTAATAAGTGATAAAGAATTTTATAACACCTTAGCTATATTCTGTTATACTGCAGAAAGACCTAAAGCGTGCACCATCCAGATCCCACTGCCGTTTCCATATGGGATTCTTCATGTCTTGAATAATAGGAACATTTGCAAGAATTAAATTAGTGGGAAAGCAACTTTTCTGTCTATATGCAGATGATATTCTTGGTGCTCTGGATCCATGAAACAACTTATACTCCATGGTGGTAATCCTACATACACTTTGTGAAGGTCATAGTAAATTTGAATGAACTACCTCCTGAGAAAAAATGAATAGAGTTGGTAAATAAATAATGTATTGTGAAATGAACTTTTCTAGCTAATTGCATACTTGAGAGGTCTGTGGTTTTCTTATTTCCACCTAACTTCACTGTACGAAGATAGAGTTGTTTACCAAGGAATTCTTCAATATCAGCTATGGAATTTCTTCTGCAGAATGGTGTAGTGCAGGGGTCGGCAAACTTTTTTTGCCGGGAGCCATTTTGACATGCTCGTGCACATTTTGAAGTGCTCGAGAGCCAGGGGGCGGGGTTTGCGGGCGGGGGCCAATCGCGTGGAAGGGGGCGGGGTTTGCGGGCGGGAGCCAATCGCGTGGAAGGGGGCGGGGGAGGTTTGGAAAAAGAAGGGGAAGAGAGGCTCGACTGCTCCAGTCGCTTCTCTTCCGGAGCCGCTCACGCTCCCAGTCCAGGCAAAGTAAAGCTGGTGGGGAATCCAGCGCAAGAGCGGGGTTTGCGGGCGGGAGCCAATTGCGCACACTTAGGGCTGTGGGGTGGAAATGTGCTGCTTTTGCACGGAGAAAAAGAGTAAGCAGAGCAGCAACGAAGAGGTTAAGGCAGGGCTTTCCAAACTTTTGCCTTTGGCGACACACCAACGGCCAGCCCACAAAAACTGGAAGCACCGGCGGCGGTGCTTCCAGGTTGTCGCTGCAGCGGCAGCGGCTGCCCCTTCGAAAGGGCAGGCTCCAGGGACCCCGAAAATGCCCTCGGTTCTGGCAGGGAGGCAAAAACCTCCCTTCCCCTCCCCGCACGCACACGCTGCCCTGGAGTGGGGTGGAAGTTTTCCCCGCAGAACAGCTGAGCGCTGCTTGCGCGCAGCCTCCCTGCCTAAACTGAGGTGCTGCCCCTTCCAAAGGGCAGGCTCCGGGGACCCCGAAAATGCCCTCGGTTCTGGCAGGGAGGCAAAAACCTCCCTTCCCCTCCCCGCACGCACACGCTGCCCTGGAGTGGGGTGGACGTTTTCCCCGCAGAACAGCTGAGCGCTGCTTGCGCGCAGCCTCCCTGCCTAAACTGAGGTGCTGCCCCTTCGAAAGGGCAGGCTCTGGGGACCCCGAAAATGCCCTCGGTTCTGGCAGGGAGGCAAAAACCTCCCTTCCCCTCCCCGCACGCACACGCTGCCCTGGAGTGGGGTGGAAGTTTTCCCCGCAGAACAGCTGAGCGCTGCTTGCGCGCAGCCTCCCTGCCTAAACTGAGGTGCTGCCCCTTCCAAAGGGCAGGCTCCGGGGACCCCGAAAATGCCCTCGGTTCTGGCAGGGAGGCAAAAACCTCCCTTCCCCTCCCCGCACGCACACGTTGCCCTGGAGTGGGGTGGAAGTTTTCCCCGCAGAACAGCTGAGCGCTGCTTGCGCGCAGCCTCCCTGCCTAAACTGAGGTGCTGCCCCTTCCAAAGGGCAGGCTCCGGGGACCCCGAAAATGCCCTCGGTTCTGGCAGGGAGGCAAAAACCTCCCTTCCCCTCCCCGCACGCACACGCTGCCCTGGAGTGGGGTGGAAGTTTTCCCCGCAGAACAGCTGAGCGCTGCTTGCGCGCAGCCTCCCTGCCTAAACTGAGGTGCTGCCCCTTCCAAAGGGCAGGCTCCGGGGACCCCGAAAATGCCCTCGGTTCTGGCAGGGAGGCAAAAACCTCCCTTCCCCTCCCCGCACGCACACGCTGCCCTGGAGTGGGGTGGAAGTTTTCCCCGCAGAACAGCTGAGCGCTGCTTGCGCGCAGCCTCCCTGCCTAAACTGAGGTGCTGCCCCTTCCAAAGGGCAGGCTCCGGGGACCCCGAAAATGCCCTCGGTTCTGGCAGGGAGGCAAAAACCTCCCTTCCCCTCCCCGCACGCACACGCTGCCCTGGAGTGGGGTGGAAGTTTTCCCCGCAGAACAGCTGAGCGCTGCTTGCGCGCAGCCTCCCTGCCTAAACTGAGGTGCTGCCCCTTCCAAAGGGCAGGCTCCGGGGACCCCGAAAATGCCCTCGGTTCTGGCAGGGAGGCAAAAACCTCCCTTCCCCTCCCCGCACGCACACGCTGCCCTGGAGTGGGGTGGAAGTTTTCCCCGCAGAACAGCTGAGCGCTGCTTGCGCGCAGCCTCCCTGCCTAAACTGAGGTGCTGCCCCTTCAAAAGGGCAGGCTCCGGGGACCCCGAAAATGCCCTCGGGTCCGGCAGGGAGGCAAAAATTGCGCGTGCAGGCTGCCGGGCTTCCCGACGCACAGCTGATTGGCGCGGAGAATTTCCACTCCGGGTGGCCTGGCAGCGCGCGCGCACGCAATTTTCACCTCCCTGCCAGAGCCGAGGGCATTTTCATCAGCGCTTCCGGCTTGTCACGCGACACACTTGGGGACCCCCGACACACAGTTTGGAAAGCCCTGGGTTAAGGCGATGGGCAAGTGCCCGTCGTCAAGATGGCTGCCGGAGACGGAGGCTTCCAAACTCCCGCGAGACTGTGTGAAGCCCGTCCCCGGAGGAAAAAGAGAGGCTGGGCCTAGGTTGCCAGGGGTATGCCCACAGCAACGCACACCATGCCCACTGCTGCGCCTGCCCCGCCACACTCGCTGCCGCGCCTGCCCCCGCCACGCCCGCCACGCCCGCCTGCGGAAGAGCCACACTCAAGGGGCCAAAGAGCCGCATTTGGCTCGCGAGCCGCCATTTCCGACCCTTGGTGTAGTGGATTCTATTATATAGTATATGGATGAGGCCAGTTATGGAATATTGCCTTGCAAAATTATCTCTTGTAGCATACATGGCTAGACAAATCAGTTGTGAAGCACACACTGTCTTTCAGATAATCTTGCCAGCTATTCTTAATTTTTCTTTTGGGATAATACAACAAAGAGCTGCCCACACTCTCTGGGAACTGTAAGAACTGTAATCCAAAGACATCTGGAGAACATTAGGCAAGAGTGCTGATGGTTTGGGAAAACTGGTTTAAAGGAACTACAAAATAACCCTGAAAATTATTTGAAAACTACTGACAAACTTCATTGCATTCATTAGTTACCACTAAAGGTCTGTATAAAATGCAGTCAAGAGTTTATTGTTGTCACCACAAGAGTACCAGGCTGATAATGACCTTAACGGATCTGCCAGTGTTTAATAATCTGCTGGCAATTTGCCTTTCAAGGCAGGTGGGTAGATTTTTGAATGTAGTCCTTGGGATTTATTGCTCTATAAAAATTTAATCGTTCTCATTTGTAATTCCTCCAGGGCTGTTTTTGGTATACTGGTAGCATTTGAACTAGAAAATTAATTATTGGTATCTAACGTATTATTACTGTTTCTACTTAGCCATACTAAGGAAATTTTATCCTGCCTGCCCAATCACATAACATGTCAATTTAAAGCTTTGAAGCAACAGGAGAAAAAATAATGCCATGTTAGAGTTGTTGAGTACCCCAGCAGGTAAAATTGGATGGGTGGGAAGGAAGGGCTGAATCAAATCTCTTGGGTCTGACCGGATGCAAGACTCAAGGATATACATGTGTGCTGGAACATTGAGATGGACGTGAAGATAAAATTCTGTTGGGACATTTCCTTCTTCAACCTATGGGGTTGTGTGGTATTTCTTGAATTTATTATTTGGAGGATTTCAACATGCACGTTGAGGCACTTTAAACTGCTGTAATTCATTTTTTTATTTAATTATTTGTAGGATTGATATCCCTGCTTTCTCCCAATGGATGATACTGAAGGCAGATAATAAATGAACACAATATAAATGAAGTATAGTTAAAAATAATGCATTAAAAGCATAGTGAAATACACACAAAAGCCCATTAGGTAAAAATCTGCTTGCATGTCAAAAGCCTACTTAAGTAAAAATGCTTTTGCCTGCTGGCCAAAGAATAACAGATAATAAATTATCTTGGCTTCTTCTAACAGGTAGCGCCAAATCCTGGGAGCAACTCTGAGAGGACCATCTCTTGCATTCCTGTTATATTTATTTTTTCTGGGTAATAGGATTGAGAGAAGAGGCTCTCCTGAAGATCATAATGAGTGTAAAGGAGGATACAATCCTTTAGATAGCTGAGTTCCAAGAAGTGTAGGACGTTATGAGTCATAACCAAGACTTTGAATTCTGCCATTGTGTCAAAAAAGAGACTGGTAGTCAATAAAGTTACTTTAACAAGAGAGTAACTTATTTTGTGTAAGTAGTTCAGAAATGGGCCATACTATTCTGGGTCAGCTGAAGTTTCTGAACACTAGAAGCAGCCTCTATACAACATGTTAAAGAACTCAATTGGGATGTATCTAAAACATCTATCTGAATGGTTATGATTGAAGTATGCAAATGCCCTCATAGCTACTGCTGCTAAGTTTGAATTCATGAACATATACAAACAACAGAGCTGAGTCTTCAGGGAAAGCATAACCCCTATTTTAAATAAGTAATTAAATAAATCCATAAATGTCTGAAAAGCTCTGTGGGACAGGGAGTCTGCCAGATGCTGGGGACAATTCAGGGGCACATTTTGAAGATTCCAGAATTAGACAACTCTAGATGAAAGGAAAAAAACTGGCCAAGCATAGGAGGTGACCCAAGAATTAAATCTATGATGTATTTCCCTAAATGATTATCTAGGTTGTCTGTAGAATATGGTCAAAAAGGTCAAGACGGCAGCCACAATGAAGCTCTTCCTGTTTACTATGTGAGACACACACACACAAAAAAAAACAGATGGAGCTTCAATCACACTGTTGTGGCTGCCATTTTGACTTTTCTGACCATACCCCATAGGCACCCTTGTTTTCTGCCTTTCCTTTTCTCATTGACTCTGTCCTTCCTCATTTCCATTACTATTCAACATTTCCTTCCCAACATGCTGACTTTTCCCCCTTATTCCATCTCCTTACTGTTTCTTTTATTCTTTGCCATTTCTGCTGAAAGGGAGGGAGGGAGGGAGGGAGGGAGGGGGGTTGTTTGTGTGCACATGCACTTGTGTTGTGTGTGGTATCTGAGACAGAAAGAATAGTTGCGGATGGAAAGTCAATTACTTTTATAAATGGGGTATATTTATTTTATTTTATAGGCAATTTAATTAGCAGTGATTAATTCTATAAACACACACATACACAAATGTGCCACATGCACACATGTATGGGGTTGGAGAAATCTCTAGTTTTGGTCCCAGCTGCAGTTGATGACACAAAGTTCATAACATGGGGAAGCTAGGGATTGTTTTGGGTTGTTACCTGTAATTATATCATATCTATCTATCTATCTATCTATCTATCTATCTATCTATCTATCTATCATCTATCTATCTATCTATCTATCTATCTATCTATCTATCTATCGTCTGTCTGTCAGTCATCTATCTACACACACACACACATATATATCACACACACAAATTCTTAAATTCAGTTGGAACCTTATTAGTTTAGCCTATATAGATCATCCTTAAGGATTTGGGGATGCAGGTTATGAAAAATAGGAAGGGAGGAAAGCATGGGGTTAGAAATTCAAATAAATCAAATCTGTTGAATAAGGGATGGTAGAGAAGGAACCCAGGCAGGAAAGTAGAACAAAGAAGAGATGGGAAGAGAAGGGAAAAGGTCCACAGTCAAGAGGATAGGCACAAACAGAGTGAAAACTGAAGAAAAATACTGAATGCCTTCATACAGCACTGCATGTGTAATCAGAAATAGTCTATTTACAAGGGCCAGTTTGGTGCAGTGGTTAAGGCATCAGGCAAGAAACTGAGAGTTCTAGTCCCACCTGAGGCACAAAGCCAGCTGGGTGACCCTGGGCCACTTGCTCTCGCTCAGCCCTAGGAAGCAGGCAAGGGCAAGCCACTTCCGAAATACCTTGGCAAAAAACAGCCAGGCCTAGTCCAGGCAGTTGCTAGGAGTCAAAAACTGACCTGAAGGTGCACACGTACACACACACACACACAGAGAGCTATTTACATTTGGTTCATATAGTTATATTTATTTATTAATTAGTGAGTGTTGCTACCCACTGAAAATCTAAAAAAGTGTGTTTGTGTGTACTCCAGACCTGATTCTGATTCTGATTTTTGTACATGCTGGCTGAAGACAATGTCTTATAGTCCAAAGCTCTGAGTGGCCTGACCTGGAGAAGGCTGGCAAATCCATGTATCCCCCTCACAATTTGGCTATAGTTCTGCTGTATTTATGTTCAGCTCATTTATTAATTTTGTACTTCTTTCTGAGTGCTTTCTGTTAGAGATATTGGGTTTCAACCAAGCACGTCTCACACAAGCTTGAAGGAGGGGCAGTCCTGCTGCAGCCTAATATTACTTGCTTTGTGTGGGAGGGGCTTGAATTCCGATTTCCTGTTCCTGTTCTATGCCTCTTCCTCTTTTCCTGCTTGAATGTCCACCAGGGAGGATGACCATCCATGGCTGTCCACGTTGCTCATACTTGCATTCAGCAAGGCCACATTAAGAAGACTGTGGGTTTGGTCAGAACCTATTGATCGCACACATGAACCATCCTCTGCTACCATGAAACTGATCTACAATAAAACTGTAAGCTATTTTTCTGTAACTTTACATTAACATGTGAAGTGTGTTTATTTTACTCTGAACTTAATTGAGCCTTATGTGCAAGATTATTACTGGACTCTTTTTACTCTGCTAAACTTGATAAATGCTGTGTGGTTTTTTTGTTACTAGCATTTCAGAATTCCCAACACTTTCATCATGGATTAGATTGGATATGTAATCAACACCACCACGGTCATACTTGCATATAGGGCAATGTAGTGTGTAGTGTTTTATTTCATTTTTAAAATAAAAAAGTCAACAAAAAGTGCAAGCTGTAAAGAGCAGTCTAGTCTATAACTGAATTTTTGTGACTGGCAATGCCATCCCCTTGACTCCATGATACATATAAAATGGATGTGAATATGGATATATAGATATAGATTTTATTTCTATTTCTATTTACAGTATGTCTGTCTGTTCAGAGCATTGTTGGAAGTTTTCTTATTCTCAGAAGTTCTCAACAATCTCATACCTTTTCTTTGGTGCATTTGACATTTTGTTAACTCACATTGCTCTGTGCTCTTGAGGATGCATTTGGATCAGGACTAACTTTATATTAGAGCCTCAGTTATATTTTTGTTCTAAGAACTGTAGTTCCTGTTGTGTTTTCTCCCTGGATACTTTCCATTGAGGAAAAACCAAAGATTGATTGGTCTCCTCCATTTTGCATTCATGTACTTCAATGTACATGAGTGTATTTCAAAAAGTCAAACCAAAAATATTAGTTATGTGCCCTATTTGAAAGAGAAAATATATCTTCCCAAGAAACTGTTGATTTTGAAGGCTGTTTCTCCAAATGTTTGAAGCTGTTGAAAAAAGTGACAATGAAACAAAGTTTTTATGTAGATTGGAAGGGATTTTCCTTGGTACTTCATAAACCTGTATCAGAAAGGCTGAAGTACAGTAGTTCAAGAATCACCCAGGTCCTTTCATAATGTAGTAGCTGCTTTATCAGCCATGAAATATTGGCTTCACGTTAGCCTAATTTTTTCAAGTCTGCAATTGCCGCTGGGGAAATTGCAGCCACTATCAAACGAATTTGTTTTTAATGTGTCCCATTAATTGTTAATGTTGTTTTCCCTGTTTAATTTGCAAACTTTCTAAATAAAACATTTCATGAGGAAGGCAGGGAATCTGCTATTTCTCACACATTTTTGAAACTGTGCTCTTACCTTGACTATTTTTCCCCACTGTGTGATTCTTCATCAAGACAATTACACCAATTTTGCACCACATTCATCTGTCAAAGAGCCCATGGATTCCCCCCCCCCCAGGTCACAAGATAAATACAACAGCTGGAACAGGTAAACAAGTTGTGTAGTTCAACACTCCTTTTGCAATGGTGGCCTGTCCAGTGCTCTCATGAAAATTACATGCAGGGCCTGAAGGCCAATCATGGCCTTAGCATCTGGCTCTCAGTAATGTATTATCTCTGAGCAAGAAGGCTCCATTCATCTTTTTGTGGTCAGAGGTCTATCCACAAATCCCGGCTACACTCGCTAGCTTCAATAATTTGTGGATGGACTATGTGTGTGAAAGAAGACTGAGGTAGAAGGAAGCTTTGGCAGATGGCAGAAGCAGTATGAGATTACTTCAAAAGCCCTGCTGGAAATGAAGCAATGGTCATATGTGTGAGGTTCCTGATTCTTGCTTTTAATCCAGAATTCCTTAAACACAAGTCATTGTAGAATATGAAAGAAATCTTTATTGATACAGAGTAATCAGGATCAGTTCAAAGACCAGACTGGCAAAAGCCCGCCAATTACAAACATAAAAAGCCCCTTTGCCCCTCGTATTTCCTAGAAGCTTTCTACCTACACACTGGCAGCTGTGCATTCTTTCTAATGGTCTCTGATAACGCTGGTCTGCTGGCCTTGAAGCACAGGCACTACCATCTCAGCGATTTACAACTACATTCGTAGCTACTAACCCAAGCATGCTGGCTAATATAATAATAATAATAATAATTATTATTATTATTATTATTATTATTATTATTATTATTATTATAATATTTGGATTTATCCCCGCCCATCTCTACCATGGTAGACTCTGGGTAGTTTACAATCACAATATAAAAAGTTAAAAGACTATACATTTAAAAACTACTATAAAAATAAAAAATAAAAATCCAAAAGATGGTATGTTCTTAAAAGGAGGATATTACTAAGCTAACCACCCCCAGGAGGAACTATTATTTCCTTCGTTCCAGGCAAGGTGGCAGAACCAGGTCTTTAAAGACTTCCTGAAGGCCAGGAGCGAGGGTGCCCGTCTCGCCTCAGGGGGCAAGTTATTCCACAGGGCGGGTGCTATCGTAGAGAAGGCATGCCTCCTGGACCCCGCTAGATGGAATACTTTTGATGATGGGATCCAAAGCATGCCCTCCCTGCATGATCGGGTGGGGCGGGTAGATGTGTTTGGGATAAGACGGTCCCTCAGATACCCTGGTCCCATGCCATGTAGGGCTTTAAAGGTGATAACCAACACCTTGAATTGGATCCGGAAGCAAACTGGTACCCAGTGCAGCTCACGGAGTAGCGGTGTTACATGTGCAGATCTTATAGCACCCAGAACTACCCGTGAAGCCGCATTCTGGACCAGCTGAAGCTTCCAGATACTCTTCAAGGGTAGCCCCATGTAGAGCGTGTTGCAGTAATCTATATGGGAGATGACAAGGGCATGAGTGACTGTTCGGAGGGCCTCCTGATCCAGGAAGGGGCGCAACTGGCGCACAACCCGAAGCTGTGCAAAGGCCTTCCTGGCCATGACTGCCACCTGCTCCTCGAGCAGGAGTCGTGAGTCCAGGAGGACCCCCAAGTTTCGCACTGAATCTGAACGGGGCAGTGCCACCCCATCCAGAGTTAAAGATGACAACTTCCTGGGAATCGAGAGGCCATCAATCCACAGCCACTCCATCTTACCAGGGTTCAGCTGAAGCCTGTTGTGCCCCATCCAGGCCCCTACAGCCTCCAGACACTGAGAAAGGGTGTCGACTGCAACACTTACTTCACCCGGGACGGAGATGTACAACTGGGTATCATCAGCGTACTGGTGATACCTCATCCTGTGGTGACGGATGATCTTGCCCAGCGGCTGCATATAGATGTTAAATAGGAGAGGAGAGAGCAGTGAACCCTGCGGCACCCCACACAAGAGGGGCCAAGGGTCAGATCTCTCCTCTCCTATTACCACCGATTGGGAATGGTCCCGGAGGAAGGAGGCAAACCAGCGTAAAACAATGCCGCCCACCCCCAACTCCCTAAGCTGCCCCAAAAGGATACCGTGGTTGACGGTATCAAAAGCCACTGAGAGATCCAAGAGGAATGGATGCACTCCCTCCATCTCGCTCCCGCCAAAGATCATCCATAAGCGCGACCAATGCAGTCTCTGTCCCATATCCCAGCCTGAAACCTGACTGAAAGGGGTCTAGATAATCTGTTTCATCCAGAATCCTCTGGAGTTGCAACGCCACCACCTTCTCAATGACCTTTCCCAAAAAGGGAAGGTGGGAGACCGGACGAAAGTTGTTTAAAACAGTAGGGTCCAGGGAAGGCTTCTTGAGGATGGGGTGCACCAACACCTTCTTAAAGACCGCCGGAAACACCCCCTCCCCCAAAGATGTATTAATCATCGCCTGGACCCAACCACATGTAACCTCCCGGGCTGACTTTACCAGCCAGGAGGGACACAGGTCTAGATGACAAGTGGTGGCGTTTACAATCCGGAGGATTCTGTCTACTTCATCAGGCCCAACAGGATCAAACTGTTCCCAGATAACAGGGTAAGTATGTATCTCTGACATCTCCCCAGATTGTGCCTCATGCTTAGAGTTTAACTTGGAATGAATCTGAGCGATTTTGTCCTGCAGATGCTCCACAAACTCTTCCGACCGGCCCTGTAAATGGGTCACCAAGTCCGTCCGACCCAAAAGGGATCTAGTAATCTTAAACAGGGCCATCGGGTGGCATTCTGTGGACGCAATAAGAGCGGAGAAATAATCACGTTTCGCCGCTCTTACCGCCACAAGGTAGGCCCTAATAGTGGCTCTAGATTGTGTCCGGTCAGATTCAGTCTTCGTCTTCCTCCAGCGGCGCTCCAGACATCTCTTAACCCTCTTCAAAACTCTCAACTCCTCTGTGAACCGCGGGGAGTGACAGGTTGAACGAGGCAAGAGAGGTCGCATAGGCGCGATCCTGTCCAAGGTCCTGGCCGCCTCTTTATTCCAAGTTGTGGCCAAGACCTCCGCTGGACCGTGCCGCAGATCTTCAGGTATAACCCCCAGCTCCCTCTGAAACCTCATTGGGTCCATAAGTCGCCGGGGGTGGACCAATCTAATAGGTCCAGCCTCCCTGCAGAGTCGGGCAGCACAAGAGAGCCTCAGGGTCACCAGGGCGTGGTCTGACCATGACAATGGGGACAGATCTAACTCTCCCCTCAGATCACATTGCCACTGCTCTGACAAGAAAACTAAGTCCGGCGTGAGACCACTGTCTTGAGTCGGGTCCCGAATAATCTGTGACAGGCCCATGGCTGCCATGGTAGTCATGAAGTCCCAAGCCGCCTCCGAGGCCCATCCCAGGGATGGCAGATTGAAATCCCCCAAAACCATGAGTCTGGGGAACTCCACTGCCAACCCTGAGACGGCCTCTAGCAGCTCGGGCAGAGAGGTTGCTACGCAGCAGGGAGGCTGGTACAGTAGCAACACTCCCAACTGTGCTTGGGTCACTTGTGGAGCAGCACCCCTGGAGGACATAAGAGACTCTCGGATGACAACTGCCACCCCTCCTCCCCTGCCCCATTGTCTCGGCTGATGCCACACTCGAAACCCGGCTGGACACATTTCCGAAAGGGCAACCCCTCCTTCTGGGCCCAGCCAAGTCTCTGTTATACATGCCAGGTCTGCCCCCTCCTCCGCGAGTAAATCGCAGATGAGGGGAGCCTTATTATTCACAGACATGGCATTAAGGAGCAGCAGCCGGACATCAGGGCCCTCAAAGATCTGCTTACCACGGCCTGGGTATGAGCTTGGAGAGCCGGAACGCGCCACCGGTAATAAACACCAGGGGCACCTTCCCCAACGATGGCCTGCCCTCCAGCTCCCGTCATAACGTCCCTTACCCGTCACCACCTTGATCAAATTCCCCACCCCGCAGCCCCCAGAATCTCCTGGCCCAGATGCCTCCACTCCTGAGCCCCCGGAAAGCCTGGGTTTGGGCAAAGGTCCTCTTCTCCAAACATCCATCCTCTCAACCCAATCTCTCCTGGGTAAATGGTAGGGCCCCCAGCGCACCAGCTCACACTCTCAGCGCTGGCAAGCCCCAACCACCCCACACAGCTCACTGTTCCCTCCTGTGGCCTCTCTCACTAGCCACAGCAGGGGACCCAAACACTCCTACCTACCCTGCCTCTCACTCAGGGATAGGTAAAAAAAAAGGTAAAGGTACCCCCCGCACATTTGTGCAGTCGTGTCCGACTCTAGGGGCCGGTGCTCATCTCCGTTTGTTAGCCAAAGAGCCAGCGTTGTCTGAAGACGCTTCCACGGTCATGTGGCCGCATGACACACGCGGAACGCTGTTACCTACCCACTGAAGTGGTACCTATTAATCTACTTGCATTTGCATGCTTTCGAATTGCTAGGTTGGCAAGAGCTGGAGCTAGTGCGGGAGCTCATTCCGCACGCAGGGCTAGGGATTCGAACCTCCGAACTTGCAATCTTCCGATCAACAAGCCTGGCGTCTTACCCACTCACAACTCATACAGTCCTAGTCCCCCCCTCGTCACTCTCACTTACAAGGGGGGCACCACACTCACACCAAAGGACCCCACAGTTTTCTGCCATCCTAATAGACTGGGGTTGGTCGATCCTCCACTTTATCCATCAATACTACATATCCCATCCTTATGATGGCAGGATCGTGCATCCTGACATAATATTTATTTCTTGATAGTTTCTCAAAAGTATTTAATACAAAAGTCCTGTTAATCCCTGACTTATTCCTTCTTGCACCACTTTCACTACCTTCTTATTGAATCTTACCTTTGCTCTCTGCCTTGCCCAAGGATTGTCATCCATGGCATAAATCATAACAAACTGCTTCTGACATGCCACTGCAATAGCTCTTGGTATGGCCTAGTCCATCATGTGAATATCCTTTTATCCTCTACACTATGCATCTTGGCAACATGAATCTGTCATATGGAAGCTGGGATAATGATCACCTGATTCATATGAACCTTCCCCCATCAGTAAAACAGTGGGGCAGAAGCTCATATAAATTTTGTTCTCGTATATAAGGATTCTGGAATACAGAATCTGCATCACACATTAGTGTAGGTTGAGAGATGGAAGGAATATTCCTTTACTACTCAGAAGGGAGGACCAATATGGAATATCTGAATTGGAACATAGATCCCCCATATTGCTTGACTTTCATTCCAAGAGTTAAATGCACTCAGGCAAGCTTTGTTTTTCTTCCTTCAAGTTAATTAAAATCAACTCCTTCTTTGTGCTTAGTGAAGCCGTGGGATTGTGACCATCATGTATGCTATCACAAATAATGAAAGCATCAGTGTTTAAGTAATAAATATTCCAATGGTCCAATGTAAGAGGAATACATGGAATACATGGATTGTCTGTTATGCCACAGAAACTCAACATACACACAGATTTCCAGTGGTTGAGAGTAAAATGATGACTCTTACAGATATAGCATCAGAAGAGAGCATTCAGGGCAACTGCCAAATCTACAGTCTGACGTTGTTCCTCCTCCTTACGGGCAACCAAGTACTGCAGGAGTGAAAAGATAGAAAAGTTTGCTTTACTTACCAGCTGATTATTAAGATTTAGACCAGAGACAAATATGTCTATGAAGGTTCTCAGTCATCCAGGTGGAATTGTCTGTAGCTTGAATCATGTCAACTGGATTTCTATTTTCTTAGTAGAAACGTTTCGCTCCTTATCCAAGGAGCTTCTTCAGTCTGAGCAAAGTTGGTAAGGGAATCCTAAATATGTTCCTAGGTAGCTGTGTGACCTTACACCTGGGGCTAGGTCATGGTTATATTGAGATGTAATTTTTAAGTCCTTTTATCATCTAAAGGAGGGTCGTTAAAATCACCATGCTGCTGTTGAGCTTCTGAAATGGTCTTAATCTTCCTAGGCACAGAAGACAAAACGGGGAGGAAGATGGGGGAGAGTTTGTGTCTGAGGCCCCCACCTCTATTCAAGGAAGGATTTTCCAAGTTGGCATAAATGGATTCCTTGACCCCTCTCTCAAACCACCTATCTTCTCTGTCTAAAATGTGAACATTAATGTCCTCAAATGAGTGTCCTTTTTCTTTTAGATGAAGATAAACTGCTGACTCTGGTCCTGTGGTGTTATTTCTCCTGTGTTGGGCCATCCTCCTGTACATAGGTTGTTTGGTTTCTCCAATGTAGAGTTCAGAGCACTCCTCACTGCACTGGATTGCATAAACTACATTGCTTTTCTTGTGTTTTGGAGTTTGATCTTTGGGGTGTACAAGCCTCTGTCTCAGTGTGTTGGTGGGTTTGAAATATACAGGTATGTGGTGTTTGCCAAATATCCGTTTTATCTTTTCAGACACGCCAGCCATGTAGGGAATGACCAGGTTCTTTCGTTTACTCTGAGTCTCAGCCTTATCTGTCGCTGTTTTAGGTCTGGTAGATTTAGATTTGGTGAAGGCCCAATTTGGATATCCACAGGCCTTCAGGGCTGTTCTCAGGTGCTGATTTTCATTCTTTTTGGAATCCATGGAGGTGGGGATGGTTTCTGCTCTGTGTGACAATGTCCTGATGACTCCTAGTTTGTGCTGCAGTGGATGGTGGGAGTCAAACATCAGATATTGATCTGTGTGTGTGGGTTTCCTGTAGATCCCTATTTCTAGCTTGCCACCGGTCCCAATGAGGACTTCACAGTCTAGGAATGCCAGTCTGTTGTCCTTGGTGTCTTCTCTGGTGAACCTAATGTTGGCATCTATAGTGTTTATATGGTCCGTGAAGGCCTGTACTTCCTGGGCCTTGATTTTGACCCAGGTGTCATCCACATACCTAAACCAGTGGGTGGGCACCGTTCCCTGGAATGTGTTGAGTGCTTTCTTCTCCACTTCTTCCATGTATAAATTGGCCACAATGGGTGACACAGGAGAACCCATGGCACAGCCGTGTTTTTGTCTGTAAAGGTCACCTCTGTATGTGAAATAAGTGGTGTTAAGACACAGGTCCAGAAGATGGCAGATCTGGTTTGGGTTGAGATGGCTTCTCCTTTCCAGGGTGCTGTCCTCTTCTAGTCTCTTCCTGACAGCGGATAGAGCATGAGTGGTGGGGATGCTGGTGAAAAGGGAGGACACATCAAAGGAGACCATAGTTTCATCTGTATCCAGTTTCAGGATCTTTGCTTTGGAAACAAATTCTTCCGAATTATGGATGTGGTGTTCAGAGTGTCCAACTAGAGGTGCTAGTATGGTAGAGAGGTGTTTGGCAATGTTGTATGTTACCGAATTGATGCTGCTGACTATGGGTCGGAGGGGTGTTCCTTCCTTGTGGATCTTAGGAAGTCCGTAGATGCAGGGGATGGCTTCTCCAGGATACAGACGGTGGTAGGTAATCCTATCGATGGAGCCATCATGTTCCAATTGTTTCAAACTGTCTATTGCCTTTTTCTTGCAATTGTTGGTGGGGTCTCTTTTCATATGTTCATGTGTTCATGTGTTCATTTTTCATATGTATGGTGATCCTCCAAAAGTGAGGTAATTTTATTGTGGTAGTCTGCAGTGTTTAGAACCACTGTACATCTTCCTGCTGACAAAGGACAGCACCCTGGAAAGGAGAAGCCATCTCAACCCAAACCAGATCTGCCATCTTCTGGACCTGTGTCTTAACACCACTTATTTCACATACAGAGGTGACCTTTACAGACAAAAACACGGCTGTGCCATGGGTTCTCCTGTGTCACCCATTGTGGCCAATTTATACATGGAAGAAGTGGAGAAGAAAGCACTCAACACATTCCAGGGAACGGTGCCCACCCACTGGTTTAGGTATGTGGATGACACCTGGGTCAAAATCAAGGCCCAGGAAGTACAGGCCTTCACGGACCATATAAACACTATAGATGCCAACATTAGGTTCACCAGAGAAGACACCAAGGACAACAGACTGGCATTCCTAGACTGTGAAGTCCTCATTGGGACCGGTGGCAAGCTAGAAATAGGGATCTACAGGAAACCCACACACACAGATCAATATCTGATGTTTGACTCCCACCATCCACTGCAGCACAAACTAGGAGTCATCAGGACATTGTCACACAGAGCAGAAACCATCCCCACCTCCATGGATTCCAAAAAGAATGAAAATCAGCACCTGAGAACAGCCCTGAAGGCCTGTGGATATCCAAATTGGGCCTTCACCAAATCTAAATCTACCAGACCTAAAACAGCGACAGATAAGGCTGAGACTCAGAGTAAACGAAAGAACCTGGTCATTCCCTACATGGCTGGCGTGTCTGAAAAGATAAAACGGATATTTGGCAAACACCACATACCTGTATATTTCAAACCCACCAACACACTGAGACAGAGGCTTGTACACCCCAAAGATCAAACTCCAAAACACAAGAAAAGCAATGTAGTTTATGCAATCCAGTGCAGTGAGGAGTGCTCTGAACTCTACATTGGAGAAACCAAACAACCTATGTACAGGAGGATGGCCCAACACAGGAGAAATAACACCACAGGACCAGAGTCAGCAGTTTATCTTCATCTAAAAGAAAAAGGACACTCATTTGAGGACATTAATGTTCACATTTTAGACAGAGAAGATAGGTGGTTTGAGAGAGGGGTCAAGGAATCCATTTATGCCAACTTGGAAAATCCTTCCTTGAATAGAGGTGGGGGCCTCAGACACAAACTCTCCCCCATCTTCCTCCCCGTTTTGTCTTCTGTGCCTAGGAAGATTAAGACCATTTCAGAAGCTCAACAGCAGCATGGTGATTTTAACGACCCTCCTTTAGATGATAAAAGGACTTAAAAATTACATCTCAATATAACCATGACCTAGCCCCAGGTGTAAGGTCACACAGCTACCTAGGAACATATTTAGGATTCCCTTACCAACTTTGCTCAGACTGAAGAAGCTCCTTGGATAAGGAGCGAAACGTTTCTACTAAGAAAATAGAAATCCAGTTGACATGATTCAAGCTACAGACCAGAGACAAATGCAAATTTTGCTGACACTGACAGATTTTAATATCTCTTGGCTGCTATTTGTATTTAATTTCTTTTTGTACTGTTTTAATTGTTTGACCTTTTTTATGATTGTTAGCTGCCCAGAGTCAGTGGTTTGAGATGGGCAGCTATAAAAATTGAATGAATGAATGAATGAATGAATGAATGAATGAATGAATGAATACATTTTAGACAGTGGCAAGTAGTGAGAAGTAAATAGCTCATTTGATAAGGGTGCACCATTGCAAGCACCTTATCCAAATCCCAACAGCCTCCTCCATTGCCCCCCTGCCCCCAGCCCACCCCACTCCACCCTACCCCAGCCCAACCCCTTTCCTACAACTGACAACATAGGAAAATTCTGCTTGTACATCGAAGGCCCCGTAATGATATCCTGCTTTCTATTTGCAGGTGTCCATGATTAATCCACCAGCACCAATAATGAAAAAACAGCTCTAATTAGAATTAGATTAAATATAGATGTTAAATGTTGTGAATTAATTCATCACACCAGTTAGTCAGTTTGAGTTTGGTTCCAAGTCATCTTTTGGTGTAAGCTTTATGTTAGAAAAATTAGATGATAAAGTTAGTAAGGATTCCCTTACTAACTTTACTCAGACTGAAGAAGCTCCTTGGATAAGGAGTGAAACGTTTCCACTAAGAAAATAGAAATCCAGTTGACATGATTCAAGCCATAGATGATAAAAAGGACTTAAAATAACATCTCAAATAACCATGACCTAGCCCCAGGTGTAAGGTCACACAGCTACCTAGAAACATATTTAGGATTCCCTTACTAACTTTGCTCAGACTGAAGAAGCTCCTTGGATAAGGAGCGAAACGTTTCCACTGAGAAAATAGAAATCCAGTTGACATGATTCAAGCTACAGACAATTCCACCTGGATGACTGAGAACCTTCATAGACATTTGCAATATAAGACCTCTGGTTGCTCTAAGCTAACTGGAATCTGCAAAGGGGGATTAAACATGGATGATAGAATTGGAAATTGTCCTTTATATGCTGTAAGTCTTTTTCTTACATAAAGGCAATTTGTTTGTTTTTATTGGAAAATAAATAAATTATATATATTTTTAAATGATCTCCACTTGCTGCCTCATCAGAGCAAATGCAAATTATGCATTGGCCAGGCAATTTGTGGCACAAAGTCTTCTCAGTTATTTTTGTTTTAATCAAATGGGGAAAATTACAAGTATTTGTGTTCTTGCTCGCATTTAAAGCTTCTGAAATGGAGAAAAGAATGTGTCTATCTGTTCCAATTTCAGTTTTGGTACACAGTGGTTCTAAATAATGAAAGGAAAAATATGAATTTATAGGCTCAGACTGTGCTCCTAAAGTCCTGATATTGATGGTGTAATACAGAAGAGGTTGGGTATGTTTATCCTTAAAAAGAGAAGATTGAGGGGAGGTAGGATAGCAGTCTCAAATACACCAAAGAATGTCACTTAGAAAGTCAAGATATGTTGTCTCTTGTCCCAGAATGCAGGACATGGAATAATGGATTTAAATTATAGCAAGGCAGATTCCAACAGAAAGTCAGAAAGAAACTCACTAACCATAAAAGCTGTTTGACAGTGGAATTAGTAGCCCAAAGAAAGTGGAAGGCTCCTCTTCATTGAATTGTTCAAGAAGAGGCTAGAGAGCCATCTGCCAGGGATGTTTTAATCTAAGCTTGCACATCCCCAAATTTAATCTAAGTTTAGTCCATCCCCCTACTAGGGCAGATTGGACTAAGTAGTCTAAATGACCACTTCCACTTGATGATTCTATGATCACATGATTCTTTAGCTACTGGCAACGGCTCCAAGAAAAAAAAACATGGGGACTTTGTAAGTATACTTGAAATCTGTGTTGAAAAATCTTCAGAAAAGAAACCCAATCTAAGAAACCCTTGTGAATGATTTTAAATATCTTCTAAAAATAATCTCAGAGTTCAGAGTCCATTGTATTTTCTATTTAAACAAGACTTGCATCAATGGCATCTACTTTGGCACAGCCCTGAAACTTAGCCTATTTCTTCTAATAAATGTCACTGCTTATGCTAGGATGATTGAAACAAAAGCTATTTCATATACAAAAACATGTTGACTTAGTATATTTAAGAGTAGATTTAGCCTCTGGTCAGCATACTCTGTCCAGAGGTTTAACTTTAGCTGGCTTGATTGGCTAGTTCTGTATTCATGGTTCTCTGGGTTTAAATTTGGGGATGTGCTAGCTTAGACCAGAAAATAAGTTGTTCATTTGAGTGTGAAGTCTAAAGAGAAGCACACAACCAATTGCAATGTGTATTTGATGATCTTTCTCAGGGTCATTCTCTCTTGCTGTTCAGTAAATCAATATTTGCAGTGATCGTCAAGAAGATTGGGGGAGGGGGAACAAGAGACTTTAGACATCAGGTGAGTGTACTGGATTTTTATGTTGTAGAGTTAGCCCCTTCTCCCACATTCCTTTTAGGTAATGTCAGGATCTTTTAGAGGAGAAATGTCTGCATGACTTGACTGCAGTCAACTCCTCGGTGTTGCAAAGAGGCAGGTACTATCTGCACAAGATTATCAACATTATCAATTGAGAAACATCTCAAAAGAAGTGGACTAGTTCCACAGGGTCATCCGCAGCATCCCCTCTTGGCTAGACGGAGAGTGAGTGTCCTTACTACAGTCTCTTAAGCCCATGCAGTGATGATGTGTGGGGAGACTTTTTGTCAGGTGCTTCCAGTTCTATGTTTAGGTGGTTGCTGGTGGGACACAATAGCTGGGGCACCTTGCTTTGGAATGCCCTTCCAAGGAAGGCTCTTCTCCTGCCTACTATGCTACCTTCCTTTTTTTTAATGTGTTTTTATTGATTAAAAAAAGGGAAAAATACATATTTACATAAATTTACAAACATTATTGACATAACAATACAACACAATACATTTAAAAGTAAACTATATATAAAGAGAAAGAAAAAAAGAAAAGAATAGAAAGCATATAGATAGAAAATTTAAAAGTAAGACTTCCAACTATCCATATGAAGAATCTAAAATAATTACTAAAGTATTTTCTGCATTGTTATATTATTCATTATCTCTATTTTTCTGTTTAAATATATTATTTACATCAGAGCTTTCCAAACTGTGTGTCGCGACACAAAAGTGTGTTGCCACACACAGCGTGGTGTGTCGCCACACCACCCGGAAGTGGTGGCGCGCGCATGCACGGCGGCCGCCATGCACGCGCGTGCCGCCGCACGCCCCCTGCGCCACCGCACGCCCCCCTGCGCCGCTGCCGTGCGCGCGCGTGCCGCCGCACGCCCCCTGCGCCGTCGCTGTGCGTGCGCGCCGTCGCACGCCCCCCCCGCGCCGTCGCCGTGCGCGCGCACGCCACCGCACACCCCCCGTGCTGTCGCCGTGCGCGCGCGCCGCCGCTGCCGCTGGTGTGTCGCCAGCGGCAGCACTTTGGAAAGCCCTGATTTACATTGTTATATATCCATTTAGATCTTTTGTGTTGTCTCGATGAATTTGAAAAAAGGTTTCCAACAAATTGTGAAGTCTTTCATATTTTTGTCATTTAATTGGTCGGTCAATGTTGCCATTTGTGCTAAATCCATTGATTTCACAATCCACTCTTCTATTGATGGAATATAGTCCTCTTTCCAGTGGAGAGCGTAGATAGTTCGTGTAGCAGTAATCAAGTAAAGTAGTAGTTTTCCATGTTTTATTTGTAGTTCCTTGTCTATAAATCCCAGTAGAAAGAATTCTGGTTTTTTGGTAAAGTCCTCATTTAACATTTTATATAGAATTTTATGAATTTCATCCCAAAATTTTAAAGCTTTTTTACATGTCCACCAAGCATGGTAAAAGGTGCCATGCTTTATTTTTATTCCTTGTATTTGATTATCATTTCTAATATTTTCTATTAAAACTTCTAATACTAAAATAAATAATAGTGGGGATAGTGGACATCCCTGTCTTGTTCCTTTTTGTATGGTACAGTTTTGTGTCGTATCTTCATTTATTACAATTTTTGCTGTTTGGTTTGTATAAATTGCTTGTATGGTGTTTATAAATCTATCACTGATGTCCATAATTTTTAAAGTTTTGAACATGAAATCCCAATTCAAATTATCAAATGCTTTTTCTGCATCCAAAAATGGTAACATAATTGGTTTTTCAATGTGAATTTGAGCATATTCAATTATATTTAAAACTGTTCTAATATTGTCTTTTATATGTCTTTGAGGGAGAAAGCCGCTTTGATCTTGGTTTATTGTATTCCGAAGTATTTTTTTTAGTCTTTCCGTTAAAATTGTGGTAAAAATTTTATAGTCATTATTTAGTAAAGAAATAGGTCTGTAATTTTTGCAGAGAGTTGGATCTTGATTATCCTTTGGTATTAATGTGATATTTGCTTCTGTCCAGGATTTGGGTATATTGTTTCCAGATAGTATTGAGTTTAATAATTCTTTAAGTAGATTTATGAGCTGTTCTTGGAAATATTTATAGTAAATGGCAATAAAACGATCAGGACCTGGAGTTTTGCCTGATTTCACTTTTTGGATAGCATTTATAATTTCTTGAGTGGAAATGGAATTGTTAATTGTTTCTTTTTGTTCATTAGATATTATCTTTAAATTGCTATCTAGTAGAAATTTGTCAATTTTTTCAATTGGGACTTGTTTTTTGTATAGATTTGTATAAAAGGTATAAAATGCTTTTTTAATTTTTTCATTATCTACTAGATTTACTTCGTTTTCACATATTTCAGTAATAATGTTTTCCCTTTATCCTTTCTTAATTTATATGCAAGCCATTTTCCTGCTTTATTGGCATGTTGGAAATTCCTTTGCTTGATGTATCTTAAATTTCTTTCAATTTCTTCTGTTGTAAGTATATCTAATTGTTTTTGTAATATTTTGATTTGATGAGTTATAGTCTCGTTTAATAAGTCTGATTGTAGTTCTTTTTCTTTTAATTTTATTTGTTGCAGGATAGTTGAAAATTTTTGTTGTCTTATTGTTTTATAATGTTTATTTAAGGACATAAAGTGCCCTCTTATAAAGGCCGTACTTGTGTCCCAAACAGTGGCTATATTTACTTCTTTGTTTAAATTCCAATAAAAAAATTCTTTTAATTTCTTTTTGGTATCTTCTAAATATTCTTTATTTCTAAGGAGGACTTCATTTAGCCTCCATCTATAGGTCTTTGGGTGGAATTTATTTTTAGTTGAATTGCATTATGATCAGAAAATGTTTTTGGGAGAATTGATGTATCTATTATTTTATTAGCTAAATTTGTGGATATCCAAATCATATCTATTCTAGAAAACTTTTTGAATCTATTTGAATAGAATGTATAGTCTTTGGTGTTTCCATTTTTATGTCTCCAAACATCAACTAACTCCAAGTTTTTGGTAAGGTCAAAAAAAAAATTGGGGCAGCTTTCCTTGATTGTTTTTAATTTGATGGTCAGATTTTCTGTCAATTAATGGATGTGTAACTCCATTCCAATCACCCATTAGTATCCAATTATTATTGGGAAATTCTGAAAGATTATTAAGTAAAGTTTTATAAAAAAAATTTTTAATTTTCATTAGGGGCATATATACCCACTAGTATTACTTTTAGATTTTGTATTTCAATTTCGAGTAGTATATATCTTCCTTTTGTATCTGCAGATATCAATTTAGGTTTTAGATAGGGCTTAACATATATAACTATACCATTTTTTTTTCATTCGCAGAAACAAATTCCATCCCCAATTTATTGTTTATTAGATATTTGGTATCTTTTTGTCAAATATGAGTTTCTTGTAAGCATATAATATCTTGTTTTAATTTGTATAAAGAATGAAATATTTTTTTCCTTTTGACTGGGGCATTAAATCCATTAATATTCCAAGATAAGCAATTTATTTCATTCATTTGTAAGGAGAGTTTCGAATTCTTTTGAACTGGAGGCTGACTCTTCTAAATTTTGGACTTCATTGTTTAGAAATTCTTTTATGCTTTCCTTTAATTCCTTTGTTCTTTTACACTATGCTACCTTCCCAGTGCTACAAAAATACATTTATTTTCCAAAATTTCTAAGAAACTATTTAAAGGAGTTTGAATAGGCTGTCTTGGTTGCTTGTTTGTCTGTCTGCCAGTGTCTCTTATTTTCAATAAGATCAATTGTGTTCTTAGTGTTGTTCTACGTCTACAGTACCTATCTGGGCTCAGTAGTTAAGTAGGGCCTAGCTTAGTAAGTACTTAGATGGGAAACCACCAGGAAGTGCCAGGGAAGTAGGCTAGACTGGGAAGTAAACAAACAAGCAAAGGCAATGGCAGCCAGGTCTGTACTATAGCCAAAGAAAACCTGGATGTGTCCATGTGAACATCAGGAATGAAGCTAGATTTGACTTTACTATTGGCTCCATCACTGTTTTAATATTTTTATGAGCCATACATAGCTCCACATGGTATGATTTCTAAAGAAAGCTGAGAATAGCTTTTAAAATGTTTGTCTATTCAGAGAAAGGTCAATGCTGCATGGACTGGCTTGTGACATTGTTAATAGATAATAACAGCTGAGCTTTGAACTGATAAATTGAACCCTATTTCCATATACCATATCTGAGCTGCAAAAATCCAGATGACTTCTAGATGGCATCCAAGTTATTTATTTATTTGTTTGTTTGTTTGTTTATTTATTTACTCATTCATTCATTCATTCATTCATTCAATTTATATAGCCACCCATGTCTCATACATGACTCTGGATGGTTCACACAATTAAAAAAAACAGTTACAAATAAACTAAAATAAAAAACCATTAGAAAGCCCAATTAAAACAGTTAAAACTTAATTTGTAGGACAGTATAATCCATTCAATTGCTGTCAGAGTCAGCGGTACTGGGGTGGCCCAATATCCAAGAAGCCTTAGAGCATCCCCACCACTCATGCTCTATCCGCTGTCAGGAAGAGACTAGAAGAGGACAGCACCCTGGAAAGGAGAAGCCATCTCAACCCAAACCAGATCTGCCATCTTCTGGACCTGTGTCTTAACACCACTTATTTCACATACAGAGGTGACTTTTACAGACAAAAACACGGCTGTGCCATGGGTTCTCCTGTGTCACCCATTGTGGCCAATTTATACATGGAAGAAGTGGAGAAGAAAGCACTCAACACATTCCAGGGAACAGTGCCCACCCACTGGTTTAGGTATGTGGATGACACCTGGGTCAAAATCAAGGCCCAGGAAGTACAGGCCTTCACGGACCATATAAACACTATAGATGCCAACATTAGCTTCACCAGAGAAGACACCAAGGACAACAGACTGGCATTCCTAGACTGTGAAGTCCTCATTGGGACTGGTGGCAAGCTAGAAATAGGGATCTACAGGAAACCCACACACACAGATCAATATCTGATGTTTGACTCCCACCATCCACTGCAGCACAAACTAGGAGTCATCAGGACATTGTCACACAGAGCAGAAACCATCCCCACCTCCATGGATTCCAAAAAGAATGAAAAGCAGCACCTGAGAACAGCACTGAAGGCCTGTGGATATCCAAATTGGGCCTTCACCAAATCTAAATCTAAATCTACCAGACCTAAAACAGCGACAGATAGGGCTGAGACTCAGAGTAAACGAAAGAACCTGGTCATTCCCTACATGGCTGGCGTGTCTGAAAAGATAAAACGGATATTTGGCAAACACCACATACCTGTATATTTCAAACCCACCAACACACTGAGACAGAGGCTTGTACACCCCAAAGATCAAACTCCAAAACACAAGAAAAGCAATGTAGTTTATGCAATCCAGTGCAGTGAGGAGTGCTCTGAACTCTACATTGGAGAAACCAAACAACCTATGTACAGGAGGATGGCCCAACACAGGAGAAATAACACCACAGGACCAGAGTCAGCAGTTTATCTTCATCTAAAAGAAAAAGGACACTCATTTGAGGACATTAATGTTCACATTTTAGACAGAGAAGATAGGTGGTTTGAGAGAAGGGTCAAGGAATCCATTTATGCCAACTTGGAAAATCCTTCCTTGAATAGAGGTGGGGGCCTCAGGCACAAACTCTCCCCCATCTTCCTCCCCGTTTTGTCTTCTGTGCCTAGTAAGATTAAGACCATTTCAGAAGCTCAACAGCAGCATGGTGATTTTAACGACCCTCCTTTAGATGATAAAAGGACTTAAAAATTACATCTCAATATAACCATGACCTAGCCCCAGGTGTAAGGTCACACAGCTACCTAGGAACATATTTAGGATTCCCTTACCAACTTTGCTCAGACTGAAGAAGCTCCTTGGATAAGGAGCGAAACGTTTCCACTAAGAAAATAGAAATCCAGTTGACATGATTCAAGCTACAGACTTAGAGCAATACGTTCTTCCAGTCCTGATAGGATTAAACAGACTCATACAAATAGGTTTAGGTAAAAAGTCTATTTACAAATATACATACACAGTCTTCATACACAGCAGTCCAAGTAATACAGATACATTGTCCAATGGCACATCAAATGAAAGAGAGAGAATAGCACCTTTACACAGTACTTTTATACACATATCTGTCCAATCAGGACTCACATTACAGTAGCATTGCATCAGCCACATAATACATTTGCATACTCTTGCCAGTAGGTGTCATCATCTTTCACCTGATAGAATGACATAGCAGTTTCTATACCCTTTCACCTAGATACACTGAATACATTTCCAGTCTGTTCTATCTGTAAATTCCAGGTTTTATTCTCAAACCTTAACAATTGCTAACAATACAACCGACAGGCTCCATACCACCACTGAATCCCCAGGCCTAATGACAAAACCATGTCTTAAAAGCCTTCTGAAAGGCCAGCAGGGTTGGGGCCAGTCTAACCTCGGGGGGAATGATGTTCCAAAGGGTGGGTGCTGTGGCACAAAAGGCTGTCCTCCAGGGTCCCGTCAGATCACATTCCTTGGTCAACAGGACCCGTAACATGCCTCTCCTGCCGGATCTGATGGGATGGATAGATGTAACCGGGCAGAGGTGGTCGCTCAGATAACCTGGCCTCATGCCATGTGGGGCTTTATAGGTAATTACCAGCACCTTGCACTGAACCTGGAAGCAAACTGGCAACCAATGCAGCTCGTGGAGCAGAGGTGAAATGTGCGCTGATCGAGGAGTGCACAGAACATAATCCATTCTGGAGGTGACCAGGGCATGAGTGACTGAGGGTAGAGCCTCCCAAAAAACATGACTCGTTACTGCCATCTAAGCCAAATATGATATGCCTGACGCTATCCTGTTCAGTGTGCCTCACACTTTTTAACCATAGAGCAGAAATTCATATGAAAGTCTATACTTTTTAAAACCACTTAAATTAGAACAGTCTCTTTCAAACTTTTGCATTTTCATAGTAGTGTCTTCCACAAAGACATGGCCTTTCATTGAACATAAAGAGGGAGAGGCACAAAGTAATTGTTGTACTTCATATATAAGGTAGATATAGTTTATCTTCCCTGTTCAGTGGAATGACCCTTGTTGTAGGTGTCTAAAGCTTGAGTAATTGGAGGACTGAAGATTTATGGTAGCTGTGCATTGATCCTACATCATTTTCCCCCACAAACATTCATACCACTGACTTTTAAGTACAAACCACAAAATCAAGAGAACACACACTCATTCTCAGACCCCATCCATACTAAAGATTAAGTGTTGGTTGAGACCTACTTTTTATGAACAGCATTTTTTTCCTCTCTGCAGAAGAGCAGATGAATGTACTTTGAAATGGTACATTCCAAGCATAGGGTCAAGAGGAGATGGGTTCAAATAGTGGCTGAGTTTTGGATTGTGTCACTCATACCGTTAATATAAAGGCAGTGGCAAGTATATTTGTGAGTAAAGGATCTAGGATTTTTAACCATCATATCTCAAGGAAATTGCACTAATAGTGAGTTTATTAAGGTGAGACAGCCATCCTATAAATTGGATGATATTTTTTTTAAAATAATCGCCCGACACTCTTTGCAGCAAGGAGGAAGTGATGTTGTGAAGGGCTGTCAGGAGCCTGCAGGATTCCACACAAAAATGTTCTGTTCATTCACCAAGTCATTAAACTGAAGCTGATTTTATGGTCATCATTTTTTTCAGCTGGCATGTAGGAAAGCTTTATAGCTTTCAATAAAGCACTCACACTTCTACAAAACCAGTTTGATTTTTTTACTATAGCAGCTTCTGAAAAGATTGATGGTCTTGTTTTGCTTAAGATTCACATTTTAATGCAGCCATAAAAACAAGTTAGATTTGCTTATTTCAGAGAATCTCATTGAGTTAATTATCAGACCCCACATGGCAAATCATTTCATTTGGATTCTATTATAAAACAATCAGTACTTATTTTCTCAGTTGTTTCCAAGTAAAAAGGATAGCAGAAAATCCTAAACATTGCAGATATCCACTTCATGCCAAAGGTTACTCACTTGCATTATATGGAGGAAAGGAGAGCTGATTTGTATTAAGACTGTATGTTTCAAATATCTGGATAGTAAAGATTCTTTTCTTTTCTTGATTCTGATGCTTCTTCTTTAATTTGAAATTTGGAATCAACATGGTCTACAGTTTCACAAGGGGTGTGGTGGCTCAGTGGGTAAGCTGCCAGGCTTGTTGATTGGAAGATTGCAAGTTCGGAGGTTCGAATCCCTAGCCCCGCGTGATGGAGTGAGCTCCCGCACTCGCCCCAGCTCTTGCCAACCTAGCAATTCGAAAGCATGCAAATGCAAGTAGATGAATAGGTACCACTTTGGTGGGATGGTAACGGCGTTCTGCACGCGTCATGCCGGCCACATGACCACGGAAGCGTCTTCGGACAACGCTAGCTCTTCGGCTAACAAATGGAGATGAGCACTGGCCCCTAGAGTCGGACACGACTGCACAAATGTGCGGGGGGAGCCTTTACCTTTACCTTTACAGTTTCATACTTCTCTGGAAGTCATTATCTCTGAAAATAATAATAATAATAATCATAATCATAATAATTTATTAAATTTATATGCTGCCTGACTCCCAGCAACCTAGTAGGACTTAGTTCTGAATATATGATGATGCAATTTTACAATACAATGTTAGAATCCAAAAAAATACAATTCCATGATTATATTATCTTAGATATTTGGAATGAAATTTTAGTATTTGGTTTGCAGCTTTTTGATTTTTAAACCTTTTTTTTTTATTGATAAGCTCAGGTTATAATGGTGGGAGTTCTTTCCTGGGAATTTGACTGGGCTGAATCTTTTTTCTTCTGCTAAACCATGATGATAGGAGATAGGAACATCCAATGCTTCTGCTGTTTGGGGGCAACTTTTCTCCTCTGGATTTTTTTTTCATGTTTTGATTATTTTGTCTGTCATTGTTTCATTATAAATCACTTTGATTAAGGCACAAAAGGCAACATATGAATTGGCATATGGATGTGGTGGAAGGATGGTTTGATAGGAAGATAGGAAGGTATGTAGAAGTAAAGTTAATGATACTGGTGCAAACTAGATTTAGATTTCCTTCCCTTGTTTACCCTCGTCCTTGTTTACATGACCATTCACCTGGAGTGGCAATGAGGAGAGAGTCAGAAGATTGTGATGGGGCCTGAGGGGACTTCACTCCATCTCTGTCATTTGATTCACATCTTGAAATATATAAGCAGTGTGAAGGCTGAAGCAACGATTAGGGTTGTCATGCCAATTTCCCAAAGAGCTGTATCATCAACCAATGAGCAGCCTGAGATCTGGCCACCCGAAGAACTGCCTTCCTCCTGGGGATGAATGAAATGTCAGCTTTACTTCCTCCCAGATTTGGTAAAACACTTTTTCTCCTGCATTGTGTATGAAGAAATGTGCGGAGTTTGGGACCAAATTCTGACAAGCCCTGATTTATGTTCACATGGAAGCCCTGCAAGGTGAAGTGACTCTGAGGTAAATAAAACAAATGTTTATGTTTAAGTGAATGGTGCAGCAAGTGTGGTGTGTTTGTCTCTGTGTGTCAGAAAATCAAGATGGAGACCATGACTGTGCAACTGTACAATTAAAACCCCACCCCTTTTTACATGTGTAGCATGCACAATGCATGTAAAAAAGGGGCAGGACTTTGATCATGCAGTCAAGGCTGCTATCTTGACTTTCACACACACACACACACACACACACACACACACACACACACACACACACACAGAGCAGTTAATTGTGGCAGCAAATTTTCTTACAGAAGCTTTCCCTAATCTGTCACCCTTGAAATGGATTGCACTACAACTCCCAGAATGCCCATGGCCAGGATGGGGATTTCTGTCTTAAATGTTGCACTAGCAGGGAGTGGGATCCACTGCTTCTGGCAGTTCAATCTATTGTCAGAGATTAGCCTGGGGACAATTGGAGAGCGCTTCTGTTGGGGGTGGTACCCTGTCTTTTGAATGTCCTCCCCAGGTAGCCGTGTATGTGAGATGCTGCTGGTTCATAAGTCATTTTGACAGAAGAGTTATAGGTGTTTTTTGTTTTTTCAGATATTTAAAATCTTGTTTAATGCTAGTTTTATTGATTCTGGGTCTTTAAAAGTTATTTATCACTCTATTGCTTTTATTGCTTTTAATGTTTGGAAAAGAAAGAGACAAAAAATACATGTGTATGTTTGCAGTTTTCCTGTAAATAAATAAATAACATCTGAGTCTGAATGGTGTGTGTCTATGTGTGAAACTTCTATTATGAGTTTACAATTAATATAGTAACCATTGTGGTGAGAATTTTAAGCACAGTGTCAGCAGTATGCCAATGACATTTCATTATCCCATTTTTTTCAGCTGAATTTGCCGGCTGAACCCACTGGGTGATATCCAGATCTACCTGCAGAGACATCTACCAGCAGAATAGATAGAAATGCTAGCAGAAGTGCCAAAGGAGGGTGAAGAAAAGATGGGGCAAGAGTTGCACTGTTTTCAAATCTCACTTAATGTTTGGGCAAAGAAGTACAACTTTTGCCAGTCTTTAAAAGGCATCTCAGGACACATACAAACTGCAAATGTTGGCAAAGTCACATCAGAAAGATAAAAAAGAGTGGCAAAGAAAAATTAACTGAACATTAATATCATTACTTTTATACACTTAATTAAACAAATTAACTGTTAAATGTAACACGGTCTTGTGTTTATTTTAATCCTCATTTCTCAGTTGATTTCTGGATATAAAGTAGGACGTTTCTAAGGGGAAAAAAGCTTCACCTGTATAGAATCTAGGGAGATGTTGGAGATTGCCTGTGAATTCATGGGGTGGCCCCTTGAGACACCCAGGCTGCTGGTGATTTCCTCTAGGCCCTATCACCAGCATCCTGGGGGTCTCAAGGGGCCTCAAGGGTCTAGGACAGAGCTTTCCAAACTGTGTGTCGCGACACAAAAGTGTGTCTCCACACACAGTCTGGTGTGTTGCCACACAACCCGGAAGCGCTGATCATCATCAGCGCTTCCGGGTTTTCCCGCGGCGACACACCAACTGCACCGTGCAAAACTTGAAAGCGGCAGCAGCGCTTCCGGGTTTTTGCGCGCTGCCGCAAGGACGGCACTTCCGGGTTTTCTCGCGGCGACACACCAACGCTGGTTGGTGTGTCGCCGCGGGAAAAACTTTGGAAAGCCCTGGTCTAGGGAGATAGATTGCAGTTCAGCAGAAAATCCACTAGTATAATGTGAGCTCAGCTGGACCTTGGACACTCTGCCTATTTAGGCCAACCTGCTTGATGGTGGAAGTTATAATCAGATGTCTGGAGTCAATAGTGAGCTGGATAGGGTCAATAAAGTAAAACTCAATCCAGATAAAAGAGATATACTAAATAAATAAATAAAGAGGGGGCACGCTACGAGCCCCGTCTGTAAGAGAGTTCCATCTGATGGGGTCTAGGAGGCGTGCCTTCTCTGCAGTAGCCCCCACCTTCTGGAATATTCTTCCTCCTGAAATAAGATCAGCCCCCTCTCTCCTGGACTTTAGAAAAAACCCAAAGACCTGGTTATGTCACCATGCTTGGGGAGGGGAGGGGGACAGCCAGTCTTGGGGTTGGCTGGTCTCTTAGATCTGCCCTGACCAGCCTTACCGACCAACCGATGGGATAAGTAAGATCTACCATTCCTTGGATCGGACTGTATTAGATATGTTTATTGTTTATTATTGTTATTTATAGTTTTTTACTGATTTTAAACTTTTGTTGTGAACCGCCCAGGGTCCCTCCTTGTGGGGGAGATGGGCAGGATATAAATATGACAAATAAAATAAATAAATAAATAAATATACTAATAAAAGAAGGGATTGTAATTTTGATATAGAGGCATAGTCATCAGCATTCGAAGGAACAGACATGGCAGGGATTCCAGGAATAGGCTTTATTGTAGTGAAGTAGAATACAGAATCCTAAAAGCCCATCCAAGTTTTTCTCTGCCCCATTTTGTACTAAAAATCAAGGTGAGGTTACTTTGAGTTTCTTTCTCATGCTTTCTTCAATCTTAGGACTGTGTAGTATCTTCTCCAAGTGTCCCCTCTACAGCTCACTCCTTCCTTCCCCAAGATCAGCTCTAAATTCCTTTGCACCACCTCCCCATCAGAACCAGTCTCCCCTCCTGCCTTTGAAGACAGGCTAGGCAAGTAATCCAGGGCAATGGACACAGACTGACTCCCCCACCCCCTCTGCTTGCTCTAAATTTTGGAAAATGTCCAGCAATGGTTCACTGCCCTCAATGAGGGGTATGGTCCATATAGCTGCCCCTTCTTTTAGCAGACTAGGAACAAAGATAAGTTTGGTTCTATCTGTAGGAAATTCTGCTGGCCAAGCTGCCATAAACAATGCCAATTGTACCATGGCATTTACAGGTTTGTTATTTGTACATCCACTTGCCATTGATGCTGTAGCAATACTTTGGCAATTTGTTCTATAGACAGCCTTGACAATCCATCATCATAATCCAGGTCCATGAAACAGATTCTGATGCCTCTCTGATGAGAGAGTAATGGGGCTTTCAGGATTGATGACAGCCCTTTGTCAAGAAATAGATTCCAGGAATAACAGGAACTTGAAAGCTTGTCCAAGTTTCTTTGTGCCCCATCTTATACTAAACAAAATCAAGGCATGGTTATCTTGAATTTATTTTTCACGCTTCCTTCAATTTCAGGACTGTGTAATCTTTTCTCCAAGTACCTCCCTTAATGGCTGTCTCATACCTTCCTCAAGATCAGTTCTAAATTCCTTCATATTAATCTACTCCGGATAGTGTTGCACACCTCTTGGCCACTTTGTTTATAATGAAGGGATGGTCATGCACTCACCTTTGCTGCTTCACTTAACTTTTTTTGTTTTGTTTTAATTAGCATATATAATTTTCAACTTCAATTGCACTCAAAATCATTCATCAGAACATAGATTTTATTCTTACCAACTAAACCAGTAATACACCACTTTTTGAGTAGTTGTACATAGGTGTTGCCATGCTGTTGACTGAGATTTGTTGAATGACTTCCATTCACGTGTCTGCTCATGCATCTCCTCCTTCCCCTCCCCCCATTTTAAACTGTAGCTCTATACTCAGAACTAGACAAGATAGAACTGCTTTGTGCTATAAGTCCTATATTCTATCCTTGCATCTCCAGTTAAAAAAAAATCAGGTAGCAGTATTGGGAAATTTGTCAAAGGCCTTGAAGAGTTACTGCCACTGATAGATTAGATGGAACAGAGATCTCACATAGTATAAGGATGTTTTATGTATCAATCATCACTCCTGTATTCTTAGTGGAAACGTTTCGCTCCTTATCCAAGGAGCTTCTTCAGTCTGAGCAAAGTTGGTAAGGGAATCCTAAATATGTATATTTAGGATTCCCTTACCAACTTTGCTCAGACTGAAGAAGCTCCTTGGATAAGGAGCGAAACGTTTCCACTAAGAAAATAGAAATCCAGTTGACATGATTCAAGCTACAGACAATTCCACCTGGATGACTGAGAACCTTCATAGACACATCACTCCTGTACTAATTTGTCATGGGTTCTGTGGCTGTGTCTTTGACTATGAACAGTTCTGAACACTTAAAGACTGAAAATGGTTAACACAGTAAACTACACTAAGATTCTTTGGGCAAAAAGTTTCTGGACCTCAGATGGAGGTCAAAAGATCTGATGTACAAAGATTGACAGTGTCATCTAATAATAGCTAAATATAAATTTGCTCCATCCAAGTATACCCACTTATGGTTGTTTTTAATTCTGTTTTTTTCCTAAATAAAAATTGTTGCTCACATAATTCACTTGCCTCATGTTTTCAAGGAGGTTTAGAAGAAGAGATCATCTCCTAGAAAAATCAACATATGACCTGTGATTTTTTTTTTGCAGCTGTGGTTTCATATGATCCATTTTTTCAAAGATGTCTGTCTTGCAGTATGTACCATGTATTGTTTTATACAAATGGAAGGCATTACATTACATACTTGATTGAAATAGGAACTTGGGAAGACTATCTCCATTCCATGTTTTGATCCAAAGATATAACTTTACTCTTAGCAGTATCAGAATTTCTGTTGGCATCAGAAATAGGGTTGACACACTGAGGTAGATGAAGTAGGATCTCAACATCATGGAGTTAGCAAGAAAACATGTGCAGTGGTGAGAGGCTGTGCAGATAGTACTATGATTAGCTAATAAGTACAAGCCCCTTAAATACAGAGATTAACCACTGACTAGCCACACTTTAAGGGGCATGGTGGCTCAGCGGGTAAGACGCCAGGCTTGTCGATCGGATGGTTGTAAGTTCGGATGTTCAAATCCCTAGCCCCGCGTGACGGAGTGAGCTCCCGCACTCGCCCCAGCTCTTGCCAACCTAGCAATTCGAAAGCATGCAAATGCAAGTAGATTAATAGGTACCACTTCGGTGGGAAGGTAACAGCGTTCCGCATACGTCATGCTGGCCACATGACCGTGGAAGCGTCTTCGGACAACGCTGGCTCTTCGGCTAACAAACGGAGATGAGCACCGGCCCCTAGAGTCGGACACAAGTGCACAAATGTGCGGGGGGAACCTTTACCTTTTTTAGCCACACTTTTGAATATTGAGAATATTCTCTTGGATCATAGGCTTATACACTTAAGCCAAAACTGAGTAAAGTTTGCAAGCCCCTCCCTGACATCCTAACTGAACCCCCTAAAGCCCTCAGATGGGCATGGCCAAACATTTCACACTTCTTTAATTATGGGAGGTTTGGGGGGATATTTGGCTCCTTAAACCTCCCCAGGTTCCAAGTAACTTAAAAATGATACATTTCAGAAACTGTTTAAAAAGTGAGCAGCTTTTGGTTTCCTTTTCTGGAGTGCTATATCCGGCATAACCTGGGAGAACGCTCATTGGTTTTCCCTTGGGCTGCCTCTAATCACTGGGCCCGTGAAGTGCCAGGAAGGTCAGTATCTAAAGTATAAAAGCTGCGTGTTGATGCTAGCACATGTAAATGCTAAGGTGGCACACGTTTACAAGCTGTCAAGAGACTTAAGCCTGTCCCAGTCAAGCAGAATTTAAAAGTAAGGCTTGCTCCAGCCTTGAACCTATACTCAGGCTGCTAAAAGCTGAGTTGAGTTCCTAACTGTATTGGAAGGACCAGCACAGAAGTGTAACATTTCATTAACACAAGGGAGAGCAGAGTTAGCATTTGTGCCTGGCCCTGTGAAAGATGGTGGGAGCTGAGAAAGTGAATGAAGGACCAAACAATGGTAGTCTTGCCACACCAGAAGAACTCTGATAGAATTCAAAATTCTCTTCGATGGGAACTCTGATAGGGACAGGGTTTAATGAGGTAATTAAACTTATTCCCCGGCTTCTCCTGTTGAGGTCAGAAAGCCAATATTACTACAGTCCTCATCAGTCTCCTCCATGCATATAAGTGTCTGTGGCAATCCAGAAGCAACAGAAAATCCATTGAAACTGCAAAGGGCTGATTCAGTTCTATACCCTGAACTGGGTTCCTGCTTCAGTTTGTGAATCTGCTTTGTTGAGGTGATCCAGTTTCATTAAATCACAACATTGCCTCCAAGTTTTCCACAGACCTGGTATTTATTTTTCCAGTGAACTGTTTTCCAATTACCATTTAAATTTAATACAAATGCTTTGCTTCTTCTCTCATTCCTCATCAATCTGTGAAAAATCAGCAACATTATCTGAGCGAAAGGATCCTTTGTGACCCACATTCTTATAACACTAGAATGATTATTTAAGTATTCTGAGTGTAAGCACTTTTGAAATCATTAACCTCCACGAAGATGCATGAGCTGTGCCAATATCAGGAAAGAGGCTCAATGGCTGCAGGGCATTTTAAGGACTGCTTCAATACTGATAGAAAATCCTTATCCAAACATAGATTTTTAATTAATTCCCTTCAAGGCAGGAGTCCACTGGTTTTCTTGGTTTCCTTTGTTAAATTATTCTCTTTTCATAATTAAAACAAGGGACAACATTCAGAAGATGACAATTTTGGATGAAGGAAAAGAAAGAAAGAAAGAAAGAAAGAAAGAAAGAAAGAAAGAAAGAAAGAAAGAAAGAAAGAAAGAAAGAAAGAAAGAAAGAAAGAAAGAAAGAGGAAGGAAGGAGGGAAGGAGGGAAGGAGAAGGGGAATATTGTATGATAGAAGTATTTTTATTAGGAGTGCTTTTTGGAAGAGTGATTGTTTTCTGTTTTGGTTCACATTAGTCCCTCTATTTGGGTATGATTACCCGTTTGGTGGGAGTTTTGTTTCCTTTGCCCATTATATAACATTACTTTTCAGATAGTGCTCTCCTCTTGTCTGATCTGCTGATTGCATGAATTCCCCGGCCTTAAAGAAGAAAGACTTCAGCCTGCTGACTCCCACTTTATTATAATAAAACAGTTCCAGGGTGTTATATATGCTCTACCTCCCGCTTATTCCCTCCCATCACTCCAGCAGCCACCTTGTACATCACTGATTACTGCATATTAATGCACTTCAAGAATTTTAAAGAAATGTAGAAATAACAGCCACTTTTGTAATAGAAACCTTTGTCAATATAGACTGTCTTGTTGAATCTGTTTATTTAAATATTGAGGGAGAATATATTAAATATTTAGAGATGGAAGTCTTTATTGAAATGGGCTTTGCATTGCTTTTATTAAGTTGGGGTGACCATCTGCCACTTACTTTATCTTATATTCCTGACCTGGGGAATGCGGGCAATAAACAAGTCCCACGGGGAAGGCTGCCAACATCATGCCTAAGCTGTCTGGGTCCTTAGCCATGTTTTGCTGGCCACTGTTGGAAAGAGAATGCTGAGCTAACTGGATGTGAATGCAGTTTTCCTATTGGGGCAGGGTGCTTGAAAAAGGCTGCCACCAATTTTGAAATGGAATTCTCAGACTGTGGTGGCAGATCTGTGGATCAAATCTAGGGAAGGTCTCTAAATGGAGTCATCTTTCCCTTTATACTGTATAGAGAAGCACAAAGATTTTCTTTACATGCTGTGACCTTGCTGGGTGCCAGTGCTGGTAGGCAGTGATTGATCTTAAGATTCTGGGTTTTATAATAGAGGTAAACAAATATTTTAAAGAAGGGCTTTTAAAGTGATTTCCTACAAAGAAGCACATTTGTTTGGATAAAATATCCACACTTTGATAAAGTAGCCTTTTGATGTGTGCCTACTATCCAAATCTCCATGATGTTTCCAATCCCAACCTGCTGACAGATCTTACTTCATCCAAACTATTCATGGACTCTTATTGCTGGTATTTTAAAGCAAGTACAGTGACCATTACTTTGTGCCACCACTCTAAGCATGTATAGGGTCATCTTAGCGGATCTGCAGAAAAGTAGATGTTTTGTTCATACATAATTAATACATAATTATTAATTATTATTAATTATGTATTATTATTAATAATAATACATAATTAATAATTAATACATAATTAATATTGAATTAATTGTAGAGGTTTCAAGGTGAGATCAAGGTGCCTCCTAGCCCACCACTTTTTTAGAGCTTTCTAAGATCAAGATTTCCTGATCTCAGAAGCAAACAGGCTATTATTGGATTTTTCCTGCCAACTGCAGAGCCCTTTTCTCTGACACCAGAGGGGGGAAATTGGTGTAGAAGAGAGATATCAAATAGTATAACTTGTCTTTCTCAACAGTGAAGATGAGGTGGGGAAAATGGCCATTTCTTACAGAAGCTTTGATACCCTTATTATCTCAAGATCTCATAAGGCAGAGTATATGCCTTTTTGTCAACTGGTATATTTGTGGGGGCGTGATGGCTCAGTGGTTAAGATGCCAGGCTTGTCGATCGGAAGGTCGGCGGTTCGAGACGTGAGTGCCGCATGACGGAGTGAGCTCCTGCACTCGCCCCAGCTCTTGCCAAACTAGCAATTCGAAAGCATGCAAATGCAAGTAGATAAATAGGTACCACTTCGGTGGGATGGTAACAGCATTCCGCACACGTCATGCTGGCCACATGACTGCGGAAGCGTCTTCAGACAGCACTGGCTCTTCGGCTAAGAAACAGAGATGAGCACCGGCCCCTAGAGTTGGACACGACTGTGCACTTTACCTTTACCTAGATTTGCAATATTGGTTCACCTGAGCCAATTGTGCAACAAACTCTTGTGCTGACTCCAGTTTCCAATTCCAGATCATTCTCAATTTGTTTTCAGTCACCTAAAGCCACCTTTAGGGCACATCAACCTCAGTCAGCCTTTTTCAACCTGGTGCCTTCTAGGTAGGAATTCTGGGAACAGTTAAAATACCTCGGGAGGACAAATGGTTGGGGAAAACTAATCTAAAATATCAGCAAGTAATCTCTTATTGTAACATGCAAAATTAGAAATTGGCATTGACTGGAGATAAGGTGGCAGCATTTTATTTTATATTTTGGTATCACATAGTTCTGTCCTTAGAAATTAATGCTGATTATTTGGGCACTTGAAAGATAAGAACAGCCACTGTTCTCCCTTCCTCTGCCTGTTATACTCCAAGGGACCAGACAAAAACAAAGAAAAAGCTCTTAAAGATTTCCAATTAGACTGACTCTCAGTCTTCTCTACCTCTGGTGTCTTCCCCAGGTATGTGCAAATATGTTTGAATGTTCAGAGATAAGATCTACATGGTACCATTTAAAAAAAAGTTTTACAGTCATGGCTGTTGCATTAAGTCAATGTTAGTGTTAACTGACATCTTTTTTTGGTTTCATTCTGTAATCGGCATAACTCTGTTAATGGATTTCTCAAATGCAATACATTCATATTCTGTTGCTTCTTACACATCAGGTTGTTCCTCTCCTTCAGCTGATGCACTTATTAATTCATTCACACCATTAAGCAGAAGGTGACTTCTTTCAGAACATAATATTCTGTTCAGTGATGAAAGAGAACAGTGAACTGTGATGCTTGCATTAAAAATTATAAAATGCCATGCTGTGATCTCCAGCAGAAACCCTTGGGACTTGGTGTTATACCTAAAAAGGATGCCCAGAATAGCAGTAGGTTAGGAAGCTCTGAAGGTGATAACAGCAGCAAGACTTTTATATGCACAAAGGTGGAAGGACTGACAAATTCCTACAGTGGAAGAACGGATGGTGAAATTAATGGAGGTGGCAGAAATGGCGAAATTGACTGCGTTGATTAAAGAAAATAATTTGTCTAATTTTTACTTGGAAACCACTTTTGGACTTTTTGCTTGGAACTGAAAAAGATGAAGTTTTAATTTTGGGATCTGGTGATTAGGATTGTATAAGGATATAGAAATAATAATAATTATTATTATTATTTATTTAATTTATATGACCGCCCATCTCCCCCCAACGGGGAACTCTGGGCGGTTTACAACAAAAAAGAATTAAAATAGAACATACAATATAAAACATCAATTCATACAATTAATATAAATAATTATAAAAATAAAATCCAGATGGACGAAAGAGTAATAAAAGGAGGACTTTTTAGGATTAAGGGACAAGCCACCCCCATGAGGAACTATCCCTTCCTCCTTCCCATGCCAGGTGGCAGAACCAGGTCTTCAGATCTTTCCTAAAGGTCGGGAGGGAGGAGATCTGTCTCAACTCCGGGGGCAAGGTGTTCCACAGTGTAGGAGCAACTACAGAGAAGGCCCGTCTCCTAGACCCCATCAGGTGACACTCTTTAATTGATGGGGCTCGTAGCAGGCCCTCCCTGAATGATTGGGTGGGGCGGGTCGATAATATGGGGATAAGACGGTCCCTCAGGTATTCTGGCCCCATGCCATGTAGGGCTTTAAAGGTGATAACCAACACCTTGAATTGTACCCGGAAGCAAACCGGCACCCAATGTAGCTCGCGGAGCAGTGGTGTTACATGTGCAGATCTTGGTGCAC
Organism: Charina bottae; assembly: GCA_023362775.1. NCBI lineage: Eukaryota > Metazoa > Chordata > Lepidosauria > Squamata > Charinaidae > Charina > Charina bottae. Next base: position 150,657,933 of record JALMGJ010000001.1, read on the forward strand.
CCAAAATTGCTCGCGCGGCCGCATTCTGCACCAGCTGTAGCTTCCGGATAGTCTTCAAGGGTAGCCCCCATGTAGAGCGCATTGCAGTAATCTACATGGGAGATGATGAGAGCATGAGTGACTGTCCGGAGGGCATCGCGATCCAGGAACGGGCGCAACTGGCGCACCAGCCGAAGCTGTGCAAAAGCCCTCCTAGCCACGACTGCCACCTGCTCTTCTTCCACACGGCCCTGCAGGTGGGTGGTCACTACCACCCTACCCAAGAGAGATCGAGTAATCTTGAACAGGGCCGTCGGACGGCATTCTGCGGATGCAATAAGCGTGGAGAAATATTCACGTTTCGCCGCTCTTACCGCCACAAGGTAGGCCTTAATAGCGGCTCTAGATTGTGTTCGGTCCGATTCCGTCTTCGTCTTTCTCCAGCGGCGCTCTAGACGTCTCTTCACCCTCTTCAAGACCCTCAACTCCTCCGTAAACCACGGGGAGTGATGGGTCGAATGGGGCTGGAGAGGTCGCATCGGCGCGGTCCTGTCCAAGGCACCGGCAGCCTCCCTGTTCCCGGTTGCAGCCAGTGCCTCCGCTGGACCATGCATTATATTTCACTGAGGTTATTAAGCCTGAATTTGAGTGCAATGGTTGTAAAAAGGAGGCACACAACTAAATACTATTTGAGAAATCACCCAATATGCTGAAATATGCTAGACAGTAGCAGGAAAGGAGACACAGAATAGATTTTATTATTAGACGTATGTATTTTTTTTCTTCCCCTAATAATATCAGAAAATAACCAAACATGAATTTTGAGAAAAGAACAATGTACTTTCCACCACTATTCTTTCATGATTTAGTGTGCACAAGTGATATTTAATAAGACTCTCTAAATTGCATAGGGGTGAATCAATACATGTCCAAAGAAACAGAGACAGAAGGAGACCTTCAGAACACTGAATCTGACAGTGGCTGACAAGAATGTAGACTCCTGAAGTAAAGGAGCAAAGGATGTTGGCTTCTCTGTGTGTGAGTGTGTCTTTACATGTACATATTAAGTAATAATTGCATATTAAAGGAGGTAGGCAATGGGCAACGTCCAGGTAATGCAAGTGATATTAGTTCATAAGTAATTAGATCAGGGCTTTCCAAAGTGCCGCCGCTGGTGACAGACCAGCGGTGGCAGCGGCGGCAGCGCAGCGGTGGCACATGTGTGCACGGCGGTGGCGGCAGCAGCGGCAGCCTCCGCTAAAACGTAGAAGCACTGATCCCGTGCCGCTGCCGCTGCCGCCATGCACGCACGCACCGCCGCTTCCGGGTGGTGTGGCGACAAACCACACTGTGTGTGGCGACATACTTTTGTGTCGTGACACACAGTTTGGAAAGCTCTGAATTAGATTTTCCTAGGAGCAACTCTGTTGAATGGTATCCTGGAACACATTTGTCCCTGGTTTTCTTTTGAACAGATCTCTAATCATTCCTTTCTCCTGCAGTGGAGGACCTTCAGCTGAAGATAGCATCCAGGTCAAATCATATATTTATAGGCAAACATATTTCTTCTGAAAGTCAGAAAGAAGTTAACAAAGCTATTAATGTTTGGAATTTCAAAGCCTTCAATTCCTTTCAAAGTTGTTTTAATTCTGGATCTGATTTTTTTTTCTGTTATAGTATGGTCCAGGACAAGTAGGAGTCATATAAATAAGTATGTGATGAAATCTTCAGTACTTCTTTTTTTTTCTGTTTCTAGTAAACATTAGGTACAAAGTGACAGATGTTATGACATGGTTCTTTTATTCAAAGGGTGAGCCAGTACACTGTGAGGAAGAGTGAAGAAGAAAAGATACAGAGTGTGGGACAAATCTGCATTCAGTACAGATCCCAGTCCACACGCCACATACAACCCCAGCCCATTTTGTTTTATATCTGAAGCTCCCCAAGATTTTGCCACTGAAATGTTTACCAGCAAGGTTTTTGGATTTTAACAACGGTCATTGGGACCGGGAACTCTGTCACTAAGCAATGCGGTCATAAAGCATATCACGTGACCATGCCAACTTATGATGGCAGTTCCAGCAGTCCCAGTTGCTGTCATTAGGCGAATCCCACATGGTCGCAGCTTCCAATGGTCATGTGATCACGATTTGCAACCTCCTGCCGGCTTCCCTGTTGACTTTGCTTGTTGGAGGCCGGCAGTGAAGGTTGCAAATGGCAGTCATGTGACTGTAGGACGCCAGCAGTGAAGGTCGCAAATGGCAGTCATGTGACTGTAGGACGCTGTAATATCGTAACTGTGAACCGGTTGCCAAGCACCTGAATTGCGATCACGTGACCGTGGAGACACTGTGATGGCCACAACTACAAGGACCGTTCATAAGTCCCCCTCATTCAGCACTGTCGTAACTTTGAATGGTTGCTGAACGAGTGGTCGTTAAACAAGGACTACACATACAACTCTCTGAATCTAATTAATTTAAAGGGTGGCCCCTATCTGCAAAACATTTTCCCACTCTTGCCCTAGAGTTCATGCTCTGACATCCTTTTAACTGGGCATAGCCCTTTTAAATTTGGGGAGCTATTCTCAGTATGATGAAAAACAGTATGAGCCAGTTTGGTGTCTTGGTTAAGGTGCTGGCCTAGGAACCAGGAGACTGTGAGTTCTAGTCCTACCTTAAGCATGAAAGCCGGCTGGGTGACTTTGGGCCAGTCCCTCTCTCTCAGCCCAACTCAACTCACAGGGTTGTTGTTGTGGGGAAATTAGGGGGAGGAAGGAGCATTAGGTATGTTCACTGCCTTGAGTTGACCAAAATATATTTTTAAAAAGGTGGGAGATGCTGCTGCTGCTGATGATGATAGCAACAGCATTCAGCCAGAAGGCCATTTGGAGAATAATAATAGCAGCATTCAGGTAGATGCCATTCGGAGTTGTCCAAGCTACTACTCATGGTTGGATTCTCCCATTGCTTGGTCTCAACTCCCCAATTTCAGTTTCCTTTGTAAATGTTGTAAGTGTTGTAAACATTTGTAAATGTTTATTAGGACTGTGCAAAGAATTCCAAAAGGCTGCTTGGAAGGTGCGTTGCATGAGGTGGCATGGGTATCTATGGTATGACAAAGCTAAGGTTAATGTGGATTTCAAAAACCATTATGTCAGGCGTGCCATTCTTAGAGTATGGAACAAATATAAATTTAGGTTCTGCCCAAAAACACCTTTGTGGCTTTCAGTGCAAGAAGCATTTGATAGATGAGAAATGATAAGTAAATATAAATGGTTAACTTACTGTGATGTACTAGAATTTTCTCAAGGGGATTGTAAAATAAAATCAAGAGAAGATTTGACAATAGAACAATATCCTTGTCAATGGTTTTCTTATGGTTCTTTTATGGTTTTTTTTCTTATAGAAAAAAAATCCAAGCAAGGCTGTTTTCCACTAGCTAGCGTTGGTTTTTGTAATATATAACCTTATTAAAGATGAGTACCATGAGAAACCCTTTCTGAACATTGTTTTTACAGTGCTGGGAAATCCTCCCTATCCTTCCCAGCTTCCTAACTCTTTGTAACTGAATGTTATATGCAGGTTGCTTCTTATGCAACCCCCCTGGACCTAATGGACAGAACAAGCTTCATTGCACACCTATGTTAATCAAGTTTCCTAAACCCAGACTAAGAAAAGAATCAATGTAAAGGTGAAAGTAAATCTTTCTGAATAATAAAGATATTTTTTCTGGAAGATGCTACACTCCCTATTTCAAACTGGAAAATGTTTCTTCCCCGCTGCCCTTCAGAGTTATTATTTTGAATTTTAAATACATGGGGGGTTTGTTTTGCTTTGATTTGATTGGCACACATGTGTTCTGAGTTGCTCCACGTCACTGCTAGCTGTGAAAAGCCAAGAGAAATCACCTGAATCAGCCTATAATCTTAAGCTGCAGTGGGACAGGCTCTCAAGAGCTTTCATTGGAATAAGTCTCTGAGCATTACAGCAATAATCTTCCCAAGCTTGCTTCAGGTGGTTACATGGTTCACCAAGTCCCTGATGTTTTGTGATGAGAGATGGTATAATCTCCCAGTGCAACGCTTGGGGTGACAAGGAACGGTTTCATTTTGTTGTAAAAGCTTGTTTTTCAAACACTTTCTAACCATCGTTTTCTCTGAAGATCTCTTAATCACAATAGAATAGTATGTTGCTCAACCTTACATTTCACATGTACTTTCAAACATAACCAAGTCTCAGTGAATTTTTTCAGAGTTACCAGAGATCGAATTATTGAAAGGTTAACCAGAAAACAGTACAAATATGTATGACCTTTCCCAGTAATGTTCAAACCCATTTTTAAAAATCTTCATGATTTTAATATCCAGTACAAAACATTATAGGCAATTCATAGAAGCCTTCAAGGCTGCCCATTGTATATGCCCAAATTCCCCTAGATTCCTGCCTCCTTTTGAATAGGTTGTAGAAGACACATTTTTCATTCTTTTATGATAATAAATGAATCAACCAAAGCAAAGTACAAACACACATAGCACCACCTCATACCAATAAAAAAGAAAGAAAGAGAAAAAGGTCCCAGACTTTGACTGTATTGCCCCAAAAGTTTCTTCCCTGCTCCTTTGTCAAAGTTATAATTCAGATGTTGACAAGCAACCCATACAAACAACCCATGACTGCAAATCAAGTGTAGTTGTTGCCTTCCAGAATTGTATAATCATTCTTTTAGCCAATCTGCATGCCTGAAAAATCTACAATTCTTGATATCCAAGTACTGGGGATATAGCCAAGAAAAGCACCTGCATCTTTAGCATACAGTGATAGAAGGCTCATGGAAAAGATCATGCCGGCAATAGTGTTGCTTCCACAAATGCAGTTCTCCCCACAGCATTTTCCAGCAGCTTTTGGTCAAGTCAGAAGAAGCAGAGCAAGTTCTTATAGTGTACGTATATGTGCTTGTGTGAATGGATACATCTGTGGTATGCAAATGATTTTTGAACCCATGTCCATATATTCTGAGTTTCTTTCCTTCCATGTTCTTTTTTTGTTCCAAACAATGGGCCCAGAAAGGACAGGTTATGCTGCTTGAAGGATTGCTTCATTTCACATGCCTCCCTGCCCAGGTTAAATCCTGTAACCCCTTTTTCTTGGGATTGGAAAAGGGTGGTGGTGGGAGAAATCTTTCATGGGTGGCCCCCGACTGGACATACTCTCTCTAAAGGATCAGCTGAGAGTTATATTATGGTCTTTAGAAAGCCAGGTGAAGAGTTTTCTATTTTCTCTGTTTTTCAGTTTTAAATGCCTGCTTTGTTTTTATATCTCACCTCCTTTTTTTCCTGTTGATAATCATATTCTGATGTGGTTTTATCTTTATATTCTATTTTTATAGTTTATCTGTTTTCCTTTATATTACCCAGATATAACTTAATGGATAGCATAGGAAGGTTTCTTTGCTGCTGATAAAGAAAACAGCAATCAACAACATATGTTGGCTGCTATTCTCAGCAGTATGATTCTGGAAGTGTGAACAGAAATAAGACATCTTTGGAGGTAGTAAGCATACTGGTAGTAAGCATACTGGACTGTTCATACTTGAACATACTTGAACATACTGTTCATACTTGAACATGAATTTGAGTAAACTCCGGGAGACAGTGGAGGACAGAAAGGCCTGGCGTGCTATGGTCCATGAGGTCATGAAGAGTCGGACACGACTAAACGACTGAACAATAACAACAAAAAGCATACTGGATATTAATTTTTCAATAGCTGGATAATATTTTTCTGTGTAATATTTATAGTTTTGGTAAGGTATGCAACACTATTGCAGGCAGTTGCAATGAGCTGCAGTACTCACAGTGTTTGCTCAACAGCATGGCTTTCATCACTGCAGCAAAATGCATAGGAAGCTACACTATAGCAAACAGCAGAAACATTTTCAGGAACTCACAGAGCAATGCAATTAAGGAATTTAACAGCATATAAATGTCAGAGCACGCAACGTGGGGCAGCCTGCTCCTTTTTCCAAGACTCCAGTGATCCACGTTCTATGCAGTAAATAGACAGTCAAGCAGAGATTAGATAAAATAGCCTATTTACTTTATATACATACGTAGTCCAAAAACAGTCCAGTAACATCCAACTGCAGTTACAAATGATAACAGCAACGAGAAGGAATACAGCAATAGAGAAGGAATACAGCAATAGAGAAGGAATACAGCAACGAGAAGAAAGTACACAAGAACTTCACTTCTTTTATACAAATACTGACCTATCACATTATAGGTCACTCTTATCATCTGCCACACCCAACTAAATTATAGCACCTGAAGTATGAGTCATTACTGCCACATCATACCTTCAACAATGGCTGCTAATTGGATGACTTGCAGAATATTTCACTTCTCACCTAGATACATCAAGCCTCTCCAGTATAATTTATCTATCTGTAAATTCCTGGGTATATACAAACCCCAACAATAAATATGTTTGTGTGTGTGTGTGTGAGAGAGAGAGAGAGACAGAGAGAGACAGAGAGAGCAAGAGAAGGTGGCACATCACAGCTCAGAAAGGGCAGCTGGGTCATACCTGCATCCAGGAAAATGTGGAAGGAGATAAATGAAAACATTGATTAAAAAAAGTTTTCCTTTGAAACCTTAGAGTTAGTAATCTTGGTGATTCATCTGTACTGGGTCTGACAGGCTGCAAATTTACATCAATGGTTCTTGACAATGAAAAAAAGAATTCAGGCCTTTTGGTCCAAGGTAGCAGAGTTGGCCCCACCAGAATGAAAAGAAATCATTTACAGTTGAACAGAGGCAAACGATGTGACCGGAAATCCAAAGCTGTATGATACTCTCAGCAAGGGTGCAAACCCTCACAGGAATATTGTTGTTCTCCATTTGCCTTTAATACAAAAGGAATTAGATTAATGTTTCCAAGGAAGATTTACCACACTTTTTACCTGATTGCCCAACTAGATATATACAAGAACATGTTTGAAACAGAAAAGGAAAAATGGCACAAGTAAGTACAGAATAAATCATGATCAAAATATATTTTAAACTGCTGTTTTAAATAGAATCTGAATTCTATTTTTATGCAAAATATCATTTTATGCTTCTTCTCCAGGATTCATCTTTAACTAAGCATTTTCTAAAGACACTAGACTATCCCCCATTAATATTTCTGGATCAAATTAATTATTGAGACAAATGGTGATATTATAGCTGCAATGGATTAATATGGCTGACATTTGGATACCTGGGGTTAAGGTTCTATATTATGTTCCATCTTTAGTTGCACCCAAAGGAAAGAATTCAAGGTAAACATATTCACTTCCACTGATTTCTGTATTCATTAAATGTTTGTGTGAATGCTCAAGTGCTTGTGCAAACTTGCTATTTTTGAAGGGATGAACAACCATCAAAAGCAAGCTGTATACCTAAAACCAAGTTTGCTTTTACCTTCAGATTCCAAAGTGCATAAACTGTGTGACATCACTGACTCATAATTTTGAATGATTTGCTGAATTTTGATTTTCTAATGCTATTGACAATGCAGACATTGCTCTTGAATGATGGTGTACTTGATCCAAAAGTTCAATGCAATCATGTGAGAAAGCTTGTTCGAGGAAGCAGTTATGAGGATTGTACTGTAGTTGTCAGGATGGCAATGTCATCCTGCCAAGGATAGATGGGGTGTGTAGTTATTAGGTAGATGTGGTTTGTAGTTAGTAGATAGATGGGCAGCAATTAGTTAGTATGCTTGCAGGGTGCTAGAGATAGACAAGGAATGCAGGCCGGTGGAATGTCTGGGGGGGGGGAGGAGAGAGACAGCAACCAGACTCCAGGGCTGTTCAGCTGGGATCATCAAAGGACTGACAGTTTAGAGCAGAGCTTTCCAAACTGTGTGTCGGGACACGTTAGTGTGTCGGCTGCAGTGTCTGGGTGTGTCGCTGCTGCTGCCTCCGAGTCCTGCCAGGATTCCGCGCAGGTCCTAGTGCCTGCCTTGTGCCTTGCTGCCTCCAAACCTGCTGTGATTCCATGCAGGTCCTAGTGTCTGCCTTGTGCCCTGCTGTAAGAGTGTGTCACAAAATGATGCATGTCTAAAAAGTGTGTCACCAACATGAAAAGTTTGGAAAGCTCTGGTTTAGAGTTATGGGAACTGAGTCGGTAGGGGAGGGGTTGGTGAGGAGTGAGTGGGAACTGGCATGTTTTAAGTTGTGATTGCACGCGCTTTTGATCAATCTGCTCTTTGCATCGATTCTATTCACTTGTATTAATTAAAGAACTTTTTCATATCCTACCATGGCTTGTGATGAGAATTTCTAAATCAATATCAAAGGAGTGGAACGTCACAGTAGTTATCCTGAATATTGGATTTTGATACATGGATGTAATCCAGTTGTTCTGAAATTATTCAGAATGTGCAACAGAGAAGAAAAGAGAAGAGAAGAGAAGAGAAGAGAAGAGAAGAGAAGAGAAGAGAAGAGAAGAGAAGATGGATGTAATCCAGTTGTTCTGAAATTATTCAGAATGTGCAACAGAGAAGAGAAGAGAAGAGAAGAGAAGAGAAGAGAAGAGAAGAGAAGAGAAGAGAAGAGAAGAGAAGAGAAGAGGAAAATAAAATAAAATAAAAAATAAAAAAGAAAATCCATTTCAAAATGTCCCTTAAATTCTCAGAAAATACAGAAGTGTTTTCCTTTAAATTGTCATGTAAAATACAGTAGTTGATACTGAGCACTGTTAATTTCTTAAAAAGCCAAAATGAATAATATATAAGAATACCAAAAATAAGTTCAGTATGCATGTCACAGATTACAGAAAGGCGTTTGATTGTGTTGACAGTGTCAGGCTGCTGAATATGCTTAGGAAAATGGGAATCCCTGAACATCTCATTGTCCTCATCTATACACAGGTCAGGAATCCACAGTCTGGATGGAACATGGTAAAACAGAATGGCTCAAGGTCTGCAGACTGGCTCTGGGTTGGCAAAGGAGTGTGACAAGGCTTTATACTCTACCCCTATTTGTTCAACCTATATGCTGAGTAAATGTTGAGGGGAAATGAATTAGAAGAAGATGGGCCTGGTTTTAAAGCAGGAGGAAGAAACCTTAATAACTTGTGCTATGCTGATGACACTACTCTGATAGCTAAAAATGCACATGGTCTTCAAGCTCTAGTAATGAAAGTCAAGGAGCATGGTGAAAAAATGGGACTAAGATTAAATATAAAGAAGACCAAACTAATGATAACAGGGACAGCAACTAGCCTTAGAATTGACAATGAAGATATTGCATGGGGGATAACTTCTGCCTTTTAGGATTGACTATCAAGACAAAAGGAAACAGCAGTCAAGAATATGCTGAGACTAATACTTGATAGAATAGCAATGAAGGCTTTGGAAAATATATTCATTTGCTGTGATGTATCTATACCTAAAATATCAGAATCTTGCAGGCAATGGTTTTCCTTGTGACTTCCACTCTATAGAAGTGAAAGTTGGACTTTCAAGAAGCAAGATAACTAAATGAGGGGGTGAGGGGATTTGTAAAATATTTAAGAGGGAGGAAGGACAATAAGATTGTAGTAACTGTTGAAAAGAAGGTCAGAAGTCATTTATATATTTCTTAACTTTCGTTTTTCTTTTCTTGCACTTTGTTGATATATAATGAAAAATCAAAAGAAAATCATGCTTAAACTTCCACCCTTAAACTATCAGTGTGTTCTTTGGAATATGTTGACATTTAGTACGGGGATTACAGAAAAGATTTTATATGCTTGAATCACTTATCTTCAAAAGAACCTGCATCCATATTTTTGATGGGGTATACGCTGGCTTAAAGGGGAAAAACCGAGGCTTGAGAATAAACAGACAAGAATGCAACTTGTTAGGGCCAACAGTGTTTACTGATAGCATAAGGCAATAATGCAGATACAATCACATTATCGCAAAAATGAAAAAGATGAATATACAGGATACATCATTGTAAAAGGAAAAACAAAACAAACTTATAAGCAGAGTTCCGTGTATTGATCCCAGGGCCAGAGTTCCTGCCATGGCCTATACCCAAAGCCAGGCATAGCTCACTCTGCCCAGTCCACGGGAAGTGAACACGTGAAGAACTACATGGCTAAAAGACACTAGAAATCAAGAAGACATAGAACACCATTTTGCATGGTTGTATATTCAGTTCTTCTAGCTTTCTGATTGGCTGGAAGTTAGCTGTGACACACACTAGGCCTCAAAGCACATAGCATGGCCTGCTGCATCTAAGCACTGCGTTCCCCCCCTCCTCTGCTCCCTCCCTGGAGCAGGCTTCCCACGGAAGGATTCAGGAGACCTTGTTCCCATGCAATCTAGTCAAAACAATACACATGTGACAGTTGTTATCTTGCACCTGCACTTCACGTCACCATGAGAACGCTGTGCTTTGTACAGAAATAATTCGCCAGGGCAACACAAGAACTCTAACAATTTTATCCTTCCATGTTTCCCATGGTGGCTGAGTTCTGATCCTAAAAGAAGAACAGGCTTGTTTCAAAATTAAGTCTATATGACATACATTCTCATACAGGAATAAGGTAAGGATTGTCTTTACATCTGGTTTAAAATGTGAAATAATACAATGAAAAACCCTTTGTGTAAATGTGAGGAGGAGGAAGAAAGCTATTTCTGATAGATTTACATTCAATTCATGCCTGTCAAATCTGTAGAATAATTGTCATGTTCTTTTTCAGTGTATTCAGCATCAAATATAAAAAAACACTGTTGATTTTATTGTGGAATGAAGCCTCAGAGACACATAAAATGAAACTTCCCTTAAATTCTCAGCTTCCTCAGTCTGATCATTTCAAAAACTTTTATGTTCAATCTCTGAAAGACCCAGATGTATCAGAGATGCTTCCTTTTGCCTTGCCATGTCTGCATTCACAAACGTTAGTCCATTAGTTAACCCATGGGATTTTGGGGGTTTTCAGCAGTGCAGCAAACAGCAAGACTAGTTAACCATGAAGAAGACTAACATTCTTAAGAAGCTTAGATGCTTCTCTAAGAAAACTCATATGAAAAAATGATTGCTGCTTAGTGCCTTGGAGGGACTGATATGAAAGAACAAAACAACAACAAACCAAAACCAAAACCAAAACCCCAAACCTGAATGAGAGAAAATCATGTTTTAGTTGGTATGAAATCGTTATCAACTTTCCAAAGATTTCCTCATCCCAGAACTACTATTTTCATTTTATTCTAGAATTTACCTTCCTTCATATGCTAAGAAAATGAATTATGCAGTTTTATCCTTGTTAAGGAATGAAATATTGAAAGAGGGTTTTATGGATTTGTGCGATATATCTACTGTTCCAAAAAGTACCAAAATAGTCTCAGAACAAGGTGAATAGACAAGATCTTTTGGCATACTGCTCCATTAATTGCAATGAATGTACAAATATGATTCTGTACTTTCATACTCATTATTTATAGGGTTGAACTTTCAGTCCTGAAATCAAATGACTGTTAATAAATAGTGGTAAGAACATATATTGTTCTCCTATAAGAGGAATAGGCAAATTGGTTTCCTCCAGAAATTTTGAACTACAGACCAGAATCCCATACTATTAGCCATGCTTGAGTATGATGAGAATTACCCTCCAAGAAATTTGGAGGCATCAGTTTACCTATCCTGTTCAACAGCAATATCCACAGGTAGTCCTTAGTGAAGATTGGAGGCTTGAATCCAGGACCTGATCCCATTTCTTGATTGGCACAATTATCAAAATTACACACATGCAGTTCCATATAGGAAAAAAAGCATGTATACAAAATCCCGTTTAGATTCCGGGGTGGAGACGAATGGCGGCTAGGAGAACTTGATAGAAGCTCCGTAGCAAAAACAATACCCACGCAGCTTTAAGCCGGTTTTCGCGAAACAAAGAACTAGCGAACAATGGCAGAGAAAGCGGGATATCGGCTTCTCTGAGAAAAAAGAATTTCAGCGGCTTCGGAGGCAGCGAGTTAAGCGTTTGTCGGTGTTTTGTGTTGTCAGCGACTCGCAGTGAAAAAGAACAAGCCGGGAAGCCTGAAAGAGAAAGTGGAGCCGCGTGGCAGTGTCTGGAAATAGACAAACGCCGCTTTCGCTCACTGAGACAAGATTGGAGAACTACTAAAAGAAAGACTAAAAGCCAAAGATTCTGAACGAAGAAAAAAAAAGCGAGAGACAGTTTGGTGAGAAGACTCATAGTTCCTATTTGTAAAAACTTTTTTAAAAAAGAGGACTGATTTAATTAATTAATAATTTAACAAGCCATTTTGTTTTTCTGTAAGGTGATTGCAAAATGAATTTCTTATTTAAAGCTTACAAATATAATTTCATTTACTATATTTACTATATATCATATTTACTATTTACTATAGATATAATTGTGTAAATTAGAGTAATAAACATATAAGTAGATAATTAAGTACATTTTGTTAAGTAGTTAAAAATAAGTTAAAGTAATTAATAAGAGATATATAAGAAGTTGATTTTTTCTGATTGTATAGAAGAAAAGTAATACTCTATAAGGTAATAAGTAAACAAGGATAAAAGTATTAAATACAAATAATTAAAAGAGAGAAAAGATAAAGGAAAAAAATGAGTATGAGTACAAGAAGACAAGGAATGCTATCTTCACAAGCAAGAAGAAGTTCAGAGACGGGGGAGGGAGAATGGCTAAAGTCACTGTTTGAAGAAAAAACAACTCAAACAATAACGCAAACAGTGACACGTGTTCTGGAAGAAAAATTAGAAGGCTTAGAAAAGAGATTGGAACAAAAAATAGGAAAAATAGAAAAAAGTTTGAAAGAAGAAATACATGGAGTGAAAAAACAAACTGAAAAATGTGAGGAGAAAATAGATAAAGAGGAGGAACGTATAACTATGTTAGAATGTAAAGAAAAAGAATACTGTATTAGACTAAGAGGAGTAACAGAGGAGAAGGATGATAGTATAAGAGAAATTGTTATACAGATGCTAGCAAATTTAATAGAGTGGGAGGAAGATAGATTAGAAGAAGAGATTGAAAAAATGTATAGGATTAACTCTAAATATGCAATAATGTATAAAAAACCCAGAGATATACAGTATTAACAGAATTCTCAAAAAAAAAAGAATAAGAAACATGATAATTCAAGCATCCTATAACAAAAAAATAGAAATTGAAGGAAAAGATGTCTGTCGGGGCAAGCGGATGGAGCGGCCTGCTTCTTCTCCTAGACACCAGTGATCCTTAGGCTGTATAGTAAATAGACACTCACACAGAGATTATATAAAATAGCCTATTTACTTATATACATACGTATTTACAGATCACTTCCACAGGTAACAAATGATAAACCAACGATACAGCATACACGAGGTAAAATGGGAATAAATGGGAAATGAGAAGAACGAATACAGGACATCTCTGTATTTATATATAAACTGACCAATCACCTTATAGGTCACTCTCATTATCCACCACACCCAACTTAACTCTAAGCACCTGTTGTATGAGTCACACACTGACACATCATCACTACAACAATGGCTGCTAATTGGGTGACTTTGCAGAATATTTCCCCTTTCACCTAAATATCAAGCCTCTCAATATAATTTATATCTAGCTGTAAATTCCTGGGTATATCAAACCCCAACAATGTCACTATTTTTAAGGAAATCCCAGCAAAAATATTAAAAAAGAGAAAAGAATATAGATTCCTAACAGATATTTTGAGAAAAAATAATATAGATTTCAGATGGGAAGTACCTGAAGGTCTTACCCTAACCTTTAAAGGACAAAGAACTAAACTGAACTCAATCTTAAAAGCCAAAGAATTTTTAAAAAGATTTGAAAAAGTACAAACAAACCCCAAGGAACAGAAACAAGGGAGGAAAAAAGAAACTTTAAGTCAGAAAGAAGGAGAGGTATCCAACACAAGGGAATTTACATCATTACTAGTAAATGAGTGAACTCAGAGCAATTACATGGAACATCAATGGAGCTAACTCTCCAATTAAAAGAAAACGGATATTTCAATTATTAAATAAATCAAAACCAGATATTACATGCCTTCAAGAAACCCACATTAAAAAAACAGAAACAAACTATTTAATAAATAAGAAATTAGGAATAGAATTTATAACAGCGAATGAAAACAAAAAAATGGAGTAGTTATATATATAAAACCCTATCTAAAACCTAAATTAATAAAAAAAAAAAGACGACAAAGGGAGATACATCACAGTTGAAATTGAAAATCAAAATTCTAAAACTTTGGTAATTGGTATATATGCTCCAAACAATAATAAATTTTTTTTTATAAAGATTTATCAAATGCCCTCTTAGAATATATTCAAAACAACTGGATTATGATGGGAGACTTAAATGGAGTAGTCTCACCAAAAATAGATAGAGAAACTAATAATCAACCAAACAATTATCAAGGTAAACTACCTAAAGAATTTTTTGAAATGATAAACAAGTTAACATTGATAGATGCTTGGAGAAGCCAAAATAGAACAATTAGAGACTACACATTTTATTCTAATAGGTATAAATCATTATCAAGAATAGATGTGATATGGATATCAAAAAATTTAGAAAATAAAATTAAAGAAGTAAAAATTTTACCAAAAACTTTATCTGACCATAACTCAGTACAAATAATCTTGAAGGTAAATTTAAGAAATTATGGATGGAGACTAAATGAAAATATTTTGAAAAACAAAGAAAATCTGGGAGACCTACAAAAGAAATTGAAAGAATTTTTCCAATGGAACATAAATACAGAGGTAAAACTAGAAACGGTATGGGAGGCTAGTAAAGCTTTTATGAGGGGACATTTTATATCCCTAAATAACTATCAAAGAAAAGCAGCACACAAAAAAGTTACAAACAATTCTAGATCAAATCAAGGAAAAAGAAAAAGAACTTCAAAACAAAAATAAAAATAAAAAAGAGGAAATTCTAAAACAAATTAAAATATTACAATTGCAACTAAAAATTTATATGACAGAAGATATTGATAAAAAAATGAAATATATAAAACAAAGAAATTTTGAACAACCAAATAAGCCAGGCAGATGGCTGGCGTACAAATTAAGAAAAAAAAGAGAAAAACGAATAATTTCCAAAATAAAAGAAAATAATGTTGATTTAATTCACAATGAGGAAATTAAAAAAGCCTTTCATACCTATTACACAAAATTATATAAAAAACAACAAATACCACTGGAAAAAATTGAAGAATATATTCAGAAATGCAACTTAAAAAAATTCTAATGAACAAAAAGAAATAACAGAAAATTTGATTACAACGCAAGAAATAATCGATGCAATTAAAAAATTGAAAACAGGTACAGATGGACTTTCTGCAGGCTATTATAAGCAATTTAAAGAACAAATTATAGAGCCACTTAAAAATCTATTTAATTTAATATTAGAAGGAAACAAAATACCGCAATAATGGATGGAAGCAAGAATCACTCTAATCCCAAAAGAAAATCAAGATTCAACGGAATGTCAAAATTACAGACCGATTTCCCTATTAAATAACGATTACAAAATATTTACCATGATACTGGCAGAAAGATTAAAGAACGTTTTACAAGAATTAATAAATCAAGACCAAAACGGATTTCTTCCAAATAGACAAATAAATGAAAATTTACGCACAGTTATAAATTTGGTGGAATATGCACACTTTCATAATGAAAAACCAATAATGTTATTATTTCTAGATGCAGAAAAAGCCTTCGACAACGTCAATTGGGATTTTTTAATCAAAATATTAGAACACAGGAACTTTGGAGATAAATTTATAAAGGCAATACAAGCTATATATAGAACACAAAAAGCCAAAATCATAATTAATGAAGAAGAAACACAAGATTGTAACATAGAAAAAGGCACCCATCAAGGATGTCCGTTATCTCCACTATTATTTATACTAGTATTGGAATGTCTATTGGAAGAAATTAGAAAAGATGAAAACTTAAAAGGAATTAAAATTAAAAAAGAAACGTACAAATTAAAAGCGTTTGCAGATGATTTGGTTATAACACTGCAAAATCCCATAGACTCAATAGATAATTTAAATAAAAAAATACAAGAATATGGCGAAGTAGCAGGATTTAAAATAAATAAACAAAAAACTAAAATGATAAATTTAAATATGACAAAGAAAGATCGAATTGAATTAGAACAAAAAACAGGATTTCAAAATGTAAAACAAATAAAATACCTGGGAATACAGATAACTTCGAAAAATATTGATTTATTTAAAAACAATTATAATACAACATGGATGGAAATTTAAAAAGATCTAGAAAAATGGAAATCGTTACAATTATCTTTATTGGGAAGAATAGCTACTGTTAAAATGAATATATTACCAAGAATTTTGTATCTGTTCCAAACGATACCAATTATAATAACAGATCAAACATTTCAAAAATGGCAAAAAGATTTAGCAAAATTTATATGGCAAGGGAAAAAACCCAGAATAAAACTAAAATATTTACAAGATGCAAAAGAAAGAGGAGGATTGGGATTGCCAGACCTAAAATTATACTACGAAACTTGTGGATTAGTATGGCTAAAAGACTGGATAACATTGGAAAATACGAAATTACTAAATTTAGAAGGGCATGATATTCGATTCGGTTGGCATGGATACATGTGGTATAACAAAAGTAAAATTAATAAGGCATTTAGTAACCATATTATAAGGAAATCATTATTAAAAATATGGAACAGATAAAAAAATTCTTTATTACCAATTATAGCATTGTGGACGTCGCCTCAGGAGGCATTTGCCAGGCAGGAAAATCGAAGTGACAATAAATGGTTGAGATACCAAAATTTATTAAAATTTAATGAACAGAATTACGAATTTAAGACAAGAGAAGAATTGGAAAAAGAGGGTTCCATATGTCAATGGTTTACATATTTCCAAATAACAGAACAATTTAAATTAGATAAAAAAATGTTTAAATTTGAGAAAAGAGGAAATAGATGGGATAATATATTATGGAACGAAAACGATCATTTGATTTCCAAATTATATAAAAAACTATTAGAAATAAAAACTAATGACATAAAAATAAAAAATTATATGACAAAATGGGAAGAAAATTTAAGGCATGAAATTAACTATGAAGATTGGCAAAATACATGGACAAAAAATATCAAATTTACATTGAGCAATAATCTAAAAGAAAATATATACAAAATGATGTTTAGGTGGTACATGTCTCCTGAGAAGTTGTTCAAAATGAAGCATATTAATTCAAATCTATGTTGGAAATGCAAAACAAAAGTTGGTTCAATGTATCATGTGTGATGGGCATGTAAGAAAACAAAAAAATATTGGGATAAAATACATCTGTGTATCTGTAAAATTTTGGAAACAAATATGGAAAAAAACCCAGAAATCTACCTACTGGGATTAATGGAAAAAAAGATGAACCATAACAGCAAAAAACTATTATTATATCTAACAACAGCAGCAAGAATTACTTTTGCACAATACTGGAAACAAGAAGGTACTCCGACAATAGAAGAATGGATCATAAAACTAATGGAAATCACTCAAATGGACAGACTAACAAATTTAATGAAAGATGAAGAATTGGAGGACTATGAATTGATATGGAACCCCTTTTTAAAGTATATACAAAAGGAATACATGATCAAATTAAGCATATAAAATTATAAGTGAAAGAAGAAATAAGAGAAAAGTAAATGTATTAGAAGATCTAGAATGAATAAGATATTGAAATTTATGAAATATAATGAAATAATTATAAAAATGAAATACGAAAGGAAAAAAAAGAAAAAAGGGGGGGAAAGGAATAAGAAAAGCTATGTAAATAAATATGAAACAAAAAAAATTTTCGTGAAGAAAACTGGAAGTATTTTAAAAGTCTATAATATATGTTGTCATTTATTCTTTCAATTTTTTTAAATTTCTTTCTGTCTTTCTTTCTTTTTACTTTTTATTGTCCTTTTTTGTATGTAAAGATGTTTGAAATGTAAATATGTTGTACACATTGTAAGTATATGTATAATTGTTTATATGTGTTTAATATATATTTTAAATAATAAAATTTACTAAAAAAAAATATCCCGTTTAGAATTGGTATTCTTCACATTATTAATGTTATATGAATGTTGGAGCTGATATATCAAATGGGTCATGGTGTCAGGGAGATAACTGGTGAAGAAGGAGGGGGCTCCCTCCAGGGGGATAAACACATGCGCAGTACTGAATCTCTTTGCTTTCATCGTAAGAGGCTGAAGAAGGCACCATCGTAATTTCTTGGGCCCTTTCTCTGAGCATTACTAGTCCATTTTAGTTTAGCTGGATTCTGTCTAGCAGAGTAGAATAAAACACTAGAGCCTGTACACCAAGTCTCAGTGTGTTCCTTCACTCGAAGTCAGGACACATTCCCTATGGTAAAAAATCAGAGTAAGTAAATTTAGTTCTAATCAGATGCCTATGGGCAATTCTTTGTTTATTACAACTGTATTTGCCCCAATTGCCAAACAGGATATATATAACAAAACAACTAGAAAAATTCAATAGAAATTCTCAAGTATTATACAAAATTAGGCTTAAAATAATCAACTTCAGGCAGGCCTTATTTTTTTATGTCAATTACTTATATAAAAATACAGACAATATTAAAACAGCCTTTCAATGCATGTGTGTGTGAATTCATATTATTGTACCAATAAGTAGAGAGTGAGGAATTGTTATCTCTGCTTACTACTATTGTTACCATTTAGGTTGTGGAACAGTCTCATCTTTCCTCACAGAGGCCACTGGACCTAACACCAAGCAGATAAAGTATTCTGTATTTTTTCCCTACTAGTTCTTGTTCAATTTGTTGAAAGAGAACTGGCTATAGACATTCTTCAAAAGGAAGAAAGAATTCCAGATGAATTCCCATGGGTGGGGTGGGGTGTTCTTGAATGTTTGACATCTGCAAGGTGTCCAAGGGCTATATGTGAGTGTCCTGTTTTTAACTGGAGAAGCACCTCTCCAGAGGTCTTCAGACTTAATTGTTCCTCCAATTCAAGTAAATCCAAAAGGAAGCATGAGGGAACTCCTCCCAATAGGCTTTTTCTGTAGCAAAGCCACTGTCACCACTAAGGAGAAGTCCAACTCCTGAGAAATTACAGTATTAGAAATCTCTCTTTCCTCTAAAGAAATGTTCCACCTAATTTCTCTGGATGTATAGTAAATTTGGTGATGAATTTCAAAAAGCCACTTGTGGCCAGCTTAATAGAATCCACTGTTCTGTAAGGAAGAGCAGTGGGATCATCTGCTTAAGGCAGAGCTTTCCAAACTGTGTGTCGTGACACGTTAGTGTGTCGGCTGCAGTGTCTGGGTGTGTCATGGCTGCTGCTGCCTCCGAGCCCTGCCAGGATTCCGCACAGGTCCAAGTGCCTGCCTTGTGCCTTGCTGCCTGCAAACCTGCTGTGATTCCGCGCAGGTCCAAGTGCCTGCCTTGTGCCTTGCTGCCCCCAAACCTGCCCTGTCAGGATTCCGCGCAGGTCCTAGTGCCTGCCTTGTGCCTTGCTGCCTCCAAACCTGCCCTGCCAGGATTCCGCGCAGGTCCTAGTGCCTGCCTTTTGCCCTGCTGTAAGAGTGTGTTGCGAAATGATGCATGTCTAAAAAGTGTGTCACCAACATGAAAAGTTTGGAAAGCTCTGGCTTAAGGTATGACAGAATTTCTGGACCTGCCCATTTTCATCACAGATGGCCAATATAAGAATCATGATACATTAAGAACTTGTGGCTGAGTTTTCAAGTGTCTCTTTTCCTCTACACCCTCTCTTCTTCAATGTCATGTACTATAAGTCTGGGGACAAGAATTATCCATTTTTATTATTTTGTAGGTTACTTTAGGAGGTCTTTAGGTTAAAAGGCAGGTAGAATTGATTTAAACAATGTGGAGCAAAATGTGCTCAATATCCAACTAAAGCAATGTAACTTCAGAAGAATTATGCATTTAGGAATTTTCTTCTTAGTTGACATCCCAAACATGCTGGGTATCCATTTTTTTTCTTTCAGATTTTCTCTATGTAACATATTAAGGTAGTGCAAATCTACAAATGAGCAATGCATTTTGATGAAACATTACTGGAAGCATCCCTTTGAAGCACTGGATTAGAACGACCTCACTGCTTCAATGTGGATGCTAAAAGGGGCTTCTGTGCATTTCCAGCACATGCTCAGAGGTCCATTTTCTCACTGAAAATAGAACTGTATTTCCTCATGACTTTCAAAAAGCTATTTTGGGAAAGCAGACAATTAGGAGCACAAGCAGGTATCAGACAATGCATTCCAATTATTACATTATGTTAACCTTCTTTTTCCTAGTGCCCGCAAAATCTGTTGAGACTACAAGTTCCAAAATTCCCAGTTAACATGGTCAAGATTGGGAAAAATCTGCATTAGGGCTTCATCTTTATTCCTACTCAATAAATTGAAGTAACAACTTTCCTATTTGGTTTAGTAGGATGTACTCTTATACAAATGCTAGTCAGACGTTCATGACTCTTTGAGATTCCTAACAGGCTCTTCATATGTCTCTAAGAAAACCACAACATTATTGTTAGCTTTGTTGAACTGTTCATTCTTCATTTTGGTGGCAAATGAACTCTTCTGCCTGCTTGTTTGAGGAAAATGTCAAAACAGTGTGACATCCCTATGTGCAAACTATTACAACTCAAAGCTTTAAAGGTGTTTTTTCAAAAATTCACATCTTCATCTTTAAGTAAAATAAATCAGAATTATTAACAAAAATCAACATTCTCATTTTGGGTGTCCATGGCAATGCATTTTTAAAAGAACATAGCAGAGATTGCTCTGAAACGGATATAAGAAGAGATGGAGACAGCTGTTGGCATATTATTTATTTCCTGTTTTCATGCTTGAAGAATGAGAAACCAGCAAAGAGAGCTCAAAGAAGAGCCACACAAACAATCTGAAGACTAGAAAATAGGCCAAGTGACACACATCCATGAATTGCAAAGACAAGTGCAGGGAACATTTTTTTTAAATAAAAAGGTGGCTGAAACCTGAAGCAAGCTAGCTAGCCTGTCTGTCTGTCTGTCTGTCTGTCTGTCTGTCTGTCTGTCTGTCTGTCTGTCTGTCTGTCTATCTATCTATCTATCTATCTATCTATCTATTTATCTATTTCCCACCTTTATCTTTCAAGATTTTTGTATTCAGACCCAAATTTTTGCAAAATTTCTGGCATTAAACTAAATCTTATGATATTAAGCAACTATGTAGAACTGTGAGCTTTAAACATTTATAGAGGATTATGCATATATTATTTCACTGGGCTTGCATATACTACATTGTTGACCTCTAGCTTGTATGATAGTCGTGTGAAAAAGAAAGTACACCCTCTTTGAGTTCTATGGTTTTACATTGTTGTTGTTTATTCGTTCAGTCGTTTCCGACTCTTCGTGACTTCATGGACCAGTCCACGCCAGAGCTTTCTGTCGGCCGTCACCATCCCCAGCTCCCCAATGGTTGAGTCCGTCACCTCCAGAATACCATCCATCCATCTTGCCCTTGGTCGGCCCCTCTTCCTTTTGCCTTCCACTTTTCCTAGCATCAGCTTCTTCTCCAGGGTATCCTGTCTTCTCATTATGTGGCCAAAGTACTTCAGTTTTGCCTTTAATATCATTCCCTCAAGTGAGCAGTCTGGCTTGATTTCCTGGAGTATGGACTGGTTTGATCTTCTTGCAGTCCAAGGCACTCTCAGAATTTTCCTCCAACACCACAGTTCAAAAGCATCTATCTTCCTTCGCTCAGCCTTCCTTATGGTCCAGCTCTCGCAGCCATAGGTTACTACAGGAAATACCATTGCTTTAACTATGCGGACCTTTGTTGTCAGTGTGATGTCTCTGCTCTTAACTATTTTATCAAGATTTGCCATTGCTCTCCTCCCAAGAAGTAGACGTCTTCTGATTTCCTGGCTGCAGTCAGCGTCTGCAGTAATCTTTGTGCCTAGAAATACAAAGTCTGTCACTGCCTCCACTTTTTCTCCCTCTATTTGCCAGTCATCAATCAAGCTCGTTGCCATAATCTTGGTTTTTTTGAGGTTTAACTGCAACCCAGCTTTTGCACTTTCTTCTTTCACCTTCGGCATAAGGCTCCTCAACTCCTCCTCGCTTTCAGCCATCAAAGTGGTATCATCTGCATATCTGAGATTGTTAATGTTTCTTCCAGCGATTTTAACTCCAGCCTTGGATTCCTCAAGCCCAGCATGTCGCATGATGTGTTCTGCGTACAGGTTGAATAGGTAGGGTGAGAGTATACAGCCCTGCCGTACTCCTTTCCCAATCTTAAACCAGTCCGTTGTTCCGTGCTCTGTTCTTACCGTTGCTACTTGGTCGTTATACAGATTCCTCAGGAGGAAGACAAGATGACTTGGTATCCCCATACCACCAAGAACTTGCCACAATTTGTTATGATCCACACAGTCAAAGGCTTTAGAATAGTCAATAAAACAGAAATAGATGTTTTTCTGAAATTCCCTGGCTTTCTCCATTATCCAGCGGATATTGGCAATTTGGTCTCTAGTTCCTCTGCCTTTTCTAAACCCAGCTTGTACCTCTGGCAATTCTCGCTCCATGAATTGCTGGAGTCTACCTTGCAAGATCTTGAGCATTACCTTACTGGCATGTGAAATAAGTGCCACTGTTCGATAGTTTGAACATTCTTTAGTGCTTCCCTTTTTTGGTATGGGGATATAAGTTGATTTTTTCCAATCTGATGGCCATTCTTGTGTTTTCCAAATTTGCTGGCATATGGCATGCATCACCTTGACAGCATCATCTTGCAAGATTTTAAACAGTTCAGCTGGGATTCCATCGTCTCCTGCTGCCTTGTTATTAGCAATGCTTCTTAAGGCCCATTCAACCTCACTCTTCAGGATGTCTGGCTCTAACTCACTGACCACACCGTCAAAGCTATCTCCAATATTATTATCCTTCCTATACAGATCTTCCGTATATTCTTGCCACCTTTTCTTGATCTCTTCTGCTTCTGTTAGGTACTTACCATCTTTGTTTTTGATCATACCCATTTTTGCCTGGAATTTACCTCCAATGTTTCTAATTTTCTGGAAGAGGTCTCTTGTCCTTCCTATTCTATTGTCTTCTTCCACTTCCGCACATTGCTTGTTTAAAAATAATTCCTTATCTCTTCTGGCTAACCTCTGGAATTTTGGTTTTACATATCAGGACATAATAAAAACCATCTGGTCCTTAGCAGGTCTTAAAATTAGGTAAATACAACCTCAGATGAACAACAACACATGACATATTACACCGTGTCATTATTTATTTTACGAAAATAAAGCCAAAATGGAGAAGCCATGTGTGAAAAACTAAGTACACCTTATGATTCAATAACTTGTAGAACCACCTTTAGCAGCAATAACGTGAAGTAATCGTTTTCTGTTTGACTTTATCAGTCTCTCACATCATTGTGGAAGAATTTTGGCCCACTCTTCTTTACAACATTGCTTCAGTTCATTGAGGTTTGCGGGCATTTGTTTATGCACAGCTCTCTTAAGGTCCCGCCACAGCATTTCAATCGGGTTGAGGTCTGGACTTTGACTGGGCCATTGCAACACCTTGATTATTTTCTTTTTCAGCCATTCCATTGTAGATTTGCTGATGTGCTTGGGATCATTGTCCTGTTGCATGACCCAATTTCGGCCAAGCTTTAGCTGTCGGACAGATGGCCTCACATTTGACTCTAGAATACTTTGGTATACAGAGGAGTTCATGGTCGACTCAATGACTGCAAGGTGCCCAGGTCCTCTGGCTTCAAAACAAGCCCAAATCATCACCCCTCCACCACCGTACTTGACAGTTGGTATGAGATGTTTGTGTTGATATGTTGGGTTTGGTTTTCGCCAAATGTGGCACTGTGCATTATGGCCAAACATCTCCACTTTGGTCTCGTCTGTCCAAAGGACATTGTTCCAGAAGTCTTGTGATTTGTTCAGATGCAACTTTGCAAACCTAAGCCGTGCTGCCATGTTCTTTTTAGAGAGAAGAGGCTTTCTCCTGGCAACCCTTCCAAACAAATCATACTTGTAGTCTTTTTCTAATTGTATTGTCATGAACTTTAACATTTAACATGCTAACTGAGGCCTGTAGAGTCTGAGATGTAACTCTTGGATTTTTTGCAATTTCTCTGAGCATTGCACGGTCTGACCTTGGGGTGAATTTGCTGGGACGTCCACTCTTGGGAAGATTGGCAACTGTCTTGAATGTTTTCCACTTGTGAATAATCTTCCTCATTGTAGGATGATGGACTTTAAATTGTTTGGAAATGGCCTTATAACCCTTCCCAGATTGATGGGCAACAACAATTGCTTCTCTAAGATCATTGCTGATGTCTTTACTCTTTGGCATTGTGTTAACACACACCTCAATGCTCGAGACCAGCACACTCCTAAAACTTCGGCTTTTATAGAGGTGGTCACACTTGCTGATGATCAATTAATCAAGGGCATTTGATTAGCAGCACCTGGCTGCTACTTAGCCTCTTAATACTTATGGAAGCAGTCAGGGTGTACTTAGTTTTTCACACATGGCTTCTCCATTTTGGCTTTATTTTTGTAAAATAAATAATGACACGGTGTAATATGTCATGTGTTGCTGTTCATCTGAGTTTGTATTTACCTAATTTTAAGACCTGATAAGGACCAGATGGTTTTTATTATGTCCTTATACGTAAAACCATAGAACTCAAAGAGGGTGTACTTTCTTTTTCACACGACTGGTCCTTGAAAGCTTTTGACAATGACATAGTGATCTACAGGAAAGAAAAGGTTGAGAATCATTGCTTTGTGCCAACCAATGTTTCATTTTAACATTTTTCCAGCAAACTATCTTCTTTAATTTCAGGTCTCATTATTTTGTCTTTTCAGCTAAGGCAAGGATTAGTTCAGTGGTGGCCTAGCTTTAAAACTATTGATGTCACGATACACTGCATTAATGAGCAAAATTTGCTTGTAGCAGAAGCTCTGCATGTAAGATTCAAGACTACAAATCTAATGAGGCAGTGTGACAAGTGAAAATGCACGCATGACATCATCAAAGGCCCAGGCTACCTCAGCTTATTCAAATTCATTTCTTTTCACTGATGGCTTTTCCATAGCAATCTGCTGCTGAAAATGAAACTGTCAATGGAATTCCTCTTGCACCTTTTGCATCTGGCAAGCCTCCCAGCTCTCTTCTCTTCTCTTCTCTTCTCTTCTCTTCTCTTCTCTTCTCTTCTCTTCTCTTCTCTTCTCTTCTCTTCTCGTGATGATTGGGTAGATCTATTTTCTACTTTTGTTTTGTTTCTGTTCTATCTTCTTTTTATGTAAGATTTCTGATTTCTTGTCCCCCATGAAGTCAGGGCTAGCATTTTCTGCTGTAAAGAAAAATAAATCAAGCTCAGTGAAGGTGGTTTCCAAATAGGAAGCTATCAAGGGAAGGACTCTCTTTGTCGATTGGTTAGGTAGCAGCTTACGACAGTGTTCTGAGCTGAAGTAATAAACAGCATATGTTTTATTTAAATATCTGGAGGGTTTTGGAAGGTTAGTACTCACCAACCTCAATCTTTTTGGGCATGAATAATCCACAGTGCCATATTATAAAAAGGAAGGCATTTCTGAGAAACTTTTTTTAAAAATACATTTCTGAGGTATTATTGTGAGAATTCCTCTGATAAGCATATGTTTATTGGCACAATAGAACAGTGTTATGGGAATAATGATCAACTACCAAAACCATTCACTCATATACAAAAAATGAAACGTTATGAGAAAAAAATGGTCTGGATCTACTGTATGTTGAGGGAATGTAAGCTTGGGTTTGGATCATGAACGTCAGAGGAGCTGAACAAAATGAGATTTTTCAGAAGAGAGATCACGACAGACTTGGGAACCATGAAGTTTACAGAAGTACAAATAATATCTTTTAAAAAAACTGAGGGGAGAATCACAAAACTTCCCTGAAACAATTGCATGGCTTGGAATGTCGAGAGAAAGCCAAAAACCAGCTGGGAAGTGGAATGGAGTAGAATAAGTAGAAAAGGTAGAGGTTAGACAAGACCCACAGATATAACAAGGTTGATAATGAATAATTTCTTTGTCTGCCTAAGTCATTCCTTAATTCATGCTGAGAAGAGATTTCAAATTGTCCACAGAGACAAAAGTTAGAGCTACCAATAGAGAAACACTGGAGAAATGCCAGATGATGATCCATTTGGGATTCAGCATCCTCCAAACCCTAAAAACCCTAAAAAATAGTAGCAAAGAGAAAAGTTTTTTTAAATTCAATTCTTCTTTAGTGCATACATACACATACATACACATACACACAGAGAGTCTCTATTATATATTGTAGTTAGGTGGCTTATGAGAAGCATGAAATGTGATTCATGCAGTTACGCTCTGCACAGTTTATAAGCAATAATATTTCATTAACTTATTGGGGATCTGGCTGAAAGTGGAAGGATACAACAATCCTACAAAGTAATTAGTTGCTTATACCCCTAAACTGCATTTCATTGAGAAGTGTACATAAGAACTCAGCAGTATTGTTTACTGTCATACCCTTACTGAAGGCTGGAGTATTATGCTGAGAAAGAATGGTTTACCGCTACTCACACTGTAGTTCAGTGTTTCTCAAACTTGGCAACTTTAAGATGTGTGGTCCATTGCCGTAGTTCATTGTTGATGTTATAAATCAGAAATGCAAAAAAATGGTTCAGACTATACAGATGCAAAAAAAAAAAATGGTCACTCTCTCTCAGCCCAACTCACCTCACAGGGTTGTTGTTGTGGGGAAAATAGGAGGAGGAAGGAGTATTTGGTATGTTCGCCGCCTTGAGTTATTTATAAAAATGATAAAGGCGGGATAGAAAATAAATAGTGATTCAAATATACGCCCCAACCACAGATGCTGAAGAAGCAGAAGTAGATCAGTTCTATGAGGATCTGCAGCACCTACTGGATAAGACGCCAAAAAGAGATGTTATTTTCATTACAGGAGACTGGAATGCTAAGGTGGGTAGTCAAACGACACCTGGAATTACAGGTAAGCATGGTCTAGGAGAACAAAATGAAGCGGGACATAGGCTGATAGAATTTTGCCAAGACAATTCACTGTGCATAACAAACACTCTCTTCCAGCAACCTAAAAGACAACTTTATACATGGACTTCACCAGACGGTCGACACCGAAATCAGATTGATTACAAAATTTGCAGCCAAAGGTGGCGGACATCTATACAGTCGGTAAAAACAAGACCTGGAGCTGACTGTAGTTCAGATCACAAACTTCTTTTTTTTTATTAAAGAATTTTATTAAGTATAGAGCGTAAATAAAAACTACAGTAAAAATAAAAAACTACAAAAAAAGAAAAAAAAGTGCAAAACACAAGAAAAAATAGATTACATAAAAACTGACTTCCGACTTTCAACAAGAATATATAGCAATTCCCATAATTAATCCCTTTCTCCAAATTTAACCAAAATCACATTGTTTCTATAAAACATTCCATGGACATTATATAAATCAATAAAAGCAAATGCTTCTTCCTCATATATATAAAAAATAAACAAATATATAAACCTTCAAATCAACTTCTCCCCCCCCATATAAACTCATTTATAAAATGTTTCCCTCCTAACACTATTCTATATATTTCTGGCCACTATGTTAACAGTCAAAATATTATACTTTTATACTTAATACTACAATCTTACCCTATTAAACTTTAAAAATCAAACTTTAAATCATTAAAAAAAAATAGAATCATACAACCTTATAATCAATCCATATACTTATTACTGTTATTTCAATCTTACCCCTATTAAACCTTAGAAAAAAAACTTTAAATCATTACAAGAAACTTTAAGTCATTAGAGAAAATAAAATAAAGTCAATCTACATACAGTATTTATTCTTAATTTTAACAATAAAATTGTAAAAGCATTTTAAAAAATATTTAAATTAACTACTTTTATACTTAGTACTATTATTTCATGGAGGGGCGTGGTAGCTCAGTGGGTAAGACGCCAGGCTTGTCGGAAGATTGCAAGTTTGGAGGTTTGAATCCCTAGCCCTGCGTGCGGAGTGAGCTCCTGCACTAGCTCCAGTTCTTGCCAACCTAGCAATTCGAAAGCATGCAAATGCAAGTAGATGAATAGGTACCACTTCGGTGGGTAGGTAATAGTGTTCCGCGCGTGTCATGCAGCCACATGACCATGGAAGCGTCTTCGGACAACGCTGGCTCTTCGGCTAACAAACGGAGATGAGCACCGGCCCCTAGAGTCGGACACGACTGCACAAATGTGCGGGGGGTACCTTTACCTTTACTATTATTTCAATCTTACCCCTTTATCCCACCTCAAAATAATCCAAAACATGTATTTGTCTCCATATTATGCACAAGAGTATTTTTATAGAAAGATCAAAAAAAAAAAAAAACCCTAGCTATCTCCCTTGCAAAGTCAACCAAAAATTTCCCACATGACCGAGCTATCTCAATTTCCAAACAAACCCTGTAATAAACAAGCCATTTTTCTTCTTGAAAGCCGAATTGTAACTCCTTCATGTCTGTCGTTTCTTCACCATCTGGATTCTCGCAGTCAGGAGGGATACTTCTTCCTTGATGAATCTCTTCCTCTCCCTTCAGAAAATCCTCAATTGATTGATACATTTTAAAAGCAATATCCTGTACTTCTTGTAAATTAGCTTGGACAATTTCGTGGAAAATCTTAAAGTCAGCTCGAAGGTCTAAAAATGTTTCCTTAAGGTCTTGCATAATTCAAACCGTAAAGTCTGGCACCTTCTGCTGATATGTATAAACTAGTGGGTTAATAAAAGGCTTCCAGAGACTAAAATACAGCATCCAAGGCGAGTAAACATAAAACTGAAAGTTAAAAACAACAAATTAAATGTGTAGGAAAATATAAAGTCCTTCAAACTAGATAGAAAAATAATAATGGAGAGATGATTATTTATTCTCAGTCCTCCTTAAATTTGAATGGAAAGCAAGCTTGCAGCTAGGGGAAAAAAATTAAGCCTCTTCCAGAAACAACATTATTCAGCACCAAGAGATTCGTATCTTCTTGTTGTTAAAAACCTCTCTTGGGGTCCAAGAACTTAAAAATATACAAACTGGGTGATTTAGAAATGAAAAAGGCTCGACCTAGTGTCCCAAAGGGGCTGCAGCGTGGTCTGGAAATGATGGCACCCCCGACTCCCGTCTCCTCTTACCGGAATAATGCCAACGCTGTTGATGATCTTCAGGCTACAAGGTGACGTTATGAAGTGCAAATGGGATGATTCCAAGTGTTTCTGTCCACGAAAACACTCTAGGGCAACAAGAGAAACCTTCCTGTGCCTCTAAAAAGAATCCACGCTGTTAGGTCTGCCCGCTGATCTTGCGAGCAGAGCGTTCAGTCGGCCATCTTTTCACTGGAAGCCTCCAGATCACAAACTTCTTATTGCACAATTTAGAATCAGACTAAAGAGAATAGGGAAGACCCATAAATCAGTTAGATATGAGCTCACTAATATTCCTAAGGAATATGCAGTGGAGGTGAAGAATAGATTTAAGGGACTAGATTTAGTAGATAGGGTCCCGGAAGAACTATGGACAGAAGTTTGCAACATTGTTCAGGAGGTGGCAACAACATTTTGTTTTTGACATTGACATTTTTTGATCAGTCTTTCCATTTTTACATCTATATTTATATCCTAGGTAAAATCCAATTTTCTTGAATTATGCATATAAAAAAAGAGAAAAAAGAAAAATCTTATTGCTATAACCATATGTTATTTATTTCTAATATAATATATTTCTATTTATATATATCCATAGAAATAATTCTAGTTTAAACATAATCTGTATTTGTACTATATTTGTACTATATTCTACATCTACATGCACATTTAACTAATTGACAGGTACATTTATGTTTTATAATACATTTCACATTGAAGTATATCAGAGCTTTCCAAACTTTTCATGTTGGTGACACACTTTTTAGACGTGCATCATTTCGCGACACACTCTTACAGCAGGGCATCATTTTGCGACACACTCTTACAGTAGGACACAAGGCAGGCACTAGGACCTGCGTGGAATCACAGCAGGTTTGGAGGCAGCCAGGCACAAGGTAGGCACTAGGACCTGCGTGGAATCACAGCAGGTTTGGAGGCAGCCAGGCACAAGGTAGGCACTAGGACCTGCACGGAATCCTGGCAGGGCTCGGAGGCAGCAGCAGCCACGACACACCCAGACACTGCAGCCGACACACTAACGTGTCCCGACACACAGTTTGGAAAGCTCTGAAGTATATATTTAAATCCCTATTTTCTTTACATCCTTATACATCCAGTTCTACTATAATATCTTTCCATCTATATATCTCCAAAAAAATAATTCTGATTTCAATTTAATTTATGACATCAACATGTATTTATATATCTGATTGTAAAAAATTTTATACATATTTTCAATACATTTTCTCCTGTCAAATTTTTAATGTTTAATGTTCCCAACAATTATATTACTAGTTTAAACTTAATTTGCATTTATAAAATAATCTGTTTCCAGTTAAAATCCATGGTTTCATTATAGCCTTATTGTCAGATGGGGCGCGCGGAGATGGAGCGGCCTGCTTCTCTCCTAGGCACCAGTGATCCAAGTACTATGCAGTAAATAGACTCCAAACAGAAGTTATATCAAATATCCTATTTACTTTATATACATATGTATTTACAGATCACTTCCACAAGTAACAAATGATACACCATCAATGATACAGCTTTCACGAGGTAAAATGGGAATAAAATGGAATACAGAATATCTCTGGATTTATAGTCAAACTGACCAATCACATCATAGGTCAATCTCGTTAACTACCACACCCAACCTAACTCTAAGCACCTGTTGAATGAGTCACACATGACACATCATTCTTACAACAATGGCTGCTAATTGGGTGACTGTGCAGAATATTTCACCTTTTACCTAGAAATCAAGCCTCTCTGTATAATTTATATCTAGAAGTAAATTCCTGGGTTTATCAAACCCCAACACCCCTTCAATTTACAATAGATATCACATTCACATATACAGAATAGAAGACATACACATTTGAGATATACACATCCTATGTCTCTCTAAGCTTAGAGGCTTTGTCATCACATCTGCTACATTACACTCAGATGGACAATATTGCAAATCAATCAGAGATTCTTTAACAGCATTCCTAACATTATGATACTTGATATCAACATGCTTGCTTCGTGCTCTGACCTTATCACTCTTTGCAATCTGTATACATGCCTCACTATCATCGTATACACATATAGGCCCCTCAATTGTTATATTTACATCCATTAACAATTGCCTGTACCAAATTAATTCTGAACACAAATCAGATAATGCTGCATACTCTGCCTCTGCAGTTGACACAGCTACTGAACTTTGTTTACGAGACCTCCACCCAACCAAGGTGTTACCAAACATTATTATCAACCCTGTCATTGATTTTCTGTCATGTACATCGTTACCCCAATCACTATCTACATAGCATTTCAATTCCAATGGCTTACATGGTTTTATCAATAAACATTTATCAATAGTCCCCTTCAGATACCTAAACACACGTTTGATACCTTGCCAATGCCTCTGAGTAGGTTTGGTTACATATCTACTCAGAACATTGACTGCGTTCCTGATATCAGGACGCGACCATTGTGCTATATACAATAAACTTCCAATTATTGAATGATAGTGTTCTTGATCACATGAAGTTTGGTCATCATTTCCAGTCTCTGATTTAACAAAATCTGTTGTCATCGGGGTAGAAACTTCTTTACACTGTTCCATATTGTTCTCTCTTAGCAGTGCTTCAATTTTCTTCCGCTGCTCTAGAACATAACCCCCATCAACCTTCTGAATACCCATGCCTAGGTAATTCTTAATTTCTCCCAGATCTTTGACATCAAAGTGCTGTTTCAGATTTTCAGGAAATTCAATTACCCTGCTTTGATCTTTCGCTATAAGACACAAATCGTCTACAAAAATCAAAAGCAAAATCTGTTCATCGTTTTCACATTGCTTTACATACAGACATGGGTCAGCTATACTACACTTGAATCCCATTCTATGTAATTCCTTATCTAACCTAAGATTCCAGCAACGTGCCGACTGCTTGAGTCCATACGCTTTCTGCAACTTGTATCCCCTTCCTGCAATCTTTGATTCATACCCTGGGGCTTCAATCATATAGATCTCTTCATTCAAATCAGCATGCAAATATGCTCTTGTGATATCATAATGCTGTACTACACAATTCCCAGCTGCTGCCATTGCTAAGGCAAACCTAAATGTCTCCCCTCTTAGCGTTGGTGCAAAAACTTCATCATAAGTCTGATTCTTTATCTGGGAAAATCCTTGTGCTACCAACCTAGCCTTATACTGAATATCACCATTCACTAAGGTTTTCTTCTTATACACCCATCTACAGCCTACTGCTCTATGCCCCTCAGGCAGCCTAATAGATTTGAAAACCTTATGAGAATTAATGGCTTTCATTTCCACATCCATAGCAGCTTTCCATCTACTCTGCTCATGTTGTGGCAACTTCAATACGTCCTTGTAATTACGAGGTTCATAATCAATGAAACACACTTTTATATCACCTGGTGTATAACGTTGAGGTGGTATGCCCTTGTTAACTCTCTCAGATCTGCGCAACACTGTAGCATCCTGCATCATTGGCACACTAGGAGTTAATTCCTCTTCCTTCTTAATCACATCAGTGGCCTCTGTCCGCTCTGAAAACTCAAAACTGCTCTGACTAGGAAGATAAACCTCACTACTCCCGTGTAATCTCTGCCAATTGCTGTGCTCACTAAAACTTGCTGACCTAGATATAACAACTTTCCTGCCATCAGTGAACCTATATCCCTTGGTCCCTGGCTCATACCCCACAAACGTCAGCTTCTGTGCTTTTGCCTGTCCTTTCCTACGTACCTCCTTATGCACGTGAACATAGGCAGAGCACCCAAACACCTTCAAATGAGCTAATGGTGGCTTCTTGCCATATAACATATAATATGGAGTTTGGTTTACAGATACACTCCATAACCTGTTAATTATATAATTAGCAGTTAATATTGCCTCTCCCCAGTATCCTCTTGATAACCCTGAGTCAGGAATGAGTGAATCCTTAACTGTCTGCAATGCCAAATTCCTACGTTCAGCCACGCCATTCTCAGCTGAACTATGTAGGTTAGTTCTCCTATGCACAATGCCCCTTCTACGGAGCCATTGCTGAAAACTCCCACTCAGAAACTCTGTACCCCGGTCAGTTTGTAAACTACACACCTTTGTGCTATACCTACGTTCCACAAACTGTACCCAGTTTCTAAACTTTTCAAATGTTTGGCTTTTAGCTTTCAATAGGTAACAGAACCCAAATCTAGTGTAATCATCTACAATGACTAAAACATATTTAGCACCCCCTATTGAAGCTGGTAATGGACCAATTAAGTCAGCGTGAACTAATTCAAAACATTTATGTGACTTCCTTTCACTGAATTTGCTCACAGGAAACACCTTTGACTTTGCAACCTTACAAGCTGTGCAATCCAAATACACTTGGCACTTTTTCAATTCCATTCCAGAACTTGCTTCTGACATCTTTTCAATCACTTTGAAACTCGGATGTCCAAGCCTCCTGTGCCACAGATGCACACACGAATCATGTGTTGGCTTATTAATCGTAGCTACACCATGATGGCTGCTGCTTGTCATGGCTTGTACAATTTCATAAAGACAGTTTTGCAAAATACCTTTGCCACAAACATTGTTATCCTTCATAACAATACATTCATTATTACCAAACTGTACAGTATAACCCTGTTTATCCAATTGTGACACACTAATTATATTGTACTCCAGTTCAGGTACACACAACATTGCTAATTCAATATTTAACCCTGGTACATATACAAATCCCTTACCAGTCACAGATGCAATGCTTCCATTAGCTAGAGTAACATGATCTCTATCAGCCTGCTTAAAACTCTTAAACATCTGTCTGTTACTCCCTATATGCTGACAAGCCCCACTGTCAATTAAAAATGGTCCCTTTAAATTTTGTTCTTCACTTGAACTAATTAAAGACAGCTGTGCAGCGTCTCCCGGCTTGGAAATTTTCAGCTTAGCCTTCGGCTTCAGTTTCTTATCAGAACATTCCTTAACAGAAACACTGCTTTGCTTAGACCTAATTACATTAGAACACTGCTGCCTTCTTTGCTCTTCTTCCAGTAATCTGCCAGATAAGTAATTTATGGTTAAATCATTCTCAGATAATGACCCGAAGCTCATTGCCAAAGTATCCCACGTTTCATTTAAAGAACTGAGAATTATATACACTTTGTTAGCTTCTGTAAATGGCATATCTCTCTGAGCCAGCTCCTGAAACAACTTTGTCATATAATGCAGGTGATCCTTAATATTATCAGATACACCTAATCTGGCGTGATAAAGTTTTCTTGTTAGTAAAACCTTACATAACAGTGAGCTTCTTAGATAAACATTCTTCAAAGCTTCCCAACACTTATAGGCTAACTGACAGTCTCTAACATAACACAACTGGCTATCTTCCAGACATAAAATTATGCTTGCCAATGCTCTATCGTCCTTTAGAGCAACTTCTTTATCTTCCAGGTCTGGTTCAGGGCAAAGTACACTCCTCCAAAGCCCTTCACGCCGAAGATACATCTCCATTTTATATGACCATGACGAATAATTAGTGTCATTCAGTCTCTCCAGAGGAAATCCTCCCCCGACTGCAGGCAACATCTTTGCTGTGCTCATCCGTCTTCAGCCCCTTCTGGGCAGACACCGATGATTAAAGACACAGACCTTATCAAAACATCCTCCAGCTGCAAAACAAGCGTAGGAGAAAAAAACACGCAGACACGAAACCTTTTACAGCTCCAAATCACTCCAAATAGCCACACGACTCCTGGATAGGCTTCCAAAGCTTCCAGCTCACAGACTGCACATGATCCACCGATCCACAGCCAGTGCAAAGCCTTCCGTCGTCTATGGCTTCTCTGCCGCCTCTGGGCCCATAACCCTGTCAGATGGAGCGCACGGAGATGGAGCGGCCTGCTTCTCTCCTAGGCACCAGTGATCCAAGTACTATGCAGTAAATAGACTCCAAACAGAAGTTATATCAAATATCATATTTACTTTATATACATACGTATTTACAGATCACTTCTACATGTAACAAATGATACACCATCAATGATACAGCTTTCACAAGGTAAAATGGGAATAAAATGGAATACAGAATATCTCTGCATTTATAGACAAACTGACCAATCACATCATAGGTCAATCTCGTTAACTACCACACCCAACCTAACTCTAAGCACCTGTTGAATGAGTCACACATGACACATCATTCTTACAACAATGGCTGCTAATTGGGTGACTGTGCAGAATATTTCACCTTTTACCTAGAAATCAAGCCTCTCTGTATAATTTATATCTAGAAGTAAATTCCTGGGTTTATCAAACCCCAACACTTATGTCCCTTCATATATCTTTTTTTAAGATCTTCTGTTTCAAGTTATACCAAAGTTGTAATATATAATCTGTTTTGTTATCTGTCTCATGTTGACACTACATTTGTTCTGAACCTTTCTTTCTCTGGCACTAAGTAAATCAATTCTAAAATATTTATCAGTTTCTAAATTTGAATCTCTTTCTCTTTCTCTCAACTGTAACAAAATATTTAAAATCTTTCTCCCTTTTCTCCTCTATCATTTCGGTGGCATCTCCTTTTCGTTGAATGTATGTAACAACCTCTTCTGATTCAGATTCTGTCTTTTGTATCTGACCCTGAATGTTTTCAATATCAAACAAGAGACTTTTCAGTGTTTCCTTAATTTCTTGAAATGTTTTTCTAATCTCCTGTTTAAAATCTTGTTTAAAATCCTGAATCAACTCTCCTATTGAATTTGCCATTTTGTCATGGTCTCCGATTCAAAGCTTCTTTGCTTCATATCGGAGATAATGACATGGAAGGAGTTAACAGGGTGAAAAGCGCGCACTTTTCTCAGAAGCAACTTTCTTTTTGTAACTGTAGTAACTTTTAGTAAAGTAGTTTTCCACTATTCTGGTGTGAGGCTATTTATTCTAAGCATAAGTTCTGCAACCATTACATTAAGTTGCTTCTCTGAAAATTTTTTCTCTACCTGGAAGCATTCCAGAGAGAGTTCACTTGGAAGATGTCAGACGAAGAATTGCAGGGAGCTGTGGGGGGAATCCCAGCTGCCAGCTGAGAGGCAGACTTAGAAAAAGATGAGAGTTTAATTACTATGGATTTTGTGAGGTCGCTCCGAGGGACCAACATTGACTCTGAAGAAATTCAGCAGCCAGACAGGCGAGCTGTGAGGGCAAAAGGCAGAACCAGTAGCAAAGAGGCGGACGATGCCATGCCACAGAAAATGAGGGAGTTTGACGCACGCCTCCTGTCGATGGAGGCATTGCTGCAGAATTTGTCCCTTTCAATGTCTCATGGGAGACAAGAGGCATTCGAGCATGGGGATTCCAGACCATCATCTAGGAGAACGACACCAGAGCCGGAAAGCAGAACTCCTTCTACCCCCCCCCCCCCCCGTGCCTGCAGCCAGGAAAAAGAAATTATCACGTCCATCTGTTTCCTGGGAACAGTAATCTGTGAGTAACTGGAACCTAAATCAGAGAGGAGGGGGTTTTAGAGACCTGAAGATTAAGTTTAATGGGGACCCACAGCAGTTGTCCTACTTCATAACAAACATGAAGCTGTATATGGCAGAGTTTGGAGAAATGTTCCCATCAGAGGCTTCTAGTTGGAGGGAACCTCAAAGGCCCGGCTGCAGATTGGTTGGTCCAGCTCCATGACCAAGAGGCAGCTTCTGAGTTGCAAGATTTGGAGGGATTTTTGCATAGCCTAAGGCAGAGATTCCAGGACCCATTAGCTAAACTGAAAGCAAAGACTGAATTACAGCAAATTCAACAAGGGTCGAAAACTGTGTCAGAATATGCACTGCAGTTTAAAGTGATTGCTGGAAAGATTCCTGACTGGTCAGAGACAACAAAGGCGGAATATTTCAAAGGAGGTCTTAGCCCAGAGGTGCTGAATTGGGCCCTGGGATGGGGAGACCCCAATAATGTAGAAGAATGGATTTGTTTAGCTGGGGAGGTGGAGAACACCAGATATCAGGTGAAACGGAGGATTCGGGCAATCACTCAAGGCAGAAATACGGCGGCACCGGGGCAGGGCGGGGACTGCTTTCAGAAGGAGCCAAAGAGCGGGAGCAGATGAAAGAGAGCAGCAGTTGAAAAAGGGGCTGTGCTTTAATTGTGGGAAGCCAGGCCACAGAGCTTTGGAATGCAGAGCTACGAGAGAAGCTGATAAAATAACTG
This sequence comes from Charina bottae, assembly GCA_023362775.1. NCBI lineage: Eukaryota > Metazoa > Chordata > Lepidosauria > Squamata > Charinaidae > Charina > Charina bottae. The sequence goes on from JALMGJ010000001.1 coordinate 150,695,486, forward strand.
CCAAGGTTGTAAAAAAGGGAAATAAAGGAACTACTCTGGGGGCGGCTCTGTTAGAGCATCACACAGTGAAGGAAGATTTAACATCTTCAGAGGACTCAGAGGCTGAAATTCCTCAGCCGGCGGGAAACTAATCGCGCCTGCCCTAAATGGCGCCCACAGGCAGGCGGGAGAATCTGATGGCGCAGAGAAGCTGGTGAATAGACAGTCTACTATGTTAATGGTGGGGGTGCAGTTGTGCAACTCCAGAACTGGGTGCAAAGCAGATTTAAAAGCGATGATAGATTCAGGTTGCACAAAGAATTTAATTCATCCAGCTATTGTCACAGGCCTGGACTTAAAGCTGCTAAGGCTGAAGTGCCCAATAATATTAACTCAATTGGATGGATCAGAGGCTAAGGGAGGAGCTGTGGAGCATTGTACTGAACCTGTTAGCATGACAATTGGAGACCATAAAGAGACTTTAACTTTTATAGTAGCTCCTATAGCACATTACTCTATCATTTTGGGATTACAATGGCTAAGAAGTGCCAACCCTAAAATTGACTGGAACTCAGAGATGTTGGTGTTTGCAGACAGCACATATACCCTGCAGGGCCCCCCAGAGCCTGCACCAGCAGAGAATGGGGTGGGAGTTATGGTGGAATGCGAAGCCCTGCCAGCAGAAGAAAAACAGGAGGGTAGCATTCCACAGAGATATCAAGGTTTTACAGATGTTTTCAGTAAGCAGGACGCAGATCAACTAGCAGATAATCAGACTGCGGAGTGCTCTATCAACCTTGATCCAAACGCCCCTTTGCCAAAACCAAAAATGTATGCAATGTCTGAAAAGGAGAAGGAGGTGCTAAGAGAGTTCATTGATAAGAACTTGGCACGTGGATTTATTGAGCCGGCCAACTCACCAATGGCAGCCCCTGTGTTGTTTTGCGCCAAGAAGGACGGCAGTCTCCGCCTTTGCACTGATTACAGAGGATTGAATGCCATATCCACCACAAACAAGTACCCCCTGCCTCTGATTCAGGACATGCTCTCCCACCTTTCTAAAGGGAAAATATTTACCAAACTTGATTTGAGGGAAGCTTATTTCAGAATTCGCATCAAGCCTGGCGATGAGTGGAAGACTGTGTTTAATTGCCCCTTGGGGTCCTACCAGTACAAAGTCTTCCCATTCGGGTTAGCTGGAGCCCCTGGAGTCTTCATGCAGCACATAAACGAAGTACTACACGAATTTCTATACAAAGGGGCCCTGGTCTATCTAGATGACATATTGATCTATAGCCAAAATGAAAGAGAACATGAAATTTTGGTGAAAAAAGTCCTTCAAAAGCTCAGGGAAGCTAAATTGTATGCCAAACTTTCTAAATGTGAATTCCACAAGACTGAACTGGACTACCTGGGTTATAGGATTTCAAATCAGGGAATCGGAATGGACCCTGTGAAAGTCCAGGATGTCTTGGCCTGGGAACCGCCCTGTACGCGGAAGCAGCTCGAGTTTTTTGGGGTACGCGAACTACTACAGACAGTTCATTAACCAATTCACGCAAATTGCTTTGCTGCTAACAGACTTGCTGAAAACAAAAGGTAAAGGAGAGTCCAAAAAGACACCTCAACCTGGAGCTAAGCTTATGTGGACTTCTGAATGTCAACGTGCTTTCGACCAACTGAAGCAGCTCTTCATGGCGTACCCTGTACTAAAACACCCAGATCCAGATGTCCCTTTTGTAGTGCATACTGACGCCTCTGACTCTGCCATTGGAGATGTCTTATTCCAAAAGAACTCTCAGGATGTTTTGCAACCTTTTGCCTACTTGTCTAAGAAATTTACCGAAGCTGAACGCCGTTGGCATGTTTGGGAGAAGGAAGCATATGCTGTAAAGACTGCCCTTACTACTTGGAGGCACCTTTTGGAAGGTGCTAAACACCCTTTTGAGGTGTGGACTGATCATAAGAATTTACAAGCACTACAAACACCTCAATGTTTGAATGGAAAACAACTCCGCTGGGCCCAGTTTTTCAGCAGATTTGATTTTACCCTCCATTACTTTGCTGGCAAACACAATTTCATGGCTGATGCTTTGTCACGCATGCCTCAGCATGACAGCCAACGAGAAGAAGTGGTTGACACTGTTTTTTCAAAAAAACAGTTGGGACTTGCAGTCACCACTCGCAGACAGGCTACTAAGACGCCTGCCCCGCTTCCAATGCCTTAGCCATCAACATGGCAAGACAACATCGACTCGGCCTTGCAGTCTGACCCGTGGTTCAAGGATAACAAATCAACGCTGCAATGCAAACATAATCACTGGTATTTTGCTGATAAACTTTACATACCTTCTTCTTTATGCAAGGAAGCTCTCAAGCATGCTCATGATCTTAAAACAGCTGGACATTTTGGATTTACAAAAACTTTACATTTGGTACGCAGGCAGTTCTGGTGGCCATCTTTATGCAAAGATGTAAAAGACTATATCAACGAATGTCCCACCTGCGCTCAATCCAAACGTAAAGTTGGGAAGCAGCAAGGTCTCTTACAACCTGTTGCATCTCCTAGTCAACCCTGGGACGAAATTGCTATGGACTTTGTAGTTGAATTGCCTGACAGTGAAGGGAATACTGTCATTTGGACTGTGATTGACTTGTTTTCCAAACAAGCCCATTTTATACCATGTAAGAAAATCCCTTCTGCAAAGCGTTTGGCTAAACTCTTTCTCCAACACATCTACCGTGCTCATGGCTGTCCCTCCCGTATAATCTCAGATCGCGGTTCTCAATTTACCGCTAAATTTTGGAAAGCATTTCTGAAGTTGTTGGGTACTACCCACTTGCTTAGCTCTGCGAACCATCCAGAGACCGACGGAGCCTCTGAACGGGTCCAGGCAACTCTTGAACAATACCTACGCTGTTACCTCAATTATCAACAGGATAACTGGGTGGAGTTGCTCCCTTTTGCTGAAGCCGCAATAATGCAGTGCACTCTTCTACTGGGTTGTCACCTTTCAAGGTTGTGCATGGACATGATTTTGTTCCAATCCCGGATCTCCACCTAGATGTCCCAGCCAACCACTCCCCAAAAGATTGGAGTGATTTGATCGCTTCGTCATGGCCTGTTATTCTACAGGCCCTCCAGAAGCACAAAAGACTTACAAACGTTTTGCTGACCGGAAAAGGAAACCTCAATGGGACATGAAGCCTGGCGACCTTGTGTACCTTTCCACAAAATTCTTAAACACGACACGGCCTTCTAAGAAGTTGTCTGCTAAGTTCATTGGTCCTTTTCCCATTATCGCCGTTGTAAACCCTGTAGCTGTCCAGTTGCAGTTACCTAAATATCTTCGTTGGTTTCATCCTGTTTTCCACTGCAGCCTTTTGAAGCCTCATACACCTTCTACCGTTTGGCATCCTGACCAACGTTCACCTACTCCTATCCTGGTCGATGGAGAAGAACATTTTGAAATTGACCAGATCCTTGATTCCAGAATCTACAGAAACCACCTGCAGTACTTGGTTTCTTGGAAGGATTTTCCTGATCCTGAATGGCTTCCTCTTTCCAGTGTCAATGCTCCTCGACTCATTGCTCGTTTCCAAAAGAAGTACCCTCTCAAACCTTCCTAATTTGTTTCTCTGTTCTTATCTTTCTGTTTATCTTTTTCAGGTGGGGCAATATGTCATGGTCTCTGATTCAAAGCTTCTTTGCTTCATATCGGAGATAATGACATGGAAGGAGTTAACAGGGTGAAGAGGCCGTCCTGCATACGTTAGCCTGCTGTCTGCCAATGGTGGCTTGGGTCATCATGTGTCTGAAGACCTGGAAGTACCATATGAGTGGCCTGAACAGGGGGGAGGGAGTGTGGGGGCATATATCAATGTATGAAGCACACGCTTTTCTCAGAAGCAACTTTCTTTTTGTAACTGTAGTAACTTTTAGTAAAGTAGTTTTCCACTATTCTGGTGTGAGGCTATTTATTCTAAGCATAAGTTCTGCAACCATTACACATTTTCTTTCTTCTTTTCCCCCCCTTTCCTCCCCCCCCTTTATTCCTTCTACTAACTCAATACTGTAAATTTCCATGACGTCCCAGTATGTACAGTAAGCTCTATAAAAAAAGGGGGAGAGAGGAAAAAAAACACCAAGAAACAAGAAACCAAAAAACCAAAAACAAAGAAAAGGGGGGAACAGGTGGGGGAAAGATTATAGACACAACAGAAAAATTTCCCAGAGGGAAAATAAACAACTGCTCCACTCAAATAGAAAATTGCCAACAGGATCTAATAAGTACCAAATATAAAAAAGGGGGGTTATTACCTAAATACAAAAGTTTCTTGGAAGAAAAAAGAAAAATATACAAAAATAGGAAAGAGAAAAGTATTTCAAACAATCTATATTCAATAAAAAATTCAGCCACTACAAAAAGAGGAGAAAAAAAACACAGGTTCATTACTCATTAATCCAATGAAAAATATTCAATAAAACTCAGTCACTGTATATAAAAAATTTCCAAGTCACTAATCATTAATCCAATGAGGTTTTGAACAAAGTTTATACTTCCAAGTGAGAGGCAAATCACTTTAGTAAAAAGAAGGGTGAAGACGTTTCACTGTATTTCAAAAGCAAAGTCCATCTCAATCTTCCACCACGAATAACACAGCAAAGAAAGCAAAGACTTTACTAACATTTTCAGCATTGTCCAAGGATAGACTTAATAATAAGACACTATAAACTAAAAAGAAAAATAAAATAAAGTGATCTAAGAGTCGGTTTCTTGCGCTTGTGTCTCTATTAGGAGACTTACGGTTCCCTGCAGAGCCGGCTGGCTTCTTATGCCGTCTTCGCCGCTTCCACCCCCCGCTCCTTCCGTGGTGGAAAACAGCCGAAAGAGCAGAGGGGAGCAGTTTTAACAGCTTAGTGGGGAATCTTCTGGCCCCCTCCTCTTCGGGGGGAGACTCCAGTAGTCTTTCACCTTCTGGGGACCACCGCAAACAGGGAAATGTTAGCCGGGTTTTCAGCACTCTGAAAAGCTCCGACTTATCGCGCCACCATTCCGACCGGAAGTCCCCAGGCCATTTCACTTCTAGTAAATGCCTTAAAGTGAGAATTTGATGTGCATGTCAGAGGCCAATTTGAAGAGCTGATGATGACTATTGATAATGTAGACAAAACCCAATTTTTGTGTTCTGCCAAAATAATGGCTTCTCCTGCATTTGTATGTTGCAGTTAGAAGCATGTATATGAAATCCAGCAAGTATGTAGGCTCCCCAGTTTTCTTCCTAGACCATGCAGTGCGTTGAGCGCCAGTTTGGTCTTAGTGTTAACCAGTTTGGTCTAGGGGTTAAGGCAACGGGCTAGAAACCAGGAGACTGTGAGTTCTAGTCCCGCCTTAGGCATGAAAGCCAGCTGGGTGACCTTGGGCCAGTCACTCTCTCTCAGCCCTAGGAAGGAGCCAATGGCAAACCAGGAGTCTGTGAGTTCTAGTCCCGCCTTAGGCATGAAAGCCGGCTGGGTGTGAGGTTTCGTGCACTTACCTGGATGCTGGCCGACATGCTGGACTCAGAGGAGGAGGAAGAGCCAATCACAGGAGATGGCAGGTTTGGCACGAAACAAACCAGAGACCCGGAAATGCTGATTGGCAGAGGCTCGGAAAGAAAGACGCCTCCGCCAATCAGAGCATGCCAAAGGAGAGCAGAAAGGCAGGCAGAGCAACGTGAAGCCCGATTGGGCCCTGCTCTCCCAAGGCGCGAAAAACGGAATAAAAAGCCGGCGCGACTTACCTCATGTGCCAGAGACAAGCGATCCTACTCACGACCTGGACCTGTGCCCTCGCCTGATCCTCCCGCCACGCACAACAACCGGACCGAACCTAGCCAAGAGCTTTGCAATGAGGGAAGCCCCGCGAACCGCCTGATAGCTGCTGAAGAGACCAAGCAAAGTGGAAGTTCCACAGACCTGTCACCGCCGAGCACCGAGCCTTCTCCTGCCGCCACGTCTTCATCCAGCGAGGTTCCTGTTCCAGGGCATCTTTCAAAGCACACCTTGTTCCCTGTGGAAGAAACCAGCACTGGGGTAAGCGCCACTGCCTTGCCTGCTTCCGTCCTGACTGCCCACGCCACAGATTCTCCGCGTTTTTCTGAACCTGAGTCAACCGAAGCCAGCCAGCAGTGGGCCGCTTTCGTTGGGCCCCGGTCTACCCAGGTAACCACCAGCCAAGACCCTCAGCCGGACCCAGCTGGTGCCGGACAGCAGGTGGCTGCCTTTGTTGGGCCCCGTTCTGCCCATACCCCGACCAGCCAAGCACCTCAGCTGAGCCAAGCCGACACCGGTAACCAGTGGGCTGCCTTCGTTGGGCCCCGGTCTACCTCCAGCCTCACCAGCCAAGCTAACGAGATGCCCGTGGTCACCTTACCTGCCACCTCCGGATCGACCGCAGAGCCTGCAACCCCTCTGGTCCTCCCTGTCCAGCCAGGAGAATCCTCTGCATTTGTTGTTATCCAGCCTGCAGAAGAAGAAGAGGACTGTGTAAACTGGGCTGCTTGTGTAACTGTATAAATAAAGTTAATTTCAGTAACGCTTCCGTGTCAGTCTTAGTCAGAACAGGACACTGGGTGACCTTGGGCCAGTCACTCTCTCTCAGCCCAACTCACCTCACAGGGTTGCTGTTGTGGGGACAATAGGAGGAGGAAGGAGTATTTGGTATGTTCACCGTCTTGAGTTATAAAAATAATAACGGCGGGATAATTTTTTTTTTAAAATATACAATTATAAACTAATAGCAAAGCTCTCCTTAATTAATGGACCAAAATTGCACTGTATAACTGGGGAGAAAATCAATTCAGTCCTTTAGAGAGACCTCTGTCCCCCTCCCATTGTATTTCTGTTTATGCGATGTGTAAATAAAATTATTTAACTCTGGGTAAATTTTGTAATGATTGGTAGCATGTGTATACATTGTCACAATATATTTATTTCTCCTGTTTCATACTTAAGAATTGCAATTCCCATGGGTTCAGTACCTTAAATCTCCATGGAATTAATTACCCAACTGTTGCATTATTTGTGATAGGAGAATTAAGAAGAATTGTTATGATGGACCATTATGCTGGAGAACAAAAAAGTTGCTCATGACTTTGGGACCCTTGTGCTGTTCCTGATAAAATTATTGTGATAGAGTGTCTTTGGATTTTTCCTTAATGGAAAAAAATGATTAATGATTTTTTTCTGACATAGTTTTGTCATGTTGATCACCATGACAACTCTTGAGGATGTGTAAATAGGAATCTTAATGCTGTTATATTATTACTTTTATGATATATTACAGTTCTCATTTATTTTGTGTAGAATACATCTGGGAGTTTTGCCAGCTGAAGATTGGGATAAAAATGCTTAAATAAAGCAACACAAACTTTTGCAATACAGGAAAATGTTCATTCCCCCATTCTCCAAACTAGAGCTTTGGATGTGTTGAAAAACAACTCCCAAGATTTTCAGGTACTGTAGCCATTGGAACTATTACAATATAAATATAAATATATATTGGAGGAAGGCTGGACTGGTCTATTTCATTCATTTTAAGAAATATTGATGATGTTGGTGAGATTTTTGCCTGAGGAAAAGCTGCAGATTCTGCCATCTGCTAAGATTGTAGGTATATTTTTGTCCAATAATTATCTTTTAGTTTAAATGCCCAAATTCATTATGATGCTGTTAGAGGGCACTTCTTTAACAACAAAGAACAGATTGTGCCAGGTTTCAAATCTTTGGTTAAAGGGTTCCAGGTGGCAAGAATGAGAGAGATTTTTTCTTGGGAAATTGCTACCAACCTGGATACACAATGACAGGCTGAAACTGACTGATCATCTGGAAGCAACAGAGGTTCAATTGAGGTTCCGAGCCATAGTTTCTAGCTCCATGAATTATTCTTTTAATCGCCTGATCCTTATTTTACACAGATTTAACATATACATAAAATAAGCTTAAACAAATCTGGAAAACCAATAAATAATCATTAACATATTAAAATATCAGTGGCTGAATTTTCTTGAAAATTTCAATCCAGTATAAATTTCAATCCAGTATATAATTACATATAGCCAACCTTTTCTCATTAGCAAAATCACATTATGTACATGAGCTTCTTTGTCCCTTTTTAAACTCAAGTCCAAAGTAGCAATCTTTGGACAATCTCTTATAACATAAAGGAAATGCAAGCAAACCTGAATTGTCCAATCTGACTCCCTAATTATTGTGGAGTCCTTGGTGCTCTCTGAGCCTTGTTGTTTTCTTGCAGATGTTTCATTGCCAGGCTAGGCAACATCTTCAGTGCGAAAAGGGAGTGGGACTTGCCTTCTGTTTCTATACCATGGCTTGTCCTGCTTGTGTTGGTGGAGGTGTTGTTCTCTCCTTGGTAGTTCCTTGACTGGGCTGTTGTTTGCTACATGGTTGATTGACTGAGTTAATAGTTCCTTGATTAGGGTATTGTGTACTGTTTGATTGTTCCTCTGGTGCTAATCCTGGTGTTAATCTTTGCATATATGGGTGATGATTGCTGGCAAGGAGGTGTTCTGGTCTTCTGGCTTTTCTATTGTCTCTTATGAATGGTATGTAAATGTTGTTTACCTCTATGTGTCTGTTGATGGCTGCTTTGTCTGAGTGCCAAGCTTCCAGGAATTCTCTAGCATTTTTGGATTTGGCTTGGTTTAAGATGCTCACAGTTTCCCAGTTGAAAGTGTGGTTAAGTCTGTCCATGTGTTGTGAGATTAAGGAGTTTTCATTGTGTCTTCTGACTGCTAGTTGGTGTTCATGGATGCGTTCTGCTAGTCTTCTGCCGGTCTGTCCTACACAGTGGCTGTTACAGTCCTTACACTGTATGTTGTAGATAACTCCTGTTTTTTCTTCTTGGGCTACTGGGTCTTTTGGGTTACTTACGATGTTCTGAAGGGTTTTGGTTGGTTTGTGTGCTATGGTGATGCCATGTGGTTGTAACAGTCTGTTAGTAGTTTCTGAGATGTTTCTGATGTATGGCAGTGTAATCCTTTTCATAGCTTCTGTTGGTTTTGCTGTGGTGGGTTGAGTGGTCAGGCACTTTTTGATAAAGTTGCGTAGGTATCCATTTTGCTGGAAGATGCTATATAAGTGGTCTGTTTCCTTCTTCTGGTGTTCTGGGTTGCTGCAGTGTGTTTGTGCTCGTCTGAATAGTGTTCTTACACAGCTCCTCTTGTGGGAGGTTGGGTTATTGCTTTGGTAGTGGAGCACTTGGTTAGTGTGGGTAGATTTCCGGTAGACTTGTGTTTCTAGAATGCCATCATTTCCTCTACTGATGAGGATGTCCAAGAAGGGTAGTGTGTTGTTGTTTTCTTCTTTCCTTGTGAATTTTATTCCTTTGAAGATGTTGTTGATGGTTTCATGTGTTTCCTCCAGTTGATTCCTTTTTATTATGATGAAGATGTCATCTACATACTGGATCCATAGTTTGGGTTGTATGTGTGGGAGTGCTATCCTTTCTAGACGTTGCATTACAATCTCTGCTATGAGTCCTGAGAGTGGTGATCCCATAGGTGTTCCTTTGATTTGTAGGTATATTTGTCCATCAAACTGAAAGTAGGTGGTGAGGCAGAGGTTGATGAGGTCCATGATTCTGGGTATTTTGATCTTGGTGTATCTAGCTAGGTCAGGTGTGTTACATAGAACTGCTGCCATGGATTCAATCGCTAGTGCTTGGTCTATGCATGTAAAGAGTGCAGTGACATCAAATGACACCATAATTTCATCTTCAACTATTTTTAGGTCTTTGATTTTCTGGAGGCACTGTAGTGGGGAGTTGATAGAGTATTCACTCTCCTCTGTGAGATGCCAAAGTTTTCTTGTAAGTTCTTTAGCTATGTTGTATGTGGGGGTTCCTGGTAATGATACAATTGGACAGAGCGGTATGTTGGGCTTGTGTATTTTGGGGCGTCCGTAGAAACGTGGGATGATGGGTCCATTGCTTTTCATCCACCTCTGTTCTTCTTTTGTGATTTGATCTTTCTTGGTTAAGTTGTTGAGGATTCTTTTGACCTGGTTGTCCAGTTTCTGTATGGGATTGGTGTTTACTGGGGTGTAGGTTTCTTTGTCCTCAAGTAAATCTTTGGCTTTTTGTATATATTGCGCTCTGTCCATAATGACGGTGGTGTGGCCTTTGTCTGCTGGGAGGAGGATGATAGTTTGGTCCATCTTTAGGTTTTGAGGGCTGCTCTGTCCTCTGCTTTCAGTTGGTTCTGTTTCCATGTCCTTCTGGTTTGTGGTATGATTATCTGTCTTACATTCTCTTGGGTTTCTGTAGTAAGTCCTGTAGTTTTCAATGCTGCTTCTAAAGCTGCAAAGAATTCTAATTTATTTGCATCCTCTGTGTTGTAATTGAGGCCTCTCTGCAGGATACTGTGTTCTGTAGTGGATAATGGGTGGCTGGACATGTTGACCACCCATTCTGGTTCCAGTACTTCTTTGTTTCTGGGGTTTAATTTAAGTAGTTTAGTTTGGAGTTTAGCTTTCCTTTTTTCTCTTTGATTGGTCCCTAATTATTGCATGCTCAGTTATGAAAGCAATTTTGAGGGTGGGGGGGAACAAGCTAATTCTTGAAATAGGATCCAATTGGAGTCACAACAGGTCTAACTAATGTTAGTTTTACTATCATAAAAGAATTTCTAAACTGACTTGTACAGTGGGAAGAAAAGTGGCAAATAAAGAAAGACCTGGCCTTGAGAGTAAGCCAACAAGATTATTTGGTTATTTGTATGACCTTACAGGATGCATTCACATGATACAGCTGCCACCAATTATGGCTTATCTGGCAATGTACCTGGGGATCCTCTTCCCCATCAAGTGATACAGCTGCAAATCATCTATCATTCCTTTAATTCCTGATGGCCATGTTGTATAATCCTAGTATGACCGCTAATTCATTTCTATAGTTTTAATAAAATAGTTTTATTATAAACCACCCAGAGTTGCCCTTTGAGTGAGATGGGTGGTGACTAAATTTGAAATATAAATAAATAAATAAATAAATTCCATTCTGAAGAAGTCAGAGAGGGAACCCATGTTTTTCTGTACTTGATAAAGTTATTGTGCCAGATCAGCAAAACATGATTAACAGAAAACAAACCATGTGTCACGAATGGCCCCTGCCACAGAGCCATTCATGACATGACGCCAGACAGGGAGCACTGGCGGACGTCCAGGAAAGAGACAGCTGATGTGGATTCAGCACCATGCACACTGGACAGGGTACTCAGAACAAAAGAGGCACGAGACAAAAGGAGGCAGCGGCTTGGACAAACTTGTTGGAAAAGGGGGGAGAGACATGTACTTAAGTTGTAGCTTGTAGAACTGTAGTCACTTGAATCTTTAAAGTGTTATGGATCACTAACTGCAATAAAGATTCCTTTAGATTCCAATGTGTTTCGTTTGAGGAGTGCTGATTGCTAGCTCAGGATCATCACACCATGGATTTATTGTGGCTGTGTGTCTTGTGGGGACAAGTCACTGGACTGGTTTGTAACTAAACTCTAGCTGATGTTAATTTATGTCATGTGAGTATATCAAGTGAGAGACTATTTTAAAAACCTACTATGCTAAAGAGGAGGTATGGAGAAGGGAAACATCATTACTTCTATTTAAACTAAAGCAGTGGTTCTTAAACTGGGGGTAATTACGCCCAAGGGGCATATCCTAGGTGTAATGGAACAATTTGTAATTGCTTGTTTGTGAGTCAAAAATTCAGTTTAGGACTCCCAATGCTGAGACGCTTGTGTAAAACAACAGAGTCTGTTTTTTTTTTGGGGGGGGGGTATGACATTATTTGAAACTGGGAAAAGCGGTAATTGGGTCAAACAGTTTTAGAACCACTGAACTAAAAAATAGGAATGAATTATTTAAATAAGAGAACAGAGACAATGATCCAGAGTTTTCCTTAGACCACAGGGCAGAACATTAATTGATAGCCATTCAATTGTTCAGACCATGTGACCAAGCCAACTTTTTTTTTTGTGGCAACCAGAGCAGTGAGTAAGGTGTTGATACAGACTGCTTTCACATCTCAGCAGGTGAAAATGAAGGAAAATGAGAGCTGAATGTAGGTCATCCCAAAGTAGTAGTCAGTGTTGTGGTGACTGTGTAGAGCAATCCAACTCTCCAGCAAGTATGCAAAGGATTTCCAAAGCCTGCAGAAATGAGTAGAGACCAAGGGAAAGAAAGCAGGAGAGAGAGAGATAAATAAATAAGTGTGGGTGTCTATGAATTTATATTCATCAGCAATTCTATTTTCTTGAATATTCAAGAAAAAGGTGGATTACTTGTTGCTTTCCCCACTTTTGCACCCAGGATCTTAAATATGTTTTACTTGCACCGGCACTGGAATGTCTCACCTTGGTCTTTTCTGAACAATGGAAAACTGCTGGAGTTTTAAAACACTGCTTTGTGGGTCTTTTCTCTATGCAGATTTCTCATCCCTTCTGGTCTTTGCTTCCCGCCCCCGCCCCCCGCGCCAAATATTTCTAGCATAAATCTAGAGTTGGATTTACTTTATTATTTAAGTTTAGCATGTTTCCATCCTTCTCTTTAGGCAAAACAAAAAACAAAAACTTTCCAAAGTGGGTTACAAAATCAGTGGCAAGAGAACTTATAGACCTGACACACAAGAAGAAAGGGATGGGGAGAGAAGAGGGGAAAAAAACCTTTTATTGACAAGCTATGTTTCAGGTGGTAAATGGTATGTAATTATCTTGCATTTTGCCTAAATACCCTTAGGAGCTTTCAAGAAACAGAGAAGGAAAGATAATGAGATTGAATTGCTGCTCTCTGCTGTAACCTCATGGCTCTTACTACACTGAGCTGCCCTTTCTCCCCCAAGCAGCAATGGGCACTTGACACCAGTAGTAAAGAGTGGATGCAGAGGTGAGAGTTCACAGTACCACAATGGCAATATGTATTCAAGTGTCTAAAGGAGACTTCTCAATAGAGCATATGACTTGGAAACACTTGTTTAACAGTGAAAATCAGCAAGACAGCAGCAATAGAATCTATAGAAAAAGTGAAATAGACTCTATTTTAGATTGCTTTTCCCTAATGTATCTTTCAGCTGCCACAGTTCCCTAGATCAGATCCCTAGAGTTAGGTTGAGAAACACTTCCCTAGATGACTTAGCCAAAGCCTGCCTGAGAATTATGGGGACTGAAGATCACTACATCTGGAGGTCAAAAGATTGAGGAAGACTGCTGAAGATAGGACTGACTCCCTCCCTCCCTCGCTTCCAACTCAGGCAGATGCCAGAATGCATTGGACCTCCTTTATCTCATTTCCATGCATATATATGCAGTCAGAAAATCAATGCTAGCACAGATAATCAGTTCTGGAAATAGATCTCATTATGCTGTGGTTGCGGAATGGATCAGGCTCAGGCTCAGACAGTCAACTTGTTAGATAGTATATCACAGAATATTTGAAAGTAATATATAACCTTTGGACATTTGCTTATTCTGATCATTTATTCTGATTCTGATCATTTCCTGAGATGCACATAATAGAAACATCAAATAAAAGAGAAAAGCCCATTTTATCTCCTGGGGACTTGGGGAGGCTTCATCTTTCTTTATCGGTGGAGTATAAAATGAAAGAAAATGAATTTTATAAGAATGGATATCAAAGATGCTAATATTCAGCACATGCTTGTTTTTGATGGCTTTTCCCCCTTTGGATTTCAAACTTGTCTTATACCTTAACCCGTCATTAGGAACTCACAGGACTGGGACCCCAGACAGCAATTTCTTTCATCTACCCCTTTTGTTGTTCAGTCGTTTAGTCGTGTCCGACTCTTCGTGACCTCATGGACCATAGCACGCCAGGCCTTCCTGTCCTCCACTGTCTCCCGGAGTTTACTCAAATTCATGTTCATTACATTGGTGATGCTATCTAACCATCTCATCCTCTGCCGTCCCCTTCTCCTTTTGCCTTCAGTATTTCCCAGCATCAGGGTCTTTTCCAGTGAGTCCTCTCTTCGCATTAGGTGGCCAAAGTATTTGAGCTTCAGCTTCAGCATCTGTCCTTCCAATGAGCAGTCAGGGTTGATTTCCTTTAGGATTGACTGGTTTGACCTCCTTGCAGTCCAAGGGACTCTCAAGAGTCTTCTCCAGCACCACAGTTCGAAAGCATCAATTCTTCGGTGCTCAGCCTTCCTTATGGTCCAACTCTCACAGCCATACATTACTACTGGGAAAACCATAGCTTTAACTATACGGACCTTTGTCGGCAAGGTGATGTCTCTGCTTTTTAACATGCTGTCTAGGTTTGCCTTAGCTTTCCTCCCAAGGAGCAAGCGTCTTTTAATTTCATGGCTGCAGTCACCGTCTGCGGTGATCTTGGAGCCCAAGAAAATAAAATCTGTCACTGTTTCCATTTCTTCCCCTTCTATTTGCCAGGAAGTGATGGGACCAGATGCCATGATCTGGGTTTTTTTAATGTTGAGTTTCAAGCCAGCTTTTGCACTCTCCTCTTTCACCCTCATCAAGAGGCTCTTTAGTTCCTCTTCACTTTCTGCCATTAGGGTGGTATCGTCTGCGTATCTGCATCTACCCCTTACCATCCTGTTTTTTTCAGGATTCTCTTTCTAAACCGGGTTTGGGCAGGGTTAATACTTATTAATTAGTGAACCACAGGCAAAGTGCAGAGAATTGCAGAAAATGGCTTTGTGATTTAATTCACACTGTTTTCCATCTCATCAGCACCAAAGGAATAAACCACAATTGCATTATGAGGCAGAGCGGGCTCGGTCCTGCCTCTTTTATTTGAGATGTGAATTTCAATTCTACAGTTTGGGCTATTAAAGATCACAAGTGGTATAAGATTCTACACAAAACTGAATCAAGGCTGAAACCACATTTTTCCAAGAAATATACTTAATGAATACACATTTGGATGTTCTACTCCTGTTTGATTTTGCAGTAACATGAACATGAGTACCAAATGAAGTCTATTAGCTTTCAACTTTCTTTAATCAAAATCTGCCCCATCCCAAAAACATTAGCTTTTTTTTAAAAAAAAGCTTACATTGGAATAATTTACATGTAAAATTTCCCTACATAATTAAAGTGTAGTTATCAAAGGGGTTTACACTGAAAAATAGGCAATTTAATTACATTACATTAAACACAAGCAGATCTGTACAAAGAATCTGGATGTTTCAAAGCATTTTAAATGTGAATAATTATAAATTGGTTTGCATTTTTAAAAAAAGCTAGAAAACAACTGCTGTACTGGAATACTTTGTCTTATGAGTACAAACAGTAAAGACCAACTGGATCCCCTTATCTTCCAGTCCCTTCAGAGAAATCCAAGCTGGGCCAGGAAGAATATTGAGATTTTCCATAAAGGTCGTTATGCCAAGAAGCTGGTTAAAGCTGCAGTCAAAAGCTTGGGCTGTTTATGATAATGCTATGCCAGATTCAGCAAATGAAAAAA
Source organism: Charina bottae (assembly GCA_023362775.1). NCBI lineage: Eukaryota > Metazoa > Chordata > Lepidosauria > Squamata > Charinaidae > Charina > Charina bottae. The sequence continues at coordinate 150,710,964 of JALMGJ010000001.1, forward strand.
ATGTATGAAAGAAACAGACTTAGTCCAAGGGAAAACAACAAAGACCAGTTAAACAAGGAGAAATAAAGGGCAAGTTCAGCAAGTGAGATATAAAACAGGGTCTACGAAGGTGTTGTCTGTCCAGTTGCTAGATACTGTGAAGGATAAAGTGATGAATGTAAATGGTTTGAACTCCTAACAGGTCTAGGCAATCCCAGCTGTGACTTGGTTGGAGTGACGATCAGCTGATGGTTTGTTCCATAAAAGGCTTAGTGGTGCAGAGACTCATTAGAGCCTTCTTCTGGAATCATATTTCAAATTTATGATGCCTGACAAATACAGTGTGGTTGTTATTCCTACATATCTGGAGCACTGCCTAAACATCAAAAGGATTTTTGAAGAAAAACTTCAAAAACTTTAGAAAACAGCAATTTTCTGATCTGTTCTGGCACTACCCAATTGCATAAGAAAGAACAAAACAAATCCTAATTTTAATAAAAAGGTCTTGCACTTTATTGATAAGGTGTTCTCTTGCTAAATATAGCAAACTTTGGTGTAACTTCCTCCTAATCTTGCAAGTAAATAGAAGTTGTAGAACTATTTATAAAATGGCTCCTTGGGCTGACTTTCAATATTTTAATAGATTGGACTATACGTTCCACCACTGTTGGACTCTCACCCATGCCATTTAATTAGATACTGTTCTTATTTGTCTTAATTGCTTCCAACATATTTTAACATTTTACACTCTAGGTAAATGTAATAACTGGTGAAATGGCATAGGGAAGGATAAAGATTTCCATTAAAAAAAGAGTTAAGGACAGATTTTCAACATCATGCTCATAATTGGCCCACTTGAGAAACTAGAGATGTTCTTCCATATAGAAGAAGATGTCCTCTACTTGGAAATTGGCAGGACTGGTGTTTTCAATCACTTTCTTCAGGGCTGATGGAAGATAAAAAATAACATAAACTACTGGCATAAAATATACCAACTACGGTAAGTGTGGACATGATACTTTATGTCCACCCATTTGAGACTTAAATATTATTTTTGGTGGGGCTATATTTAGTCTGGATCTTACTCAATTTTATTGTCAGTCTTAACTATCTTAACCATTGACCATGGTATCCTTTTGGGGCAGCTCAGGGAGTTGGAGGTGGGCGGTGTGGTTTTGCGCTGGTTCACCTCCTTCCTCTGGGGCTGGTCCCAATCAGTGGTGATAGGGAGTGAGAGATCTGACCCTTGACCCCTCCTTTGTGGGGTGCCGCAGGGTTCAGTCCTCTCTCCGCTCCTATTTAACATCTACATGAAACCACTAGGTGAGATCATCCGTCACCATGGGATGAGGTATCATCAGTATGCTGATGATACCCAGTTATACATCTCCGTCCCGGGTGAAGTGATGCGGTGACTGCCCTCTCTTGGTGCCTGGAGGCTGTGGTGGTTTGGATGGGGAACAACAGGCTTCAGCTGAACCCTGGTAAGACGGGGTGGCTGTGGGTTAATGGCTCCTCTGGATCCGGGAAATTATCATCTTTAGTTCTAGATGGGGTCACACTACCCCAGACAGACCCGGTGTGGAATCTGGGGGTTCTTCTGGACTCACAACTCCTGCTTGAAGAGCAGGTGGCAGTTGTTGCCAGAAGGGCATTTGCACAACTTCGTGTTGTGCGCCAGTTACGCCTTTTCCTGAATCAAGAAGCCCTTCGAACAGTCACTCATGCCCTGGTCATCTCCCATATAGACTATTGTAATGTGCTCTACATGGGGCTACCCTTGAAGAGTATCCAGAAGCTTCAGCTGGTCCAGAATGTGGCTGCACAAGCAGTTCTTGGTGCCCCAAGATTGGCACATGTGAGACTGTTACTGCGCGAGCTGCATTGGGTGCCAGTTTGCTTCCGGGTCCAATTCAAGGTGTTGGTGATCACCTTTAAAGCCCTACATGGCATGGGTCCAGGTTACCTAAGGGACCGTCTCATCCCCATGACATCAACCTGTCTCACCTGGTCATGCAGAGAGGGCATGTTACGGACCCCATCTGCAAGAGAATTTCATTTGGCAGGGTCCAGGAAGCGGACCTTCTCTGCAGTAGCCCCTGCCCTCTGGAACACTCTGCCCCCAAAGGTGAAACAGGCCCCATCGCTCCTGGCCTTCCAGAAGAACCTGAAGACTTGGCCATCTCACTTGGGGCGGGAAGGGGAATAGTCATTCCTGGGATTGGCTGGCGCCTTAGAGCCCTCCTCACCGATTTAGATCCCTTTTAGCCACTTGGATTTTATATTTCTTCTTCTTTTATATTTATAGTTAGAAATAGTCTATTTATATTTTAGATGTTTTTATCCCTACTGTTTTGATGTGTCTGCTATTGTAAACCGCTCAGAGTCCCACTTTTCTTGGGGAGATGGGAGGCGGCAAAATTTGAAAAATAAATAAATAAATAAATAAATAAACAAACAAACTGTCTTAAATTAATTTTGATGTTTAATTATTGTTTGCTTTTGTTCCGGTATTTTTATGCTAGCTGTCCAGAATCTATTGAATAGAGTGGGATTGTAACAAACTTAGTTGATGGATAGAATTAAATGCATAAAAATAAATAATAATTTTAAACAATGATACATAGCAAGCCTGCATCTAATTTAAGTATACACACAAGTCCTAGTGATACAGATGTTGGAAGTTGCTCCAAATTTGTACATTAGGTAACTCATTTTTCCTGATTTCTACTTATGCTATTTGTGACAAACAGTGTTTTAAAGTTGCTGGTTTCATCTCAATTGTTTTTGCTGTAGCAAGAAGATTATTCTTGAAAGGTTCAAATCAATCATCAACACTATCATTTTTTACACTAATTCATCCCAAGGGATCAGAGAAAGTAATAGGAATGCCAGTCTGTTGTCCTTGGTGTCTTCTCTGGTGAACCTAATGTTGGCATCTATAGTGTTTATATGGTCCGTGAAGGCCTGTACTTCCTGGGCCTTGATTTTGACCCATAAAAACACGGCTATGCCATGGGTTCTCCTGTGTCACCCATTGTGGCCAATTTATACATGGAAGAAGTGGAGAAGAAAGCACTCAACACATTCCAGGGAACGGTGCCCACCCACTGGTTTAGGTATGTGGATGACACCTGGGTCAAAATCAAGGCCCAGGAAGTACAGGCCTTCCTTCCTTGAATAGAGGTGGGGGCCTCAGGCACAACCCTATTTTCCTTCCTGCTTTGTCTTCTGTGCCTAGGAAGATTAAGACCATTTCGCAAGCTCAACAGCAGCATGGTAATCTTAACGATCCTCCTTTAGATGATAAAGGGACTTAGAAATAACATCTCAAAAATAACCATGACCTAGCCCCTAAGGAGCGAAACGTTTCCACTGAGAAAATAGAAATCCAGTTGACATGATTCAAGCTACAGACAATTCCACCTGGATGACTGAGAACCTTCATAGACATATGTTCAGTTGGACACTTTTTCATGAGATTTTGATGACATATAAGAAATCTCTTAAGTTGTAGTTCACACATGGCCATAACTTCAAGCCAAACTGCAGAGAACAAACGACAGGGCTTTAGGATGGAAAAAAGTTTTAAACCAGCAGGAAGTTGTGGTGACTTTTTTTTTGGAAAAGCTTGTTCAGAAAAGCCTCTCACAATACATTCTTAATGTAAAGAATGTAGGATTACATGATGTACAGTAACTCACATGTATGAAATGGCTGAGACACAAAATATGTTTGCTACTTAGAATCTGTATCAATGTTATTGTACATATTATTGGGGGGGGTTTGAAATCAAATCTCAGGTCTCAAATTAGTTTAATTTTGTTGTCTTTGAGTCTCAAATTAAGATAGGATCTTATCACATTAATATGTTTAATTTTAATTGGACCATGGCTGGTTCACACCTCCAAAGTAAAAATATCAATGAACCTCACATCAAAGGCACATACTGTCCTGTATATATTGAAATTTCACCTCCTACCATAAAATGAAGTCATTTATAGAAAGTACATTTGGTCTAAAGAAAAGACTAAATTAACATAACAAAAACATTTAGTCAGGTAATTTCTATTGTTAAAAATGTAAGTATGACTTGCTGCAGAAAATTTTGCTGAGGAAACCCATCAAAAAGACTTAATAAGTAAGGCAGCTAATCAGACCCCAGAAATTCACACACACAGCCAGATGACCTTAGCAAGCTGTGGTTGTGTGATAACACCTGAATTGTAGAATGAGCTCCGAAGAAAATACATGAAGTTGTGAAGGAAAAGTTTTGTCAAGAACCTAGAAAAGAAACTTCCTGATAATACTGTGCAGTACAAAGCCAGGCTTGTTGCTCAGGGATTTTCACAAGAAAGGTTTGATCTCACTTATGCACCCACAGCTAGGCCAGAGTCTCTACATATGGTACTTTCTCTGGCTGCACAGCGTGAAATGGTTGTCCATCATTTTGATGTTGACACAGCATATTTGAATGCAGATCTCCCTGAAACAGTGTACATGAAACAGGCTCCTGGCTATACTTGTGACAATTCCCAGAAAGTCTACAGACTACGCAAGGCGCTTTATGGGTTAAAGCAGGCCGGTCGTTGTTGGCATCAGTGCTTGGATGCAGCTCTAACAGAACTGGGATTTAAAAAGTCACTTGCTGATCCCTGTGTGTACATAAGAGGTTCTGGAAGTAACTATACAGTACTTCTTACTTATGTGGATGATTTTTGCTTAGCAACTGGATCCTTACACCTTGTACAAGAATTTGCCAATCAGCTGAGGCAGTACTTCCAGCTGAAAGATTTGGGCAAACTTAAATACTATCTTGGTGTTGAAGTTTCTAGATCTCAGAGTGGTGAGTTTTATCTGAGTCAGAAGAGAAAAATTGATCAGTTGTTGGTTCAGCTTGACATGTCAGATGCAAAACCTACCAAAACCCCAATGGTTCTTAATTCTTGATTTCCTACAGAGTGACACGTGTGAGGAACCTTGCCCCCACCCTGATTTATATCACTCTGCAGTAGGTAGTTTGCTTCACTTAACGCAGTGGACACCTCCTGATATAGCTTACCCAGTTGGAGTGCTAAGCCGCAAGGTAGCCAAACCGTCTATGCAAGACTGGCAAGGATTGAAAAGGCTCCTACGTTATCTCAAAGGCACAGCAAATTTCTGCCTTAAAGTGTCAGCTAATAAGCCTGAAATTCCTGTGATCTATGTTGATAGCTTCTTTGCAGAGGAAGGAGATAGAAAATCTGTGAGTGGTTTTCTGTGTCAGTTCGCTGGGTCTTCTGTTGCCTGGCATTCCAGAAAGCAAACATCAGTGGCAATTTCCACCACAGAAGCAGAATTTGCCGCCCTCAGTGAGGCAGTAAATGAACTACGCTGGTGTAATCAAATGTTTCTTGATCTAACTGTAAACATAAAATTGCCTTACACTGTGTATGAAGATTCGCAAGCATGTATTGGTCTTTCTCTGTCAGAAGATGTGAAAGGTCGCACAAAATATGTTGATGTAAAGTATAAGAATGTCAGACATGCTGTACAAGAAAATTTCATACAATTAGAATTCTGTGCGTCTGAACAGAATGTGGCAGATGTGTTCACTAAAGCTTTGACTATTGATAAACGTGCAGCCATGATCACAAAGCTGGGACTTGAACAATATGAAGTGTAATTAAATATATTGTGTTTCTGACAGCTTCCATTATTGCTACAGTGTGCCGAAAGCAATTTGGGAGGGGTGTCAGGGTTTTCCTGTGACTTGCAAATTGTTTTCTTTACTTCTGTAGCGTTTCCCACAACATCTTCACTGATAAGCAGATGCAGCCGGCACCACGTGATATTATGTCTCAGTCTAAAACTATCCCATGGGAACAAGTGCCCTAGCAGTTTCACGGGGGGGGGGGGGGGGGGGAGACAGTACTGTATGCTTGCTTAGATGCAACACTGCCACCTCATGGCAGTTTATACTATGTGCAATGCTTAACGCTTTAGGCTTCATAAATCTAGAAGGCTTTGTGACCTCCTGACCCTAAGGTTCCTCCAATCAGAAAGCTGGAACAAGTGTATATCTCATCTGTGAACTACGGGTCTATGCTTCTTGACTTCTGTCCGGTCTTTTAGCCATGTTTGTGTGTGTGTTCTACTCTTGAGGACTGGGAAGTGCATAGCTATGCATGGCTATGTGTGTAGGCCATGGCATGAGCCCCTTCATGTCTGTCAATGGAAACAATACACGATACTCTGCTTGTAAGTTTGTTTTTCCTTTTTGCAATACTGTAACTGTATATACATTTATTGCTTTTATTACAAGTAAACATTTTAGCCATAAAAGCTGCACTCTGTCTGTTTACTCTGCGCCTTAACCCTATAAGCCAGCATTATCTCACAAGGGCTAGTTTGGCTGTCTATCTGGCCCTCCATATAATTGGGAGGAACAATGCTCCTGTTTAAATGGAAGAACATCTCTGAGTCCAGTTGGCTCCTTGTCAGAACTTTGCTCAATGTACAGAAGCTGAGGGGACAATGTCAGGGGAAGAAGGAACAGTACAGCCCACTACCAATTAATCATGTCCAACTCTTTGCATGGATGATGCATGAAGATGGTTGGCCTCTGAATCTCCTTGTTGCTATGTCAGCTAATTGTAGGACTTTCAATGTGCTTAATTGGCTAGTTTGGCTAGTTGATTCAATTTAGAGATCACATGTCATCTTCCTTAGAAGATGGCAAACTGATAAACATGATAATCAGAGGCCTCTGCAGAATCCAATGGTTTCATCAGAATGACAAAACAAGTATTGCATTGTCATGGTGCAAGGTCCACTCTTTATATATAGGCACGCAACATTATAACACATGCAAAAAAGGGGAAAACATTAGAACCAAAAATACTGGATAATAAAAAAGTGTGTATTATAAGACAGAGAAGGCAGTTAAAGTGGAAACACAAATGACAAACCAAGAGAATGACCCAGATAAGGACTTTCTACTGGATATACAAAAGAAGTTGGTTAAAGCTTTGAAAATCAAAGTAGAAATACAAATGATAAACTAAGAGAATGACCTGAACAATGACTTTTTACTGGATTTACAAAACAGGTTTCTTAAAGCCTCGAAGAAGCCTTTGGGATGGGAAAAAGAAAAATTGAAGAGAGACCAAATCCTATGACAACATCTAAGATCAAGATTGTCAGAAGTAAAAGAAAGGAATAGAAAGATGGTTTGTTTGACCAAGGTTAAAATAAGACATGTTTCTATAAAGCTCTGGTAACCCTTTACAGACTTTTTGCTGACACTGGGACTGAAAAGTTGATGTCTTATGGATTTGCATGTAGATAAGGGACAGGTTATGGGAAGAAGAGATATTTGTTTGTAACCTTATAAGGGTTGAAGAGTTATCAAATTTGTTTATACTTGTGATGAAGATCGGAAGTCATTTCTTTATATATTTCTTTTCTTTTTCTTTTTCTTTTTCATCTTTCTTCTGTTTCTTTTTCTTTCCTTGCTCTTTTTATTCTTGCTTTCTATTTCTCCTTCTCTCTGAGTTTAGTTTGTATTTGCTTTTAGTATTATAATTGAAATCTTCAATAAAAATTATAATTAAAAAAATGATACATGCAAAAAAGGGGTGGGGGTGGCATCATGACACTTGTTTCGTCATTCGCTCCCCTTACTGTCCCCACCGCCCAGATATCCATGCTAGCAATTCAGATACTGAGGAACCAAGCACCAATATTGGGCCATATTATTCCTGATCCTGCTACAGACATACAAAGGACTCAGTCTAGAATTACAGGCAATCACTCTCAGCCCCTGAGAATGCAGGCAGTAACAGATGGAGAGCCAGAAGTTGTCTAGCTGACGGTGTGACCACTGGCAGAGAAAGGCTACTGGTGAGAAATTAATTGTCGCAGAATCAAAGAAAATCAAGGCTGCTTGGCTTCAGTGGCACCTAGGTGGGGAAACTGGAAGACGTGGGTCCTTAAGGCTGCCTCAGAAAGTGGATTTCATGCTAGAACAATTTTGGTGACAGTTCTAGCTTGAAGCTATGTGTTTCATGCAAGCCTGTATGGATTGCATGAAAGACATTGCATGAAACACAGCACCACACCCCCTAGTCACCACAAAAAACCCTCTCCCAATCTCTTGCAAATGACCTCTCAGCAGCTATAAACACCAGCAGGAACACACACCCTCCACTTGGGCACAGAGAGAATCTTCTAGCTGTGCTCCTGTCCTCTGAAGATGCCAGCCACAGCTACTGGCGAAATGTTAGGAACAAAAACTGCCAGAACACGGCCACACAGCCCGGAAAACCCACGACAACCATCGGATTCTGGCCGTGAAAGCCTTCGACTATACCTGTATGAATTCTTTGATTTCAAGACTGAACCTATTTCCATCTCTTCCCTTGATGCTGCATATGGATTACTTGGTGGAATCTTGATACTTGGTTTAACGTGAACAGTGCTACTGCCTGGCTCTAATAAACTCTGAGAGAAGGCTGGGGACTGAATTATGGCTTTATGACCAATTATGATAGTAAACTTGATTTATGACTTCTATGCCTGTGCTCTGCTAGAATCTAGTTAGGCAGTGACGTTCACCATCCTAAGCCAAAATTTGTCCTAGATTGGAGGTTTCTATAGAGAGGTCAAATTATGCTTATGAATAAGGATGAAATACCCTTTCATATTATTACTGATCTAAGGACTAGGCAACATTGCAAGATTCCTGTGGAATACGCAGCTCAATATTCTGCTAATTTCTTCAACAGTTAAATTTGTAGCCTCTGTTTACAAAGCCAATTTCTTTCCTAGAACTACAGTAGAATTGGCAAAACAAGATTTAAGCCTCTTAATACTTCAGTGCTCATGTATCAATGAAAACAAAGAACATATAGTACTCTTGAAGAGTTTGCTTGTGGTAGAAAAAGGAAATATCTCATAAATCAAGCATAAGCAGTGTTTGAGAGAGCTGCAACTCACCTCCTGACTTAATGGAGTGGTACAAGAGGTCTTCTTCCAGATATCATCACTAGGAGGGGTGGAGAAGATCTTTGGGGCTCTTTTAAGATGGGAATCAGAGCAGGCAACCCACTCAGATACCCCTCCCCTCAAATCCTAGAAAAATGTCTGTTTCTGAACTGATTTCCAACTTTCCCCCCCCCAGAATAGAAATTTTAAGTGAGGATGGGAAAGACTACCTTCCAGAGGCCTCTCACTCTTATTCCTCCCCTTAAACACCCCCCAAAAAACCTAAAGAGATTTGATAGGTAGTCATAGGAGTGCTTTTGCAGATATGTGCGTGTGTGTGAGTGACAGAGAGAGAAAAGTTGCCCTTATTGGGGGCCAAAGCTGTCAAAGACTGGTAAAAGGCCATTCTTCAGCCTCTATCCTTACAGTGGCTATTTTTCCTTTTTTCCAATGGATTTGTTGATTGTCAGCACTATTTGTAAACTGATTTAGGAGGTTACAGTGGCCTAGATAATTGTGACAGATGTATCAAGCTGCCTTTGATTTAGAAACAAACCAAACTGAAATTATGCATGCAACATTTAAGAAAAGAAGTTTAAAAAAAATCTTTTTAAAAACTCAAGCTAAGCCTAGGGCAGGATAGCAACATGCTAGGGGAAAAATATTTTTCCTTTCGAAGGAGGGGGAATAAATTAGCATAAATACATGCCATTGTGATAGCAGTATGCTCTAAACGAAGTATATAACTACATCTCCCTATATTAAATAAATACATTCAATTCCCACAGCTACAATCCTGATTTCTTTAGGACCAAATCAAAGGAATAAGCCTACAATTAAGACACCAGAGGAAGGAAGGCAATCTCTTCGGTGCGTGCAAATTAGTTCAGCCACAAAAAGCTGCAGCAGTTCATTTTTCTGGTTAGGGAACCCCATTTGGCTTAATCTATTAGGGAGGAAGATTATTACCTTGAGACAAAAAACTAATAACACTGCAGGATAAGGAGGAGCATGGTGGGAGAAAAGAAGCCTAAATGTTTTAGCTGCAAACCGAAAACGTAGCAACTAAAGCCACTAAGAACTATATAAGGAGACCCGGACAGCAAGCAAAATAGGAGAAATGCTGTATTTGCTCCTTTGGATTTCATAATTTAATGGTGAAGATTTTACAGTATGGAGAAAACTGTTGAAATGGAATTGGCTCTATGACAAATATGAAGCTGCTCAACTCCACACTTCAAAAATGAAGATGATGCTTTGCCCCTTCTCAGAGGCAGGGAGAAAATATTTTTGTGAAATCTTTCCACTATTCTCATTTTCATTTTCCACACAGGAAAATAATGTACTAATCTAATATTGTTATAGCAACAGGCTCTTTTTAGTGTCATTGATAAGTTACTCAATGTTCCAAACAGAGATCAGTGATTTTTGAAGCTTAGCTTTGGACACCTTGACAGGGTCCTCCTTCAGACAATCACCACTTTGGGAACAAAATCGCCTTTGTAGAATCTGTCTAGTAATAGCAGGAGAAAAAAAAAGTTATACAGCCCACTTGCATCTTTAAGGGTCCAAAATAGAATTTTAAGATAATCTTAATGGGTTTTGACAGAAGGACAAATTATACTGCTAGAAAGGTACTTGACGACACTTAGGGAAGAAAGAGATCAGAGTTACATAATGTTCAAGATGTATAGGTCTAACCCAATCCATTCATTAGACTCAGAAAATTAGTGAAACTGTATTGGTTCAATGTGCTTCTAGTGCAGGAGTGGGCAACCCCAGACTCTATGTGCTTCCCAGTAACCATTTGTGGGCCCCAGCACCCTGAAAATCTGCCACTGACTTGGGTCCATTGTTCAGAATTTGGAGGAATTAAGGATGAGGACAGGAAGCTCTTGCTTTTATTCCCATGCCTAAAATCTTGATTGCTCAAACATTGCCCATCTCATACTAATTTTATAGAACTATACAAATATTCAATTTAGACATCCAATTTGAAGTCAATTAGACTGCATCTTTGAATCAAATCAATTTTCTGAATCAAATAAGAAAGTTGATTGAAACTGTTGAGGTGAATCAAATGGCTCCAAATTATTTTACATTATTAGGATCCTTTTATGTACACAGAAACAACTTTTTAAAAAACACTGATTTTCTAAATCAAATTGACTCAATTTGATGATTTGATTTGAACATCCAAATTAAATTAGACCTATTTTCCAAATCAATTGAAACTGTCAAATCAAATTGGATTGATTTTGCAAATAAAATAGACCATTCAAATTGGATTTTGTCTGATTCACACAGGCCTACTGTCTTATATTGGGAGACTATGTTAAGGCCATATGCTGCTGCTAAAAATATACTTTGGAGCTAAAATCTAGGGCTCTGCTGCTCAAGAAAGGGTCAGATAACTATTTATTGGAGGCATTTGTAAAAGGCCTGGTTTTAATAGTCAGTAGGTAGTAGCTGGGATGAAGTTATTTGCAAATGCTCACTTGATTATTTTTTTCTTTGAAAATACAGGTAGTCCTTGTTTAGTGACTGCCTCATTTAGTGACCATTTGCAGTTACAAAGGTGATGAAAAAGTAACTTTGCAACCAATCCTTGCATTTACGACCTTCACAGGTCTGTCAAGCAAAGGAAAGCTGGAGTAAGATCATAAACACAGCCGCGGTTTCACATAGTGACTGCTTCGTTTAATGACCAAGTTGCCGGTCCCAATTGTGGTTGCTAAATGAGAACTACCTGTATATTATATTACATGTTTATTATTCTTTTCCATAACAAAATGGTGTTCATTCCCAAATATTACACAGTAAAAACCATTAAGTCCAGGATATAAATAAGTTAAATTAAATAAGTTTTAAATAAGTTCTTAAATAAGTTCTTTTAGGTGAAATGTTGGATATGTAAAGAATGTATATTTTATAGTAATTATGGATTTTTTTATTAGTATTTTAGTGTTTGACTGAAATTGTGAGCTAAAGAATGTATATTTTATAGTAACTATGGTTTTTTATTATTATTATTAGTAGTATTTTATTGTTTGATTGAAATTGTGAGCCAACTGCAATGAAATGTCATTCTATTGTGCACTTGGTGTATAGTGTATAGTGGGATGACAATAAAGTTATTATTCTATTCTATATAAAATTACCTCAGTGGCTATACAACTGAAGCCAGTACTGGTTATTCTGACTTGCACTGGCTGTACAGAGACTTCAGGCATCAGCTTCTCACAATATTTGCAACCTGTTTTTGTCAGGGTTTTACCCTGGAGTAAGAATTTTGTCAGTGTAAATATGGAAATGACAGAGCACAGCTGAGCTGTGTATGTGATTAGCTCAGCTCGCTCAGGGCTCACGCCTGGAGGGTATGGATACATGACACAGCACAAACCACTGTATATAGAGAAGTGCACCATGGGTTGTGGGTGTGGCTGGTGGTTGGAGTTGTGGCTGGTTGTTGATGCATTGTAAGTTCTGGTTCTGTGAATATTGTACAGTAAAGGTCTGTGTACAGTTTGTCTATAACAGACTGCGAGCTGTCAATTTATTTTGCATCCTCACGGAACGCCTCAATGCGGTTTATGAGCTACCCTGACCGTTTTTCCCCTCCAGCTGGAGACATGGGTGGTTTAACTGAGTCTGACATGCCTTCCTTTTAGCTCTTTTCTCCCTTTCGCCCTGTACTCGTGCTTCTTCAAAGTCCATAGCGCCATTAATAAAGGATGACCTCCAATTGAAACGCTCATGAGTTAGGGCTTCCCAGTTCTCAATGCTGATATTACATTTTTTAAAATTAGCTTTAGTGATCGCCAATGAATGAATGAATGAACTGAGTCTATTTTGTACAAACAAACTAGGTGCTTCCACTGAACTATGGTAACTCCTTTCACCATTATTTGTTTGTTTGATTGATTTTAGCCCCACACAACTCCAGTTCAACTCTGGATGGCTCAGTGTGGAGCGTGTGGAAGATGACCTTAACAGAGAGATGCAGCAACCACGCCTAGGCAAAAGGGGCTAAACATTTTTAAAGTCCAGAACAAGATAATATTCAGAAGCAGCTCAGGCAGATGCCTCCCTAATTTACTGGAGTATAAGAAGGAGGAGGAGGTACAGCACAATCAGATTTGCAAGATTCTGTTATTATAGCTATCTCAATAAAAGTAGCTTTAGCCTTCCTCAGGAGTTGATTTCCTGGTCTGGTCTACCTAGTTGGGCTGACACTCACAGTATAAGAAGAAAATAAAAAAATGTACAGCCCAAATAGGAAACAATAAACATAGGAACATATATACACCCAGCAAGGGGCTGTAGTCACCATGGCACAGGACCTGAGAGAAAAGGCAGGTCTTGAAGACCTGGAATGTCCGCTGGGTGGGAGCCACTGGGATTTTAGGGGGAACCTCATTCCAGAGGGCAGGTTCCAGGGTCCTGATTGATGTCATTGTTTGATCAAAGGGACCCAGAGGGGGCCAACCCTGTCAGTTCAAACCAGCCAAGCAGACACCATAGGAGATAGGTGTTTCTCAAGTAACCAGGCCCTATAGGGCTGTATAGGTCACAACCAGCACCTTAAATGGCACCAGGAGGCAAACTGGCAACCAGTGCAGCTCGTGAAGCAGGAGTATCACATGGGCACACCAAAGCATGCCCATCACTGCTCACGCTGCTGCCTTCTGGGCCAGTTGAACGTCTGAGTGGTCTTATGAGGACAAGGGTTGAACTGTAGCTCTTGAACAGTTTTCAGTAGCAACCACACATTGTTTAAGAGAGGACTGAGGGACCTGTGGCTTATTTCTGTCAGTCCCAGCCAGCATATCCAATGGCATCTGGACAGCCATAGGCTTAGTCCCTCTGATTTAAGTTTTTTCCCCCCCTCCTCTTAAGGACAAGCTCTCACAATGTGTTTTCCTTCAGATAAAAATACAACCAGAACTCAAAATTAGCCTGTAACATCAACTGTTAAAAGGGACGCGGTGGCTCAGCGGGTTAAACCGCTGAGCTGTAGACTGCCGATCGGAAGGTCGGCAGTTCGAATCCCCGCGCAACGAGGTGAGCTCTCGTTGCTAGTCCCAGCTCCTGTCAACCCAACAGTTCGAAAGCTTAGCAAATAGATAAATGGGTACCACCTTAAGTGGGAGAATATGCTGGCGTCCTGTCGGGGAGTCGGCCACTGAATTGGAAGATCTCTGGAATGGTGGTGGCAACGACGGATCCCGGAAAGAAGCAGTTTCATCTACAGGACGTCAGCAGCCGGCTCCGACGCAAGGCATTGTAGGGCTTGTAGTCCAAGCCACGGAAGAGTCGGTTCCCTTACCCCTTTCCTTAGCGCGCAGTTTAAATGAAATTGTATATGTATGAAATGTTAATGAAATATATATATGTATGTAAGCCGCCTAGAGTCCTCCGTTAGGGAGGGGATAGGCGGTGTATAAATACGATAAATAATAATAATAATAATAATAATAATAATAATAATAATAGTAACAACTGCATAAACGACAAACAGTTTGAAGATCACAAGTGGGCCTTTGTGTGCATGGAGAACAGAATGTTTGATGAGGGTATCACAGATATTCACAATAGGTTACAACCTGAAGTAAGGTTAGCCAGCTGGTGTAGTGGTTTAAGTGCTGGACTAGAAGCCAGGATACTGCAAGCTCTCCTCCGCTAGGCATGAAAGCCATCTGAGTGACTTCGGGTCATTCTCTCACAGTGTGACCCATCTCACACACTTGTTGTCGGGAAAATAGGAGGTGGGAGCTTTATGTATGCTTCCTTGTGTTGTACAAAATAAAGGGGGATATAAATCTAATGATAAAATTAAAAAATAAACTAAGGATAAGTGGAATGGGGAATAATGCACCTATCCTCAGTAAATGTGTTTGCTCCAAAGCTGTGCAGTCTATTTCAATCTGTCCTTGCCCCATGTATTGCAAATACAGCCGGTGAAAATGGGCTTAGGATGCAGTCCAAGAAAATGAACTAATCTGTTCTGAAGTGTTCATATAGGAGTGGGTGTGAAATGTATGAAGTTCATGACAGTGATCAGTAAAAACTATAATGCTTTCTGTCGATGAAATATCAAGGCAATTTAGAAAGGTTGCTGTTCCATTGCTATCGAAATAAGAGGGAACTGCTTGGGATAATAACTTGTCAACAAAGTAAAGTATGCCCAGGGGCAATGTCATTTCTAAAATATCTATGAAAGCACAATAGAATTGTTCCCTTAAAAATGGGGTGAAAGAATGCATGTTTGCTTTTGTGTTGTATTTATTTATTTATCTTATTTATCAAATTTCTCTGCTGCCCATCTCGTATACAATGACTCTGGGCGGCTTACAAACAATAAAATGACAATCATTAAAACAATACAAGTCTAAAAATACAAAAAATATAAAAATTGAAGATGGACATAGGATGTTATTCTTGGCATGGTCACGGTGCCAGCCACCCTGTGAATGGCTATCCCCCCTCCCATCCCAAGTGAGGTGGCATAACCACATCTTCACCCCCTTCCAGAAGGCCGGGAGAGTGGGGGTCTGTCTTACCTCCGGGGGTAAGCTGTTCCAGAGGGCAGGTGCCACTGTAGAGAAGGCCCTCCTCCTGGACCCCGCCAATCAGCAATCCTTCATGGACAGGGTCCGTAACATGCCTTCTCTGCCTGACCGGGTGGGACGGGTCGATGTAGCGGGGGTGAGGTGGTTCCTCAGGTACCCTGGACCCATGCCATGTAGGGCTTTAAATGTGATCACCAACACCTTGAATTGGACATGGAAGCAAACTGGCACCCAATGCAGCTCGCGCAGCAGTGGTGTCACATGTGCCGATCTTGGGGCACCAAGAACTGCTCGTGCATCCACATTCTGGACCAGCTGAAGCTTCCGGATACTCTTCAAGGGTAGTCCCATGTAGAGCGCATTACAGTAGTCTATATGGGAGGTGACTAGGGCATGAGTGACCATTTGAAGGGACTCCCGATCCAGGAAGGGGCAGAGCTGGTGCACAACACAAAGTTGTGCAAAGGCTCCCTTGGCCATGACTGCCACCTGCTCTTCTAGCAGGAGTTGTGAGTCCAAGAAGACCCCCAGGTTCTGCACTGGGTCTGTCTGGGGCAGTGCCCCCCATCCAGAACCAAAGATGGCAAGTTCCCGGATACTCGGGAGCCTCTAACCCACAGCCAGTCCATCTTGCCAGGGTTCAGCTGAAGCCTGTTGTTCCCCATCCAGACCCCCATAGCCTCCAGGCACCGAGAGAGGGTGGTCACAGCCTCACTTACGTCACGCGGGATGGAGATGTATAGTTGAGTATCATCAGCATATTGCTGATACCTCATCCCTTGGCGATGGATGATCTCGCCCAGCAGTTTCATGTAGATGTTAAAAAGGAGCAGAGAGAGTACTGAACCCTGCGGCACACCACAACGGAGGGGCCACGGGCCCGATCTCTCGCTCCCTATCAACACCGATTGGGACTGACCCTGGAGGAAGGAGGTGAACCAGCGCAGAACCACGCCGCTGCCCCCCCCCCCCAACTCTCTGAGCCGACCCAAAAGGATACCATGGTCGATGGTATCGAAAGCCTCTGAGAGGTCAAGAAGAGCCAGGATGTATGCACTGCCCCCATCCCGCTCCCACCAGAGATCATCCATAAGTGCGAGCAAGGCTGTTTCCATCCCATATCCGGCCCTGAAACCCGACTGAAAAGGGTCCAGATAATCCATTTCATCCAGGATCCTCTGGAGTTGCAACATCACTACTTTCTCAACAACCTTCCCTAAAAAGGGGAGGTGGGAGACTGGACGAAAATTGTCCAGGATGGTAGGGTCCAGTGATGGTTTCTTGAGGAGGGGGTGCACCAGCACCTCCTTAAAGGCCGCTGGAAACACTCCCTCCCCTATGGATGAATTCACCATCACCTGGACCCACCCAGACGTCACCTCCCGAGCTGCTTTCACCAGCCAGGAGGGACAAGAATCTAATTGGCAAGTGGTGGCATTTACAGACCTGAGAACCCTGTCCACTTCCTCGGGTCCAACAGGATCAAACTGTTCCCAGATAACCAGGCAAGTCCGCTCCCCAGGCATCTCCTCAGACCCTGCCATATGCTTGGCATCCAACTTGGAATGAATCTGAACGATTTTATCCTGCAGATGACCAGCAAATTCCTCAGCTCGGCCCTGTAGGTAGGTTTCTAAACCCCCTTCCCCAAAAGGGATTGGGTGATCTTAAACAGGGCCATTGTATATATGTTTAACACTGAAGTGAGGTCATAGACATAATTATTTCAGAAAACTGGATTCCAAATCCAAAATACTTCTTTGCCAATTAAAATAATAAGTGTTGAAAATATTGCCAAAATTAAAAAATGCTGTGGCTTAAAATCAAGGTTCACATGCATTTTTAGATGACAGCATATGTTCACATCCACCAAAATTATCTCCATGTGGGAAAATGTCATCTTTGAATTGACCTTAAAATGATGTTTGCATTTCTCATCAACACTTTGCTTACCTTTCTGTTTCTTTTTCAACTGTTAATTTTATAGGTAAAAGGTGCATCAACAGGCCGGATCAAATTTGGAAGCAGAAGAAGTCATTCTTAACTGGCACAGAGGGGCTCATTGACAGCAGTGGGAGGGAGCATCCACTGCAAGCTAGCAGAAAGTTTTGTCGCTGTAGAACAACTAGACATGGTGGAGATGGGACAAGATCACTGGATCCAAACTTGAAGGATAGGATTCCCAAGAAAAAAAGAAGAAGAACTGCTCCTGCCTTCTGCCCTAGCCAGCATGATCCCACAGGGCATTAGAAGTGGTGGGTCATCTTCCCTGTTCTTCCCACTCACTTCCGTTAGGATTGTTCTGTTCATGCACAAGGGTTCAGTTACCAGACACCACAGACAGGCATCAGGATGAGACGCAGGGAAGCAGGTTTTGGTCTTGTGTCTCCTTTTGCTGCTGATGCATTTTGTAAGCGCTGAGGTTTCCATAACAAATTTTGATCAGAGTTCTTCTCAGCATTCAATCAATTCATTCATTTCACCAGGATGGGTGGGCGGGTAGAAGATCAGTGGTGAGGATAAAACAGATGGAGAGAAGAAAGGCAAGTCTGTTCCACTACCGAGGCTGAGAAAGAAGCTGTCATTGTCTTTCCCTAAACAACTGCCATTCTGGTGACATAAATTGTCCATCCTGGCCATTCAAATTAAGAACGGTGAAGCAAAGAAGAGGACCCTGATTTCCTTATTCTTCATGCACATCCTTTTTCTTTGTGTGTACTGTCTTTATAGCCACTTACGGATCCACTGTTAAAATTTTACCTTTGGAAGACAATCTTACTCGGCTACGAGTGATCGCCAATGATGATGACTGTCTTTTGGACTGTAAATCTGAAGGCAGGGATTGTCTTGTTACTGATATTTGTTAGCCACTTCAGGACCCTTTTGGCTAAACAGCAGATGCTAGAAAAATAAATAATAAATAAACATATCAGTATGAATGCTGGCATCATTCATGAAAAATCTGTCATGTGTATGAGCTGTGCAGTCTTAGTGAACACTACAGATACCCTGTAGTGTAGAGAGTTCATTATTATAGGTCAGAGATGTTGATTATGAACCTAAAAGAGAAGTTTCCTTTTTTTCAAAGGTGAGGGGTAGCAGGCATGAGTTATCACAATTTATTTATTTATTTATTTATTTTATTTATTAGATTTATCACCACCCAACTCCCCACAAGTTCAACTCCCCATGTTGAGATAGTAGTATACAATATAATGAATGGAGTGAACAAAAGAGATTACACTGTAGTGATCCTACTGAGTGTGTGTTTTACTTCCAAACTGTCCAGTGTTCTTCTTCCAAATTTATTTATTTATTTAATTTATCCCCGCCCATCTCCCCAAATAGGGGACTCTGGGCGGTTTACAAAATAGCAGAAGTTAAAATCTATACAAAAAAATTACTATTCTTAATTAAATTTTATTAATATTATTATATTAATAATAAATATTTATTAATTTATTTTATAAATATTTATTAATATTAATTTATTAGTAATAAATATTATTAATTAAAATTATTGTTATGTAAGGTGCTATAGCCTCAAGCCTTGACTGATCTTGTCTAGCTTGGGAGCTAAGCAAGGTCAGACCTTATTGGTACTAGGATGGGATCTCAAAAACATCCTGGCAGAAGGCAATGGCAAGCCACTTCCATTTGCTGCCAATAAAACTGCATGGATGTATCAAAGAAGCCAACAGGAGTCTATTCAAGAGAGTGTTTAACTTTTTCATGAAGGTGATGTAATAGGAATAATAATGTGTGATGACTTTCAGTGTTCCATGTTGTGATAGAGTAGTTGGCCCAAGGTCAAAATTTATGTATAGAACTTTTCAAATAACCGAATAACATATTATTAGAACAGCATTGGATGTCTGAGATGGTCGCTGGATTCAGAGAACATGTTCTGAAAACTCCCTCTTTTATTTCTGTGAATGGAATTAATATTGATCTTTATCTATGTTGGGCTCTTTTAATATGTCCTTAGGGTTAGAGTTAGGGTTGTAAAGGGCCCAATAGAAACTGTTATTTTTCCAAAGTCATTGACTTACAAACATCCAAATTACTGCATGCATAGCTTGAGTGGGTTTAGCCTGAACAATCCCGAAGTTGTCAAAAAATAGATTATATATTATTATATGTAGCTCTAAGGCAAGCAGATGCTCTCTGTGTCTGTCTCTCTGCACAGTAATTTCTAGAGTGCCCCAATTTTTATCTCCACTAATTCATAATAATATAGGAATCTGCTTTATACTGAATCAGAATTTTTTTTCCATCTAGTCCAATGAAGTTTGCACTGACTTGCAGCAGTTCTCTAGGATTTCAGATCAGAGTTTGCTCAACCTTATCTGGAAACAATGAGGATGAAACTTATGACCTTCTGTACACAGAACCTGTGTTCTAATGCTGAGCGATGGTTCTCATTCGTCCATGCGGCTGTTTTGCAGGTTCAGCTGGTTTCTGTAACAAACACACTCTCTGTTCTTCACTGATAGGGAGAAAGGATATGAAAGCTGGAACTTAAATATTGGTCCTTATGAGTTTTAAATGATCAGCTCCCAGATGTGCTGGTTCAGCACATTATGCTGGACAGCAATATGACAGATGTGCCAGCCACTGCAAGCGGGTCTAATGGAAAATTAAATTCACATACATGGGAGCAATTTGAACTGGCCTATATTTCACTAAAACTTAAGCCATAATAAATATGTTTATGTTTAAGATGCCCCAAGCCTCTCTATTATTTCTGCTTAAAATCTTATACCTTGTTTCCACCTTTACCTTTATTCATTCTTAGAAAGCGTGGACAGGATTATATTGTGCTTGATAATATAATATTGGACAAAGACATCAAGGAAGGAAGGAAGGAAGGAAGGAAGGAAGGAAGGAAGGAAGGAAGGAAGGAAGGAAGGAAGGAAGGAAGGAAGGAAGGAAAGAATCAGGCTCGTAGGTGGTATAGAAGCTGGAGGTGGGGGGGGGGGGAGAAACAGCCTATCAGGCTATATGTTAGGCCTAGAATTAAAACATCCTTGGTATATATATCATATGCAAATGTTAAGTAGAGAATGTATACAGGACTTTCTGACAGAGTCCATTCTCTAATGCCAAATATTATAAAGGGGGGGGGAGCAATATTTCAGTAACAGAAAAGTCCTCCTTTGCCATTTCAAGGGCAAACAGGAGCTTTTGTGCCATACAAAAAGCTTCAAGGTGCTGCAGAACTGTGTTTGGGGGGGGGGTGTTAGCTGCAACTGACATCTACCCTTCTGGAAAATGTGACCCCTTTTCTTTTCTAGTTGTGTGACTGCGATTGGATAAATCAACATGAGATATCACTATAGGAGTGCAAAGATAAGCAGAAGACGGATGGGAAATTTTATAGCGAGCCGGGGTTGCTGTTTCTGCTCAGCTTCATTTTTCTTCCAGTCAGGTGCTTTTCCCCCTCTTCCCTTCTCATTTAGGAGCAATGTTTTGCCTCCAGAAAAGCCTACCATTTTGAACACACAAAATTTGCTATGAAGCATCAGAGGGGGCTAATTACCAGTTACTGGCAAGTACAAAAGCTTTGTTTTTCAAGAGTTTAGGTTTATAAAACAACATATCTGTTGTTTGTGAGATACCGTATGGCAGCCTTTCACAGCCTAACCCTTCTCCCCAAGCTTCTTGTTTTAGACGGGAAAGGGGGACTGTTACAGATGTTTCTGAGGAGAGAAAAGCAGAGATTTACAGGCCAAGACTTCCAGAGACGGCTGGGGGAGCACCTATCAGTCAAGATAAAACTTGATCGGATAAAAGCCATCTTAGAAGAAGCACGGGCTATATTTTCAAGTAATTAATACCTTCCTACACTGCAAATCAGCACTTTTTGCCAGCTGAAACTGTATGTATATTTTTTATTTTTTTATTTTTTTAATTTATCTATTAATCAAATTTGTATAGTTGCCCATCTCATGAGAACTACTGTATATATGGTAACTATGGGAGCACCAACCTGATCGTGCTACTATGGATTTTTTTTTTATTCCCCCATAAGAAAAATAAAAACTAAATAAGGCTGAAAATGGGAGGGAAATGACAACATTCTAACATCCTTGGAAGTGTCTGGGAGGCTTAAAAACATGGCTGTTGGAAGATCACGTGCAGCAATAAGCAAAATGACTAAGATGCAGATGTAGCTGGGTTATTTGTGTTGTGGCCAAAGAGCAAGTATGCCCCCTAAAACTGTAAAGCTGAATATCCTATATTATTGTACGCTGCCCAGAGTCACTTCCTGTGAGATGGGCAGCTATATAGATTTCATAAATAAATAAATAAATAAATA
Source organism: Charina bottae (assembly GCA_023362775.1). Taxonomy (NCBI): domain Eukaryota; kingdom Metazoa; phylum Chordata; class Lepidosauria; order Squamata; family Charinaidae; genus Charina; species Charina bottae. The sequence continues at coordinate 150,732,804 of JALMGJ010000001.1, forward strand.
AATAAATAAATAAATAAATAAATAAATAAAGAAAGAAAGAAAGAAAGAAAGAAAGAAAGATCAAATTTTAATCTACTTCTCAAAATTGTTAGTAGAGTATTATTTGTTGCTAAGAAAATCAATCAGAGCTTTCACATACACACACACCTCCTTCCATTCACGAATATTAATTGTAAGTTGTCTAGTGTGGTATGAAATTGCTGGACTCTGAACACAATAATAATAAAAATACATAAACATGAATTCATATTTAAATTCTGAGTTTAAATGTCATAGTAATAACTCTTAATATTATTAAGTGTTTAGTATTTAAGAAGTTTGATCACTCTGGGCCTCTTACTCTTTATGCCACCAGAGAATCTCTTGGACAAAAGGAACTTTCAGCCCAATTTATGTTGTACTTCAGGGCTCTCCTTGTCATCTTTATTTATTTATTTAGAAAATTTATACAACTTAAGCAAGTAACTCTTCGTGGCTAACCATACAAAACCAATATAAAATGGAATGAAAAATATAATTAAAAGCAAATATAAAAAATGCAAGAGCCAAGCCATCCAGATCTCAGGGAAGATTGTTCCATAGGGCAGGCACCCTAACAGAGAAGGAACATCTCCTCAGTCCCACAATATTACATTTTTTCACTGAGGGGACCTGAAGTACGACCATCCTGTCAGATCTGGTGGGGCAGACAGAAACTATTGCAGACTGGCAGTCATGCAAATAACCTGGCCTTGTGCCAAGTACAGCTGTAAAGATGATAATTTGCATCTTGTATTACAACTGGAAGTCTGCTGGAATCCAGTGCATCTCAAGCAGCGCAGATCTAAGTGTAGCTAGTACTGTGCAGGCCACAGCATTCTAGATGAGTTGAAAGTTCCAAATTCTTTTCAAGGGCAGCCCCATGTAGAATGCATTGAATTTATCCAAATGGGAAGTGACTAAAGTGTGAGTGACTGGGAGCAGAGCTTGTAACAAGATAGGTTTGTGAAAGGCCCTCCTAGTCTCAGCTACTACCTACTCCTCAAGCAGGAGTCATGTCCAGGAGGACCCCCAGATTGCCTACCAACTTTATCTGGGGAAGTACCATCCTATATAGAGGCATAGATGTAACAGCTCCAGAACCAGGAAGCCAAAAAACTCAGAGACACTCAGTCCTGGTAGGGTTGAGACACATCCCATCCAGACCCACGCTGCCTCCAGGTACTGAGTAACATCACTTGTATAGCCCAGGGTGGAGATATATATCTGCCAATGGATGTCCTCATCCAGCAGCTTCATGTAGATGTTAAATAGGAGGGAGAGAGAGTTGACTCCTGAGACACCCCACACATCAGAGGTCTAGAGCTGGAACTCTCCTCTCCACTCTACCACCACCACCACCAAACTGGAACTGGCCTTTGAGGAAGGAGGAGACCCATCACAAAACTGTGCCTCCCACTCCCAGGAGCCAATTCAGAAGGATACCATGATTTATGTTATTTAAAGCTACTGAGAGATCCATGAGGGCAAGGACTGATGTACTACCCCCATCCTGAGTCCTCCAAAGGTCATCCACAAGCATGATCAATGATATTTTAGTACTATAACCTGGCCTGAAACCTGAATGGAAAGAGTCCAGATAATCTACTTCCTCCAGGGCCTTTTGAAGCTAGGACCCAATCACCCTCATCCTCACAAAAATTGTCCAGTACTGTTGGATATAAGGTGTCTGCTTGACGAGGAGACAGATTACCACTTCTTTCAAAGCAGGTGGAATCATCCCCTCTTGCAAAGAAGCTTTCACCACAGCTTGGATCCAACCACACATCACCTTCTCAAAGGTCTAAGGATCTAAACAACAGGTGGTGGAATTCACAGCCCCATGGGCCCAGTGACTTCTCAGGACCGACCAATTGAAACTCTTTCCAGATAACCAAGCAAGATCATGCTTTAGTCAATTCCATAGGACCTCCTCAGCCAGAGTCCAACTCTGAGTGGACCTGAGCAACTTTATCCAACAGATATTTAGAATAGTCAGCACAGAGACCCTGCAAGGGTTCCCCCAGCCCCTCCTTACCAAGGAGGTACTTAGCCGCCCAAAACAGGTGCTGGCCAGCTATCTATGGATGCAATAAGCGTGGGAAATAAGCCCATTTCTCTGCTCATATTCCCCCAAATTAAGCCTTCATAAAGGCTCTTACCTGTGCTGATCAGATTCACTCTTGGCCTTCCTCTAGTGGTACTCTAGACAGCTCTGGCACCATTCATCTCACAGAGTTCCTCTGAAAAGCAAGTGGCTCTCTGCAATCCACTTAAATATAATATAATGGCTAGAAGCATACTGCTTCTTTTCCAAAAACTGACAATGGTTTCTTTTCTTTTTAAAAGGCAGGAGAATAGTGGAAATTGAAATAAAATACGTTTTAATAATACAATTTATTTATCAGCTTTAATGGGAAGTAGGAGCCTGCATGTGACAGAATATTTCAGCAAAGTCTGGAGAGAGGCTTGTTACAGAAAGTCATAGAGTCAGCATAACATTCAGCCAACTTCATTATTCAGTCTCAGTTGCAGTGAGTGCTGAAAATCCAGTTTTCACAAAAATATGTTGAAGGAAAAGACAGGGAGATCTTCAGTGCTTTGAAGGTGCTATCAAAATAGTTGCCTAAGAAAAATCGGTGGCCCATCAAGCACTATATAAGAAATAGTCATCAAGAGAAAACACAAAAGGGAACCATTATTTTTCTTATACGTCTATTCAGTTTTAAAAAGGTTTCCCAAAGAATAGTAAACAAGCGTATTGAGGAATGTCTTAAAAAATCAATTTCAGACATGGAGAGGGAGAGAGAAATTGAGAAAGATAACAACAATTCTGACTTCACTGGAATCATTAAGCAAACCCAATTAGCTGGTTTGGTAAACAATATTGACAGTGTACTCATTTTTCCTTTCGTCAGTAAACATTTTATTGATTTTAAAAAATGAAGTACAATGTTTTAAAAACACTGAGCTTGCTGATCATTAGTCTAAGCCTGTTAGTTTTGTGATCAACAAGAACTTAAGTAAAATGCTGTTTTAAAATGACAAAACATACTGGCAAGTCTATGGAGCAAACAAAACCCCTCCAAAACCCCAAACCCATGCTGTGATATCTTAGGGAGAATTCCGAGAAAGTTATTTGAAACCAACCATTAGTGATATATCCTTAAATAATAAGTTCTCAAGTATCGTATAGTAATATAAATTCTTCAATTTACCCCAGCACAAAAGTGAACGTATCCAACTACAGTCATTCAGCTGGATCAAATTTTCATCACCATTACCTTTTGTTGTCTTTACTTCCCTTTGGAAGTCAAGAAGTGGGACGGGTAGCTGATTATGGATAATGAGTCAGAAGTTTGGACAAATGCAATTCAATTAACATTAAACAGAATATATGTGATGCCTGTAAAGCAAGGACCAAGATGTGCAGTGGAAGACAAGATGGGATTACCTAGTGGCTATACAAAACTGACCTGACTGGACGGGTAGTTAAATATTTATTTAATACTGGAGATTAGACAGTGATGTTGTTCTTATTTACAATCAAAAATTAAAAAGAAACCCAAAAAAATCAAATACATGCATAAATGATACAGTTAACGGGGATTCATTTAAAACAGTATACAGTGAAATGAAATACAGGTAGCCCTCGTTTAGCAACCGATATTGGGACTGGCAACTCAGTCATTAAGCGAAGGAGTCACTAAGTAGGCTGACCATACATCCTGTTTTGATCGGGACTGTCCCGTTATTTCACCATTTCTGGAGCGTTCCATCATTATAGTAAAAATCTCAATTTTGTCCCATTTTTGAAAGTTCCCCAGCAAAGTGCGCCCCTGCCCCCCACATGCACGCACGTGTGCATGCCCCCCGCACGTGCGCATGCCCCCTGCACACATGCATGCCCCCCACGCGCACACATGCATACACGCATGCCCCCCCGCGCCCCCGCGCACGTGTCCGCACGCCCACTTTGTCCAGCGATGTTTTTGCCTCAAGGAAAAAAGGTCAGCCTATCACTAAGTGAATCCACAATTGTGCTTATGATCTTACTGCAGCTTTCCTTTCCTATAGACATCAGCATCATACCTGCAAATGGTCACTAAATGAGGCTGTTACTAAACAAGAACTCTCTCTAAGATAAAAGAGAGCCTAAAGCCAAATTCAAACCCTGTGCTTCCTGAGGGCAATTGCAATGGAACAAAATTTAGCTACTGTTGTGGAGGTATTAGAGCAGGGGTCCACAACCTGTGGGCCATGGCCCACTAGTGGGCCACAGCCTGTTAGGAAGTGGGCTGCGGGGCTCCTGTCTGCAAACCCCGCCTCCTGGTGCATGCGATTACCTCATCCCCAGTGTGCACAATTGGCTCCCGCCTGCAAACCCCGTCCCCCTCCCCGGTCCATGGAAAATTTGTCTTTTTTTTGGGGTCCCTGGCGTCAAAAAGGTTGGGGACCGCTGTATTAGAGGACCGAACTTCTAAAAGAAAATATACCTCCTCTTCAGTCCAACCTAAATACTCAGAAAGGAGGGGAGTTACTAGCATGGAGTACCAGCTATCGTAGAAAAGGACAGTAGAGACAGTAGAGCTGGTAGTCCATGCTAGTAACTCCCCTCCTTTCTGAGTATTTAGGTTGGACTGAAGAGGAGGTATCATATTTTCTTTTAGAAGTTCAGTCCTCTAATACCTCCACAACAGTAGCTAAGTTTTGATAGAGTTCTCTGGGCTTAGACATTAATGTTCTGAGAGGGGGGCACTACTACTATATCTTTCCTGCAGCACCCTATGGGATAAGACTAGAAGAAAGGCTTAGAAGAAACAGATAGAAGATTTTAAAATATATATTTCGGTGTAGAGAAAGCCCTGCAAAGTGGATCTCTCTTGCAGTTGTTTCAGGCCTTAAATTTGTCTCTCTGCCGCTTTAAGTGAAGGACTCCTTGTTTGGCCTCTATAAAAAAAAATTCAGGATCAGAACGATCAGATTTAAAGAGTGCAGTAGGCAAAGTCCTTGGATTTACCTTTTTTCAGAGCAGAGGTGAATCTATCAACAAAGATGGACTGCATTGCGGCTACCCCCAAATACATTTTTTTCTAATATTTTAAATGGAAGATTCTTATGTGAGTTTCAACAGAGGCAAAGTCAAGCTCTGAATGGAGACATGTGATAAGCATGCAGCAAGAGGCCCAGAGTAAGGTTCTTAAAAATGTTGATTGAATCACTTCCATTGCACTCAAGTCTTTATAGAGACTGAGCTGTGCCCCAGATAATGGGAAGCTCAACACCTTTGCCCTGAATAGCTTGACAGAAGCTGGAACAAAATTATGGAGGTTACATCTAGCAAAACTCATTAGAGCATTTGAAAGCTTCTGGGCATGGATTGAGAGGTCACAAGACTGATATCTCCAAGCAGAGGAGGATTGAAAGTAGGCTCCGAAGCATTTAAATGCCTTGGTCAATTCAATTTGTATGTGGCTGATGCTCCACTTATGATGGCAATTTGCACAATAGAGAGCAAACAGAACCATGTTTGTTTTGGAATAGTTGATTTTGAATTATTTATCATGACAAAGGGCTTGCAGACCTCACTGAAGGCCAATCAAAGTTAAGAAAAGAATACCTCATCACTGGCCTATAATAAGAAGGAAATAAGGTTGTTGCCTAGCATGGGGGGGGGGGGGGCAGGGATGAAACTCACTATTGGACACAGATTTTATGGTGGAATCAAAGTGAAAATTAAACAAAAGTGAGACAAAAAGGCGGCCGGGGCCTTGGACAGGATCGCGCCTGTGCAACCTCTCTCATCTCATCGAACCCAATACTCCCCATGGTTTACGGAGGAGCTAAGGGTTCTGAAGAGGATTAAGAGACGTCTATAGTGCTGCTGGAGGAAGAAAAAGACCAAACCCAACCGAACACAAGCTAGAGCCATGGTTAGGACCTACCTTGTGGCGGTTAGAGTGGCGAAACAGCAGTATTTCTCCACTCTTATTGCATCTGCAGAATGCCGCCCGGCAGACCTGTTTAAGATCACCCGGTCACTCCTGGGAAAAGGAGATCTAGAAACCCATCTACAGGGCCCTGCCGAGGAGTTTTCTGAGCATCTGCAGGATAAAATCGCTCAGATACACTCCAAGTTGGACTCCAAGCATGAGTCAGAGTCTGGTGAGATACCTGGGGGACATATTTACTCTGTTATCTGGGAACAGTTTGATCCTGTTGGGCCCGAGGAAGTAGATAGGATCCTTTGGACTGTTAACACCACCACCTGTTTATTAGATCCATGTCCCTCCTGGCTGGTGAAAGCAGCCTGGGAGGAAATGTGTGGTTGGGTCCAGATGATGGTAAATACATCCTTGAGAGGGGGTGTTTCCGACGGTCTTTAAGGAGGCACTGGTGTGCCCCCTCCTCAAGAAACCAGCGCTGGACCCCACTATATTGGACAATTTCCGTCCAGTCTCCCACCTCCCCTTTTTGGGGAAGGTGGTTGAGAAAGTGGTGGCGCTGCAGCTCCAGAGGATCCTGGATGAAATGGATTATCTGGACCCTTTTCAGTCGGGTTTCAGGGCCGGATATGGGATGGAAACAGCCTTGCTCGCACTTATGGATGATCTCTGGTGGGAGCGGGATGGGGGCAGTGCATCCATCCTAGCTCTCCTTGACCTCTCAGCGGCTTTCGATACCGTCGACCATGGTATCCTTTTGGGTCGGCTCAGAGAGTTGGGGGGGGGGGGGCGGCGGCGTGGTTCTGCGCTGGTTCACCTCCTTCCTCCAGGGCCAGTCCCAATCGGTGTTGATAGGGAGTGAGAGATCTGGCCCACGGCCCCTCCTTTGTGGGGTGCCACAGGGTTCAGTACTCTCTCCACTCCTTTTTAACACCTACATGAAGCCGCTGGGTGAAATCATCCATCACCATGGGATGAGGTATCACCAGTATTCTGATGATACCCAATTATATATCTCCATCCCAGGTGATGTAAGTGATGCCGTGACCACCCTCTCTCGGTGCCTGGAGGCTGTGGGGGCCTGGATGGGGAACATTCAGGCTTCAGCTGAACCCAAGTAAGACAGCTGTGGATTATTGGACCCTTGGTATCTAGGAGTTTGTCATCTTTGGTGCTGGATGGGGCTGCACTACCCGAGACAGACCCGGTACGTAACTTGGGGGTCCTCTTGGACTCACGACTCCTGCTTGAAGAGCAGGTGGCAGTCGTGGCCACGAGGGCCTTTGCACAACTTCGTGTTGTGCGCCAGTTGCGACCTTTCCTGGAGCGAGAGGCCCTTCGAACAGTCACTCATGCCCTGGTTATCTCACATATAGACTACTGTAATGCGCTCTACATGGGGCTACCCTTGAAGAACATCCAGAAGCTACAACTGATCCAGAATGCGGCCACGCAGGCAATCTTAGGTGCACCAAGATCAGCAGATATAACACCTTTGCTCCATGAGCTGCACTGGGTTCCAGTTTGCTTCCAGGTTCAATTCAAGGTGTTGGTTATGAACTTTAAAGCACTACATGGCATGGGGCCAGGTTACCTGAAGGACCGTCTCGTCCCTATTACATCGACCCGTCCCACCCGGTCATGCAGAGAGGGCATGTTACGGATCCCTTCAGTAAAAGAATTCCACCTGGCAGGGTCTCGGAAGCGTGCCTTCTCTGCAGTTGCTCCCGCCCTCTGGAACATCCTTCCCCCAGAGGTGAGACAGGCCCCCGCACTCCTGGACTTCAGAAAAAAACTGAAAACCTGGTTTTGCCTCCAAGCCTGGGACGGGAGGGGAAATAGTCATTCTTGGGGGTGGCTAGGACCCTAGCACGTATGGAGAGCAGCCCTTAATGCTCAGAATTTGAGAAGAACTGTAGTCATCTTGACTTTATTCCATATTGTCTAAGAATTTTTATATTTTGTGTATTTGTTTTAGGACCAGTTTGTATTTTAATGATGGTTTGGTTGTGAACCACCCAGAGTTCTCCTTGTGGAGAAGATGGGCAGTAATATAAATCCAATACATAAATAAATAAAATACATCCTTGCCTTAACTGCAAATAGATGTTTTCTTGCAACATCATAATCAAACCTAATAAATGCCAATCTATAGAGAAGGCTACTAGCTTCCTCCACAGCCCCATTCTAAAGATCAAGTTGATAGCTGCTCTTAAATTGATAAAAGCAGCATAAAGTATCCCTCTTGAGTGGCTGGAATATTTTTTTCCAACAAATGGTGCCATCTGGCTAGAAAGCCAGCTTGTTCCCTAGCCAATATCTTTTCATGCATTACCTAATAAATATATATTTACATAGAGATGTCTAGCATACAGTTGAATTGTCATGCTTAGTAGACTGATGGGGCAGTAACTGGCCAGGTTTGGCATATCTCCTTTCTTTAAAAGAATGGAATGGTCATTGATTGGCCCCACTCTTTAGGCATCTGCAAAGACTGATTGATACGGATTAATAAAGAGGTCTAGCGGGAACCCATCAGTCTATATTGGATTTCAAGAATCCTGTTGAAAACAGAACCTCACCAATTGTTTTACCACTTTTCAGTTGTGCTATGAGATTGAAGACCTCTGAGATAATAACAGAAGGTCAGCCAAAGAAAGGATCTGAGATTAGGAGCAGAGGACTCAGATCACTAGAGATAGAACTAAATAGGTTGCAAAAGTGTTCAACCCAAAGTGTTTTGGGTTGGACTGAGCCACCCATTCCAGAAATACTTAAAGGAGCTGAGCTGGCAACAAGATGTAAAAAAAAAAAAAAACCCAATAAAGATTCCCTCTCTGATAGCTTGTGCCAACCTCTCCCAATCAGCCATTTGCAAATCCATTTCTTCTTTTTCAATAGGGACTTAAATTCTTTTTCCAGGACACAACCCACATTCTGCAGAGCAGGTTCATGGGTTTGACTAAAAGCCCTATGTACTTTTGCAAGCTTAACTTTGGCTGCAATATGTCATACCAGGATTTGGAAGGCTTAGGGTCAGAGTTCTAAACAAATAGCATGTTAGACCTTAAATTTTTTTATTAATTTTGTATGATATTACAAAATCATACAAAAGTATGATATTAACCACTTGTTAGTATAACTCTAAGGCTACACAGGCATCTTTTGCACTACTTAAAGCTTGCTTATGTTCAGATAATTTTGAATTGTTGAGAAACTGGAATGCAGCATTTGCAAGTTCATTCATCCATTGATTTGAGGGTGCCTCTTCCATACCCTTAGGACTCAGCCTTGACATGAAATTAATAGAATCTTATAGTAAGCAGCAAATGACCACTGTAAGGGCAAAAAATTATCTTAAAATCAATAAAACCGCGGAACAAATTTGGAGATATTACCATATAATTGAGTGTGCTGGAGCCCCTGCTTCCTTTCTCCTTCTGGTTTTTCAGGCACCAAGCATTCAAGATTGGTAAATCATATCTGAGTGCCAATTGGGCCAACTTCCTCCCCACCACCATCCTTGATGCTCAGCAAAGCAGAGAGGTCAAGGCAATTTAAGTTGCCAGCAAAACTCAGCCTTCTGACATCTCACCAGCATTCTGTGCCTTTCAGCATCTGCCATGTGGGATGTCCACTTCATTCCACTTAACACTAAAGGCAGCCCCGAAGGGCCATAATCAAGCCATGCGGGCTAGAGTAAATGAGAACTGTGGTCCAACACATCTAGATGATGCCAGGTGAAAGAAGCAGACCTGTGGGCAAACAATTTTAATCATGCCCTGTAAACAGATTAGATCAATTATGTCAGAGCTGTGGCAGGCGGCAGCATCTAGCTGACCTTGGCTGATCTTGAAAAAGCGAAGCAGGGTTGACCATGTTTAATACTTGGACGAAAGATAGCAATGGTAAACCAGTTATCTATTGTTGCCAAGACACATATGGATGTGTCAGAATCTAGATTCCTAATTTTTACCATAATATCCAGTTTACTTCAGTGAAGAAGTAATGCAGATAAAAGAGATGACTACCATTGCATCAGCTGCAAAGTACAATGATGCCAAATATTATTTATTTATTTATTTCAGATTTATGTAGCTGTCCATCTCATGAATGTGATTGAGGGCAGTGTATAATGAAACAAAATTAAAGTCTTAAAATGGTGACATAAACATGATGACATCATCCCATAAATGCCATGATTATGTTCTTACCTCCTGATGACTGACACAAATATGTAAGTCGCACTTACTCCCCCAGCAAATGCCCTGGATAACTAGGTTCTTGACATTGGTGTTTGAAAGGTGCAACTATCTTATAATAAAGCAGAAAAGCATCCAATTTTAAAGAAAATTTAAAGAAAATGCCAACAGCTATTTGAAATGAAATAGAGTGCTAAATGAATACATGTGATGTCTGAGAACAGGACCAAGACAAAGAGAAACTCTGGCTAGGGGATAGAAACAAGAAAAAAAATCATTCCTTTTCAAACCCAAAACAAACTGAAGTCTATACGTATAGCAATTTTGTTCAATATTATTGAATTAAGAGAACAGCTTTTATTTCCATAGATTTGTCTGTTTTTTGAATGTATACTTGTAAATTTTAAAAATAGAAGATAAAATTAATAATTAGGCTACAGGAAATCAGAGGTCTATTCTTTATTTATTAGTTGCTTTGTCTGTCAGGTAAAAGGTTTTTTCATGTTGATTAAGAAAAATAAAACTATACAGAAGTGATACTTTGATCTTTAAAAAAATGGATATTATGGCCAAATGCCAAATGCAGACATAATTACTTGGGCTGGAAAGTAAGGAAATGAACTGTTTACTTCAGTCAACGAGGGGTCTGATTGGAAGAAGATGAAGAACCAGAAAAAGAAAACCTTGAAAGCTGAATCGACATCTTGAAAGCTGAAAGACAATTGAGGAGTAATTCAGGGTGAGTGAAAGAGCTACTTCAAACAAGTGAATTTAGGTGCCATGAAAGTGCAGGTAAGAGCTATTATATTATTCCATATATTTTCTGCTGCTGTAGAAGTAGCTGGTGGAGAGGCCCACACACCTCCTGTGCCAGGGAAACCTAGCTTTGCTCTTATCATGGTTCCCTCTCTCTCAAGCATTACTGAGCTCTCTCCTTCTCCTGGAAACTAGCTCACACCAAAATTGTGTCACTGTTTCCAGTCTTCATCTTGTTTACATCTTTCAGCAGCCTTTCCTCCTCTTCCGTCCAGTTGTTCTTTCTCCTTGGTTCCACATCTCTCTGCTATTTCTCCAAATAATCTCAGCACAAGCTTTTTTAAAGATAACAGCTGAGCAGGCTGAAGGATCTCCTCTTGATTTTGCTCAGGCAAAACTCTTTCCCCGCCGCCTCCCTTCTGGAGATCAGGATTCCCCAAACTCCAAAGCCTTTGTTTTCCCTAGCCAAAAGAAGGGGCTGAGGATGATGCCTAATGCACATGAAGTCATGGATTCTCCTGTTTTCTCAGGCATCTGGGATCTATGTATTGGCTGTCTAATTGGTTGAGGAGGAGAGAAGGGGCCACCATGCCTTGCCTGCGTGAATGCGGGTTTGCCCATTCACTCCGGCTACATAGGAGCAGAACAGGATTTTATGGTTAAAGTACAAAATACTTTGACCCAGTTTGCAGCAAGATACGCATCTTGAATAGAGGCTACTCTGCCTCAAGCTGCCGTGTGTGCCTTGTGCAACCCAAATAAATCACAGCAGTTTACCCAACATTCTACACTAAAAAACAAGAAGGGGGTGGAATTTCAAGTAGAAAATAAAGATTGTGCAGCGGTTATACTCCGAGCCAGGCTGTAATGGAAAGCAAGGGAAAGAGGGAATGAGAGAGCGAGAGATTAAACTAGGACATAGTACAACATTATCGCCAAGCGCTCTCTGGAATAAAGGAAAGTGTCTGGGCAGTATAATCATATGCAAATGTTTCAAATACCTGATTACTTTTTCTATTGAGAAAAAAAATATATTGAGAATTTATGAATTAGCCCAGATTAATTTAGCCAGGCTTGGTTGGAATTTGGGGAAAAAAAACATTCCAGAAGAAGGCAGCGGTAAACCTTTTCTGTGCCTAAAATCTGCCCAGATGTGTCCATGTAGATACCAGTCTTACTTTCAGGATGCTTTCCTTTATTAATTTAAGTACCTTTATAAATAGAATAAAAAATACCGGTGACCTTTATTCTGTTTGATTTATTCATAAGTAATTTCAAACGATGCTAAGAGATCAATATTAATAACTCCCAAAGCTCTTCCTATCCCAAAGCATAAAATTTTCTTTGCATTAGAAAGCCCCTCACAGAGGATGCCCTGAGTCAGCTCTCCTAAGGACAAACTATCCAAAGCTCAGTTTTTTGGATCAGGACCGGCTCTTCAAAGGAAAAGGTGGAAACAGAAATAAAACTGCCCCCCCCATGCTAATTTCACCAGTAACTGCTCCCCTAGCCTATGTCTCTCCCCAGATCCTCAGCCCCGCTCACTTAATACCCTTTCCATGGCTGTTGCAACAACTGCTAGTGATTAACAGTGCAAGAAGATAATTGCTTTCTTGCCCTTCCCTATCTACTTTCTCCCAAGCAGCTACTTTCTTCAATGAAAGAGCAACCACATTTTTCTCTGCCCCTCTCACTTCTATCTCTTTCTTTGCACATCTTCTTCCTCCCCGCCCCCCCCCCCCCAATACACACGCACACACTGCTTCCAGGAGCCGTAAGAAATGTGATTTCCCCAGGGCAATAATATACATGCTAATGTCAAGAGCTTTGGAAAACTGAAGTATATGTGTAATTAATAAGGCCAGCCCAAGATGTTCTGTTGCCTGAGGAAAATGACAAGGTGCAGCTGCCTCTAAATCGACATGCAGAAGTGAAGTGTATGATGCCATCAGAATTTAGTATTTGTCATCCCTTCAAGCGATTGAACATGAGGCCCTAGGTCTTGATAATTTAACATGAAAGTGAATCTTCATTCATTTCTCTGGATTTGATGGATTCAAACAGCAAAATGCTGATTCCAAATCATTTTGAATCATTATGCTTTTTCTATATTTGCAGCTTTACTCCGTTCACAGAGAACCAAAGAAAGACTGAAGCAGATCAAGAAATCAACAAGAAGTTTTTACAAAATGAAAAATTATGTAGGTCAATAGTATGGTGGTCTGATGCTCATACTTCCATGAAAGCATAAGGGGCCAGCATGAAATTCCATTCCTTCCAAAGACACTGGATCTATTCTGAAAGCAAAATATGAAATTATTTAATAGCATGGTTGCCTAATACCTACACTACTGTAGTACCATGGGAGACATACTGACATACTTTTCTGTGTCATTGGGATAGGAAGTGCTCTGGACAATGTAGAAGAACTCACAGAAGTTCACACTCTCAGCCTTTGGGTTTATGTAGAAGTTGTAACATGGACTTTCCCATGAGAATTTGGACTTGGCCTTACATTACCACAGAGCTTTCCAAACTGTGTGTCGCCACACAAAAGTGTGTCGCCACACACAGTCTGGTGTGTCGCCACACAACCCGGAAGCGCTGATCATCATCAGCGCTTCCGGGTTTTCCCGCGGCGACACACCAACGGCGGCGTGCAAAAACCGAAAGCGGCAGCAGCGCTTCCGGGTTTTTGCACGCTGCCGCAATGGCGGCACTTCCGGGTTTTCCCGCGGCGACACACCAACCGCTGTTGGTGTGTCGCCGCGGGAAAACTTTGGAAAGTCCTGCATTACCAGATGATACTGTAGTGGATGATGCAATATTGCTCTGGCTCCTCTATCACCAGAAAAGTAGCCCTAAGTAGTGGTTCCTGTAGCTAAGCCTATAGAGTGGGATAATCATAACCTGGCAAACATTCTTTTTTTTTATGTATGAAGTTTCCTAACCCTGTCTAAACTCAAAGATCAGTCCACCATCTAATTAACATCCTTCAACTTTCTCTCAAGATGCAATAGAATGATGCTTTCTGTTGCACAGTCTCCAACCTCCAGATGAATGGGAATAGTAGAGTGAAGGAGCTATCAACCCTGGTTCCACTACATGCAGTGGCCTGCTGTTTAAAGTAGGCACTACATATGGTTGCTAGCCTCCCATTAAATCCCAAAGTACTTTATTCATCCCAGATCTTATTAATCAATGTATCAATCGACCCAGCAATCAAGTGATATGCAGCTTTCAGAGCATCACAGCCAAATTTGATAAAGAATTTTCATTATGCAAATATCACTGGCAAAGTAAGTTTCATCTGAAGAAGAAACTCGGGAAGGATTTGATTTGACCAACCTTCAAAAACCGAAATAGCCAAATATAATCTTGCAAAACCAAAGAAAATAAGTTTTCAGGGATGCAGCATGAGATCCTGGTGCTTCCTTATAATGCATCCCATTTTGTGACCAGCCATGTCATATTGCCCAGGATTTGGCTAATGTATTGGCTGGCAATGTTTGTAGGGCTTAACTCTTCCCTCCTCATTATACACTGAGAAGACTTTGCTTCTTTTCTGCTAGTGATGAAGCATTAGATGTACATGGAGAAAATACAGTGTCCTCAGGGCTGAAATCTCCCTTCCCATGCTGCACCAAATAGCTTTTTGACACTGCTCCTCAAGGTGCTGGAACTACTGGTACTAGCTGTCTGGTGGGCTGCCAAAACGGCTTTCCTCCTGCAGAACAGGACACAAGAAGATGTTTATGCACCTTCTTTCCTAGCACATTTGGGTCTTTTAAGTACAGAGACAGATGAACAAGAGGGCATGAGAGAGGCACATAAAATGCCTAGACAGCCATTTCCCCAGTCTCATAATACTGGAATCCATGGTCTCCCACTGAAGTGCTTCTTTACATAGTCCACCCTTAAACTACACAATTTGCTATCAGAGGATGAACGGATGGCCACTATTTGGACAGCTTTAAAAAGAGCTTCAACAACTTCCTAGAGGCATGCTATGAATGTAATTCCCTTGCCAGCTGACAGACACAATATTGTGCCTTGACCAACTTTACCGGCCCATGGGATAAGTAAGATCTACCATTGCTTGGATCGGACAGTAATTAGATATTTTTGCTGATTATTAGTGTTATTTATGGTTTTTTATTGATTTTAAACTTTTTATTGTGAACCGCCCAGGGTCCCTCCTTGTGAGGGAGATGGGCGGGATATAAATGTGATTGATAAATGTGATAAATAAATAAATAAATAAGTAAATAAATAAAATACATTCTTGCATACAGAGTGCAAACATTCTTAATCAACATCCCCTCAAGTGAGACATGGCCGTTGGTCGCATACAGACTCAAATCACTCCAGTCCCTTCTTGTGCTGGAGAAAAATTTTGTATGAAAACTAGTACTGAACTCGAGGGAATGTGTGAACCAAGGATGGAAGAAGCACAAGACTAACATAATTCCCCACTGGTTGGTTTCTGATTAAAGTTTGCAATTTCTAAGAGGTGGAAAGTTCAAAACAAATGAAGGAGAGGAACAGATGCTTCACTTACAGCTGCTTCTATAGAAACAGGTAAAACAAATACTGTAGCTAGCGATCTGCACTAGTTTTAATTTGGTTTTTTGTGTGCTGCTAAGTCATGTCTAATACTCTTGTTTTTCTGTATAAATTATGAAGCTGAGTGTATAACCCCAACCTTTTATTTATTCATATTTATTTAGTTATTTATACAATTTAGAGATGCTCATTGGAAGGACAGATGCTGAAGCTGAAGCTCAAATACTTTGGCCACCTAATGCGAAGAGAGGACTCACTGGAAAAGACCCTGATGCTGGGGAAGACTGAAGGCAAAAGGAGAAGGGGACGGCAGAGGATGAGATGGTTAGATAGCATCACCGATGTAACGAACATGAATTTGAGTAAACTCCGGGAGACGGTGGAGGACAGGAAGGCCTGGCGTGCTATGGTCCATGGGGTCACGAAGAGTCGGACATCTAGAGGGAGACACTTCAGATCTAAAAGGAGAAGCAGACTTTATTAACCAAGCAATGTGCACTGATAGAAAACCTGCATCTCTGAGCATTCTATCCTCAGGGAAGGAGAAATGAGAAAGAGAAGGAAGTGCTCTAGTTTTTCTTTAGGAAGCAGACTGGAGAGGAAGACTTGAGAGTATCAGTCTTCTAGTCAGGGAATAGTAGAACAGAGACAGAAATAATGGAGAATCCCTTGCTTCTTATCTCCACTCCTATTGCCCTTAGTGGTCACAAGGATAAAAGGTACAAAGAATTAATGTTTCTAGAGCTGTATCTCCAACATTAGCCAATCCTGTTTTTGCAGTAGTGGAAAACATTTCTCCCCACAGAAGGCAAAAACATATGAAGGAACAGCATTCAGTCAAGTCAAGCTCAAGTATCAATTTATCTAGTACTTTTTCCCTGAAAACACAATTAACTTTGACACAGACAGTGAGTAGGGATGATAAGATAAAACAGTGTATTAATTTACCTAACTGAGAAATCTTATGGACAGTTCAGTTTCTTAAAGGGAGTAATTAGATTAAAGACTTTCTTAGAGCCTCTGAAAATAGTTATCAGTGGCAGTAACAAAAGTATTGGGTAACGTATTCCATATTTCATATTTTTGAATCATGAGTGGGAGCCAAGAGATTTCTTGCTAGGGGGATGGATGGCTTGGGGCTAGGAGGAAAGTACATGTGGTCAAATAAAATCCAAGACAAAAATAATCAATGTAGAAGGAAAATGAGGGTTGAAAATCTTTGCTACCTGACATTTATTTATTTATTTATTTATTTATTTATTTATTTATTTATTTGATTTATATCCTATCGCTTTGTTTATACAACATTCAAGGTGGCTCATAGCAATAAAAATAAAAATTATAAAGCAAAATAAAAACAATACTACTAAAATCAGGGCAGCATTTAAAATCAGTACCATTAAAATCAAAATCAATGTATCTAACAATTAAAAGCGTGGGGAAAGAGATGGATTTTCACACTTTTCCTAAATACTGGGAGAGAAGAGACCTCCTTCAACGAAGCGCAATTTCCGGACACTTTTCAAGGGCAGCTCCACATTGCAAGAGGGGATGGCACCAACATGTGGCATCCACTTAGTGTGGATCACTAAGTCTAGCCACCTCAGGATGGGCCACAGCTGACACATTAGCCACATGAATGCAAATGTGCTTCTAACTTCAGCTGTCACCCAAAAACCCTTTGATAGCTAAGGATAAAGGAGCACTTTCAAACTGCAAACCTGTTTTTCCTGGAGGAGTGAAAGCCTACCCCAAACAGTTTTCACTTAATGCCCTGAGTCCAATGTTCTCCTTATCCACAACCCCTCTGTCTTATTGGGATACAATTTCAGCTCATTCTCCTTCATCCAGCTTATTAGTGAGTTTAAGCAATATTCAAGGGTGCAATTACTTATTTGAAATTAGCTGGTAAGAGAAAATAGAGATTGGTGTCATCAGCAAACTGGTGACACCCCTTTCCAAAATTCTAAATAATGCACCCACTCAAAGCACAGATATTAAAGAGCACAGAATATAAGACAGAGCAGTGTGGGACACCATAGGTCAACAACAGCCCCCAATGCCACCTTCTAGAACCATCCCAAAAGAAAGAATAGGAGCATTGCAGAACTACCCACAGATGGCCCAGGATACCATGATTGATAGCATCAGAAGCTATTGAGTGATCGAGAACTAGCAGGTTAGCACTCCTCACATCTAGTTGCTGTCATAAATCACCCACCAAAGTGACCAAAGCAGTCTCAGTACCATAGCCCAGGTAAATCAGCCAGGGTTGAGCAAACAAGCCATGGTTCTCACCTCTCCATATACCTTGTTCTCATCCTTGAGATGTACAAGTTGAAAATAATCCATATGAACAGAACAAGCAGTTTCCAAGGTTACCTCCTTTTGACCTGACCCAATACTGGAGTGTTCGTTTAGATGTTTCTAAATGACCTTGTCTGCAAAGAACAACAAAAATTGTTCACAGCAAATTGCTGAGCGTTATAGCTCCTCTCCCCCAGTATTTGAAGGAGATTCCTCACAGTATGCAGAAGGATTAACTCTGTGCAGAGGTAGAGAAGTAAACCTTCTTTACTATATCTACTGCTATGGAGTGAGTTTGCAAATGACCCTTAAGAAGTAATCTACTTTGTCTTCAAACCATGCGATCCATGAAAACTGTTTTGCCCCAATAATTCCTTCACTTGCACTCCTGTACTAGTCCACTTCATTGCTTCCATCTCCCTGGTGAACTGAGGTATCACTTAAGCTCTGCTGGAAGGAAAAGGGCACATAGGAATAAGTGTGCTAACTGCTTAGGCCATCCCTCTGTTCTACAGATCAGCCAGGGCTTGAGCACTATCTCCAATAAACAAGGCAGGAAATTCCCCAGTGCTTTCAGGAAACTATGCAGGTCCGCCAGGTGCCTAGGTCAGACATTTCAAACAGTCCTCCATCCCTGCACAGATTTATAGCAGACAACAGTCTAAAATTTATCACAGAGTGATCTATCCATGTCAATGGAGTGACAACCAATCCCCTAGATTACCAGCTCTAGGCCAACAGAATACCAAATCCAGCATATACAGTAGCTACCGTAGGTAGCAGAAGATGCAATCTGTATACAGACAAGTTGCACTTGAGAAATCTTCAACAGTCCTCATCCTGCAAAGGAGCTGGAAAGTCAGTTGTTACCTTTGCTACAGGATGCTGGGTTTCAGCAGGCACACAGTGTGGTCATCAAAATTATGGATCTAAGGAAGATTTGGTAGTACACGACTTGAGTGATTAATGGCCACTGATGTGGGATTTCTTATGGCAAAAAAATCCGAGTGCAGATTTGTATCACAGGGTGATCAGCAAAAATGAAAGATCTCAACTATGAATAAACAAAAATGCTTTCCATTTGTGCAAAGCCAGGGTTTGATACAAGTCACTGCATTTTGAAGTTTCCAGCTTCATTAAAATAAAACCTAAGTCTCCAATTTCTAATGGTTGTAATGGAGACAGAAGAGTTCTGGTTATATACATGGTCTAACAAGGGGAGTCAAGAGCTCAGATTCCATGCTGTAGTCTGGAGAAAACCTTGTACCTTGGTATTAGCACATAGGGTAAGTTTGAATTCTCTATCATCATCATTATCCCCATCATCCCCATCATCATCTTTTAGATCGGACTGAGATGCCTGTCATTTTGAACTGGATTATAGCCTGCTCAAGTATTTTACTGAATAAAAGGGACAGATATGCATCAAATGGTGCCATTATAAGAATATGATTTTACAAGCAATTTCAAGTTCACAGCAAGTTTCTTGTAATGTGAAATGAAATGAGTCTCCAACAACACACCGAATGCCCATTCAACATAAGTTACTTTCCAACAGTTAGTAAACTGTGAATGGAAAGCAATGTGTTATAGTTTCCAATTTAAAAAAGATTTAATAGCATATTTAAGTTATAATTAAAAGCTCTATTTAACACTCCAGGTTGTAAATCCTCCAGCTGCCAGCACTTAAACCAGCGAAGTGTCTCAATTCAATATACAAGGGTTGGGGAGCTCAAATCTTTAATTATTGTTATACACACATAGTTATTTTTAATTAATAAAAGCAAGTGATTTTACAGAAAAGGGAGCAGGAACTCCCTTCTAAAGAGAGCTTGGGCAATGGGTGATCCTAAGGGAAGCATTTCTTCTTGTATTAAGAAAAATAAACCCAATAATGAAAAAATAAATAAAAAGAATTGAGAGTCTTTTTAAAACCCCAACAGACTACTTAATTATAGCACTGGTGAAGAAATGAACTGAGACAGCAGTTTTGTTCCTCTTTCTCTTCCAGAGACACTTAGCACGAAAGGCAGACAGTAAAGTAGACAACTAATGGTGTGTGGTGGCAATGAAAGAAGAATGGGTCATATCTGTGCTACAGAAACCATCATGATTCTTGGCAAATCAACAGCATCAGGTTTCAGTTGTTGAGCTACTGTACTTTGCGACATATCGTAGCAGCAAAATCTGGATTCCACTTGCCAGTTAGGAGCCACGTATCCAAGTACTGTTGACCTAAACCAGGGGTGGGGAACCTTTTTTCTGCCAAGGGCCATTTAGATATTTATAACCGGGGACCAGGGGCGTGAGGGGCGAGGTTTCTGGGATTTCCGCGGACTGGGGGCCGGAGTTTGTGGGCAGAAGCCAATCACAAGCACTGGGGGGCGGGGTTTGCGGGCGGGAGCCAATCATGTGGAAGGGGCGGGTTTGTGGGCGGGAGCCCCGCGGGCCTTAGGCAGGAGCCCCGCAGGCCTTATACGGCCCGTGGGCCTGACATTGCCCACCCCTGACCTAAACTCTCCAGAGGTGTGCAAAATCTGGATAACTGGGGGCAATGGGGAGAAGTGACGTTACCCATCTCCTCACTTGATATATCACTGTAGCCTGAAGGGAATTTTCCAGAATACTTTGTCTTGGGAGATTTAGTTAATGATTTGTGTACATGTCATTTAGGATTAAAAGTTCAGTTTAGGAGGAAGAAATGGCTGATTCCAGGATAACTAGAAGCAAACTGTTTATACCACTAGCATAAACAATGATTATCCATCACAGAATCTGCATGTGTTAGACAAGTCATTATGTCCTGTAAATAGTGATTGTTAAGCAAGTACATATCACATACACTTGGTATAATTAACCTATAAAATCCTGGCTTAATGTTTGGAACTTTGGAACTCGCTCAGGAGCAACACCTGGACCAGCTTTGGAGCCGTCTTCATCACAAAGTAACTTGGGTTCCCCCTTGCGGTGATGGGAATAAACCTTCTTTCTTCCTAATATAGGTGACCGTAGTCTTGGAATTCTTCTGAATGAGGGAGGGATATTGGGCCGCCCAAGAAGTTTGCTCCCCTCTCTGTCAAGTGCACAGCAGAGGGCAAGAGAGCCATTTGATGCAGTTAACATCTTTGCCCATTATATTGCATGTCAGGGACGGACCACATCAGCATAGAAGAGCCTCTGACGTTTTCAACTACAGTTCTCACAATCCCTTGCCAGGATAGCCAGTAGTCAGAAAGTATTATTACTGTCCAAAAAATATGAAGACGGCCAGGATACCTACTCCTGTGTCATTTTCAAAACAACTTGTCAACAACAACGACAGCAACAAAAGTTAGTGGATAAAGACTCCCTGTTTGGAAACAGCTTCACAACGGTAAAGGCGCTTCTTCATAAACATGCTGAATCTATTCATCTGAGCAGGTGAATTTGGCAGGCTTCATCCTCCCAGAAGATGCAAACAGGTCTGCAATTTTTATTCAGTTCTGCCAAGTCATTGAAAAGTTATTGGCAGTTACCTTGTTTCTTTCTTTTTTAAAAAGAAAAGTATAAACATTCCTAGCTGGTAATGATGAAAAATAACTATGCAGAACTCTTTCGATGCACCCTGTAATTGGGGTGGACAATGCAGGTTTCAGCTGGAAAACAAGGCAGGGTTGGGCTGAAATCAGCAAGGAATTCCAGAGCTATAGACTAGACTAGAAAGTTTAAAAACCACCCTGGAAAAAAGGGTACTGTTCCATACTGTTGCCAAATAAAAACCATGGATGTGTCCATGAGGTCACCAGGACTCAAACTCAACTTGAAGAAGACTGAACCTTTTTTCAGCACACAGATACACGCCTCCCCCCGCCCCATGCCTCTTTATCTAGAATCTGTCTGGTTCTATTCCATCGCAACTGACCTCTAGAATTGAGTTGGCTGGGTTGAGAGACAGTGACTGGTCCAAAGTCAGTTTCCAGGACTGGCAGTGGAATTGAATGCGGGTGTCCCTGGTTCTAGTTCAACGCCTTAAGCACTGCATCCCATTGACTACCACTTAGGACACAGCTTTCCAAACTGTGTGTCGGGACACGTTAGTGTGTCGGCTGCAGTGTCTGGGCGTGTCGCGGCTGCTGCTGCCTCTGAGCCCTGCCAGGATTCCGCGCAGGTCCCAGTGCCTGCCTTGTGCCTTGCTGCCTTCAAACCTGCCCTGCCAGGATTCCATGCAGGTCCTAGTGCCTGTCTTGTGCCTTGCTGCCTCCAAACCTGCTGTGATTCCGCGCAGGTCCTAGTGCCTGCCTTGTGCCCTGCTGTAAGAGTGTGTCGCGAAATGATGCATGTCTAAAAAGTGTGTCACCAACATGAAAAGTTTGGAAAGCTCTGCCTTAGGACATTTAGATTCATGGATCATAATGCAAGTCTGCTGAATGTATAGCAATAAGAAAGATACTATATGTTTCTCAGCATGAGAAGAAATAAGAAACTCGGTTATCACAAACCACTTATAAAAGGTGAGGCATTTGTAAAGGTGGATGCTTTGACTCTTGTGATTAAAGCTAATTAATAAAGGACATTAATAAATAAAGAAAATTTATTTATTTAATTAATTAATTAATAAAGGCAGCAAATGTACCCTCACATTGCCCGTTTCTTTGTAGAAGCTACTTTCATATTTTGAGTTCCTTTACATGTTCCTATACTAAGTTGCAAATTTATTAGCAGCAGGTAATAAAACATTCAATCCTGAATATTTTTCTTCTGAAGAAGACAGCACAGTAGGACCACTCTCAGTGACCATAGTTACTGATCAACATACATCCAGTAAGAACAGGGAAAGAGATTCTCTCCTTCTTTGGGGAATACCTACCCCCAGAAAGTAAAGAGATGCTTTTATCTAGTTCTCATGCTGATACAGGCCTGAGATTTCTGCTATTACATGTTATAAGAGAGGTGCATCATCTCTGACCTCTCAGAACCCGGCATGCAGCCTTACTTAGAGTCTCTCCCAAAGTGTCTGCAGCATCATAATGATTGAAGAGCCTGCCCACATTTTGGACTGCAACCTCTGGCACTCCAAAGGCCATGGTGGCCCTCTGCTCTGCCCTGGCAAGTTCACAAAGATGGCTCCAGAATTTTTGGAGAGCAGAGGAATCCAGGCTAGACCCACTTCGGGGGACCACTCTAATCCTCCCACGACCCTCTTTTTCCCCATCTCTTCCTTGCCCTCTTCCCCTACCACCACTCACCTGGGATCTTCCTCCTCATTCTAGAATGGCAGCTGCTGCAGGTTCTATCCTTCTAATCACTTCAGAGTCATGGGTCCCTGACATTCAGCGCCTTCCTCACGGCCGAGTTAGTCCTCTCCATGACTCCTTGAGGGCATCTCCTTGCCTGCGTTCCTCCAAACCTTGAGTCGGCAGAAAAATATGCCTGTGTAATTTGTATTTCCCTGACAACTGGGCTGCAGTCTGCCTCTGTGAATGAGGCATGTCAATGGTGATCTTCCAACTTTATTGAGGGAGAATTTAAAGGCAACACTAGGTTCCCCTGGCTTTGTTTCCCCTCCCATTCAACTTCAGCAGCCTTCAGGAAAAATCACCACCAATTGCTGCCCTTAAAGTATGGTGGAGGTCCAAGTGACTGGCTGCTGGTAGAGAGTGCTATCCAGGCTATTTCGGAACATGGGTCTAGAAGTCCAGAACCCTTGGGCCCAAAAACAGCCCAGCTATCAGATTGGTGGAATGGGGGAAATGTATGGGTTGAAGTGGGAGGGAAGCCACACAATGCACCATTCCTGGCCATCTTCCAATTCACCAACCTGTCAGCTGGGCTATTTTCAATCAAGATTTGCCAATTTCTCCATCCATCTGTCACTTTGGCAGAATGTGGGAACACTGGTCTTCTTAAAGACCACTAGATCTGTTATTTAATTGTGCTTTGCAAAGTGTGGATCATGCATTACACGGCCGATGCCTCTGTGAAAACCAGGTCCCTGGTTTCTCCAGCAACCCAAGCCAAAATGGCCAAGTTCTCACAGCAACTTCAATTGACCAATAGGAGCTTGGCAGTTGCTTGGTGTCATCACCGAGATCATGAATGAGACATTGTAGATTGGTTGAGAGAAGATGGAAAACCCTACTTTCAAAATGGAACAGCTGTGGGCAAGTTTAGGCTGCTTCCATGATAGGCTGGGGATGAAACAAAGGCTCGGTCATGAGGACATGTCCTTTAAAAAAAAGCAGTGGGGCATCTTCATGCTGCAATTAGTAGGGCAGGATGATAAACCCCGAGGGAGCAGAAAATTATACCAGCATGAAATTAGCTGCCTACATTGCAATCCCATGGCCTGCCATGATTGCCTCTGTTCTGATTTAATTGCTGCAATGTGCCATCCTGATTATTAGAAGATGAAGAAGCTGAACTCCATTATACCTTCCTTTTACTTTTTTTAAAATCATTTTTATTAAAAGATTTTACTAGTATAATAAGAAATACATTCAAAGAAAAAAAATATAGTAAATGTGAAAAAGGAAAAAGGAAAAGGAGAGACAAAGAAAAAAGGAGATAGAAAAAGAAAATAAAAGAACAGAACAGAAAACTTGGATATGCAGATAGAGATAGAGATAGTGATATATAGAAGTGGCTTCTGATCTTCCTCTCGGCAGTTATACATACAATTCTAATCAAGCATCTCTCTATAAGATTACATCATATTTCCCTTCTTTCTATAACCTATTCTTTCTAATCATCAAAACCATAACTCACAAAATCATTTTCTTTTTTATGCAAAAAGTCCATAAGGGGTTTCCAGTCATTGATGCATGTCAATAATGACCTTTCTCTAATCAAAGAAGTTAGTTTGGCCATCTCAGCAAGTTCTGTCAATTCCGCCAACCATGGTGGTTAATGCTGAACCTTTCCATCTTGAATTCTGATTTAATTGCTGCATAGTGCCATCCTGATTATTAGAAGATGAAGAAGATGAACTCTACTATACCTTCCTCTTCCTTTTTCTCACTGCCATCGCAACAGCAGCTAAATGAGAAACAGGAGTGCCCTGTTGCCTCAGATTTTCCTCTCCATTGCAAGCAAGAGCGAGCAAGTCGGGAAGCAGAGTCCAGAATTCTCTTTGATGCCAGCATTAGTTTCTAAATCATAAGAGCATTATTCACCTTGGGACTTTGCAGTGTGCTCTGAGGCCGTGCATGTGGACTGGACATTATGTCTCAGGACGGGCAATGGGACTGACTTCTGGGTTGAAGTAAATGTGCAGCCTAAAAGGTTTTGGAATGCAAAAGGACCTTGTGTTCAAGCTACTTCATGATATTGCTACTTCATCCTAAACGCTTTCTTCATTAACTGCCCTGTTTTTTATTGTGCATGTTTTAATCCACTGTTAATATAGTGTTTGGCAAATACCAACATCTCATCTTACTGCATTAGCACCATCCTTGATGTATCATATTAGCTAGTATTTCCTTTGTGTTATATAAAGCTTTAGAGCTGGAAGATTTTTGATATTCTTTTTCATTTCCTCAAAAAGCCTTTTCTTGTAGCTTTCTTTTTTGTTGTTGTTGTTCATTCCTTGCAGATCAATTTTCTCAAAGGTTCACACATCTCCATTAGTGAATGCAGAATTTTGACGGGTGCATCATATTTTACAATGAGTTTTTCAACATGTTATTTCAGAGGTACAGCCTGTCAAAGCTGAAAGGCCTATAAGTCTCAATGGGCAACAAGCTTTCCTAAATAAGTTCTTCAACCACAAAGACCCTGCTTTCTCTAGGTCCAGTGATGAGCAAGATGCAGCTAAATAGCCATCTTTTTCCTACTTTCCAGGTCAGAGTAATACTGAATGTTATCTGCTATCTTGATAGTAAATCCAACCAGAATATGATTGTTGGTAAATATGGGGCATGATTTGATTCCACATCCTGTCTCGTATGATGGAAATAAGCAACTGGTGGTAACACCTGGCTGAGGCTGACCTTTGAAAAGTTAGGCAGGTTCAGACCTAGTTACTACTCAAATGGGAGACCACAAAGAAATCTACAGTTGAAGGAAAGATTGACTCTCTCTCTCTCTCTCTCTCTCTCTCTCTCTCTCTCTCTCTCTCTCTCTCTCTCTCTCTCTCTCTCTCTCGTCATATTCTAAATTTTTGCCATAGTGAAGGGGAAAATTCCCCATGACCCAATTTATGAGTGGACACCACAGAACTACTTGAACTTAGTTTATTTGAACAGTGCTGGTGACAGACCACAAGGTTCTGTTGTTGTATAATAAATGCTGACCATTAATGATGGCAAATGCCGATCATCTTATTTTTGATAACACGGGTTAGATTTTCTGCTTATAGTGAGAATACACAGTTAATAAAGTGGAGGTTGGCACGAGTCAGCTTTTGTGGTTA
The DNA here is from genome assembly GCA_023362775.1 of Charina bottae. NCBI lineage: Eukaryota > Metazoa > Chordata > Lepidosauria > Squamata > Charinaidae > Charina > Charina bottae. The sequence continues at coordinate 150,758,987 of JALMGJ010000001.1, forward strand.
GTTACTTCTTAGTTCCCACTTAAAAATACAAGTGCTGATTTAAGATAACTCGTGAGCCAGCATCTGCAAACGCCTAAGCGAACTATTAAGGAGGTACCAATTGAAGAGAAGGAGGTTAACTTAAGGAGGTTTACTTGAGTTCAGGTTCCTTGGTAGTCTGAAGGTCTCAGTTCAGGTATTTGTTTTACTTCTTAAGTAGACACATCCAAAGGGTCATCAAAGCTTGAACTCGACTTGAGACAGTCTTTACCTTTTTTGCTATTGGTCAAGTTCTCTTGTGGAGAAGTGGGAGACAGAGATTGAACATTGGAATGTTTATGCTTTACTGTGTAATTGTTTTAACCCTGCCCCAGATGGTGGCAGTTGCTAGTGTTGGAAGTTGTCTATTATTCAAGATCAAGAGATATTCAGTCAGTCTGCACCTAGAATATTACATCCAGTTCTGCAAACTGACTTTTAAGAAGGACATTGACAAACTAGAGTATGTCCAGAGGACAGCAATCAAGAGGATAAGGAGCTTGGTATGAAAGAACAGTTGGAGGTGCTGTGTGTGTTTAGCTTGGAGAAGAGTACAGGGTGACACAATAACTGTTTCAAGTAACTGAAGGGTTGTCATGTAGAACATTTATTTATTTATTTATTTATTTATTTATTTATTTATTTATTTATCTATCTATCTATCTATTTATTTCAATGTATATGGCTATCCATCTCATCTTCATCTGAACAGCGGTTAAAACATAATATAACAATCATATAATAAATACAACTTAGCAGTCAAGGTAAAAATGATCCCAACCATCAACACAACCACCCCATGGGCTCTGTCACATCTTCTGACCTCCATGCCTGGTGGCATAACCTAGTCTTCAAAGCTGTCCAAAAGGCCACCAGGGTTGGAGCTAATCTCTGGGGGGATGATGTTTCAAAGACCAGGTGCCACAACAGAAAAGATTCTCTTTCGGAGTCCCACCAGATGGCAATAGACAGGACCCGTAGCATGCCTCTCCTGCCGGACTTGATGGAACAGATGGAACACTGTCAGGGAGTGGTGATCCCTCAAATGGGATGGGATTGTTCAGAGTTGTTCCAGAAGGCAGGACAATCTGCCTCAAGAAGTGGTAGATTTTCCTTCATGGGGAGTGTTTAAAGAGAGGCTAAATGGCCACCTGTCATTAATACTGTAGTAGTGGGGGGGGGGTTGCATTGGCCAGGGGTTGGACTAGATAATTTCCTAGGTCCTTCTATGCTTCTTTATAATTCTATGGTTACATATCACTATAAATGAGATTTAAGATTTAAATTTAAGAATTTCTCATTTCTGTGTTATTACTAAAATATTTCAATCTTCAAAGTAACCTTCCAGTTTGAAGCTTTAACATAAATCTCTTCTATAAAGTGCAAGTCATAAAGAAATTAAAACTAACCTTCAGATGCTCTTGTATGAAAGCTCTACCAGCTGAACACAGGCTGGTACCAACAAGAAAAAGAGCATCTTCAATCTTGTCTGACATGTAAATTTCTGTTCTTCAGACTTTTAAGATGTAATCCTATACCCAGTTTCCTGGGAGTAACCTATAATCCCACTGAATTCAGTGGGGCAGATTTGAGTATGTGCATAAATGTGTTTGTGTGATGTGTGTATGTGTGTGTCATTCTATGAAATACAGTGTTAAAGGTATAGCAAATAAGTAAATAAGTAAGTAAGTAAATAGATAGATAGATAGATAGATAGATAGATAGATAGATAGATAGATAGAGTTAGTTAGTTAGTTACTGGAAACCCTTGAATAGCCATTTTCATGGTAGCACTCCATCGAGAGCCAGTTTGGTGTAGTGGTTAAGGTACCAGGCTAGAAACTGGGAGGCCATGAGTTCTAGTGCTGCCTTGGGCACAAAGCCAGCTGGGTGACCTTGGGCCAGTCACTCTCTCTTGGCCCTAGGAAACAGGCAATGGCAAACCACTTCTGAAAAAACTTTGCCAAGAAAACTGCAGGCACTTGTCCAGGCAGTCGCCAGGAGTCAACACTGACTGGAAGGCACTCGCACACACAAAAACAAACCTCCATGAACACTCATTCTAACAATGAAATGACCATTCCAGAAAATAACTACTCCTTACTCTTTTGAGATTCAAGAAAACACATTTTTATTATCCTGAGGGACAGTGATGCATTAGTGGACTCATGGTACAATAAAACCTCGATTTAAAGGACTCATTGGGAGATGGGCTACATTATTCCAAAGCTCTGTTAAACTCAAAGTATATTGTTTGGGTCAATTTATGCCATTTGTGTTCTGTATAATTTGTGCCATTTGTGCATTCAATTGCAATTGAAGCTGCTGGTTATCACTTTTAAAGCCCTACGTGGTACGGGACCAGGTTACTCGCAGGACCACATGTCTCTTGAGGGTTTCTGCTTGCTCCACCAGATCTGACAGGGTAGGCAAGCTCCAGGTGCTTTCTAGCAAACAGTGCCATTTTGTGGGACTGAGGAAGCGTGCCCTATGGCCTCCCCCTGAGATTCAGATGGCCTCAACCCTCTCGGCCTTCTGGAAGGCTATTAAAACTTGGCTTTCCCCCCAAAGAGTTAGGGCCCAGATGTGTGTGTTTTGTGGAAGTATTATGCAGTGTCTTGGTTATTTATTTACTTTTTCCATGCATTGTACTATTTGAATAGTTTTTGGGGTTTTATATTGTGTTTCTATACCTCTGTTTGCTGCCCAGAGGAATGTAGATACTGTAAGATGAACAGCTATATACATTTTCTAAATAAATAAATATATTGCAATGGTTGTCATAAAAGTAAGATAATGTATATCCATACTACTTTGGATGCAGTGGACTTGTCTGTTATTTCAGATGCTGGGATGAAAATGTCTATTGCATCTGACATCTGCTAAATGGGGAATAATTAAATAGGGTTTTTATTGTACTATCATTTGAAGGAATAATAGGTCATTGTATTATATACATCTCTGATGAAAAGCATTTAGTTTTGAAAATGTCAACATACAGTACCATTTTGGGAGTTTACCTAGTTCAACATAAGAAAAAAACGTATAATTTAAAAATACTACCTTGGGAATCCAAATGAAAATCATTACAGCCTTGTAACTAGAGATATCTCTTGTTGGATAAGACTTCAGATTCCTTACTTGTGGTATTCCCCATTTTGCTTTCTAATCCAATCAATCATTTGGATTATAAATGAAATATCTCTTTCAAGTAGTGTCCTCCATTAAGGCAGCAAGTGCTTTGTAATTATGCTGGATATCATCTGATATATATAGCTGGCCCAAGAAGCAGGCTGTTTAGCTGATTCTAATACATTGTCTTGCATTTATTTTCTATCTGAGATTTGACATTTTCCAAACTGAGCAAATCCATAAGCAAAACTGAATATACTACATGCCCTAACTGGATCCATCTTGAATACTAAACAGTCACTATATGAAACAAGCAGCTCTTGTGTGTATACTTATTTCTGCCCTTTGCCCACATCTCAAGGAAATATTCTCAGACTCAGCATTTGGAAATAGTATCTGAGTAAATCATTGCTTGGTGGCCTAAATAAAACATTTCTGTAAGGAATGTCTGTGATTTATCAGGTGAATCTCTCTCTCTTTCATTTGTATTACTTCCCATAATTATTAATTCCCATTACTTTGGGAAAGTTCTGAGGACAAGAGAGATGTACAATCAAATATCCCCACCATGTGTGATCCAAAAGAAGGATTATTTTATTACAGAGTGAAGAAAGGGAAGATAAAGAAAGGGAAGGGGCATAAACTGAACATTACCAAAGAGTGTAGGAAACTCATCAAAAGAAAAGGGGGAAGTAGGGATTTGGAAGAATCTATGGAGCAACAAGATGAGCTTTCTCTTAAGGCCTCAGAACTCAGGGAGAAAACAATTTCTTCCATCTCTTTGGAAGTCACCCTTGTCCCTAAAGATATCTCAGTATCCTGAGATCTGCAAGAAGGGTGTTGCTGCTGTGTGGTGGGATAAAAAACTTGGTGATGATGACTTGCTTCAAAACTAGGCCTCCTAGCAAGTAAAGGCTTACTTTGGAGTCAGGAATAAGAGCTAATGAACATGTTTAACTTTGGATTGACCTCTCTCCTGTTGCATAAAAGCCTTCAGCTACAGGCAGCAATATGCTGTGGATAATGTCAGTTACCTCCTTCCTTTCTAAATAAATTTCTAACTAAATTCTGACTAAGCTTTCTTGCCAATTGTTTGGACCTCAGCCTGCTTCTTGATTGTGCTCTACTTCTGCTCCTCTAATTATACACACTACACTTGATCTTAGCCAAAAGGCCGAGAAGCGATCCTCTAATTATACTGCTGCTGCCATTTCTGACTCTGGGGTGGACTTGGGTTGTCTTTGCTTTTTTTTCTTCTGTTGTGAGTGTCTCTAGCAGTCCTGATCATGGCTTGTGGATTTAATTCAATATTTGCATGCCACTGGACAGGGCAGCTTTTTGTTGTTTATTCGTTCAGTCGTTTCCGACTCTTTGTGACTTCATGGACCAGCCCACGCCAGAGCTTCCTGTCGGCCGTCGCCACCCCCAGCTCCCCCAAGGTCGAGTCCGTCATCTCCAGAATATCTTGCCCTTGGCCGGCCCCTCTTCCTTTTGCCTTCCACTTTCCCTAGCATCAGCTTCTTCTCCAGGGTATCCTGTCTTCTCATTATGTGGCCAAAGTACTTCAGTTTTGCCTTTAATATCATTCCCTCAAGTGAGCAGTCTGGCTTTATTTCCTGGAATATGGACTGGTTTGATCTTCTTGCAGTCCAAGGCACTCTCAGAATTTTCCTCCAACACCACAGTTCAAAAGCATCTATCTTCCTTCGCTCAGCCTTCCTTATGGTCCAGCTCTCGCAGCCATAGGTTACTATGGGGAATACCATTGCTTTAACTATGCGGACCTTTGTTGTCAGTGTGGTGTCTCTGCTCTTAACTATTTTATCAAGGTTTGCCATTGCTCTCCTCCCAAGAAGTAGACGTCTTCTGATTTCCTGGCTGCAGTCAGCATCTGCAGTAATCTTTGCACCTAGAAATACAAAGTCTGTCACTGCCTCCACTTTTTCTCCCTCTATTTGCCAGTCATCAATCAAGCTGGTTGCCATAATCTTGATTTTTTTGAGGTTTAACTGCAACCCAGCTTTTGCACTTTCTTCTTTCACCTTCGTCATAAGGCTCCTCAGCTCCTCCTCGCTTTCAGCCATCAAAGTGGTATCATCTGCATATCTGAGATTGTTAATGTTTCTTCCAGCGATTTTAACTCCAGCCTTGGATTCCTCAAGCCCAGCACGTCGCATGATGTGTTCTGCGTACAAGTTGAATAGGTAGGGTGAGAGTATACAACCCTGCTGTACTCCTTTCCCAATCTTCAACCAGTCCGTTGTTCCGTGCTCTGTTCTTACCGTTGCTACTTGGTCGTTATACAGATTCCTCAGGAGGCAGACAATATGATTTGGTATCCCCACACCACCAAGAACTTGCCACAATTTGTTATGATCCACACAGTCAAAGGCTTTAGAATAGTCAATAAAACAGAAATAGATGTTTTTCTGAAATTCCCTGGCTTTCTCCATTATCCAGCGGATATTGCCAATTTGGTCTCTAGTTCCTCTGCCTTTTCTAAACCCAGATTGTACATCTGGCAATTCTCGCTCCATGAATTGCTGGAGTCTACCTTGCAAGATCTTGAGCATTACCTTACTGGCATGTGAAATAAGTGCCACTGTTCGATAGTTTGAACATTCTTTAGTGTTTACCTTTTTTGGTATGGGGATATAAGTTGATTTTTTTCCAATCTGATGGCCATTCGTGTGTTTTCCAAATTTGCTGGCATATGGCATGCATCACCTTGACAGCATCATCTTGCAAGATTTTAAACAGTTCAGCTGGGATACCGTCGTCTCCTGCTGCCTTGTTATTAGCAATGCTTCTTAAGGCCCATTCAACCTCACTCTTCAGGATGTCTGGCTCTAGCTCACTGACCACACCGTCAAAGCTATCCCCAATATTATTATCCTTCCTATACAGATCTTCCGTATATTCTTGCCACCTTTTCTTGATCTCTTCTGCTTCTGTTAAGTCCTTACCGTCTTTGTTTTTGATCATACCCATTTTTGCCTGGAATTTACCTCCGATGTGTCTAATTTTCTGGGAGAGGTCTCTTGTCCTTCCTATTCTATTGTCTTCTTCCACTTCCGCACATTGCTTTTTAAAAAATATTTCCTTATCTCTTCTGGCTAACCTCTGGAATTTTGCATTTAATTGGGCATATCTCCCCCTATCACTGTTGCCTTTTGCTTTCCTTCTTTCTTGGGCTACTTCCAGTGTCTCAGCAGACAGCCATCTTGCCTTCTTGGTTTTCTTTTTCTTTGGGACATTTTTTGTTGCCACCTCCTGAACAATGTTGCGAACTTCTGTCCATAGTTCTTCCGGGACCCTATCTACTAAATCTAGTCCCTTAAATCTATTCTTCACCTCCACTGCATATTCCTTAGGAATATTAGTGAGCTCATATCTAACTGATCTGTGGGTCTTCCCTATTCTCTTTAGTCTGATTCTAAATTTTGCAATAAGAAGTTTGTAATCTGAACTGCAGTCAGCTCCAGGTCTTGTTTTTACCGACTGTATAGATGTCCACCACCTTTGGCTGCAAAGGATGTAGTCAATCTGATTTCGGTGTCGACCATCTGGTGAAGTCCATGTATAAAGTCATCTTTTAGGTTGTTGAAAGAGAGTGTTTGTTATGCACAGTGAGTTGTCTTGGCAAAATTCTATCAGCCTATGTCCCGCTTCATTTTGTTCTCCCAGACCATGCTTGCCTGTAATTCCAGGTGTCGTTTGACTACCCACCTTAGCATTCCAGTCTCCTGTAATGAAAATAACATCTCTTTTTGGCGTATTATCCAGTAGGTGCTGCAGATCCTCATAGAACTGATCTACTTCTGCTTCTTCAGCATCTGTGGTTGGGGCGTATATTTGGATCACTGTGATGTTAAATGGCTTACCCTGAATTCAAATTGAGATCATTCTATCGTTTTTTGGATTGTATCCAAGGACTGCTTTAGCCACTTTATTATTAATTATGAAGGCTACTCCATTTCTTCTGTGGTCCTCTTGTCCACAGTAGTAGATCTGGTGGTCATCTGATGTGAAGTGGCCCATTCCAGTCCATTTCAGTTCACTGACACCCAAAATGTCTATATTTAATCTTGACATCTCACCAATAACCACATCCAATTTGCCCTGGCTCATAGATCTTACATTCCAGGTTCCTATGGTGTGTTGATCTTTAGAACATCAGATTCGTCGTTCACCACCAGCACCGTCGGCCGCTAGCCGTCCTTTTGGCTTTGAGCTAGCTGCGTCATCACATCTGGGGCTAGTTGAACTTATCCTCTGTTCCTCCCCAGTAGCATTTTGACCATCTTCCGACCTGGGAGTCCCATCTTCCGATGGTATACCAACATATCTCTGGTTGTCCTGATCCATTTAGTTTTCACGGCAAGAATACTGGGGTGGGTTGCCTTTACCTTCCCCAGGGATCGTATTTAGTCTGACCTCTCTGCCACGACCTTCCCGTCTTGGGTGTCCCTTCACGGTTTAGGTCTTGGTGTGATTGAGGTGCTCAAGCTCCAGCACCATGACAAGGTAACGATCTCCTTTGCTGGAGCAGCTCCCTTGAGAAAACCATAATTCTGAGAAAGTTAGAAGGAAAAAGAAGAGGATGACCAGCAGCAAGTTGAGTGGACTCTATTACAGTGGTGATGGGTTCACCATTGGAATACCTGAAGGACCAGGCTCGGGACAGATCATCCTGAAGAAGATCTATCTATGTGATTGCTAAGAGTCAACAACAAATTGATGGCACACAACCAGTTGTTGTTGTTGTTGTTTTGATAAGATTAATAATGTATTCAAACACTTCAAAGCTTTTTAATAAGCCACCATCATTCATTTTATCAATCTATTTAAGCAGGCGTTAGAAAGATGTGATGTTGTATTTGACTGAATTTTTTGTTTTAATTTTAAATAAATGATTTTTTTCCTCTTCCTCACTAGATCATAAAAGACTCTGCAGTATCGCCAAACACAGAAGCATGTTAAAGTCAGATTGCCTAAAATTGCAAAACAGCAATATAAACTGAATATCAATGCTTGATCCAACTTATCCTGCTGTTAAATCTTCTCTAAAATGTCTTCCCCATCATAGGACAAAGTAATTACTAGGGTAAAAAAGAAATTAAGTAGGTAAGAAGTCAAGAAAGCCAGACAGAAGGATGCTGAATGGAATCAGTTCATCCAAGAAATATTTACTTAGGGAATTAGGGAATTAGAAGTTCTGAGGAAGGAACAGCAGATAAACCAAGTTTTGACAAAAATCTACTGCGGTGTCCTCTGGCAACTTATATGAATTAAAATCAAGTAGAAACCCACAAGGAATTATGGGAATGGACGAATCTGGGAAAGGAATTTCTTTAGTCACCTTGTCTGCTTTTTTCTAAGCAAAAGAAGAAAATAAACACCATGGAAAATCAACCATTTAACCTCCAGATTTTAGCAATGTGATGTCAGGGAGCTTGGAGACTACCTGCTGGCCACGCAATCTTGTCCTAGAAGGAGCAAGCACAGCTGCTTTTTCTCATTTTCCTTTTTTTCTCTGCTGGTTTGTTCAAAAGCCTTATTGCTTCTCGGTAATAATCCCAACACTAATAATTTGCTGCTGTTAAAACCCTTACTGCTTTCTGGGGGATTATGAACATAGAATTCTTTCCAGTAATTATTAATTCTTCAAAGATTTCAAATGCATTTACCCTTCATTAAACCAACCCACATTTATTTTTGCCTCTTAATTTACTTTTTATCTAATGAAATGCCATCTTATCTTTTATTTGCACCACAAGTCATGGATCAAGGTACAACAGGACAATAGAATATTGTATTTTCTATTACTACATAAAATAGTAATAATGTCTTTCATTGCCAGCTTTTTCAAGTATTTTTTTCAGATAAGGTCTCTATAAAATCATGACCTCTTCATAATCAGAAAAGATTGTATTCTAATTTTTTTTTGCCACTTGCAATGTAAAATAACTAAAGTCATCAAGATCAAATCCATTCTTGAATAATGTTTGTGTGGCAGAGAATAAAATGGAATTTTTTTGTGTAGGGATATCAGAATGTTTATTATATGCAAACTGTACACTGATTTTTGAGGAAGTCCTGGGTGAAGGGCTTGATTTAATTTTTCCCTTAATTGAATGATCAATAATGAATTTTGCAGCACCAATAAAATCTCTTCCACCCTCCTTGCTATAAAAGAAAGAACAGAAGCATTGCTGGTGGCTAACACCCGAGATTTTATGTATAAAAATAAAACTAGGAGAATTTGTCTCTTTTGATTAGAATAAATCTTCCACTTAAGTCAGTTCAGGGTTAAATAATGCATTGACTGAATTCACAGATCATAGTAAGCCATAAAATGGTTTGCTTTGTTTTGGTTTATTTGTTGTATAAGCGTTGTGATTTGCAAGCATTGCGGTATGTAAGCATTGTGGTTTGTAACTATTTTTATGGCTTAGCTTTTTGTGTGGAATCCACAATTTGGTTTATTATTAAGCTATAGTTAAGCAAATTATGAAATGATATTATATCTATATAATATGATATTATATTATATATAAGGGGTCGTGGTGGCTCAGCGGGTAAGATGCCAGGCTTGTCGATTGGAAGATCGCAAGTTCGGAGGTTCGAATCCCTAGCCCTGCGTGCAGAGTGAGCTCCCGCACTAGCTCCAGCTCTTGCCAACCTAGCAATTCGAAAGCATGCAAATGCAAGTAGATGAATAGGTACCACTTCGGTGGGTAGGTAACAGCATTCCACGCGCGTCATGCGGCCACATGACCGTGGAAGCGTCTTCGGACAACACTGGCTCTTTGGCTAACAAACGGAGATGAGCACCAGCCCCTAGAGTCGGACACGACTGCACAAATGCGCAGGGGGAACCTTTACCTTTTTATAGTTAAGCAAATTATGAAATGATATTATATCTAGGCTGCAAAAATCCAGACCAACAGTAGGTGCCAACAAGGGTTTAGTGATTTTGGCATCTCTTTCCTGCCTATCTATCTATCTATCTATCTATCTATCTATCTATCTATCTATCAAATTTCTATCACCGCCCATCTCCCTCCTCCGGAGGTACTCTGGGCAGTTTACAATAATGGTCATCTAGATTTTTGTTGGTTTGATCTTATCATAAGGAGGTTGTATAATTACAAATGTAATTTGACTTTTTCTAACCATACCCTCAAAATCCAGATTTTGTAAATCAGAACCAAGTTTTGTAATATTTGGAAAATCTGTTGCTGTAATTTGGGACAGCACAATTTCTATAAAGTATGTAAGCAAGCAAAATGAGTGCTAACAGCAATCTATCAAAGCTTGCTAGAAACTTGCAGACAATTCTCCTAGTTTTCTGTATTTCTATTTTTAAATTTAAATTCAAATTTAAACCATGATATGGTAAAAGGGATGGGGGCTTAACCATTTCCTATAAATTTTCCACCCAAAACCATCTTTTTCTTTCTCCTGCACTACATAAGTAGAGAAATGGTACAATGCCAACAATTAAGCCCTCCCTATACTGTAGTGTAAGACCCTGATGCTGGGAAAGACTGAAGGCAAAAGGAGAAGGGGATGGCAGAGGATGAGATGGTTAGATAGCATCACTGATGTAATGAACATGAATCTGAGTAAACTCCGAGAGACAGTGGAGGACAGGAAGGCCTGGCGTGCTATGGTCCATGAGGTCACGAAGAGTCGGACACGACTAAACGACTGAACAACAACAACAACAACATACTGTAGTGCCCAGGGATGCCTGCAAGCTATGGTCAAAAAAAGTCAAGATTGCAGCCATGGAGTTACAATCAAAGCTTCACTTGTTTTTATGTGCACTTCACATAAAAAATGGGTGGAGCTTTGAATGCAACATCGCAGACCCCATCTTGATTTTTTTGACCATACCCTGCAGACACCCCTGGTGGTCTCAGTTGGGGTTGCTTCCCATTTTGTGATCGCTTCTTATAAAGAAATAATTGGAACTGTTTATGTGAGATCAGGGGCACCTGCAGAGCGACAAGGGGGATCAGTGGGGCAACAGTGTTGCGATATTACGATCCCCCTCCTTTTATATGAGCACTGTGATGCTGCACCCCAAAGGAGCACGACTGGCAAAGCAACATCACAATGCCTGAGGATGCTGTTGAGTCAGGTTATTGATTGAAGTCCAAATACAAGATTGCTATTGAATGAAAGAGAATTGAGACTAATCCCTAGTTTATTCTCCTTCTCATCGGTGCTCTGTTGCTGTTCACAAAACCAGGACTGGACTCTTTCCAAATCCTACCCAGATATAAACACTACAAAAGATGAACTGGGATTACAAACATAATAGAATACACCTGCAGAATAACATGAAGTTTGTCCCTTAGTCTGGCATGCTATGGTCCGTGAGGTCACGAAGAGTCGGACATGACTAAATGACTGAACAACAAAAATCCTCTAAAACAACACGCTTGTTTTCTTTGTGTGCTTTGAATCTTTTATCAATCTCGTTTGGGCATATTCAGGCTGAAAATCTTTTACTTATTACTCTGGAGGGGAGGGAGGGAGAAAAGAGTATAGCAAAGATAGTCATTAAAATCTAGACAGCTTATTTGCTAATGCATTGGGATAGATTCCCATCTACTACAAGTCAAGCTGTTCTCTAAAGATTTGAGAATTTAAAATTTTCATGGGACACTTTTGAATTATTTCCAATGCTTGAGTTGCATAATTAAATGCTTTTGCTAAAGTTTCTTCCAATTCCAGCTGTTAAGAAAATTTTCCTCTTCCTTTATTCTTTTTTGAATGGTGTGTATCTGCATGAAAACCCAATATGCACTATATTTTTTATTTGACTGTTCTGTTAAAAACATCAGCTGCTGTCATTTCTGTAAACAAATGGTCATGAACATGTTCTGAATGTACCCCTTCGGGTTTTGAGTAGAGTCAAACTTGTCTAAACTGCTTGAGTTCCAATATAGGATGCTTTAAATAAAATGATGGCTGCTTTTTGGACCTTTTTTGTTGCTGTTTCAATGTTTGGTGAGATTTAGTGAAAGGGAATCTGGATCACAGTTTCTTCTGTGAACTGGGATTGCTTCAACTCCCACAGAAGATTAAAACTATTCTCACCCATACGTTATTCTAATGCAGCTTTCCTCTGTCTAGGGTCCCTCAGAATAGATTTTCATTCTATCTATCTATCTATCTATCTATCTATCTATCTATCTATCTATCTATTTATTTAATCTTATTTATGCCCCACCTATCCCCTCCCTAATGGAGGGCTCTCTTTCCCAGCTTCTGTAAGCCTCACATCTAAAGAAATTCAAGGGGTGGTGAAGATTTTTTTTTAACTGTTATGATTAAGAAGCACATTTATGATTTCCTGCCACAAAGATTTTGAGAGAAGGGGAGGAGGTGCAGCTGGGTACACAAGACTTGAATTCAAATGCAGCAGGAGCCAAGGACAAGGAAGATGCTGGAAAGATCAGTGGGCATGTGGGCGGGATGCTATTACACAAACCATGTGGAGGAGGAAGAGAGAGGGGGACAACTGGTACTAGCCTTGCCCTACTCATCCTGTAAGGCTCCTCCAGAATTTGTTTTGGCTGAATCATGTCCCATCCAGAATGGTTTAGCCAAACTTCAGAGCCACAATGTAGTTGTGGCATTCATTAAAAAAAATCAAGTTAATGCATATAGTACATCTACCATAGACCTACAGTATATACCAGGTCCTCTAATCTGGTATAAGGCAGCTGCATACATTTTTAAATATAACACTCCTGGTTTTTATTGCACTTCAGAGTGTCACTTCCTGAGAAGCGTACAATTTAAATGTCGGTTATAAGTCAGGGATAGGCAACCTTCATGGGATAGCCCCTTCATGGATCACTGCCTTGTCGTGGCGAAGGGGCTTGCGTAACTCAATGAAGTCAGGTCAAGACGGCCAGGTCATGACAGAGAGTTCTGACAAAACGTGGTCCACTGGAGGAGGGAATGGCAAACCACTCCAGTATCCTTGCCAAGAAAACCCATGGACAGTATCAAAAGGCTAAAAGATATGACGCCGGAAGATGAGCCTCTCAGGTCAGAAGGTGTCCAATATGCTACTGGGGAAGAGCGGAGGGCAATTCTGAGTAGCTCCAGAAAGAGTGAAGCGGCTGGGCCAAACCCGAAAGGACGCTCAGTTGTGGATGTGTCTGGAAGTGGAAGGAAAGTCCAATGCTGTAAAGAACAATATTGCATAGGAACCTGGAATGTAAGATCAATGAATCAAGGTAAGCTGGATGTTGTCAAACATGACATGACAAGATTGAACATCGACATATTGGGAATCAGCGAACTAAAATGGACAGGAATGGGCGAATTTAATTCAGGAGACCATTATATATACTACTGTGGGCAAGAATCCCTTAGAAGAAATGGAGTAGCTCTCATAGTCAATAAAAGAGTAGGAAAGGCAGTACTGGGGTACAACCTCAAAAACGACAGAATGCTTTCAGTTCGAATCCAAGGCGATTCAACATCACAGTAATCCAAGTCTATGCCCCAACCACTGATGCCGAAGAAGCTGAAGTTGACCGGTTCTATGAAGACCTACAACACCTTCTAGAACTAACACCAAAAAAAGATGTCCTTTTCATCATAGGGGACTGGAATGCCAAAGTAGGAAGTCAAAAAATAACCGGAATAACAGGCAAGTTCGGCCTCGGAGTACAAAATGAAGCAGGGCAAAGGCTAATAGAGTTTTGTCAAGAGAACACGCTGGTCATAGCAAACACTCTTTTCCAACAACACAAGAGACGACTCTACACATGGACATCACCAGATGGTCAATACCAAAATCAGATTGATTATATACTTTGCAGCCAAAGATGGAGAAGCTCTATACAATCAGCAAAAACAAGACCTGGAGCTGACTGTGGCTCAGATCATGTGCTTCTTATCGCAAAATTTAGGCTTAAATTGAAGAACGTAGAGAAAACCACTAGACCACTCAGGTATGACCTAAATCATATCCCTTATGAATATACACTGGAGGTGAGGAATAGATTTAAAGGATTAGATCTGGTAGACAGAGTGCCTGAAGAACTATGGATGGAGGTTCATAACATTGTACAGGAGGCAGCAACTAAAACCATCCCAAAGAAAAAGAAATGCAAGAAAGCAAAGTGGCTGACTGATGAAGCTTTACAAATAGCTGAGGAAAGAAGGGAAGCAAAAGGCAAGGGAGAAAGGGAAAGATATAAGCAACTGAATACAAATTTCCAGAGAATAGCAAGGAGAGATAAGAAGGCCTTCTTAAATGAACAATGCAAAGAAATCGAGGAAAACAATAGAATGGGGAGGACTAGAGATCTCTTCAAGAAAATTGGAGATATCAAGGGAACGTTTTGTGCAAAGATGGGCATGATAAAGGACAAAAAAGGCAGGGACCTAACAGAAGCAGAAGAGATTAAGAAGAGGTGGCAAGAATACACAGAAGAACTATACAAGAAAGATCTTAATATCCCTGATAAATACGATGGTGTGGTCACTGACCTTGAGCCGGACATCCTAGAGAGTGAAGTCAAGTGGGCCTTAGGAAGCATTACAACAACAAAGCTAGTGGAGAAGACAGTATCCCAGCTGAGCTATTTAAAATCCTAAAAGATGATGCTGTTAAAGTGCTGCACTCAATATGCCAACAAATTTGGAAAACTCAACAGTGGCCACAGGATTGGAAAAGGTCAGTTTACATTCCAATTCCAAAGAAGGGCAATGCCAAAGAATGTTCAAACTACCGTACAATTGTGCTCATTTCACATGCTAGCAAGGTTATGCTCAAAATCCTACAAGCTAGGCTTCATCAGTATGTGAACCGAGAACTACAGAAGTGCAAGCCGGGTTTCGAAGAGGCAGAGGAACTAGAGATCAGATTGCCAACATTCGCTGGATCATGGAAAAAGCAAGAGAGTTCCAGAAAAATATCTACTTCTGCTTCATTGACTACGCTAAAGCCTTTGATTGTGTGGATCACAACAAACTGTGGCAAATTCTTAAAGAGATGGGAGTACCAGACCACCTTACCTGTCTCCTGAGAAACCTGTATGCGTGTCAAGAAGCAACAGTTAGAACTGGACATGGAACAACCGATTGGTTCAAAATTGGGAAAGGAGTACGACAAGGCTGTATATTATCACCCTGCTTATTTAACTTATATGCAGAGTACATCATGAGAAATGCTGGGCTGGATGAATCACAAGCCGGAGTTAAGATTGCCGGGAGAAATATCAACAACCTCAGATATGCAGACGATACCACCCTAATGGCAGAAAGTGAAGAGGAACTAAAGAGCCTCTTGATGAGGGTGAAAGAGGAGAGTGCAAAAGCTGGCTTGAAACTCAACATTAGAAAAACTCAGATCATAGCATCTGGTCCCATCACTTCCTGGCAAATAGAAGGGGAAGAAATGGAAGAAGTGACAGATTTTATTTTCTTGGGCTCCAAGATCACCGCAGACGGTGACTGCAGCCATGAAATTAAAAGACGCTTGCTCCTTGGGAGGAAAGCTATGGCAAACCTAGACAGCATATTAAAAAGCAGAGACATCACCTTGCCGACAAAGGTCCGTATAGTTAAAGCTATGGTTTTTCCAGTAGTAATGTATGGCTGTGAGAGTTGGACCATAAGGAAGGCTGAGCGCCGAAGAATTGATGCTTTCGAACTGTGGTGCTGGAGAAGACTCTTGAGAGTCCCTTGGACTGCAAGGAGGTCAAATCAGTCAGTCCTAGAGGAAATCAACCCTGACTGCTCATTGGAAGGACAGATAGTGAAGCTGAAGCTCAAATACTTTGGCCACCTAATGCAAAGAGAGGACTCACTGGAAAAGACCCTGATGCTGGGAAAGACTGAAGGCAAAAGGAGAAGGGGACGGCAGAGGATGAGTTGGTTAGATAGCATCACCGATGTAACGAACATGAATTTGAGTAAACTCCGGGAGGCAGTGGAGGACAGGAAGGCCTGGCGTGCTATGGTCCATGAGGTCACGAAGAGTCGGACACGACTAAACGACTGAACAACAACAACAACAAGGCAACCTCATGTTTTGGGCAGGTTGCATTTTTTTAAAAACTGGCATGACAATGATGTGATGACATCACTGGAAGGGTTCAGGCTGGAAATTTTGGATTGTTTTCCTAATTCACGGTGTTGCGTTGGAAAAAAATAGACAAGGGATGTTCAGCGTGTTGTCCATCTTTATATGGAGGGGTGGGGAATCAAAAGGAAAAAAAATAAACTGTTCTAATCCCAGGGGCCTTCAAGGCTGCCTGTAGGTTGGCCATATATTTTCAACTTCCCTCCCATTCTAGCTTCCAGCCTTGGAATTCCATGGTCTGTCACCCATCAAGTACTAACCAGGTCCAACTCAGTTCAATTTCTGAGCTAAGATTAGCTAGATGGTGTTGCCACTGTTGAAGGTAAGATAGAAAGATAGAGAAACAAGAAAGGAGCACAGAGAAAAGAGGGAAAGTAGGGAAGGAATATATATATCTTGTGTGTGTATGAGCGCATCTCTGTTGGTTAAACAGAAGAGTCTAATATCCTTGCTAATGAAAGACTTGTACTTTAGGCATGCTCAAAGGCACTCTCTTTTTTACTATTATTTAATGGCTGCATTGCAGACAACATGGCAGATGGAAGGAAGTTACTTGGCCCCAAACAGCACCTCTAAGTGGGTAGAGCTGTACACACTATGGCACCCACCCCATAACCCATTTAATGTTATTCAAACAAAGCCACTATGTTACATTCATGATTCTTGGATTTTCAAAAGGATTTCACAATTAAGCACAGGTAATCCTTGTTTAGGATGACAGAAAATCTGTGGATATCACTCTTGAGGGTGCAATTGGCTTTCCCTTAGACTCTAATTTCGTAGCATTCCCTTTTTACTACTGTACTCTCATTCTGCCATTCAGAGAATTTGATGTTAGCCCAACTGAAGCATAGTGATATACTCATGGAATGATATATTGCACATAGCTTGGTTGCGGTGAACAAATTCTTGTAGTCAGCTGGTTATAAGTAATCAGACTTTTAGCAGAGTTATCCCTCTTTACACCAGCTGATATTTTGACCTTAAATGTCAATATGATATAATGTTCAATTTTAGCTTTGTGGGCAAAGTGCCGTCAATGTTAGTGAAAACAGAACTGAGAGCACAATTTGTCCACTTCCACTTGTGCTTTCATTTAGTTAGGAAAAAATATTTTACCTCTACTCTACTCTACTCTTCCCATGTCTGCTCTATATTTCACATTAATTTTTGCTGACATTTTATGTGTTTTCCATCTCCCCACCCCTCTTTCTATCTATCATTGAATGTAAACCAACCTCCATGTTCTCTGAATTTCCTGTGCACTTAGTTGGCCTACACTGCTGTTCATTGATTTCAGTATTTCATCCTCAGTAAGACCATCCACTTTTGAACTTCAAGTTTCATATTCTAAGTGTACATTTAAAAATGTTTAAATTAAAATAGAGCCAGTTGGCATAACTCAGTGTTTCATTTTGGTCTCTTGGGTGCCAAACTCGACAAATTCACCGGGCTCACTTGCCTGGCTAAGCCGACTGGGATGAATGTTCTCAAAGTGCTGGTAGATGATGACATTTGCCATCCTGAGCTCTAAATATCATTGTACCAACAACTTGACATGAAGTAGAGTAGTATTGGTGATTTATCAGAAGACTGGCAAGGAGGAATTGGTTAGTTATGGGTAGCAACTTCTCTTGTATGCTTGGTACATAGAACTTTATAATCCTATGTAATGGTTGAATATGGTTGAAGTTTTCCATCTTCCATTTGTCCAGTTCAGATTCCAGGCTACTGATCAGTATGAGACATTGTAGCAAACTTTTCCACTTCTGGAGCATTAATGAGTCCTAGATGGTTTGGAACATCTTAAGAATTGCCTCCACCCATCTACTGAGGCTTTGCTTGAAATTTTTTAAGAATGAAACTTGGCCTTTTCTGTAGTTGCCTAAAATTTCTGGAACTCTCTGTTGAATGAATTTTCAGCCTTCCTGTCACTGCTGTTGTTTGGCTTTCAGTGATTAGCAAATATATACCTACAGCAGATAGGACATGGGTGAGCACGCTACAACCTATAGCCTGTGTGTTGCTGCTGCATTGATCCAATGTAGCCTCTAAAGTCTCTTTCTCATTTACTGATGAAAATTGATGACAGGATCTGGGGCATCTTTCCATTAGACTGAAGATTAAGGGGAGTAAAAAATCAACAACTTCATGAACATTTCATGAACATTACACAGAAACACAAAAATTACCTTGGCCCAGCCTAATTCTTTGAGTGCCAGAGCTAAGATGATTCCAAGAACAAGGCTAAGAAATCACAACCCATCCTCTGTAGCAGATCCACGCTCATAATCAGCATTCTTCCAGGCACAAAGTGCTGCTTGTATTACCTATAAAATCTTCAGTGGCTTGAATTCTAGAGAAAAGGATGAGCTAAAGGTAAACTCCCCTTTGAGCTGAACTTGACCAGAGACACTGTTCTTAGTAGCAGTACAGAAAAGGCTTGTTGTTTTTTCAACTTTCCAGTCTAGTCTAGTCTAGTCTAGTCTAGTCTAGTCTAGTCTAGTCTAGTCTAGTCTAGTCTAGTCTAGTCTAGTCCTCTGAGATTTCATGTAGATCTGAACCCTAACTCTTCTAAATATTAACCAAATCCAATCCTGCTTAATTCTTTTCAAGATCAGCCAAGACCAGGTAGTACCATTGTCTGTGACATCTCAAGATCTACTTCCTCCTGTGTCATCATATCCATTCTAACATGCAGGTTACAGTGTTCTAAATTAATCAGGATGAGGGGAAGGACCACTTTTATGGCCACGCTCTCATCATAAAACTTACTCTTATGGGATGGGCATTTATGGATTGCTTTACCATTATTGAATATTTAGACCACCAACTTCTATAACTGAGTGCAATTTACAATAAAAAAACATAAGAACATCAATTAAAAGAAAGCATCAGCATTAAAAGTTTGTTCAAAATTATTTTGGGGAGTGGGGAGAGGAGGACTTTTGAAATGCCAATAAGAAGTTCAGTTCCCAACAATGTGTTGCAGAGATCAGGGGCAGCTATAGGAAATTAACTCAAATACCACTTTTATTCAGGCAAGCTTGTTTTAATATATGAAACATAATAATTCAAAGCTGATAGTGATGTGTTAATTATCTGACAAGCTGCTTCAAGTTTCTCAGCTTTTATTATTTTAATCTTTTAATTATGAATGTTTTTTAACGAATTCTCTGAATATTGATTGTTGCCCTGAACACTATGGTAGTAAGTGAAAGGATGGGATATAAATTGTTCTAATAAATTAATACATAGATATTTATATAGTGGCCAGCTCTCATATATCATTGTAGGATTCAACATTTTCAGTTATAACTCATTTTGTTCACTAAGAAATTGAGTAATTGCTTGTAGTGGAAGAAGATTTTAAATAGCCCAAATAAATTTTATTGCACATATCCAGTGATTTATGTGAATTACAAAAACAAATGTTATCAGCCTTAAACACATCACACAGAGAAGGCCACCCAATTTTAAGCAATAGAAAAAGGGTTTACATCCATTAAGGTTCTGCCATTAAGTGAAACTTTTATTGCCACTGAAGTTACTGCATTTATGTCAATTTTTAAAGCAACAACCACAAATATAACTGCCTGAATTTGACCTATGGCTGATACCAGAAGAATTTGCCTTCCAAGTGATAACTTGAAATACATACTTATATGAGGAGACCTGTTCTTTGTAAGTCTAGAAGAGTCAGGAATGGTAATTATCCAAGCCAATTCTCAGGTTTGATAGCTGGGTTCATAGATCACCCTGGGCCATGAGGTGGCTTATTTCATCTTTGGCTTAGCATGAGAGCCAGTTTGGTCTAGTGGTTAAGGCAACGGGCTAGAAACCAGGAGTCTGTGAGTTCTAGTCCCACCTTAGGCATGAAAGCCGGCTGGGTGACCTTGAGCCAGTCACTCTCTCTCAGCCCAACTCACCTCACAGGGTTGTTGTTGTGGGGAAAATAGGAGGAGGAGGAGTATTAGGTATGTTCCCCGCCTTGAGTTATTTATAAAAATAATAAAGGCGGGATAGAAAATAAATAAATTAAAATAAAATAAATAAATAAATAAATAAATGTTGCATGAATCCACTGGCATTGGTACACCATAATCCTATTTTTAATCATGTTATATGAATCCATCATGTACTTTAGTCAATAATCCATGGATAAGGAAACCATAGTTGCATGAACCAATTAATGAGTCCTTGTTCTCTCTTAATGTTAAATGCTTAAATTCCTGCCTAGCAGAATGCAGAATGGACTGCACGGTCATCTATGAAGCATATTTTCATTAGACTTTGTACACGGAGGATTTGAGAAAGGGTACATGTATTTCCTGTCCAACTACCCTTTCGTCTCCTTTGTTGTCTCCCTTACTTGTTTTCACTTGTACTTCTTCTGATCAAATAGCAGTATGAGGAAGGAGGAGCCAAAAGGAATGGCAGCTTTGGTATAGCCATCATCTAATCATCTGGAAATCTAATTTATCTTTTATTTGGGCACACTGCAACCATCTGCTGCAAAGATCTGCTGCAAAATAGCTGCCAAGCAGAACGGGCCCTCCAGTAATTGCTTTTATTGGATTGACACAGGCTATAAAGCTCATCTGTTGCTCTCCAAGAATGATGAAATAAAAACTGCAACTATTTTGACTTTGGTCTGTCATGAGAGACGCAGTGCAACACAAGCCACTCATGAGCGACTGTATTGGTGGGAGGAGAGGGGAACAGGAAGATTCTAAAACCATATACCATCCAAAGCAGAATTAAAGAAGGAGTAGCTAACTTAGCCACCCAAAGAATTCTGCATATGGTTCTGCAATCCCGTTCTTATCTACATGGAAGTCATTCCTATGCAACAAAGTGGGAGTTACATCAGAGTAAATATGGCTTGGATGCATTGCAGCAGGTTCATATGGGCAAAGGTGGTCTGTCTTATCCCACTAAAAGCTGGATTGGCTGATGGTCCATCAAAAACTAGATTAAAAAAAACAGATACTATTTTATTAGCAATTATTAGGTTGTCATTGAATGTTGCTGGAAATTTCACCTTCAGTGTATGGAAATATGCTCATGTGAAAGATCTGTAGGAAATTAAAATAATTTAGACAAGAATGGTTGACCCAATAATGTCTGAAACCACATCCATTCCCCCCCCAACCCCATATGCAGTTGTTAATTCTTGACGAACTAAAAACAGTGGGGGATGATGCGCACAATAAATACTGAACAGAAAAGAGTGAGGAGGATACAACTGCATGATCCAAACAAATCAGAGGCTGAATTAACAATGAGTCATTACTGTTACCGTACATTTTATCCAAGATTTGAAATAGTACATTCCAGCCAAGAATAAACTGGAAAGTACAGAGCTGGGGGCGGGGGAAGTATTGTTGTATGCAAATAGCATGCTGGCTGGGGCTGGGCTGAATGAGAAATGGATCAAGTACATTTAAGACAAACTTTGGTCCGCGGCCAATTAAAAGCCTGGAGCAGTTAGCAGGATTTGCGGTTAGGAGCATACCTCTTTACTACAGGCATCCGCCTCTAGTCTAGTTTACAGGGAAACGGGAGGTCATCAGAGCCAAAGAAAAGCGAAAAAAATAGCTGAACAGATATTGTCCATAGTGGTACAAATAACATTATTATACAAACCATGCAGATGTTTGTGCAGCAACTCTGAGCTGATGATGCCAGAAATGGCTCCTTGCCATCAACAAAATAGTTATCTAATCCAGCTTTCAATAATGTAAACTTGGCCAGTTTGATACCTCTGGAACAAAGAATGACTTTGGGAACTAGCATCAGTTGATTCTTCCCAGCATCTATATTTTGTGATACACAATGCCTGTCTATGTACAGTATCATTAGCTAGGACACTTAGTAGTCCCTAACAGACTTCCTGTCTACTCATTTGCCTAATCATTTGCCTAATCATTTCTTAAAATCATTAAAGTTCATGGCAATCTTCCAACAATGCAGTATTTGGAACGTAGGAAACTACCATCTCACCTGGATGTCTCTGCATCAACTGAGTTGTAGTAGAAGAGCCACCACACTCCCATGGTCCTTACCTACCAACTCTCAGCTCATTCCCATAGCCTCCATCTATGTAGTATGTGCTATATGAACTATGTGGTCTCAGAGCCAGTGTGCCCCATCTGTCCCAGCTGGATTGGTCACTGCAACCTAACAACTTCATCACTGGCCAGATGTGAAGGTAGAAGACTATAATCCAGACATTAAAAGAGCAGAGCAGATCATGCCTGGAAGGTAAGATACTGCTATGTTATAAAAGATTCTTTGTTGCAAGGAAATTGGGCTTTATGTGGATGGGTTTGTCTGTGTGTAGCCTTCAAAAGAATGCTGGCAAGGAAATGCACTCCAAGGGGTATGCATGCACTGCTGTGCTTCACACACATGTCCTGATAATGCTGAGAGCTCTACAATCAAGGACTAATAGCAAATTTTGATACAGTGTACTCTGTGCCGCATTGCTGATGTTAAGCTTCAGGATGCCTTTTAAAAATGAAGCCAGTGCTCAACAAGTCAGTATAATGTATTTTAGGCTTCCAGGTGCAATTTAAGGTGCTGTTAACTACTGACATGGCACAGGGCCAGGTTAGTTGCAGGGCCACCTGTATCCAGTTTTTTCATCCCATTCCACACACTCTTCCAGGCTGGGCATGCTCCTGGTCTCTTCTTTGCATCAATGTCATTTGGTTAGACTTAGGAAGCATTGCGTTTTCTGTGCCAAGCCCACCTTTTGGAATGATCTCCCCACAAGATTCAACTGGCCCCGGCCCTGCTAGACTTTCCAAAGGAACTAAAACCCTGCTTTTATCCCCTGGGCATTTGGAACAGGATGCTAGATGTGCCCATCTCTTGAATTGCATGATGTGTATGATGGCCAGAATGTATGTTCTGTTTTTATTTCTGTTCCTTTTTATTATTGTTTCTAATTTCATGTTAGATGCCCAGAGTCACTTTGGTAAAAGTTGGGTTGCCATATAAGTTGAATGAATGAATGAATGAATGAATGAATGAATGAATGAATGAATGAATGAATGAATGGTTTTAACAAGACATCTCCCAAGAACATCTGTCTGCCCCACAGGGAGGGCATGTTTCAGGTTCTTTCTTTTCAATCTTGACATCTTATGTGTCAGCCCTTAGAGGTAGTCCAGACAAGAAGCACCAAGCATGAGTACTAACACTACCTTTATTGTAAGGTTACAGTAACAGAATCTTGCAAGTCTGAAAATACATCTCTCCCCCCTCGTCTTTACAGTCGAAGAAACTAGGGAGGGTCCCTTCTGAGACGTTTGCCACACCCCGATTCCTGCTGTGGGCTCAGCTGCCTCTTATCTGACCATTGCCTAGTCTGCTGCTGCTGCTTCTCCTCCTCCTGTCTCTCAAGGACATTCTCACAGATCATTACATTATGGGACCTAGGAATCACACATTTTTGGGGGTTGCCTCTGCTTTCTGGAACAATCTCCCCGCAATATGCAACAGGACCCAACTCTTCTCACCTGTAGGAAAGCCATTAAGACCTGGCTCTTCACCCAGGCATTAGGGGCCAATTGAGTGAGAGTCCCCCTTTGGTCGTTCTGTTATGTGCAGGTCACCATTTTATATTTTGTATTTATATATTGCTTTTGTTTATTGTTATATGGTGGCTTTTTTATTCTTTTCTTCATTGTTTGTTTTATATGATGTATGCTGCCCTGAGTTACATAGTTTGAGTCAGGCTGCCTTATAAATCTTGAAAATAAATAAAATAAATAAATCTCTATGCTGTTTTTGGTGGGTTGGTTGAGCTCTGGCTGTTATGCCTGTTGACATGGAACTTCCATAATGCAGTTAAAAAGGCAAAAATAACTACTTTGGTTTGGTTGGTTTGCTGAGGTTTTGGGATGTGTATGCACTAACTAAGGTACAATGAAGCCTTGTAAGTAACAGACTAATCTCTCCCCCAGATAAAATGTTCATTCCTTTTTCTGCCTGCACATTCTGATGTGTGGAGTCCTTGGTGCTCTCTGAGCTTGGTTGGTTGTTTGCAGACATTTCATTACCCATAATCATAAGTGCCAGTGAGTATGGGGTTTGCTCCCTGTTTATATGCAGTAGCTTGCCCTATGAGTGTTGGTGGATAGTGGTTTTCTCCTTGGTAGCTCCTTGATTAGGGTATTGTTTTCTGCTTGATTGTTTGTCTGGTGCTAATCCCTGCTTATCTGGGTGTTGGCTGCTGGAGGGGATGTGTTCTGGTCTTTTTGTTTCCTTCTTAGCTTTTTTATTGTCTCTTTTGAGTGGTGTGTAAATGTAAATTTAATGTAAATGTAAAACATTCTGATGTTCATATTGATCATAACTAACTTTCTGCCACTTCCCTGCCAACTCACCTGGAGTGATTTTGACTTCCAGAAAAGCTGCAGATGAGACAAAGCTCTAAAGAATGAGCGGCTTCTGTCATTTATTTTTTACTTTGAAATAATACCCTATATTTGGCAAAAATGTTTAAAGTATGCCTACTACAAACTGTTCCCTTGCATTAAGTCAAAACGACCAGGAACCATCTGCCGAAGTACCTTGAAATGAATTGAAAAGCCGCAAGGTCACAGATGAAGCTTGTGTTGGAGCCATTCCCAATTGATTGTATCCCTCAGCACATTTCACAAAATCTGCCTTTGCAGCTAAGGGCCCTGCAAATTCCCCTGGGCACATAAAATCCAGATCTCTCTCACCTTGGATGATTCATAAAGCCTCAGTCAATTATATTTTTAAAAATATAAGAGATGTAAAAGGGCAAACTGAAGTGGAGATATTGAATCTTGTCCAGAGGTTTCCACATACATGTCTAAAGGCAAACGTGTCACTCACTTGAAATTAGCAATTGCATTAATGCTTTGTTATTGCTATTTTTTTGCTGGAACCCCAATTTAGGGGTATCCCCATCTGTGCCTATTTGTTTACATTGGGAGAAAACTTCCATTGATGCAAAACAACAAAACTAAACAAAACCCAACACTGAAGTTTTTCTTTCAGTGCAAAGAGGAAGGCCAATCCAGATCAGGATCATACAGAGAACAATAAATAAGTAAGAAAGTAAGAAAGTAAGAAAGTAAGAAAGTAAGAAAGTAAGAAAGTAAGAAAGTAAGTAAGTAAGTAAGTAAGTAAGAAAGTAAGAAAGTAAGTAAGTAAGTAAGTAAGTAAGTAAGAAAGTAAGAAAGTAAGTAAGTAAGTAAGTAAGTAAGTAAGTAAGTAAAACCTCTGATCTCCACCTGCTATTTACTTTTTAAAAACTACTAACAGTTGTTTTTCACTGAACTTTGAGATTTATTGTTACTTCAAATTGACAAGACTTGTCACCAAAGAGTTCCCCCATTCACTTGCTCTACAAAACACTTTATTTTTCCAAGTAGACAGTAGTTAAACCCACGTGAGCCAAAAATCTTTCTTTAATAATTAAAAGATCAGCCAACCTGAACCGGGTGTTTATACCATTCCTGGCTAAGAGATAATGAGACTTTTAAGCCTTTTGTCACCCCAGTTAGAAATCTGGGAAATGGAAGCAGTAGGGTGTCCTGCAAGTCGATTTGGCTACATTGTGGACCTGCTCAAGGGAAGTGCTAGGTGAGAAAAGGATATTGCCTTTTTATTCTGTCCAACCTAACAAAATTATATAAAGTGGGTGGGGGCTCTGTCTGTCAGCAGGATGTCTCCACCAGAACTTAGCTGAATGGAACTGCACTTAGTGTGGAGGAGGAGGCAGCAAAGAAAGATTTAGTCAGAAGATGGGTCAGATCAGGCTGGGGGGTGCAAAAACAAAAACAAAAAAATCCCAGAAAAAAATTCCCTGAATGCATGGGAAAGTCAGTTGGGCAAGGGTTTGGAATGCTGCCGACCCCCAGCCACAGCAAAGCTATGAAGAGGTTGGAAAGAATTCCAAAAGTCGGGCTTTGCTTGCCTTCTTGGCTTTGTTTAATTTGGATCTCTTGCTTCCTTAGCACAAGGACAACTTCTCTTCTGTTCCTAATCTGAAAGGACAGCTCAGTTTTTGATCCAATGATCAGGCTAATTTTTCACTCTTTTCCAAAAATCCAAGTGCATAAATATAATTTTGTGAATATCTCAAAACATTTTAACAGAGAAGAAAACCAACGGTTCATATCAGTGTTAGAAATCGGCAATAGCTAAGCAGCCGACTATATCTTCCTTATTTGCAGCTGTTTCCTAGTCCAGTCACAAAAGGTTGAAAGGAATTGATGGGACTAAGATTGCTAAAATGCTGCTAAATACAGTAAATATCTGTGGTCTAAACAGTGTGTGTTTGTTTGTCACATGACCATAAATACACACAATATACTGTATGCTAGGGATTGGTAATGTGCTCCCCTCATGTGTCTGTGTGTGTGAGAGAGAGAGAAAGAGTGTGTGATACATGCACGCACACACACACACTTTCAAGCTGTCACCAAAATCTCTTTGATCATGTTTAAAATGTTGCAAGATTTGCGGTATTTTACATAGAGAAGGCACCCAGGTATCCAAGATAATGCACAGATACTTTTTACACATTATATTATTTACATCAGAGACTATAAATCCTGGATAAATTATAAATATTAGGCACATCACAGCAGAATACACCACCAAAACAATATTTATTTGGTGGTGATATTAGATTCTATTGTTAATGAATATTAATCCAATGCAAATTTCCCACACTGAAGATGCTTTAAAACCATGGAGGGTTAAGAAAAAGGGATCTGTTGTGGCAATTGTGTTATTCCCTACTAGAAAGGCTTCGGAAAGGAGATATGTAGACAAAGGACATTGAAGTAACCCTGAAAGGACACACACACTTGAGTGGCCATATAAAATAGCTGATTCTAATGATCACTTTGAAGGCAGCTAAGATGGAGAGGCTATAAAGAATTAAAATGCTATTAAAGGTGTCAGGATGCTCTTTATAACTTTAATGTCTCAGAAACCTGTTTGCAACAGGACAGGCTTTCATCATTCTCTTTATAATTTATATCCAACACCAATGCTGGCAGGGACTCATCAGTGGAAACAGATGAGCTAGAGTTGTTGAGTGTAGTTAAGGAGAGGGAAAAAGATCCTCTAGCCCAAAGCTGTTCATCAACCGAGGATGAATTCTGAATCCAGAGCAGATTGGTATAATTTGGAGTAGTTTTTTTTAACTAATTCAAGGCAGAAATGATTTAAAAATGCACAAAGAAATGCCGTCTCAAATATGTAGTTCAGGAATTCTGCCATCCATAGAAAAATATTTCCAGCATATGAATTTTTGTAGTTTATAAAAATTTGTGAGATCAGAGTTATAGAAATATTAAGAGACAAACGAAACTGAAAGCTTGCAGTAGAAAAATGCTGCTTTTATTTTAAAACAAAGAAACAGAAACAAAGCTTGCTTTCTTCAGCAGAAGAAGGCACAAGACTTAATTAACATAGCTTCAGGCAAAAGCCTCTTCACTCACCAAACAGCATAGTAGCAAAGGAGAGTAAACACAATAGAAACATTTACATTTTAAAGCTTTTACAATTTAAACCTGGCAGTACCTGAGTGGACAGGGCTTGACATGTGACCATTCACCTAGGCAACGGATTCCCAATTTGGGAAAGACCAAACAGGTAACTCTCGGATTGGCTAAGCAACCAGACTCTGTGGCTCTAAGCAATTAACATTCCTGAGGGGGTTTTGCAAGAGCTCTCCTGAAGCCCACAGAAAAAACTTTTAGGCTTGGCTTTTAAAATCCAGTTTCCCATATTCTTTCAGGATCATAAAAATATATGCAACATGAATATCATCTGAATCAAGGAGGTTAAATCATCTCTGAAAACACAACAGATAATCTAAAACAATTCTTCAAGAGCTGGGTAAAAAAAGTTTGAACTTAGACAGGCAAAGATGTCCATAGATTCTCCTTTCAAACTATTCATAACTTGAGATCTTAAAACCTTCCTTATAAACCTAACATCCTAATACGTAAGTCAGCCGGCAGAAGAGGGAAGAAAAGCAGGGATACTCCACAGGATCGGCTCAGCTGAGCTGAGTCCTTGGCTTTTCCAGATTTTTCACTCCTAGGTGGTTATGATAAGAAGAATCATATATTCTGACTGCTTTATAGACATTGGGGGGCGGGGGGAGGTGCCTTGGAGTCAGTCGTGATTCCTGGCGGCTGCCTGGACCAGTCCCTGCAGTTTTCTTGGCAAGGTTTTTCAGAAGTGGTTTGCCATTGCCTCCTTCCTAGGCCTGAGAGAGAGTGACTGGCCCAAGGTCACCCAGCTGGCTTCGTGCCCCAGGCAGGACTAGAACTCACGGTCTCCCGGTTTCTAGCCTGATTCCTTAACCACTACACCAAACTGGCTCTCTTATAGCCATTACAGTATGATTACAGTATGATATGTATTTTTGTTTCCCTTTTTCCTCACCCAGTCTTTTTTTTTCCTTCTCCGTTGTCTTCTTAGACCAGAGCTTTCCAAACTTTTCATGTTGGTGACACCCTTTTTAGACATGCATGCGAAATGCATCATTTCGCGACACACTCTTACAGCAGGGCACAAGGCAGGCACTAGGACCTGCGTGGAATCACAGCAGGTTTGGAGGCAGCAAGGCACAAGGCAGGCACTAGGACCTGTGTGGAATCCTGGCAGGGCTCGGAGGCAGCAGCAGCCGCGACACACCCAAACACTGCAGCCGACACACTAACGTGTCCCGACACACAGTTTGGAAAGCTCTGTCTTAGACCGTAAGTCACTCCTTATTGATTGGTAAGTCTCCCAAAGAGCTTTTCTAACTAAAGAGCAGAATGTAAATGCTGCAAATAAACAAATAGGAAGATAACAGTCAAACAATTAGAATACCAAATAACGATCAGTGAAGTAGCCCGCAGCATGTTACCTACTTGGGTGGGGGCTTTCATTTCAGAGCATATGAAGAATCCCCTGTTGAGAGAATGACCTGAGAAAGAAAGAGCATCTTTGACCTAATTAGGTGATAGCCTGTTGCAAAGGTCTAGACTACATGTATGAGAATTAAAAGTATGGAGTCCATGGTGCTCTCTGAGCCTTGTTGTTTTCTTGCAGACATTTCATTGCCAGGCTAGGCAACATCTTCAGCGTGAAAAGGGAGTGGGACTTGCTGCAAGTTCCATGGACTCCACAGTTCAACCCTGAGCTACAAATATTCTCTTTAATTAAAAGCATGTAGGGGAGACTTTGTACTCACACAAGTCCCGCTCCCAATGTTATTTATTTATTTATTTATTTATTTATTTATGTATGTATTTATTTATTTATTTATTTATTGAATTTTTCTGTAGAATAAAAGACAAATTGAAAGGGGGAAAAAAGGAAAGAAAAAGAGAAAGAAAGAAAGAAAGAAAGAAAGAAAGAAAGAAAGAAAGAAAGAAAGAAAGAGAAAGAAAGAAAGAAAGAAAGAAAGAAAGAAAGAAAGAAAGAAAGAAAGAAAGAAAGAAGAAAGAAAAGTGCAAGAAATAAAAAAGAGAGAAAAAAACCCTAAAGTTAAGGAATATATGAATGACTTCCCACCTTCTTTTCAACAGATAATTACAATCTTATTATCCCTCCTCCCTCTTAGATGTTATACAAGTCCCTTCAGCCCCTCATTTAATCCATGTCTTTCTTAATCTTCAAATCCGTAAATCATCATTCCATTTCTTTCTTCTTTCAGCAAAAAAGTCCATATAAGGTTTCCAGTCTTTCAGAACAGCTCCCAATGTTTCTGTGAGGTTGGCCCAGACCTTCATGACTGTAAAGCTTTGGTCTGTATATGTGTGTGCGCATGCACATTCAGCAGAACGTATTTGTAAACATCTCTGTAAAAATCAGGCAGAGGTTCCCAGTCATGGAGAGTCCTATATCCTAAATTTCCTGTTATGATATATGATTAATACAGACTAACATTGCCTTAACCAGGATATTTTTTCAAGCTTTATTACTTTACTGACTCTTGGATAACATGTGAAAAGCAAGAGGTGGATTTCAAAAAATTTAATGGTGTCATTCTGATCTAAGACTACAGGTCCCCTGTCAGTCTGGGAGCCTATCTTCTTATTTTGGGGTGCTTCGTACTTAATTGGTAAGTGGAAAATTTTATATTTTTCTTCTTTCTATGTACTACCTATTGGTTGATGAATAGTGGGGCCTAAGGTGAGACACAAGAGGAAACAATCCCATCCCACTTTGCATTCTTCTTCAACAACTGAGGGAGAACAGCCTTTTACAAAAAGAGCCAATGCAGTTGCTGATGCTTCTGATAAATTGCAAAGAACAGTTTTAATCCCTGATTCATTAGAATCATTCATTATTCCAGACAGGATATAAGCAACTAATTCAGAACAGCTTGTTGCTTTAAAACCTGTCTCTCGTGATAAACAATATTATAGAACCACTGACTATCCACACACAAAAAATCAGTAGATGCTATTACACTGATTTTAGATATCTTAGATAAAGAGTTAAAAGAGATAGTTACTGACTCTCTTGAGAAAAGGATTAATCAGCCGGAAAGTGCTGATAAACAATGTGCCACAAGGGTTGAAGGACACTGACATAGAATAAAGATCTCCAAGATGAAATGACCTATATACTGAGTCTCCTGTGTAGAATTAATCTATGGCTTTTGAATATTCCCCACAAAGTTGAGCAAGTTTTTCATTACAGCTGGGATATAAGTTCAAGTTTGAAACTGCTTCTCATATTGGTTTTTTATGCCATTCAGCATAGAGACCCAGTCCCGTTGTGGTGAGATTTCTCAGATCATAAGCCATGGTAATATTTTAGTTATCATGAGAAGCAGGTCCCTAGAATGGGAGGCCAAGAAGATTCTGTTTTTTCTTGACTTGCCCCAATAGATAGTTCAGAAAAGTGAGCTGTTCGGCAGGGCTTGTTTAGTTGTGAGACAGAAAGACATCCATTTTTTCCCCTTATTCAGCCATTTTTTGCTTAATATTCTGATTATACAAATTGACCAGGACAAATATCTACACAAGTATTATACCCTGCCAGTGTACTGATTGTATGCTTGCGGTCTCTTTATCTGGAAGCTAGAGAACAATTCTAATGCATATCTAAAACTCTTTGCATACATTTATACTTGCCTACCCAACATGCTTTCAGGTTAAGCAACATATAACAGGCATATCTACAACTACCATTTAAGCTGCTCCTGTCCTGTGTTCATGCTAGCTGGACTCTAAACCCACTTTTAAAAAGTCCTGTCTGGACTGAGACATTTGGCAAAAGCTGGCAAGGTATTCAGTGCAGACTGGATGCAACAATGTCCTCCCATTGGATAATCCCCCTGGTGTTGTGCCCTCCCACTTTTCTGTTCCAAGATAGCAATGGCCAATTGCTTTCCTTCCTTTGTGAGATTCTTCCAGGACATATATACTTTTGTGTGTGTGTGTGTGTGTGTGTGTATTTGTATATGTGTGTATTTGTATATATGTGTGTGTGTATATATATGTGTGTGTGTATGTGTGTGTGTACACATTTATATGTACATGCAGGCACAAGCTGTTTTAAAAAATTCCTTCTTCACATCACAGTTCTAATAGGTTGTATACTTTCCTATACTAAGGAAATAGCGTCATGGTTAAGATTTGCATTTTTCTGTCTTAATATGAAGTTTGCCTTACCCTATTTCACTATATTCGTTGTTCTTTTTTTGTCTTTATAAATTACACAATATATTTCTTTCATCCTCATTTTTTGAAGCCAGCATTTTTTCTCAGCCCCAGCCTCTTTTGTTACATCATTCCAAGAATCATTCTTTTTTGAATTTCCCATTAACAGAGCTCCATACACTTCTGTGACACTATGTAACAATTCTTTTCACTCTGTTCCAAGCAACTTCCACATCATCTTTTCCTGCATCCACTTTTCACTCATGGTGTTGGGAGATTAATTTATCTTGTAATATGCTTTCATATAGGCCTCATGCTTTTTCTTCGTGCAATATTTTGCTTTCATTCTCATTTCTTTCACTTATTTTCTTTTCTTCTATCTTAATTTTTCCCAAAGATCCACTCTTGACACTACAAAAATGGCTTGTTCTACATTCAGAACCTCTCGTAATCCCTTTATACTTCATGAATTCCCTCAATCTTTCATCATAAACAATCAAATAAATCATGCTGTTGGACTGATATTCACACCAATTTATACTTCCTGACATACATTTTAGCCCTTTAATGTCATAATTTAAGTTATATTTACTTCAGTTCTTAATAATTTACTCCCCGTATATTCCAGTTCACAATCTTCCAGATACCATGGTTGGCACCAGATATGCCCACAGAGAAGATCTCCACCAGTCATCATGGCTGCATTCAGCTGAGTGAAAGGAAGTTATTCCTTTCTGTCTTATGACATCTTAAGCAACATCTGCAAGTAGATAAAATGCCCAGTAGTTGACAGTATTTCATCATGGAGCCTCTTCTCTTTAACATATTGTAGCTTTTCTTGTCAGGTGCCCTCTACCTTTCCACCAAGAAGCCATGTCATATAGAAAAATTATAGTTATATATACCTGAGGAATCTTGAGTGCTGAAATACAGTGAGAAGCTCAATTAGCAGAAACAATTAGCAGAAACATACTGTAGGAAAACAGAAATACAAGGGAGGTGGTGTGTTTTGTTCTTGTTATTCCCCAGGAGTAGCCAAGCTGTAAAAGTCAAACTCAGTCCAGGGATCCCAAACATTTAGAGCTGCTATAGGTGAACGTGCATTCTTTCTGCCCAGAGTTCCCTTGCGGGGAGATGGAGCGGTATATAAATTGAAACATAAATAAATAAATTAAAGAAATTAAGAGTAACAAAATTTCACACATACCGCCCCATGGATGGCTATTAGAAACTAGTCCTAAGTTGGGGTTATGCCAACGTAATGCTCTTCACATTTCTTGGACAACATTCCCCTGAATTCAGTGTGTGCTCAGGGTTGAAGTGTCGGCTGTCCTTCTCTCTTAATTAATTTCAGTAGGCATTTCACTTTAATAATGAAGACTGCAAGTTTTGACATTTGAAGGACTTATTGCTAAAGAAACAGCCTATTCAGGGTTGACCTTTGCCTGTTTGTGATGGTTTTCTTTTTATCCTTCTGGCCTTTTAAAATGCATGCCTGGCTTTATTATCCACCATACAATTGATAGGGCAAGCGATTTTGTATGGATTATTGAAATCATCATTAGAACAGTTCCTTTCAACCATTTTTCCTCCAAATTGTCCTGTTACTTTATGCCATGCAGTGCCTTAAGTGCCAAATGAAAGAAAAAGTGGGATGGGAGAGAATTAATGGCTGGGGTACAGCATGTGGCTTAGTTTAATGGCCAACCATCAACTGCTCAGTCATATCAAATAAATAGTAGGGCTGTTGTATCTGTGCTGGAAAAATAGGGATGACTACTAGATGACAGCAAAGAATTATGTTTTCTGTAACTCTCTTCTGCCATCTAGTGGTTGTCTGGGTGTTTGCAGGCCAAATACAGTAGCTCTAAGACAGGGCTTTCCAAACTTTTGCCGTTGGCGACACACCAACAGCCGGCCCACAAAAACCCGGAAGCGCCGGTGGCGGTGCTTCCGGGTTGGCGCTGTGGCGGCAGTGGCTGCCCCTTCGAAAGGGCAGGCTCCAGGGACCCCGAAAGTGCCCTCGGTTCCGGCAGGGAGGTGAAAAGCCTTGCAGCGCACATACGCGCGCACGCTGCCCCCTGCACCCCCCTGCGCCGAACAGCTGTGCGCTGGCAATCCCAGCGCACAGCTGATCGGCGCAGAGAATTTCCACCCTGGGTGGCCGGCAATGTGCGCGCACGATTTTCAGCTCCCTGCCGGAACCGAGGGCATTTTCATCAGCACTTCCGGGTTGTCACGCAACACACTTGGGGCCCCCAGGCAACACAGTATTGTGTCGCGACACACAGTTTGGAAAGCCCTGCTCTAAGAAATAGATGCCAAAGCAATTTGGGTTGTTTCAGCAATGGAGTCATTATGGTACCAATCAAAGAGAATATCTGTAGCTCAGGGTTGAACTGTGGAATCCTTGGTACTCTCTGAGCTTGGTTGTTTTCTTGCAGACGTTTCGTTGCCTGACTAGGCAACATCTTCAGTGCTAGAAAGAAGTGGGGCTTGCTCCCTGTTTATATATAATAGCTTGCCTTGACAGTGTTGGTGGGGGTATACACCACCACATATAAACAGAGAGCAAACCCCACTCCCTTCTAGCACTGAAGATGTTGCCTAGTCGGGCAATGAAATATCTGCAAGAAAACAACCAAGCTCAGAGAGCACCAAGGACTCCATGGAGTCATTATGACCTACTTATATGACAATCTGAGCACATGGCATACTTAAGAAATGACAGCACTTGTAGGCGTGCAGAATATGGCACACCTGACCTGGGCATTTACCACCTCAAGGAGGCTTCTGCTTTCACCACGACCTTAGGTTTTCAAAAACCAACATTTATAGTGACAGTCTAACACATAGCTTTCCAAACTGTGTGTCGCGACACGGTACTGTGTCGCCTGCAGTGTGCAGATGTGTCGTGTGAAAACCCGGAAGTGCTGATGGTGCGCCGCTGCCGCCGCACACAGCAGCATGCGTAGCTGCGCACCATCAGCACTTCCGGGTTTTGCGTGACACACCTGCACACCGCCGCGCGCACCGCCGCACACTCCGCCGCACACTCCGCCACGTGCGCCGCCGCCACCACTGTTGGTATGTGTCACCAACAGGAAAAGTTTGGAAAGCTCTGGTCTAACAATTTCATACTGCCAATGGCAGCTGATGCTTTCCATCCCCTCAAGGTAGATTTGCAAGCCAGCAAAGGCTTTTTAAAGCACTTCCCCGATAGCTACAACCTGACCTGGGGTTGTATGGGGAGGACAGGTTTACCATTTGATTCTTGCAACTTGCAGCAGTAGTGAACGACAGGAAAAGGTGTTTTCTTTTCTGATCTGCATAGGTAGACGTTGGGTTTTATCTTTTCTGAGCTGGCCATTGGAAAAATGAATAGAATGAGGTGGGTTTCTTTTAATTCTTGTTAATTTGTTTTGCAAGAAGAGAGAAAAGAACAAAGTGTGTGCGTGTGTGTGTGAAACCTTACATCCTTTTCAAGTCATTGAAGGATGAGGTGTAACTACGGTTACCAGATATTTGAACAGGCAAAGGAGGACACGGACAATCGGAAAAGAGGACAAATGGGGGGAACAGGAGCACACACTAACTGTTTAACTTCCTTGGCATCCGCAACAAAAATTACAGAGAAAAACTGCAAAAAATGTACTTAGGCCTACATGTATATGAAATCACCTTTTCCAGCATCAGAAAGACTGGTTTTTCAATCACAATATTTTTCCAACAAATCTTTATTTTCAAGAACATATGCTAGCAAAAATATAGAATCGACAATGATACACTTTTCAAATTTCACCATAGAAACTTATAATTGAATCATGTGATCTACAGACTACAGTGATCACAGATTTGAAGGGGCTGGATTTTGAAGCCAGAATCAGGAAATAAATTAAATAACATAAATCTAGGCTGTCGAGTCTGTCAACAGACGAGGGAAAGAAAGAAGCAGACAATTTACAAGGTCACAATACATGAAAGTTTGAATGACTACTATGGTAAAAACAGTCCAATTTTTTTTAAAAAAAAAAAAAACAAGTTTTGCCGCTAATTTGTGCAACACTTAATTTAGGATTTGCAGGATGCATACCAAAGAATGAGAGTGCCAAGGGAGACGTGAGGACATCAATAAACTTTTAAGCAAATTTTATTAAGAAATTGTCCCTGAATATCCTCCTCACAGAGCCAGGGGGCCCTCCTTGATCTGCTGGGTGAGCCCAAACAACAATTTGACTGGAATTTGACTCACGAGGAAGCCAGGTTTGCAGGGCAAATCTTATAGCCCTTTCCCCCACTCCCCCGCCCTTTGAAATGATCACCTTGGTGCTGGGGTGATTAGCAAGAAGGAAATTAATCTTTATATTTACATTCATTGGAGATGAAGGGATTACAAGAGAGTAAACAGGCACAAAATGGGGAATACATATTGAAAGGAATGCGCTAGTGCCGACTGTTTGGATGATGTGCTTCAGCCATTCATATAAGAGGAAAGTACTTCTGATGCTGCCTCTGAAAGAAATTACATGTTCAAGAAGAAACAGAAGTGCTTCATTGAAGGGCTTAAAAAGGAACCAAAGAAACCAAAAATACTGAGGCTCTGAAACAATTAGGAACATAGGAAGGTCTGAACAGAAGTGCCCACAGGGTGGGGTGAAAAAAGTCAAGATGCAGCCATGACCGTGTGATCAAAGCCTCTCCCTTTTAATATTTATTACTTTATTCAATTTATAGGCCGTCCATCTCCTACAAATGGCTATATGAGAGCTATTTGTATAAAAGGGGTGGGGCTTTAATCACATGGTCAGGGACTTCATTTGGACTCTTTTGACCCAACCTCTGGCTGTCCCTGCATCTGGATCTTTTGAATGTAATGCTTGGTTTTACTACTGACAAATTAAACAAATGAAGATGCTGTATATCAAGTCAAACTGTTGTTTGGTTTACATAAGCCAGACTGTCTCCGCTAACTCACAGAGGATATCTAGCTTTTGGAGGGAAATGCTTGGAACGTCAGGGTGCAAAGGATATGCTCTTCCACCAAGCTATAGTCTCTTTCCAAATTGCAAGCATACACACCTAACTCTTGATCCAATAACCATCTTCATTTCTGGATGGAGTTAGAATGCAAGTGTTGGTTACCATTCAATTAGAGAGTTTTTGCTGAATGTCGAATGTCATCTTTGCTTTGACTTACTGGGGAAGGCACAGAGCTGAAGAAGGATTTGTCAACAGGTCTGGCCTTATTTGAGTTAAAAATAAAGGAAATTGGATAATGGCTTTAGGGATTGGCAATAAAATTGCAATGACCCTTGGAATCCTTAATTGCTTTCCTAATGATCTCTAGAGAGATAAAGCATGAAGGGCAAATGGTTGGGGTGTCACTGGCTTATTTTCTTAATGCTAAGTTTGAAAATCTGCACTTCTCGAATGCATTTCTCCAGCAACTCCCCTTTAATTGCATAGCAGTTGCTGTGACAACTGGGGTCTGCCTCTCATTCTCAGTAGAGTCCATACGCAGCTTTAATCATAAGAAACCTTTTGCTGCTACTACCTGGATTGTGAGCATGCAAAAAAATTTCTCTAAACTCATTGGAAATGGTTTCCTGTTGAACCCTTGGTGACCAGGGATGAAACAAGGACCCGGTGACCAAGTCTTAGATGTGCATATATGTCACAGAGAGCTACCATAGCAAATTCTTTTGTTCTGGAAGGAACAAGAAGATGATCTTTGTTTTGGGACATCGTTTCTCAAGAAAAAAGTAACCTAATTAATTTCAGCAAATTTAAAAAACACTGTACATTTTAAATAGCCACTTTGTTTGATCAGCATGGGATTCTGCACACACCAAAGCATACATGGAGACTGTACAAGGGGTAGTTTGTACTTTAATGAAAATGATTAAAGTTCCCCTTATCTTTCCCATTATTAAGTAGAAGTTTGCACTTTAATTAAATTAAAGGGTCTCCCGTATCTCTCCAGTCATTAACCAAGATGAATAATACAAAAGCTGTGGGTTTCTTTGTTCCTTCAAGGAATCTGTGAATATTCTGAGGAGCGTTATTTTCCTTTTTTTCCCAGGGTCTTCAATAACCCTGCTCTTATGATTTCCACATGCATTTGCTTCCCTCCCTTCTATTAGTACCCAGAGTAAGGTGTAACTTGAGCAAAACATCCTTTCTGTATCCTGTTTGATTTATGTAATGTCATTGGCCAGAAGAATTAAGAACTGAGTGGTTTGGAGTGCATAAAATGTCTGTGTCCTGGGGCTCAATAAAAGATACAGAAGACCCATCTAAGCACAAATGCCACAGGAAGTCTTGGATCTCTGGATGGACTACTTACTGTATCCAGAGGAAGGGCATGCAGAGAGTTACAGGACACAATCCTTGGATTGCTGGAGAAGATAATAAAGGCCAGCTTCCAACATATCCTCTTTTTTCCATTCCATTCCTACTGATGTCATCAACATATTGCTGGTAATCATTCTATGTTATCTGATGATGTCATGTGGCTTCCCCCATCTGGAGTCTTCCATATGTGTAAATAATGGAGCTTCCAGAATTTCCAGTTAGAAAGGAAACATTACCAACTATATTTCTGGCCATGTAGCTATGTCTTCAACAAATGAAGGACATTTGAGGAGATATATTTTTATATCACTTGCCTCTATTACAGCAGTTAAAGATAAAAGGGCCCAGGTAGAAAAGAAAGTAGACAATCCTAGATTAGGAATCAGTACTTTTTTTACCTCAGGGTTCTTCAACTTTGTGACATAAATTAGAGTGTTGGGCAGATGTGGCTTTTCAGATATACTGGGAAATATGAGGCTTCTCCAGAAACCTACCCTTGAATTACAATCCTTCATAATTTTGAATCAGGAATCATTGATCAGTTCTATTTGTGGTACTAGAATTTGTTCCATGAGTTGTACTGCATGAACACCTTCAGCTAAACCTGATCTGTATCAGATGTTTTCTCTGTTTTGCAATTTGATTCACATATCATTTAAGCTATAATGTAGCATTTTTGTTTATGGCTTATCAAGTTGGGCATAATTCACAGACCCAGCTGTTGTGGTTTGTGATTATGGTTTATGGCTTAATATGTGTGAATAAACCCATTGAGGTTTATTCAATAAACTTTGTTGTGAGTTATGATAGCAATACAGTAGAATCTGAAAAATGTTTACGCTCTGATAAGGGGTGAGGAACATTTGCCATCCAGGTTTTGTTACACCACAGCTCCCATTATGTCTCATAATTGGCTATGCTGGCTTGGATTGCTGAGAGTTGAGGTACTGTGTCTGTATCATCTAGAGGACTATTGCTTCTCTACTCATGATTTACAGTCTTCCAATAAGAGTTTATTGGTAATGCATAGCTTTCCAATAATTAATTACAGTCTTTTGACTACCTGGATTTGCGATCATTATCTTCCATGACATGTCTAAGGATTGACTGCAATACCATTTTACTGCTTCAGCGCTATCACTCCTCAGAAAGGCAATTAATCCCAAAGACAAAAGAATAGGTGTGGTAAACTTTAGAACTGTACCAAAACGTTGGTATGTTTGCTTTTATTATGGCATCAAAGGGTACACTTTTCACAGGGGTGAATGCTAACCTTTCA
The DNA here is from genome assembly GCA_023362775.1 of Charina bottae. NCBI lineage: Eukaryota > Metazoa > Chordata > Lepidosauria > Squamata > Charinaidae > Charina > Charina bottae. The sequence goes on from JALMGJ010000001.1 coordinate 150,798,573, forward strand.
AGTGTATAAACAAAACTAAAATGTAAATGTACTGTAGATTCAAAATATAATGTAAAAGTTACAAAATGATAAAAAGATAGAATGTAATAGTCAGTGACATTAAATCTTCAACTAAGCAGCTCAAGAGAATACCAAGTTTGTTTGTTTGTTTATTTATTTATTTATTTATTTAACAAGCAGATTTATAAGGCTGCCCAACACACATGGTGTCTCCGGGTGGCTTACAGAATTAAAAAACATAAAAACACAATAAACACCCCCCGGCGGCAGCAAACACATTCATACCAGCCACTTGATCGGCTCCGAAGCAGCTTGGGGTCCCCAGGCCTGTTGACAGAACCACGTCTTCAGGGCCTACCAGAATAGGAGCAAGGAGGGGGCCAATCTTTTATCTGGGGGGATGATGTTCCAAAGGAGCCACTACGGAGAAGGCCCTTTTCCTTGGTCCCACTAGATCAGGGGTGGTGACGGATGATCTCATCCAGCAGCTTCATGTAGATGTTAAACAGGAGCGGAGAGAGCACCAACCCCTGCAGCACCCCACAAAGCAGGGGCCGAGTGCGGGACCTCTCGCCCCCAATCAACACCGACTGGAAACGGCCCTGGAGGAAGGAGGTAAACCAGGACAACACAGTGCCCCCCACCCCCAACCCCCAAAGCCGCTCCAGAAGGATACCATGGTCGATGGTATCGAAGGCTGCCAAGAGGTCAAGTAGAGCCAGGATGGTTGCACACCCTCCATACAATGAAGAATGATAAATTTATCATTTATTTAAATCCAAAGAATCTTTGGATGATAAAGGGACTTAGAAATAAACATCTCAAATAACCATGACCTAGCCCCAGGTGCAAGGTCACACAGCCACCCTAGAAACATATTTAAGGATTCCCTTACTAACTTTGCTCAGACTGAAGAAGCTTCTTGGATAAGGAGCGAAACGTTTCCACTGAGAAAATAGAAATCCAGTTGACAAAGGAAGGGAGCCACTACGGAGAAGGCCCTTTTCCTTGGTCCCTCTAGATGTACAGTACCTCCCTAACTGAGGGGACCTGCAACATGCCCTGCCTCCCCACTCTGGTGGGCCAGGTGCATGTGACTGGGGAAAGGTGGTCCTGCAAATAACCTGGCCCCAAACCATGTAGGGCTTTAAAGGTGATAACCAGCACCTTGAATTGGACCTGGAAGCAAATCGGCAACCAATGCAGCTCCTGCAAAAGAGGTGACACATGGGCAAGTCTAGGCTTGCGCAAAACTATGCAGGCCGCTGCATTTTTCCTTGTCAGGTGCCCCAAATATATTCAGCTAAATTTCAGATGCCACCATTCTTACCACCACTGAGAAGGTCCGCCAGGTTGTCCTCTACTGCCACAGGGAAACACCTCCCTTCAGCAGTGATCACTTTACCTCATATGGCAGAGCCACCACAGGAGAATTCATTCATTCATTCATTCATTCATTCATTCATTCATTCATTCATTCATTCATTCATATTTATTGGCTGCCCAACTCCAGTGGACTCTGGTCACTGTACAAGACTAGAAAAAAACATAAAAACAGCTAAAACCATTAAATCAGATGGACAGCCCAAACTAAAATGAACTAATAATCAACAAAAATCAACAAGGCAAAACAGGGGCCTTAGGCAAATAATAAACATCAACCCCAGGCCTGGGACCAAAGCCAATTTTCAAAGCTTTCCTAGGAGAGGGGGTGCTGTCCTTATCTCTGAGGGGATGCTGTTCCAGAGGGTGGGAGCTGTGACAGAGAAGCCATGCTTCCTAGGTCCCACAAGATGACTATGTTTAATGGAGGGGACCTGGAGCACACTCACTGTGCTGGAACGTGCTGGGCAGGCAGAAACGATTGGAGCCAGTGTTGTCCGAAAACGCTTCCACGGTCATGTGGCCGGCATGATGCGCGCAGAACGCTGTTACCTACCCACCGAAGTGGTACCTATTCATCTACTTGCATTGGCATGCTTTCAAATTGCTAGGTTGGCAAGAGCTGGGGCGAGTGCGGGAGCTCACTCCGTCATGCGGGGCTAAGGATTCGAACCTCCGAACTTGCAATCTTCCGATCGACAAGCCTGGCGTCTTAACCACTGAGCCACCACGCCATATCAGAGCACAAATGACTTGGGTCAGGCTAAAATCCTCCTTCTGTGTTGTCACTAACTGTTGAACTGCCAGCTTTCCATTGCTATAAACTACTTTCATTACTGTGCCAAGCAGCTGCCTCTGTGAGGTTGCATTTGGTTGCCACCTTCTGTACAGTACAATTTAAACTTTCCTTGGTGATGCCAATTCAGTCTGTAACAGCAAATGACTAGACATAGTACTGCTCTTAGGAAGTAGCTTCAGTGTGGCTGAAGCTTTCAGAGACAATCACCTGCTTCATTAGATGCATCACATCTATAGAGAGTGTGGGATGAAATTGATACACACAGGCTGAAAAATACAGTGAATGAAAGCCATCAGTAGAGTGAAACTGAAAAACAACTGGAATACAAATTTGTTGCCAAAGTACTCAATATGGTCAAAATGGAATGACCGTAGTGCATAGCTAATGGGTAAGTTAAGTTCTCCCTCTGCAGGGTTTCTGCTGTTCAGTTTATAAGATTTACAGCAAGGTCTAGCACAGTGTTTCTCAACCTCAGCAGGTTTAAGATGTGTGGACTTCAATTCCCAGAATTCCCCAGCCAGCAATGCTGGCTGGGGAATTCTGGGAGTTGAAGTCCACACTTCTTAAAACAGCCAAGGTTGAGAAACACTGGTCTAGCATAATATAAGGGTTTTAAAGATACCAGGAAGTTCAGTCTATCCACCCCCTGGTTGGTGCACATCTCCATTCCAGTTCACCTAGGAATACATCAAGATGTAATGAAATGCCATCTTTTAACAAGATTAATCCATAAAATGTGCATAGCACTTTATGGGTTTTAAAAGCAAGAAGACAGATAGGAGCCTCCTATTTTCAAAGACCTTATGATGCAGTATATAGTCTCTTGTCAAGGGGGATTCTCAATTGGAACAAAGCTTCTGATTTACATGTGAAATGTTTACTTCGATAAATTATTCTCGTGTGTCTATGCTTTAATGATTTGCCATTTTTTGGTCGCTTTTATTGCTTCTATTATTGTTGCAGCCCTTGGCTAAGGCAGCTTTGCAGTATTCAACAAATAACTTCAGAAATAAGTCTTGCAGTTGATTTGGCAGTAATATTACACTGGACTGATGAAGCGTGTTAAGCAGGCAGCTTGGTTCTACAACATATCAGCCCTGCTAATGATTTCCTCCAGGGCTTGTGGCAAGACATTTTATTTTCAACTTGTTTGTTCGTTTCTTTGTTTGCAAAATGGGGAGAAATGCATTTGTTTTGGAACCTAGGGTGAAGAAAAGAGTTAATTGCATTAACCCAATTTTACCTGTCTAATGGAATAATAGGGAATAGTTTAAAATTCCACAGAGCTATTCTACAACAAAGGAACAAATCTGTAGAACTGCAAAGTTTGTAAGTATGTGTCAGATTGGATGTGGCTTTATTAATCACTGCAGTACCTAAGGAAAGACAACATTTATAGATGAGTGTTACAGAGAGAGAAAAAATGTGGCAACACTGTATGAAAGGAAATTTAGACAGGAAAAGTTACACTTCATAGTGGCCTACAATTTGGCTTTCAATAAATACTCCCTAATCTTTCCCAGCCACCTTGAAAGAGTTATTTCTCTTACCAAGCCACCAGACATAGTGAGCATCACCTACGGCAAATGGATTTAATACAATTTAGAAGAGAGATAACCAGGATGGGGCACAGCCAAGAAGTTATTTATTGAAGACTGGGCATGGTGTCCTTAAGATTTTATGACCTTTTCCAAAGACTGAAATATTGGCTTCCCTGGGAATGACTGCCTGGGTGGTTTTACTATTCAGACCCAACCCCATATCTTAGATCACTACAAAGAAAAGCAACTCCCACTTGGCTGTGGGTACATTTAAATCACATGCAGATGACCCACTAGTTGCTTTGAACTACAAAGCCCATACTTCCTTATTCTGAAAACTGTAGCACAAAATATCTTGCCTGTCTATCCCTAATCCTTTGACTACCTAAAGGGAACTCTCTCCATTGGGGGAGATGGGCGGTCATATAAATTTAAATAATAATAATAATGTTATCTTGAATGTGCACTACAAAAGATATTGAACAAAGTCTCAAGTAAAAAATATGTCAGATAACAAAATGTGTGCAGTTGCAGGTTTGCAAGGAACCAAAGGCACTGTATGGATGTGTGAAATAATACTTTATCCCCAGGATGGTTGGGTTGGGTTGTGCTAGGGTCCACTGGCAGTAGGGCTGTAAAAATAGTGAAGACAAGGGGGGCAGCTGCCCTGGCCTGGAGGCCCTGGAGGCCTCAGCTCACTCTTTCGCATCCTTCACCACTCTGGTTGCACACAGCTCCAACAGGAGCCATGGTGGAGGAACAGCCTGGAACGAAGGAAGGCACAAGTGAGGGAGGACCCACCACTGTGCTGCTGTTGCTACACCATCTCCTCCTCTGCTGCCAATGTCTTCCTCAGCTCTTGCCTCTGTCAGCAGAAGCAGCAGCACCAGACTCTTCTGCTTCTAAGGAGTTTAATCACAAGGAGGGGCTGTACCATGTGGTGCAAGCAGAGCCATGGAGGCCCACAGATGTGGTGGTGGCAGGGAAGAAGCAGTCCTGTGACTCTCCTTCCTTTCCTCCACACACCTTAGTGGTGGAAATCGGTGGGGGTGGTAGTGCCTGTGCTCTCTCACCATTGGAAAGTGCAATCTGGGAGGTTTGACTTGGGGCCAAGAGAGCTCTACTTACACTCCAGTTGGCAAGTGCATATTTAATGTGCAAAACATCCAGAATCAGCTGAAGATGTTTAATGATGAAAAAGATCCTATGCCTCAGGCCCGACTCCTTTCCTCCTATTAATCTTGATCAGAGTTGCTAAGAGGAATGCAGCATTCCTTCTTCCTCCTGGTACCTTACTGTAGATCACAGCAGTGGGAAAACTATAATCTGATCCACAGTAGCCATCAGTGTTTGTTTTTCTATTCCACTTGTAGCATGAAACCAGCATTTTATAGGCTGCAATTCATGCTGTTGAGACCAATATTTGCCCTATATAGAATGGTATTGCTGGCAGGTGATAAAATGTGTTACATTGCAAGGTGAGGAAATGAATGAAATGATTAGGTTGTCTAGCAATGTTGCCAGAATAATGGAGGCAGCATTGGCAGCTAAATTTATTACAGAATGTCCCTTGTGACATACTGTGATTATCATTTTAAAAGAGAGATATTTCTGCTGGTAAGATCAAGCCTACTATTTATGGCCTGAAATTGGGTGATATTATTGTCCAAGATGCAAAGATGATACCTTGAAGCATTTTTAGACAGGACCTAAAGCTAACAAGAAGTATCCTGCCATTCCTTTTTTCAATCTATTGTGATAAGAGCTTTTCCTAGACAATACCCTGTTGTTAACTCAAAAATCTCAGCCAACAACACTTTGTGTTGTGCTTTGGCCTATCCAGATGATGCTAATTTAAGGCCACTATGATGGGTTCCAAGGAAGATAGATGCTTTTGAACTGTGGTGTTGGAGGAAAATTCTGAGAGTGCCTTGGACTGCAAGAAGATCAAACCAGTCCATACTCCAGGAAATAAAGCCAGACTGCTCACTTGAGGGAATGATATTAAAGGCAAAACTGAAGTACTTTGGCCACATAACGAGAAGACAGGATACCCTGGAGAAGATGCTGATGCTAGGGAAAGTGGAAGGCAAAAGGAAGAGGGGCCAACCAAGGGCAAGATGGATGGATGGATGGATGGATGATATTCTGGAGGTGACGTACTCGACCATGGGGGAGCTGGGGGTGGCGACGGCTGACAGGAAGCTCTGGCGTGGGCTGGTCCATGAAGTCACGAAGAGTCAGAAGCGACTGAACGAATAAACAACATGATGGGTTCCTACTGGATTTGTTCCTGCATTATGTCATGGTTTAAGCAGTAAGGCTAACAAATCTGCTTTCTTATTAATGTTTGCTCCCTTTTGTGGCATTTTAAGAAATAGGCAATACACTTTAGAATGTTGTATTTCAGACCTCTGGACATGAAACAGTCACTCCAAATTGATAACTATCTCTACTTAACTAGTTGTCAGTTTGTTGCAATTCAGAAGATTTTTCAGACTAACCCAGCCCTTATCAAAATGTTCACAGCTGTCTGGATATAAACTACAATCTGTGTGGAAATATCTTCAGATTGAAAGTTAGCTTTATATAGCCAGCCATCAAGGGAAACAATACAACCTCCTGACTCACAAGTAAAAGGGATCCATAGAGTACTAATGCTGATGAACTTGGGGGTTGGAGAAGACTCCTGAGAATACCATGGATAGCCAAGAAAACAAGCCAACCCCAAGTTTTCATTCAAGGCATAAATTACCAGGCTCAAATTATCCTACTTTGAACACATTATGTGAAGACCCAGCTCTCTGAAGAAGTCTATAATGCTAGAAAAGATGGAAAGACAGAGAAGAAGAAGAAGAAGAAGAAGAAGAAGAAGAAGAAGAAGAAGAAGAAGAAGAAGAAGAAGAAGAAGAAGAAGAAGAAGAAGAAGAAGAAGAAGAAGAAGAAGAAGAAGAAGACGGCGGCTGGGGTGAATTATAGCAGCAGTGGGTGCACTGTTGGGGACAGGTCCTCCTGGAGAAAATCTATGTGATTGCCAAAAGTAGCACTTTTGATGGCACATAATAAATCAATCAACCATTTTGTCTGAACTTTGCAAGAAACTCTGCCTTTAGAAACCAAGTCTACTGGTGTAACAGAAAGGAACTCTCTTCAGAGAAAGAACAATAACATCATCTGCTAAAGAACGAGGGAAATGGGTAGATCTTCCTTGCTCTGGCTAGCAGCAGCATCCACAACAAACCATTATGACACCAAAATAAGAACACACACACGGTGATGTCATCACACAAATGTTGTCCTTGCATACTTGTGCCCCATTACCTGACACAAATGTGTAAGTTGAACTATTTGCACAATGATGTAGTCATGTTTGTGTTGTCATTCCCTCCCTCCTTATCCCCCCCCCCCCGACACCCATGCTGGTTATTGAATAAGATGATAAATCTGGAAAGTGTCTCTTTGTTTTGGAAGATTAGCACAGAGCAGCCTTCTATGAAGTCTAGGGGTGTGTTCCATCATCAATCCTACTAGGAGTAAATTTGAGTTATTTGGTTGCTGCTGGGCATGATAAAGGACAAAAAAGGCAGGGACCTAACAGAAGCAGAAGATATTAAGAAGAGGTGGCAAGAATACACAGAAGAACTATACAAGAAAGATCTTAATATCCCTGATAAATACGAAGGTGTGGTCACTGACCTTGAGCCGGACATCCTAGAGAGTGAAGTCAAGTGGGCCTTAGGAAGCATTACTAACAACAAAGCTAGCGGAGAAGACAGTATCCCAGCTGAGCTATTTAAAATCCTAAAAGATGATGCTGTTAAAGTGCTGCACTCAATATGCCAACAAATTTGGAAAACTCAACAGTGGCCACAGGATTGGAAAAGGTCAGTTTATGTTCCAATTCCAAAGAAAGGCAATGCCAAAGAATGTTCAAACTACCGTACAATTGCGCTCATTTCACATGCTAGCAAGGTTATGCTCAAAATCCTACAAGCTAGGCTGCAGCAGTATGTGAACCGAGAACTACCAGAAGTGCAAGCTGGGTTTCGAAGAGGCAGAGGAACTAGAGATCAGATTGCCAACATTTGCTGGATCATGGAAAAAGCAAGAGAGTTCCAGAAAAACATCTACTTCTGCTTCATTGACTACGCTAAAGCCTTTGATTGTGTGGATCACAACAAACTGTGGCAAATTCTTAAAGAGATGGGAGTACCAGACCATCTTACCTGTCTCCTGAGAAACCAGCTCTGCCAAATTGCTCACCTCTAATGAATAAAGGGTCATCTTCCAGCTGGATGGAGATCTTTAGTTAAAGCATAATGTATTTTATAAGATAAACCAATGCAGCATGGAATGCAATGGAACTTCATCCAAATTACTACACACAGAGAATTGCTGCGAGATTTCATCAGTGGTTTTTTTTTTTTTGCATGTCTTTGTTTTACAACGGTGTTTCTAACCAGAATGTTGGCTCTTCATTACAGGTAGTCCTCATTTAGCAACTGCCTCATTTAGTGACCATTTGCAGTTACGATGGTGATGAAAAAGTAACTTTGCGACCAATGCTCATACGTACGACCTTGGCAGGTCTGTAAAGCAAAGGAAAGCTGAAGTAAGATCATAAGCACAGTCGCAGTTTCACTTAGCAACCGCTTCATTTAACGACTGAGTTGCCAGTCCCAATTGTGGTCAAATGAGGACTACCTGTATAAACAATAGAAGATGTTCTCCCAGTTCTATTTCTCATCTATTGCATTAAAGTCACAATCTTATACATGTTCACATGGGAGCAGTTCTATTCAGGTATACAGTATATGTATGGAATTGCTGAAATGTCCAGGAAAGAGCTACAAATGGAGATGGCAAGCATTTGTCCATATAGTTGCCAGGATTCAATGGCACCCAACTCACCCTGGGTGTAGGATTTTACTATAACAGTCCTTCACAAGAGCCACAGAACAATCTTTACTTTTTGTACTAAAACAAAGAAAGATTCGTTTGTATAATATAGCTTCTTAAAATCTCTATCTCCACCACTATGTTTCCTTCAATTTTCTTTGTCTGCATTATACAGTTTTGATATTGATCTGATAGTATTTGTGGATTTATCTTCTTATGTGCCTGAAGGAGATTTCCCTGCAATTTAAATGTATATTGCTTTTTGGTTTGTTTTGGTTTGTTTTATACCATCTCTTGTGAGACATACAGTATACTTCCTTCCTTTTGCAGTTTGACTTTTTAAAGATTATACTATTTTGCTTTCTGATCAATATTTTCAAGTGAAACCTCCTGCTAGCCAGGAAAAACTCAAATACCGAATGGATTTCACCTCTAACAGCTGAGTGTGTTTCTTTCAGGGTTATTGCCTAAGGGCTCTTGAGCCCTTCCATCCTTGCGGAGATGGGTCAGGGAATGGATCAAAGTGAGGCATGAGAGAACAGAAGGCTGCAGGCCTCGTGTTCGTTGTAAGTTTTGCAATCTGCATGACAGCCAGAGAGTTAGTTTAATTCATACCACTTCGCTTTGTTCTATGAATCTTTTCTGTATGCCTCACCAACTTCCTGCTGCTCTTCATTGAATATTAAACTTGACTCCAAGCAGTTGTTTTGGTATCAGTGCAGAAGTGGTTGGTCATTACCTTATTCCGATTTTTTTATATATTTCCCAGTCTGTCTTGCAGCTCTGGTATTCCCGGGTGATCTCCCATCCAAGAATCAACCAGGCCTAACTCTACTTAGCTTCCAACCCTATAGGACGTTGGCCAGGTGCTCTCACTTGTTAAAAGGATGGAGGTTACACTGAACCTGAAATCAAGTTCCAGTGCCAGGTCTCCTAAAATAAATGTAGAGTTCAATCTCAGACCCTTTTAGATCAGTCATTGCTTTCTTCCACCCATCCACTCGTCCCCAGCAGCAGAGGTCAGAGTTTGCTACCCCACTAAGGGCATTCAAGAAACCTCATTTTTTTAAAAAAAAACCTTTAAAAATAAACAAAATGAACAGGACTTCAAGAATTGGTCAAATCTTGAAAGATCTCTGTGTTCTCATATGAAGTCTCGTGATATTTTGTAGTTTTTAAATTTAATTTTAATTTAAAATAATGTTTTAGTTTAATTTTTAATGGGTACTGACAATATTGTGCCATCACCAAAAAAAGCTGCACCATCATGGGTTAGTAGGGAATTTAAACTGCAACATAGTAATAACCAATCAAAGAGAATATTTGTAGCTCAGGGTTGAACTGTGGAGTCCTTGGTGCTCTCTGAGCCTTGTTGTTTTCTTGCAGACGTTTCATTGCCTAGCCTAGCCTGGCAATGAAACGTCTGCAAGAAAAAAACAAGGCTCAAAGAGTACCAAGGACTCCATAGTTAGTAATCCCTGAAAGTTTATCTGGCGTTGCTACCTGAATAAACTCTGCACCTCTATTTATTAGAATAAATAATTTGTCTTTCTATTATTAAGACAAAACCTTTGATGGGAATCTTGTTGTACCTCTTTTGACCGATTGTGATTGTTACTTCATCACACACAATCAAGCATATCTCTCCATCATTAAGATATAATAACTGAAATAACATGGATCAAAATCAATGGTACAAGCTTTAAAAGACAACTCCCTCTCCTATAAACAAAGAATGGAATAATGGTGATGAAACTCTTTCTTCAGTTCTGCTGATATGGACAGTTTATTATATGGAAGGGTTTTGACTCATAAAAAGGTAAAGGTTCCCCCCGCACATTTGTGCAGTCGTGTCCGACTCTAGGGGCCAGTGCTCATCTCCGTTTGTTAGCCGAAGAGCCAGCGTTGTCTGAAGACGCTTCCACGGTCATGTGGCCGGCATGACGCACGTGGAATGCTGTTACCTACCCACTGAAGTGGTACCTATTTATCTACTTGCATTTGCATGCTTTCAAATTGCTAGGTTGGCAAGAGCTGGGGCGAGTGCGGGAGCTCACTCCGTCACACGGGACTAGACTCTTTTTTTTTTCCATAAGTTTTATTAAATTTTAAAATACATATTAAGAGCTAATACAAAAGAAAAGAAATAGAAATACAAAGTAAGAAAAAGGAAAAGAAAAAGTGAAGTCAAAAAATAACAAACAAAGAAAATATAGAAAATAGATGTCCTCCAATTTATCCTTGAACTTTCAGTACAACAATTAACTTTAAATGTTAGTCCTTCATACAATACACAGAAACTTTTCTTTGTCATATACCCTATGATTTCTATAATCCAATCTTCTGTTCTTCATATAGGTTTCGCCTTTCTTGATATCTTCCAACAATCCATCTCTGGTTTCTACTCCTTAGAATAGTAATCAAATGTTCATTGTTGCATCAATTAAATGTTTTCCATTTGCTCTTTCCATTTTTACATCTATATTTATATCTTCAATAAAGTCCAATTAGTATAACAAATAAAGGCCTTATCTACGTCTAATAAAATACAGTATATTCTGTTCATGTTATGACTATATATTCCATTAATACATAATCTAACATATTACATAACATAATACATAATATAGCAAAAATACAAAACCTAACATAACATATAACCTAATACATACAACATATTCTTATAATAACCTACATTCTAATTCCATCTCATCATCTCATTGTCTTCTCATAAATGTGTCTCCAGAAAGAGTAATATATAATATCAACATATTTATTTATAATCTTGTATCTTACACTTAAAATATCATGTTTTTATGCATCTGTAAGTTTCTCATATCTGTGCTTACTCTGTGTACAATACCAAATCCGCATTTTCATTAACCTTGCATTCCAAATCGATATCAATAAATCTCCTGTTTAGGTTATGCCAATATCACAATATGCAACTTGTTTATTTCTGTAACTCATGTGGGATGTCAAAATGTTTATTTTGCCATATCTATCAATTTGCATATTAAAATCTTCCTGTCTCAGCTGCCACAATGTATTTATGCCCAAACATTTAATAGACCACTTCCTGTAAAATATCATAATCTTCTTCTGTACCAATACATTCAAAGTCCTCTTTCCCTGTTTCTCTACTGGTTCGAAAGGTCTTTCCTCTGTTTCTAAATCTGTCCCTTGTATCTTCTGTTCCTGAGCCACCAAAACTATTAATATACGTTCTATGGATTTCTTAATTTGCAAAAAAATTTTGCTGGTTTCTTCCTTAAAATCCTGAAGTGCTGTGAGAAATGCCATTATTTGTTGTTCAAACCGTAATCAACTGCCGTAGTCAAAACAAAAAATTTTCTCAGGGAGCAGGGAACAGCTGTTCTATTATTTATCAATAATGTCTATTTCTTTAAGTGAGAAAAGCTTTTAAAGTAAGAGATGAAAAAATTCCACAGAGCAGTATTTCAAACAGTTTGTAAAAGGAAAGATGAAAATATATTCCAAATGAAAGATAGTCCTTTCTAAAAAAAAGTAGAAAAAGAAAAAAAAAAGGTAGAGAGGCACACATTCTCTATACTTTATTCTTTATTCTTCTTTATTCTTCAGGCTGCAAGCTGCTTAACCCAAACAAACAATTTCTCAAAAGTCAGTTAGTTTGTCGAGTGAGAAATACCAACAAAGTCTCTTAAGTCCCAATTTCTCTGATACAAAAGAAAGGCAGAAAAATACAAAACTTGTTCACTATGTTGCCAAAATAAAATCTATCAAACTTCCACCAAAATTAATTATAGCAAAGAAAACACAAAATTAGCCAACATTTTGAACGAAGTCCAAAGATAAATTTTAGATAATAAAAATGTACTAATCTAAAAAAGAAAACTAATATAAAGTGGTCTAAAAGCTGGCTGTCACTCTTGTGTCTCCCAAGAGACTTACGTTCTCTGCAGAGCTAGGATCCTCCTTCGGCCATTTTACTGCATTCACCCCCGTTCTTCTCCGCGGTGGAAACAACAAAGAAAAACAGGAGTGGGCAATTACAATGGCTCTGTGAGCAATCTTCTGGTTCCCCCTTCTCCAGGGGGAAACTTCAGTGGTCTGTAGACCCCTGCAAACAAGATAGAAAGTTAGCCAGGTCTCAGAGCTCAGAGCTCTGAGAAACTCTGACTTGTCGAGTTGCCAGCCAGGCTTGGAGTAGGACACGGGACTAGACTCTTAATATGTTTTTTAAAAAATTCAAAACAAAAGCATTTTCCCACAGGAAGGATTCTTTAGAATTAATTCCAAAATTTTATTTCAAATTTATCTGGACTCTTAGTCCATTTGGAGCTTTCTAAAATCAAAGTTTTAATCAACCTCTTGTTGTCTATTTAAAAAAAACAAATTAAGTTCTTAAGCTTGCAGTTAAAACTTTCTTTCATTAAGGAGTGAAAGCAAACTCAACTGGTCCTTTCAAATTTGTCAATCCAAAGGTCTCTAATAGCTGAAAGGTGAAAATTTCCAAAGGTGATTAGAAAAGGAAGTATGTGAACTTAGTGTCCTTTCAAAGGCACCGACCACGGTTTGAGCAAGATGGCTATTCCCTCATCTCCCAGTGCTCAAAACCCACTGGAGTCTGCTGTCTTGCAATCTCCTTGCAAGGAGCAACTGTCTGGAGCACTTGTGTCCTCTTTGTCCAGAGAGGTTCGAAGAGCTGGTCTACTCACCAGCTCTTCATTCTTCACCACGGTCGTCAGCTCCACTTTTCACAGAGCTATCTTCAGTCTCCTGTTCTTCCTCTGGAACGAGGTGGTTAATCATTTAATTACTTAATGTAGGGATTATGTAGTTGTTCACAGACACTACTAGGGTCCCCACAAAGTTTTGTCATGAACATAAATGTGCTCCCAGTTATGAGTAACCATTAGAAGGCTAAGAAATGAATCTTGAGAGAGGTCAAATGCTTCCACACATTATTGGCATGACCACCCACACCAGATCATCCATGGTTCCCTGCACTTGAAGGACATTACATATTATTAACAGTAACATATTTGTAGACTATAAAGCAGTTATAAAATAAGCTATATGCTTAAATGAGAAAACTCAGTGCAACTAAAAATCAATCTAAAATCACAAAAGATGTTGCAAACTTTAAACTGAAACAGTGAAGACAACTTTAATCTGCCCCAGCTGTGGGCAGGATGAGACTCAGGCAAAAGCCCGAGGACACATGTTATTAAAACAGTAACCAAGAGACATTTGTGGTTGGGGAGCTGTATGCCAATCAAATTCATAGTGTGGTTTATAACAGGTGATGAGATCTTCATAGACAGCACCTTCCCTAATAGTCAGCATAATGTATCATATCCCACAAGAGGAGCTGTGTAATAACATTATTCAGATGAGCACAAATGCACTGCAGCAATCCAGAACACCAGAAAAAGGAAACAGACCACCTATACAGCATCTTCCAGGAGAATGGATACCCACGCAACTTTATCAAAAAGTGCCTGACCACTCAACCCACTACAACACAACCGACAGAAGCTATAAAAAGGATAACACTACCATACGTCAGAAACATCTCAGAAACTACCAACAGACTGTTACAACCATACGGCATCGCCCTAGCACACAAACCAACCAAAGCCCTTCAGAACATCTTAAGCAAACCAAAAGACCTAGTAGCCCAAGAAGAAAAAACAGGAGTCATCTACAACATAGTGTAAGGACTGTAAAAGCCACTGTGTAGGACAGACAGGCAGAAGACTAGCAGACCACAAATACCAACTATCAGTCAGAAGACACGATGAAAACTCCTTAATCTCACTACACATGGACAGACTCAACCATACTTTCAACTGGGAAAATGAGCATCCTAGACCAAGCCAAATCCAAAAAATGCTAGGGAATTCCTGGAAGCTTGGCACTCAGACAAAGCAGCCATCAACAGGCACATAGAGGTAAACAACATTTACATACCATTCAAAAGAGATAATAGAAAAGCTAAAAGACCAGAACACTTCCTTGCCAGCAATCAACACCCAGATATGCAAAGATTAACACCAGGATTAGCACCAGAGGAACAATCAAACAGCACAATATACCCTAATCAAGGAACTATTAACTTAGTCAATCAACCAAGCAGCAAACAACAGCCCAATCAAGGAACTCCTAAGGAGAGAACAACACCTCCACCAACACAAGCAGGGCAAGCCACTGTATATAAACAGAGAGCAAGTCCCACTCCCTTTTCGCACTGAAGATGTTGCCTAGTTGGGCAACATCTGCAAGAAAACAACAAGGCTCAGAGAGCACCAAGGACTCCACTGTATCATGTTCTCCTAGATGCCTAAAGTCAAAGTGGACAGTGCTATGTAGTGGTTATGGTGCTGGACTAAGAGTGGGGAAATCACAGCCACAGAGCTCTCTGGGTGATGAGGGGGGCAGTACCTTTCTCCTAGCTCAGTAGTAGTATAGCTTTATTGATTAGTCAAATGACCATATCAAAAAATGGGCATCAGCCACAATAAAATACAGGAAAATAAGACAGGTAAAATACAATGATACAGTAAAATAGACTAGAGTGAGATAAAATGAGATAAAATACAGTGAGGTAAGATAAAGATAAAAGAGTATAAAATAATGCAGAGGCTTATAATAAGATGAATAGTAAAATACAAATACAAAATGTATTTAGGTGAATTCATCGCCTTTGCATGCTACCCCAATATGTTCTATAAAATGTGTTCTCAATTGGACAGCCCTGACTATAAACTTAATAGTTCTAGAGACTACGTATGTGTTTGTACCCTGAAGGAAGTAACATAGTCGTTTATTACAGTCCCAGTGCATGGTTCTGTCAAGTAGAGTCTGTAGGTACAGAGCCCTTGCTGAGGCATATAATTGGCATTTAAATAGGACATGCACAATGTCTTCTATTTCGGATGCTCCACAAACACATGTTTTCTCAAAATATGGCACTTGGTGGAATCGTCCATATTTGACCATAGAATCTAGCTGCTCAAATCTTGCTCTGGTAAGAGCTATCCTATGGTATTGAGTCAAACCCATTGTCAGGTATTTTTCTGTCTGAAAGGACATTTTATTCTTGGCCAGCCATTTCAACGACCTAATGTTTGCAAGTGCCTCAATGTCGGTTTGGGCGTTAACATCCAAGACTATTTGTTTAAATATTGCCTTGGCCTGATTTCCGGCTGAAAGTAGATATTGTGTTGAGAAGCCGAGATGTTTGGAAAAGTTGGTTGGTCCGTGTGGTGGTCTCAGCTCAGCCTACCTCACAGGATTGTGGTTGTGAGGAAAAAACAGAAGGAGGGAGTACTATCTGCATCAGCTAGAGCACCAGAAAGAAAGATAGGATATAAATCTAATAAATAAATAAAACATATACCTGATCAGTGAGAATCAGACAATAACTTAAACTGTTTTTATTAACTAGCTTCAAGAATGCACGAGATGATGCATCCTGAAGACTGTGTTCTTTCAATGTTAATTACTTGTCTGTCTTTTTGTATCTGTTTATTTGTTGTTGAGTTTTTTGCTGGCCTTTCAGAACATAATACAGGTAGTCCTCATTTAGTGACCACAATTGGGACCGGCAACTTGGTCATTAAACGAAGTGGTTGCTAAGTGAAACCACAACTGTGCTGATGATTTTACTGCAGCTTTGCTTTGCTTTGCTTTACAGACCTGTGAAGGTCGTAAATGTGAGGATCGGTCGTAAAGTTACTTTTTCATCACCGTCGTAACTGTGAATGGTCACTAAATGAAGCAGTCGCTAAACAAGAACTACCTGTAAAGTTTTTGATTTGATTTGATTTGATTTGAGATTTGATCCTATCCTATCCCATCCCATCCCATCCCATCCCATCCCATCCCATCCCATCCCATCCCATCCCATCCCATCCCATCCCATCCTATCCTATCCTATCCTATCCCATCCTATCCCATCCTATCCTATCCTATCCTATCCTCCTATCCTATCCATCTATCTGGTATGCAAATTATATATCAGTGATGCAAGTAAAAATCTACTTCAATTCTTAGCAAGCATAGAAACTTTTGGAAGTATCTGGTGACCACACAATGCTTTCAGGGACTTAATGCAACTCTACTTTACAACATATTTTTTCCAAAGTTCCAAAATGAACCCTTCAAAAATCCTAAGTATTCTGTCCCTTAGAACTCCTAGCAAGGTCTCACCTGGGGACCATTCCCTGTCCATTACATTCTTGAAAGCAAGCAGTCCACTGGAACGACTAGGACAAACTTGCAAATTGGAATTTATTAGAACAGCATGTGTGTGAGAGTGTGTGTGTGCAATCAGTATTTCTAAAATCTTTGAAATGTACTTGACAAAACAAGAAGATTGTAGCCGTATGAGAACATTTAGAATTATTAATATTTAAGAATCCACAGAAACACTTTTGCAAGTATGTAATTCAAAGTGCAACAAGTAAGCAATCAATGTCACAAAATGTCAGCAAGCTTCATGCTGACCTAATTCAGGTTCCCCAAAGCTGTAATCTCAGGTGGCAACAACCAGTCCATGGAAACTTCCAAATGCTTTACTGCATTTTAATTGGCTGCAGTAGGGAGATTTCTAGCATGCATTTTTATCTGGTTTGATTTCAAGGGCTCTGAACAAAGGATGAAAGCCTTTATCAATTTTATTGGTAGGTCAATCAAGGAAAACTTTAATGGCAAAATACGCCTGCAGACTAATTAGTGAGGATGACATTATAAAGCAAATGTCTATGAGAGCTCCATTCATTCTTGCTTCATCCCTTTTTTAATTCCTATTCAAACCCTCTTATGTTTTCTTTCTAGCAAGGAGAGCCACAACCAGTTGAAGCCAAAAGAATTCAGCTAAAATCAACAGCTGCAACCTGAGATAGGTATATAAGCAGGTGGTGGAAATATACACACAGGCAATGAAAGGGGGGTGTTTAAAAGTTTTTAAGGCAGCTAATAGGTTGGCCAGAGCGAATGGCTATGCCGCTCAGAGCCAGCTTGAAATGGAATGGCATAGAAATATTAGTAATAAATAAATTAAAATAAATAACTGCCCAGGATAGTTCTAAATGGAAAAGGAAAAAAAATCTACTTTGCTAGGTTATCAGCAGAAACACCTGCTGATGTTTCCACAGTCCATACTCTGGCTGTATGGACAATTCATAAGTGCACATATGACTTTCTAGGATTACATCCAATACCAATTCATCTCCTAAACTGGCATGTTTCTCAATCCTAAATCAAGTTGATTTTTTTTCTTTTTGCAAAAGCTCCTTTGACCTTGGTATGACCCTGGCATTGGAAAACAGAAAGTGCCTCTGTTCCCAAATTGAATGAAATGGAAAAGATTGAAGATAGCCTTCCATTCAGATCAGTTGTAACCTTCTGTTTATCCACTTGCATTCTTTACTTAGTTTTAAAATGTCGGTATTGCCTTTCAGGATGGTTTACCAAAGGAGGATTTACCAAATAAAACATAAACTTAACTACATCAAACATATTTAAAAATCTGGGTAAATAAAAGTATGATTTGCCTTGTTGTTGTTTATTCGTTCAGTCGTTTCCGACTCTTCGTGACTTCATGGACCAGTCCACGCCAGAGCTCTCTGTCGGCCGTCACCATCCCCAGCTCCCCAATGGTTGAGTCCGTCACCTCCAGAATACCATCCATCCATCTTGCCCTTGGTCGGCCCCTCTTCCTTTTGCCTTCCACTTTCCCTAGCATCAGCTTCTTCTCCAAGGTATCCTGTCTTCTCATTATGTGGCCAAAGTACTTCAGTTTTGCCTTTAATATCATTCCCTCAAGTGAGCAGTCTGGCTTTATTTCCTGGAGTATGGACTGGTTTGATCTTCTTGCAGTCCAAGGCACTCTCAGAATTTTCCTCCAACACCACAGTTCAAAAGCATCTATCTTCCTTTGCTCAGCCTTCCTTATGGTCCAGCTCTCACAGCCATAGGTTACTACAGGGAATACCATTGCTTTAACTATGCGGACCTTTGTTGTCAGTGTGATGTCTCTGCTCTTAACTATTTTATCAAGATTTGCCATTGCTCTCCTCCCAAGAAGTAGACGTCTTCTGATTTCCTGGCTGCAGTCAGTGTCTGCAGTAATCTTTGTGCCTAGAAATACAAAGTCTGTCACTGCCTCCACTTTTTCTCCCTCTATTTGCCAGTCATCAATCAAGCTCGTTGCCATAATCTTGGTTTTTTTGAGGTTTAACTGCAACCCAGCTTTTGCACTTTCTTCTTTCACCTTCGGCATAAGGCTCCTCAACTCCTCCTCGCTTTCAGCCATCAAAGTGGTATCATCTGCATATCTGAGATTGTTAATGCTTCTTCCAGCGATTTTAACTCCAGCCTTGGATTCCTCAAGCCCAGCATGTCGCATGATGTGTTCTGCGTACAGGTTGAATAGGTAGGGTGAGAGTATACAACCCTGCCGTACTCCTTTCCCAATCTTAAACCAGTCTGTTGTTCCGTGCTCTGTTCTTACCATTGCTACTTGGTCGTTATACAGATTCCTCAGGAGGCAGACAAGATGACTTGGTATCCCCATACCACCAAGAACTTGCCACAATTTGTTATGATCCAATGATTTGCCTTACTTTATAACATAACTTGGATACCAAATTAACCAGACTGTGTAGGCAGTGCCTACTAACACACTGGGGAGATTCTGTCTGGTCTCTCCCCCGCTCCCCCAAAATTAGATTACTGGAACCTGGAGGAGAGCCTTTAATATATTCTCAATATGCTATGTGAATCAAATACAGATGATAGCCGGTTATACATGTCCTGAAGCTGAAGAGGAGATGCTGTGGCATAGTAGTTGACTGCCCCCCCTTGCTGCCTCTGGAAGGAGGACATACTCCCTGAAGGAGCAGACCCACAACTAGGAGATTCTCCTGGATTCACAGGTCCAGCTGGATCAAGAGCTAGAAGTTGTGGTTAGGGTAGGCTTTGCCCAGCTTAAACTAGTGTACCGCTGAAGCCCTTTTTGGAGTGGAAGACTCTGGCAGCATTAACTCACATCCTTATTATCTCTAGAGAGGGTTATTATTATAATGCACTCTACTTGAGGCTGCCCTTGAAGACTATCCTGAAACTGCAATTGGTGCAGAATGCAGAGCCAACAGCCTGATAGGTGAGAGTAGGTATAGGAATATAGCACCTATGAAGTGGGTACAACATCGGCTTCCAATTCAAGGTGCTGGTATCAATCTGCAGGCTTGGACCCAGAGTGTCTTCAGGACCATATCCTATGTTATGGGAACTTGGCCCTGGATGTGAAGGGGCCAATGGGGTCTGGAAAAATAACTTCTTTGGAACTAGCCTAGCACTTTGGAATAAGACACACACAAATACACACCAGCAGGTTCAAATGGTTCCCACACTTTTTACTTTTAAGAGAGCTGTTAAGACCTGGCTTTTCCAGCAAGCTTTTGGAAACAGAATATCTGACGCTTTGCATTCCAGTTTAATCTCTGGTTACTGTTTTCATTGAAATTCTTAATTCTAATCTTAATTTCAACGTGCTGCATTTTTATTATTTTTGTAAATTGCCTAGTACTTCTATAATTTGTAGTATATTAATACTGGGAAATAAATCAATACATTTAAGATAAGCTATGTACTTCCTTCAGCATCTGCAGAATTTAAGAACAATGTGCAACTTTGTTCAACTTAATGGGGTTGATCAATGAAACCTTTTAACTAGTTAACCTTCATGTAAACTTTTTTTAAACATCACAATAACCCTCACACCACCCTAGAGACGATAGTGCTAGATCGCCACATAAGTGGAAGCAAATGTTAAATTTAATAGCCTCAGAGAACTTTGATTCCAGAGTGGTCTGACCTTTAAGGTTCCAAAGCTACCTGCCTGAAAATCAATGAGAGTTTTACAGCTGCCCACTCTGGGAACAGATTCAAAGGCAGCCAACAGATGTGAGCACAAGATACTTTAGCTTAATAAAGGTTACCCGATCTACTCTGGACCTAATTGGCTTCCTCTAGCTTTCCAGGAGAAGTCTTAAGCCTTGTAGCTTACATAAGGAAGCTTTGGGTACATCCTCCCAACTGTCCCCTTTCAAATGCATTCAGACCTATTAAGGTCTCAATTAAGAGTCTCCCTACTGCACATTTTAACCCCTTTTCTCTTCAAAATGGATTTTACACATAAAAGAGGAAACGTATACACCGTGACACATTTATGGTGGAAATGTTCTCAGATTTATTCATATTGCCCCCACTCTCAACTGTTTTCAGCCCTAAAAACCAATGCCATATAGGTCAGGACTACTTTTATTGTAACAGCTGTATTAACAGAATCTTGCAAGTCTGAAGGTGCTTCCCCCTCCCTCGGGTTATCTTCATGTGAACCAGGGAGGGGCTTGTCTGAGATGTTTTCTCAAGTTAGTTAGTTAATCAATTAACTTAATTTATAATAAATTAATAAATAATATTAATTTATTAATTTAATTAATTAACTAACTAACTGATTAAGTTAGTCAAGTTAGCTCAAGCCCCGCTTTTCTGACCATTGCCTTGGTAATGGCTCTTCCTCTAGTCCAGAGCTTTCCAAACTGTGTTTCGCGACACAAAAGTGTGTCGCCACACACAGTCTGGTGTGTCGCCACACAACCGGAAAGCGCTGATCATCATCAGCACTTCTGGGTTTTCCCGTGGCGACACACAACGGTGGTGCGCAAAAACCCGAAAGCGGCAGCAGCGCTTCCGGGTTTTTGCGTGCTGCCGCAACGGCGGCACTTCCGGGTTTTCCTGCGGTGACACACCAACGGCGGTTGGTGTGTCGCCGCGGGAAAACTTTGGAAAGCCCTGCTCTAGTCCTTCAAGACCATTCCATCTATATCCTCTATAACTGTCATCCCTTAAAAAAAAAAGGTAAAGGTTTTCCCCTGCACAGTCGTGTCCGACTCTGGAGGGCGGTGCTCATCTCCGTTTGTTAGCCGAAGAGCCAGCGCTGTCAGAAGACACTTCCACGGTCATGTGGCCGGCATGACGCATGCGGGACGCTGTTACCTACCCACCAAAGTGGTACCTATTCATCTACTTGCATTTGCATGCTTTCGAATTGCTAGGTTGGCAAGAGCTGGGGCGACTGCAGGAGCTCACTCCATCACGCAGCGCTCGGGTCTCGAACCGCCAACCTTCCGATCCCTTACCTTTACCCTTAGAAATATCCTGAGGCAATGGTACCATATCTGAGTAGCTATGTAAATCTGCAGTCATCCATTCAGTATGGATGCTCAGATGGAGTTGGTTACCCAGTGGGGCAGGTGAGCCAGTTCAGACCTTGAATTTATTGGATAAAATGGGAATGAATACTGACTACTTTAGCTATAGAGTATGCACACCCAGTAATCCACCATACAATTATAACAAACTTTCTAAAAGAAGAAAGAAAGAATGTTATGGTGGCAATCTTCATGCCCACGTCAATCCAGATACTTATACTGGGTGACCAGTCTGAGTCTACCAGTCTGTGGGTGACAATTTAGGCACTGTCCGTGCTGCAGTGGCCTGGACTTCATCCCCCAAATCCATTCCTGACTTAGTTACAGGAGATTGAATAGATAACTGTCCTATAAAGCATCTCCAAATCATGTGCAACATTAATGTACAATAATGTAACAGAAACAAGTTATAAAATCCAATCCATAAAATGATGCAACACCAGCCACAAGTATGTAACAGGACCGTCATAACATGTCAGTTGCTGAGATTAATACCTGTAGAAAAATTATCACCATCTATACCAATGTTGGGACCTATTTTATTTCTGGAGGGAGGAGATTCAAGAAAGTGGCCTTAGATGTTATTGTTAATCTGATTATGGATTTAATATAAATAATAATATAAATACAGATTTATTTCTGATATTTCTAACTTGGCCAATAGCACTGAATGAACTCAGAACTAAATAGGGAATTCAGTTAACATCTCACAGTGTTCTAACTACTGGCTTACAAGGCAGTTTTTTAGGAAAAAGCTGAGCCAATGATATACTGTAGGAGACATCCAAATGCTGACCAAGCTCTAACTGAAGGTAATGCAGTCACCGTGGTCCTTGTGAGTTTTTCAGGCTTGTGCACCTCTTCTCTGCAAACTGACTTTCACATTTGCCTTTGACAGGACTGCGCTCTATATAGCAGACTGAGGAGAAACTGGGAGAACTGGGAATGGTAGAATTAAGTCACTGATCATCCGATGGAGAGAGAGGATTGAGAAGGAAGCCAGAATCCAGGATCAATAATCAGGTCAAGAGGCAGGACAACTGAAAGATGTAGGAATGTGCCAGAAATCAGGAAAAATGTCTTGCTCAAACAAGGCTTAACTAAAGCAAGTCATTTCTGTACAAGAGATACCAGTTTGTGGGCAGAAATGGGTACTTTTGTAGGATTGGGGACCACAAAAGCTCTCCAAACCAGCTTGAGAGCTGTAATGATATTGCAGGAAGAGGCAGGACTGAATTTTTCAACCCATTCTTTCATCCTTTTTCATATTTTTGAGGGTAGTAATCTGAGCAGGGAACCTCTAGCAGATAAACTGCTCCCACTCACAACTTTAAAAACTCCAAATCACCATTGGTTAGCATGAGAAGCCTGAACTGCTTAGGCCAGCCTATCCCAACGAAGGATCTTAATACATTAAACGTCACTTCCCCTAATCCTAGGTATTGTGACATGTTGGCTAGAGATAATAGCAAATGATGTCCCATTCATCTCATAGGTACAAGACAAGGGGAGTCTGATCAAAACTGCACTCTCAAATGTAAAATAAAAGCTCAGAGCAGACTGAAATCTAGCCAACGTTTCCATAATGAATGGTGGCATTCAAAGGATGAGAGTCTAGCTGCTAAATTCTGAGATCTGAGGATGATTTGGGGGGAGATATTTTCTTTTAGGACAAAGCAGTGATTTGTCTAATTCAGTCTTCTCCAATTTACAGCCATCCAAATCTATAGAACTTCTCAGATAACTGCTGGCTGGGAAAAGTGGAATCTGAGGGAGCTAAGCTGGTAAGACTATTCTAATTTATTATCTTAATCTAAAGAATTCCAAAGCCCAATCAAGAGAAGCTTCTGCCAAAAAATCACAGTGCATGAAAGACCTGTTACAACTTGTTGCTTCCTCAAGGGCACATTTCATGAGGAATTTCAACTAGTCTTTAATTAATACAATACTAATTGTACATTTTAGCAGCTCTGCTAATGTCTCTGCCTCACAAGCATGGGGCATTCCTAATTAGCAGTTACAAAATGTCAGCAGAGACTGGTTTAGCTGTGTCCAGTCCTTTCTTCCAAACGAAAAGAGAACATGATAGCTTCTTACACCATTAAAGAAGGGGGAAGAAAGGTCAGATCCTACTAACACAGACAAGACAAGACTGGATCAAGGAAGCTGTATATAGTATAGTTTATTTTAACAAGAGACACTATCTATTGATAATGAAAAAAGTTTAAAAAATATTATAAACCTGACTCATTTGTGACTTATAAGCTTGTCTGGGGCCTATCACATATAGTGACACATCAAGAGTTTCATAGCATCCTATTTCTATTCTTTCCCCAGGATTACAGGTAGTCCTCGTTTAGCAACCACAATTGGGACTGGCAACTCAGTCGTTAAGCAAAGTGATCACTAAGTGAAACCGCAACTGTGTTTATGATCTTATTTCAACTTTCCTTTGCTTTACAGACCTGCAAAGGTCATAAATGCAAGGATTGGTCGCAAAGTTACTTTTTCATCACTGTTGTAACTGCAAACAGTCACTAAACGAGGCAGTTGCTAAATGAGGACTCCCTGTACAAAGAATGGAAAGGGGGGGCAGGTTGCTGGTGGGCATCCTTTGACATGGATCAAAAGTTGCAGGGAACTAAATTATATTCAGTTTCACAGATATATTTTAAATGCTTATTATTTATCTTAGTTTTAAAACATTAATTTAGAAAGACTAACGAATTAGTCTTCGTTCACAGAATGGTTGTTGGTAATAAAAATAGTAAACCAAATGAAGCAACAACATTTAAAAGACTGAAATGGCAAGCTAGATAGGGGCCATCAGGGACAGGTGTCAAAATGCTTCTCATATGAGCACAGGTGGAGGGTGCTTTACAGGTGAGTCTATG
Organism: Charina bottae; assembly: GCA_023362775.1. Classification (NCBI taxonomy): domain Eukaryota; kingdom Metazoa; phylum Chordata; class Lepidosauria; order Squamata; family Charinaidae; genus Charina; species Charina bottae. Next base: position 150,823,357 of record JALMGJ010000001.1, read on the forward strand.
GCCTTCTCTTTATTTGCTCCCTATCCCATCCCTGATGACAAAGCTCATCTGGAGATGGATTCAGTAGATGGCCTCGTAGGACCAACATCAGGGGGTTGCCATTGTTAGGCTTCAACCAAAGTGTATGAGAGACAAAGGAGTGAATGAAATGCTTTACTGTTTGGGATGAGCTAAAGATTTTTTTTTAACTTTACCAGTTTTGCACCTGGAGAGCAGATTAAACAAACACATAAGCCACCTCTTCACAGTTTGTCTCCCTACTATGAGAGGTCATTTGATATAAATTATTTCTAAAGGAACATCAGTTTAGCATGCATAAATTGTAAGCAACTTTGTGGCCTTTATTTTTATTATTTTATTTTATTATTTAAATTTATATGACCGTCCATTTCCCCCAAACGGGGGACTCTGGGCGGCTTACAATAAAAATTAGGATTAAAATACAAGTATAAAATTAAAATCATCAATATGACATAAATAAGTATAAAATCCAACCTGGCGAATCGATCTCAAACAATGGGAGGGCATTATGATACTGACCACCCCCAGGAGACATGGAGGAGAGTCATTAAGGAAGACACAGGGGAATACTTAAACCATGGCTTTTAATACCAGCAAAAAATAGAAATAAATGTTGCTCTGATAGTATTATGAGCTGTATCAACTCTATGAGCCAAGTGTCCAGCAGATCACTTCAACAAATTAATCAAAGTTCAACAACTACAATTCTAGACAATAGACCTTGAAGAAGCTCTACTAAACGGTCTGATCTTTATCACATAGTAATGGAAGCAGTAACTCATTTAGGCAGAAGAAAACAAAAACTGAAGAAATTCCAACCTCTACTTTTCAGTTCATCGTTGGGCAGATGAGGAGAGAAACTGAAGCTCGCCTTTGACTTTCTGGGTTGCAGCGTATAACAGGAGGTAGAGAAAAAGTCATGGATTGCTCAATTTTCTGCTCCTCATCTGTTGAGCCATGCAGTCAGGTCCCACGGTCCTTGGCTTGACAAATGGCTTTTCTACTCATTGGGCCACTCAGATAACTGAAGTGGACAGCCAGTGTGGTGTAGTCATTTAGCTGTTACACCAGGAACAGAGGCACGCGAGTTAAGACCATCTTCAGCCACAAAAGCTCTTGGGATGACTTTAGGACAGTTATTCTCTCTCAGCCAAACATACTGTACCTCACAGGGTTGCTCTGATGGGGAGAAATGGAGGAAGGAATGGTCTCACCCTGAGCCTCTGGAGGGAAGGCAGGATATAAATCTAACTAAAGAAACAAAATGAAGAAATACTTGTCAGTGTACTCCTGGGAGCCAATAGGCCATAAAGCTCCCAATTCCCTGCCGAAAGAAGGGAACACAGTGATGTCCCCAAGCAGCACATTCCCCTCAGTTACGCCACAAGATATTTGCCTGCAACTATTGAGAGACCAAAAGCTCTGGGCACCTTTGGTTGTTGCTGCTACTGATGACAAGGATGAAAAAGGCTGGTTTAAAAATTAAAAAAAATGTTTAAAAATAAACATTGTTACGTTAATCGTAGCATTTCCATTGAATACACGGCATTAAAGGAGATGGTGAGACAGCCCCCACAATTTCTCTCTTTTGTGGGAGAAAACAGAGAACTAGGAGGATTATAGGCCTGCCCAGATGACTCAGAGACAGGCCTAGGAGAGTTTTGAAGAAAAGGCTGAGATCTTATAGTCTGCCCAGTCGTTTTGCAAAAAAAAAAAAAAAGGCTCTGGGTGGCTGTTGGACCAGCCCTTCCCTTGGACAGGATCTAATGAACAGCTGCATCCAGAATAGACTGCCTTTGGGAACATTATTAAAGGGACGGCCAGTTGATCTGCAATTTTTCATCTTGGATGCCTTAGGCCAGGGGTCGGCAAACTTTTTATGCCGGGAGCCATTTTGACATGCTCGTGCACATTTTGAAATGCTTGAGAGCCAGGGGGCGGGGTTTGCGGGTGGGGGGCAATCACGTGGAAGGGGGCGGGGATTGCAGGCGGGGGCCAATCGCGTGGAAGGGGGCGGGGTTTGCGGGCGGGAGCCAATTGCACGGAAGGGAGTGGGGTTTGGGGGCGGGAGCCAATCATGTGGAAGGGGGCGGGGGGCTCACGGAGGGAGGGGGCGCAGCCAGCGGCCCGGCCGCCCCACCGGGAGTGGCGGAGAAAGAGCTGCCACCCTCCGGCCGGCAGGACGGGCACGGGAGAGCGGAAGGCTGCGCCCTCTCCACCGGGCGGGACCCGCGCCTCCTTCCCCACCGGCGCCCGAGCACAGACACCAGCCGGGACCCCGCGCGGAAGATGCCGCGCGCCGCCAGCGCCTGACATCAAGGCAGCTGCGCTTCCGCGCCCGGCGGGCGGGCGAGGCAGGGAGAGAAGGGGAGACGGAGGGGCTCCCTCTCCGGCCTCTGTGCCCCTTCAGGCCCGTCTCTGCGAGGCCCAGCGCGGCAGGGAGGCGCTGCTGGCCCGGGACGCGGCACTGTCGGAGGCGGCGCAGGAGCGGCTGCAGGGGCTGCTGCGGCTGGAGATGGCGCTGCTCCGCGGCATCCAGGTGCTGGGCGAGGGCGCAGGCCCGGGACACGAGTGGCAGGGCGGCGCAGGGGGCCTGGCCGGGGTGGTGGCGGTGGCAGCGGGGGGACGGAGCCAGCGGAGGTTTGCTGGGCGGCAGGACGGGGCGGGCGGCACTGCTGGGGCTGGTGGCGGAGCTGGAGGGAGCGGAGGGACCAGGTGTTCCCATGGGCGCAGCGCGCGCTCTGCAACCCGCCTTGGAGAAGCGGCCGCGGGAGGCCCTCCGGGTGCACCCTCCCGCCCCATCAATCCCCCCCCGCCGTTCGGCGTCCTCTCCCCCCGCTAACCCGAGCCCTGCGGCGGCCGGGGGAGCCGAGCCAGGCTCGGACCGGAAGCGGCCAAGGGGAGAGCAGGCGGCTCTTCGCCCTGCGCCGCCCTGCCGCTCGCGTTCCGGGCCCGCGCCCTCGCCCAGCACCTGGATGCCGCGGAGCAGTGCCATCTCCAGCCGCAGCAGCCCCTGCAGCCGCTCCTGCGCCGCCTCCGACAGCGCCACGTCCCGGGCCAGCAGCGCCTCCCTGCCGCGCCGGGCCTCGCTCAGTGCGAGAGCCAGGGGGCGGGGTTTGCGGGCGGGGGCCAATCGCGTGGAAGGGGCGGGGGTGAGTTCAGCTGCGGAAGAGCCACACTCAAGGGGCCAAAGAGCCGCATCTGGCTCGCGAGCCACCATTTCCGACCCTTGCCTTAGGCGCTGATGTGAGGATGGAAGTCCTTGCTTCTGCTGTAATCATTTTAATCTTGGGAAGCAAGGAGAGGAGAAAAGCTGCCAGTTTGCTTTTGGAAATCACAGGGCCAGCATAACGCTGTGCTGCCCATGTGCACTAGAATGGGGGGGGGGGGGTCAGGATAGCACAACCTAAAGTGCCATCAGTTTAAGGCAAGAATTGCTTTGCCTGACCATGTCAAAGTCCCCCCTGGCCAATATTTGGCTTCTAACAAGAGTCAACCAGAACCCTTTGAAGCCATGTATAAAAATTAACCCTGCTTTACCTTTTGCATTTTTCCTGTATGGGGGATTTGTAGTTATACAGTTGATTCTTGTATTTGTTAACATTGAAGATTTAAGGGTGAAAGGCATAATAAAAAATGAAAATGGTTATGACGACATGGTGGTTCTCTGGTTAGTCTTCCCAGAAGCCATGCCGTACCTTTACAGTATGTCATGTCCCTTAATTGCATAGCTCCCTACAAAGCCTTGGTTGCAGTCCATAAAAACCCTCAAAACTGTGCCCAAATTGTAATTTGTAATGAAGCACAAGGGTGAAATTATTAATTGTATGGGGAATAATTGTATTCACTTATTTAATTCATTAAATTAAAGTAAAATGTCCTGTCCCAGCTTCTTTCCCCCATTGCAATCACTACAAACACTTGAAATTTCCCCACTACAAACACTTGAAACCACTACAAAGACTGACAACCCTTTATATATACAAGCATATTATATTGTTTGTTTTTCTGTCTGTACAGCAATCTTATGGTTGATACACCTGAGATTGATTAATTATTCTTATATAGGTTCTGAAATAGCTTTGGAAATTGATGGAGTGGCACCTCACTAGCTTTAATGTTTACACTGCCAATTCCATCTGAGTCGAAACCCAGATATGGGTGGGGGAGGGAACAAAAGTCTAGTAAATTGATTCTAAATGCCTCAGGCTGGATGCATAATGGAAACACCAATCTATTATTAAATGGGCCTAGCCCAGAAATTGAGGGGAGAACCCCTGTTTTGCATGGACAGTGCTAGAATTGTATCTTGAGTTGGGAAAATGTTGGGTAGCAGATGATGGAAAGAGCTCTGCAGAAGACCTCAGAGACTTTCAGGCAGTCCGTGTAAGCAATAGGCCTGCCCAAGGCATCCAACTTTATTTCCATATGGTGGTTTGCTCCATGGCCGTGATGCTGTTTTCCTTTATGAGATGTTTTGTGTCACTCCCATTGCCTCTTCCAACTACCAGATAGTACTGTATATGCTGGAGGAGGTCCTCAGAATGACATGAAGCAAAGCAATGTGACAATGTTGTTCTGCTCTTTAGAAGCAGGACTCCATACTGCTTTCCAAAACAGTTTTGAAGATGTGCTTCAGTTTGAAGCATATTCAAAAGCCAGCATCCCTTTGAAGCTTGGCAATATTGGGCTAGGTGACCAAACCGTAGAAGCCATTTTTCTGGATTCCCTTTCCTGATTTTACTCTGCTCTGTATATTTCTGATCTATTATAGTCAGAATATAATAGACAGCTTAGTAGTGGTTTTATTCCACATTCTGTAGCTGCCAGCCAGCCTGCTTCTGGTCCAAGATTGATTAATTGATTATGTGCCATCAAGTCGTTTTTGACTCCTAGCGACCATATAGATCAACAGATTTTCTCCATGACTGGTCCAAGAGAAAACATTTAAATTGTGTTAAGATCCTCCTTTTCCCCCAATATAAGTTTTGTCTCCTGAGGACTGTTGTTCCATTGCTATTTCCCCTCTCTCTGCCTACATCTTCCTCCTTCCCATGGGTGATCCCACTTAGTCAGGGACTGACAGTGAAAATGATGATGTCACCCTATAGCCAATCAGAAAGGGGAAAAAGTTAAAACAACTGAAAATGTGGACCATGTAAATTAAGAAGTGAATGTGTTCTGAAACAGTGCTAAACTGCCAAAAGGGTAAGCAATTTATGACACTGCTAGAAATTTACCACTTTACCCACAGACTAGTAAATAAGTAAATAAAATCTGAAGTAGCACAGCTAAGCTGTATCATAGAACAGCACACATTTTGAGGTAGGCATTGATATTGAAACATATCCCTCCCCCAAAAAATTATCCAAACCCAAATTCATCTAAAATGTATCTATTTAATAAGGGGTATGCAAATCAGCCAAGATTTTCTTTGAATCAGAGATTCTGAGACAGTAAGATGGTATTCAAATTTGACATGCAAAGACAGTAACGTTCAATTTGAGCTGATTGGAGATTTGATAAAAAAAATATGAGGACACATCAGCTTATCTGCAGTGGCTTCTGTTTTTTGTTTTTTGTTTCCCACAAAATGAAATGCAAATAGAGGAGAGAGTAGTCTCTTTGGAGGACATGAACTCTGCTAAATATCAGCTGGAGAATTTCATAAATCAGACAAATAGATTGAGAGCTACAAAAGAATAAGGATAAAGTATGTGGATTTAAGGAAAGGTGGAGGTTTCTGCAGATGGCAGCTCCTGGCTGGCCTTGTGTGGACTCAGAGGCTAGGCAGAATCAATTCTGCTTTATATCTGGATAAATCTCCAAGGAATAACTGGGCTGCAGATTAGACTGGGAAGTTTTAAAAAAATCCCAGAAGGCAATGCTAAGTGCTTATATTGCTGCCAAAAAAAAAAAAACTACATGGAGATGTTCATGAAGTCACCAGAAGATGAGCTTTATTTGAAGGAGACATTAAGTTACTTTAGAGCAGTGTTTCTCAACCTTGGGAACTTTAAGATGTGTGGACTTCAACTCCCAAAATTCCCCAGCCAGAAGATGTTGGCTGGGGAATTCTGGGAGTTGAAGTCCACACATCTTAAAGTTCCCAAGGTTGACTGTGGCTTGAATCATGTCAACTGGATTTCTATTTTCTCAGTGGAAACGTTTCACTCCTTATCCAAGGAGCTTCTTCAGTCTGAGCAAAGTTAGTAAGGGAATCCTTAAATAAGTTTCTAGGGTGGCTGTGTGACCTTGCACCTGGGGCTAGGTCATGGTTATTTTGAGATGTTTATTTCTAAGTCCCTTTATCATCTAAAGGAGGATCGTTAAGATTATCATGCTGCTGTTGAGCTTGTGAAATGGAATTAATCTTCCTAGGCACAGAAGACAAAGCAGGAAGGAAGATAGGGGAAAGGTTGTGCATGAGGCCCCCACCTCTATTCAAGGAAGGATTTTCCAAGTTGGCATAAATGGATTCCTTGACCCCTCTCTCAAACCACCTATCTTCTCTGTCTAAAATGTGAACATTAATGTCCTCAAATGAGTGTCCTTTTTCCTTTAGATGAAGATAAACTGCTGACTCTGGTCCTGTGGTGTTACTTCTCCTGTGTGTTGGGCCATCCTCCTGTGCAAAGGTTGTTTGGTTTCTCCAATGTAGAGTTCAGAGCACTCCTCACTGAAAGGGAAGTTGCAACAGTGATACCTCCCAAAGCTGGAAAGCACTAGAAAGTCAATAGAATCTCCGAATTGCTTTGGAATCTTTCCAGAATGATCCAAAGGCACTTGATTCTGTGCTTCAAATCAGTTGGAAGATTCAGTTCAAGGTGATTATTTGATCAATGAACTAAATAATAAAAAAATGATCCTGATACAGAAAGGAGAAAAATCAGTTACGGAGAACTAAGCTCATACTGTAATGTCAATGTAAACTTATGCTTCTGTGTAACATCTCTAGTTTTCCATTCTCCATTGAGCAGGGATGTCGTTTTTGCTTTTGTTTTAACCCTGATCTTAATTAATCTTTGCTGTTTTATTATGGGTATTCAGTAATCATTTCAGTCCTGACAACAAAACATTTTATTCTTTTGTTGAACAATCTTTCAGATAAAATACAACTGTAAATATAGCTCTAGGGGCTTATATGTTTCAATTGTCTGAAAAACTCAACATCAAATATGCCCAGCACTCCAAAAAGGTAAAGAGATGTTGACTTGCAGCAGATACTAGGTTTTCTCTGAGAAATCATTTATCTGAACCAAATTGTCATGAAATAGTTTTGAGATTTTTTTTTCAGAAGATTTCTGGTTTTACATGGGAAATTCTTCACCAGAGAACATGCAATGGCTGGACTGGCACAATAGAGTGCACATACTTACACACTTATTCTTTATTTCTCTGTCACACAGAAATAATCCCCTCCACCTTTCTACATGTGGACTCGTAGGGGATAAGGTTAAAGACTCCACCAACAACAATCAGGATCACTGGAGGGGATGTTTTAATTTTGTTCTACTGCCTGTGATCCTGATAATCATGGAAGAATTATGAAAAAGCATCTTCTCCTCTCCAGCCATCTCATATAAGGCATAATCTCACCTAAAGCAGACATTCTGATGCAGCCAGAATTGATGGACATGAGAGAAGCTTTGATCACTCTCTTTCTCTGTCTCCCTGGTACACACATGCACGTACACCCACAGGGATCCTGATTAAGTTCAGTGTTCCTGCCCAGTGGGTGGGCAAAGAAGAGTGAGTAGGGCTCTCAAAAATCCTGTGGATTGCACAGAGCAGCTGAGTGACACAAACTCTACAATGTGACCTCATAGAAAGCAATCCCATGAAAATTGCATCTTTTTTATCTATATATATTATATACAGATGACTGAGATGGCAAGCCAAAGCAACTTGTTCTCATGTTGACATCTTGAACATGAGTTCATGATTTCCCTCTCAAAAGTTTGATGTTCATTAAAAATCTCATAGCTGATTCCTCTTATATTTGATACATGCTTCTAACAAGGGGCGTGGTGGCTCAGCGGGTAAGACACCAGGCTTGTCGATCGGAAGATCGCAAGTTCGGAGGTTCGAATCCCTAGCCTTGCGTGCAGAGTTTGCTCCCACACTAGCTCCAGCTGTTGCCAACCTAGCAATTCGAAAGCATGCAAATGCAAGTAGATGAATAGGTACCACTTCGGTGGGTAGGTAACAGCATTCCGCACGTGTCATGCAGCCACATGACCGTGGAAGCGTCTTTGGACAACGCTGGCTCTTCGGCTAACAAACGGAGATGAGCACCAGCCCCTAGAGTCGGACACGACTGCACAAATGTGCGGGGGGAACCTTTACCTTTACCTAAAAAGCAGCCAACTTAATTTATGAGAGCCTTAATCTCTCACACTCACAGGCAATGCACGACAGTGGTTAGCTAGGCTTTGACCAAATAGAGGGATCCAGATTCAAGTCCCCATTAAACCACAAGCTCACTGGGTAATTTTCTTTCAGTCCAATCTACCTCCACAGGATTGTTGTTGGAATGAAATTGGGGGACATCTTCCTATAAGCCTTAGCTTGTGGAGAAATGGCAGGATATAAATGCATAAAATAACAACGGTGATTGCCTTATTATATCTCATACCTCTGGATGATTTCATTCTCAGGAAGATTCCAGCCCTAACCCTAATGCTGACTCAATAGATCATCTTATCTCAAACTTTGCTGGTCTTTTTTCAGCATTCTCTCTTTCTCGTTAGTCTAGATATTTGGCAAATGATGGATACCAGGTGCATGTTGAGAGTCAAGTCCAAATTAATAATTTTAAACTTGAGGTTTGGTCCAAGAGTTAAATTGCTACAACACTCTGGCTGTGAAGCAACATAATGCCTGATTCTAAGAAGCCAAGATAGAAATACAAAAATCAATGTCCACAATTAAAATGCTAAACTGTGTCTAAAACTGCCAGGATAAAACATTTTAAAGTTTAAAATAGTGCTATAGGATGCTGTTTGGGTCCATATTTAGGGGGAACAATTAAGAATTTTAGGGTGCCTATTAATAATAATTAACCTTAATAGATAGAGGCATCAATCCTCCAGGTTTATAGACAAATCTGGGAAATATTGAAGGAGCCCATCTGGATCATCATGCTAGAATAGACTGGGAACTTATCAGAATGCCATGTGGTTATGTCCCACCTGTAGCACACTAGGTCCCAGATTCCTGGAACAGCATAGTGGTGCAATGTGATGATGTCAAAGAAGTATTGAGAACTCCCAGAAAAGACTAAAATTTCCTTAGGCCTCACTTGATGCCAGAGAAAAGTGGAAGGTATAATAGATATTCACATTTTACAGAGAAGATCTAAATTGTAGTTGCCAATCACTTTAGTTCTATTGGAATGGCAATTATATACTTTTTTATGTGGATGGTTATCTCTGTGCACCCAGTTAATATACTTTTGGGGGGGGGGTGTATAGTATTTCACTACAATGCTCCAGGTATTCAATGTTTTTATAGCTTTCATTACTCATATAGCCAGATTTATATAGGGGTTCTCTTAAACCCCACCCTAATGACCTTTTCAGCCATGATTTGACTGAAGAGGCAAAATATGCTCAAACTCAAAAAGGGTTGTATCTGACATGAATATGGCTTTCATGGCTGGTTTGCACATATCATGCTAAACCAGAATGTGGTCTGTTTTCTTTTGGTTTGGCACAATGTGAAAAACTGTCCACTGTGGAATGAAAAACATAGTTTCTTTCTAGGTATGCTAAGCCAAACATAAACAAATCAGATTGGGTTTTATTTGCTTGGCTTGTTTTATTTCCATACCGATTTAGATTATTTGCTATTCACACCTCAGCCAAAGTTCTCTGGGCAGCTTACAGTATAGGGGAAACAAACACTTAGCACAAAACATTTAAAGCATAAAAATATTTAAAGCATAGAGCATAAAAATAATTAAAGTGTAAAAACACATTTTTTTAAAAAAAGAGAGAAGTGCAAAAGTAAATTAACCAGGCAGAGCAAATAACAAGCTTTTCACCAGGTGAAGAAAAGACAATTAAGACAGCATCAGTTAAAAACCTGGGTGAGAACATTCCCAAAATTGAAAAGTCCTGAGTTTAGTTTCTGCCTGAGCTCCCTTCAGATGGTGAGGCAGTCCTGGAGATAAGCCTTTAAGCCGGTCTTAATGGTCAGGCAGGTTCACATAAATGGAAACGTTCTCTTAGATGGTGGCAGTCCCACACCGTTCAGATCATCTTGCATTTCTCCAGGAGCACCACTGGGGGGAGGGGGCATTTTCAGCAAAGTCAAGATGACAGCCACAACCATGTAATTATAGCTCCGCCCCTTTTTTACATGTGACATGCATAAAAAGGGGCAGGGCTTAAATCACATGGTCATGGCTGCCATCTTGATATGTTTGAGCCCCCCTACACTTTTTTCTTACATTACTTTTTGCATTTTTTAGAAATAAACTGTTTATTTATTTATTTATTTATTTATTTATTTATTTATTTATTTATTAAATTTATATGACCGCCCAACTCCCCCAATGGGGGACTCTGGGTGGTTCACAACAAAATCAAAGTTAAAATACAAATATAAAATTACAAATATAAAATTACAAATTAATAACATCACATAATAAATACGAAATCCAATCCGGCAAGTATCTCCATAATCGGGAGGACATTATTATATTAACCACCCCTGGGAGGAGCTGTTACTTTTCCCCTCCCACGCTAGGCAGCACAGCCAGATTTTCAGATCTTTCCTAAAGGTCAGCCTCAACTCTGGGGGCAAGATATTCCAAAGGGCTGGCGCTGCTACAGAGAAGGCTCGCCTCCTGGACCCCACTAGATGAAATTCCCTTATTGATGGGGTCCATAGTAAGCCCCCTCTGAATGATCGGGTGGGGCAGGTCGATGATATGGGGATAAGACGGTCCCTCAGATATCCTGGTCCCATGCCATGTAGGGCTTTAAAGGTAATAACCAACACCTTCAATTGGACCCAGAAGCAAACCGGCACCCAATGCAGCTCGCGGAGCAGAGGTGTTATATGTGCAGATCTTGGTGCACCTAAAATTGCCCGCGCGGCTGCATTCTGCACCAGCTGCAGCTTCCAGATATTCTTCAAGGGTAGCCCCATGTAGAGCGCATTGCAATAGTCTATCTGGGAGAGGACAAGGGCATGAGTGACCGTTCGGAGGGCATCCTGGTCCAGGAATGGGCGTAACTGGCGCACAAGCCGAAGCTGTGCAAAGGCCCTCCTAGCCATGACTGCCACCTGCTCTTTGAGCAGGAGTTGTGAGTCTAGAAGGACCTCCAAGTTCCGCACCGGTTCCAAATGGAGTAGTGCCACCCCATCCAGAACCAGAGATGACAACTTCCCAGAGGACATGGGGCCATCTATACACAGCTACTGAGTCTTGCCAGGGTTCAGCTGAAGCCTGTTGCTCCCCATCCAGGCCCCCACAGCCTCCAGGCACTGGGACAGGGCAGCGACTGCATCACTTACTTCACCTGGGATGGAGATATACAATTGAGTATCATCAGCATATTGATGATACTTCATCCCATGGTGATGGATGATCTCACCCAGCGGTTTCATGTAGATGTTAAATAGGAGAGGAGAGAGAACCGACTCCTGTGGTACTCCACATAAGAGAGGTCGTGGGTCGGATCTCTCCTTTCCTATCACCACCGACTGGGAGCGGCCTCGGAGGAAGGAGGTGAACCAGCGCAGAACTACGCCACCCACCCCCAACTCCATTAGCTGCCCCAAAAGGATACCGTGGTCGATGGTATCGAAAGCCACTGAGAGGTCCAAGAGAGCCAGGATGGATGCACTGCCTCCATCCCGCTCCAGCCAGAGGTCATCCATAAGCGCGACCAATGCAGTCTCCATCCCATATCCCAGCCTGAAACCCGACTGAAAGGGGTCTAGATAATCCACTTCATCCAGAATCCTCTGAAGTTGCAATGCCACCACTTTCTCAACCACCTTTCCCAAAAAGGGAAGGTGGGAGACAGGACGAAAATTGTCCAAGATGGTAGGGTCCAGGGATGGCTTCTTGAGGAGGGGATGCACCAATGCCTCCTTAAAGGCAGTTGGAAATACCCCCTCCATCAAGGATGTATTAACCATCGCCTGGACCCACCCGCAAGTCACCTCCTTGGCAGATTTTACCAGCCAGGAAGGGCACGGGTCTAGATGGCATGTGGTAGCATTTACAGTCCGGAGGATCCTGTCCACTTCCTCAGGACCAACAGGATCAAACCTTTCCCATATAAAAAGGCAAGACCGCTCCTCTGGCATCTCCCCAGACTGTGCTTCACGCTTGGAGTCCAATTTAGAACGAATCCGAGCGATTTTATCCTGCAGATGCTCAGAAAACTCTTCCGCACAGCCCTGCAGGTGGGTCATTGACTCCACCTTGCCCAAGAGAGATCAAGTAATCTTGAACAGGGCCGTCAGATGGCATTCTGCAGATGCAATAAGAGTGGAGAAATATTCACATTTCGCCGCTCTTACCACCACAAGGTAGGCCTTAATAGCGGCTCTAGATTGTGTTTGGTCCGATTCAGCCTTCGTCTTTCTCCAGTGACGCTCCAGACGTCTCTTCACCCTCTTCAGGACCCTCAACTCCTCCATTAACCACGGGGAGTGATGGTTCGAACGGGGTTGGAGAGGTCACATTGGCACGGTCCTGTCCAAGGCTCCGGCCACCTCCCTATTCCAGGCTGTGGCCAGTGTCTCCGCTGGACCGTGCAGCAGATCCTCGGGTATTACCCCCAGCTCCCTCTGAAACCTCATTTGGTCCATAAGTCGCCGGGGGCGAACCAAACAAATAGGTCCTGCCTCCCTGCGGAGTGGGACGGCATAAGAGAATCTCAGGGACACCAGGGCGTGATCTGACCATGACAACGGGGATAGTTCTAACTTTCCCTTCAGGTCACTTTGCCATTGCTCTGACAAGAAAACCAAATCCGGAGTGAGTCCACTGTCCTGAGTCGGGTCCCGGATAATCTGTGACACGCCCATGGCTGCCATGGTAGCCATGAACTCCTGAGCCGCCTCTGAGGTACGTCCCAGGGATGGCAAATTAAAATCCCCCAGGACCATAAGCCTGGGGAATTCCACTGCCAACCCCAAGACAGCCTCCAGCAGCTCAGGCATGGAGGTTGCTACGCAGCAAGGAGGCTGGTACAGCAGCAACACTCCCAACTGTTCTCGAGAACCCAACTTGAAAAACAGGGTCTCACATCCGGGCACTTGTGGAGCAATGCCCCTGAAGGCCACTAGAGACTCTCTGATGACAACTGCCACCCCTCCTCCCCTACCCCGGTGTCTTGGCTGGTGCCACACCTGAAACCCGGCCGGGCCCATCTCTGAGAGGGCTACCCCTCCCTCTGGGCCCAGCCAGGTCTCGGTAATACACACCAGGTCAGCCCCCTCCTCCGTGATTAAATCACTTATGAGGGGGGCCTTGTTGTTTACCGACCTGGCGTTAAGCAGCAGCAGCCGGAAACCAGGGCCCTCAAGGATCTGCTGTCCAGAACCTGGGTTTGAACTCGGAGGACCGGAACGCGCCACTGGTAACAAACACCGGGGGCGCCTTCCCCGAAGATGGCCTGTCCTCCGGTTCCCGCCATAATATCCCCTGCCCATCACCACCTCGATCAAATTACCTGCCCCATAGCCACCAGAGTTTCCCAGCCCAGTCACCTCCACTCCGGGACCCTCGAAAATCCTGGATCTAAGCAAAGGTCCCTTCCCCCATGCATCCATCCTTTCATACACAATCTCTCCTAAGTAAGGCAGGACCCCCAGCGCACCAGCTCATGCTCTCGGTGCTGGTAAGCCCCACCTGTCCCACACACCCTCTGCACTCCCACTATGCCCCCTGTAGGCTCTCTCACTAGCCACAGTAGGGCAAACAATCACTCCTACCTACCCTGTCTCCCACTCAGGGATAGGTATACTCACACAACTCATGCAATCCTGGACACCCTCTCGTGGCTCTCACTCACAGAGGGGGTCACCACACTCGCACTAAGGGACCCTGTAACCCTCTGCCGCCCTAAAAGACTGGGGGTGATCGATCTTCCGTTTCCTCCACCAAGCCGTACCGATGTTAAAATGGCAATATCAGAGTCCATGCTGCTAAAGTCCACGGGGTGATATTCCAGATCATTCTGGAGCCGAGAAGCACAAACACCCAGACAGCCCCAAGAAGACTCAGGATCTGCAGGGGTCCAAGTCCATCTGAGTCTACCAGACACTTCGGAGGTCTGCCCAACTCTGCATAGATCACCAACCAGTTTGCTGTGCTCCACCGTTTCTTCACCCCGCACTCCATCACTTCGTCCGAGGGGAGCATCTCTCCAGCCCTCATGCAATGGCCAGCCACACCAATAGTTTCACTGGTCCTCACCGAGGCCCACTCGCACCGCCATCGAATCCCCCACATCATCGGGGGCCATCTGCTCCAACGCCAGGCTCACCATGCCCCCAAAGATGTCTGTCGGGGGATTAATCTTGGGCTCACCGTGCTCCCCACAGTTCCAGCCACGCACCAAACTCCCACCAGGCCAAGCCCGGGGATGCCTCGGCCTTGCCTGTCAGGTCTCATCAGCTCCGCTGCACTCCGTTGGGCCCCGCCAGACTCCACTGGGCTCTGCCGGGCTCCACCTCAGTCAGGAAGCTCTGCGCTGCAAAAGCCCCCGAGACTTCACCAGACTCCTCGCTCAGCCGCAACGCTCCGTCCGGGGAAGTCCGTCTACCCTCAAACACAGCCGTAATTTCTTTAGACCCTTTTAGACCTCTAAGAGTAAAAATTATGGGGTATCATTAAGAGTTTGAGGGCTTATGGAACCTTACTCCTGGAGCAGTAGTCAGCATTGGCTTGCGGTCGCCATCTTGGATCTCTTTATGTTTAAATTGCCTCTTCAGCTAGGGGACTCACCGAGTGGCTTATTCAACATCAAACAGCAACCAAATATCACGAACACGTCTATGCAGTTTTGATGTAGACCAGTATTTTCCAAATTTGGCAACTTTAAGATGTATGGACTTCAACTCCCAGAATTCCCCAACCAGCAGATACTGGCTGAGGAATTCTGGGAGTTGAAGAAGTCCATACACTTTAAAGTTGCCAAGTTTGAAAAACACTGATGTAGACTATGGTCCAGTGACAATTGATTCTACAAGCCACTGCAAAGAGAAGCAGCTCCCAGCAGCAAGGGTGTCTCCAGTATATGGTCAAAAAGTCAAGATGGCGGCCACACCAGTGCGATCAAAGCTGTGCCTGTTTTTTATGTGCACCGCACACACAAATTTCCTTAGTCAGTCTTAGCACTCACAGCCGCTGTAGAAATTAACCCCCTTTCCATGATAGCCTCACAACTGTCCTGTGAGGAAGGTTAAGGTGAGGGATAATAACTGGCCTTCATCAAGATTGTGTGGGAATTTGACCCTGGTTCCCCCTGGTCACATTCTGACAACTACATATTCCTGGGTCTCCTCTTTTCTCCCAGTTTCACATTTGGTGATTTATATACCTCTTCTCGTCATGACCGTGGAAGCGTCTTCGGACAACGCTGGCTCTTTGGCTAACAAACGGAGATGAGCACCGGCCCCTAGAGTCGGACACGACTGCACAAATGTGCGGGGGGAACCTTTACCTTTTTCTCATCTATGTAGATTCTGAAGAGATTGGTTATTGTCTCCTGGAATATTTGGGGATTCTAAAAAATCTAAAAGGATCTAAAAGACCGTAAGAGTGCCATGCTTCTTTGACCGTCTCATCAGACAGCTATCAGACCTCAGCAGGAATCTCCTTCCTGCTAAACTTCCAGTCTCTCCGGGGCTGTTTTATAAAGGACAGCAGAGACATAAAAATATGCTAATTGAATTATGTGGTGATAGTGGAGTGGCTTCAAAGGCAAGGAAGAAAGTAGGGGCCTGAATAATTCTCCTGTCACACCTCTCCATATGCTAATCATTAAAAACAGCCGTCTTTGCCTTGTTGCGGTCTCCAAACAGGCCAAGCCAGCTTGCATGGAACACACGGAGCTTAGCGACTCCATGCCAAGAAATAAATGCGAGAGCTGCTTGATGAACAAGTCATGAATTGCTCCTATTTAGATGCACAGCTTCACCTCCAGAGGCTGTTGCCTATTCTCCAATGTCTCAGAATCAGTCCTCTGTTTCTAAAAAATGTGATTAACAGCTTCTGTTAAGTACCCCACTTGACCATAATTCGGTAGCTCTGGGAATCCTAATCACCAGAGTGAGGGAAAACACAGACCTGAATGCAATCATTGGTTTGCTTTCTTTTCAAATCACTTTGTCATTAAACTAAAATATCCCCACTTTCACCAGTTGCCCAAAATTGCTTCATCTCTGTTAAGGGAATTAAAAAATATATTATTCTCCCTTGATTTCCACAGTTTTGAATGGGCTAACAGTAAAGCTTGTTCTGCAGGACATTAATATTGTTCGTTAATGAAAGGCAAATCGACCTAATTTTCAATGTAGAAAAAGTAGTATCGCTGTTAAAAAAAATAAATATAGCTTTAGGGAAACAGGAATATTTTGTTTTATTGCTGAATCCATAAAAGGAAAAAAAAAAGTTAAACAGTCCCTCCCAAGGAACAAATTCAGCATATGTCATGACCTACTTAAATATATGTCATGTTAAAGAAACAGAACTGCTAATTTAAAGGGCCCAGGGCATAGAAACCTAGTAAATAATAAACTAAAGGCAAGCTAGTCCTTCCTAAAATCCTCCTGGGGACAAAGTCTTTGTCTGATTCCTTCTTAAGCAATGCTTAATGTGGATTAGAAATCAAATTCAGATGGCCATTAGGGTTGTGCTTTTTCTGCTGTCTAATTGCAGAAAAAGTGAGTGTGTGGGGCCAGGTGGCCAAGGGTTTGCACAAGCAAACAGCTGGCGCCCCGCTCCTTTTTACATGCATGTGATGTATACCACACAAGTGATAAAGGGGTGGAGCTTGGTTGGCCTGCCATTTTGTCACTGTTGCCCCCTCTGTAGGTGCCCCTGTGGTGGAGCGGGGGGAGTTAAGGGAGAAAACTCATTCAGGTGTTCATTCTAAAGCTGCATTGCAACGACATTTAGTGAGATGCTTAGTCCATTCCATGCTTCCTTGAGAATTGTTGCTGTTCTTAATCATTCAGTTGCTTCCAACTTTTTGTGACCCTATAAACATCATATAGCCATCTTTTCCCATCCCTGCAGGGGTGCTTGCAGGGTATGGTAAAAAAAAGTCAAGAAGTTGGCCACAACAGTGTGATCAAAGCTCTGTCTGTTTTTTATATGCACCTGAGTCCCTGGCTCCTGCAGTGTTTTTCATACTGCTTATCAATTGCATGTAGGACTTTAACATCATTTGTAATATTTCAAACAGTTCTGCTGGTATTTTAACAAGATTGAAAGGTGGGAAATAGATCTAACAAACAAACCCTCCTGAAATTGTATTGTTAGCAGTATCTTCTAGGTTCCATTTATGTTCACTTTCCAGAATGTCTGGCTATCAAACCTTTGGACTTATCACTGGTCACTATACAATATTTTTGATATTTTCTCCAGTTTCTCCAGTTGCTATTTTCCTTGTCTTTTATCATGCTCATCACTGCAGAAACAGCTCCCTTGATTCCTGTTATTTTATTCAATAAACTTCTTTTATTTTATTCAATAAACTTATTGCCCTAACCATTTGATTATTAACCTCAATGTCTTTGCATTACTTATTTAGACATAATTCTGGTCTCTTCTCATTCTTCTGTGGAACACAGCATTTACTTGGGCAAATTTCTTTCCTTTTGCCTTCTGCCTTTCTTTCAATGGGTCAACAGACAGCTATTTTATATTCTTTCACTTTTTGCATTTCAGGATATTTTTCTTTGCTTCATCTTTAATATTATTGTGAATTTCAGTGCAGACTTACATAGCCTTCTTCAGCTCTGCCCTCCAGTGCTAGTGCCACAAGATCTTCACAAATCTTCGACCCTGGAGACTGACCACAAAATTCCCCCTCTCCCTACAATCACTTGGTACCAAAAAGTAGATAATTGGGCTACAAAATTACGATGTCAGGGGTATATTGCCCCTCAAAACATCAGCTTTCTATAATATATGAATAAGGCCTTAGTGCACAATAGGGTCATGTTGTATTTTGGATTCAGTTCCAAATAGATGCTTTGGAACATGATGGATATGAAAATAGTATTTGTCTGTGACTTCTTAAACCCTAAGAAATCAATCCTTTGTATATCCACTCAGAAGTAAGCCATACTATATTCACTGGAGCTTATTCCCAGCCAAGTGGATATGTGGCTACAAGCATGCTAAGAGTATTGGAGATTGCAAGCCACTCTGTTCTTCTATGCCTCCAGAGAGACACTGGCAGGGTATAGCAAAACAAATGTTAGAGTATACAACATCAGGTGATCAACAGCTTTGCTTTCCATGCTCCATAACTCGAGTATGAAGTGACATTTCAACACCCTCTGCTAACTGTGGGTGCTGAGTAGTTCTGTTAAAACAGTGTACTGTTTTCTCAGCACTTTCCCTGAAGACAGCTGCTTCATTAGCACATAACAATGAGAGATGCTAATGAAAAGTAATTTTAAGAAAAAGAATGCCAGGTTGACTTTTGGAAATATGGAAAAGAGAACTAAGAAATATCAAGTCAGAGTTGGATATTTGTTTGTTTGTTTTCCACATTTCTAAAGCTGCCCAATTTCTTGATACCTCTGGGTTAGGGTTACAAAATGAAAACCAAAGAAAGAGAACATCAGATTCATTGAGAGTCGGGCGGCATACAAGTTTAATAAATTATGATGATGATGATGATGATGATGATGATGATGATGATGATGGAATGGAGATAAGAACCTACCCCTCTCAAAGGAAGCACATAATCTGCTTTAGCCCTCAGCCCGGGGAAAGAGTTTGCAAAGCAGATGTATTATTACATGGGTGTACCCATCACTGCTCATGCCACTACATCCTGGACCAGCTAAAGCTTACAAGTGGTTGTCAGCCCTTTGAGATAGACCAGACAAGGAAACCAAAATTATGAATGCTAATACTACTTTTATTATAGGATTATAGTAACAGATTATAGGATTATAGTAACAAGGGGCGTGGTGGCTCAGCGGGTAAGACGCCAGGCTTGTCGATTGGAAGATCACAAGTTTGGAGGTTCGAATCCCTAGCCCTGTGTGCGGAGTGAGCTCCCGCACTAGCTCCAGCTCTTGCCAACCTAGCAATTTGAAAGCATGCAAATGCAAGTAGATGAATATGTACCACTTTGGTGGGTAGGTAACAGCGTTCCACGCGCGTCATGCGGCCACATGACCGTGGAAGCGTCTTCGGACAACGCTGGCTCTTCGGCTAACAAACGGAGATGAGCACCGGCCCCTAGAGTCGGACACGACTGCACAAATGTGCGGGGGGAACCTTTACCTTTATAGTAACAGAATCTTGCAAGTGTGAATGTGCCTCCCCCCTCCCTGCCTTTATCCTAACTAGGGAAGGTCAAGACTGAGAGTTTTTTTTTTCAAATTACATTTCTGCTTTTGACTCAGATTTCTATGATCTGACTGTTATCTTGGCTGCTGCTCTTCCTCTATTCCTCAAGATTATTCTCACAGCCCATTACATCGGTCTTCAAGAACAGCCCAATGTAGAGTGCATTGGAATAGCCCACACATGAGGTGATCAACGCATGAGTGACCATGAGAAGGCCCTCCTAGTCCAGGAATAGGTGCAATTGGTACACAAGATGAATCTGTGCAAAGGTCTTCTTGGATACAACTGCCAACTGTTTTTTGGAACCGAGAGTCCAGGAAGACCCCCAAATTGCACACCATTTCTGTCTGAGGGAGTGCAAGCCCATTCAGAACCATATCCACTCAATCTTGCTATAGTTGAACTTAAGTCTATTCCTTCCTTTCCAGAGTCCTTTCCAAGCACTAAGCAAGACTTTGACAACATTAATCAGCCAGGGATCAAGATATCCATCTGACTATCATCAACATACTGATGATATCTGACCCCATGCTGATTCCCCCTCAGCAGCTTCATGTAGATGTTAAACAGGAAGGGTGAGAGTATAGAGCCCTGTGGCCCCTCACAGATCAGGGTCTTTGGACTCAGTTTCTCTCCCATTCCCCCACATCAACACTGACTAGAACTGGCCATGGAGAAAGCAGAAGAACCATCACAACACCATGCCCCCCCTCCCATTCTCCATAGATGGTCCAGAAGAATACCATGATCAATAGTAGGAAGGTTGATGAGAGATCAAGGAGGGCCAGGATGGTTGTACCACCCCTGTACTGGATATGCCAGAGATAATCAAGAAATGTGATCAAGTACTAATCAACAAATGTGCTCAGTGCTATGCCCCAGCCTTAAACTCAACTGAAAAGGGTCCAATTATCTACGATAACATTCTCCTAATTACAGAATGGTTATTCACTGACTCCACATTATCTCTGTCCAGGTAAAATCATCAGTGGTAGATATTTCAAGCTCTGAAAGTGACATGCACTTTTTCTGACAATGATGATCCAGTGACAGTTGGGCTAGAATGTGAAGGAAGAGTACAACACCTCCATAGCACAAGCTTGTCAGTGTATGTAAAGAAAAATATATTATTCTTGGGATTTTACTGGTCTGACAAGGACGTGCAAATGAGATAATGACTAGCAGCTGAGACTAATTAACTCAGGTGTTGGCTGAGCTCACCAACCTTGAGAGGTAATTGAGGTAATTGACTGCTGCTAATTAACTGCACCTGTATCTGGGTATGAGTAAGCAGAACTATGTGTATATATACCATGGATGTGAAACATGGTGTGTGTGTAGTTTTTGTATGGTGTTGGTTGAGGAGTGTACTTGTAAATATTGTGTGCTGTATAGTAAAGTTCTATATATATTTGAAGCAACAGACACTGTAGTTTACTACAGCAGCAGACAAGCAGATTTCTTTCACAGCAGCAGTGGACGGTGCAATGCTCTATGCACTCTGACAAAGCTGATCAATACATTCAAACACAGTGTGAATTTGCCTGTTGCTTAAATACAGTTTATTAAATAAATCCTAATTGGTTGACACAAGAGGGTAATCCTCAACCCAAAGAACTGTAGTGTCACTGAATGTGAAGTGATCTGTGAAATAGTTCTAGCCCTTGTTCAGACATTTGCTAGTAATAAAGGCACATGGAAATAAAGTTGGGATACATTGATTGCAGCTATCTGGAAACAATTGATGTGGCTGAAACTAAGGCTAGCTTCATTTTTCCCCCCATTTATCATCATTTTTTAGTGGGCTGGAGTGAAAAGAATCCTTCCCCCTGACAAGAAAAAAGATCGGAAGGGAAGAAATTTCTCCACACGTTGGGGATTGAGGCAGCCACTTAACTTCAAGAATGGGCTGAAGGTTTTTTGTATTTCTTTTCAGAGCTCTGCATTATTAGGACTGGCATGTGGCTCTCTTTATAGGTACCCATTGTCTATACTTCCCAAGATGCCTTTAAAAGATGCCAGATGATTTGGAATGCTCCTACTGCAGCAATAAAAGAGTCTTGCCAGCTATTCCACCATTTCCCCCTAATGGCTTTTTCTGAAAAATGCCAGGCTTAGATGTGGGAGAAGGCACTGTCTGGCCTCCATGTCAAACTCCACAAATGAAAACAGGTCAATTTCATTATAAAAAGCCTCATATGGAAGTGTACTTGATACAACCACTTATTTTTAAAAAAGAAGGGAGGGTGGGGAGAGAGATGGAAAACTCTGAATGCCTTGCAAACTGATATCCTACAAATATGGGGTGAAATTTCTTCCTCCATAAACAGGAAATCACTAAAAATTTAGATCCTGTTTGGGTTATAAGATAATATTGGTGGGAAAATGAAAGAAATGCTTACAAAAAAATCCTACAATCCACCACACTGCATAGGCAGCCACAGGGGGCAAGTAGAGAAGACAAAAAAAAAAGGGGGGGGGGAGACAGGGAAGGACAAGTGACAAAATGTGTGTCGTGGTGTTGCAATACAAAATCCACCCTTTGTAGATTTGTGTGACATCATGACACAAGTGTAGAAGAGCACTTGCACTCTGCTGTCACAATACGTGTTTCGTCATTTTGCCATGTTTGTGGCTAGGAACAGACGCATACCCCAAAAGTCCAGTTTGAATTCCATAGTAATGTCAGGTGATTGCCATTGGACCCATGCCAAAATCGTCTCTCTGGAACTTGGTACTCTCACAAGAAATCAAGATACAATTGCAATAAGATATTTTACTGCAAATCGTGCAACTACAAACAGATGAAGGCATGTTTCTAACAAGGTAGGAATTTGATGGTATGTACATGCAAAGTGCCGTGTTTCAGATCCTGAGCTTCCAACTCCTATGCTTTGCAAAGGACTTCTTGCCACCTCCCCCCTAGTTTCTATTTGGAATGGTTCATTCCATTTCCAGGCTCCTGGTTTCCAATCTTTGCAGCTCCAATTCTCACCCATAATTTTTGCAGGTATCCTTTGATCAATAGGAAAAAGAATGACAAAGGGAGCAGGCCATGTGGATCCCAGTTACTATGAAATGGCCCAAGTGTTTTTTTCATAAATAGTAATAGCATTTTGAAATTTTTAATTGATATAGGGAAGAAAACTTGAGCCACTGTGCAATTATCAGCAAGTTAGCCTTTTTTTCTGCCTCTGAACCTTCACATTGCTGAACTGATTCACTCAGCAATGCAAAGATGAATTGAAGAGATGAACTGAAAGGAGAATTAAACTTTCTCGATGTAGTTTAAGCAAAATTACAATTCAGAAGATAAAGGCATTTAAAAGGGTGGAAAAAGCTTGAACTCCTACTTAAAGACTGAAGAAGCTCCTTGGATAAGGAGTGAAACGTTTCTACTGAGAAAATAGAAATCCAGTTGACATGATTCAAGCCACAGACTGTTCCACCTGGATGACTGAGAACCTTCATCGACATCCTACTTAAAGTCTTTGACATTCAAAAACACATTAACAGTATAAGTCAGTTCTGCTCATTGGAATGTTCAAACTGCACAAGCAATAATGGGGCCGGCTCAGGGAGTTGGGGGTGGGCGGCGTGGTTTTGCGCTGGTTCACCTCCTTCTTCCGGGGCCGGTCCCAATCGGTGGTGATAGGGAGTGAGAGATCCGACCCTCAACCCCTCCTCTGTGGGGTGCCGCAGGGTTCGGTCCTCTCTCCTCTCCTATTCAACATCTACATGAAACCACTTGGTGAGATCATCCGTCACCATGGGATGAGGTATCATCAGTATGCTGATGATACCCAGCTATACATCTCCGTCCCAGGTGAAGTAAGTGATGAGGTGACTGCCCTCTCTTGGTGCCTGCAGGCTGTGGGGATCTGGATGGGGAACAACAGGCTTCGGCTGAACCCTGGTAAGACGGAGTGGCTGTGGGTTAATGGCTCCTCTGGATCCGAGAAATTGTCATCTTTAGTTCTGGATGGGGTCACACTGCCCTAGACAGACCCGGTGAGGAATCTGGGGGTTCTTCTGGACTCACGACTCCTGCTCGAAGAACAGGTGGCAGTCGTGGCCAGAAGGGCCTTTGTGCAACTTCATGTTGTGTGCCAGTTACACCCTTTCCTGGATCGAGAAGACCTCCAAACAGTCACTCATGCCCCGGTTATCTCCCATATAGACTATTGCAATGCGCTCTACGTGGAGCCACCCTTGAAGAGTATTCGGAAGCTTCAGCTGGTCCAGAATGCGGCTGCGTGGGCAGTCCTTAGTGCCCCAAGATCAGCACATGTAATACCACTGCTGCGCGAGCTGCATTGGGTCCCAGTTTGCTTCCGGGTCCAATTCAAGGTGTTGGTGATTACCTTTAAAGCCCTACATGGTATGTGTCCAGGTTACCTGAGGGACCGTCTCATCCCCATGACATCGACCGGTCCCACTTGGTCATGCAGAGAGGGCATGTTACGGACCCTGTCTGCAAGAGAATTTCATTTGGCGGGGTCCAGGAAGCGGACCTTCTCTGCAGTAGCCTCCACCCTCTGGAACACTCTGCCCCCAGAGGTGAGACAGGCCCCATCACTCCTGGCCTTCCAGAAGAACCTGAAGACTTGGCTCTGCCGTCTTGCTTGGGGCGGGAAGGGGAATAGTCATTCCTGGGGATGGCTGGCGCCTTAGAGTCTTCCTCACCGATTTAGACCGATTTAGATCTCTTTTAGCCACTTGGATTGTGTATTTATTCTTACTGGAAATAGTGTATTTATATTTTAGTTGTTTTTATCTTTATTGTTTTAAAGTGTTTGTTATTGTAAACCGCCCAGAGTCCCCCTTTTCTGGGGGAGATGGGCAGTGGCAAAATTTGAATATAAATAAATAAATAAATAAATAAATAAATAAAATATTCAAGTGGGAAAAAGAAAAAGAAAACAACAGAGAAGTTAGATATTCTGGTGCCTTAGCCTAGGTCAAAGACAATCTCACACAAGCATTTTGTCATGCACGTCCATTAGAATTGGTGTGAGCAGATGTACTGTAATGGAAACTATTTGATGCCTATTGCTATTTTGCCAATTTCTTATTGTCTTCAGGATAAACCACATTGCTGAGAAGATTAGAGAACACTCACTATACATTAAATGCCAGAATTGTTGTGTTTACAGTAGTGATGGGCTCTCCATTCTCCACTGAACTTTCATGTCTTAGAAATAATTAGGCTCCATGTGCCTAGGGGAAAAGGGAACCAGAAAGCCATAGCTTAGATATAAGATGCCACAAAAGCAAGAAGCTCACTTTTTCTACAGCTGTAAGAGATTTTTAATTATAGTTTTCCAGCACATCCCTGTTTATTTTAAAATTATGTATACAATTAAAGAAGGTGGCATCCTACCTCATACCAGAATGTTTAACAAGTTCCACTATTAGTAACGATTCATCTACATATACATGCTGTATTTCCACAGCCAGGGCTAAATTACATCTTTGTCCCATACAGCTGGGAAAAATTATTGGAATGTTCTGATAATAAGAGATAATAATCTGTAAGATGTTATTATTCTTATGCAGGGATGGAACTAGGGTCTGTGTCACCTGGGGCAAACGTGGATTCTGCACACACCCACCCATGGGTTATTTTGTCATTTTGGCGCCCCCAGGCGTCATTTTGGCACACACCCCAGCACGGCGCCCAGGGCACATGCCCCGCTTCCCCCCCCTAGTTGTGGCCCTGTTCTTATGATCTTTTTATTTCCCCTCTGACTATTCTTGAATAGAATTCTTGCCTTTGGTTATTTTATGAATGTTCTCAAAACAAAACAAATAGAATTTAAAGGATGCTAGGGTTCTAATTCCTGCCAGGTGATACCTCTCTTCAATCTGTTTGGGGAACACTCTTTGAGTACATTTGAGTACATTTGAGAGAATGTTATGGCTAGAAGACCTTCCTTTAGCCCAGTGTTTCTCAACCATGACAACTTTAAGATGTGTGGAATTCAACTTCCAGAATTCCCCAGCCATCATGTTGGCTGGGGAATTCTGGGAGTTGAAGTCCACACATCTTAAAGTTGCTAAGGTTGAGAAACACTGGGCTAAAGACTTACTAACAAAGATATTGGGTTGACCACTGTGGAAAATTAGATGCTAGACTATATTACCTGAACAAATAGGCTCCTTTTCACGTTTGTACTTGGTCCCTGGAGCCAAAGGCAGCAATCCTGACTTTCAGCTTAGCTTTTGAGTCTCAGGAATACTAGCCACAGATACTGAATTCAACAGCACAGATCACATTTTCTCATCTAGTTTCACTTTCATTTTTCAAGTAATAAAGCACCAACCCTGAGTTCCACACACGATTAGCATATTCCCCCAATCAGTTCAACCTGTGGAAATGTAGCTATACAAGAAGAAGGAGAGAACAAGAACAGTGTTGCTTTAAGTTCATATGATTATATGATTAGGACCTTAGACACTAAGAAAACATGAATCTTTGATTGTCACAGTTAAGATGTCAAATAGCCAGGATCATGGCAATCTCACATGTGAAATCCAAAGTTCAGTTTATATCATTCAAGAAGAATGATTGTATTTTCTTCTTCATTAGATGTGGGGATGGGGAAGGATTCCTCATGATTGGGTTTACTTCCTATATCACCCGACTTTGTATATTATGATGAATGGAGAACCGCCTCAAATACTTTAAATATGTTTAGCTTCACTGTAAGAACTACCTGCCACTTGGACTTTATTGTATTTATATTTTTATTGTTGTTTTTATTGTATTTTAATGATGTTGTGGTTGTGAACCGCCCAGAGTCCCTCCTTGAGGGGGAGATGGACGGTCATAGAAATTTAATAAATAAATAAATAAATAAATAAATAAATAAATAAATAAATAAATAAATAAATAAAATCCCTTAATTGGGGATTTAATTGGAAAACAAGCATACCCAAATTTTGCTGTTAAGTTGGAATAACGTGAAAGAAATAGTTAAATATCTTGAAGAGTGAAAAGTGGTGTTGTCTACCTGAGATACTATATTAAAATATTTTATACAGGTTTACACAACTTCTAATCTACCCAGATGAACTTAGCTGATTTTCCAGATTCTGAAATCTTTTTATCACTCAGCAAGATTTTAACAGAATTGGGTGGGCAGATAAATTAAAAGGTACCAGGCTCCTGGGGCTTGGGTTGGCTTCCATGGCACCTATTTAAGTCTGCATGCTGATCACATGATGGACATGCAAGCAGCCTAGGAAATAAGACAAGGGATATTTCACTTCTCTTGCCCAAAGGGCCATCCAAACCTGGAGCTGGCATAGTTTAGTCTAGTGGTTAAGGCAACGGGCTAGAAACCAGGAGTCTGTGAGTCCTAGTCCCACTTTAGGCATGAGAGCCGGCTGGGTGACCTTGGGCCAGTCCCTCTCTCTCAGCCCAACTCACCTCACAGGGTTGCTGTTGTGGGGAAAAGAGGAGGAGGAAGGAGTATTAGGTATGTTCGCCGCCTTGAGTTATTGGCGGGATAGAAAATAAATAAATAAGATAGATAGATAGATAGATAGATAGATAGATAGATAGATAGATAGATAGATAGATAGATAGATAGATAGATGATAGATAGATAGATAGATAGATAGATAGATAGATAGATAGATAGATAGATAGATGATGGCTTCTTTCACATGCCAAGTTGATTTCCTATAGATGTTGACTTCTATTTTCCTTTTGCTGCCACCAGATATCTTCTAGCCGTAACATGTCCTCCTTGCCTCATAGCTTGTTCTGAGGTCTGCTGCCACCCCTTGCTATTAAAGTAGCAAAATGTGTTTAAAGAATGAAGGCACATCCCTCTTTGGAGGGTTGAGGACTGTATGATCTTGTGAAATATGCCAGGAGCTGCATAAGGATGTGGCAAAAGACAACGTGGGTGCGTCAAAGCCAAAAGTAGGTATCCCTGGAGCAAAAAACCTATTTTTCTCAAGACCCACTTATTCTTTTAATAAATTGCACACCCCTATCAATTCTTTCTCACCTTAGCCAGTCTTAAAACGATGAAATATAATTGTAGCCTAGTGAAAACTGGTATCACAGATGAAGAAAGGGCAGGAGCTTCATAGAAAGCCTCAAGGGAGCCCTGAATTTCAGAACATACACCCACGATTTAAAGTTCAATTAACACAGTAGTGCAGGCTCTCTCCAAGATTTAACTCTCTTCTACCAAGCTGTGGAAGGAAAGGGCACTGCCACACATTATGGAGCAGAAAAAGAATTTTTTTAAAAACCAAGCCAAGGTGGAGAACAGTCTAGTTACTTTGGGCAGCACAATGTCTTGTACCAGCCCTGTGGAGATAGCTAGATGCTTTCTAACAAACGTGCACACTTTACATGCTTATGCTATCTAGGATTCCTATAGAACAGTTTACAATAACATAAAGAGAGTCTAGCTCTCATATTGTTAGAGATATTGTATATAATGAGAGTTTTGGAAAAAAGAAGAATATCTTTTATTTATCATTTTATATGGCTTATATAATGGTGTTTATGAACACAGGAAAGGATTCTATAAATTCTGCAAGCTATCAGTCAGTATCTTTTTTTTAAAAGTAGATGCAACAATTTTTATTCCAAACCTGGCCTGAAGATTACAGAAGTTATTATCATCAATCACTCATCCTGCACCATCTGGCATTAAGAAAGGTTGCCAGACTTCTGATAAAATCAGATTATTGGTAGATATTTTAGCAGCATAGTCTGAGAAATATGAAATGGGCAAAGTGGTCTCATTGGACATGGAAAAAGCCTTCAATATTGTACAAATTAAATTTTTGGAACAGGAAGTGAAAACATAGTTTTTTTTCTTGGATTAACACTATTCCTGTCATTCTGCTTGAGTACTTTCTAATGAGATTTTTCTCCCTCCATTAAGATTTATTATGGAACTCATCAAGGTTGGTCCTTATCTCTTCTTATATGTAATTTGGTGTTGGAACCCTTGGTTTGTCTTATTAGACTATTTTGTGATATTTAAAGGATACAGGTGGCAGGAACTGAGCCAAAGTTAGTTAGTTAGTTAGTTAGTTAGTTAGTTAGTTAGTTAGTTAGTTATTTTCCTGCCTTTACTATTTTTATAAATAACTCAAGGCGGGGAACATACCTATTACTCCTTCCTCCTCCTATTTTCCCCACAACAACAACCCTGTGAGGTGAGTTGGGCTGAGAGAGAGTGACTGGCCCAAGGTCACCCAGCCAGCTTTCATGCCTAAGGCGGGACTAGAACTCTCAGTCTCCTGGTTTCCCATTGGCTCCTTCCTAGGGCTGAGAGAGAGAGTGATTGGCCCAAGGTCACCCAGCCGGCTTTCATGCCTCAGGCGGGACTAGAACTCACAGACTCCTGGTTTCTAGCCCATTGCCTTAACCACTAGACCAAACTGGCTCTATAGAAAGTTACAGTTACAGTTACAGTTACAGTTACAGTTACAGTTACAGTTACAGTTACAGTTAGTAACTGTCAGGGAGATAACTGGTGAAGAAGGAGGGGGCTCCCTACAGGGGGATAAACGCATGCACAGTACTGAATCGCTTTGCTTTCATCGTAAGAGGCTGAGGGTGGCACTGCCCTAATTTCTTGGGCCCTTTCTCTGAGCATTACTAGTTCATTTTAGCTTAGCTGGATTCTGTCTAGCAGAGTAGAACAATAAAACACTACAGCCTGTACACCAAGTCTCAGTGTGTTCCTTCACTCCAAGTCAGGACAGTAACTTCTGTATTTTGGGCCTTTTAAAAAATTATCAAAGCTCTTTACCCAGGTTTGTGGAGTTTGTACAGCAATATGGTGAATACTATCAGTACAGAATATATTAGTACCTGCCACCTGTATGCTTTAAATATCACAAAATAGTCTAATCTAATGTTTTATCAAGAGGCAGTATGTTTCCTAAGGACTCAGGTAACCATTAGGCTTTGTCTTTTGCTTTGATTATATTAAATATTTGGCGATAAATATTCATAGGAAAATACCCTTTTTGGTAGATTTGAATATTTCAAATCGTTTAACACAGAGGTGATATTACTAGATCGTTTAAAAATACCTGAGTTTCTGGGAAAGAGTCAGTGTGAAAATACTGTGAATATTATTTCAGAATTGATCTATATTCTAAGCGGGATGTTGATGTTAACTCCTGTTAAATATTTTAAACAGAGTGATAAGTTAATGACTGGATGTTGATGGAATGGTCAAACCTCAAGTTATGACTTCCATATGATTTCCCCCCCCCCCATTATATTATTTGGCATATTTCTTAGCTTCTGTATTGTATTGGAACTAAAATGACTGGTTATATATGGGCCCATTGGAGAGATATTATTTGGTACCTCTGAAATATTGGCCAACACTAGGTTCTAAGTATAATAGGAACTTGGTTGTATTTCCAGCCTTGAAGATGGTCACACACATTTGGACAATGACAGGAAAGAAATTAACATTTGTCTTTGCTTTCATGATAAAATGATCCTTTGGGTGAATCCTTATTTTAAAATGCCATTGCTATATAATATATAGGCTGAAAATGGGACAGTTACCCTTAATTACAATTATATTCAAGGTTAATTCATTAAAAAAATCTTTTTGGGGTTTATTGGACTCTTCAATGAATGCTTAAAAATATTAGTTGTTGAACTTTTTATATTAGAGATGCAATAAATTTGAAGGTATATTAATACATATGCTTTAATCAGGTATCTTGGCAGTTTCCTATTTGTTGAATATTCTTACTCTGGTGAACCAAGCTTTTGGAAGGAAATTAAGATTTAAAATTTTGAACATGTTAGTAAATCGTTTTCCAATAAATCGGCACAAATGACCAGGCTTAAATTATCCTGCTTTGGACACATTATGCAAAGACCCAGCTCTCTGGAAAAGGCTGTAATGCTGGGAAAGGAGACAGGAGAAAGAAGAAGAGGACAACCAGCAGCAAAGTGGATGGACTCAGTTACTGTGGCGATGGGTGCATCATTAGAAGACCTGAAAGACCAGGTTAGGGACAGATTGTCATGGAGGAAATCTATCTATATGGTTGCTAAGAGCTGACTTTGACTTGTTGGCACATAATCAACCAATCATCAATCTATTTACAAAGAATTCTGTATTTACTGTGCTTGGACTGTTGTCAAAAAGATCACAATGTGTTCCTAGAAAGACTGGTTGAAGAATTGTGTCAATTCTTAAATCTTTGATGTGACTTTCTATTAACTTAGAGGAAAGAGTAGACAGTGTAATTCTGTGTGATCAAGGTTTACTTTGTTGTTGTAGCAATTTTTAAACAGATAGAATCAATGTTGTGTAATATTAGTGTATTTAGCTTTTTGTCCTTCTTGTTAACTCTTTACATTGTTTTGTTTTATGCTTTTTTTAGTTCTGTATCAAAGCAATAGCTTTAGACAGTTTGTATTTTATGTAGAAGTTCAGCCTATAATAAACAAGCTATAAAATTTTATTCTTGTACTACTCATTTTGAGATCATGTAATATAAATATTACATTTTAGGAAGCTTTTTATTAAGGAAAAGATTATAAGTTTGAAATGACATTTATTGTACAATCATTCATAGGATGATCCAAATGATGATCCATGTTGGACTCTACTAGATAACTCATTGAAAGGGGTTAAGAATCACATATAAATAAACTTGATAGTCTTATAAATTATTTGTTATCCATCTTCAGTATTGCATTGACAATTGTGTACATTTGGGGTATTTTATGCATAATACTGTAATACTTACTAGTTGCATATACCTGAATCTCTACTGTTATGCTGATTATTGGGGATGTTATTCTTACAGTGTATGTTTTTGGAAGAGTTATTTCAAATGTAACTGTTTACACTACAAATCCAATTAATACCCACTTTGCATAGGCTCTTATTTAAGCAGCTTGCTATATTTCTAAAACTTGAGTTGCCATATGCCCTTTGGACAGCCAGAAAAATCTACTGTTGTATTTTTAAGAGAACCTTTTAATACGCAGAACCAGGCATACTATTTAAATGTAATTGCATGACATGTGGGAACTATTGCATTTTTTAAAATAGCCACATTTCAGTCCAACCTTACACTTACATTTTAAGTTTAAATCAGTTGCCAACCTAATTTCATTTACCAGGCCAAGGCAATTCTGTACACTGCCCATGTCAAGTAACAGACTTGAACTAATGGTTTTTGTTTTTTCAGAGCTGGGAGGGGAAGTTTTGGGGAAAAGTACTCACCCCCTTTTGGATTTTTCTGAATATTTGTGTCTTTGCCATTGAATGTTATAACTTCATGTGGGTCCTGCTGATAGGCAGTATAAAGGGAATCTGAGTGAACAAATAACAGCAAAGTGAAGAGCTGTGCCAACCTCCACTGCTCGGTCCTTTTTAACTGGCAATATGATTTAGGGTTTGGTACGCTCCCAAGGACAGTCTGTGACTCCTTGCTATTGGAATCAGTGACTGGCTGAACTGAGCCAGCCTCATCAGTCAGAATACCTTTTTGCCTCTTGAATGGCAGGCTGAGAATCACCTAGGTTCTCTTCTTTGGCCTCAGAGTCAGAGGAGTCCATAGCACCGCCAGATCGCTGGATGTTCTTGTGCGGTTGTGATTCTCTGGATAATTTTATACTGTGCTCTTCTAATGCAGAGCTTTCCAAACTTTTCATGTTGGTGACACACTTTTTAGACATGCATCATTTCGCGACACACTCTTACAGCAGGGCATCATTTCACAACACACTCTTACAGCAGGGCACAAGGCAGGCAATAGGACCTGCGTGGAATCACAGCAGGTTTGGAGGCAGCAAGGCACAAGGCAGGCACTAGGACCTGCACAGAATCACACCAGGTTTGGAGGCAAGAAGGCACAAGGCAGGCACTGGGACCTGCATGGAATCCTGGCAGGGCTTGGAGGCAGCAGGAGCTGCGACACACCCAGACGCTGCAGCCGACACACTAACGTGTCCCGACACACAGTTTGGAAAGCTCTGTTCTAATGACTGATAGGATCAATAGTGAAACTGCCCAAATGTGGCCATCCTATCTCCAGCATAAGACTATGTCTCTTCAATCAGTGCAACAGCAGAGATTTAGAAATGCCCGTTTCCAGACTGATAAGCATCGATGACGTAACCAGACCCTGTTATATCTTTGACTTTTCCACACTGGCAATCCCAGTTGGCTAACTTTTGAAATGAAACAAGCACCAAACTGTTGTATTATTTCTCCATTCACTCCCTTTAGCACTAGGATTCATATAAAATGCTGATAATGTTTAGTGGCAAAAACATGCAAAAATTCAGAAAATCCTAAAGTGGGGCAATACATTTTCATGGAGCTCTATTTTCCATATCCCTGAAGATTGGTTGTAATCTCATATTCACACCACTTAATGGTAGCTCTGTATTCAGCCCAGAAACATCTTCGGTCCACAAGCCTCATGACCTTAAAACATATGGTCTACTTTGGGGCCTGCCTTGCTTTTTCCCTTTTCCTTTCTTTGTGTCCTCTTGCCTTATGAATTTTGGACAACTTGAAAGTTTGCTTGCGGAGGGGGGGGGGGGTCATTTTGGTTGGTATGTCACCCAGCAATGGATTTTGGACGTTTTCTCTGCAAGGGCCAATATAGCTATGATAGGGTATAGTTGGGTGGTTGTTTTGTGTGTGTGTGCATTTCAAGTGGAAAACTATTTTAGAAGCTTCATATAAAACGGCTTGATGAAATAGATCGTAAGAAAGGTTATACAGCTTTTTGAGCACAATCCATTTTCTGCCATCTTTTCAGAGAAAAGCTATTTTTCAATGGAGTGGAGCTAAATAATTCATACATGTTAAATATTGGCTCTGACTTGGAGAGAAGCAACAAGCTCCAAGGATATATGAGGGTGAGCCAAGAAGTTCTTGCTACTATCACATACACAGAAAATTAGGACAAAATGGCCTTCTTTTCAAGTGAGAAAATAGGAGAACTGTACAAATGGGTGATTCAGTTGAAAGGAGATTCACTTTTGAAACAATTCTGGGAGATCTGAAAGTGATTTAGACTCAGACATGCTGGCATTGCAGTCTTGAATGTTACTGCATCTTGGACAAGGCTGGAGGGAGGAGCAGGTTGAATGATATGAGGGCGCTCTGATACTGCTGTGAGTAGCTGGCCAATTGGTTTTTATCACTTCTGCAAATTCTAAATAGAATGACTGGGGAAAAACTGACATGGAAATGTGTGGATTGAGACTTCAACATTGGACTATTTGTAAAAACAAACATAATGTGCATTTTTATGCCGATTTCCTAAAGGGGCTGCATCCTTCTGATGGGAAGGATGTAGCCATCAAACTTACCATTTTTGAGGACTTCACAACTTGCTATTATTAATATCAGAAGAGGACATATTCATGCTGGGGAGACTGAGTCAATGTTTTCATTGTGTGCATGTGCACATACACCTACCCTCCCCAACCTGCTGTCCTCTTGCTAATGGCTGGGAATGCTTGGATTTGTAGTCCCAACACATCTGGAGGTCATCAGATTGGGGAACACTGATATATTTACTAGGTTGGAGCACATAGGAAATCCTTAAACCTAAATAGATGAGATTTCTGAATTAATACACTGCTTTTAAGTTAGCAACTTTTTTTCACAATTAAATCTTGTTTTCTCAGGGATGGTGTCTCTCCAGCATAAGACCCATCAACGAAATGTGAACAGTTAAAACACAATCATAACTTTTAAGAAAATATCAAATGATTTTTCCTAACAATATTTAAAAGTATTTCCAGAAGATGATCAAAAACAGAATGCTTTTATGTTAATGCTAATTATAATTCACAAGTGGAATTTCATAAACATAGGCAAAACGGTATATTTGCTCAGATAAAAATACATTGGAACAGCTGATGCTACAAAGTGCTCATGTGTTTTCAAAGCAAGTTCTAATATGATACTAGAACTGCTTTTCCATTAACTCTATCATTTGCACAGGAGGGGAAATCACACCCAACTTTTAATCTCATTCAATAGCTATTTGAATTAAGAGCAGCAATCTGTTTTGCAACTGTAAACTGCATCAACTAAGACAAATGACACCTTGTCCAAGAATCAGAACATAAAAGCATAGATACATGTTTTGGGTATTTGAATCCAAGAGAGAGATGGAGAGACTGTACTCTGACACTGAACTCGTACCAACATGGTCTAAATTCCAAGGTTAAGCTTCAGTATTGACAGGTACTTAGAAACAGAAATATTCATGTTAATAATCAGTCCCATACAGTAATTCTTACTATTCCATAGTAATGAACTGCTTTGTTTTTCCAATTCATTAGCTACAACAAATGTCATTGTAGGCCACTGTAGGATACGTGACATTTGGGGTATGTGTGGGCACATTTGGCATTATTAAAAAGCATTCTTCGTAAGATTGAAGGGGTGGGGGGATGGCTATGTGAAATTGATGGTTGTGGAGGTGCAACCAGTGAGAATGCTCCGCTGTTCTTTTCTCTCAGACATGAGAAAGATAAAAGGGATGGGGGGACCCATTCAGAGAGGCAGGGAAGCAGAGACAGGGAAGCAAGCAGCTGAAAAAGGGATAAAGACAGAGAGAACAGTATGCACATATGGAAGCAGCAACCGTGATAAGGACAGAGAAGGAGAGACAAGCAAACAGAGATGGGCAGAGGTAGCTTTTCCTTTCTATACAAATGATTAAACAGTTCCGTTGATTTAAAAAGGAGGGGGGAAACCTCCAAACTCAGCTAGAAAGTGATGGAAACCTATCCCCCTCCACTATCTCTGGGTATTCTTTGTTGGGACCGAGTTACTACCCTTCTCTACTCACTTCATAGGAAAAAAATCTGTGGCACAATTTCATCTATTAACTTGGACAGAGTAACTCATCAAAAGCAGTGGGGATGGCAGGCTACATTTCACCAAGAACCCAACTACCTCAATGACACAGATGGAGCCCCTTCAGTTGATTTTGGGCAGGGTCAGCGGGTAAGATGCCAGGCTTGTCGATCGGAAGATCGCAAGTTCGGAGGTTCGAATCCCTAGCCCTGCGTGCGGAGTGAGCTCCCGCACTAGGTCCAGCTCTTGCCAACCTAGCAATTCGAAAGCATGCAAATGCAAGTAGATGAATAGGTACCACTTCGGTGGGTAGGTAACAGCGTTCCATGCGTGTCATGCGGCCACATGACCGTGGAAGCGTCTTCGGACAACGCTGGCTCTTCGGCTAACAAACGGAGATGAGCACCGGCCCCTAGAGTCGGACACGACTGCACAAATGTGCGGGGGGAACCTTTACCTTTACTTTTTTAGGGCAGGATAAAAAAAAAATCTTAATTTATTCCATAGTTTTGCACTGGGAGAAAAACATCACTGCTGAAAATCAGCTGGAGGTAAAACCCATTTCTTACAAGAACCCCTGACATATTCAAGTCCTTCATGAATTTCTATCCTGCCCCACCCACCATTTTTTCTACCTTGATGGGTAGAAATTGTCTCACTGGTGCCTCGGTGTAGTGATGGGGAAAGCCAACCCAGGTTTACTACAAAATAGTTTATCAAAACAATTTGTTGCTATATTAAAACAAAATCAGAAGGGCAGCATTCCCTAAGCTGATGTTCTCCAGAAATATTGGACCTCAATTTCCACAATTTTCAATCTTTGGCAATGCTTGGCTGTCTCTGCCAAATAAGAAATCAACGGACACTGACAGTCCCTCTGATACTCAAGGATACCAAAAATATTCTGCATGAAACCAAATTTCATAACTTTTCTGAGAAAAGAATAGAAATATATACCATTTAACAAAATCTTCTTAATTTTAAAATCATATTACTTGTTAGCACTCCAACCATTAATTTTTTTAAATTTATTTTTTGTTATCAAAGACAATGTCCAGAAACAGTACTAAAGAATCAGTTCATGGCATAGTTTTACAAAAGTTCCTACCAGACAATTATTGTATAGTTGGATGTACTTTTTTTATTAATGATGAGATGAATTAATCAATGAAATTGCTAACAAAAATCCTGTAAAGAAATATCTATTCTGGTTTTTTTAAATCTGTTGGTTGGAGCATGTTGAGTGGTCATAACACCATCAGTGAAAGGCAAGCATAATTCTTGCCCATCAGGAGAACTAGACATGGCTCTTCTAAAAGGTCACTGATCTTTCAAAAAGAGCCACCATGTTTTATATTCTGCACATACAAAGTATGCTCATGTCACTGAAATTACATAATGCAGCAGTATTAAAAGTCTTAGTTTATTAATGGCAAAGAACTGAGCCCAAAATTCATGTATGATTCATGGGAGGGACATATCCTCAGAAAGACAAAGAGTATAAAACAACAGTTTTCCTGTGTGCATGTGTGCAGTGTGCATATAACAAAGTAAGTTCAAACAGTGCCCTACCAAATTGTTCCACGCTGTGCATCCAGTCTGAACAATAAAAGGCTTTCATTTTAACCATATGTTAAAATGCAAATTCACATCCTACAAAAGTCAACAGTATGGTTGGTTGTAATAGTTCAAAGTAAAAGTTGCTATGAATTATTCTGCTGTCTTTATTTGTCAGCCTCTTCATATATGGGATACTTGACTGTCTCAATTTTCTCTTTTACTTTATAGGAGGGGTATAAACCGGTTCTCCCTAATTTTCTACTGATGCCTTTGGAGTAACCATCCCAGTGGTTTCCAGCAACGCCAATTATATCTCCAGGTTCCATAGGAATTTCGTCTGCAGTTCGAGGATGATGAGCATGAATTGCAATCTGGTTGTGGGCATTCTGTCCTCCAAAATAATAAATATCATCCAAGGAATGAAAAAAGGCAGATGCGTCAGGATGTAATGTCTGCATGATTTCATAAGCAACTCGACAAACCTAGAAAAACAATTGAGAAAATATTATCAAGATTGTATTATTTAGCACCTGCCCATTGGTTAAACATATCTGAAGCAAATGTACAGTATTAGGCTTTTCCTCTGTTTATTCTTAACACACTTTCAATAATGTAATGGAATGCAACTCTGTAGCTTGAATCATGTCAACTGGATTTCTATTTTCTCAGTAGAAACGTTTCACTCCTTATCCAAGGAGCTTCTTCAGTCTGAGCAAAGTTGGTAAGGGAATCCTAAATATGTTTCTAGGTAGCTGTGTGACCTTACACCTGGGGCTAGGTCATGGTTATATTGAGATGTTATTTTAAGTCCTTTTATCATCTAAAGGAGGATCGTTAACGAATAAATCGTTAAAATAACATCTCAATATAACCATGACCTAGCCCCAGGTGTAAGGTCACACAGCTACCTAGAAACATATTTAGGATTCCCTTACTAACTTTGCTCAGACTGAAGAAGCTCCTTGGATAAGGAGTGAAACGTTTCCACTGAGAAAATAGAAATCCAGTTGACATGATTCAAGCTACAGACAATTCCACCTGGATGACTGAGAACCTTCATAGACGGAATGCAACTCTCCTCACCCTTTTACTATATTTCATAATGTACAAAATCCAAACAATCCCAACCTTGAAACAGTGTTGAAAAGTTTGTGTTGCTCCAACTTTGCTGTCTTTCAAGCAAGCCTTGAAGTCCTGGCTCTTTCCCTAGGCCCTGGGATGAGGAATGGTTTTCTTTGGTTTTATCAGGCTTGGATCTTTTTTGGTTTGTAATTAGTTTTATCATGTCATGCCATCCTGAGAATTGTTTGTTGGCTGTTCTTATTGTAAGCTGTCCAGAATCAACTGAGCTGGGATGCTCTATAATTTTGATGATTTATTAATTATTTAATAATTAATAAACTAAATGGAGATGTCAGCAACCTTTATGGTTTATTTACTTTGAAATTTACTTCTGACATAATACATTCTTGGCGAGATACTATTAAGGTAAATTACATAACTGTAAAACCAGGTAAGATGTTAAGTCTTGGAGGGCCTTTGCACAGCTTCGGGTTGTGCGCCTGTTACACCCATTCCTGGACCGAGATGCCCTCCAAACAGTCACTCATGCCCTTGTCATCTCCCATATAGACTATTGCAATGTGATCTACATGGGGCTACCCTTGAAGAGTATCCGGAAGCTTCAGCTGGTCCAGAATGCAGTCGCGTGGACAGTTATTGGTGCCATAAAATCGGCACACATGACACCACTGCTGCGCGAGCTGCATTGGGTACCAGTTTGCTTCTGGGTCCAATTCAAGGTGTTGGTCATCACTTTTAAAGCCCTACATGGCATGGGGCCAGGTTACCTGAGGGACCGTCTCATCCCCATAACATTGACCCGCCCCACCCGTTCATGCAGAGAGGGCATGCTTCGGACCCCTTCAACAAGAGAATTTAATCTAGTGGGGTCCAGGAGGCGGGCCTTCTCTGCAGTGGCGCCTGCCCTTTGGAATATCTTGCCCCCGGAGCTGAGGCGGGTTTCCTCGCTCCCGGCCTTCCGGAAGAATTTGTAGACCTGGTTCTGCTGCCTTGCCTGGGATGGGAAAGGCAACAGCTCCTCCTGGGGGTGGCTGGTGCCGTAGTGCCCTCCCTATTATTTGAGATCTATTAGCCCTTGGGTTTTACACTTATTTATTCTATTTATACTGGTTATTGTAATTTCATGTTTATATTTTTAACTATTGATTTTATTGTAAACCGCCCAGAGTCCCCCGGTTGGGGAAGATGGGCAGTGATATAAAAAAAATAAAAATAAGTAAGTAAGTAAGTAAGTAAGTGTATTAGGATTGAAATATTTTGGTCCTCCAGTGGTTTTGGATTGGGAGTTCAAGTTCTCTACATCAGTATTATGGTAGCTATTATTTTAGGTTGATATTATTTGACTGTTTTCAAACCATTCTACTTGTTAACTGTTTGGGGATATGCAAAATGGGGTATGAATGCACAAAATATAAAGTTGGCATCACTGCCACATCATATTTCTTTTAGAAATTTTGCTTTGTACATAATCCACCTCTAAGTTAAGAATGGGTGCTTTTCTATAGATAGCAATGATGCTAAATGTTGTTATAAACACAACTTTCCATTATATTTTCAGTGACGGCTTAAGTTACATCAGTCTACACTAGTGTTTCTCAACCTTGGGAACTTGAAGATGTGTGGACTTCAACTCCCAGAATTCCCCAGCCAGGATCTTCAAGTTCCCAAGGTTGAGAAACACTGGTCTACATTTTATAGGCTACAAATCTAATACAGCTCCCTACTGAATTTTTTAAATAATCCTTCAAAACTCTGCTACTACAAAATTAGCACATGTTTTATTTATTTATTAATCAAACTTCTATCACCACCCATCTCTTGACTCTGGGCGGTTTACAACAAAATAATAAAAACAAAAGACATAAAATATACATACAATATAAAAATACTAAATTATAAGTATTATATATAATACATATCCTCCATTAAGCCCTTTAGTAGAACAAAGAACCTTTATTACATGATTCTAGTGGATCAAGTTCATATTTTGAGTGGGCCTTCCTCAGAATTGGTTCAAGGCACCTAGAACCTCTGCTCTCTGTAACCGAGATCTTGCATGGCAGGTATATTTTTCAGTAACTCCAAAGCTGTCAGGCTTAAGTGCAAGACAAATGGTTCTATAGCTTCCACTTGAATATATTCAATGAAGGGGAGTCCATTTCTCAGCATAATTGTCAGCTCTCCCAGGTAAACCAGATAGGAAACATAACCAGATGAGCTAATTCTATTTTATTGTAAAGCTACATTAACAGAATCTTGCAAGTCTGAAAGTACAAATCTCCCGCCGTCTATTTTTACAGCCTGATCAATTAGGGCGGATCCTTCCTAAGATTCTTTCTCTGACTGTTAAGCAGTTACAGGCTCCTCCCTCTTTTATATGATCGTTCCCTAGGCAGCATCTTTCCCCCTCATCCCTCAAGGTAATTCCCACCATTACATCACCCTTCCCTTCAGACTCATCCCCCCCTCCCAAATTTCCAGGGGAAACAGGTTGTGGGCGGTGAGAACAAAATGTAGCTGGGTCGCTCCCCTCTTCTCCCAGTAACACCCCGAGATAACATGAGGGGTCCTTTAAATCATCTGCTCCAGTTGAGGTGACAGCTGCCCTCGCTCGGGAATCTGTTGGTCTCCCCCCCCCCCCGATGTCCTGTATGCCTGATGTGAAAGGAGCTGATTCATTTCCCCCTACTCAGTCTCTTGGTATTCCCAAGGCTCCCTCCACCCCATAGAAGAACTCCTCCTGCTCGTCTTGGTCAGTGTCTGACTCCTGAAAGGCCGGTAGTTGTCGAGGGTGCGGTTTATTGGGGTATTTCTTGTGAAAGCGGCATACCACTTGTGGCGCATGAACATCCATTGCTGCCTCCCATGACTTTCTGACTTTGGGTAGCCTTTCCAGTGTATCAAGTACTTGATCTGCTTCCCTCTGCATCTAGAGTCTAACACTGCTTCTAACTCATACTCTTCCTCCCTATCTACGAGAATGGGAGGAGGAGGAGCTGTCTGTGAATGTAGAGTGCACGGGGGGAGCCTCTTTCACAAGTAATGACTGATGGAATACAGGGTGAACTTTCACTGATGCTGGCAATTGCAAACAAAATGCTACTAGGTTAATTGCTTAATCACTGGAAAAGGGCCAATAAATTTCGAGTCCAGTTTCTTGGAAGGTTTCGTGGAAGTTAGGAATTTTGTAGAAAGCCACACCAGATCTCCTTCTGCAATTTAAGCTCCCTCTTGGCTATAGGCACCTGCTTTTTTGTACACGGCCTTTGCTTGATCGAGCTGTTCCTTTAAGAGGCTTTGGGCTGCTTGCCTCTTGTGCAGGAAATCTGTGGTGCGAGGAATGGCGTTTTCTTGTCTGGTTGTTGGTAAGACCCGTGGGTGGAATCCATACGTTGCCTGGAACAGGGACATACCAATAGAGGAGTGTGCAGGATTGTTCTAAGAAAATTCATCAAGAGGTATGAGATCAGTCCCATTGTTTTGCTGGTAAGAAATATAGCATCTCAAATATTGCTGCAATAGCTGGTTAACCATCTCAGCTTCTCCATTAGCCTCTGGATGGTGTGAGGAAGACAAATGGGTTTTAATATTTAGTAAGTGTAAGAGGGCCCTCCAAAATTTGGAAGTAAATTGACTTCCTCAATCTGTTATTACATGATTGACTAATCCTCTGTATCTAAAGACATGGTCCAAAAAGAGTTGAGCTGTTTTCTGGGCCGTTGGGAGACCCTTGCAAGGAATAAAATGTGCCAATTTGGTAAATAAATCCACTACAACCAGTATGGTAATATATCCCTGCACTGGGGGAAGATATAGTGATGAAATCTAGAGAAACAGTGTCCCACGGTTGCGATGGAGTCTCTAGTGGCTGCAACATCTCAGCTGGCTTACCAGGGACTGGCTTTGCTCTATGACAGATATGTCAAGAGGAAACATAATCCTTAATGTCTGAATCTGGGGCCACCAGAACTCCCTGAGGTCTCTATGTTGGGTTTTAAATACCCCCCCATGCCCTGCTGTTTTGTTGTCGAGGCACAGCTGTAGTACATACTCCCTTAGGGGAAGAGGAACATATAAATGTCCATTGTGCAACAGCTGCCCTCCCTCCACTGTGAAAGGTGAAACAGCCTCTTATTGGGTCCCTGGAGGTCATCCATCCAGGCCCTGGTGTATGCATCCTGCTATTGCAGTGTCCTGATCCAATAAAAGAGATCAACACCTTGTCTCCCTGCTCCTAGCCTTTTGTGTTGGTCTGATTTACGGTGCAACTCAAAGTTGCATGACTGCAGTATTGTTGCTTGGGGGGGGGGAGGTAACTGGGGAACCTTATACTCCAGCTTGCATGGGAGGGCATCTGGAAGCTTGTTCTGGGAGCCTGGGACGTATGAGATGTAAAAATCAAAGCAGGAGAAAAATTGTGCCCACCTGATTTGCCAAGGGGTGAGAGATTGGGTGTTTTGCAGAACTTCTAAATTTTTATGGTCTTTACGGACTTGTATAGGGTGGTCTTCTCCTTCCAGCAGGTGTCTCCATTGTTGAAAGTCATATTTTACTGCCAGCAACTCTTTATTGAAAATGTCATAGTTCCTTTCTGCTGGGAGGAGTGCTCTGGAGTAAAAGGCACACTGTAGTAAATCTGCCCCCCCCCCTTCTCTGCCTGGAGTAGAACCGCTCTTCCTGACACATCTGAAGCATCTATTTGCACAACAAAGGGGTGGTAGGGTCGGGTGGTGGTGGTGGGATTGAGAAGAGCTATTTTAACTCTTGAAATGCTGCTTGTTCTTGGGTTGACCAGGAGAATCGCTGACCCTTTCTTAGGAGCTGATAGTGGTTTTGCAAGCTCAGAAAAATTAGGGATGAATTTCCTGTAGAAGTCAGCAAAGCCCAGAAATCGCTGCATGTTTCACGTTATGTGTGTGTGTGCGCGCGCCATGATAGAATAGACTATACCTTTGCTGGATCCATCTGTATACCTTCTGTGGAGATTCCATAACCCCAATAGTCCGGTTTGGGCAGATCAAATGGACATTTTTCTAGTTTAGCAAAGAGCTTGTTGTCCCATAATTTTCGTAATACATTTCTGATATGGGTTACACGCAAGGAGGGATCTTTGGAATAAACTAATATGTCATCTAAGTACACAACTACATATTTATCTAAAATGTCTGAAAATATGTCATACATGAATCTAGAAAAAACAGCTCGTTAATCAGGCCGAAAGGCATCACCGTGTATTCAAACTTTCTGTACCTTGTATAAAAGGCTGTTAAAAACTCATGCTCGTCTTTCATTCTGATTAGGTTGTAAGCACTTCTCGAGTCTAGTTTTGTAAAGATGCATGCCTTTTGTAGCTGGTCTAGTAGATCGTAGATAAGTGGGAGTGGATAATGATATCTAATTATCACTATGTTCAGGTCTTTGTAGTCATGTGGGCTCCCTCCTTCCCCGTCAGAGTGGCTGCTGTTTCTCCTTCTTGTTTTTTTGGGACAAAGAATGTGCGTTCCCCTCAATGAACAGTATTGCCCACTTAGCTGCTGCTTCCTTCAGCAAGCTCAGCACAGAAGTCACTTTGGTGTGATCAGTGGGAAACTCCACCAGCCTGCCTGCCATAAACATTTCACACTGAGCGAAGAATGTCCGGAATTGATCCTGGTCCCCTCCAAACTTCTCCGGTAAGCTCCCATGGGAACACAGAAGCATTGGTTGGGCTGCTATCTGTTGTGCTGCTGCGGGTTGAGGCAAATTCTGTCCCAGTTGCTGCGTTAGTTGTATCATGACATTCTGTAAATTGGTCATCTGTGCATCTACAATGCTGCTGCCAGAAGTTCAGTGGGTAGCAGGGTTCCTTGAGGATCGGAGCCCATTCTTGAAATTCCTCTTTTTGGAAGAGAGTAGGAGACTTGCAAGATTGATGTCATCTCTCCCAGGTAAACCAGAGAGGAAACACAACCAGATGAGCTAATTCTACTTTATTGTAAGGCTACATTAACAGAATCTTGCAAGTCTGAAAGTACAAATCTCCTGCCATCTCTTTCTTACAGCCTGATCAGTTAGGGTGGATCCTTCCTAAGTTTCTTTCTCTCACTGTTAAGCAGTTGCGGGCTCCTCCCTCTTTTATCTGATCATTCCCTAGGCAGCATCTCTTCCCCTTGTCCCTCAAGGT
This sequence comes from Charina bottae, assembly GCA_023362775.1. Taxonomy (NCBI): domain Eukaryota; kingdom Metazoa; phylum Chordata; class Lepidosauria; order Squamata; family Charinaidae; genus Charina; species Charina bottae. The sequence goes on from JALMGJ010000001.1 coordinate 150,867,620, forward strand.
CATTCCCATATACCATTACAATAACTGGTTCCACTGCTGAGCTGCTCTGTAAGGAAACTTTTTCTGACATTCAGTTGAAATCTGCCTTCCTGTAACCTAAATGAATTATTCTGTGTCTTGCACTCTGAAATGAGAGAGAACAGGTCTTGACATCCTATGTAACTTCCTTTCAAGTATTTGAAGGGTTCTATCATATTCCATCACCACCTGCCCCTGACCTCAATTGTGTTTTCTCATGACTAAGCATACCCAGTTCCTTCAATCCTTTTTCATAGGGCTGAGTTACAATTTCTCTGAATCCTTCTTAAATGATATAATCTCATGTGTGGTGATTGGGAGGAAAAAGAAGCCTATTTTCACTACAGTCTTATTAGTGTGGGCTAATGGTCACAATATTAACTTAAATGCATCTTTGCATTTAATATTACTTTTTACAAAATAAAATAGCAGGAACACAGAATATAATTAGATTTATATTTTTATATAATTATATTAATATAATTATGGAATTTGGGGATATTTTTTAAGCCTTTCCATTCCAGTCATGGTCTAGAACAGTATTTCTAAACCTCAGCAACTTTAAGATGCATGCTAGCTGGGAAATTCTGGAAGTTGAAGTCCACACATCTTAAAGTTGCCGAGGTTGAAAAACACTGGACTAGATAAAAATTCCTCTCTTCCCTAACTCTTTCTACTTTGAAATAAAGTTTGTAATGGATACTAATAAGGCAATTTCCTCTGCCTGCATAAATAGCAGCTTCAGAGGTTTGTTCTTTTTCTTCAAGATCATGGGAAAGGGAGAACAGGTTAAAATTCTCCTGACTGCTATAATCTTTATTGAACCCTGTACCAATTCTATTTTAATTGTAAAATTTTAAACTGATCTGAAGTCTGCCATCTACTGTTTGAGGAACTGGTGTTGCCACCCCATCTTCAGGCAGCTATGTCTGAGATCCTTTGATTTACACTGTACCACAACACACAACTGAAAACAACAGAAGGTCAATCAGCTGTATTTGAGCAGATCCAACCTGTGTTGTTTTTTCTGATGCAATGTTAGGGTAGCGCAATACATAAAAAGATGAGAATTTTGATCCAGAGATATCTTGCTCAACCAGAAATGCATTTCTACATGTGCAAGGCAGCTGTTTGGGTTTCTTGTCTTGCTAAATTACCTTTTTCTGCAGATAATTTGTTTCAGTGGTAAAGCACGGTAGACAGATTATAGGATTATAAAAAACTACACATATTTTTTGTAATGCTGTTGAAAGTTATGGTGAAGAATTATGGTTTTTAGAATCAAGAAATGCGTCATTAATGCAGGACGTTAATTGATATTGTGCCAGGGACCATGATAGATGGGAAACACCTTAATGCTATTAAGGAAGTTTTAAATCTATTATATTACAGTTATTACAATGAAGCATCTATCACTGAGCACGTGGAAAATTATATGACTTAGGAAATCAAATAAGTAGTCCAGGTTATTTTTGTTGGAAAGAGAAACTGGCCATCTGGCTGAGATTCAAATCCTCATACTGAGTATTTCTTTTTAGTATTTTAGTAGACTGAGAATTGGGAAGATGGGAAGAGAACCCAGAACATAGTGAAGCTAAGGAGCTAGGAATTGAGAGACAAGGAGGCTAAAAGAAAGACAGGATTGAACCAAGAGCACTCAGTCCACCCCAGCACACAAGATATAAAAACTGCTACCAATTATCTTGGCAATAGTGCTTCTGTAATGTTCACAGTGCAATATTATTATTTTTAAAAAGCTAAAATGTTTAAATAATCTGTTTATAATCAATGGGCAATTTAACTGGCATTTAAAGACTGATATATGTTGTCCTATAGATACAAAAGAGTAGTTGGTATGATGCCCACACTTCAGAATAGACTCCTTGTAAGAACATAATCACTGAATTGTTTGGTAATACAACATTTTATTTAGTGTACTTAGAGATATCCAGGACTAGACATCACAATGTTTCTAGCAGCTCACCCATAGTATACAATAAAGAGAACACTTCTCATTGTTGTCATCATCTGGTGCTGGGTAATATACTTTTGGAGACAGATAATCCATTAACAGACATCATGCCTTCCAGTACTTCAGATTCAAAAGCAAAAAGTGCTTCACAATGCAAATGTAACACCTGACTGCAGCTCCTTTTACCAGATTCATGGGACTGCACTCTGAAGCTGTGCAATCCCAGGGAAAGATATATTTGGTTTTAAGAAATTGTAGCCAGGTATTACATTCATGGTCTAAAGCACATTTTTGCCTTTGATTCTGACCCACCAATGTGACTAATATTTAAAGCCCTCTAAACTAGTAGCCATTACTAGTAGCTAAACTAGTAGCTATCTTGGAGCAGTGTGTACCACAAGACAAAAGATGCATGAAGGAATATTACATTTTGTTTCTTTGTCCTAAACTACAGCAAAATAACTTTTTACTGATGCTAAAATATTAAAATTCTATTTATTCTTTCCAATTTCCATAATGCCATTAATTTTTGCCACAACTTCTCATGTTATTCTTTACCAAAACTATGAAGATTCATTCTTGTAAAACTTTATTTGGAAAAAAAAACCTTCAACACCGGTTTTATTTATTTATATCCTTTATTTGTTTGTAAAGGATATGTTTTCTTGTTAATTTCTACATATTCTACATAGAATTTTTAAAATACTGATGGACGGGTAATTATATTATGTATTTCTACTGATTAATTTAAAAATATCCTGTATCCCTCTGTTATTTCATATATGTGTGCTACTGGATATCTAACATACCATAAAATTTTCAACACATATTAGCTTACCTGTGAAGAAAAAGTGCACACAAGGAAGTCTGCCTGAGACAAGAAGTGTATATCCAAAATAACACCCCGCAGAGAGTTTTCAGTGTATCGATTATGAAGACCCGCTGACCATGATATGGAATTGTCACTTATGAATTCGTAGTTTGGATATCTGAAAAAAAGCATCAGAACATCAGGCTTTCTTTTTCTTTAGGGAACAATGTAGTATTTCTGCATAATCTATTAAGTGAGACTGAATTCTGGAGCCTTGTTTTGAACTGACACTTAGGAATAACATGAAGACCATATAATTTATTGGCACAAATTTCAGTAACAAACTGAAAACCTCTGACTGCATTCCATAAGAAGTAAAACTAGTTATATCTATTATGAAGCTTTTTATACCATCAATCATGGTATCTTTCTGCTGGAAGAGATAACTAAAGCTGGATACCATTAATATGCATATTAAATGCTGCTTGTCATTTACTAGCAGGGAAACAATCAGTACAATGAGGTGGATGAGGAAAAAAAACCCTGAAATTAAATCCAGACAACATGGAGAAGCCTTTGGTTAACAGGAAACTGGACTCGGGGAGTGCAATTCAGCATGTTCTATATAGGTTTGCCCTTCCTCCATCAGGGCACTGGGAAGAAGGGAGACTTCTAAGGTTGAAAACAATGCTTTGTCTACTGCTGTGGGAAAGAATGCTAACAATGCAAAGATGAATCAGGCTCCAAGGGGAGAAACAGAAGCCATATTTGCAGGAAACTGAGTAGAACTGTTTGAATGTATATATAGAGAGGTCTTCACTATCAGACAGGATTTATCAGATCCCTTAATTAGTAACTAATCCCAGAGCTTTCCGGCTGGGGAAACTGTTTGCCATCACACCTCCCTTTAGTGTAATCCTAATGCACACAATTCCCCTAAAAACCCAAACACCAAAATGAACACAAATGAACAATGAAAACAATACAATGAAACTTAGGGAAAGGTGGATTTATTATAACAATGTAAACTAAAAGGTTCTTCACACCTCCCCTAGACTCTGTCTGAACCTCCTCAAGAGAAGGACACCTCATAGTTTGGGAAACCCTGTTCTAGGGGGTGGTGACTTCTTTGCTTTTCTGGTCATTTGGTGGTGTAATCTTCCCATAGGGCGGGGGTGGCTGGTGAGGCTTGCAATAAAGCTGAGACCTTAGTTAAGTTTTGTGATTATTTGAGAAGGAAACAGCTGCTCAGTTCATGAACTGGAAAGCTTGACCCTTCCTGAAAAGACAGATCTGCAACCTGGAAGTGGTCCTTGATCCTTAACTGTCACTGGATTCTCAAATGGTGATTGTGGTAAGAATTCTATTTGCATTATAATAGCTAGAGGGCTAAGTGTGACTATGCCTAAACTAATTGGATTTAGCAACACTTATCTATACCTTGGTCACATGACATCTTGATTGCTGCAACACATTCTACATGACCCTTGATACCCTTGAAAAGACTTGAAAAGACTCTAGAACAGAGCTTTCCAAACTGTGTGTCGCGACACAAAAGTGTGTCGCCAAACACAGCGTGGTGTGTCGCCACACCACCTGGAAGCGGCGGCGCGTGTGTGCACGGCGGCAGCGGCAGCGGCGCGGGATCAGTGCTTCCGCGTTTTAGCGGAGGCTGCTGCCGCCGCCGTACAATCACGCGCCGCCGCACGCCCACCGCACTGCCGCCGTGCGCCACCGCACGCCCCCTGCCGTGCGCGCACCACCGCCGCGCTGCCGCCACCGCCGCCACTGGTGTGTCGCCAGCGGCGGCACTTTGGAAAGCCCTGCTGTAGAAGTTACTGTTGCTACAAATTCAACAGTAGGCTACTAACCTGAACAAGAAATCAGAACCATGTTGAAAAATCTGTACTAGTTGCCTTTTTTTCTGGACATGTTTTGAAATGTTGTTATTAACATTTAAAGCCCAAATAGCTTAGAACCTAGCTATCTGGTGCTGCCTCTCCTGTTATGAAGCTATATGTCCAGAGTCCCCTTTGGGTGATAGAAATCAAAAGAAGGAAGGAAGGAAGGAAGGAAGGAAGGAAGGAAGGAAGGAAGGAAGGAAGGAAGGAAGGAAGGAAGGAAGGAAGGAAGGAAAAAAATAAGGGCAGTGAGATCTGTAGGAGAAGCCCAATTGAAGAAGCTTCTCTTTTTCAAAGGCCTGTCTATTAAGCACATAATAGGCGGCCTTCTCCAATGTCATTCCCAGGCTATTGATGTACTATCTCAGAAGTTGAGTTCATAATCTGAAAATACATCCTTAAGCCACATGAATTATTTTATTATTTTGATTTAATGTATTTTCCTTTTTTACATTTTAAACTGTAGACTGCCTTAAATGTTATGACAGAATTAAAAGTCGCTGTATAAAGCAAACAAATAAATAATCCATGTGATATGTATGTTTATTTTGAATTAGATCTTTTATGGACACTTGGATTTTATTTTTACTTTTATATTTATATTTGGTAATTTTGTATTTATATTTTAGATGTTATTTATGCTTATTGTTTTAATGTGCTTGTTATTGTAAACTGCCCAGAGTCCCTCTTTTTGGGGGAGATGGGGGGTGGCAAAATTTGAAAAACAAACAAATAAATAAATAAATAAATAAATAAAATTTCATTTTCATCAGCAATCATTATAGTTTTTTGCAATAAATCATCATTTCAGACTATCGGTCACTGGATAACTACTTGGATTTTAAGCTCAGCAGCATATTCTTATGTTTTAAAAGGATGCCACAGGAAAACAAAATTATATTTGGAGTTCAGTATCATCAACATCTTTCGACCCTGGGCCAGCCATTTAAGACTGTCAAGGTTCTGGCCCAGTGCCTGCAGGTTGTGCGGGTTTGGGTGGGGAGGAAATGTCTCTGACTCAATCCTACCAGGACCAAGCGGCTGTGGGTGTTTGGAAAACCCAGAACTGGGGATATTCTACCTTTGTCCTTGGATGGGGTAGTACTTCCCCTTCAAGGTTGGGGTGCAATCTGGCGGTTTTCCTGGACTTGCAGCTTCTGTTTGATGAGAAGGTGACACCTGTGACCAAGAAGGCCTTTGCACAACTCCATCTAGTGCGCCAATTGTACCCTTCCCTAGATCGGGGGGCTCTTCAGTCACTCATAACCTAGTCACCTTGTGGCTTGACTACCGCAATGTGCTCTATATGGGGCTGCCCTTGAAGACCACTTGGAAGCTTCAACTGGTCCAGAATGTGGCAGAGCGAGCAGTATGCCTCAGAATGGCCATGTAACAGCCATTACATGTAATAGACAGGTAGTGTCTACCTGGCCGATTTGATCCTGCAGGGTTGGTGTGCTCTGGGTTCTTTTGATTAAACAACATAATCTCTCAGGACCCCAGAAGCATACCGTGTCTGTAGCAGCACCTGCCTCTGGAACGAGGTTCCCCCCGAGGTCTGGATGGCCCCCACTCTGCTGTTGTTTAGAAGAGCTGTGAAGACCTGGCTTTTCACCCAGGCCTTTGGCGAGGGAGAGTGAGACCCCTCGCTTCATTGCGCCTTGCCCTCTTTTATCTTTTATTGATTTTATTGTAATTTCTTTGATTGTTGTGAGCTGCCCAGAGTCAGGCGGCATACAAGTTTAATATATTATTATTACTATTACTATTATTACTATTATCATTATCATCATCATCATCAACCACCACCACCACCACCACCTTTTGGACAAACTCTGGAACCAAGGGACTGGTTTTCACAGAGCAAATCTCTAGTCTCCATATCGGAAAGTGGGCCCCCAGGACAAAACTGAAAAAAATGTAATATCAAATACATACCCAGGATATTATACGTTGGAATTACCTGGATTATTGTAAGACAATATGGAAGGAAACAGAGTGCTTTACCAAACCTGAAAGAACCTCCATGTTTGAGCAGAAAAAATAACCTTTGAACATATTCACAAAGATTATTTATTATGTGATTAATGATCAGCTTAATGGAAAAGTCATGCTGGAATGATCCACTCATTTGCAAACATGACTAATTAAAGAAGTCTTGCCAGAATGAACAGGAAGAGAACAGGAACGCTATTCCATTGCAGACGAGATGCTGCATCAAAGGTGGGCACAGAATGGCTGGCAGGATATGATATATGAAACCCAGTAATTAACAGCCAAACTGCTCAGACAGATGAAGTTATTGTGGAAGACAGTATCTGAAGATAACATTCCTCAGACTAGAAGAAAATACTGTAATTTATCCCAATGTCTCCCTTCCAAACAGGAAGTGAAACTGTAACAATGTCCATATATGAATGTCAGGATGGAGGCTGAGTCAGAGTTGGAGGAGGGCAAAGAGATCATTCTGGAAAGCGCGAGAAGGAGCGTTGTGGAGAGCACGAAAATCAGGGTAGAGGGGCTTCCTGTGGAAAATGGATGACTAAACAACTTTGCCTGTGAGCTCCATGGGCAGAGCTGGCAGCGTGGTAGGTTTTTTTTTTTTTTTTTTTTTGCACAGACAGGTTTTTCTGTAGCCCCAAGTGTTTTTCCGGATTAAGGCAAATGCTGAGAATCGACACATTTGTCCTCCAGACAGTAAGTTGTAGCCAGGAGATCGTAGACAGCGTCTGCGACCGAGCGGTAAGACTACACTGGGAGGCTGGGATTTAATCTTGTTCTAAGCCACATATGCACCCCCTTAAAAAGGGGAAATAAGTCGTGCCTTTCCATATCTTAAACACCCAATTTGTTTAAGTTTTGTATCTTAAGAGAAGCTTTTTACAGTAAGAAAAAGCGGAATCTCTTGGTGATTATAGTTATTTTTGGAGATTTTTAACTATATAAAAAAAAGTTTTGGCTTTTTCCCCCCATTTGGGTTATACTGAGAGCTGTAACATTGCCTTTCCGTTGTTATCTTTGTTGCTGAATTTCAAGGTTGAAGTGTTCTTTCTACACATTTCTTAAACTTTAGGCTTTCTGTTTACTTTTTTCCCAACTGTCTGCTAGTATATTTTCTTTGGTTAATTTTGGATTAATTTATTAACCTCTATTTCTGTGAGTTAACTTTTTAGGGTGTGCTATAATTTACTGTTTGAACAATGGAAGATTTTAAAGAAGATCTCAGAGAATTACGTTGTCAGCAAGAAGATATTTTTTCAAAGGGTTGTCAAATTATTATACAGACTGTTTGGGACATTCGAGATGAGATTCTAGTTAAAATGAAAAAATTTATGAAAATACTATGATAGAAGAAGACGACATTGAAAAAGATGGCGTTTTTACTGTTGTGGGGGAGAATGGAATATTCTCAGCTGAAAACTCTGGATTGGTGTTTATGGGATTAAAACGATTGTTTAACCTTAGGACTGCAAAAGGAACTGCCAAGTGGGGGAAATGTTACGACTATTTCAATCAATGTTATGGGAAAGAAGAGTATAGAATATGGGAGGTTTTTTTCTCTTTCGCTGGAAAGTTTGTATTTTGGGGGGTTATTGGGCTGTCAGATCTTTGTAAAAAATGCTGTTGGTGTAATGGTGAAATATTTGAATGCCCTGGTATATTTTGAGGAGGGGTAAAAAATTAAGAATGTTTAATTGGACTGATAATGAGGTTAACATGATTTACAGGATTTTTGATTTCTAAGACTTAAAAGGTATTGACAAGTTCTGGAAATATTCTATATTGTTTTTAACCATAATTAGGGTTAAGATTAATTATAAAGGTAGACAATTTATAAAAATTAAGAATATTTAATTGGATTGATAAAGAGACTAATATGATTTTTTTCTTATTTTTTTCTTATGGTATGGATTAGGATTTATAGGGTTATAGATTTGTAAAACTTAAAGGATATTGATAAGATATAATAATGTTTTATACTGTTTTTTAGATCTAATAGGGTTAAGATTGTTTATTATAAAGGCAGACAATTTATTTGTTTCTATAATTTGATGTTTATTGTGTAGAAAGAAGTATATAGAATAGTAGAAAGAAAGAAAAATAAATGGATTATTTTTTAAGAGGAAGGGAAGTTTGAAGTAAAAAATTAAATATATGTATATATATATATATTATGTAAGGGGAAGGAGCAATTGTATTAGAGATTTATATATGTGTTAATGGAGGGATTTATAGAAATAATGTGATTATGGTTTAATATAGAGGAAGGGTTTGTTTATGGGAATTGTTGTATATTCTTGCTGTTGAAAGCTGGAAGTCACCTGTATGTATGTAACTTTCTAAAAGTCTTTTTTGTGTGTGTTTTTACACTTTTAATTTTTTTTGTGTTTGTAGTGTTTTTGTTTTTTGTAGTTTTTTATCTTTGTTGTAAAAAATAATAAAATCTTTGAAGAACGAAAATCAGAGTAGAGGCTGAGAAACTGATTGGAGTCAGACAGGTGGCAGATTCCCCGCCACCTATCAGCATGCGCAAAAGAAGATGGGAAAGGCGGGCCGAGCAGAGAGACGATTGGCTCACACTCACAAGTGGCAGGAAAACCTAAAATGTAAGGAGCGTCGGTAGCCTGAACAGGCTGCCAGAGACAACCTTTCACGTTTCCTACAGGAGCCTTCCATGAATCGCGATCTTGCCACTGCGCCAGAACCCCCGCTCAACCCTTGCCTTGCCACCACGCCAGAACCTTTTCTCGAGCGTTGCCTTGCTGCCATGCCAGACCTCGATCCCGATCTCTGCCTGACTGTCGTGTTGGAATCCGTGTCGGAGTCTCACCTTGCCGCCACGCCGGAATCTTGCCTTGCTGCCACGCCGAGCCTTGCGCCTCGACCTCGCCAAGCCTTGCACCCAAGCCTTGCCCTGCTGACACGCCGAGTCTCGCGTCGGGACTTCACCTTGTTACCGCACCAAGCCTTGTGCCCCAGCCTTGCCCTGTTGCCACGCCAAGCCCCGCATTGGAATCCTGTCTTGCTGCCACGCCAAGGCTCGCATCAGGACCTTGCCTTGCTGCCGCACCAAGCCTCACATCAGAACCCTGCCTTGCTGCCACGCATGCCAGACCCCCGCCTTGTTGCCACGCCTGACCCTGGACTTACACCTTGCCTTGCTGCCACATGCTGGCTTCCTGCATTTGTGCCGCCCTCGTGCTAACAACCGCGGTACAGACAATCAGTCTAAGTAAGCATCCGTATGTATGTATGTATGTATGTATGTATGTTATGTATGTATGTATGTATGTATGTAAATAAAAGACTATATTCTACCACTTCCTGCATCGAGTCTTAGTCAGGACAGGACAATGGATTAACTGGAAATTGTAATCAGAGTGCAGCATATTATTCTGCCAAGTTGTGTAAGAAGAGGGAAAGAAAAGGGCTAGTTAATTCAGCTCTTGATTCAATTTCCTCTCCAATATTATATCCTAGCTCCTAATATCTTCCTATCAGTTTTCATCTTGATTGGCAACCAGTTTTTCTTAGATCTGCACCTAGGGGTAAATACTCCTATTTTTATCCTTCTTGAGTAGGAATAATTAAGCAGGAATTCAGGGTTATAAGTCTGATTTTCCTTACAAGTTTAATGTGTAACTGAACAATCACTAAGTAAATGAAAATAATTATTGTGTTTTGCTGTTATGAGTGATTCATGTGATATATCAATGAGAGATGGGGAGTGGCGGGGGACCATGGTCTTTATAAGTGTGACTAAGCCAGAGATAGGATTCCAGTGCAAATTAAACATAATAAACTGGATTGAGAGGGGCAAAGAAACATTCCAAGCCAGAGGATCTATCACAACTCTGCTCAGTATTCTGCTTGCCTGCCCTGATTCTACAATGTAACAAGGATAGGAGTATTCTTGTGGCCCAGTCCTCCAGTGGAAATTATTTTCATCCCAAGCACCAACACTATGTGGAGGAAACTTTTAATGTATTATTTTCTCTACCCTCCATCCTAAATGCCAAAAAAGGTTTGGGTATGATTTCAAATAATGTTGAGACAAAGTTAGTGAAATTTGGTAAGGTCCTGAAACAGATGGAAACATTAAATAAAACATATTGTTTAAATATCTACACTATGTAAAACCACTTTTGCAGCAACTGTGTACAAGGATGCCTTACTTGGATTTTGCCTCTTGCAATAGTGAAGGATCATCTGTAGCCAAATAGACTCGCTTTTTGTCAATATGCTTTCTCTGGGAAAGAAGTTGGAAACGTTCTTCAACATGTACCATGTATTCTTCAATTGGATGAAATGCTGCTTCTGTTCCCACTTTGTCTGTTCTACGGACATGAATACTGGAAAATAAAAGGATACTTGGGATTTCTCTTATTCATCTTTTATTAACTCAGAACAAGGAGTAAAACAAATTATCATTAATCAAAAACTTGATCAAGAACTTTTTTCTTAAAATAATACCTCAAGAACCATAGGGCATGGACTGGTTATATTGCTCCATTGCAGGAAAGAGAAGAGTTTTATTTTCTTCTTGCAAATGTTAGATATATAACAAATAATAATAATAATAATAATAATAATAATAATAATAATAACAACAACAACAACAACCACCCATAAAATATCTTTCAACACCATTACAGAATCATCATCTGTCCTTATTTCATGTTCCTACCATTAGGTCTAAATTTAAGTTATCAGCTTCTAAAAATTAAACTTGTATTAAGAAACAATGCATACAGTATATCTTAAGTGTGGTATAGTGGTGAAGTGATATAGAGAGCTAATTTGGTATAGTGGTTAAGATGTTGTACTAGCAGCAGGGAAACACAGGTTCTAGTCTACTCTGCTAAAACGTATATGCTGTATTATCACAGAGTATAACTTAATTCAGATATTCGTTTCAAAATGCAGGTCATGATCTTCAAAATGTTATATGCTTTGGGTCCAGTACACCGCATTCTTCAATATAAGTGGATGTATGAAAAAGACGGGCTTGTTTTAGTAATTCTAAATAGGTTGTAGAGCTGTCTCCAACCCTCATTCCCCTCAAGACTTGCACATCTCCCACACTACAGGTCTCCCATCAATCTATAAAGATTATTATTTCATCCCTTTGGGATTGGAGAGATGATTGTTATCCTTACAATGTATTATTGTCTTGTTTACCATACAGTTATTTATTTATTATTTAAATTTATATGAATAAATTATGGTTATGGTGGGGTTTTGTTCTGATTTATTAATCCTTTTTTATTAATCCTTTTCTATCACTCTTCCTTCCTTCCATCCATTTTTTATTTGCTTTTATCTTTTGGAAAGTTTCAAAAGCTGTCAGATGAAATAGTTGCCTACAAATATAAATAACTTCTGGTCAGTGCATATACAGTGGGGCGAAAAAGTATTTAGTCAGCCACCAATTGTGCAAGTTCTCCCACTTAAAAAGATGAGAGAGGCCTGTAATTGACATCATAGGTAGACCTCAACTATGAGAGACAAAATGAGAAAACAAATCCAGACAATCACATTGTCTGATTCGGAAAGAATTTATTTGCAAATTATGGTGGAAAATGAGTATTTGGTCACCTACAAACAAGCAAGATTTCAGGCTCTCACAGACCTGTAACTTCTTCTTTAAGAGGCTCCTCTGTCCTCCACTCATTACCTGTATGAATGGCACCTGTTTGAACTTGTTATCAGTATAAAAGACACCTGTCCACAACCTCAAACAGTCACACTCCAAACTCCACTATGGTGAAGACCAAAGAGCTGTTGAAGGACACCAGAAACAAAATCGTAGACCTGCACCAGGCTGGGAAGACTGAATCTGCAATAGGCAAGCAGCTTGGTGTGAAGAAATCAACTGTGGGAGCAATAATTAGAAAATGGAAGACATACAAGACCACTGATAATCTCCCTCGATCTGGGGCTCCACGCAAGATCTCACCCCACACGGGGGGACCTAGTGAATGACCTGCAGAGAGCTGGGACCAACGTAACAAAGGCTACCATCAGTAACACACTACGCCGCCAGGGACTCAGATCCTGCAGTGCCAGACGTGTCCCCCTGCTTAAGCCAGTACATGTCCGGGCCCGTCTGAAGTTTGCTAGAGAGCATTTGGATGATCCAGGAGAGGACTGGGAGAATGTCATATGGTCAGATGAAACCAAAGTAGAACTGTTTGGTAGAAACACAACTCGTCGTGTTTGGAGGAGAGAGAATGCTGAGTTGCATCCAAAGAACACCATACCTACTGTGAAGCATGGGGGTGGCAACATCATGCTTTGGGGCTGTTTCTCTGCAAAGGGACCAGGACGACTGATCCGTGTACAGGAAAGAATGAATGGGGCCATGTATCGTGAGATTTTGAGTGCAAACCTCCTTCCATCAGCAAGGGCATTGAAGATGAAACGTGGCTGGGTCTTTCAGCATGACAATGATCCCAAACACACCGCCCGGGCAACGAAGGAGTGGCTTCGTAAGAAGCATTTCAAGGTCCTGGAGTGGCCTAGCCAGTCTCCAGATCTCAACCCCATAGAAAACCTTTGGAGGGAGTTGAAAGTCCGTGTTGCCCAGCGACAGCCCCAAAACATCACTGCTCTAGAGGAGATCTGCATGGAGGAATGGGCCAACATACCAGCAACAGTGTGTGCCAACCTTGTGAAGACTTACAGAAAACGTTTGACCTCTGTCATTGCCAACAAAGGATATATAACAAAGTATTGAGATGAACTTCTGATATTGACCAAATACTTATTTTCCACCATAATTTGCAAATAAATTCTTTCCAAATCAGACAATGTGATTGTCTGGATTTGTTTTCTCATTTTGTCTCTCATAGTTGAGGTCTACCTATGATGTCAATTACAGGCCTCTCTCATCTTTTTAAGTGGGAGAACTTGCACAATTGGTGGCTGACTAAATACTTTTTCACCCCACTGTATGTATTAATACAGGTATGCCTATAACAATGATTCTCTTAAGCAACTAATTTTTGTTTTCAGGAATTAACTTGCTTCCAACTCTATTCCAAATCCAACTGGAAGTATCTGCTATCTGTACTAAGATATGCTATGATAGTTATAACTTTGCAACCAGTAGAAATCAAGTAGAGAAATCTCAGGAATTACCATGAATTCAAGACCATTTTTCATAATCTGGAAGTATTTGTACATTATCTACTTTCACAATTCTCCATTTGGTGTGTCCCTAAGAAAATTTGTTGTAGCAATTCAGGGACCCTCTCATATAATGAGTCAGGATGCCCTAAAGCTTCAGAGAATTGGCAAAAATCTTTCCCTCTATCAGCTAGCAAGAGTGAGTGAGAACACAATCTAAAATGTTCCTTCTGACAGAATAAAATTCCACAGACAGTTCTCTCTGGGTGTGTTTGCATGTATCAGTGCTTTTTTTTAAAAAAACTCCATATTAAGAAAATGTCCCAAACCTTCATATTAAGAAAATGCAATTTTTTACCTCTTAGGTTGGAAAAGTTCAGTCTAGGATAAAAGGCAGATGAAATAAAACACAGAAACACAGGTATACTTTCATTATATTATTACGTCAGACAGTGTATAACAAATAAATGTTATTTGTTATAATAACAATTATAAAGTTACAAAGTCAGAGAATTTTTAGTTAAGAAAACTTTAATGAGGAATGTAATTGAAATGTATAAGTTTCAAAAAACCTCTTTCCTCTCACTGCAATATCAGAACTGAAAACTTGGGAACCCCAAATTAAAAAAAAACAAAAAAACAAATACAGTATTATTGTTTTTTTTTTTTTTTTTAATCATGTTGAAAATGATAGCCCTTTTTACAAGCGCAGGAGGAAATGTACAGGAGCAGTAGCATTGATCTGAAAGAAAATGCTGAATAAGGTGAGTTTTGGGGAAATTATGTTTTCTCAGAAGTAAATCCTACTGATTTCAGTGGAAGTAAACATGACTGGGGTTATGAGTCTTTTAATAAAACACTTACCCAATAATTGGATGTTTAAAGCCAAGTTTTCTTGTGGCTTCTTCTATCTCTTTTTCTAACCAAGGCTGTGGACGAATCAAGTATTTGACAAACTGCGAGACCCACCATACTGGAGGATCCCCGTGGACACGAATTAGTCTATCAGCCAGATCTTCTGGAATTGCCAGTGGCAAGTATGGAGGCCGTGGATGTAGACTGTCAACTATGGGTAATTCTATAACTTGAACATTTTTGTCATTCATTTCACCTGGAAAAGACATGGTTATGATTAAATATTTCAGAAGTAGGAATACTGTATTCTAAATATCAAATAGGAAAAAATGTACATAATAAATAATCAAATAAAATGAATCTCCACTAACATCCCCTATCTTTCTGAATTCATCCTGTGCATACATTAGAGCATGAGCATATGTATACGTATATGTACTGTATATGTATATACGGACTAAAGTACATGAAAACTCACTTTGTGTCTTCCAACTGTGAACAGCACTAAGTGATTTTACCAATTCTGTTAAAAATATTGAAAATATATTGCTCTTCTTAAACAGAATGTTTAGCCTTCTGGCTGAGACTGTGTATCCATTTCAAAGAATATCTTGCATGCAGCAACTGTGTGAATTCAAGAGTTACCAATAAACTGAACAGAAACTTTAGATGCATTTGAGAATGCAAGAAGTATCATGGATTGGCTAAAATGAATTGCCATGTTCACTAGTTCACCTCTGCCCACTACATAAAGTATTAAAAGTACATTAAGTATCTTTAGAAAATGTAGCTAGGAAAAAGCTGAATCTTGTGACAACATAATTAACTTGAATTATGTTCCTTAAATTCTAGTATTTGTTGGTAAAATAAAACTTTTATAACACATACAGTATATGTTGTGATTTTTACATCAAACAGAGCATCATTTATTCTACCTTTTACTACGGTTGGGTGCAATAAGCAAGCCTCATGATACCCCAATAAAGCTGGGGATTGGTAATTGAAAATATACTTGGGAGATGATAGGGAGTCACAAGCCTTTCTTCCATTTATTTTTTCCCCAATGCTTCCCAACTAGCAATCTTTTTTTCCAGCAAAAGTTATTATTACTGCTGATGCTGTTGTTATTATTTGGTCTCCAGAAGCAGGAAAAAAGAGAAGGAAGAAAAGAGAGGGGAAGTGGGGAGCAAAGGCAGAAGAAATACTCAGCATTTTTCCCACTCTCTTCCCAATTTCTCTATCCAAATTTATAGGTATTTAAGCATTAGAAATGAATTTACTAACATACTTTATTTCATGCCCTTTCTCTGTTTCTATCATATATAAAATTTGGCAAGGACAAAGTGAGAAAACCTGCAGTAGGGTTTATACTAAATTAAGATAAAAAACTCAAAGGGTTAGATACAGATTTAGAGTAAAAGTTAAATCTCCCTGTTCCCAGAAGCATTGACAAAAGTGATTTGTCGATGCTTTTTTCCATGATGTTTTGGTTTTTTGACTTGCTAATCCTAATTCACAGCTCCGGGATTTCCTGGTAGTCTCCCATTCAAGTATTATTCAGGTCTGAACCTGTTTAGCTTTTCAAGATCAATCAAGGTCAGCTGGGTGCTGCTACTGGCTGTTACCAGGCTTAGAAAATAACTAATAAAATCAATGAGGCTTACATTAGACACAATTAACTTGATTTTAGTGCTTTTTAGCAGGATTAAACCTATATCCCACTGAACATACTTTCTCTTACCTTAAGCAAAGCATCAGTTTAATATTGTAAATTTAATTAAGTTAAGGCACACATGTAAAATTCAAAGCATTTCACAATTCATGAATGCATTTCTTAAAAGGAGAAAAATCGCTGAACAGAACTGTCACAGTGAGGGGGAAAATAATTACAGCAACTTCACTTCTTCGATTCTAGTTTGGATTATAATAGGGAGGAACTGCCCTTCTTAACCTATAACCTATTATTTCTCCAAATTTACTTGACGATCTGAAGGCATCACCCTCTTCCTCTAGAAGGTTCTATATCGCTTTGTGATGCTTGGGGGCTGAAACAGCAATATCCCAAGGACAATACTCAGGCATTCTGAGAAATTGCATTCCCAAGCCATGACCAACATTTTTGCCCCATTTCCTGGAAGGGAATGAGTTAAGGAATGAATGAAATACCTTAAGCCTTGCAAGGGTACAGAAACTTTTTCAAACCAAAGGCCACACCTAACCTTTGAGTTGTATGCCAGAAGCTACATTCCAAAAGATAGGCAGGACATGGATAACAACTAAATTTGATAGAGTCTAATTTAAAATGTAAATTAAATTTGATTAAATAACATTTTATATTATTTTCTTTGTATTTTCCTTTTCTGTCACATTATAAAGTTGAGGCAACTTCTGGAGGACTCTAGGGCAGAGCTTTCCAAACTGTGTGTTGCGACACGTTAGTGCAGTGCTTTCCAAACTGCCACCGTTGGCGACACACCAGTGGCGGCGGTGGCACGCTGCGACGCGCATGGCGGCGGTGGCAGCGGCCTCGCTAAAACACGGAAGCACTGATGGCACGCCGCTGCCGTTGTCGCTGCCACCATGCACACCGCCGCCCCCGCACCGCCGCCATGCACGCCCCCACCCGCTTCGCGACACACTAAAGTGTTGCGACACATAGTTTGGAAAGCTATGTGTTAGTGTGTTGTCTGCAGTGTCTGGGTGTGTCGCAGCTGCTGCTGCCTCCAAGCCCTGCCAGGATTCCACGCAGGTCCTAGTGCCTGCCTTGTGCCCTGCTGTAAGTGTGTGTCGCGAAATGATGCATGTCTAAAAAGTGTGTCACCAACATGAAAAGTTTGGAAAGCTCTGCTTTAGATAGTAACCTCGGCTGAAATTGAGGGTAGAACTCTTTGCATCCTGTTTCAGTTTCTTGCAGACTGAGGCTGGTGTCCGGTGGATATCTTCTCAGCACTAAGCTTCCACAACTCCAGTTGTGGAACTCGCTTGTAAACAATATGCTGTAGAAAGGAAAGGTCTATAGCCTCAATACTGTGTCTCATCTTGCCATCTCTCGTTTTCAGCAACTCATCCAAAGTACTTCGGAAGTGATTATAGGCTTCACACACCACATCCATACGTCTTACAGTGAAATTGAACCTCTTTTTCATAGAGAAATAGATGGTGCAAGAGTTCCTCCGATTGCTAGTGATTCAGTACAGTCTTTTTAAAAAATCATTCTGCATTCTCCCCACTTTTTAATTTTCACTGTTCCTGGCAACTAGCTTCTTTGTAAATGCCATATTTTCTCTGTTCATATTATACAGTATCTTCCTCTTAGCTTCATTTTTTTGCAGCAATCATTCTCATTGATGCATTTTCAGTTCATCATTCCAACGAGCATCTTTTTCATACTTCTGTCCCACTCTGCAATGTAATTCTTTTCACCCTGTTCCAAGCAGCTTCTGCATCCTCTTTTCTTATATCCACTTTCCTTGCATTCTGTTGAGAGATCAGTCTGTCTTCTACTTTTCATTCAGGACTAATCGCTTCTCTTCCTGTAGTCATTCTACTTTCACTCTTATTTCTTTCACTCCTTTCCTTTTCTTCCATGCCCATTTTTTCTTCAGGATCCACCCTTGAAATGGTCTGTCCCACACTTGGAACCTCTCATCACCCTTCCCAAATTCACCCACTTTTTTATCATAAACAGTCATCATGCATGCCTTTAGATTCATATTAATTCCTTTGCCATGTGTGCATATGAATAGATTTATGCTTAAACCCTGTGTCTGAAACCAACAGGCCTTTTCTAAGCAGATACCCACCAAACAGTCACCATTCTTTCTTGGGTCTTGACCCAATCTAAAAAGAATAATTTCCCCCCCCCCCCCGGATCACATCCATTGAGAATGTTGCCCCGTTTTTCTGTGGTTCACTATTCACAGCTGCATAACATGCAACTCTCACCAGCCAATGGTTCCTTCTTTCATACCCACCATTAGCAACCTAGAAGATAGCAATTCATACTTTCTGACATACAGTTTAGCTCTTTCATTCATAATTGCACCCACACCTGTACCTCCCTGCATGTATTCATCAGCTCTGCTCCACAAGATCAGGCCACTTCATTTATTTATTTATTACATTTCTTTCAGACCTGTTACTTCCTTCTCCTTATCTATTTTTCTTTCTTCTCATGCATCACTTCAAGCTTTCCACCCTTCACACCTCTTAAATTCCAAGTTGCAGTCTTCCAGCTGCCATGAATCACCACCAAATGAGCTCATAGCTATTGACCTCCACCGCCCATCATGAGTTTGGTGAAACAAAGCTTTCACACAATCCTTTTTAGTGAAATACAGTAGCTAAGCTACTGCTGTACAGCCATGACACATACAGCTTTTCTTGCTGATGGTCAGGAGAAAGTATACCAGTCAGTTTAGCCCCCAGATTTTCATTGCAGTAGCTCCTCTTACATTGTCCAAGGAAATCCTCTAGGGTCTGTATCAATCAAGACTTCAGAGATGTTGCAAAAATTTATTTATTCCATTCGACACCTGGGATCCAGTAGTGGATTTATTTTTATACTCCCATTTTATATAATTTTTTTGCCTGTTTAATCTGGTACTGAATTAACCACCCAGCATGGTAAATTACCAACTCTCTAACTGAACTTAATATTAAACAACCTTCATTTGTGCAAATGAAGATAGTGAGCTTGCAGCTGACCTGGTTCAGTATGCTAAAGGAACATAGTTCAACATTTCTTAGCTTAACATCAGAAGAAGTCTGGTAGCATCTTTTCACTCTTAACAAATTTTATTAAAAGGCATAAGCAGAGCTGAGAAATGGCCAGACTCCTCCTGATTTTGGGCTACCACAGACTAACCCGGTTCTCCTATCTCAGAGGGCTGCTGTTGTGGGGAGATCCTGGAGAATGGAGTGTGATGTAAGCAACCCTGAGTTCCTGTAGGGCAGAGCTTTCCAAACAGTGTGTTGCGACACGTTAGTGTGTTGGCTGCAGTGTCTGCGTGTGTCGCCGCTGCTGCTGCCTCTGAGCCCTGCCAGGATTCCGCGCAGGTCCTAGTGCCGGCCTTGTGCCCTGCTGTAAGAGTGTGTCGCGAAATGATGCATGTCTAAAAAGTGTGTCACCAACATGAAAAGTTTGGAAAGCTCTGCGTTAGTGTGTTGGCTGCAGTGTCTGGGTGTGTCACGGCTGCGGCTGCCTCCGAGCCCTGCCAGGATTCCACGCAGGTCCTAGTGCCTGCCTTGTGCCCTGCTGTAAGAGTGTGTCGCGAAATGATGCCCTGCTGTAAGAGTGTGTTACGAAATGATGCATGTCTAAAAAGTGTGTCACCAACATGAAGAGTTTGGAAAGCTCTGCTCTAGGGCTACACCTAAGCCTTTTAAGGCCATAGGTAACTCCAGAGCCTTAGACTGCACACTCCTTGTCCATGGCATTGGATGTAATTGATGGATTGCAAGAAGGATCTGGTCCATGCTCACTTTCTATTAATTTTCAATTTGCACCAGTTAACTTCAACACTGCAAGTGAATGTCTCTTTCATTGCATTTTCCTTTGTTTCACCTTTCTCTCAAAAGAGACTGAACAGAGCAATGAAGCAATGGCTATTATTGATTAATGTATTTGGCATGTTTTTAGTCAGCAGAACAAAACTAAGCTTGTTCTCTCTTCCATTGTCTCAATGTTGGGAAAGATCAACAATGAGGAAGGAAGCTTGGGGCATCTATAAGTAGATAGGAAACTTTTGCAAGGAAGAAGAGCAATCAATTGAATATAATTGGAAGGTAATCTAAACTTAAGTATAAAGCCTTGCCAGACTTCCCTGATGGAATAGGAAATCTTCTAAATATATCTAGCTTTACCCATTTCCCCCCCTACCACTTTTCAGGAGAGAGAGCAGAGGAAAGAGGGATAGAAAAGGAAAGAGAAAGAAAGAGACCACTTGAAGAGAATTTTGAAAATGGGAATTGCAATGGCTGACAGGTGATGCAATCACAATCATCTATCACCCATTAAAAAAGTCAGCCTGTTCTTAGTAAAAAAAATCATAGATCATAGATCATAGCTTTCCAAACTGTGTGTCGTGACACAAAAGTGTCAGACACACAGTCTGGTGTGTCACCACACAACCCAGAAGCGCTGATCATAATCAGCGCTTCCGGGTTTTCCCGCGGCGACACACCAACTGCAGCGCGCAAAACCCGAAAGCAGCAGCAGCGCTTCCGGGTTTTCCCGTGGCGACACACCAACGCCGGTTGGTGTGTCGCCACGGGAAAAACTTTGGAAAGCCCTGCTTTAGTGTGTTGCGACACAACCCAGAAGTGGACGTGCACGGCGGGGGGGGGGGCGTGCGGCGGGGGCGGTGTGCATGGCGGTGGCGCGCCATCAGCGCTTTGTTTTAGCAGAAAACACGAGGCCCCCACCCCCGCCCCGCACGCCCCTGCCGCTGCCACCATTGGTGTGTCACCAACAGTGGCAGTTTGGAAAGCACTGTCCTAGATCTTTGAGTCTTTCTTATTTCCCCAGGTTTTCAGTTCTTGTAGTGAACATCAGTTCATTTGCATTTGAAAACTCCTCTATATTTTCACTCCTCTATAGACTTGCAAATGGGGGCTTTTCTCTCCCCCCAGCACTCCTGGTCCTCTCTTCCTGGAACTGGTTTATGGAGCTCTGCACCTCCTCCGTCTTTCAGCTCTGCCTCTCAGCAGGTCTTGCAGCTTCAAGGCTTGCCATTTCTTCTGCCATCTGGGGACTGCTGCTGAGCTGCTTGCCTTAGTGTTGGAGGTTTTCTCCCCATGTCCCTACTGTCTTCCTTGACTCCTTTTTCGCCATGCCCACACATGTCTGATTTCTGGTCCATTTTATAGGACAAACTCTCCAATTAAGGAGAGGGTGGGGCTGTTTTAACCCTCCTTCCCAGGCAATACCAAAGCTCTGAATCCCAGGAGGAGGAGAAATGCTTGCTCACTCTGAGTGGCGATTTCATTCTTCCACAAGTACACTTTCATATCTTGCAATCAAAATTATTATCATTTTGTAATTTCAATTTGAAACAAAGCTTATGGGGCAGCTCTAATTAAGAAAAAAACATATTCTTAAGTCAACTATACAGCTTTGGCTCAATCTGTACTACAAAAGTGGTATCTGTGGGGAACTTCTGTTCCATAATGTTAAATTTCCTGCCAGAGGTCATCACCTCATCCAAATCCCTGGGTACTTTCAGTAAGAAATGACAAAATTCTCTTCTTTCATAAATCTATACATAGGAACATGTTTGCTCTAGTAATGAATAAAACCTAACTTCTACTGTTCAGAGTGCATTATTTTTTTCAGGAAACATTCATGGTTCTCAGATAAAATAAGAAATTATCTGCCTAAAGCAGGCTATTGCTGATGAGAACAGACAGAATTTACTCGCCCTCACCAAAAAAATGTATAATTGAAAAGGGATGTGTCCATCTATACAATAGAAGACATACTGATTTATTTCTTGGAAGTAGGGATCCTATTGATTGTTTTATTGATTTTGTGCCATCAAGTTGCTGTTGACCCTTAGCAGCCACATAAATATTCTCCATGTCGATTTCTCCCCAATGTGATCTCTCAGGTCTTCCAATAGTGCACTCATCACCACTGTAACTGAATCCATCCACCATGTTGCTGGTCATCCTCTTCTTCTCTTTCCTTCCAATTTTCCCAGCATTAGAGCCTTCTCCAGAGAGCTAGGGTTTTGCATAATGTGTCTGACGTAGGATAATTTGAAATTTGTTATTTGTGCATTGAGTGAGAACTCTGGGTTGATTTGTTCAATGATGCATTTGTTTGTTTTCCTGCCAGCCTTACTGCCCTGCACTCTGCTCGCCCTGCTGGCCTGCCGGCCTTGCCAGCCTATCAGAGGTTTTCTCCAACACCAAATTTCACAAGCATCAATACTCTTTCTAGCCTGCTGCTTCAATGTCCAACTTTCACTTCCATAGAGTGTCACAGGGAATACCATTGCTTGCATTATTCTGATCTTTTTAGGTATAGACACATCACGGCATCTGAATATCTTTTCCAGGGCCTTCATGGCTAGTCTACCAAGTTCTAGTCTGTGGCATATTTCTTGACTTCTTGTTCCTTTACTGTTGATGGTTGATCCTAAAAGGCAGAAGCTAATTACCACTTCAATATGTTCATTGTGAAAGGGATCCTATATAAAGGGATCCTATATATTTATTTATTTACTTTTTAATATATACCACATTTGTAGCTTATATACATATGGATATACAGTACATAGGAATATTATTGATCCAAGGAGTTTTTGTATGATCTGAAAAGTGCTTTGAACATAGGAAAGCATTATACTGTATAAATGCTAATGAGTTTATCCAAGAGTATTAGAATGCTTGAATAATAGGGTATCCTCTGCATGTGTATTCTCTGCATGTGTCATTAATTTCCTTCAGATAGTCAACCATCTGAAAGATTTGGAGTGGGGAAAGAAGAATCCATTCTCTCTACATTTAAAGCGGAGAATCTGTCTATGGCAGTAGAAGAAGTCTCCAAGCCAAAATGGAGGAATTAAGAGTACTTGGTTGTAAATGAGTACATAAATGGGGTTGGCATATCAGAAACGTGGTAAAATGGAGAGTCTCAATGAGATGTGATCATTTCTGAATAGAAACTTTATAGAAAGGACAGGGAAGAGCACATTGAGGAGACATTGTTCTTTTTATCAAGGAGAGCATAAAATCTAACATACTAGATATTGGAAAGCCAGATTCCTTCATGGATAGCAGTATCTGACTCAAAATTTAAATTATATTTAGGGATATGCTATCTCCCTCCCAATCAAAATACCAAGGATGATCTTGAGATAGTGAAAGAAATTAGGGAAGAATGCAAGGGGAAGGTGTTTTAATAATAGAGGATTTTGGTTACCCTGACATAGATTGGTTGTATTCATGCTCAGGGTATGATGAAGAAATCAAATTTCTACATACCCCAAATACCTGTACCTTAGAACAGTTGAGCTATGTTGAACAGATGACTAGAATTCACAGTCCCCCACTTTCAAGCCTGGTGCCTTAACTACTACACCAAACTGGCTCTCACATACAGAACCTACCTTTTAAAAACTCCAAGTCAATTGGATGGCAATATTCCTACATGTCAAGGCTAAAAAAAATCACATATGTGCTGAGAAATTAGAATCGTTGGAACATGTGATTCTAGAATGAGATTTTTTAAAAAACAATAATTCAGCTTGACCACTGATTGAACACAAAATTTCACCAATTATCTATTCAATTAATATTCACTAATCATCATGGACAAGTACTTAGTTTCTTTTCAAAGAATAATGAAGACTACCACTATTGAATGCTAATTTTAAAATATTTCACTCTCTTCATATTTAAGTGCAATTATCCCATTTAACAATTGTTTTAAGCTCCGTTTGGATTGCTTTAATAAGTATTAATACATTTTTCTTTCTTGCTGCGTATATAAGCTTGTAAGTTTCTTTGTTCATGCTTTTCAGTCAGTGAAAATTGTCTCTTTAACAGTGATAACTAAAATCGTATTAATATAATATAATATAATATAATATAATATAATATAATATAATATAATATAATATAATATAATATAATTATAATATATAATATATAATATATAATATATAATATATAATATATAATATATAATATATAATCTCCATCCATCCATCCTATATATAATGCTTTCCTATGTTCAAAGCACTCTTCAGATCATACAAAAACTCTTTGAATCAAAGATATCCCTATGTTACAGCTTTTGTTTTAACAAACTGATGGAAATAATAACTAAGAAAAATCTGCCAAGTAATATTTCTGTCTTAAAACAGAATTTCACTGGTGCAGAATGCTTTGGAGTAGAATGCATTAAATTATTTACTTCATTACCTGTACCTGGTAGATTTATTGTGTTCCCATTTTAGCAAAAAAAAATACTGCTTCAAATATTCATCTGTAAAGTTTATATTTACTACCAGCCAAATACCTTCACAAAAATGCTTCTGACTTTATGTAGTGGGTAAAAAAAAGTAAATTCCAAATATGTCTCCAAACATGATCATCTCAGTATACAACCACAGTAGTGCAAAACATAAATTCTTCTTAGAGATGGTCCATTCCACATAATCAAAAGTGATAATGGAAAATATAGTCATTTTGTCTATGGCATGTACATTCATGACACAATCATATAAATTTTTGTTGTTGTTGTTCATATAAATAGTATTTATTAGATCTAAAAGCTGCTTCTCCACCAGAAGTCTTCAAAGTGGCTAACAAGTGGCTAACAAGTGGCTAACAATAATATTAGCATGAATACGTTGCTATGGATCACTTAAAATTGTAATGTATAAATCATTTATACATTACATTTATACATTTATACATCATCCCAGACAAAGCAGCCATCAACAGACACATAGAGGTAAACAACATTTACATACCATTCATAAGAGACAATAGAAAAGCCAGAAGACCAGAACACCTCCTTGCCAGCAATCAATACCCAGATATGCAAAGATTAACACCAGGATTAGCACCAGAGGAACAATGAAACAGCACAATATACCCTAATCAAGGAACTATTAACTGTCAATCAACCAAGCAGCAAACAACAGCCTAATCAAGGAACTACCAAGGAGAGAACAACACCTCCACCAACATAAGCAGGGCAAGCCACTGTATATAAACAGAGAGCAAGTCCCACTCCCTTTTCGCACTGAAGATGTTGCCTAGTCGGGCAATGAAACATCTGCAAGAAAACAACAAGGCTCAGAGAGCACCAAGGACTCCACAGTTCAATCCTGAGCTACAAATATTATCTTCAAGTTTTACAAATCATTTCCTTCCCTCCCTTTTTCTAGAATATGAAATAAAAATAAACCAATGTGTCCTCACATAAAAATGTATAAATGCATATTTGCTTTGTGCATTCAAGTTTTCACTGGTTTTCCCCAATTACTAGCAGTTGACATCTAGCATCAGAAATGGGAGAGTCTATTCTTTTCAGTTTAAAAGGTTCAGTCTGACAGGTAATGACATTAATGAATATGCCAGAAAGAAATCCTGATACACAGTCTGGTTTATTGCAAGGATTCTGAAGGAGATACTCCCCACTCATAATAGCTTCACCATTATAGCATCAATAGGGGCAAGCAAAACTCATTAGCCAAACGATGTATCTCAAGTACTGCTCCATTGATCTTACAGCAATGGCACAGAGATGATACAGTAAAATGCTATCACTACAGTACAAAACTTGACAAAGTAATGTCCCTAAATACCTTCCATTATCTGATGTTAGAATTTTTACTTGATGCCATGTTCCCTTAAGTGTGCTGACATAGCTTACTAATGGAGCAAATAATCTCTAGAAGTTGCTGAGAGGTATGGATGAGTACAAGAGGTGAATAATTTGGGAATATAAGTAATTGTGAATGAATGGAATTCAATGCAATGAATCTGGTGACTATCCCTGAGCCCTATGGGCATAGCAATCTCAATTCCATTCTGCACACACAAACTTCTGCCTCTCTCTCTCTTTTGGCAATTTAAAACCGAAGTATATTTTTGGTTTTTAAAAATCTTTATTTTGTGAATCTAACCTACTGAAACTGGACTTGGGTTATAAGCTCTGAAAGATGGAGGGTGGTGTTAGGTTTATTCATTGGATTTATATTCTGTCTTTCTTCCAGGAGCTCAAGGCAATATACATTCTCTCCTTCAATTTTATCCTTCAACAACCACCCACTGAGGTAAATTGGTCTGGGAAATAACAGCACACCATGCTTACAGGTGAGCCTCTCAAGCTGAAGGTGCAAGTGAAGTCAGGTTTCCCTAGTTATAATCCTTCATCTTCATCATTATACTATACTGGCTCTTAATTTCTTGAAATCCCATGTAAAAGGCATCCTCTCTAATTAAAATTAAACTGAAACATATTCAAATTATAGAGTCAGTAATAGATTTTTCAAATAATCTAAATCAGAAAGCAAGTTCTGCAGCTTTCAGGATGCATCCTTTGAATCCATTCAAAAGTTGTTGCTGAATAAGTACTTTTTATTGTTACAGAAGGAAGTACTTATTTAATATCTGAATAGTAATATATATTGTTTTTAATTCATTTAAATTACATCTGTTTTAGTATTTGTCCTGACCCTGCCCAGTTCTTGAAAGACACCACTGAAAGGATAAATGTGGCTGGAAGTCATTACAAAAATGAAATATAATAACCCTCCATTCTTTCCCCTCCCAATTTTATACTAAATATTCATTACTGCTGCATTTTCTCAGTGTTATCTTAGAAGATACTGCCAACAGAAAGAGATGCAAATGTTTTTTAGAATATCTTCCTTAAAATTTCAAAAAATTAAAAGCCACTAAAACCCAAAGATATGACAAAATACTTAAACAGAACCGATTTTAATTCCATACAACCTGAGTTCTCATCTCAAAGGTTATTTTCTTCCTTACTTAACCAAGAGGAAAGGATTCACAGCTGAATTTGGGAGGTGGAGTCACCTGCAAAGTTAACCACCTTTTCCTGTATGCTACCTCACCCTGCTTGTCCTGCCATAACTCTTTTTTTTTAAAGGCAGGCAGGCTGGCTAGCCAGACTAGAGCAGGGGTCGGCAAACTTTTTATGCCGGGAGCCATTTTGACATGCTCGTGCACATTTTGAAATGCTAGAGAGCCAGGGGGCGGGGTTTGCGGGCGGGGGCCAATCACGTGGAAGGGGGCGGGGTTTGCGGGCGGGGACCATTCGCATGGAAGGGGGCGAGGTTTGCAGGCGGGGGCCAATCACGTGGAAGGGGGCGGGGTTTGCGGGCGGGAGAGGGCGTCCACCCGGCCCAGCTGCCCGGGGTCCAGGGAGATCAGCTCCGGCGGGATCTGTGGCGAAGAGCGGCCGTGGGGGGGGGGGGCGGCGACGACAAACGACACGCTTCAGGCTTTCAGCGCTGGAAGGAGGCCGCCTTCCAGCGCTGAAAGCCTGAAGCGCGCCGCTTGTCGTCGCCGCCTGCCCCCCCCCACGGCCGCTCTTCGCCCGCACGCGTTGAACAAAGAAGACGATGGAGGGTGGGAAACGAGGCCTGCACGCTTACCTGCCTGCTTGCCTCCCTCCGCGAGGCCCTCCGCTGCCTTCCCGGGGTCCAAGCCGGATCGGGGGCCTCGCGGAGAGAAGCAGGCAGGCAGGTAAGCGGGCAGCCCTGGCCTCCGCCGCCGGGCCCGCCCCCCTCGGCCGCTTCCGCCCAACCGCGTGGAAGAAAGAAGACGATGGAGGGTGGGAAACGAGGCCTGCCCGCTTACCTGCCTGCTTGCCTCCCTCCGCGAGGCCCCCCGCTGCCTTCCCAGGGTCCAAGCCGGATCGGGGGCCTCGCGGAGAGAAGCAGGCAGGCAGGTAAGCGGGCAGCCCTGGCCTCCGCCGCCGGGCCCGCCCCCCTCGGCCGCTTCCGCCCAACCGCGTGGAAGAAAGAAGACGATGGAGGGTGGGAAACGAGGCCTGCCCGCTTACCTGCCTGCTTGCCTCCCTCCGTGAGGCCCCCCGCTGCCTTCCCAGGGTCCAAGCCGGATCGGGGGCCTCGCGGAGAGAAGCAGGCAGGCAGGTAAGCGGGCAGCCCTGGCCTCCGCCGCCGGGCCCGCCCCCCTCGGCCGCTTCCGCCCAACCGCGTGGAAGAAAGAAGACGATGGAGGGTGGGAAACGAGGCCTGCCCGCTTACCTGCCTGCTTGCCTCCCTCCGCGAGGCCCCCCGCTGCCTTCCCAGGGTCCAAGCCGGATCGGGGGCCTCGCGGAGAGAAGCAGGCAGGCAGGTAAGCGGGCAGCCCTGGCCTCCGCCGCCGGGCCCGCCCCCCTCGGCCGCTTCCGCCCGCCCGCGTGGAAGAAAGAAGACGATGGAGGGTGGGAAACGAGGCCTGCCCGCTTACCTGCCTGCTTGCCTCCCTCCGCGAGCCCCCCCGCTGCCTTCCCAGGGTCCAAGCCGGATCGGGGGCCTCGCGGAGAGAAGCAGGCAGGCAGGTAAGCGGGCAGCCCTGGCCTCCGCCGCCGGGCCCGCCCCCCTCGGCCGCTTCCGCCCGCCCGCGTTGAAGAAAGAAGACAATGGAGGGCGGGAAACGAGGCCTGCCCGCTTATCTGCCTGCTTGCCTCTCTCCGCGCAGGGGCTGCTGCGGCTGGAGATGGCGCTGCCTCCGTGCCGCGCCGGGCCTCGCTCAGTGCGAGAGCCAGGGGGCGGGATTTGCGGGCGGGGGCCTATCACGTGGAAGGGGCGGGGGTGAGTTCAGCTGCGGAAGAGCCACACTCAAGGGGCCAAAGAGCCGCATCTGGCTCGCGAGCCGCCATTTCCGACCCTTGGACTAGAGGAAAGCACACTGTAGTATCAGATGTGTTTCTCTAGCTTTTCTCTAGCCTACCAGCAGCTAATCAATCAGTGCCTTGGAAAAGCATAGGCAATAGGAAAACTGAAGCTTCAAGAGAGTGATATATTTTATTTTAAACTGTGCATACATGTCTTCAGCCTCCAATAGCTGTTTGGCGTAGCTCTTGATATGCTTTTGGGAATGGGCAGCATATAGTTTAAATAAATGAAGAAACCAAATAAACAAGGTTTGTCCAAGGTGTTTTGCAATGCCCCAAATAGTCCTTGCAAACCAGCCCTAATAGTACCACTGATCTTCCAACTTACCTGTACCCTGCTGAGAAGGCTTTAGGAAGGGGACATTCTGCAACAAGATAAGCCATAGGTAGAAAGAAGAATCAACTTTCTTACCTATATACTACTTTTGCTCTAAAAATTAATATTCCTCCTGTTTTATACTTTATTAGGGAATACCTAAAGATGTTTACTGTGACACACTTGGCAAGATTAAGAATAAAATGGCATGTCCTCAGCTTTAATAGGAACTGTACATTCTGACATTAATATGAAGCAGTGAAAATTTAAATTTCACTAACAGATAAATATTGCACTTTAACAGTTTTAACAGTCACACATTGCCAATCCTCACAATAGAAATTTTAGTTAGCGTCTCAAAACGCAGTTGTCACACTGGCTGTTCTATCATTAAAGACAGACTGACCATATTTCCTTGAGACAAAAACGGGACAAGAGGAACGGGCGGGGGCGGAGTGGCTGGTTGGGGGGGCCGGGGGGTTGCCTCCACCTGTCGGCGCGTGGGGGGGAAGGCCGGGCAACGCGGTGGGCGGGGGTGGAACGGCTGGTTGGGGGGGCCCGGGGGCTTTGCCTCCGCCTATCAGCGCACGGGAGGGGTGGGCCGGGCAGCGGGATGGGAGGGAGAGGAGCAGCTGATTGGAGGGAACCCAGAAGGGGAATCGTCTCCGCCTGTCGTGGTGCTGGGCCCGCCTCTCCCACCTCCTTTGCCGCGCACTGGTGGGCGGCTGCTCCGCCTCCTCCAGGTTCCCTCCGGTCAGCTGCTCCGCCTCTGCCTGTTCCTGAAAAACGGGACAAAACCAGCATTTATGTTAAAACGACGGGACGGTTGAGAAAAGGGGAAAAAATGGGACTGTCCCGTTCAATATGGGATGTATGGTCAGCCTAATTAAAGATAGTCAACAGAGTCATTTTAACATGGCTGATAGTACTGTAATCTTCTTTGAAGAAATAATCTGAGCTAAAGATAGATAATGCAAGTACACAGGAAAATTTTTATTGTGAACTGCCCAGGGTCCCCGATGGGGGAGATGGGCGGTAATATAAATTTAATAATAAATAAATAAATAAAATTAAAATCACAAGGTTTAGTTATTTTGCTAAAAATAGAAAAAAATGGCTATTAAAGAACAAGTACTATTGGCAAGTATTTTATCAGAATTTGGTCCATTTTTCTTAATATTTAAGGTGATTGAACGGGTTTATGAAATATACATGAGTGGCTAGTTGCACATAAATAAAAAAACAGCATCGATGGCACTTCTAAATCATCTTAATTCACAGATAAAGCTCTTAATTTTTGCACAATGGGTAAGTATATAAATTGTTTCAGCCATTGTAAGTTTTGAACATACTAAAATAATTACTAATTAAAATTAATTAAAATCTCCCTACAAGGACTGTTCAGTTGATTAGTATGAAGATAGATGCACAACTTTAATTATACTCTGGTTAACAGAAAGTTTAGCAACTCTTATTTAATGTACCCACTGCAGGTTATTACAATGAAAAGGCACAGCATAAGGAATATAAATACCAAACATATTTCAATAGAGCCCTGGAAGTTTTTTTGCTTTATATGTAACTATTAGAATAACTCATTTGTTTGCACAGATGAAGTCAAAAGTCTGATGATACATGAAAGGTATGGGGCTATCTGGGCTGCAAAAAATCCAGATAATTATTAGGTGTCAGCAAAGAGATACAGAAACCTCTACCTCTTTGCTTCCATCTACTGGTCATCTCTATTTTTCCACCTCAGATATGGTAGCCCTAATATCAGCCACACTTGGGTTACACAAGACAGAACAGGGGTGATGATTTCGCACACACATACAAAA
This sequence comes from Charina bottae, assembly GCA_023362775.1. NCBI lineage: Eukaryota > Metazoa > Chordata > Lepidosauria > Squamata > Charinaidae > Charina > Charina bottae. The sequence continues at coordinate 150,898,855 of JALMGJ010000001.1, forward strand.
CCTGGCCTCAGAATACATATAGGAATGTGAGTACATTGTGATACCCATAGGAATGAGAGCTAGACAAACTGTTCCAACAATTATCTTTACTGCTTAAACTTTCATGTCTCCCTTTATCACATAGGAGGAGGAGGCAAGCCAGTGTACTCCAGAAGCTTGGACTAATTTCTCAGAATAAAACTTGGGCCCAGTCACTCTCTCTCAGCCCAATCTACTTCACAGAGTTATTATGGAGAAAAAATAGAGGAGGAAGTTCTATGTACATTGTCTTGAGCTCCTGGAAGATAGAGAGATATAAATCTAACAAATAAAGATATAAATAAAATTGACTATTCTGTCTCAGGATGATAGAAGTTGTAGTCTAAAGTATCTGAAGACTACCAGAATACCTATCCAAGTTTAGAGGTTCAAAGCAGAATCAGTGGTTCACAAAGTATCATTGCACAAGATCTCCAACAATATTAAGAAAATAAAGGGGATTTTCTGCAGATCCTGCAACCCTCTCCTACTATGGAAAGAAGTCTGAGGCATCAGAACTGACTACCACCACTTACTGTTCTTTTAAAAATATTTCTATATTAAAGGAAATTGGCCACATGAGTGTTGGGATAAGCCAAAATAGTAAGACTGTACAAACCATTTGGAGGACTACTTGACTGACAGTCACAAAAGAACTGTCTTCCATTGTGCATACAGGACAACCAACCTCAGAAGACTTTGGAAGGACACAACTCCCTTGACCCTCTGAGGAGTGGAGTTGGAGTGACATTTTATTTGCAGAGAAGTAGCCCTCCAAAGAGTTAGAAGACAAGTAGCTAATATTCTGGAACTGACATATTAGCCCATGTAACACTATTTTTAAGTAGCCTCATACAGGTAGTCCTCGCTTAATGACCACAATTGGGACCGGAATTTTGGTTGCTAAGCGAAGCAGTCATTAAGCAAATCCGACCCAATTTTGCGATCTTTTTTGCAGTAGCTGTTAAGCGAAACACTGCAGGCATTAAGAGAACCACGTGGTCATTGAGCGAATTATGCAGTTCCCCACTGATTTTGCTTGCCAGAAGCCGGCTGGAAAGGTCGAAAATGTCGATCACGTGACCACGGGATGCTGCAATGGTCATAAATGTGAACTGGTTGCCAAGCACCCAAATTGTGATCATGTGACCACGGTGGCGCTGCGACGGTCGTAAGTGGGAGTTCCAGTCATAAGTCGGTTTTTTCAGCACCGTTTTAAGTCCAAACCGTCACTAAACAAATGGTTGTTAAGCAAGGACTACCTGTATATTCCTCAAAAGAAGGACACCTTCCCACTTTTTCTAGCAAGAGGAATTATTCTGGATTTGATTTGTATAGTACTTTTCTATTAAATTCAATACCCACACAAAATACAGATTAAAAACCAATGCTAACATTGTTAATTAATTAACTCTGGAACTTCCTGCATGTGAAACCTTTTCTACAGAGTAGAGCTGCAACCTGTAGGTTCCCGATTTACGAATCAGGATCTCTGTTTTCTGTATGCTGCTCTGAATGAATGGGTAGGGAACAGCTCTATTTATTTTCTGTGTTTGAGTTCTGGCAGCTCCCCCTCCTTTGCCCCATGACTGATGCTGGCCAGGCACAGAAAAACTAAAGAGAGTTATATAAGCCTCAATTTCCCATACTGGGGCTTGAGTTCATTTCTCTTTTTCTAGTCTCACACCCTACTAAAGGCTGGTGCAATCACAATATGGTTACAGCTTTTTTTGTTGTATGATTGGTATCTTCCTTTCCTTGCTCGATGAACACTTTTTTTGTCTCCCAATAGTTATGACCTCTTCTTCAAGGACTCTCAATAGCTATTTCCCAAGGCATTTGGGTACCATGGTAAACAGGTTTATTTCTTTCATGCATTGTAATCCAAGACACGAGAGGGTGGAATAAGAGACTGCCATAGTTCACTGCTTAATGCTAGTCTCCTCTCTAAGGAACAGAATCGTTGAAAACAAAATTCTGTTGGAGTCTGTGGGGACTGGAAGGCTGCTGCAATGCATGTACATTTGGAAAAAGCTGGATTTTCAACAACTATTCTGGCCATGTTTCATTTTTCATCATTCACCACACATTACTGCACTAAATAATTATTCCATGATTTTAGTGCTTACTGAACAGAACAGAGCAAACCTTTAAATTGATTTTCATTAATTCTAACTTCCCAAGTCCTGCAGCTCTTCTGAAATGTTGCAAGTTTCTTAGAGACATCTGTATGATGTATGACACTGTCATACAAATTGCCAAAAAAACAAAATGCAGAGGGAGAGAAGTAAACCACTCTTCCCACCCCCAAATCTGAAAGCTTCTATTCTTTACTATTTCCTAGAACCTCTCGTTAAATCATCCATTTTTGTTTTCTTATGGGAGCTCAATTGCCAATAGGGAGGAAATTTCTATTCTAGTAGAATTTTGTTTCCTAACTGGGTGCTTATATTAATAATACAATTCGCTCAACTAAAACAATCGAGTTTTATGGCAAATGTATGCCATAAAATTGTTTTTATGGCAATTGTAAGTTCTGTAGCAGTTATTTAAGTCCAACATTAAGTGAATTTTATTGTGTGAACCGCTGTTTCAACTCAGAGCACTCAATGTGATCAATTGCATGTATTTTAGTTTTTTATAAAAATAATGCAAAATATTCCAGTTGAAAGTAAGATCTTAATTTCTTCCAGCACTAAATTTAGGAGGGCTGTGTGTGTGTGTGTGTGTATGTATACATATATACATACTGTATATACATATATGTATGTATGTATGTATGTATGTATACATACTGTATATACATACACACACACATGCATACACACACACACTCATATATACACACATACATACCCTAAATTTAGTGCTGGAGATAGGAAATAAGGCCACCCATAAGCAAAGTACAGATTTCCACATATTCACCAAGTGTTCCAGAAAAATCTTATAAAAAGAACCCACAAAAAGTCATGACAATTTCTTACATGCTGTGTGCAGAAAAAAAAATGTTTTGTGCAGCTTTTCCCAAACCAAGTAAAAATTTGTATGCCACTATATGAATATGGAAAATCCTTACTGCCCGATATGCCACATAGCATGGACCCGGGAAAGAGAGAGATATGAATATACGAGTAAAGTGCAAATACATGTAGTAGCAACTTGTTAAAATGTTTACATATTTCTTAGTATGGAATTGATTATGTGCCACCAAGTCATTGTCGACTCTTAGTGGCCACATAGATTTTCTCCATGACAATCTCCATGACAATTTCACATCTTCCAATGGTGCACCCATCACCACTGTAACTGAGTCCATCCACCTTGCAGCTAATCGTCCTCTTCTTCTCTTTCCTTCCACCTTTCCCAGCATTAGAAACTACTCCAGAGAGCCAGGTCTTCACATAATGTGTCCGAAGTAGGATAATTCGAGCCTGGTAATTTGTTCCTTGAGTGAGAACTCTGGGCTGATTTGTTCGATGACGCATTTGTTTTCTTGGCTGTCCACAGTATTCTCAGGAATCTTCTCTAACACCAAAGTTCAAAAGCGTCAATACTTTCTATCCTATTTCTTTGAAGTCCAACTTTCACTTCTATAGAGAGTCACAGGGAATACCATGGCTTGCATGATCCTGATCTTTCTTAGTAACTAAGAAATTGGGACTGGAATTTCTGTCGCTAAGCGATGTGGTCGTAAAGCATGACATCACATGACCACAACACTTAGCAACGGCAATTACAGCAATCCCCGTTGCCGTCGTTAACAAATCCCACCGATCATTAGGCGAGGACCTACCCCGATCCAAGCCTCTTAAGGCTTGGTCCCTCTCCCAGCCCCGAGCCTCAGTAAGAAAAGTTACATGCGTCCTCTCCAACTCCCCCCACCCGCCTATCTCCCCCCCATCTCTGCCGTTTTGGCCGCCTTGCACTTCGCCACCCTGCCAGCCTTGCTTCCCTGTGCTTTGCTCGCCCTGCCAGCCTGCTGCCCTGTGCTCCGCTTGCCTGGCCACCCTGCCAGCCTTTCCACCCTGAGCTCTGGTGGACCTGCCGGCTTTGCTGCCCTATGCTTGTTGACCCTGCCATTCTCCAAATAGAAGCTTTCCAAAGATTTTCCAAAATATTGTGAGAATGCCTACACAATTTGGAGAATGGCAGGGCCAGCAACCACAGGGCGGCAGGGGCGGCAGGCCAGCAGGGCGAGCAGAGTGCAGGGCGGTAAGGCTGGCAGGTCGGCAGGGAGAGTGGGGTGCAGGGTGCCCAGGGGGGGGCAGGGTGAGCAGAGTGCAGGGTGAGCAGAGTGCAGGGTGGCAGGGGCGGCTGGGTCTTTGCACTGTGGTACTGGGGTGGATGGCCGCAGCATAGAGCTTGAGGCAGCACTCCTCAGAGGCTGTGCTGGGGCTGAAGTAGAGGCCCAGGGGCAGTGGCAGCTAGCTGAGACTGCTGAAGGCGGGGGCCAATCGCGTGGAAGGGGGCAGGGTTTGCGGGCGGGAGCCAATCGCGTGGAAGGGGGCAGGTTTTGCGGGCGGGAGCCAATCGCGTGGAAGGGGGCAGGTTTTGCGGGCGGGAGCCAATCGCATGGAAGAGGGCGGGGGAGGTTTGGAAGAAGAAGGGAAAGAGAGGCTCGACTGCTTCGGCAGCGGTGCTTCCAGGTTGTCGCTGCGGCGGCAACGGCTGCCCCTTCGAAAGGGCAGGCTCCGGGGACCCCGAAAATGCCCTCAGTTTAGGCAGGGAGGCTGCGCGCAAGCTGCCTCAGCTGTTCTGCGGGGAGAATTTCCACCCCAGGGCAGCGTGTGCATGTGGAGAGGGGAGGTTTCTGCCTCCCTGCCGGAACCGAGGGCATTTTCGGGGTCCCTGGAGCCTGCCCTTTCGAAGGGGCAGCGGCAGCAGCAGCTGCAGTGCTGCCCCTTCGAAAGGGCAGGCTCCGGGGACCCCGAAAATGCCCTCAGTTTAGGCAGGGAGGCTGCGCGCAAGCTGCCTCAGCTGTTCTGCGGGGAGAATTTCCACCCCAGGGCAGCGTGTGCGTGTGGAGAGGGGAGGTTTCTGCCTCCCTGCCGGAACCGAGGGCATTTTCGGGGTCCGCGGAGCCTGCCCTTTCGAAGGGGCAGCACTGCAGCTGCTGCTGCCGCTGCCCCTTCGAAAGGCAGGCTCCGGGGACCCCGAAAATGCCCTCGGTTCCGGCAGGGAGGCAGAAACCTCCCCTCTCCACACGCACACGCTGCCCTGGGGTGGAAATTCTCCCCGCAGAACAGCTGAGGCAGCTTGCGCGCAGCCTCCCTGCCTAAACTGAGGGCATTTTCGGGGTCCCCGGAGCCTGCCCTTTCGAAGGGGCAGCACTGCAGCTGCTGCTACCGCTGCCCCTTCGAAAGGCAGGCTCCGGGGACCCCGAAAATGCCCTCGGTTCCGGCAGGGAGGCAGAAACCTCCCCTCTCCACACGCACACGCTGCCCTGGGGTGGAAATTCTCCCCGCAGAACAGCTGAGGCAGCTTGCGCGCAGCCTCCCTGCCGGAACCGAGGGCATTTTCGGGGTCCCCGGAGCCTGCCCTTTCGAAGGGGCAGAACTGCAGCTGCTGCTGCCCCTTCGAAAGGGCAGGCTCCGGGGACCCCGAAAATGCCCTCGGTTCCGGCAGGGAGGCAGAAACCTCCCCTCTCCACACGCACACGCTGCCCTGGGGTGGAAATTCTCCCCGCAGAACAGCTGAGGCAGCTTGCGCGCAGCCTCCCTGCCTAAACTGAGGGCATTTTCGGGGTCCCCGGAGCCTGCCCTTTCGAAGGGGCAGCACTGCAGCTGCTGCTGCCGCTGCCCCTTCGAAAGGGCAGGCTCCGGGGACCCCGAAAATGCCCTCGGTTCCGGCAGGGAGGCAGAAATCGCGCGTGCAGGCTGCCGGGCTTCCCGAGGCACAGCTGATTGGCGCGGAGAATTTCCACTCCCTTCAGCGCTTCCGCTTGTCACGTGACACACAGTTTGGAAATCCCTGCCCGTTGTCAAGATGGCTGCCGGAGACGGCTGCCAGGTTGCCAGGGGTATGCCCACAGCAACGCGCACCATGCCCGCTGCCGCGCCTGCCCCGCCACACTCGCTGCTGCGCCACGCCCGCCACGCCTGCCTGCGGAAGAGCCACACTCAAGGGGCCAAAGAGCCGCATTTGGCTCGCGAGCCGCCATTTCCGACCCTTGGCCTAGAGAATACCATGTTATAATGTTTCCCATAGTGCAACACTGTTAGAACTCCACTGAACCAAAGCTATTGTCTGAACCAAAGAATTGTTACCCAAGGGTGACCCTTGAGATGGGCGCCAGCAAGGCCCCAAAGAATTCTGCATAGAAATACTAAATGTTAAGCCCTGATAGTAATTCCACCTTCCTCCGGAATGCATACCAGCCTGGGAGCCCCCTATCTGGTCAGCATCCCCTTCATGAGACAAGCTAACATGTTTTACCTGACTTTCCTGTAGTAAATATTTTGTTCCCCCTTCTAAGATGTCAATGTGTGAAGATGTGATTTAATGGCTCTGACCTCTGTGATTTAGCTATGCTGTATAATTCAAATGTCCTTAAAGTGTTACTCTTATCTGTATAAGATGCAAGTGTTAATCTCTGGTCTCCAGGATGTGCCCATAGAACAATTGGTGTGAATGTTCACAGGCCCCTCTCTTTGTAACTATGTTGACAACCCACGTCACCTCATGGCCTGATGGATCCCAGAATCCCTCAATAAATCTTGAGCCCTGGGCGGGACCCTGATCCCCAAAAGCTAGCCAATCCCAGGGAATGGACAGAGGACACCTCACCCACATATGGGCATACCATCCTCACCCTCACTTCCTGCTTGTAAACTCTGTATAAAAGTTTGTGCCCTATTGTGCTTGGGCATGGTGGTTCCACTCAGAGGTCACCTGCACGTGACAGCTGTATGGTCCCCCCATCCAGCAACCTTGCTTGGCCAAATAAACTTGCTGCTGTTCCTTTCCAAAGTCTCCGTTGTGTATTTCGTTTGCTCTCGAGGCGCGTGGTAAGTTTTGGTGCCTTACAGTATACCCAGGAGAGGGAAGATGGTAAATAGCCTTTTCAGCTAACCCAAAGTCCAAAGATTCCAGTTGTAGTTAAACCCCCCACCCTTAAAAGTAATCAAAGAACTATGTTGCTCAATTATGTCATGTCTAAACTGCATATTATTTTGGAAGCAGGAGCAAAAAATCAGTTTCCTGAAGGTGTAATGGGAAAGAAGGCTATTGGTTGATTTCCAAACTACTCCAATTTAACATTAAAAAATATCCTACTGATAGCACATTCCTATAACGTAGTCCAATAAAGAAACTACTAAGAAAACTTTTGAGAGAAACTAAGACAGAACAGAAACTACTGTATACAGATAACGTATGGTGCTCATAACAGAAGGCTTAAACAAGAACCAAAAAGTACTAGGTTAAATACTGAACCCTTAGCGAATAATGAAGGAGGTCCTGTGTATCTCAATAACTTTTTTTCTTTGATTGTCTTCCAGAAGAACATTATATTGTAAGTAAGAATTAGATTTTCAAGTTTGTAGCATGTGGGATTTTAGTTCTTGTGTCAACAGGAAGCAGAATCAACTGCTAGAACAAAATTTATTCCTAACAGCCAATGGAATGCTGGGGAATACAAAACCAGAAAAAACTCTATTCCGTGCTCTTCACATCAACATAAGATATCATAGGATTTAGAATATAAGCAGAACAGACCACGGAACAACGGACTGGTTTAAGATTGGGAAAGGAGTACGGCAGGGTTGTATACTCTCACCCTACCTATTCAACCTGTATGCAGAACACATCATGCGACGTGCTGGGCTTGAGGAATCCAAGGCTGGAGTTAAAATCGCTGGAAGAAACATTAACAATCTCAGATATGCAGATGATACCACTTTGATGGCTGAAAGCGAGGAGGAGTTGAGGAGCCTTATGACGAAGGTGAAAGAAGAAAGTGCAAAAGCTGGGTTGCAGTTAAACCTCAAAAAAACCAAGATTATGGCAACGAGCTTGATTGATGACTGGCAAACAGAGGGAGAAAAAGTGGAGGCAGTGACAGACTTTGTATTTCTAGGCACAAAGATTACTGCAGACACTGACTGCAGCCAGGAAATCAGAAGACGTCTACTTCTTGGGAGGAGAGCAATGGCAAATCTTGATAAAATAGTTAAGAGCAGAGACATCACACTGACAACAAAGGTCCGCATAGTTAAAGCAATGGTATTCCCTGTAGTAACCTATGGCTGTGAGAGCTGGACCATAAGGAAGGCTGAGCGAAGGAAGATAGATGCTTTTGAACTGTGGTGTTGGAGGAAAATTCTGAGAGTGCCTTGGACTGCAAGAAGATCAAACCAGTCCATACTCCAGGAAATAAAGCCAGACTGCTCACTTGAGGGAATGATATTAAAGGCAAAACTGAAGTACTTTGGCCACATAATGAGAAGACAGGATACCCTGGAGAAGCAGCTGATGCTAGGGAAAGTGGAAGGCAAAAGGAAGAGGGGCCGACCAAGGGCAAGATGGATGGATGGTATTCTGGAGGTGACGGACTCAACCATGGGGGAGCTGGGGATGGTGACGGCCGACAGAGGGCTCTGGCGTGGACTGGTCCATGAAGTCACGAAGAGTCGGAAACGACTGAACGAATAAACAAGAACAGAATATAAGCAATGTTGTTTTCAATGCTGTATTTTTGGAATAATACTGAAAAATTATCACTCCCAATTAAGCATTTCAGAGTTTATTTCCCGTTCATTTAATCAAAGGTCAACTGGAACCCTGATAGCTTAGTAAAATTAAATGCAATTTATATATATTATATAGATATAAAGATAACTATGTGTAGCAGCTACCTTTACATGTGTTGATGCTTTTCATTTGGTGGATCCTGCAGTTTAATTCAAGGAATCGAACCGAAACTGAAACCAAACCTGAAAACCGGTTCAGAAAGTACTGTTTCAGAGAAGCAGAGGTAAACCCAGTTCAAAAATATCTTAAATGCCTTGAATTCAAACTGATTATTTAAAAACTATGAGCTGGTTCAAAATACATGGTTACAAATTATATATATTCTGTTTTCCTTTGAATCGGGGAGAAAAAAGTTTTCTGGACTGCCTAGTTCTCTCCCCTTACAAATAACAAAAAATAACAATTCATTTAATTAAAATGTGGGCAAATCTGGATCTCTATTAAAAATGTATGTTTCAAATGTCATCAATGCAATTGTTTTTAGTCAGCTATCTAGTAATACAGATGATTACCCTGTACTACTTTTCTAATGAGAATTCCAAGAAGAAAAGAAACTTGGTCATAGTTACATCTAAAAATATGTTGATCTCTTTACTTTTTTTTACAATGGAACACAGAAAATAAGATCTTCTTGTTTATAGTAATTGTTTCTGTATTCCAGGCTGGATCCTCTTGAATGCAGGGCCTGGCATACAGCATGGGCTTATTACTGAAGAAAGGGAATGGGGCAGTAATTTCCATTACATCCCCCCCCCCCGTTTTCTGTGTTCCAAAAAATCTGCTAAGCCTCCAGAGCAGCATGTAGGGGCCTAGACTGCAGTAGTGGACTGGGGAGGAGAAACTGTTGAAAATGATCACAGACCTCTCCTCAGCAGAAGACTGGCTCTAATTCTTACTAAACTGATTTCTACATTATTCGAACAGCTCTCCCCTCCTGGTATTGCAAAGGGCCCTAAAGGCCTGGCTCTTTGCCCAGGCCTTTGGCCAAGGCGACTGATGCCCCTTTCTTGCTTTTTGTTCCCCTCCGGGTTTTCTTTGCCCATTGTTGTTCTTTTGTCTTGTGCTGTTTTTGTGTGTTTTTGTATTCTTTATTTTTAAATGTTTTTAACAATTGCAAAGCGCCCAGAGTTGTTGCTGGGAGTCAGGTGGCATATAAATTTAATATAATTTAATATAATTTAATATATTTTTGTTGTTGTTGTTGTTATTCCTTTTAAGCTCTTTATATATAAAACAGTTCTCTATAGTTTAAATCTTCAATGTTTTTACTAAATTTTGTTTTGATAAAGATGTATTAGAAAGACTCTTCATTTGGATGCCTTTTGAATATCAGTAAACATATTGAATACCTCTCTTCAATAAGACTAAAAATGATGTTGAAGATTATCCTAAATGCTATTGATGATATAGATCATAGCTTTCCAAACTGTGTGTCGTGACACTTAGTGTGTCGCAACACACAGTTTAGTGTGTCGTGAAGTGGCGGCACGGGGGCGCGTGCGGCGGCGCAGGGGTGTGCGCGGGGGCAGCAGTGTGCATGGCGGTGGCAGCGGCGGCGCACCATCAGCGCTTCTGCGTTTTAGCGAGGCCGCTGCCGCCATGCACACCGCCGCGCACCCCCCTGTGCATGCGCCCCCATGCACCTCCACACCACCACCGCCATTGGTGTGTCACCAACGGCGGCACTTTAGAAAGCACTGATATAGATGGTTACCAGTCATATTATTCAGAGGCATAATACATCTTATCCTCAGATGGCATGAACAAATAATGAAAGCCTCCTCAGTTTATCCAAAACACCAAAATTAGAGCAGCAGCCTATACAGACCTTTACTTTTATGAGATACCTTTGTAAGACAGTTATTATATTCAATCACTCCTAACCAAAAGCCATATATAGACCATCAGGACACCACCTATAAATTTTGCAGGACATTTAAACTTTGTGGTCTAGCTAGTAAATTTACAGTGTTATGAAATTCTTTTTATTCTCTTGCTCCTGAAAGCCAATGGAACAGTACTTGTATATTGCTCACTCCACATTGAAGGGAAAAAAAGCATAACAGATTCACACACACAAACAACATTTGTAAAAGGTACACCAAATAAAGGGTTCAAGCAGGTATACCTCTTTAACGTGGGACAAAAGTGAAAAAGGAATACTTCACCCTTTTACAATGACATTAATTGTATGTGTGATGAACTTCCAGGCAATAATAGAATGGGAAGAGTTGTACAACACTTCAGATTCATAGGCAAAAAGGGGCTTCAGATTGCACAGCAATATCTATCTGCTACTCCTAAAAGCAATTGCATCTTTACCTGGGAAATTGGTATGTTATCTGCACATATCAAAAATATAATTATGTTTTCATATCCTATGTCTTATATGCCTGTTCTGGGGAATATTTGGTAATAATATTGCATCAGTAACGAGACTGAGAACTAACTCATTAAGCTTAGCCAAATCACACTCCTCCAGGCTGAATCTATGAATGTATGAAACAATCTCCATCCAAGAAATCAATATCAAATTATGACTTTGGAATATTACAGAATTTGAAAAATGTTTGCAGATATTTTGCGAACAAAACCTATTTCACTGTTTTCATTTATTTGTAAAAACTAAGATAGCAAAAGGGAAAGGAGTCCTCTTGGGTGACTGACAGGTCTACTTTCTAATCATGACAAACAGTTCCAGTCATAGTCCTTTGGAAAAATCAATTTCCTAGAGCAGGGTCATACTATGTACTCAGAATAGCCTTTGCTAAAATGTCTTCATTCACTCTTGTTTAGGGATTACTTTTAATTATGAAAAGGTGTTTCCCCATCTCCCAAAACTACAACTATGTAAATTTTAGGGGGTACATACAAATCACCATCAAATCAATAGCTTAAATGGGGTCTTCCAAGAAAATTGGGATGGTTATGTAGAATAGAAAAGAAGCAAAATGGTCTGTGTTACTCACCGGACCTTCTGGTAGACTTATCTAGTCAACCAATAAAAACATGGAAAATTCAGGGAAATGCGTATACTTCATAATAACATTCATGTTATTTTTCTCCATTTCTAATTCTTCATTTCAAAATAAAAATAGCTGGTACCTTACAGCTACAAAAGAGAGGTATAATTTGTTTCCTCAAGTTCTTTGTTACTGAAACAGTTGATTAAAAAATTCTCTCTTAACCTATCTATTATATAATGAAAATAAATAACTTGTGTACATCAATGACACTTACCTGACCAATGTCCAGTAGTACTTCCTGATCTATCAGTACATGTCTCACTCACTGGCCTAAAAACAGTCTCCCAGCCTCCAGTTGCATAACGCCAATTCTGAGATTCCAAAATCAGTGTCCTTTCAGTGCCGTATGCTATCATGAAGCAGTAGACCACGTGATGAAGTTGACAACCATAACCACATCCTTTGTTGATATTGCATACTAGTTTCTTGGCTTTGCTGCAATCCTTGGGGTTCTATGAACAATAAAGGGAACATGTAGAAAAAGTAGATGCAGATGATTTTTTTTCAAAATAAATATGAGCAAAAATTAAACAGATTATTTATATGCAAATAAGACAGCAGAGTTTATGCTACACTAACGTTTTGACAGTGAATATGAAATGTTGCATACTTTCCAAATACTCTTTAAGGGGAGCCCCAAGTACAGCACTTTACAGTAGTCTAACTGGGTGGTGATAAGGGAATGAGTTACTGTAGCCAGTCCATCCTGTCCCAGGTAAGAATGTGCTTTATCTATCTCCAGAGACAAAAAACTTAGTGCTTCATTGAAAATTATTATACACATATTTTCACAGGGCTGTTTATAGTTTATGAAAACAGAGGAAAATTATTTGGGTAATTTTTCTCAGAGGACAGATAAAAATCTAATCAATATGGGATGATGGGGAATTTAAGAGGTGCTTCTTTTGCTTAAAAACAGCATTCTCATACAATAATGATCAGAAGATCAGAGATTTCCTGTTGTCTAAAGAATACTATGATAAGAAAGGGTGGTTGAAAACAAAGCAAGATTCTACTTGTCCCCCCGAAATATCAAAAATTTAACCAAAAAGGCACATTAATATCTTCCATTTTAATATATACAGTATTTTAATACACATTTTATGAAAAGCAGGACATAAGTCTCTTATGAGAAGTACAATACAAGTTAGTCAGCACTTTTGCAATTTAGGAGATTTAGCATTTAAGTATATGTTCATGCTGAAAACTAAAAGGAATCAGTCATAAGAAAATAAATGTACATATATTTTTATTAAATATATTGTATTATTATTTGTGAATCAATTTATATAGTCACCCACTCTGCACACAACTTAGGTTGGTATACATTGTTAATAAACAACTCAATAAAAACAACAAAATAAAACAAATAAATCTAACCCCAAAACAAAAACACATGAACACAAAGTTCTGGGAAAATGCATCCAGCAGATCATACCACTCCCATTGTCGAATGCCTGGGGGAAAAAACAAGCCTTCTGGAAAGGAAACAGGAACAACTAAATCTCAGGGGAGAAGCTGTTCCAAAGGGTGGGAGCATCAACAGAGAAGGCACGTCTCTGATTGCCATTAGTGAACTGCTAGGACCACTGAATGGAGCAGAGCTTAGTGCAGCAGAGCAATAAGCACACACAGAAAGGAGTTTTATTCAAAATAGCATTAATGAGCATGTCAGAGAAGTATAGGTTGTTGATCTTAAGCACATAGCCCACCCAAGCATAAAGAATTACATGCTTAGACAATGTAGGTTCAAAGTAAGTACAAAGCAGTTCTTACTGTTTATTTGGTCCAGTTACATGAAGAACTCTTGTTCTTCTTTCTGTTCCCTAAACTGAAACTCTTGGCCCTCATTGCTTCCAACAGCTGCATGGAGAAAAGGGGAAAGATTCTGGAGTTTAGGCCTCATGGCCTCTAGATGGAAGGACCAGCAGCCGCATGGTCCTTCTCCGATGGTGGAAGGAGCTCAGGAGCCATGTGCTCCTTCGATGGTGGCAAAAAGGCAGAGAGAGAAAGAGGAAGTGGGAGGAGCAACAGTTTCCTCCAGAAGCACACAGAGAGTCATCCTAGAACGAACTTCTCATATGCTAATGAGGCATGCTGATTTGCTGGGACCTCCAACACCCCTTCTCAAATCATGTCATGCATCATGCCTACACAAGATTTAACTTACTTCGTAGGCCTTGATAGACACCCCTTGCTTTGTCACGATGTCAGCGATCATACTCTCTGAGGGACAATACTCCAAATGTATTAGTCCTGTCTCCTGTGCCTCTCTAATCACGTGGTAGCGAACATCCATGTGCTTTGTCCGCCCTCCCACCTTCTTTGATAGAGTGAGTCTTATACAACTTTGGTTGTCCTCAAAGACACTTATTGGAGCAGGATTACTAATCCCCAGATCCTTAAGTAAGTACTTGAGCCATTGCACCTCATCACATGTCTCAGCTGCTGAGACATACTCTGCTTCAGTGCTTGACCGTGCTAATATAGTCTGCTTGCAAGTTGCCTAGCTCACACCCCTCCCCCAAATAAAAACACACTCCCACTAGTGGATTTACAATCAGTTGCATTCTCTGCCCAATCTGCATCGGTGTATCCCACTAGTTCAGGAGAATCAGTTGCTGGCAGCTTAAGCTTCAGGTCTGCAGTTCCCTTCAGGTATCTTGCCACCCGCTTAATACCTGTCCAGTCCCTTTGGGTGGGTGCGCTGGTCTTTCTGCAGAGGATCCCCACTGCAGTTGAAATATCTGGCCTTGTTGTGGTTGACAGATATAACAGCTTCCTAATGGCCTCTCTTTATCCATTGTTCTGAGGCAATAGTTCACTAGTGTCCTTTACTTTGTGAAAGTCTGTTTCCATTGGAGTTGGTACTGTGTTTGCATCTTCCAGCCCCAGGCTCTCCAATAACTCTAGAATCTTTTGCCTCTGACTAAGGAGGAAACTTCCATCCTCTTCTCTGTCAATTTGTATCCCCAAGTAGTGGCTTGCCTTCCCAAGGCATTTCACCTCTACTTCTTTGCTCAAGTTGGATACAATTTCATTAATGTCCCTTTGATCCTCATAACAGAGAATCAAATCATCCACATATGTCAGAATGAACATGTCTCTGCCATTCGTGTGTCATGTGTAAAGGCAGGGATCAGCTTTGCCTTGAGTGAAACCTTGCTTTATTAGCAACTGGTTTAATTTCACATTCCAGGCCCTTGCTGCTTGTTTCAGCCCATAGATCCCCTTCCGAAGCTTACACACTAAATGCCTTTTCTTTGGATCAGTGACCCCTTCAGGTTGTTGCATGTACAACTCCTCCTAAATTTCACCATGCAAGAACGCTGTCTTGATATCTATATGCTCTACTTGCATTTTTCTACTGGCTGCTAGACTTAAAAGAAGTTGAATTGTTGTGTGGGTCACAACAGGTGCAAACGTTTGGTCATAATCTTCACCATACTTTTGTGAATAGCCCTTGGCTACCAGTCTATCTTTGTACCTTTGGCCTTAAAGACCCATTTGCAACAAGTAACTTTGCGAGTGTCCAAGTGTTGTTGTGTTGCAGGGCCTCAAATTCCTCTTGTGCTGCTGCTCTCCACTTACGTGCTTCAGCTGGTGGCAGCTGTTGCACTTCCTTCCATGATGCAGGCTCCCTCGGCAACGCCGCCCCTGTGAGGTAGGACAGTCGCTTGGCCGAAACTCCCTTGTTGGGTCGCGATGAGTGTCTCAGGTCTGGAACAGGACTCGGGTCTGAATCGTACTGCATCTCTGCCCATTCTGTCCCACCTGGTTCCTCATCGTCTGACTCAGGCGGAGTTTCCATCTCGACTTCCTCTCTCTGGGCTTGCCTGCTCGCTGCATCTGGAAACACTGGGTAAGGTACGTTCTTCACCTCCCCCTTCTGCAGTGCTATTGGCTAGAGGATTTTGATTTGGCTTTGTTTTATCAAAATGCACCACTCTGCAAGTGTGGATTGAGCCAGTCTTAGGATCTGAAACTCTATATCCTTTGCTTCCCAGTGGGTGCCCCAATAAGATTCCTTCCTTTGCTTTGGAATCTAATTTGGTTCTTTTTCCTTTTGGAATGTTACTCCTAACAGTTGCTTGAATTGGCCCACACAGGTAAGTGTGAATTAGCTCAAGGGGCTGTTTAGAGCTCCTGGTGCTTTGTTTTGGAATTTCAGGCCTGGTGGCCTTTCCCTGTATGCAGGTTTTGTACCTTGCATCAGACTTACCACAGTCCTTGATTTCCAGACTGCCTGCCAACTCATTTCTCTTCATTTGGAGAATTTCACTTGAATCCTCCTTTCTTCATTGACTGGCCATGCACACCATGTCTGGCCTTTCACAATTGAGAAACATTAATCCCTGATTCAGGAATCCTGTTAAAAAGACACCTTTTTGATCCATTATTTCACATTTGTCACCTTTAAATTGAATGGTATGGTCCTTCTTCATGAGCACAGATGCACTAATCAGGTTTAAGCTTAAGCCTGGAACATACAAAGCGTTAGTTGCAATCAAATCCCGCTGGGTGGCACCATTTCCGCACCTTGGGAGAGCACGACCCTCCCCTTCCACTGGGATTGTTCTTCCATCAGCCAAGCCAATCTCTTCTTTTGAACTTGGGTTCAACTCAATAAAGAGACTTCGATCCTTCAGCATATGCATGCTACAACCACTGTCTAAGATGAAGGAAGAGCAACTTTTATTAATAGCTGAAAATGCAAGAAGAGTTGCATCTGGAGCTTTCTCTTTGTTTTTCTGATCTGCCTTCCTGGCCCAGCAATTTTTCTCTAGATGCCCATTCTTGCCACAAAAATGGCACTTGATGGATTTCTTTGTTTTTGAATCGCTCCTTTGCATCTGACCATCATTCTTGCCCTGAGGCGCCTTCTCCGATGGTGGAAGGAGCTCAGCAGCCATGTGCTCCTTTGATAGTGGCAAAAAGGCAGAGAGGGAGAGAAAGAGGAAGTGGGAGGAGCAACAAACAGTTTCCTCCAGAAGCACACAGAGAGTCATCCTAGAACGAACTTCTCATATGCTAATGAGGCATGCTGATTTGCTGGGACCTCCAACAGTCTCCTGGGTTACCCTCCAGATGACATTGCCTAAGCAATGGGACCCAGAGCATACCAATCCTGTCAGTTCTTATTGGATGGGCAAAAATGATCAGGGATAGGCAGTCCCATGAGTAACCTGGCCCTGTGCCATGAAGGAATTTATAGGTAAGAACCAGCATCTTGAATTGCACCCCGAAGCACACAGAAAATCAGTACAGCTCACAAAGAAGACGAATGCAATGGTATGTGGGTACGACTTTGGGAGACTGGGCCCAGAGATGCTGCCTAGGGAACGGTCAGATCAGAGACAGCATAGTCTGCAGCTTGGTAGTGGGCGGAGCAAAAGGCTCAGAAGGGATCCTCCCTAATTTCTCAGGCTGTAAAGGAGACAGCAGGAGAATTGTACTTTCAGACTTGCAAGATTCTGTTAATACAGCCTTACAATAAAGTAGAATTAGCTCATCTGGTCGTGTTTCCTGTCTGGTTTACCTGGTAAGGCTGACAACATGTAACATGGGCATACCGAGATATACCCATAATTACCCACAACCCTTAATTAATTAATTAATTAATGCAAAACATACTGTATATACGGATACCATATATTTGCCTGGAAAATGCTACTATCTAATCTTTTCCACTGGTTTTTTAATGCTATTTATTTTCCCTCTGTATTTCTTGTCCTGCTATGTGATAGAATAACAAAGAAAAAAAGTCCTTTAGAGCTTGTTTTATCTCTGCACTGAGGTTGTCTAGAAGACTCACAGTTATGTTTAATTTACACAAGAGAAAGATGGCAATACCATTTTGCCCTTGGAATAAAAACAGATGTTAATAATGTTATCTTGATAATACCTGTATTTATTCCAATCTCTTTTTAAAATACCATTTCACAAGGAGCCTTGACATCTATTCTTAATTTGCTTTAGGACATTTTCCTTAAATATGAAGGTACTTAAGATAATCTTTATCTGTGTTCATCTACAAGAATTCTTATGATGTATTTATGAAGACGTCTACTTCTTGGGAGGAGAGCAATGACAAATCTCGATAAAATAGTTAAGAGCAGAGACATCACACTGACAACGAAGGTCCACATAGTTAAAGCAATGGTATTCCCCATAGTAACCTATGGCTGCGAGAGCTGGACCATAAGGAAGGCTGAGTGAAGGAAGACGGATGCTTTTGAACTGTGGTGTTGGAGGAAAATTCTGAGAGTGCCTTGGACTGCAAGAAGATCAAACCAGTCCATACTCCAGGAAATAAAGCCAGACTGCGCACTTGAGGGAATGATATTAAAGGCAAAACTGAAGTACTTTGGCCACATAATGAGAAGACAGGATACCCTGGAGAAGATGCTGATGCTAGGGAAAGTGGAAGGCAAAAGGAAGAGGGGCCGACCAAGGGCAAGATGGATGGATGATATTCTGAAGGTGATGGACTCGACCTTGGGGGAGCTAGTGGTGGCGACGGCCAACAGGAAGCTTTGGCGTGGGCTGGTCCATGAAGTCACAAAGAGTCGGAAGCGACTGAACGAATAAACAACAAATTTATGAATTATTGCAAAACAAAAATTAATCCTGGAAATATGAAGATGCTTGGAGTAAAATGCTTAATTAGCAGAATATCCCAATTCATCTAAAACATATGAGTGCTTCCTGAATTGTTTTCTGAGATTTACTGAAAAAATGTGAAATACTTTATTTTACCTGAGAAAGTTACTATGAAAATCTAACATGCATACCAGCACTATTTTATAAACATTCAGATGAATACTAAACTGTGTCAGAAATATCTGTAGCTTGAATCATGTCAACTGGATTTCTATTTTCTCAGTGGAAACGTTTCGTTCCTTATCCAAGGAGCTTCTTCAGTCTGAGCAAAGTTGGTAAGGGAATCCTAAATATGTTTCTAGGTAGCTGTGTGACCTTACACCTGGCGTCATGGTTATATTGAGATGTATTTTTAAGTCCTTTTACCATCTAAAGGAGAATCGTTAAGATCACCATGCTGCTGTTGAGCTTGTGAAATGGTCTTAATCTTCCTAGGCACAGAAGACAAAGCTGGGAGATAGATGGGAGATAGATTGTGCCTGAGGCCCCCACCTCTATTCAAGGAAGGATTTTCCAAGTTGGCATAAATGGATTCCTTGACCCCTCTCTCAAACCACCTATCTTCTCTGTCTAAAATCTGAACATTAATGCTGAGGACATTAATGTTCAGATTTTAGACAGAGAAGATAGGTGGTTTGAGAGAGGGGTCAAGGAATCCATTTATGCCAACTTGGAAAATCCTTCCTTGAATAGAGGTGGGGGCCTCAGGCACAATCTATCTCCCATCTATCTCCCGGCTTTGTCTTCTGTGCCTAGGAAGATTAAGACCATTTCACAAGCTCAACAGCAGCATGGTGATCTTAACGATTCTCCTTTAGATGGTAAAAGGACTTAAAAATACATCTCAATATAACCATGACGCCAGGTGTAAGGTCACACAGCTACCTAGAAACATATTTAGGATTCCCTTACCAACTTTGCTCAGACTGAAGAAGCTCCTTGGATAAGGAACGAAACGTTTCCACTGAGAAAATAGAAATCCAGTTGACATGATTCAAGCTACAGACAATTCCACCTGGATGACTGAGAACCTTCATAGACATGTGTCAGAAATAATTAAATGAAACCATTGATTTCCCTAGGACTGGGAATTCCAGAACCCCCCCAAGAAATAAATAGTTTACGTCATAGCTTTCCAAACTGTGTGTAGCGACACAACCCGGAAGTGGATGTGCATGGCGGCGGCGCAGGGGTATGCGCGGCAGCGGTGCTGTGTATGGCGGCGGTGGCAGCGACGATGGCAGCGGCGCGCCATCAGCGCTTCCATGTTTTAGCGGAAGACATGAGGCCACCGCCGTGCACACCACCGCCGCGTGCCCCCCCGCTGTGCACATCCCCGCTGCCGCGTGCTGCCGCTGCCGTTGTTGTGTCACCAACGGCAGCAGTTTGGAAAGCACTGGTTTACGTGATGCAATCAAACATGGAATACTGTATCTGATAATAGAGATGTGCAGTGCTTTGGATACAATTCCAAAAAAAGTACTTCAGAGCATGCAGAAGCATGAAGCTAATCCCTCTCTGCAACCCTTTAAAGCAGCTGTATTTTTCCTGGAATCATATGTCTTCTGCTGTGGCCATGCAATTCATGAAGAAGCTTGGCCGCTTTAAGGTGCTGCAGATAGGTGCTACCTTTGCATCCCCAACACCTTCCTGAAACTGAATTCAAAGCACTGCACAACCCTATATGATGAAATACTGTGCTCTTTGTCAATGAAGAATAAGTAAGAGCTATGAACTTTTAGACTTATAGTTCTCTATATGTGATTCATTCATAAATAACTTCGTACATAAATTTCCAGAGAAGCTTCAGAACTGTGTAAAATGACACTCTTTAGATCAAGTAACAACCATTTAAAAAGAAAAATTCTTCTCTATAAAGTGAGTTTGGTAAAAAAAATACTCAAATGAGGAGTGAAGGCTATTGATGAATCAGATTAATATACTGATTTTTATTACCTAAAGGACTGGAAATACAAAAAAATGAGTATCTGTTAACCAAATATCAGATTCCACCTAACACTATACAAATGGGCTTCTCGTCACACAATGGGACATCTCCTTCCTCTTCCCTAGTTCCACTCCCATTTTATACCCTGACACTACTCTGACGGATCCCCCCAAACTTTTGAGCAGATTGGATGCAGGAGGAGGTAGGAACAGGGAAATCCATTCCACCAACAGAATATATTATTTTATTCACTGAATGGGGTTCATCTTTCTAAATGCTTATAGCTTTGAAAGCTGCTTACAGTATATTATTATATTAAGATGTCCTATATAAATGGTCTTTCCACAGAATTGTTACCTGAAGATAAGTTATTCTCCTCTGCACTAGCTCTGTCAAATCTTTGGCTTCTTTTTCTCGCCAAGCACCTGCTCCATCAATTTGACTGAGGTAGAACAGATCTGTCATTACTGACCTGTTTAAAAAAAAGAGACAAAATCAACCTTTGAGGCTAACTGAAAAATCAGTAACAAAATAAAATCATTTCTTGCCAAACTATTGGCAAGAACTATTCAAAAGCTGTATATTAACATAGGAATAAAAATATTTACCACTTTATTGCTAGAATGTCACACTGACATTTAAGATGAAATATTACAACGGATGGGAATTCCTTTGTCTACTATACAATCACATTCCCACATGACTTAAATTTTCTTCCTAACCATTCCAAATAGTGTTCATAATGAATGAATTCTTAATGGGCAGATTGCCACAATAATCTTTGCGGAAATGAGTCACTGGCGACAATACAAAATATGCACATTTCACATATTCAAAGTAATCAGAAACGTCTTCTGTTTGCTGACACCAAGCAAAGAAATACTAAAAGCAGGCACAATATCAGTAAGATGGTTGGCAAACAAATGCCTACATTGTACATGTGCTTAGGTTCTTACACAAGGTTTTCTTTAGTTTTAATTGGTATATTGATGTTTTGTGGCCACAGCTACTATGGCATTATTTTGTGAATGGGTGTCTGTCTATTCAGGTAGGCCAGGTCAGGAAAAAGACATTGCAAGGATTACAGGAATGCTATTTTATTGTTGCAGGGCATAACAACAGAATATTGAAACCCTTCTAGAGTTTCCCTCTGTCCCCTTATACCAGGGGTCGGCAAACTTTTTATGCCGGGAGCCATTTTGACATGCTCGTGCACATTTTGAAATGCTAGAGAGCCAGGGGGCGGGGTTTGCGGGCGGGGGCCAATCACGTGGAAGGGGGCGGGGTTTGCGGGCGGGAGACGGCGTCCACCCGGCCCAGCTGCCCGGGGTCCAGGGAGATCAGCTCCGGCGGGATCTGTGGCGAAGAGCGGCTGTGGGGGGGGGGGCGGGCGGCGACGACAAGCGACGCGCTTCAGGCTTTCAGCGCTGGAAGGAGGCCCGCCTTCCAGCGCTGAAAGCCTGAAGCGCGCCGCTTGTCGTCGCCGCCCGACCCCCCCCCCACGGCCGCTCTTCGCCCGCCCGCGTTGAACAAAGAAGATGATGGAGGGTGGGAAACGAGGCCTGCCCGCTTACCTGCCTGCCTCCCTCCCTCCGCGAGGCCCCCGCTGCCTTCCCGGGGTCCAAGCCGGATCGGGGGCCTCGCGGAGAGAAGCAGGCAGGCAGGTAAGCGGGCAGCCCTGGCCTCCGCCGCCGGGCCCGCCCCCCTCGGCCGCTTCCGCCTGCCCGCGTTGAAGGAAGAAGACGATGGAGGGTGGGAAACGAGGCCTGCCCGCTTACCTGCCTGCTTGCCTCCCTCCGCGAGGCCCTCCGCTGCCTTCCCGGGGTCCAAGCCGGATCTGGGGCCTCGCGGAGAGAGGCAGGCAGGCAGGTAAGCGGGCAGCCCTGGCCTCCGCCGCCGGGCCCGCCCCCCTCGGCCGCTTCCGCCCGCCCGGGTTGAAGGAAGAAGACGATGGAGGGTGGGAAACGAGGCCTGCCCGCTTACCTGCCTGCTTGCCTCCCTCCGCGAGGCCCTCCGCTGCCTTCCCGGGGTCCAAGCCGGATCTGGGGCCTCGCGGAGAGAGGCAGGCAGGCAGGTAAGCGGGCAGCCCTGGCCTCCGCTGCCGGGCCCGCCCCCCTCGGCCGCTTCCGCCCGCCCGGTTTGAAGGAAGAAGACGATGGAGGGTGGGAAACGAGGCCTGCCCGCTTACCTGCCTGCTTGCCTCGCTCCGCGAGGCCCCCCGCTGCCTTCCCGGGGTCCAAGTCGGATCAGGGGCCTCGCGGAGAGAGGCAGGCAGGCAGGTAAGCGGGCAGCCCTGGCCTCCGCCGCCGGGCCCGCCCCCCTCGGCCGCTTCCGCCCGCCCGGGTTGAAGGAAGAAGACGATGGAGGGTGGGAAACGAGGCCTGCCCGCTTACCTGCCTGCTTGCCTCCCTCCGCGAGGCCCCCCGCTGCCTTCCCAGGGTCCAAGCCGGATCGGGGGCCTCGCGGAGAGAAGCAGGCAGGCAGGTAAACGGGCAGCCCTGGCCTCCGCCGCCGGGCCCGCCCCCCTCGGCCGCTTCCGCCCGCCCGGGTTGAAGGAAGAAGACGATGGAGGGTGGGAAACGAGGCCTGCCCGCTTACCTGCCTGCTTGCCTCCCTCCGCGAGGCCCACCGCTGCCTTCCCGGGGTCCAAGTCGGATCAGGGGCCTCGCGGAGAGAGGCAGGCAGGCAGGTAAGCGGGCAGCCCTGGCCTCTGCCGCCGGGCCCGCCTCCCTCGGCCGCTTCCGCCCGCCCGGGTTGAAGAAAGAAGATGATGGAGGGTGGGAAACGAGGCCTGCCCGCTTACCTGCCTGCTTGCCTCGCTCCGCGAGGCCCCCCGCTGCCTTCCCGGGGTCCAAGTCGGATCAGGGGCCTCGCGGAGAGAGGCAGGCAGGCAGGTAAGCGGGCAGCCCTGGCCTCCGCCGCCGGGCCCGCCCCCCTCGGCCGCTTCCGCCCGCCCGCCCGCGTTGAGCGAAGATAATGATGGGGGGCGGGAAACGAGGCCTGCCCGCTTACCTGCCTGCTTGCCTCTCTCCGCGCAGGGGCTGCTGCGGCTGGAGATGGCGCTGCCTCCCTGCTGCGCCGGGCCTCGCTCAGTGCGAGAGCCAGGGGGCGGGGTTTGCGGGCGGGGGCCTATCACGTGGAAGGGGCGGGGGTGAGTTCAGCTGCGGAAGAGCCACACTCAAGGGGCCAAAGAGCCGCATCTGGCTCGCGAGCCGCCATTTCCGACCCTTGCCTTATACCAAACAGAATCAAGTTAGGGTTATTTTGAGGTTTTTTCTCATGCCTTTCCCTTTCCCAGGACTGAGTGGTCTTTTATTTTCCCTTAATTATTCCTGCATTCCTCAATCAAGGTTATCTCCACAGTCCTCTAAAAAGGAGGTAAAAAAAAAGTGCCACAACAAGTGCTCTAAATTCCAGTTAAGGCCATCTATCAGAACACATTGGGAACTTCTGGTTTACAGTATCAATTCCTAAATAAGCAGAACAATATCTCCTATAACCCCTACTAGAGATGTTAACCAACCCATCAGTACAATCTCAGTATCTTATCTAAATTAAAAACTGAAATGTCAAAGGACTCAGAAAGTATCAGCCTCGAGACACAGTAGAACAGGATTCCACTACTGGTTAAACTGAATCAGAAATCTGGTAATTTGAACCAGAGACTTGATACTTTATTTTTTTTTAAAAAAAGCACAATGATTAAGTGATTCACATGAAACAAGAATTACTCTGCTTGAAAGCTGAGAAACAACTTGCAACGGATGTGCCAAACTTTTTGAAAGAAAACAAAGATCTCCCAGAAGGTGACCTACCTTCAGTATCTTTACCACAGAAATAATTTTTGCTTTCTAAACATTCAATACCCTAATCAGCAGGATTGGCCTATAGCAGCTTTCACAGAAAAGTTTACATGAGATCTTATCCCTGCGGCTGGAGTATAAACTTGAACTGTAAGTTGCAGTTTTCATTCAGTTCCATTATCCCATTGTTGTGAGTTTCTTGAAATTCCTCAAATACAGAATACGGGGCCATATATTTTTTCTTCATTTCCAATACTCCAAGGTATTTAAATAACAGAATATGGAGAATTTAATTATACTATATAAATATCATTGTATTGAAATAACATGATGTATCAAGATTTATAATAACACAATAAAAAGGGAAAGGAAAGGAAAGGAAAGGAAAGGAAAGGAAAGGAAAGGAAAGGAAAGGAAAGGAAAGGAAAGGAAAGGAAAGGAAAGGAAAGGAAAGGAAAGGAAAGGAAAGGAATTTTTCCTGCCTCCAGATAGTTCAGAAGTGGAAGCTATTCTAATCTGGCAGCTAAACAAAAAGGAATCTTTTTTTTTTTTAGCCCTGGGTATTGATGCGAAAAAGTTTTGCTGTGGACAGGTTTACTGCTGCAGGATTGCCTGATTTAAAGAAATTGTAGTCTTTTTAATGTATTTTTTTAAAGGGGAATAGGCTGTTCTGGGTAAGGGGCAGGGTCGAGTTCTTGAACTGAGATTTCAGGATACCCTTTCCCTTTCCCAGGACTGAGTGGTCTTTTATTTTCCTTTAATTATTCCTGCATTCCTCAATCAAGGTTATCTCCACAGTCCTCTAAAAAGGAGGTCAAAAAAAAGTGCCACAACAAGTGCTCTAAATTCCAGTTAAGGCCATCTATCAGAACACATTGGGAACTTCTGGTTTACAGTATCAATTCCTAAATAAGCAGAACAATATCTCCTATAATTCCTACTAGTTATAGTATTTTAGTTTATTTTTTTAGTTTTCCATTTAAATGTATTTTTCTGGATCTTTTGTGTTTTATAGAGCCTATAATTCATATTCTTCCACAAGAAAAGGACCTCCTATCTAGGCAGTAGGTTGATCAAGTATACAATAGTGGAAATCTATTAGAGTTATAATATTTTTTATTTAAAAGGGCTCAACATTCGTGATAGAACAAATATAAGTAATCCAGAAGGATATACTTTAATACTGGTGATTAAATATTTTACTGCATGTATTCATTCTTATGGTCCTATTAAGAATTTTCCAGAAATAATACAGACATATTTAAGGTTTTACTTGGGCTGTGGATGAAATAATTACAATTGAAGATTTTAATCAGTATTATCCCATATGGTCAAGATTTACTTGACTGAATGCTTTCCTTCCTATATAATATTTTTTTTGTTTCCCTCTTTTCTGTTGTTTTGGGGAGGGTGTGCCTTTTTATTTCTACTTTTCCTCTCCTTGATTATTAAAGTCATATGCTTTTTTAAAAAAAAATCCTTGGTATGATCTGCGAAAGGTACTCCATTTGATGACAAGAGCATGGGACAGACTGCATTAAGTAGATGGTCCTGTAAGTTGCTTGAGTAAGACTTTATACACTACTGAGACTGTCTACTTTATACACTACTGAGACTACTGAGTGTTTTAGCAGAGGCCGCCGCCGCTGCCGTGCACACCCCCACCCCGGAACACACACCCGCACCGCCGCCGTGCACGCCCCCGCCACCGCGCCACCGCTGCCGCCATTGGTGTCTCACCAACAGCGGCACTTTGGGAAGCACTGCCGTAGAGGCAGTTGTCCTCTATCTCAAATACCCAATACCTTCTTTTGTCAGGAAAGATTCAGAGTAGCTAAGAGAAAGACATGTGCTTGGCTACAGAATTTGCCAGCACTGCTCTGATCTTTGCCACTTCCACTTCAGGAAAATACAGGAAAGCCAAAACAGAGCTGCACTTAGAGTCACAGGAGATGAGGGAAAGGCTCAAATAAAAGGATTAATCTGGGATCCTAAGAGCCAGATAAGGCTTCTAGGATGGAGATTATTCATTTGTAGAACAGATAAATCTGGACTAGATGGACAAATGTGGTGACCTGGTATACAACTGATTACCATCTCCTGGCACACAGATGCTATATTGAATGAGTCAGACTGGCCTCTGATTTGAAGTATCTGCATGTAATTGGTCGAAGCCATTTCTATCAGAGTTAAACTTCCATCTGTATTTGTTTTAAAGATATCAAAATAAAATCAGTAATGTTATCTTTTCAGGAAATGCTTTTTGATTGTGTTTACAGCAATGGAATACAGCCATTAATGTTAGTTATTCTTACCAATTCAGTATTTAATTGCCTCTGAAGTCAATCATATCTACTAAGTACAATTTTACCAACAGTACCTTAAATACTGGCTTTACAGAAATGAGCAGAAACATAAATAATTTACGTTATTAACTTTATACCCAGATCTAGATAAAAGACAAATTTAATGTTCCAGTTGTCAAAATAAGGAAATATGCTGTTATTGAACACACAGGAAAACAAGTTCCACTACCTAGAACTCACTAAATTAACTAAAAATAAATCATATTCAATATTATAGCAGTCTTAAACCTGGTGGTTACAGCATAATACTTTTTTGTACTATAACAGTTATTCTCATGAAAGAATATTGTCCAAGACAAATCACTCTCTATGGCAGTACCTGCTTTAATAGAAATAAGGGCACATACAGCTTCAAAGTATATAGTTTCACACTGACTAATTTTTAAACTGAAATCTTCTTTATAAAAATTGCAGTTGACGAGAAAAGTTTGTGTGTGTGTGAAATAGCTTATTCAGTCAATGACCAGCAAAAATTACCAAAGTCACCACCAAAGTCAAGTCAAATAGATGAGATAAAATACAAGCATAACAAAGATAAAATAACACATAAAATGTGACGTACACCACTATAATGGTGCATTAATTACCTGTGCAAGTGTAAATCAGTGAATTAAAATTTGGCAGTTAAAATTAAAACTCGGCAGTTCGAAACCTGAGCGTGAGCCGCATGCCGGAGTAAGCTCCCGGCAATTAGTAAAATCAGTCCCAGCTTCTGTCAACCTAGCAGTTCAAAAGCATGCAAATTCGAGTAGATAAATTAGGTACCACTTCGGTGGGAAAAATCACAGGGACATGAAAGGAGCCTCCTTGGGCATCCCCCGGGCAACGGTGATGTCACCGGCAAATCCTTTCACTACAGAAGCGAAAGCTTCTGACACGAAACAACAAGTGAATTAAAATAATTTAATGAAACAACAAGAAATATAATGCCTAGGAATATGTGACCCAAAATGAATATATGATTTTCCAAACTGGACAAAGAAAGGAGGGTGAGATCACTCAAGCTCTTCTCCTTACGGTTGCTCCGCACGAGGAGACTACAAGATAGTGGTCTCCAGAGGTTGGGAGAATCAGGAGACAAGGGAATTCGCCATAATTGCTCCAGCCACAAATGGAGCCTTTTTAAAGGACGCTAAGTTCACACTTCCCTTATTAACCACCTTCGGAAATTGACTATTAACTACTTCAAAGAAGTTAGACACCTTCAAACACTGCAAACACTGGTTGAGTGCCTTCAATCCTTAATATAAGAAAATGAAGATGTATATTTACAATCTTTAAGAGTTTAAAATAAACAGCAAAAAGCAAGACAAGGTGTTGGCTATAGAAAGTTTTAAACAGATTAAGGGCCCAGAAAATGTTGGAATATTGGAGTTTGAATATTAAGACTTTGGAATTAATCTTAAAGAATAAATGCATTTTTGTGGGAAAGAAAAACTATTTTTAACATTGGAAACATAACAAGACAAGTAACTTATAATGGCATTCAGGGATATCTTTAAGGAATGCATCAGGAATTGCACCAGGACTTTGAATCAATTATGTCAGCTACAGTATGTTGTGTTTTCTTGGGAACAGTTTGTTCCCAGAAGATGTTACAGAAAAAGATATGCAACAAAATCTACCCGAGAACAACATGAATGAGAATTTGAATAAGAATTTGTTGTCAGATTTAAAGAAAAAGTTGGATGAGGCTTTAAAAATTAAGAAGGAAATAAAAATGACAATCTCAGAGAACAATTGGAACAATTTTTTTTGCTGGACTTACAAAAGAGGCTGTATAAATACTGAAGAAATTCAAAACAAGGATCAACAACCATCTGAATGGATTAAAGAGCAAGATTGTTTTGTCTAAAAAGAAAGAACACAAAGTCGGTTTATTTGACCAGGACTAAAATGGGATATGTTGCTATTTTGGGTGGTTCTTTTTGGATTTGCTGATATCTGGACTGGAAAAATGTTGTGTATTGGATTTACTTACATTTAACATAGTGTTTAAGCTTTTTCAACCAGTTACTTTATGTATCCTAATTTGATAGCATTTAAACTGGCTCTGTATCTAAGTCTTTTTACTTAAAGTAAGGAGGTTTTGTGAACTTGTTCTTTTTAAAGGAGAAATTATCCCTCTTTGTTATGTTAAATTTTAGTTTTTTGTTTATATTAGGGTACTGGAATTATTTTATATTTGCTAAATGTGGATTTGTTTATAGTTAAGAGTTGAGATGTGGAAAGTTTATTTGAATGGGATATGTTGCTATTTGGGGTGGTTTTCTTTGGAATTGTTAGCATTTGGAATGGAAAAATGTTATGTATTGGGTTTGCTTACAGAAGGAGAAATGGTCCCTCTTTATCATGTTAAATTTTAGTTTTTTTGTTTACACTAGGATACTGTGACCATTTTATGCCTTTTAAATGCTTTTTAAAAACACTTTTTCTTTTCTTTTTTCTTCTTTAGTTTGTATTATCTTTTACTGTTAACTAAAACTTTTAATAAAAATTATGATAAAAAATTATGGAGCTTTTGTTTGTATGGGCTCTATTGATATTTACCATATTAAAAATTGAAATATATGCATTCACTGCTGCTATTGCTTCTCATGATTGTTTGATAGGATTTTAATATTGTATTATTTTTCAACATAGGCTGGCAAATAATTTTGATTTTACAGACCCCTGAGAGGGTCTTAGGGGACCCCTGGGCGTCCTAGGGCCACACTTTAAGAAACAATGGTTTATAGTGTTACTCTGTTTTAAAAAGTTTGCAACTTTTATTACAGCAAATATTTAATAACAGATACTAGTACCTTTCATGATCACCCAAGTCAGATAGAAGTTCATCAATATGCTTATGCAATTCACTTCCTTCCAAGTTTTTTAGTTTCTTCAGTTCGCTCTGGAGAAAAAACCAAAGCTCCTTGACTCCATTTTCAATCCTTCTTCTCAGTATTTCATGGTCTTTTCCAAAGCCCACTAATAAAATAAAGGAAAGTAAAGAGTAATTAACATTATTAACTCTCTAAACAGGATGCACATTGTGAAATTGAGTATCCATCTGAATATAAAAAAATGCATTCCTATACAAACCATCTCCTGTTTGTTGTTTGTAATTTTCCATCTGTTCTTTGGCTTTTATTAGCTGTTCTTCTAAAGCATGTACTCTTCCTGCAGCAGGGCCCTGATCAATAGAACCATCTGGTATCCTATAGCAAAAGTAAAAGATAGAGTGCAAAAGAATTAAATGAACACATACCACTGTATTACTGATAGTTCTGTATGTTAAAAGCAGTATGAGTTAGGACCGCAATAAGGAAATTACCTAATCGATTTTTAAAATGTGTAGCCTAATAATAAGTTGAAATATGGTAATTACATTGTCATAGGAATGAGCAATTTGTTAAGCACCAAATGTTATCTGGCAGCCTATATAAAATTTTTTCATCTAACATCGTACCTAGAGACTTTGACCTAAATCTAAATGGACAAGAGAAGAGAAATAACTATTCACGTTGTTTTAAAACTGGATATGCAAAGCACAGTAACATATGAGGAAAGCATATAACTGCCACTTGTTTATAAATGTATGCATGATGAATACCACATACTGAACAATCTAGTTCAATACAAAATAATTTTATCTCATCCACATTTTGATAGGTAAGGTAAGGTTTCCCCTTCCAGTCGTATCCAGCTCTAGGGGGCAGTGCTCATCTTCGATTCTCGGCCAAGGGAGCCAGCGTTGTCCATAGACTCTTCCGTGGTCATGTGGCTAGCATGACTAAACGCCAAGGCGCATGGAACACTGTTACCTTCCCACCGGAGTGGTACCTATTTATCTACTTGCATTTTTACGTGCTTTTGAACTGCTAGGTTGGCAGAAGCTGAGCAAGAACAGGAGCTCACCCCGTTACATGGTGCTTCCGGGTCTCAACCTGCCAACCTTTCGTTCGACAGTCGGTAGTCTTAACCGTTACGCCACCGCGCCGCCTTCCACATTTTGATACAACTTTCCAAGTTTGCACTACCCAGATAAATATATACTCATATTGCAAGTAACCCCTCTCTTGGACAAGACTCTCTGTAGATGGTTATGTGCTGTCAGCTCTGTAGGCCCTAAATCCTTCAATTCATTCAGCTCTGGTTTTAATGCATTCCTAAACTAGAGCTTAGAGTTATACTTGGCTCTAATGTTATTTGGCATTTAGTGAGGAAGACCGCCTAGATGCTATGAATTAGGAGCTGGACACTATGTTCAACAGCTGAAGCACTCAGCCCAGCACAAATAGAATCCCAAAGTAATAATGCTTCATCTGGATTAAGGAAAAGATAGCTCTCTCCACATCCTTAAGTGATGTAATTTTCAGATTCTTTTTCATGTAAGCATTGGCTTGGCAATGTAACATCTGCCAACAAACACAGGCTTTTATAACTAATTTCACAATGAGTCGGAGATGATCACTCTCTGGGTGATTGACAGTTGAAAAGGAAGTCATATTAATGGAATAGGATTGAGGAGACAAGGAAAACAACAACAGGGTTGGCACCACATCTACTCCAGTAGGTGCAGGTCCTTTTCATCCTTTAAAATAAAGGAATCAAATTTAACAACCTCCAATCCCTTGCATCTTTGGAACAGCCAGGTTGAAATGGAACAGACCTATTTTTGTCGAAGGGGAACACTATTAAAACAACCACAATGGGATGCCAAAAGGTAAAATATATTTATTTATAATTCGATTTATATCACCGCTCCATCTCCCCCAAGGGGGACTCTGGGTGGTTTACAAAAAAATCAAACAATTAAAATAACATATAATACAATCATAATTAGAATAAATATAAAATCCAAGAGGCAACGAACTTGTGTTTAAAAGGGCTCTATGGCACCAGCCATCCCCAGGAGGAACTGTTCCCCCCCGCATCCCAAGCAATATGATGTATTCCTTTAGTTTATTCCAAGCATCTTTAATTTGGCATAGTAAACTTTGGGAGGAAGATAAATAGTAAGAATTTATCACCATTTACTTTCATATTCAGGCCCATAGCCAGCTGAGGCAAGCAGGCAGAACAGAGCAAGTTAAGTACAGTTTGATGGCTGTTGTGGGTCTTCCGGGCTGTGTGGCCGTGTTCTGGAAGTTGTGGTTCCTAACGTTTCGCCAGCATCTGTGGCCAGCATCTTCAGAGGGCAGGAGCACAGATAGAAGCAAAATCTCTGTGTCTTTGCTTCTATCTGTGCTCCTGCCCTCTGAAGATGCTGGCCACAGATGCTGGCGAAACGTTAGGAACCACAACTTCCAGAACACGGCCACACAGCCCGGAAGACCCACAACAGCCATTGAACTCCGGCCGTGAAAGCCTTCGACAATACATTAAGTACAGTTTGTTCAAAAATAGTATGAGAATCTTCTTTAAGATTTGGTATTGCCCAAGGTAAGTGAGATATAAAACCAACAAGCCCTAGGGTCTCAAGCTCCCCAAGTCTCTTGTAGAAGGTTAATATTGTATTTTCAGGTATTATAATAAACTCAGGAAAGAAGGGTGAAGTTAACCTTCAATAATCACATTTCTCAGTACTTTTTGATGCAATTCTCCAAACAAAAATATGTGCATTAATTTTTTTATAAGTGGAAAAACTGCACAAAACAGTACTGAATAATAGAAAACTATTTAAAATATGTAATTTAGGCAAACATGCAAACAAATATTTGTATTCTAGGAGAATTACATATGACAATGCACATATATTTTAGTCAATTACCAGAATTTTTATACCACTGAATCTTCATGGCACATGGCAGATAACAGCATACTAAAATATAAAAGCAACCAAAAATAATAAAAGTTTAAAACACAATGCTTAATAATAACATAATTATGGTAGATAATAATAATAATTCCAAGTAGCAAGAATCACAATAATTCCTCAAAGGTTCTCCAGAAAAGGTTCTGGAAGGCCATCAGCAAGGGGGCCAGGTAATTTGTAGTCTATTCCATAATGTAGGTGCCATGATAGAAAAGCAGAACCTTCTAGCTTCAGCCCTCCTCACCTCACATAAGTGAAATAAGTCAAGCAACTTCTCTTGGGTGTATTGGGTTGAATCCAGATGGAGTAAACAGTCCTGTAAGAACTTACCTGCCAAGCCATATAGGGTTTTCCAACTCAAATCTAGCACTTTGAATTGCACCTGGAAACATATTAGCAACCAATGCAGGTCCTACAAATTAGGTGTAATATGCTCATGAGACTGATGCTATCAACAAGTAAACTATTGCATTTTGACTTGAATGCAATTTCCAAATTGTCTTTAAAGGCAGTCCCCAACACTGCAGTGTTTTGATAAAGACGAGAATCATTGAAACCAGGTCCTCCAATTCCCAGAAGGGAGGATGGGTGAGGGAAAGGCCATCCTGGCCACAACCTCTACCTGCTCATCTAGCAGACTCCCAAACTGCGGATCTTCGCCCTCAAGAGCAATATAACCTATCCAAAGAACACTGCAGCTGCCAGAGAATCGCAATGAACAAACCATAACTACATCTTGTGTTCACTTTTAGCCTATTTCTTCCCATCCAGACTCCCAACAGTCTCCAGGCACCAATATAAGACTCCAACAGCATCTCCACCTGTGCCCAGACTGGCAATATAAAGTTGGATATCCAAAATGCTGGATGAACTCTCCCACCAGGTTCGTTGTTTATTCGTTCAGTCGCTTCCGACTCTTCGTTACTTCATGGACCAGCCCACGCCAGAGCTTCCTGTCGGCCGTCACCATCCCCAGCTCCCCCATGGTTGAGTCTGTCACCTCCAGAATATCATCCATCCATCTTGCCCTTGGTCGGCCCCTCTTCCTTTTGCCTTCCACTTTCCCTAGCATCAGCTTCTTCTCCAGGGTATCCTGTCTTCTCGTTATGTGGCCAAAGTACTCCAGTTTTGCCTTTAATATCATTCCCTCAAGTGAGCAGTCTGGCTTTATTTCCTGGAGTATGGACTGGTTTGATCTTCTTGCAGTCCAAGGCGCACTCAGAATTTTCCTCCAACACCACAGTTCAAAAGCATCTATCTTCCTTCGCTCAGCCTTCCTTATGGTCCAGCTCTCACAGCCATAGGTTACTGCGGGGAATACCATTGCTTTAACTATGCGGACCTTTGTTGTCAGTGTGATGTCTCTGCTCTTAACTATTTTATCAAGATTTGCCATTGCTCTCCTCCCAAGAAGTAGACGTCTTCTGATTTCCTGGCTGCAGTCAGCATCTGCAGTAATCTTTGCGCCTAGAAATACAAAGTCTGTCACTGCCTCCACTTTTTCTCCCTCTATTTGCCAGTTATCAATCAAGCTGGTTGCCATAATCTTGGTTTTTTTGAGGTTTAACTGCAACCCAGCTTTTGCACTTTCTTCTTTCACCTTCGTCATAAGGCTCCTCAACTCCTCCTCACTTTCAGCCATCAAAGTGGTATCATCTGCATATCTAAGATTGTTAATGTTTCTTCCAGCGATTTTAACTCCAGCCTTGGATTCCTCAAGCCCAGCACGTTGCATGATGTGTTCTGCGTACAGGTTGAATAGGTAGGGTGAAAGTATACAGCCCTGCCGTACTCCTTTCCCAATCTTAAACCAGTCCGTTGTTCCGTGCTCTGTTCTTACCGTTGCTACTTGGTCGTTATACAGATTCCTCAGGAGGCAGACAAGATGACTTGGTATCCCCATACCACCAAGAACTTGCCACAATTTGTTATGATCCACACAGTTTAAAGGCTTTAGAATAGTCAATAAAACAAAAATAGATGTTTTTCTGAAACTCCCTGGCTTTCTCCATTATCCAGCGGATATTGGCAATTTGGTCTCTAGTTCCTCTGCCTTTTCTAAACCCAGCTTGTACATCTGGCAATTCTCGCTCCATGAATTCCTGGAGTCTACCTTGCAAGATCTTGAGCATTACCTTACTGGCATGGGAAATAAGTGCCACTGTTCGATAGTTTGAACATTCTTTAGTGCTTCCCTTTTTTGGTATGGGGATATAAGTTGATTTTTTCCAATCTGATGGCCATTCTTGTGTTTTCCAAATTTGCTGGCATATGGCAAGCATCACCTTGACAGCATCATCTTGCAAGATTTTAAACAGTTCAGCTGGGATACCGTCGTCTCCTGCTGCCTTGTTATTAGCAATGTTTCTTAAGGCCCATTCAACCTCACTCTTCAGGATGTCTGGCTCTAACTCACTGACCACACTGTCAAAGCTATCTGCAATATTATTATCCTTCCTATACAGATCTTCCGTATATTCTTGCCACCTTTTCTTGATCTCTTCTGCTTCTGTTAGGTCCTTACCATCTTTGTTTTTGATCATACCCATTTTTGCCTGGAATTTACCTCCGATGTTTCTAATTTTCTGGAAGAGGTCTCTTGTCCTTCCTATTCTATTGTCTTCTTCCACTTCCAAGCATTGCTTGTTTAAAAATAATTCCTTATCTCTTCTGGCTAACCTCTGGAATTTTGCATTTAATTGGGCATATCTCCCCCTATCTCTGTTGCCTTTTGCTTTCCTTCTTTCTTGGGCTACTTCCAGTGTCTCAGCAGACAGCCATCTTGCCTTCTTGGTTTTCTTTTTCTTTGGGACGTTTTTTGTTGCCACCTCCTGAACAATGTTGCGAACGTCTGTCCATAGCTCTTCTGGGACCCTATCTACTAAATCTAGTCCCTTAAATCTATTCTTCACCTCCACTGCATATTCCTTAGGAATATTAGTGAGCTCATATCTAACTGATCTGTGGGTCTTCCCTATTCTCTTTAGTCTCATTCTAAATTTTGCAATAAGAAGTTCGTGATCTGAACTACAGTCAGCTCCAGGTCTTGTTTTTACCGACTGTATAAATGTCCGCCACCTTTGGCTGCAAAGGATGTAGTCAATCTGATTTCGGCGTCGACCATCTGGTGAAGTCCATGTATAAAGTCGTCTTTTAGGTTGTTGGAAGAGAGTGTTTGTTATGCACAGTGAGTTGTCTTGGCAAAATTCGATCAGCCTATGTCCTGCTTCATTTTGTTCTCCCAGACCAGGGGTCGGCAAACTTTTTTATGCCGGGAGCTATTTTGACATGCTTGAGGATGTTTTGAAATGCTCGAGAGCCAGGGGGTGGGGTTTGCAGGCGGGGGCCAATCGCGTGGAAGGGGGCAGGGTTTGCAGGCGGGAGCCAATCGCATGGAAGGGGGCGAGGTTTGCGGGCGGGAGCTAATCGCGTGGAAGGGGGCGGGGGAGGTTTGGAAGAAGGAGAAGGGAAAGAGAGGCTCGACTGCTCCAGTCGCTTCTCTTCCGGAGAAGTTAGTGAAATGACCTGAGCCCGCGGTGTCTTGGGGAGTATGGAGGGAAGATGAAGGGGGGAAGAAGCCTTGGGAGTATAGAGGGAAGGCCTGGCGGCTGCCACTTGCCAGCGGGACGGGGAAGCAGGGCGGGTTCCAGTTAGTTTGCCTGGGGTGGCTGATGTTTATTGGGAGTGTGGAAGCGTCTCGAGGCTTCTCACAACTGAAAAAAGCAAAGGCAGCCACCCTGATAGGATTTCTGGGGGGCGCGACTGTGAAGGGCACCGAGGCTGGCATTCCGGCGAAGTTGGCGAGGCAGGGGCTGAATCGAATAGAGGGGAAGGTTCAGCAGAGCCCTGCAGCCAGTGGGGTGAAATAAAAACTGCTCTACACAACCACAACCGTCTCCCTTTTCAGTTGGGACGGGCTTCCCAGGAGACATCGGGGCTCGGGGCTGGCGAAGGCGGAGCAGCCCCGCGGATGGGAGCTGGGCCAATCATGTGGAAGGGTCGGGGGGCTCACGGAGGGAGGGGCGCAGCCAGCGGCTCCGCGAACCCGGCCCGGCGGCCCCACCGGGAGTGGCGGAGAAAGAGCTGCCACTCTCCGGCCGGCAGGACGGGCGCGGGAGAGCGGAAGGCTGCGCCCTCTCCACCGGGCGGGACCCGCGCCTCCTTCCCCGCCAGCGCCCGACCGCAGACACCAGCCGAGAACCCGCGCGGAAAATGCTGCGCGCCGCCAGCACCTGACATCAAGGCAGCTGCGCTTCCGCGCCCGGCGGGCGGGCAAGGCAGGGAGAGAAGGGGAGACGGAGGGGCTCCCTCTCCGGCCTCTGCGCCCCTTCAGGCCCGTCTCTCCGAGCGCACTGAGCGAGGCCCGGCGCGGCAGGGAGGCGCTGCTGGCCCAGAACGCGGCGCCGTCGGAGGCGGCGCAGGAGCGGCTGCAGGGGCTGCTGTGGCTGGAGATGGCGCTGCTCCGTGGCATCCAGGCGAGGGCGCGGGCCCGGGACGCGAGCGGCAGGGCGGCGCAGGGCGAAGAGCCGCCTGCTCTCCCCTTGGCCACCTCCGGTCCGAGCCTGGCTCGGCTCCCCCGGACGCCGCAGGGCTCGGGTTAGTGGGGGCAGAGGATGCCGAACGGCGGGGTGGGGGGATTGATGGGGCGGGAGGGTGCACCCGGAGGGCCTCCCGCGGCCGCTTCTCCAGGAGCACCTCCAAGGCGGGTTGCAGAGCGCGCGCTGCGCCCACAGGAACGCCTGGTCCCTCCGCTCCCTCCAACTCCGCCACCAGCCCCAGCAGCACCGCCCGCCCCGTCCTGCCGCCCGGCCACCTCTGCCGGCTCCGTCCCCCCGCCGCCACCGCCCCGGCCAGGCCCCCTGCGTCGCCCTGCCGCTTGCGTCCCAGGCCCGCGCCCTCGCCCAGCGCCTGGATGCCGCGGAGCAGCGCCATCTCCAGCCGCAGCAGCCCCTGCAGCCGCTCCTGCGCCACCTCCGACAGCGCCGCGTCCCGGGCCAGCAGCGCCTCCCTGCCGCGTCGGGCCTCGCTCAGTGCGCTCGGAGAGACGGCCAATCGCGTGGAAGGGGCGGGGGTGA
Organism: Charina bottae; assembly: GCA_023362775.1. Taxonomy (NCBI): domain Eukaryota; kingdom Metazoa; phylum Chordata; class Lepidosauria; order Squamata; family Charinaidae; genus Charina; species Charina bottae. The sequence goes on from JALMGJ010000001.1 coordinate 150,936,305, forward strand.
GTTCAGCTGCGGAAGAGCCACACTCAAGGGGCCAAAGAGCCGCATCTGGCTCGCGAGCCGCCATTTCCGACCCTTGTCCCAGACCATGCTTGCCTGTAATTCCAGGTGTCGTCTGACTACCCACCTTAGCATTCCAGTCTCCTGTAATGAAAATAACATCTTTTTGGTGTATTATCCAGTAGGTGCTGCAGATCCTCATAGAACTGATCTACTTCTGCTTCTTCAGCATCTGTGGTTGGGGCTTATATTTGGATCACTGTGATGTTAAATGGCTTACCCTGAATTCGAATTGAGATCATTCTATCGTTTTTTGGATTGTATCCAAGCACTGCTTTAGCCACTTTATTATTAATTATGAAGGCTACTCCATTTCTTCTGTGGTCCTCTTGTCCACAGTAGTAGATTTGGTGGTCATCTGATGTGAAGTGGCCCATTCCAGTCCATTTCAGTTCACTGACACCTAAAATGTCTATATTTAATCTTGACATCTCACCAATAACCACATCCAATTTGCCCTGGTTCATAGATCTTACATTCCAGGTTCCTATGGTGTGTTGATCTTTAGAACATCGGATTCGTCGTTCACCACCAGCACCGTCGGCCGCTAGCCGTCCTTTCGGCTTTGAGCTAGCTGCGTCATCACATCTGGGGCTAGTTGAACGTATCCTCTGTTCCTCCCCAGTAGCATTTTGACCATCTTCCGACCTGGGAGTCCCATCTTCCGATGGTATACCGACATATCTCTGGTTGTACTGATCCATTTAGTTTTCACAGCAAGAATACTGGGGTGGTTTGCCATTACCTTCCCCAGGGATCGTATTTAGTCTGACCTCTCTGCCACGACCTTCCCGTCTTGGGTGTCCCTTCATGGTTTAGCTCATGGTTTCATTGAGGTGCTCAAGCTCCAGCACCACGACAAGGTAACGATCTCCTTTGCTGGAGATCCAATATGAACCACTAGGTTCATATAAATATTAAACAGCAGAGGGAGAGAACCAACCCTTGTGGCACTCCACAAAATTGCAACAAAAATATTCACAAAGGTAAATTCAAAGATTTTTCTTATGAACCTTCTAGAAAGTTTAACATATGCACACAATTCACTCTTAGAAAACCCAGAATCAGAAATACATGAAATTATTCAAACTATATCAAGTTTAAGTACACAAATATCCCCATTAAATTACTAACTCTTCACTGAGGAAAAAATAGAGAGAAATATTCCAAGTATCTCAAAGCATCATAATCTGATAAAGCTTTTTACGAAAGAAAGGAAACAAAGCTTTCTTTAAATGACATTTGATGATGTCACGGAAAGGCACAAACAGATTTATTTAATGTATTATGTAGATTATATTATGTTTATAAATGCAACTGCCTAGATTTCTAGTTGCAAACTCTACCTCAGTATAAGGCTTAAACTTCTGTGATAAAGAAATCCATCTAACTACTAAATGCTCCTGATTAGAAATAGCCCTGTCATATCCAAAGTTCAAATTTCATCTCAATCATGAATCCACTTTGTACTTACTACTAGTAGTAAAGTTTATTGTTGTAACCACAGGTCAGACATAAGAATGCAATAAAATACAATCAAATATAATAACGTTAAAACAATAAAATGAAATTATAAAATAAAATAATAAAAGCATTAAATATAAAAGAAAAAAGGTTACAGGAAAATAGAGCCAGAACTACAACTAAGAACTTAAATATTTCTTCCTAAGTTTAAGTGAGAGCAGAGCAAAAGTAGCAACTTGGTTGCTAACAGTTGGAAACACGTCTGCAAGAAGATAAATCAGTTTTTCAACATCAGAACCCTTGAGGTCATCTGTCATTAATAGTTTGGCCCTGATCTCATTATAAATGGGGCAGTGGAGGACATAATGGATAACATCCTCCACTTGACTAGCACCACAAGAGGCGTTGTTCGACAAAACCTCCCTTCAAGATATACGGAGGGCATGGTCTGCAGGCGAAGGGATGTTAAAGCCCTTCTCAGTGACGCACTGGTTATGTTAACCAAGTACTGGGAGAGGCTTCTATGTTTTTTATAACGATAGTACCAGGATGAAAATTTGGATGATTGTACCGTAATTGCATATTTATTAGCATCCCTTTCAAAAAGCCAATCTCTAATATTTTCTCTATTCCAAGTTCTGAGTTCTCCCAAAGATGGTAGGGAATACATTTGTAAAATGGGTGACAAAAGTTTAGTCCACTGATTTCCAGCTGTGTAATGGAGAAAACAGACTTTGGCGAGATGGGATTCTTGAAGGCTTTCTAATTTCTTATAGTGGCCCAACAATGCAAGGTGTATTCTAACAGCGATGGAAGGTAGTCCTACCTCCATCCTTAAATAGGTAGCTGGGGTGCCCTGGGGGAGGCCTAAGATCTTCCTTATAAAGTTGTTTTGGACTATTTCCAATTGGGCAATGACCTTCTCATCCCATCCCCAAATCTCAGCCCCATACAGCATCTGGGCTATCACCTTGCCTTGGAATATTTTAAGTACAGGGGCTGCCAATTGCCCTCCTTTAGAATAGAAAAATGTCAAAATGGCACCTACTGTTCGCTGAGCAGTTGCCAAAACATTAGATAAATGTACTTTCCACAAAAGGGACTTATGAAAGGTGATACCCAGGTATTTAAGAGAGGGACATTGCTTTATTAGCTGGGCATTAATTGTCCATCTATGTTTAATATTACTTTTGCCAGAAACTGCTACTTTAGTTTTATTGTAATTTATCATCAATTTTTCCATTTCACAATAAGCAGCTAGTCTGGCCAATAATCTTCTGAGGCCAATCTCAGTATAAGAAATAAAAGCCATGTCATCAGCGTACATTAATATTGAGATTGTCTGTCCATTGAGCAAAGGGGAGAAAAAACTTTGTGACTTCATGACCTCTACAATATCATTAATGTAGAAATTAAATAAAAAGGGAGCACGAAGGCAGCCCTGTTTAACTCCTCTCTCCAATAAAATGTGGTCTGACAAGGACCCTTGTGGGCCCGTTCTTAGCCTAGCTGTAATGTTGGTATATAGTTCTATAATTAGTTTAAGACACTGCTTATCAATATCTGTCCTAACTAATTTCTCCCATAGTCGAGACCTGTCAATGGAATCAAAGGCAGAGGTGAGATCAATAAAAGATATGTAGAGATGTTTTGTGTGCCCATTGGTATATTTCTGAATAAGGGCCTTCAGAGTAGCACAGTAATCTACTGTACGATGTCCTTTTCGGAACCCTGCCTGTTCTAGATGAAAGTTTTGTTTCTTCCTCCCAATCTTCTAGTTTATTCAAGAGGTGTCTGGCATAGAGCTTGGAAGAAATGTCTAGCAGACTAATTGGGCGATAATTGGCAGGTTCTTGCCGATTACCCTTTTTGAAGATTGGGTATATTATACTTTGTTTCCAGTGGGGAGGTACAACGCATGTTTCATCTATTTCTGAGAAGAGTCTAGTCAGGATGGGGACCCACCAAGAATCATTCATCTTATATACCTCTGGAGGAATCATGTCCTCTCCAGGAGCTTTTCCGAGGGCCAAGGCTGAAATCAGCTGCTTACACTCAGATTTTGTGACAGCTGGCCACTCTGGTAATGTGTTTAATCCAGGAGAGACTGGTATTGGCTCAGTATGTGAGCAGCTATAAATGGAGGAAAAATACTGGGTCCAACTTTGTGCTGAGATACATGCATGGGGCATGTTGCTGTGTGTGGAAATACCATTAGCCACCAATTCCCAAAATTTCCTCTCATTTTTTTGAATTAAGATGAGGCCAAGTTCCCTCCATTGATCTCTATAATAAGATAACTTCTTAATCTTTAATAATTCCTTATATTGGGATCGAAATTGGATCAATAGCTGAGTCAAGGAATCTGTCCTTTCCTCTCTAACTCTCCTCTGTAGTTTTCTCAAGGCTTGTCTTTTATTTCTACAATCTTGGTCGTACCATCCCTTCGTTATATTATTCCTTCTAGGATAACAGGTAGTAGTAAGTTGGGAGCTTAGTGCGCTATTAATTGAACTAAAAATATAGTATACATTGGAGTTGGATTGCAGTGCGAGATGCCTTTAATTCAGCATCTGTGGGGTATTTAAAAAAGCAGTGATTTTCTCACTGATATTAGGGCTCCATCTGAGATTATGTTTAGCCTGGGTGATGCCATCAAAATTATAGTGCCTCTCAGGGGGTGGGGCCTTATAAGCCAAAAGGGTCAAAACCAAGGGTAGATGGTCACTCTCTATTCTGTTGTGGACATCAAAGGAGCTAATCTGGGAAAGAAGTACAGGAGAAACCAAAATGTAATCAATGACACTGGCTCCAAATGAGCTTAGAAAAGTATAATGTCCATTAGAACTGTCAAAATTGGAGCCATGGAGACTGTACAACCTATACTTAAAGGCCAGATTCAATAAGGAAACCCCTTTTTTGTTTAATAATTTGTCCATGGAGGACCAGGGCAAATACCATTCATCCTCTGGACTAAATTGCATCTTCCTAACATAACTGCTTATATCTTTGCCAATTCTGGCATTGAAATCACCAGCCAGAAGGATATTTGCATTTGGTAATGTTTGTTCAGCTTTCTCCAAAAGGGTTTGCAGGGAGGACCAGACCTTGAGCCACAGATCTGGGTTCTGTCCTGTTGGAAAACAGACGTTAATACAAAGAATTAACCCAAAGTATTTGCTATCTATCTGGACTGCCTGGATATAATCACAGTCTGACCAATCCCTTTGTTTTATATTTCCTTTCATATCAGCTGAGATCCAAATTGATAACCCACCACTTGCTCTTCCATACAAACCCAATTTAGTGGCAGGGATGTTATATGAGCAAAATCCTGGCAAGAAAGGAGAAGAAATATCCAGGCACCATGTCTCCTGTAATAAAATGATGTTAAATTCTGACAGGTACTGTTCAAAGCAAGTGTCCACCAATTTATTATGCCACCCAGCAATATTCCAAGAAATGGCTTTTATGTTACATGGAGCCTTAGAAGCAAGTCAATCGGTGGCATTCGAACTGTTATGTTCTTGTCTCGGTGCAAGAAGACATACTGAAGATGTTGAGGTGATGTCGATGAAGGTTCTCAGTCATCCAGGTGGAACAGTCTGTGGCTTGAATCATGTCAACTGGATTTCTATTTTCTCAGTGGAAACGTTTCTCTCCTTATCCAAGAAGCTTCTTCAGTCTGAGCAAAGTTAGTAAGGGAATCCTTAAATATGTTTCTAGGGTGGCTGTGTGACCTTGCACCTGGGGCTAGGTCATGGTTATTTGAGATGTTTATTTCTAAGTCCCTTTATCATCCAAAGGAGGATCGTTAAGATTACCATGCTGCTGTTGAGCTTCTGAAATGGTCTTAATCTTCCTAGGCACAGAAGACAAAGCAGGGAGGAAAATAGGGGAAAGATTGTGCCTGAGGCCCCCACCTCTATTCAAAGAAGGATTTTCCAAGTTGGCATAAATGGATTCCTTGACCCCCCCTCTCAAACCACCTATCTTCTCTGTCTAAAATGTGAACATTAATGTCCTCAAATGAGTGTCCTTTTTCCTTTAGATGAAGATAAACTGCTAACTCTGGTCCTGTGGTGTTACTTCTCCTGTGTTGGGCCATCCTCCTGTACAAAGGTTGTTTGGTTTCTCCAATGTAGAGTTCAGAGCACTCCTCACTGCACTGGATTGCATAAACTACATTGCTTTTCTTGTGTTTTGGAGTTTGATCTTTGGGGTGTACAAGCCTCTGTCTCAGTGTGTTGGTGGGTTTGAAATATACAGGTATGTGGTGTTTGCCAAATATCCGTTTTATCTTTTCAGACACGCCAGCCATGTAAGGAATGACCAGGTTCTTCCGTTTACTCTGAGTCTCAGCCCTATCTGTCGCTGTTTTAGGTCTGGTAGACTTAGATTTAGTGAAGGCCTAATTTGGATATCCACAGGCCTTCAGAGCTGTTCTCAGGTGCTGATTTTCATTCTTTTTGGAATCCATGGAGGTGGGGATGGTTTCTGCTCTGTGTGACAATGTCCTGATGACTCCTAGTCTGTGCTGCAGTGGATGGTGGGAGTCAAACATCAGATATTGATCTGTGTGTGTGGGTTTCCTGTAGATCCCTATTTCTAGCTTGCCACCGGTCCCAATGAGGACTTCACAGTCTAGGAATGCCAGTCTGTTGTCCTTGGTGTCTTCTCTGGTGAACCTAATGTTGGCATGTATGGTGTTTATATGGTTCGTGATGGCCTGTATTTCCTGGGCCTTGATTTTGACCCAGGTGTCATCCACATACCTGAACCAGTGGGTGGGCACTGTTCCCTGGAATGTGTTGAGTGTTTTCCAGGGAACGGTGCCCACCCACTGGTTCAGGTATGTGGATGACACCTGGGTCAAAATCAAGGCCCAGGAAGTACAGGCCTTCACGGACCATATAAACACCATAGATGCCAACATTAGGTTCACTAGAGGAACCTTGAATAGAGGTGGGGGCCTCAGGCACAATCTTTCCCCTATTTTCCTTCCTGCTTTGTCTTCTGTGCCTAGGAAGATTAAGACCATTTCACAAGCTCAACAGCAGCATGGTAATCTTAACGATCCTCCTTTGGATGATAAAGGGACTTAGAAATAAACATCTCAAATAACCATGACCTAGCCCCAGGTGCAAGGTCACACAGCCACCCTAGAAACATATTTAAGGATTCCCTTACTAACTTTGCTCAGACTGAAGAAGCTTCTTGGATAAGGAGAGAAACGTTTCCACTGAGAAAATAGAAATCCAGTTAACATGATTCAAGCCACAGAATGTTGAGGTGATGTTCTCATCAGCATGGGAATCAGTAGCGGGCAGCAACTTTGGGCTGTCGATTAGTTTGCAGTCTCTGGGCGTGGCTGGATTTGCAAGCTGAAGATCTTGATTAGAGTATACTCTTGATACAACAACTTCCTTTTGTCCTATTTTCTGATCAGGGTCCTCAGATAGTACAGAATGAAGCAAGTTGTCATTATCTGAAACAGGATAAGATGGAGTCAATTTGGGCTGTTTTGGAATAGAAGGACATGTGGGCTTGCTGGGATGTAGGTTATTTTCCTTCTTTAACTGAGTTGTTTGATTGCAAGGTTCAGAGGGTTTATAAAAAATTTCTGCGGAGTTGCTGTCAGATGAAAGGTCCAAAGATATCAAGTCAATTAGAGGTTTAGCTGCTTCTTGGGTTAGCAGCAGTGTTTGTTTTAATTCATCCAGTTGTCTCAGTATTTCTTCTTGTTCAGAGTTTGGTAAGACTTCAGAAGAGTTAATTAGTCCTGTTTCTACAGCTTCATCAGTGCCAATTTTTTCTTCCATCATTTCAATATGATTATTTGGGCAGTGTCTTGTCAAGGATGCTAGAGGTGCTGGGTTGCTGTGGTTTTTATCTTTTGGCACACTGCCCATAGCATGAGGCATGGGAGTATCTGCTTGAGATGTTAAACCAAAAAGTGCAGTCCTTTTTTCATCTCAGAAAACACGTAGTGGGTATATTTGGAAAGTGGAAAGAAAAGATTTCATTTTGAACAGCATACAGGGAATGGTGGAATGGTTAAAAGACAATAAAATTCGTTTATGACCTGTCATACTAGGAAGCCATTCAACAGCACTCAGGTCAATCATATGATACTGGCAACGAAGAAGTGAGCTAAGTGATAGAATAATAGCTCTTCTGGTGGACCAGCGTCCAATGTTAAATCTGTTGAGGGTAATCCTTCGAGCAACTTGGTTTGTTTGAAGTGTGCGGTTGTGCTTGTTTGGGCTTATCTCTTTGGTAGAAGGTAAGGCTGTAAACTCTGCCTGTTTTTGGTTGACCTTGCTATCTTAATTTGTTCTTCTGAACAATTTTGTTTCCTTTGGTTGTCCATAAACAATTCAGAATTGGTGCCGATGTTTTGAGTTACTTTAAAAGCTGCTAGCTTATCTCCATAACTTTGCACAAAAGTTTCAAAGGCTGTTTTTAAGGAGTCCACCTTTGTGTTTATGGAAGTTAAATATTCAAAAATTGAAATTACAGTTTGTGCAGTTAATAAGCATTGTCTGGCAACAAAGCCTGTTGTAAATTCCTTTGGTGATTGCTTGACTTGCTCTTCCCCCATCAGAGATGTATTAACAACAGGGGAAGATAGTAAAGACAGGGGTTCAATCAGATGATTTGATTCCTCATGCAAAGTAGAGGACAGCTCTAATAATTGTTGTTTTTCAATTTCTGTTTCCAAATCCCAATTCAGTATATCGTAACTGTTGGAGGTAGGGATGGAATAGAGAGGATCTATTTTGTTATTATTTTTACTCACAGTTTTCTTGTCCATCACATAGTCCTCAATTTTTGGCTGCTTTGTAGGTTTGGGTAGAGTCTGAGTGCCTGGGCTAGTCTTGTTGCATTTCTTGTTCTTCCCCATTGCTTCAGTGTCGTGTCGTAACTGAAGCTTGTATGATGTTTTAGGAACTTGGTGTTCAGTTTTAGAATATCTCTTGCGGAGAATGTGTTTATAAAATAAAGCTAGATAAAAAATTAAGATGTGTAGCTAGGCTGTTTATAAAAATGAATAGAACATATAAAATATCATAAGGAGCTCAGCAGAGAAGCTGCTGCTCCGTCACCATCTTAGCTCCACCCCTCTACTTACTAGATACACATTATGTCTCAGGCTCAATAAACAAAAACATGTAAAGAAAATGAAAATATTGACACAGATCTTCAAATTATATTTTAACTGTTTAATTTTACTGTCTTGAATGAAAAATAGCAATCCATCTGATAATTTTAAATACTGAATCTTATTTTAAATACCCTCCATACGCAGCATGGGTGGAGCCTGAAACCATTTTCTGCTACCCACAAAAGCCCACACACTCAATTCTCTCACAAAAAATAGTAAATCTGCAGATAAATAGTTCATATTTTATTTTTTTAAATCTAACATTCATATTGTGCAAGAGAGCCTTTGTCCAATTTTCAGAGGTGAACCAATTAAGCCCTTTCCTGGGGAGCTGACTAAGGAAATATAGGTAATCTTTTCTGGGTAACCGCAACGTATCCTATATAAATTTGCCTTTGAAGAATGTCCAGAAGTATAACTAGTCTGGTGTCCTGGAGATAGCCTTTTATACTTGAGACAGTCTGAAGTTAATTCCTTTATTTAAAAAGCTTTCAGGTTGTTTCTGGCTTCGATTCAATCATTTTTTAAAAAATGTGTATATTCAGGATACCTAAGGATTTCATAAAACCATAGAGTTGGAAGTTACCTTAAAGGTCATGTAATCTCACACTCACTCAATACATTTTCTCCCATGTCATCCTTATTATCTATTGAGATCAATAGCCAATGCCTTTTTCTATGTTTAACATGATCCCAGAAATAAACCAAGCTAGGAGATACCTATTTCAGCTCTCAAGTTCTTTCCCCAAACCGCTGAAGACACCTCATTTCACCCATTCTATTGGCTTCCTGCAGAAAGATCAAAGCCTTTTTTATGAAGACTTTCAGGGGTACTCTCTGTTCAACTTACTGTAATATGACTATATTTATATGTGAGGGTTCACAACTTTTTTTCTTTTTCTGCTTTATGATACTTGTATTTTTTATTGTTGTTTTATAAATTACTGTTTTTAACTTGTGTTGGTGCTGCCTCAAGCTCAGTGAGTAAAGGGAGGATATAAATATTTAATGCATGAATATTTATACCCAAAATTAATTATAACAGTTTACAGAACAGCAGCTGTGAAACTTAATGGGTAACTTTAGACCAATCACTCACTCTGTGAGCATAACAAGTTCCCACAACCATAGCAAGAATAAAATGAAGGAAGATAAAAACTATAAATGGAGAGCCAGTTTGTTATAGTGGCTAAGGCACCAGGCTAGAAACCAGGAGAAAGTGAGTTATTTATTTATTTGGTATCTTTATTTTTTTGTAACAAAACAATCTTTAATCTTAAAAAAAAACTTTTAAAAAGATTAAAAATACAGACTAAAATACAAACGTAGAAGGGAAAGAAAAAAACCAATGCAAAAGTATCTACTCATGTTCTGAGGAAGGTTTAAAAAGCCTACCTGAGAGACTCTGCCATTCGTCTTAAATCTTCATTTTGCTGTTTCAACCGTTCAAGCTTTGCTAGTATTTTTGACAGTTCACGGCTAGAGTGGTCCGGATGCTCACTGTCTCGTACTAAGTGTCCACCTATGTAAAAGAGCAAGGTCCCCCAAGCAAAAAGGATGAGCATAATCCATCGCCAGGAGCCAGTCCATGGCCGCATTTTCAAATGTTTTGTCCGCTACAAAATAATTTTTGTTCACAAAGCAAACATTGTAATTCCTCAGTCAGTACAAAGATTCCAAGGTTTCAGTACTGTTCATTTATCATGTTGTGCTTCTCAAGGCATTTATCCTATAGCAGAACTTCAAAACAATTATCCCAGAGGATGAATATTCCAAGTACTAAGGTCACAGAAGTTTTAGCTTTATAGTCTGTGAAAGAGAAACAAAATGTTAATGTTATATTTTAAAGACAAATATATATTTAGATAGAGCTCAAGTTACTAGATATGGAATTGTAAATCAGTTATTGGCCTTATACCACTTCAGCATCTCACCAAAGAATAACATACTATGATAATAATGCAAACTAAAAAAGAGGATTCATCCTTCACTTGTGCAACAATATGTTTTATCCCTTAGTTAAATGTAAATAAGAAGAAACCTAATTCAATAGATTTCAATACATTATTTCTTGCAGGATAATAACCTTTAAAACCCACTAATAATATATAATGTATTTTTTTCTCATGGAGAAAATCAATCTATGTGGTTGCTAAAAGTTGACAATGACTTGATGGCACATAATCTATAATCATTTTTTCTCTACTTCCAAACTATTCGTTTTCATAGAGCTAGATACAAACATGCTTTCTTGCACAAAGACACTACCTTGTTCTTACAAAACAGTTCTTATAAGCCATGGTAGAAAAATACTAGAGAAAAGTGACATCAAATCCAGATATATTATTTCTCTTGACTACCCTTCCACCAAGAATAGGCAGGCATTCAAAAAGACCCCCTGGCCTATCACTATGCCATAATATATGATCAAAGGGAACTTACACTTAATCATAAATATGGGAATTCTGTTGAAAGTCTCAATAAATACAAATGTATTTAGTTGCAACATGTCCCTAGTACTTGCAGCATAACAGCAATTATCTTCATAGTAAAGTCTGGGAGAACAGAAAACATTAGTTTTGAGACAACAATATTTCACTGAATGCAAAAACATGTATTAAATTATTCTTGTTAAAGCACTATAAATAAGAAATAGTTTTAGAATAAAAAAAGCATTATACTGATTTAGCCTACCTAAAATACTGCTGAAAGCATGTCATAAGTGAAAGTTATATCTGGCATGGTAGTCCATTTACACAACGGAAACTTACATTGACAACAATGTCATGAACCTATTGAGGATAATCTCAGTGTGAAATGGTTAAGGGGTTGGTTTGAAACTTGGGAGATCCAAGTTCAAGTCCCAATTTGACCATAAGGCTTGTTGTGGGACTTCAGGCCAACCTCCATTTCCTCAGTTTAGCCCTTTCTCACAATGTTGTTGGCAGAAACAAAATGAACCCTGTCAAATGAACCACAGAGAGCTCCCATAAGAAAGTGGGAAAACTATATAACCATTATTGCAGCAATATGACAGGATATAGATTAACATTAAGACAATGTTGCTGTACGTATTTTCCTGATAATATATGCTATTACATCATGTATGCCTTGTGTGATTACAGCTTTGCTCAGAGCATATAGATTTGCATTTAGGAAGTCTAATCTCAGAGATCTGGGCTTGGATAATATTTCCACCTAAGATCTTAAAGACAGCACTAGACTAGATGGATGGTATACCTGATTCAATAAAGGAGTCTCAAATATTAAATTGTGCCACCAAATCTAACAGAAAACTGCTAAAACAGGTGTGATCTCCTACCACTGAAAACAAAGCATGAAACAGACCTCTCCGTAATCTTCTCCCACCCATTTGTATGTTACCTACTATAGCACTTTTCCATCCACCTCAAAATAACATTCTGCAGACCAAGCCAAAAAAAGATTACCATGTCACACTGCTGACAATGAACTACTATTCCAAGATCTTTTGCCAAGCCAGGTATCCTCCATCTTATATCTAGGCATTGTTTCTTAAATTAAGAACTCTGAATTTTTCTGTTAAATTACATAGTTATTTTCAGACCCTTCTGCTAACTCATCAAGATCATTTTGCCTTTTATTCTATCTTCTCAGATATTAGCTATTCCATCCAATTTTGTGTTTTCAAATATGATAAAACACTGCCTCTACCTCTTCATCCAACTCATTAATAAAATGTTTAAGTACAACATCCAGAACTGAACCTTGGGGCACTCCACTTGATATATTGCTGCAGATTGATGAGGAATCACTGAAGAGCACTCTTACAATTTTTCAAGCCAGCTGTATATCCACTTGTCATGCCATCCAGAAGACATTTGTTCTCTTCCAGCTAATGGGCACTTTGCCAGTTCTCTAAGAGTTCTCAAAAGTAATACAAAATGTATTTTGTATTTTATAAAAGTAATTCAACTTCCAGAACACGGCCACACACCCCGGAAGACCCACAACAGCCATTAATACAAAATGGTTCAGCCAAGCTATCAGGAAGTCCTTTCTGTACCCTCAATACAATGTATAAGGTCCTGAAGATGTAAACTTGTTTAAAGTAAATAGGTTATTTCCCAACCATGCTTTTATCAGTCTGAAGCTTCAGTCGTGACCCTGCTATTCTTCAGAATGCAACACATAATTTCTTGTTGGAGAAAACAGAGACAAAATAGGAGTTAAGGAGCACTGCTTTTTCTTTGTTATCTGTTATATTTTTGCCATCATTATTGAGCAGCCAATACACTGTTTCATTTCTTTTCTTTTTAATATATCTGAAGCTCTTTTTGTTACCATCCATGAATTAGGTTTTCCATACAGTACAGGATCAGATGCTTCATCTTTAACACAAGTGAGGTTATGAAGTAATAATTATAATCCAGGTGTGATAAAATATTTTGCTGAGTTTATCTTGCTGAGGAACAGCAGCACTGAGACTCAGTGTATATTTTTATATACTATCTTTTATTTTATAGTATAAGTACCCCTTAAATCAATCTTTTAAGGAACACAGTAGCTAATCTAACATATGTAAACTTTCAATTTAAAAAAGGAAGGCCAACCAACATATCTAAAGAGTAATTTACTGTTAATCTGATTTCCAAATTATTTTATAGATAAGAACTGTTCTTCAATGGAATAACTGTCCTATGAAGTAAGCTTCCAAAGGCTAGTGAAGATTTAACACTCTTAATTGCTAAACGCCCCTCCATTACTTTCTATAGAGCAATTTGCATCATTGGTTTTAATAGCAGTTGAGCATTATATCCAACAGTTATGCCAGCTGCTGCTAGGATATCCAGGACTTTCCTTACTTCAATAGCATCTTTATTCTGTCGCCCCTTCTGTAAAATGCTCTATCATGGATTCATCTGGAAGGGGTATAAGGTTCTGTGTGTTGCTACTGCCCATTTTAAAACAAGGACACACAACTTTTTCCAGCCTGAAAGCCGCAGTTTGCCTTCTTCTTCTTCCACCATTCCTGAACCCAGATAAGTATTACTCTGATGATAAAAATCAAGAGTTTGGTATCTGCAGCCCACAAAAGCCTTTTAATAAATTTTGTTAGTTGGAAAAGGTGCTACCACATTCCTGATTTTTTTGCCAGGAAAGACTAACATGGCTCTTCTCTTACTGTGATAAAAGCCAGGGTCTGTTTACCTTTGCTGTATCTCCAGCAATCATTGTACAGAAAAACTGGAAGAGGATTATATTCCAGAAGAGCTTGGAACCGTTACACTAAGTAATTTTATGATTAAATAAAGATGGGTATTGTCAGATTGGATCAATGTGTAAAAACTCTGCTGACAGTTTGTTTGTCAAGGCATTTAAAATGATCATCAAAATGACAAAAGTGGGATTTATTTATTTATTTTTAGTGACCTGGCCTGAGACTCACACTGCTGTCTACACTCCTGGTTAAGGTTTTCTTTCTAAACCTGTTTTCTCATAATAGTCATGAGCTCATAACAGGATAGAATTATACAGTTGGCCTGAAAAATAGTATATAAATATTCTAGTAAGAAAATGTGTATTCTTTAAAAATGTCATATAGGATATTAATTTTTGCTATGAAATGTATTGCTTTAACACCGAAACAAGGTGTATGAATTCAAATTACCTTGCTACACTTGAAATAATACTCACATTAGAATTGTTTGCAGATTATTAAACAGTATGATACATAAATTATGATTAAACTAATGCACATTATCCTTAGAATAATGATTAGAAATCTCTTGGAGCATAGCTGAAACATTAGAAAACTAACAAGGCAAATCTTGTATCAATATCGACTTATATATTAATTGGGATTCATTTTGCAGTTTTCCTGCTTGTCCACTTGGGGGCACTGGTATTATATATTCAAGGTGTCTCTTCAATACCACTAGTTTTGTTTGTTCTAAAATATGATTCATCAATTTAAAGAAATGCCACACATTCACTTATACAAAGCAGCCATTCCAGGGATTCATTCCATTAACTAATACCAACTTCTAAACAAATCTATTCCAAGGCACAGAATTATATTTTCTAATGGCATTAGCTGTCCGAAGTAAAATAAGACACTGTAACAACTAATATATGGCACTTTTTTTTCCTGCTGAACATTGTTTTGAGCAAACGGATGAGAAAATTACATCTTGGCAGGTATGAAAAAAAAATTATCACATGACTATCTTCACAGTATAGGTTCAATAATAGCATACCCAGCTCTGAAACCCAGCATGCAAAAGAAATAATCTCCAGAATAAGTCTAATTTTAGTATAAGAAACATACCTTTTTCCAAGGATCAAAGGAAATGCCCATTACAAATTTAAAAACCCATCATAAATCTTTACAGGAACTCTTGTATAGATGGAAGATCTACTGGTAGCATTTCATTTATGAACCTAAATGGCCAGTCATCTGCTCCCTGGAAAGCCACCGCATTGTTTAGAGCCTAAAATTTCTTTATCTCCCTTCTATGAAGATTTTTTTTGGTTATAGCAGATTAATGTATGTTAACTGCACAGTGAATGTGAATATAACTTTGATCTCTTCTGGTATAACTCTGAATGTATTTGTTGTTTTATTGCATTGTTGTATGCAGCCCAGAGTCACTTTTGTAAGATGGGCAGCCATATAAATTTGATTAATAAATAAATAAATACATAAACCACTGCTAAGTTGCAAAGTAACCTTTTCTCCCTTTGCAGTAAGTCATTCTTTGAAAGCTGTAACTTTCTCAAGGACGTTTAATATCAGTATTTATTTGTCAAATTTCCCTACCCCCCATCTCCCCCAAAGGATAATAAACAGTATGTTTATTACCTCCTCCCTTCAAGTAGGATAGTGAGTCAAATTGTCAAAGTAGATTCATAATGAAGCACATGCTTGCATTTCAAAGCAAACAATCCTGCCTTTCAAAGCAAATAGCTAGATATCTCTCCAGGATGTGGTGAAACTTGATCTGTTTTCCTTATCAGTGGTAAAACAGTTCCTTTGTCTTTAGCATATGTCTCTCTCTACTTTGCTGTATATAAGAAGCCTGTCAACTTTTAGCTGGCACTCTTTGCTCTAGTTGCAGAGTCCAGTGACTCACTGTAGCTTATTAAGTTTAATAAAAAGATTGTTGGATCCACTCCAATTATTGTTTTTTCTTGCACGCGATTTCCTCCACACCTTTGGACAGACCGCTTTGTAAAAAATCCAGAATGAGAATGTCTTGAATTTATTCCTTCCCATCAGGGTCCCTAATCACATTCTTATACCCAAATGTTTTATTATGCTCTATGAGAAAATAAAAAGATCTTCAACACTTTTTCTGAAAAAATCTTAATAATTGTTCCATGTGGAAGGCCAACCTCCCTCTTTAGCAGTCAGCACTTCTGAATGGCAGGATTAAGCCTAGGAACCAGATACATTGATATCTCAAGGATGAGATATCACAGCTACTGGTTCTTCTGAACTATTCTGGGAAACAATGTGAGAAGCCTTATATAAGGCCAAATATAGACTATACGACTATTACTTCCTACAGCCTCTGTGCAGCACATTTTCTGATAGAATGTATATGTCTATTAATGTCTTTTCAAAACTATATTTACTTACTCAATTTGTATAGCCGCCCATCTCACATACAGTATTTGATTCTAGGTGGCTCACAATGAAAAATGACAGCAAGAATAATTAAAAACGTAAATAAAAACAATAAACATACTAACACCACTGTTAAAAACTCAAACACAAAACATAACCTGTGGACGTTACATGGGTAGATGGGACCAGGGAGAGGCAGTCCCTCAAATATCCTATAAATGGAGACCACATTCTAAGTCCTGTAAAGATATCCAACAAAGCAAATCTCTAACATAGCTCTTTCCTATTCTTGCTTTGATCAACAAATGTGCTTCCAACCCGTTATTTCATAATTTCTTTTTGCAGTGCTGATGACACCATGCCTGTCAGCTGACACATGGCTTGACTGAATCAGTTACTCATATAAAAATGCTAGTTTGATTGCCATTGTAAGGGATTATTCTTTTATGTAATTCTACCAATAATTGGTTTTCCTGTTGGTTTTCCTATTGGTTTTACTCACATAAAAATGCGAGTTTAATTGCTGTTGTAAGGGATTATTCTTTTATGTAATTCTACCAATAACTGGTTTTCCTGTGCCAGCTGATATAGTTGGGTTCTATCCAAGTTCACTGGCATCTATGGTAGTGCTGGAACTCATTGATAGTATCCCTAGGGAAATTGATAGGGATTATGACCATTAACAGGTTCCAGAAAATTTGGAATATGTTTGCCATGATATCTGAATTGCACATTATGTTATCCTAATAGAGAATCAGAACTTGACTGGAGTGAATACTAAAACAAATCAATTCTTTAAAGAATACCATCAGAACTCTAAACTAAGGCAATTTTATCAACACCATCATCTTCATCTATGTTATAAAACTTAGAAAATGGCTGGAAGGTTATGCAAATGTTCTGCAATTATTTTGTTACATATCCAATGTGGTTACATTGCATGACTATGTCAGAGATCATGCTGAGATGTTCCAAACAATCTGTCAGCTCAGAAAACTGTTCTATAAATTGAGAATACAACCATATACACTGGGATATTGATATTTTCAAATCCTCCTCAACTGGATGTGGAATGGACAAGGCTATCTATCATCAATGTAAGATTTTCCTTTTATCTCAAGTACAAGACAAATGGCACTAGCATCTTGATTTTATTTTTATGAAACTATAAGATTTCACCTAATACTGTTAGCGATCATAATGGTAAGATAATTAAAAATATATCTTACAGTTTGATCAGGTTCACAAAAGGATATATTTCAGCAAGTTTTACAGATATTAGTTGACTTTGCTATTTATCACATTATGGGCCATAATTTTCATCTTCAGTTATCTACTCTAGGTGATTTTTTTTTAAGTTTTTAGTATTTTTTTAAAACAAAGATAAAAAACTACAAAAAACAGAAAAAACACTACAAACAAAAAAAACATTAAAAGTGTAAAAACACAAAAGAAAAAACTTTTAGAAAGTTACATACGTACAGGTGACTTCCAGCTTTCAACAGCGAGAATATACAGCAATTCCCATAAACAAACCCTTCCTCTATATCAATCCATTATCACATTATTTCTATAAATCCCTCCATTAACACATATACAAATCTCTAATACAATTGCTTCTTCCCCTTACATAAAATATATACAGTATATACATATATTTAAATTTCTACTTCAAACTTCCCTCCCTCTTAAAAAATAATCCATTTTTTTTTCTTTGTACTACTATTCTATATACTTCTGTCTACACAATAGGCATCAAATTATAGAAACAAATAAATTGTCTACCTTTATAATTAACAATCTTAACCCTAATTATGCTTAAAGACAATATAATACCTTTTAAATCTTAGAAATCAAAAATCCTGTAAATCATGTTAACCTCATTATCAGTCCAATTAAATATTCTTAATTTTTTACCCCTCCTCAAAATATTTCACCATTACACCAACAGCACTTTTTTTTACAAAGATCCGACAGCCCAACAGCCCCTAAAGATACAAGCTTTCCAGCGAAAGAGAAAAAAAACTCCCACATAACATATTCTTCTTTCCCATAACATTGATTGAAATAATCGTAACATTTCCCCAGCTTGGCAGTTTACTCTAGGTGAATTTTTCATCAATGTCCACTGATAGAAGATGATGCTAACATCAGGGGAAGGAACTTTGAGGAAAGATGTGAAGGGAGACTTGCATTCCAATTTATGCTTATGTCTTGACCAATTGTGGCAATTCTAAGATAGTAAAATATTCAGTGGCCAGCATAGCAATTCATACTGTAGAAAGGCAAAGCTGCCCCCATTTTTTTTACTATAGATATGGGAACTTTGCATACAAGACAAGCAGTGAAGTGAACCTTCACAACTTTCCCCACTCCCTGAGAGGCTTCATTCCTTGATCTCATTACAACAACAAAAGCTCCCTCTGGTACCATTGCAACTTTTTCAAGGTACATAACCTGCAGCAACAGAGCTAATCTTCCCATAAATTGCAATGTTATCATGTACTCCCAGATCTCATACATACATACTATTATAAACTTTTTTTCAAAGCTTTATTGTTGTGGAGGGCCAAGGGAAAAATGGGGGGGTGCGCGGAAATGAATGTAAGAATTTAAATTTGCTAAAAGTGATTGGATATACAAACAACGTAACATGATCAAGTTGAGCAATATATTTTAATACAGATAATCCTCAGTACTCTGAAACTGATTTTATGCAATAAATGTTCTTCTAATCTAATTGGCTTTTAGGGCCAAATATGCAACTTCTTATGTAATATTTTTCTAGTGGTAATGATAAATATCACCCCCAAGTTCTGCTGTGCTGCCTCATCGTGGTGGGGGGGGGGGGCTGTTCCTGGGAGGGATGAGTGAAGAACGTCAAGAGAGTACGCCAAGAATATATATTCCCAATGGGGTCACCCAAGGTGTGAAGGTCATCCACTACCCAGCTAAAGCAAGCAGGCACCTATGTTGGGCAGCAGCGATGCCAGAGGCAGATGATCACTTTAGTGACAATGGCAAAGACATCAATTCATACTACACGGGAGAAGGCAATGGTAAACCACTCCTTTATTTTTACCGAGAAAACCACATGGATAGAAAATATAAAATGATTGACAATATAGTACCGGATGATGGGCCCCTCAGGTCAGATGGCACTCAATGTACTACTGAGAAAGAGCTGAGGATCTTTCGGAGTACTAATGGTGTTTATGACATGGCTAGATTAAAGCCTTCGGGATGTCTAGTTGCTGATGTTGCCATACAGAAAATGAAAATCTGAAGCTGCAGAGGTAGAATTACAGTAGGAACATGGAATGTAAGAAGCATGAATACAGGAAAGCTCAACACAGTGAAAGATTAAATGAAATGACTACAAATTGACATCTTAGGCATCAGCGAATTGAGATGGACTAGACTGGACACTTTCAATCAGAAGATGTCAGAGGGGGCGCGGATAGAGCAGCCTGCCTCTCCCCTAGGCACCAGTGATCCACGTACTATGCAGTAAATAGACTCCAAACAGAAGTTATATCAAATATCCTATTTACTTTATATACATACATATTTACAGATCACTTCCACAAGTAACAAATGATACACCATCAACGATACAGCTTTCACGAGGTAAAATGGGAATAATGGGAAATGAGAATGTCTCTGCATATATAGTGAACCTGACCAATCACATTATAGGTCACTCTCGTTATTCACCACACCCAACCTAACTCTAAGCACCTGTTGTTATGAGTCACACATGACACATCATTCCTACAACAATGGCTGCTAATTGGGTGACTGTGCAGAATATTTCACCTTTTACCTAGAAATCAAGCCTCTCTGTATAATTTATATCTAGAAGTAAATTCCTGGGTTTATCAAACCCCAACACCCCTTCAATTTACAATAGATATTACATTCAATTGTACAGAATAGAAGACATACACATTTGAGATATACACATCCTATGTCTCTCTATGCTTAGAGGATTTGTCATCACATCTGCTACATTACAATCAGATGGACAATATTGCAAATCTATACAATACAATACACTTCCAATTATTGACTGATCACATATTCTTGATCACATGAAGTTTGTTCATCGTCTCCAATCTCTGTCATGACAAAATCTGTTGTCATCGGGGTTGAAACTTCTTTACACTGTTCCATATTGTTCTCTCTTAGCAGTGCTTCAATCTTCTTCCGCTGCTCTAGAACATAACCCCCATCAACCTTCTGAATACCCATGCCTAGGTAATTCTTAATTTCTCCCAGATCTTTGACATCAAAGTGCTGTTTCAGATTTTCAGTAAATTCAATTACCCTGCTTTGATCTTTCGCTATAAGACACAAATCGTCTACAAAAATCAAAAGCAAAATCTGTTCATCGTTTTCACATTGCTTTACATACAGACATGGGTCAGCTATACTACACTTGAATCCCATTCTATGTAATTCCTTATCTAACCTAAGATTCCAGCAACGTGCCGACTGCTTGAGTCCATACGCTTTCTGCAACTTGTATCCCCTTCCTGCAATCTTTGATTCATACCCTGGGGCTTCAATCATATAGATCTCTTCATTCAAATCAGCATGCAAATATGCTGTTGTGATATCATAATGCTGTACTACACAATTCCCAGCTGCTGCCATTGCTAAGGCAAACCTAAATGTCTCCCCTCTTAGCGTTGGTGCAAAAACTTCATCATAAGTCTGATTCTTTATCTGGGAAAATCCTTGTGCTACCAACCTAGCCTTATACTGAATATCACCATTCACTAAGGTTTTCTTCTTATACACCCATCTACAGCCTACTGCTCTATGCCCCTCAGACAGCCTAATAGATTTGAAAACCTTATGAGAATTAATGGCTTTCATTTCCACATCCATAGCAGCTTTCCATCTACTCTGCTCGTGTTGTGGCAACTTCAATACGTCCTTGTAATTACGAGGTTCATAATCAATGAAACACACTTTTACATCACCTGGTGTATAACGTTGAGGTGGTATGCCCTTGTTAACTCTCTCAGATCTGCGCAACACTGTAGCATCCTGCATCATTGGCACACTAGGAGTTAATTCCTCTTCCTTCTTAATCACATCAGTGGACTCTCTCCGCTCTGAGAACTCAAAATTTCCCTGACTATGAAGAAAAACTGCACTACTCCCATGTAATCTCTGCCAATTGCTGTGCTCACTAAAACTTGCTGATCTAGAAATAACAACTTTCCTGCCATCAGTGAACCTATATCCTTTGGTCCCTGGCTCATACCCCACAAACGTCATCTTCTGTGCTTTTGCCTGTCCTTTCCTGCGTACCTCCTTATGCACGTGAACATAGGCAGTGCACCCAAACACCTTCAAATGAGCTAATGGTGGCTTCTTGCCATATAACATATAATATGGAGTTTGGTTTACAAATACACTCCATAACCTGTTAATTAAATAATTAGCAGTTAATATTGCCTCTCCCCAGTATCCTCTTGATAACCCTGAGTCAGCAATGAGTGAATCCTTCACTGTCTGCAATGCCAAATTCCTACGTTCAGCCACGCCATTCTCAGCTGAACTATGTGGATTAGTTCTCCTATGCACAATGCCCCTTCTACCGAGCCATTGCTGAAAACGCCCACTCAGAAACTCTGTACCCCGGTCAGTTTGTAAACTACACACCTTTGTGCTATACCTACGTTCCACAAACTGCACCCCGTTTCTAAACTTTTCAAATGTTTGACTTTTAGCTTTCAATAGGTAACAGAACCCAAATCTAGTGTAATCATCTACAATGACTAAAACATATTTAGCACCCCCTATTGAAGCTGGTAATGGACCAATTAAGTCAACGTGAACTAATTCAAAACGTTTATGTGACTTCCTATCACTGAATTTGCTCACAGGAAACACCTTTGACTTTGCAACCTTACAAGCTGTGCAATCCAAATACACTTGGCACTTTTTCAATTCCATTCTAGAACTTGCTTCTGACATCTTTTCAATCACTTTGAAACTCGGATGCCCAAGCCTTCTGTGCCACAGGTGCGCACATGAATCATGTGTTGGCTTATTAATTGTAGCTAAACCATGATGGCTGCTTGTCCTGGCTTGTACAATTTCACATAAATTGTTTTGCAAAATACCTTTGCCACAAACATAGTTATCTTTCATAACAATACATTCATTATTACCAAACTGTACAGTATAACCCTGTTTATCCAATTGTGACACACTAATTATATTGTACTCCAGTTCAGGTACACACAACATTGATAATTCAATATTTAACCCTGGTACATATACAAATCCCGTGCCAGTCACAGATGCAATGCTTCCATTAGCTAAAATAACATGATCTCTATCAGCCTGCTTAAAACTCTTAAACATCTGTCTGTTACTCCCTATATGCTGACAAGCCCCACTGTCAAGTAAAAGTGGTCCCTTTAAATTTTGTTCTACACTTGAACTAATTAAAGACAGCTGTGCAGCTTCTCCCGGCTTGGAAATTTTCAGCTTAGCCTTCGGCTTCCGTTTCTTATCACAATGTTTCAACAAATGCCTTTGCAACCCACAGTTAAAACATTTTCATACATACAAAACATTCTCAAACTTATCAGAATATTCCTGAACAGAAACACTGTTTTGCTTAGACCTAATTACGTTAGAACACTGCTGCCGTCTTTGCTCTTCTTCTAAAAGCCTGCTAGATAAGTAATTTATGGTTAAATCATTCTCAGATAATGATCCGAAGCTCATTGCCAAAGTATCCCACGTTTCATTTAAAGAACTGAGAATTATATACACTTTGTTAGCTTCTGTAAATTGCATATCTCTCTGAGCCAACTCCTGGAACAACCCTGTCATATAATGCAGGTGATCCCTTATATTATCAGATACCCCTAATCTAGCGTGATAAAGTTTTCTTGTTAGTAAAACCTTACATAACGGTGAGCTTCTTAGATAAACATTCTTTAAAGCTTCCCAACACTTATAGGCTAACTGACAGTCTCTAACATAACACAACTGGCTATCTTCCAGACATAAAATTATGCTTGCCAATGCTCTATCGTCCTTTAGAGCAACTTCTTAATCTTCCAGGTCTGGTTCAGGGCAAAGTACACTCCTCCAAAGCCCTTCACGCCGAAGATACATTTCCATTTTATATGCCCATGACGAATAATTACTGTCATTCAGTCTTTCCAGAGGAAAACCTCCCCCAACTGCCGGCAACATCTTCGCTGTGCTCATCTGTCTTCAGCCCCTTCTGGGCAGACACCGATGATTAAAGACACAGACCTTATCGGAATGTCCTCCAGCTGCAAAACAAGCGTAGGAGAAAAAACACACACGCAGGCACGGAACCCGTTAAAGCTCCAAATCACTCCAAATAGCCACATGACTCCTGGATAGGCTTCCAAAGCTTCCAGCTCACAGACTGCACACGATCCACCGATCCACAGCCAGTGCAAAGCCTTCCGTCGTCTATGGCGTCTCTGCCGCCTCTGGGCCCGTAACCCTGTCAGAGGGAGCACGGATAGAGCAGCCTGCCTCTCTCCTAGGCACCAGTGATCCACGTACTATGCAGTAAATAGACTCCAAACAGAAGTTATATCAAATATCCTATTTACTTTATATACATACGTATTTACAGATCACTTCCACAAGTAACAAATGAACGATACAGCTTTCACGAGGTAAAATGGGAATAATGGGAAATGAGAATGTCTCTGCATATATAGTGAACCTGACCAATCAGATTATAGGTCACTCTCGTTATTCACCACACCCAACCTAACTCTAAGCACCTGTTGTTATGAGTCACACCTGACACATCATTCCTACAACAATGGCTGCTAATTGGGTGACTGTGCAGAATATTTCACCTTTTACCTAGAAATCAAGCCTCTCTGTATAATTTATATCTAGAAGTAAATTCCTGGGTTTATCAAACCCCAACAGAAGATCACAATGTTTACTACTCAGGATATGAAAAACAAAGAACAGCATTGTTTCATAGGTAGGAAGGCTATAGCAAGAACTATACTTGGCTACAATGCCATCAAAGATTGAATAATCTCAATTAGACTACTTCATGAACAACCCTTTAACATGATGATCATTAAAGTTTATCCTCCAACCACCGATGCAGAAGTAGTGGAGGGTGATGAGATCTGTGATCAAGTACAATTTGAAATTGACAGAATATGCAAGCAAAATGTGCTGCTTGTGATTGGAGACTGGAATGCCAAAGTTGGAAATATTAAGGAGGTAAATGTAGTTGGATTGTATGGCTTAGGAATGAAGCAGGAGAATGAATTATCTGAGGGACGGTCTCATCCCCATTACATCGACCCGTCCTACCCAGTCATGCAGAGGGGGCATGCTCCGGATCCCTGCCGTAAAGGAATTCCATCTGGTGGGGTCACGGAAGCGGGCCTTCTCTGCAGTAGCTCCTGCCCTCTGGAACATTCTTCCCCCAGAGATAAGACAAGCCCCCTTGCTCCTGGACTTCCGAAAAAAATTAAAAACCTGGTTTTGCTCACCTGGAGTGGGAAGGAAAATGGTCACTCCTGGGAATGGCTAGTCTCCTAGAACTGCCTTAAATAACTTTTATACCCATGGTAGAGAACCACTAGCCACTTGGATTTTATCATATTTTATATTTATTGTCTGTTTATATTGTATTTTAATGGTGTTTAACTGCCCTCCTTGGGGGGAGATGGGTGGTGATAAAAATTTAAAAAATAAAATAAAATAAAAAAATAAAAAAATAAAATAATAAAATAAAATAAAATAAAATAAAATAAAATAAAATAAAATAAAATAAAATAAAATAAAATAAAATAAAATAAAATAAAATAAAATAAAATAAAATAATAAAATAAAATAATAAAATAAAATAAAATAAAAAATAAAATAAAATATCAATTTCTGCCACTCCAATGATTTATTCATAGCTAACACTGTCTTCAAACAATCAAAACAATGCCCGTATATATGGATATCACCAAATGGAGTACATAGAAACCAAATTGACTATATTATTGCTAAAAGGAGGTGGAGGAGCTCAGTTATAGCATTAAAGACAGGGCCAGGTACTGACTTGGAATAGATCACGAACTGTTCATGTGCAGGTTCCCAAGTTAAGTTAAACAAGAAGAAAGCCAGTCAGTTTCCACAATATGATCTTGATCATATACCCACCATTTTCAAGGAGAACATTAAGTATCACTTTGAAGTCCTGAACCTCATTGATAGAGAATCAGAGGAATTATGGAATGAACTTAAAGAAGTTATTAATGATGAGTATGACAAGAGACTGCCAAAGATGAAGAAACAGATTAAAGTAAACTGGATGTCAGAACAAACCATGGAAATTGCCAAGAAGAGAAGAGGAGCCAAAGCCAAGAAAGACAAAAATCTCAGAAAGAAACTTAACAAAGAATTTCAGAGAACTGTTAGAAGAGACAAGAAGCAGTATTTCAACATCTGTAAAGATATAGAAGATGGAAACAGATGTGGAAAAACAAGGAAAGTATTTCAAAAGATCTCTGAACTCAGAAGGAGTTTCCAACTTCGAATTGGTATGCTAAAGGATGCCAATGGGCAGATAGTAAGTGATTCAAAGGAAGATGGAAGGAGTATACTGAAATACTGTACAGTAGATATGTCAACATCCAAGATACCTTAGAAGATATTCCTTACTTACAAGAACCTCTAGTACTAGAAGATGAAGTTAGATCATTACCAAGTCAGAAGGTTACAAAAACTGATGGAATACCCACTGAAATATGGCAAGCAACAGAAGAAAGGTTCTAACCAAACTATGTCAGCAAATCTGGAGAATGATACAGTGGCCAACCGATATACATCCGGTATACATTCTAATATGAAAAAAGGAGACTTAACAGAGTGTGCAAACTATCGTACAATATCCTTAATTTCACATGCTAGCAAAATAATGCTCAGGATCATTCAATGCAGATTAGAGCCCTACATGGAAAAAGAGATGCCAGATGTTCAAGCTAGCTTTAGAAAAGGCCAAGGAACATGATACATAATTGCTGATACATGCTGGATAATTGAGAAAGCCAAAGAATACTAAAAAGAAGTCAGTATGTGCTTCATCGATTGTAGAAAAATCTTTATGTCGATCACATCAGACTGTGAAAAGTGCTCAGAAAAATGGGAATCCCAGAATACTTCATGAAGCCACAGTATGGACAGAACATGGCAAAACAGACTGGCTCCAGGTTGGCAAAGGAGAGCATCAAGGCTGCATAATCTCCCCTTATTTATTCAACCTATATGCAGAATATATTACGGGAAACTGGTTCGGAAGAAGAAAAGAAGCATGGTTTTTAAATTAGAGGAAGAAACAACAATAATCTGTGTTATGCTGATGACACTACCCTGATAGATCTGCAAGCCCTAGTACTAAAAGTCAAAGAGCACAGTGAAAAAATGGGACTAAAATTAAATATAAAGACGACCAAGCTAATGACAACAGGTAGAACCACCGGCCTTAGAATTGACAATGAAGATATTGAAGTAGTGGATAGCTTCTGCCTTTTAGGATCAACCACCAACAGTAAAGGAACAAGCAGTCAAGAAATACGCCACAGACCAGTACTTGGTAGAGCAGCCATGTAGGCCTTGGAAAAGATATTCAAATGCCAGGATGTGTCTATACCTACAAAGATCAGAATTGTGCAAGCCGTGGTATTCCCTGTGACACCTTAAGGTAGGTAAAGGTTTTCTCCTGCACAGTCATGTCCAACTCTAGGGGCCGGTGCTCATCTCCGTTTCTTAGCCGACGAGCCAGCGCTGTCTGAAGACGTTTCTGCGGTCATGTGGCCGGCATGACGTGCGCAGAACGCTGTTACCATCCCACCGAAGTGGTACCTATTTGTCTACTTGCATTTGCATGCTTTCGAATTGCTGGGTTGGCAAGAGCTGGGGCGAGTGCGGGAGCTCACTCCGTCATGCAGTGCTCGGGTCTTGAACCGCCGACCTTCCGATCGACAAGTCTGGCGTCTTAACCACTGAGCGATCGCGCCCCCTTGTGACACCTTAAAGAAGTGAAAATTGGACTTTAAAGAAGCAGGATAGGAAGAGTATTGACACTTGTGAACTTTGGTGTTGGAGAAGACTCCTGAGAATACCATGGATCGCCAAGAAAACAAACAAATGGATCATCAAACAAATCAATCCAGAGTTCTCACTTGAGGCACAAACGATAAGGCTCAAATTATCCTACTTTGGACACATTATGTGAAGATCCAACTCTCCGGAAAAGGCTCTAATTTTGGGAAAGGTGGAGGGAAAGAGTGGAAGAGGATGACCAGCAGCAAGGTCGATGGACTCAGTTGCAGTGGTGATGAGTGCACCATTGGGAGACTTGAAAGAACAGGCTACGGATAGATCATCTTGGAGAAAATCTATGTGGTCTCTAGGAGTCGAAAATGACTTGTTGGCACATAATCAATCAATAATAAATACAACATGGTTTCTTCTGGTTGTTCAATAAATAAGGGGAGATTATGCAGCCTTGATGCTCTCCTTTGCCAACCTGGAGCCAGTCTGTTTTGCCAAAAGGAATTATTTTGCAAAAAAAACCAACTATTAACAATATCCACCTCTCCCTTCCCACAAGCACATCTCCTTTCTCAATATACAGAAGTCACAGTTTGGAGTTTCAGCACAGGAAATGCTTTCTTCATTTTACCAACAAACAATTCAAAGTAGTAATCTACAAGGCTATAATAAAATGTAACCAAGTGAAATTGCAGTTTGAATATCTAGTTAATAAAAGCTCCCACTCTTTTACTTTATTTTTAATACATTCTTTTAGAGTTCCAAAAATAGTTATCATCAGGGTGCTGGGTACCAAACTATACTTACTTGGAAGCCCAATTTTATCTATATAAAATTAAACACTTGCCTCAAGTAGTATTTTTGGGGGGAGGGAGGGGGTAAGCTTTTATTTGAAAGGTGCTGTAATTTCCATGAATTGTATGATATGCCATATGAAATCTAGGCAACAGTGAAGAGCACTCAGAGTTTAAACTCACCATGACAAGAAGATATGAAAGGTTCAAAAGGGAGCTCAAACATAAATTCTGAACAATTTCTGACTTGATCGCACTAGTTTAGTTTCACAATTCTGCAGCATACTGTATATTACTCATATAATGATTTTCTCCAAGCAGACATGAGCATCAGGGAGATACTCCA
This sequence comes from Charina bottae, assembly GCA_023362775.1. NCBI lineage: Eukaryota > Metazoa > Chordata > Lepidosauria > Squamata > Charinaidae > Charina > Charina bottae. Next base: position 150,964,843 of record JALMGJ010000001.1, read on the forward strand.
CTATGGTCTGCAAAATAAACAAAATTGATGATAGTCTAAATCACCTGCACATCTTAGTCACAATTTGCGATTAAGAATCACAACTGTTCCTGTGAGGTTGGAATAGACTATTCTGTGTTTGAAATGCTTCAAATTAAAAAAGTTTTAAGATCCCCAAGAAGATGCGTGCCCATGAATTACGGCAGCAGAACCAAGACCCATAACAATGTAGCAAGCATATGATAAAAAAAACTGTGGGTGTAAGAAAAATGTTAACAGTATTACAGAACCTAAATAATATTACTTATATAAAAAATTTAAAAACTGGGACAACGGACATCCATTCTTGAATGCCTTGTGCTCAAAATCATATTAATAAGGAGCTACTGAAGCCCACTTTTATTTTTCTGAAAATTGCTTTGCAAGTTTTACATTAATATCAGCAATTTTCATCAATACTTGTGATAGATATTTTACATTAAAGTCACTTGATTTACCAAATCAAAACGGAGCATAGACTTATAAATGTAACAGAGATTAACTCGATATACACATTCACCCATCCAGTAATCCAAGACAAAATACATCTTCTGTTGATCCTGATTTACAAAATCCAGTTTCTTTTCAAGTACAATATGCTGTTGGTCTGCCCAATTCAACAACAAATAACTGATATAAATTTTAGATGCCACAACCAGAGCTAATAAAAATAAAATGTTTGCAAGTACCATCACATCATCAACTGATATTTATCAGTAACTAATAATGGGGAAGGTGAGGTGGGGTGGGGTGGGGTGGGGAGGGAGGGAGGGAGAGAGGAGAGCAAGTGACTCTTGTTACAATCAGATTTGGATCCAACCTTTTTTATTTAAGCAAATATTGTCATCAGGAAGGAAAGGTTTTCCACCAACATTGTAAATACTAATGTGTGAAACTAGCCAAATTTATGCAAGTTTTATCACTAAAGTCAGTTAGAGTTTTTAAAGCCACTGTTAAATACAATTCTCCCCAAGAATTATTCCTTCCACATGTTCAATTACATTCAATACATAGCACATAATTAATTTTTCCAGTCGCAGAGTGGTAGGCGGCAGTACTGCAACCGAAACTCTCCCCACGACCTGAGTTCGATCCCAGCGGAAGCTGGTTCTCAGGTAGCCGGCTCAGGTCGACTCAGCCTTCCATCCTTCCGAGGTCGGTAAAATGAGTACCCAGCTTGCTGGGGGAAAGGTAATCACGACTGGGGAAGGCAATGGCAAACCACCCCGCTCTATAGTCTGCCGAGAAAATGTCAGCGAAAGCGGCATCCCTCCAAAGGGTCAGTAATGACTCGGTGCTTGCACAGAGGACCTTTCACTTTCACAAACTGCAGTACCGATTGAATAAGTCCCTGAATCAAGAAGAGGCAATTGAATAATTGGGAAATTTTTCTAGCACTGTTCTCAGCAAATATCCTTAGATGTAATCCACTCAATTCAGTTTTACTATATGATGTCAATATGAAGTTATCCACAGATGCAAAACATGAACACACACACACACTTCTCCTTTCTTAGTGAGTGGTTCAGGGGGAAATTGAACCCAAAGCCCCTATGTTGCGGGGTGCCTCAACGCTTGACTTTCTTGCCCCTTCTAGTCAATAACTACATGAGGTTGCTAGGTGAGATAATCCATCGATTCAGGGTCAGGTATCGTCAATACAATCATGACACGCAAACGTACCACTCAATTCTGGGCCATACAAGTGATGCTATCAAAGTCTTGTCCCAGTGTCTGCAGGTTGTGAGGGTCTAGATGTAAGGGACTAATTCAGATTCAACCCTAGCAAGATTGAGTGGCTACAGGTATTTGGACCCCACATCTCAGAGATTTTCCATCTTTAGTCCTGGATGGGGTTGCACTTCCCCATTCAGGACTGGTGCACAATCTGGGTTTTCTGGAGGGGCTTGTAGCCTTGTGTGCCTGTTGAGCATGTTCCTAGACTGGGAGGCCCTTTAGCTAGTCAGTCATGCCCTAGTCACCTTGTGTGTGTACTACTGCAATGTGCTCTGCATGGGGCTGACCTTGAAGACAAATTGGAAGCTGCAGCTGATTCAGAATGCAACATCAAAGGGAGTAATGAGCATGCCACAGTATCTCCACATAATATCAGTGTTCCAAAACCTGCAATAGTTACCAGCTGGCTTCCAGGTGCAATTCAAAGTACTGGTTACCACCTATTAAGCCCATTATGGCTTAGGGCCTGGCTATATGAGGGACTGCTTATGTCTGATAGTTTCTGCCCATCCTATACAATCAACACAGTTGGCATGGTCCAGGTTTCACCAATTAAACAATGCCATCTGACAGGATAGAATTTAGAGTCAGATTCTATCACTTACATTCTAACCAAAAATCATCAGTTGCTCTCCACTGTTTTAATGAAAAGTGTTTTTTTTTATTTTACCCCATTTCATATTCAATATCAAGACCTGATCCAGAGTTACATTATTAATGGTTAGTCTTGCATGCATTACTTCCATAATCCCCCCTGCCTTTCTTACATTATTCAATACAGTACCTGATTTGAAGTAAATCATAGCTTGCCATTATATTCAAAACTGAGATTTTGACCTGCCAATGAAGAATTGATCCTGGATTTGCAAGCATAACACTTTTTCCCATTCTATCTACCTCCTCCAATTACACAAGAATGGGAATGTGCATAAACATCACCATGATCAAGTGCAGAAAGATCAATCTCCTTTTCTATATATTTAAAAAGGAAACTATTAATATATGCATGATTCATATCCAATGTCTTATATAGATATTTTAATCTATAGTATTTGCACATGTCACTATACAAGTTGCAGCCTTCAGACTACAAGCATGTCTCTCTCGATGTTTTAGTGTACAGTACTTTACAGCAGAATCTGCGGGTGGGGCAAGAGGGGCTCACACTGGCAAAAGTAACTTGCAGCACAAGTCCTGCCCCTCTTCTACATGCCTCTGGACACTGTTGGTACCAGACAGATTGAAACAAAACAAGCAATTCCACTATTATATATGTACCTTTTAGTGCACCAGAACAATTACAGAGAATTCTATATATATTCTTAGTTGACACAATAACATTTTTTTTGAATCAGTCTCCCCAAGCTAACTAAATCTGTTACCATGAACTCTCAAAAACCTATGAACTGGGTCAAGAGTTTGTCCTACATTTACTCATGATGAAAATTTAAGAAATGACTTGATTCTATATTACTTCATATTTTGTTTATGAGGTAAAGACGACACAAAAAGAATCAAAGTATGATTTACAAAACCTCTGTGAAAATAGTCCACGCTAGCCAATTGGAAAGTTCCTAGGAAATGGGGGGAGGGGGAACGACACAGCTGTCCGAGGTAACTTTGGGCTGGTCTGGGTGTCTTCTCCCTGGGGAAGTAATTGCAGAAGGCTGTAACTATTTATTAAGTTACAGGCTTGCCACAGATACTTACCTATTCACAATCCCCCACAGAGATGGGGAAAGGGAAAACAAATTATGTATGTCAAGTACTTGTTTCCATAACACGGCAGTCTGTGCATAATCAAAAATTCAAAAGTATGCTTTGCAAAGCTAAGTCATAAAGGTGATGCACAAATCAAGTACCAGCTCCCACACTCTCTGACAGTACCATCTACCCTTGAAGTATCACATGTAATAGTATTCAACAGCTACTATCAGGATGGACTGATTAAATCAAGGGAATCATCACTGCGTAAATCAAAGAAAAGGACTGTTTTGAAATTTTTATTTAAACCAAATTTATCACTTGTAGATCTTGCAAAGTTCTTAAACAAATCTGATTACTAAAACGTATTAAGGTATAATTCTACATATTTATAACATCAAATAGTGGACACTTTGTTGTAATTTTCAATATAATCCCTTCTAATTTAAAAAATAGTATTCATTAGCTTTGTCAGGCTGCAGCTGCAGTTCATTAGGAATCTCCACTCTATTGTTTCTTCTAACTCCTCCTCCAATCCTTTGTTTCCTATGTTGTTTCTCTGTCTTAATTAATTCCTAGGCTTTGTTTGGCTTAACTTGCTACATAAGTATAGAACAATAACAATCCTCTCCAACCTGTGACTTTAGTCTGAAAGCATAAAGAGTCCACAAATTTAAAAAATATACCTCTTTTCATAAACTGATAAACAGAAATAACTGCCCAGGTCTGATTGGTATGCAATCAAGTGAGACTGTGATGATATTTAATAGTATTTTTATGTTTTTTTAATAAATGAGCAATTTATTTAAAATCTCACAGACTTTTATCAGTCTTGAATAGTATAATAAAATGGTGAACATGCCAGGTGAGGGTTTCACTACTTCCAGAGAAAGCCTTTGAAATTTACCCAAATGTTTGCACAGCAGTTATAATTTTCCTATGAGATGTTGGTGAAAAGTGGCAAACTAACCAGGTTTGAAGGCCTAAGAGATCTGATGCAGATTAAGCAGTTCCTGACATAACTTCTAATTGCCATCCATTGAACAACTCTTTCAACCAAGCATTAAGGACAGTCCCTAAAACTTGAGAGCTGGCCCAGAGATTTTTTTTTGTCTAAGTATGGTGGTATGTACATGTGACTCATTCAAGATCAAGGGACGCAGCCTGACAACTTAGATGGGGGCACATCCAAGGCTTTGGGGATACATCTAAAGCAGGGTTTCTCAACCAGGGTTCCGCGAGAGGTCACTAGGGGTTCCCTGGGAGATCACGATTTATTTTAAAAATTATGTCAAATTTGGGCAACTTCACATTAAAGAAGTTTCATTCTTTATTTTTAGTTTAAGAACACTGTTAATGCATATATACAGGCCTACACATGAAACGAATATAGTAATTTTGTAACTTATGGCCTATATTTGAGCCTGAATGTGCAGGGGTTCCCCGAGGCCTGAAAAATATTTCAAGGGTTCCTCCAAGGTCAAAAAGTTGAGAAAGGCTGATCTAAAGCATGAAAGTCAACTAAATATATTTTTAAAATCTGGAATAGCATGAATACCATCAAATACAAAAATGATGGATATTTATTTGTTTGTTTGTTTGTTTGTTTGTTTGTTTGTTTATTTATTAGATTTATCACCGCCCATCTCTACCATGGTAGACTCTGGGCGGTTTACAATCATATTATAAAAAGTTAAAAACCTATACATCCAAAATCTACTATAAAATAAATAAAAAATCCAAAAGATAGTGTGTTCTTAAAAGGAGGATATTACTAAGCTAACCACCCCCAGGAGGAACTATTATTTCCTTCGTTCCAGGCAAGGCGGCAGAGCCAGGTCTTTAAAGACTTCCTGAAAGCCAGGAGCGAGGGTGCCCGCCTCACCTCCGGGGGCAAGATATTCCATAGGGCGGGTGCTATCGCAGAGAAGGCATGCCTCCTGGACCCCGCTAGATGGAATTCTCTTGTTGAGGGGGTCCGAAGCATGCCCTCTCTGCATGCACGGGTGGGACAGGCCGACGTTATCGGGACGAGACGGTCACTCAGGTACCCTGGTCCTATGCC